>CM042409.1:23241365-24578865 GCA_023634145.1 Thymallus thymallus | reverse complement strand
CAACTTGCTAGAACCCAATATCAGTGGACAGTTTCGTGTTCGAGACCACCTGAAGCGGAACTGACGCGAAGCGAAACCGAGTCTAGACCGAGACCGGGACGAGAGGTCCGAGACCGAGAGTCCAATTCAAGACCATGACTGTAATTTTGTGCAAATCGTTACCATAATAAGAGTTCAAAATGTACAGTATTTCTGTTCATATTTCATAATAACTTATGGATTCTTTAAACATTTTAAGAATGGTGAAAAAATGCATGCTGAGGGAACATAGACCCACTCTACAAATGTTTACTAACCCACAGTGGGGAACAATCAGGGCCTTCTACGCTTTCGGAGAAAGGCTAAGGTTTTATAAAATAATAATAATGCATCTTTTCAGTTTTTGATTGAAAGGAAAACGCTGAAGAGAAAAAAGTTCCAATCAGGATTTTTCTTTGGTGGTCTCTGGGGAGAGAAATCTAGCTAGCGAAGTCAGCCATTGGCTAGGCCATCAGAAGCCTGATAGAAGGTACACTATATATAAAAAAAGTAATTGGACACCTCTTCAAATTTTAGCCACACCCGTTGCTGACAGGTGTATAAAATCAAGCACACAGCCATTCAATCTTCATAGACAAACATTGGCAGTAGAATGGCCTTACTGAAGAGCTCAGTGACTTTCAACGTGGCACCGTCATAGGATGCCACCTTTTCCAACAAGTCAGTTAGTCAAAATTCTGCCTTGCTAGAGTGGCCCCGGTCAACAGTGATGTTATTGTGAAGTGGACACGTCTAGGAGCAACAACGGCTCGGCCGTGAAGTGGTAGGCCACACAAGCTCACAGAACGGAACCGGCAAGTGCTGAAGCGTGTAAAAATCGCCTGTCCTCGGTTGCAACACTCACTACCGAGTTCCAAACTGCCTCTGGAAGCAATGTCAGCACGAGAACTGTTCGTCTGGGACTTGATGAAATAGGTTTCCATGGCCGAGCAGCGAGCCTAAGATCACCATGGAGTGGTGTAAAGCTTGCCGCCGTTGAACTCTGGAGTGATGAATCATCCTTCACCATGTTGCAGTCCGACGAATCTGCGTTTGGCGGATGCCAGGAGAATGCTACCTGCCCCAAAGCATAGTGCCAACTATGTTCTGGGGCAGTTTTTCATGGTTCGGGCTAGGCCCCTTAGTTCCAGTGAAGGGAAAATGTAATGCTACAGCTTACAATGACATTCTAGACAATTCTGTGCTTCCAACTTTGTGGCAACAGTTTGGGAAAGGCCCTTTCTTGTTTCAGCATGACAATGCCCTCGTGCACAAAGTGAGGTCCATACAGAAACGGTTTGTGGAAGTACGTGACTGGCCTGCACAGAGCCCTGACCTCAACCCCATCGAACACCTTTGGGATGTATTGGAATGCGAGCCAGGCCTAATCGCCCAACATCACTGCCTGACCTCACGAATAGTCCACATACTTTTGGCCATGTAGTGTATCTTCCATTCAACTGTATTAGGGCAACATTTTGGCGTGACCGTGGAATCAACCAATCACATTAAATTGTGATGGGTGTGACTGTTTTTACAAGAATGTATTGAAACCTCTGCCTTCTCGAAGGCCAACAGGTCACTGTGCAATAGCGAGCAGTAGTTTTCCCACGGTCTAGCTATCTTTTGTTGTGGGGTATCAAAGAGGATGTTGTTGCTAATTTGTTAGCTTCTCCCTTTTCAAGAATAACTTTCAACAAGAAGTTAAGTTTCAAATGATCATCTGGTGAGTGGAACTGTGTTTTTCATTGCAGCTCGCATGCTGTTAGCCATCTCTTTGAAAATAAGGTATGGGTCTGAAACATTGTTGCATTTAAAGTTTAGATCACCAATTACTTTGTGTGCTAAAAGTTAAATGTTTTTTTGTAATGGGAAGTAACAGTTGTACATTTTGATTGGCCTAATGGTCGTGTTTTTGTTTTCTTTTGATTGGGACCTTACTGGCTTATTATGTCTGAGTGAATGGACTGCTGTCTTTCCATCGGCCCTATGCAGTGGTGTAGTGGTGCCTGGAGAAGTGGGTCCTGTGTGAAGGAAAGGCACCCTGTGTGAAAAATCCTATGTTTTCCTATAGATGTTTCAGATTTTCACTCTCAATCACAATTTTTTAAATAAATATAAAACGACAAAAAATGTGATGTAAGTCACATTGCTTAAACCACATCCGGATACAGTTTATGAGGTCCCCATTGATACAAATCAGCATTATATAATTCTGTCAGGTAGGCCTACAGTCGTGGCCAAAAGTTTTGAGAATGACACAAGTATTGGTCTCCACAAAGTTTGCTGCTTCAGTGTTCTTAGATCTTTATGTCAGTAGTTACTATGGTACACTGAAGTATAATTACAAGTATTCCATAAGTGTCAAAGGCTTTCATTGACAATGACATTCAGTTTATACAAAGAGTCAATATTTGCAGTGTTGACCCTTCTTTTTCAAGACCTCTGCAATCCACCCTGGCATGCTGTCAATTAACTTCTGGCCCACATCCTGACTGATGGCAGGCCATTATCGCATAATCAATGCTTGGAGTTTGTCAGAAGTTGTTCCCCGAGCCACTTAGTTATCACTTTTGCCTTATGGCAAGGTGCTCCATCATGCTGGAAAGGCATTGGTCGTAACCAAACTGTTCTTGGATGGTTGGGAGAAGTTGCTCTCTGAGGATGTGTTGGTACCATTCTTTATTCATGGGTGTGTTCTTAGGCAAAATTGTGAGTGAGCCCACTCCCTTGGCTGAGAAGCAACCCCACGCATGAATGGTCTGAGGATGCTTTACTGATGGCATGACACAGGACTGATGGTAGCGCTCACCTTGTCTTCTCCGGACAAGGTGTTTTCCGGATGGCCCAAACAATCGGAAAGGAGATTCATCAGAGAAAATGACTCTACCCCAGTCCTCAGCAGTCCAATCCCTGTACCTTTTGCAGAATATCAGTCTGTCCCTGATGTTTTTCCTGGAGAGAAGTGGCTTCTTTGCAGCCCTTCTTGACACCAGGCCATCCTCCAAAAGTCTTCGCCTCACTGTGCGTGCAGATGCACTCACACCTGCCTGCTGCCGTTCCTGAGCAACTCTGCACTGGTGGTGCCCCGATCCTGCAGCTGAATCAACTTTAGGAGACGGTACTGGCGCTTGCTGGACTTTCTTGGGCATTCTGACTCAATCAGCATGACAGAGTGAACTCCAGCCTTGTCCTCGTCAACACTCACCTGTGTTAACAAGACAATCACTGACATGATGGCAGCTGGTCATTTTGTGGCAGGGCTGAAATGCAGTGAAAATGTTTTTTGGGGATTAAGCTAATTTTCATGGCAAAGAGGGACTTTGCAATTAATTGCAATTCATCTGATCCCTCTTCATGACATTCTGGAGTATATGCAAATTGCCATCATCAACACTGAGGCAGCAAACTTTGTGGAGACCAATACTTGTGTCATTCTCAACTTTTGGCCAGGACTGTACATTGCAGGCAACATTTAATTGGGAAGGTTTTTTGGGAAAGCCTTTAGCAATACAAATCAGAAATAACAATTTGCAATGTTCATGCAAATAGCGCATGATGACAGAATTGTGCATCGCAAATAGCCTACTAACCAAGAGTAAGGACCAAACTTTTTCAATACCTGGTTTGCATACCCATTGTTGCCTTAGTTAACATTTACTGGTAGATATCATAAGTTGAATCTTCTTTCCTACCTACCGACTACCGATGTCATTCTTCTGTGAGCTGCTCCATGCGACAACCAGTTTAGAGCTGTGCGCTCTTGCTGCCTGCAGATGATATTCTGTGAAACTAGGCTATGTGTGCTGCTCGGATGTGAATTTATTCCACATGCCTTTGCGATTGTGTAGGCTACTTTGTGCATGATTTCTCTATTGTTTTTTTTTTTTTTTTTTTTTTTCACCTTTATTTAACCAGGTAGGTCAGTTGAGAACAAGTTCTCATTTGCAACTGCGACCTGGCCAAGACAAAGCAAAGCAGTGCGACAAAAACAACACAGAGTTACACAGTAAACAAACATAGTCAAAAACACAATAGAAAATCTATATACAGAGTGCAAAATGTAGTGCAAAATGCAGTAAGGTTAGGAGGTAGGACAATAAATAGACCATAGTGGTGATATATTTTACAGATTATCATTAACACAGGAATGAAGGATGTGCAAATTATGATGTGTAAATAGAGATACTGGAGTGCAAGATTAGTGAAAATAACATAAGCAGCTTTGACAGCTGATGCTTAAAGTTATTGAGGGAGATAGGAACCTCTAGCTTCAATGATTTTTGCAATTCGTTCCAGTCATTGGCAGCAGCGAACTGGAAGGAATGGCGGCCAAAGGAGGTGTTGGCTTTGGGGGTGACCAGTGAGATATACCTGATGGAGCGCATGCTACGGGTGGGTGTTGCTATGGTGAGCAGTGAGCTGAGATAGGGCGGGGATTTACCTAATAAAGACTTATAGATGACCTGGAGCCAGTGGGTTTGGCGACGAATATATAGTGAAGGCCAGCCAACGAGAGCATACAGGTCGCAGTGATGGGTAGTGTATGGGGCTTTGGTAACAAAACGGATGGCACTGTGATAGATTACATCCAATTTGCTAAGTAGAGTGTTGGAGGCTAGTTTGTAAATGACTGTACTCCATAATAAGTCGTATACCTCCACTACACTACTTTGATACGCAACAGAAGGGATTAAGAAGTGAGTATAGCCAATGCCAACTGAAAAACAAAGTGGTTATAGGGCGTATACCTGCGTATAGCCTCCACTACACCACTGGCCCTTTGTGTTTTACAAAAAGTGCACTCTCCTACATGGTATTATGGTTGCTGTCCTTTCAGCATCACAAGCCTGTCACACACTGAAGGCCTACGTCCAATATGTTCGCCACTGCGCTAACATGCCTGTCTCCCCTTACTAATAGTGAGCATGCAACTTTCCAACAATTTCCCCCACTCTTCCTTACCAGCGAGTCAAGGGAATTCGGACAAAGTTTGAGGGATATTTTTCAATGAAAGTAAAGGACGGTAATGTTACAAGTAAAGTAGGAATCACAGTTTTCAATAGGGGAAATATATAAATGTTTCAAGAAAGGTGTGTGTGTGTGTGTGTGTGTGTGTGTGTGTATACTGTATTTGGCCTGGCGAAGCGCTTTTATCCGCTGACTGAATGGAAGCTGATAATTTAGTTTTTTACTGGACTCGGGAAGAAATTGCGAGTCCTCACAGTCAAGGCCTAGTAAAAATGTATCCGAGACAAGACCGAGACAGTCTATGTGGTCTCGAGTACTACAACACTGTCAGTGGAAGATTTGCTTTCGTATTTAAACATGCACTTTTACAATAAACATTGAAAATATATATTAATATGGCTCTCTATTGACTAACATTTATCTGCCTGTCCTTCCCTCCAGACCCTAGGCAGCATGTCTCTGAAGAAGAGGTTCCCCTTGAGCAGGAGATGAAGAGCCCCAGTCTGTGGCAAGAAAGTTCAGAGCCCACTCAAAGTACAGTGAAACAGGACCTCAGGACAAGACTGGTAGAAGAGCAACTGCATGAGTCTCATAGTCATAACATAGAGTTTGTGTTCACTCCTCCTTGTATGAAAAGTGGGTTTGACCAGGACCCTTGGCCCTCGCACCTTTTCCAAACCCAGATTGTGGAGGACAATGAGATTAATAACCTGTCGAGCACCCTAGTGGAACAAATGAAAACAGAACCTGATGGAGAGGGCTACGGAGTACCAACGAGTGACCCGCCGTTCCTGTTTGCAGGAAACGCACACTGTTCTGCAGCTCCGAGTGAAAACATGAGCAGAACAGAGATGGGAGGCCCTCTGCAACGGAACACAAAGAGAGGACGACCATTCAGACATATAGGAACGCTGTCGGAACTTATGAAGAGACGCGCTTTGTACGAGCGCTTTCGATGCAATGTCTGTGGAAAGGGGTTCCCAGCAAGGAAGGGTCTGGGAGACCACATGACGACTCACACAGGGGAGAGACCACACAGCTGTCACCTTTGTGGGAAAGGTTTCAAAGTGAAAAGTCATCTGAACGAGCATATCAGGGTTCACACAGGGGAGAAACCGTTCGTCTGCCCAGTCTGTGGGAAAGCGTTCAGGCAGGATGCTCATCTGAAAGGACATTTGAGGAGGACTCACAAGGAGAACCCATACAGATGCCATGACTGTGGCGAAAGCTTCAGTCAGATGGGAGAGCTGCAAGTGCATAGGACAGTGGGCTGTGGTCCGATTGTCCTGGGCCTTTAACGTTACTTTTCTTTCCCTGATGCCTTTGGTGACACAGTATTTTTAGTCTGGCAGCCATGATGAGGACAATTGCAATGCGTTATTGAACAAACAAATGATCTGTCCACAGAGTTAGAAAAGTTTGAGGGCGAAGCTCTTATCTTTGCCAAAATTCATGAACGGGAGGGTGTTTCTAGAAAGCTTGTAGCCTATGTGGTTGGTTGTCTGTACAGTGCTGTGAAAAAGTATTTGCCTAATTTTCTCAACTTTTACATATTTTGTATACTGAACGTTATCAGATCTTCAACCAAAACCTGATATTAGATGAAGGGAACCTGGAGTGAACAAATAACACAACAATTACATACACTATATATACAAAAGTATGTGGACACCCCTTCAAATTAGTGGATTTGTCTATTTCAGCCAAACCCATTTCTGACAGGTGTATAAAATCGAGCACACAGCGGTGCAATCACCATAGACAAACATTGGCTGTAGAATTGCCCATACTGAAGAGCTCAGTGAAGTTCAACATGGCACCGTCATAGCTGCCCCGGTCAACTCTAAGTGTTGTTATTGTGAAGTGGAAATATCTAGGAGCAACAATGACTTAGCCGTGAAGTGGTAGGCCTCACAAGCCCACAGAACGGGACTGCAGAGTGCTGAAGTGTGTGAAAATGGTCTGTCCTTGGTTGCAACACTACCGAGTTCCAAACTGCCTCTCGAAGCAACGTCAGCACAAGAACTGTTTGTTGGGAGCTTCATGAAATGGGTTTCCATGGCCGAGCAGCCGCACACAAGCCTAAGATCACCATGTGCAATACCAAGCGTCGGCTGGAGTGGTGTAAAGCTCGCCGCCATTGGACTTAGTGGAAGCGCATTCTCTGGAGCAGTGGTTCCCAAACTTTTTATAGTCCCGTACCCTTTCAAACATTCAACCTCCATCTGCGTACCCCCTCTACAACCAGGGTCAGCGCACTCAAATGCTGTTTTTTGCCACCATTGTAAGCCTGCCACACATATCCTATACGATACATTTATTAAACATAAGAATGAGTGAGTTTTTGTCACAACCCGGCTTGTGGAAGTGACAAAGACCTCTTATTGGACCAGGGCACAAATAATAATTATCAATAATTTTGCTCTTTATTTAGCCATCTTACATATAAAACGTATTTGTTCATCAAAAATTGTTAATAACTCACCACAGGTTAATGACAAGGGTGTGCTTGAAAGGATACACATAACTCTGCAATGTTGGGTTGTATTAGAGAGAGTCTCAGTCCTACATCATTTTCCACACACAGTCTGTGCCTGTATTTAGTTTTCATGCTAGTGAGGGCCGAGAATCCACTCTCACATACTGTAGGTACGTAGTTGCAAAGGGCATCAGTGTCTTAACAGCGCGATTTTCACAGAACCGCTTGTTGCAATTTCGATGAGGCTCTCTTGTTCAGATATCGGTAAGTGGACTGGAGGCAGGGCATGAAAGGGATAACGGATCCAGTAGTTTGTGTCGTCCGTTTCGGGGAAGTACCTGTGTAATTGCGCACCCGGCTCACTCGTGTTTCGCTGTATCACATTTAGCAATGTCCGTAAGCTTGAGTTCATTTGCACATAAAAAGCTTATACAATGATGTAAAGACCTGTGTGTTGTCCTTGTTAATGTAGACGGAAAAGAGCTCCAATTTCTTAATCATAGCCTCAATTTTGTCCCGCACAATGAATATACTGTAGTTGCGGAGAGTCCCTTTGATCCTAGATTCGGATCATTCATGCGAGAAAAACATCCCCCAGATAGGCCAGTCGTGTGAGAAACTCGTCATCATGCAATCGGTCAGACAAGTGAAAGTTATGGTCAGTAAAGAACTTTAAGCTTGTCTCTCAATTCAAAAAAACGTGTCAATACCCATTGATAACCAGCGCACTTCTGTATGTTGTAAAAGCGTTACATGGTCGCTGCCCATATCATTGCATAATGCAGAAAATACACAAGAGTTCAGGGGCCTTGCTTTAACAAAGTTAACCATTTTCACTGTAGTGTCCAAAACATCTTTCAAGCTGTCAGGCATTCCCTTGGCAATAAGAGCCTCTCGGTGGATGCTGCAGTGTACCCAAGCACGCGCGTTACCACTCCACTAAGTCTCCCTGTCATGGCTTTTGCGCCATCAGTACAGATACCTACACATCTAGACCACGAAAGTCCATTTGATGTCACAAAGCTGTCCAGTAGTTAAAAAATATGCTCTCCTGTTGTTTCCAGTGGTTTGCTGAAGAGAATGTCTTCCTTAATTGACCCCCCATAAACGTAACGGGCAGCTGTAATGCATAGAATTCACTGGCTTGTATGCGAAGCAGTAATTGTTTCAAAACATCTCCTGCTATGTCAGTGATGCGTCGTGAAACAATGTTGTTTTATTAAAGCATTGTCTGTATAATAATTATGTCCTCCACAATAGTATGGGGCTTGCCTTTCCTAGCCACTCGGTAGTTCACCATATAAGACGCTTCTAGACCCTTCTTATTAATGGTATCTGTTGCTTTTATACATATCTTACTACTCGAAAGTTGTCTTAATTCTCACTATTTTTCTAATTGTCATGTTTCGTTTCTAAATGTCTGGTTTCATCGAGTTGTGAGATAGTACTTTTGCACATATAACACACTGTGGCTGAGGAAAGGCACTACTCCCAATATAAGTGAACCCCAAATCAATGTAGTTCTCATCATATTGATGGTAGTGGCAGTACTACCAGTACAGCTAGTATGTGTCTCTATGGATGTAGGCCTTACTTTTTTTTTACCATTTTATCAATTTTCAAGCAAACGGAATGAGCAGCAGCTACGTTTGGCTACATACGGACCATTAGTGGAATTCCCACTAGAGAGTAACGGTTAATGTGATTGGATGTTAATTATTTGACTAGGCTTGCTGTATTTGACATTGTGTTGTTATTTTTGTCAGTGAAACGAGGCTACTCAGGCAAGAAAAAAACATCACCCCGTTGCAAAATCTAAATGGACTGTTTGAAAATGTGAATCACATTTTTATTTGGCGTACCCCCGACGGCATTGCACGTGTGTACCCCAGTTTGGGAATAGCCGCTCTGGAGTGATGAATCACGCTTCACCATATGGTAGTCCGACGGACAAATCTGGGTTTTGGTGGATGCCAGGAGAACGCTACCTGCCCCAATGCATAGTGCCAACTGTAAAGTTTGGTGGAGGAGGAATAGTGGTCTGGGGCTGTTTTTCATGGTTCTGACTAGGTCCCTTAGTTCCAGTGAAGGGAAATCTTAACGCTACAGTATACAATGACATTCAAGACGGTTCTATGCCTCCAACTTTGTTTGCACAGTTTGGTGAAGGCCCTTTTCTGTTTCAGCATGACAATGCCCCTGTGCACCAAGCAAGGTCCATACAGAAATGGTCTGTCGAGATTGGTGTGGAAGAACTTGACTGGCCTGCACAGAGTTCTTACCTCAACCCCGTCGAACACCTTTGGGATGAATTAGCACGCCGACTGCGAGCCAGTCCTAATCGCCCAACCTCCCTAATGCTCTTGTGGCTGAATGGAAGCAAGTCCCCACAGCAATGTTCTAACATCTAGTGGAAACCCTTACCAGAAGAGTGGATGCTGTTATAGCAGCAAAGGGGGGACCCACGCCATATTAATTTCCATGATTTTGGAATGAGATGTTTGACGAGCATGTAGTGTATTTCATAAACAAAGTTATGCAACACTCAATGCACCTGTGTGAAAAAGTAATTTCCCCCTTACACTCAATAACTGGTTGTGCCACCTTTTTAGCTGGAATGACTCCAACCAAACGCTTCCTGTAGTTGTTGATCAGTCTCTCGCGTCGCTGTGGAGAAATGTTGGCCCACTCTTCTATGCAGAACTGCTTTAACTCAGCGACATTTGTGGATTTTCAAGCATGAACTGCTCATTTCAAGTCCTGCCACAACCTCTCAATTGGGATTAGGTCTGGACTTCCAAAACTTCAGTATTTTTCATGCAGACTTGATTGTATGTTTTAAATCATTGTCTTGCTGCATGACCCATTCTCCTGTAGACTTCTCTGATACAGAGCTGAATTTGTGGATCCAAAACACACAATCAAGTCTATAACAACCAGTTATTAAGTGTAAAGGGGCAATTACTTTTTCAATTGGGTGTTGCATAACCTTATTAATTAAATAAAAGTATAAGTATATATATTTGTTGTGTTATTTGTAAACGCAGGTTCCCTTTTATCTAATATTAGGTTTTGGTTGAAGATCTGATAACATTCAGTATAAAACATTAGCAAAAGTAGAGAAAATCAGAAAGGGGACAAATACTTTTTCACGGCACTGTATTTGATTCTCCATCCAACCTTTTTATGCGATTAAAAAAAAAAAAATAGTAAAGGCTGCACTAATGGAAACAGCAAATTTGTCAATACAGTAAACTTTCCAAATGTCGACAAAATATGCTAAACAGAGTAAGATCTTTTTGTCTGTAAAATGAATTATGCAACTAATGGCGCTGGAAACGCCTTTATGTCCAAATATAACCATCATATCGAAGTAAATTTGGAGTCACAAGATCATATGTTGTGTGGTCCTCCCACTACGACTCAAAAATCATGCAGTTTATTAGGCTACAGATGAAATAAATAATGAACTTCACAGGCTGGTGAAAGTGCACGGTTGTGAGCTTGATCAGTTCCAATAAATATAGAGGGTCTTAAACTCTTACTCTGGTGACATGATGAGCGATGCTTGTCTGCCGTTTGACAAATAAAATGAATCTAGCTCTTTTGTCAGTACTAATCTCATCATGTAGGAAAGCCTACCTGCACTGTATCTGCAGGCTGTTGGCTAGAATGCACGTGCCAAGACCAGAGTGGGCACATTAGCTATAAATAACGTTATATTATTTTTTTACAAAATCATCAGTAGAGTTGAAAATGCAATGTAAACCCATTTAACTTGTATTTGTTTTAATTCAGTACGTGAATTTAACCCCAAAAGTTATTTTTATGTGCACTACTTTATCACACAGTCTTTTGATGGAAACATCTCTGGTGGGAAAATGTTTGAATATTCACATGAAAATCTGTCGCCAATTGGATGGAAACCTAGCTAGTGAGTCCCATGAGAAATAGTTAAGTCAATGTAACTACTTTTCTTGTACCTTGTATTGTATCTATTATTTTTGGATCCTTGGAGCACTTCAAGGTAGTCAGACAGATGCATATTCATAGCTCGGGGGAGTCACTGATGGAGTCACTGATGGAGTCACTGATGGTGCATATCACTGTGTCTAATATATATATAAAAAATATCATTCTCCGCCCTCCTAGCTTTATATTTGTGGAAGACAAAGAGGTCTATATTTAAAATATATATTTAAAATGTAAACAACGTAGCCTAGAATTGTACTGACGCCTGCTCAAGAAAATATTACATATTATTGAAGGGAATTAACTTGCTGTATGTTTACCAATTTGATTATGGAGGGAACTTCATTACCAATACGTTCCTGAAAGTGTGTTTTCAAACAGACTTAACATTTTACTTGCATGCAGGGTAACTATATAAATAGTTAAAGCAAGTCTTATCTATTGCAGCCTGATTTTGGGCATTGTTAAAACTCCAGGGGCGTGTTCATTACGGCACACGACGGAAAACATTTTGCAATGAATGTAAAAAAAAATATACATGACTGAAATGTTGATTTAATGTTAACTGTCCCTGTAAAAATAAACTCAATCAGTTAAAGTAAAACCGAAATGAGCATTTCTTATTGAACAAGACCAGGTAGTCCCTCCGTTTTAGTACATTTTCTTCAGTTTGGTGATTAATGAACACGACTAGATTTCTCCCCGTTTTTACAATGAGACGCGGGAAGGATGTCCCCATAATAATAGAATTTTGCTCCACTTGTACAACATACAGTGGGGAGAACAAGTATTTGATACACTGCCGATTTTGCAGGTTTTCCTACTTACAAAGCATGTAGAGGTCTGTAATTTTTATCATAGGTACACTTCAACTGTGAGAGACAGAATCTAAAACAAAAATCCAGAAAATCACATTGTATGATTTTTAAATAATTAATTTGCATTTTATTGCATGACATAAGTATTTGATCACCTACCAACCAGTAAGAATTCCGTCTCTCACAGACCTGTTAGTTTTTCTTTAGGAAGCCCTCCTGTTCTCCACTCATTACCTGTATTAACTGCACCTGTTTGAACTCGTTACCTGTATAAAAGACACCTGTCCACACACTCAATCAAACAGACTCCAACCTCTCCACAATGGCCAAGACCAGAGAGCTGTGTAAGGACACCTCTCCACAATGGCCAAGACCAGAGAGCTGTGTAAGGACATCAGGGATAAAATTGTAGACCTGCACAAGGCTGGGATGGGCTACAGGACAATAGGCAAGCAGCTTTGTGAGAAGGCAACAACTGTTGGCGCAAATATTAGAAAATGGAAGAAGTTCAAGATGACGGTCAATCTCCCTCGGTCTGGGGCACCATGCAAGATCTCACCTCGTGGGGCATCAATGATCATGAGGAAGGTGAGGGATCAGGCCAGAACTACACAGCAGGACCTGGTCAATGACCTGAAGAGAGCTGGGACCACAGTCTCAAAGAAAACCATTAATAACACACTACGCCGTCATGGATTAAAATCCTGCAGCGCATGCAAGGTCCCCCTGCTCAAGCCAGCGCATGTCCAGGTCCGTCTGAAGTTTGCCAATGACCATCTGGATGATCCAGAGGATGAATGGGAGAAGGTCATATGGTCTGATGAGACAAAAATAGAGCTTTTTGGTCTAAACTCCACTCGCTGTGTTTGGAGGAAGAAGAAGGATGAGTACAACCCCAAGAACACCATCCCAACCGTGAAGCATGGAGGTGGAAACATCGTTCTTTGAGGGATGCTTTTCTGCAAAGGGGACAGGACGACTGCACCGTATTGAGGGGAGGATGGATGGGGCCATGTATCGCGAGATCTTGGCCAACAACCTCCTTCCCTCAGTAAGAGCATTGAAGATGGATCGTGGCTGGGTCTTCCAGCCAGGGCAACTAAGTAGTGGCTCCGTAAGAAGCATCTCAAGGTCCTGGAGTGGCCTAGACAGTCTCCAGACCTGAACCAAATAGAAAATCTTCGGAGGGAGCTGAAAGTCCGTATTGCCCAGCGACAGCCCCGAAACCTGAAGGATCTGGAGAAGGTATGTATGGAGGAGTGGGCCAAAATCCCTGCTGCAGTGTGTGCAAACCTGGTCAAGAACTACAGGAAACGTATGATCTCTGTAATTGCAAACAAAGGTTTCTGTACCAAATATTAAGTTCTGCTTTTCTGATGTATCAAATACTTATGTCATGCAATAAAATGCAAATTAATTACTTAAAAATCATACAATGTGATATTCTGGATTTTTGTTTTAGATTCCGTCACTCACAGTTGAAGAGTACCTATGATAATAATTACAGACTTCTACATGCTTTGTAAGTGGGAAAACCTGCAAAATCAGCAGTGTATCAAATACTTGTTCTCCCCACTGTATGAGCAGTAGAGGCCAGAAAAGCCTATCATTCTTTCAAATATTATTAGAGAAGTGTAGTTTATTTCTCCTATCTAGACCATGTGTAGTAGACTTGGGTCAAAAACTCCTCTCAGTCCAGATAATAAATAAACCCTTATTGCAGCCTCATTCTGGGCTTGGATACATCACGTCTGCATATAAACCCTGTATGGGTTGCAGCGCAATAGCATATCTTAAAAACATATCCTAAAAATACAGCTAGTCTTTATACTCATTTTGTGCAATTCAGGCAAATGTGTTTGTTTCATATGATTGTGTTTTGCTTTTTGTGTTTTGTGTTTGCTTTTCATGTATTGTGTAATTGATGTGTATACAGATATGTATAGTGTAATTGTTGTTTATTGATGTATTCATGCATCTTCGAAAGAGACCGTGTTCTCAGCATGACTGCTTAAATAAAGGTTTAAAAAAATTATCCATATGCACAAAAAGCATATTTCTATCAAATTCTGTGCACAAAATTGTTTACATCCCTATTAGTGAACATTTCTCCTTTGCCAAGATAATCTACCCGCCTGACAGGTGTGGCATATCAAGAAGCCGATTAAACAGCATGATCATTATACAATACAATGCCACACTTCATTTCTCTACCATAAGCCACCACTAACGTCATTTTAGAGAATTGGGCAGTACATCCAACCAACCTCACAACTGCAGACCACGCCAGCCCAGGACCTCATCCGGCTTCTTCACTTGCGGGATGGTCACAGATGAGCCACCCAGACAGCTGATGAAATTGTGGTTTGCAGAACCAAAGAAACTGTCAGAAACCATCTCAGGGAAGCTCATCTGCGTGCTTGTCGTCCTCAACCGGGTCTGACTGCAGTTCGACGTCGTAACCGACTTCAGTGGGCAAATGTTCACCTTCGATGGCCACTGGCACGCTGGAGAAGTGTGCTCTTCATGGATAAATCCCGGTCTCAACTGTACCGGGCAGATGGCAGACAGCGTGTATGGCGTCGCGTGGGTGAGCGGTTTGCTGATGTCAACATTGTGAACAGAGTGCCCCATGGTGGCAAGGGGTTATGGTATGGGCAGGCATAAGCTACGGACAATGAACACAATTGCATTTTATCGATGGCAATTTGAATGCGCAGACATACTGTGACGAGATCCGATGATTGTCGCGCCAATCATCCACCGCAATCACCTTATGTTTCAGCATGATAATGCACGGTCCCATGTCGCAAGGATCTGTACACAATTTCAGGAAAATATTCCAGTTCTTCCATGGCCTGCATATTCACCAGACACGTCACCCATTGAACATGCTTGGGATGTTGAACCAACGTGTACGACAGCGTGTTCCAGTTCCCGCCAATATCCAGCAACCTTCCACAGACATTGAAGAGGAGTGGGGCAACATTCCACAGGCCACAATCAACAGCTTGATCAACTATGCGAAGGAGATGTCGTGCTACATGAGGCAGCCCTGTTATTTCTCCTGCCAATGAGGGGTAACAGCCAGAATCGGGGCGGGAACCAGTCCCTTTGAGATTGCAGGGTATGATCACCACAACAAACTGCGCCATAATAGTCCTGATCTCAAGGCCAGGTAGTACAGCATGTCTACATGCAGGGATGCTACATAGGCCTATGTTTATAGCTCAAAAGTTAGAAACAAAATGTCTTCAAAAAGGTATATTTTTAAATGTATTTTGTATTTGCAAAAATAGACACTGTTTCTTCATCCAAAGCATAGGGCCAAAGAAAACAACTTTGAAAAGCTTTAAAAACCAGACAATCTATGGTAGTAACCCTGGTTATAACATTGTATGCCTAAATAACATTTGTGTAAGGTTAGGCAACTTACCGCCTTGCTGTCGTGGCCAAACGGCACCAGTCCCGCCTTAGTGACCAGACCGGGCCAACTGGCACCAGGGATCTCCAGGGGCTGTCTTTTAGCAGCTGCACCGTTGTCAACCAGAGTAGAGCTGTAGAACGTCACTTTCTAGAAGGGAGACAGTAGGAGAGACCACAGTGGAATCAGCCTTTGAGTGCATCTCAATGGCCGAGAGTGGCCCCCTTTCCTTGTATTCTTTACTTCATCTGCACTGATGTCACTGAACTGGACAGGTGAGACTGTGGCAATATTCTTACCTGTCCATCAACCTCCACCTAGGCGCCAGGCACTTTGTCATTTACTCTGATCCAGATGTGTATGGCCTGCATAGACTGGTTCCAGTCAATCTACAGACAAACATCTATACATACTATCTGAATCAAATTATGGGAAATATGTGGTCCCAAACATGTAATCTCAAACATAGTATTACAGGAGTACTTGAGTGGTTCACTCTTCTTGTGAGTTGGAGATAATGTTAGATGGCAGAAGCAGAGCATCGGGCCTGGGTCAGGGCCAGGCCTACCTTGGTGTTGATTTTCTTCTGAATCTGCTCATAGGTGGCTCCTTCCTCTGGCTGAGTGATCTTTGGGGCATTCTCCTCTGCGATCAGCCTCATTGCATCCACCTGTATACAGCCAAACATACTGTACATGCTCAAAGATTCCCCAACAGTAGGGGAGAGTGGGGTAAATTGAGCCTCCCTTGTTTATAGAAAACCAAACATCAAATTAATAATCTGAGGAGGCTCAGCTCCTTCACTGTGTGCATACTTTCTACCAGTCTGTGGCTAGCTCTGTTCTGGGGATTAGCCTTGACACTCTAAAGGAGGTGGCAGAGAGACGGATCCTGGCCAAACTGCTGGCCATCATGGACAACGTCACCCACCATCTTCATGCCATGGTTATGACGCAGAGGAGCACCTTCAGCCACAGACTGATCCCACATTGGTGTGCCAGAGAGAGCTACAGGAGGTCCTTCCTGACGGCGGCTATTAGACTATTTAATGCCTCACCGGGGTGCCGTGCCGTCGGCAACATAGACCTGGAACTGTTGGGGTGTTAGGACCTATCAACTTTTTTTTCCACCTAACACTCTGTAAGAATGTATAGTGTACCTATTTAGCCATTCACCCATACTATGCAATGTCTTTTTTATAGCTTTTTGCACTCCAGGCTTCTTGTATTTTTATACTTTTTCATACTGCCGCTCTATGTATCATGTATCGTGTATCTGTCTTTTGTGTATTTTCGTTCTGGCATTTTGCACCTGCCCTGTGTTTTTTCGCAGCTGCTTGATGAAGAATTTTCCCCTCGGGGATCAATAAAGTATCTATCTATCTAATTTCACCAAATATTAAGGAAGAGGTCATCATTTCATGAAAATGTGGTAAGTAAGCAAGTCAAAATGTTTGCCTTGCTGTAAATTGAGCAAATTGACTATAATTTAAGTAATTTCTACCCAGACGTAATGCAAGGCATTATCGCTAGCATATGTGGTAACAACAGGGCCTGGTCTATGTTAAAAGTGTACTAAGTGTTTTTAGGTGTTAAGCCTGTTAAAAAAAAAATGCTTAAAAGACAAAAAAGTGATGGTGTTGAATTGTGTTTGGGAAATAAAGATAAACATGGTTTTAGAAAGGTAGTGGGAATATTTAATTCAGTACAGAAATGTGTAGGCGGCTTAACTTACCCTATCCCGCGGCTCATTAATTAATTTCCATTAATTCTGATTATTTCCAGGGATACACAACATGCTGAAATATATGTAGATTTCTTTGTTAGAAACAATAGTATATTTTCCTTGACTGGGTGATGCTGAATGTACCTCACTCTCCCCTATGGTATGGGTCTCCATTTATAAACCTACTCAAGTGTTTTGGTGTTTTTGTACTGTTACATTTTCTTGTATTCATGAATGGTGAAAGTATCTGTTAAAACAACCTTTATTGATTTGGCCAAATGGTGTGAGTTATAGGTTGCGAAGACAGGAGCGATGTTTCTCCCATGTAAATGTTATTGAACCCATGAGGTTGCAGTCAAATTGCTAATGTGTACGAAACGCTCCAGTCTGGTTTTAGACCCCATCATAGTACTGACACCACACTTGTGAAGGTGGTAAATTACCTTTCAATGGTGTCAGACCAAGGCTCTGCGTCTATCCTCGTGCTCCTAGACCTTAGTGCCGCTTAAGACACCATCGATCACCACATTCTTTTGGAGAGATTGGAAAGGTTTCTAAAACCAGATTGGAGCGTTTTGTATACATTATTTGTCTTCAGCAACAAGTGAGCAGGAAGGCAGGAAGGCTGAGCAACAGCTTAAAAAATGGACGAATGGGAGATTCAATATAGGCCGATAGTTTAGTTTAAAAAAATTATAATTCCGGGTCAAGGTTTGGCTTTTTCAAGAGAGGCTTTATTACTGCCACTTTTAGTGAACTTGGTACACATCCGGAGGATAGGGAGCCGTTTATTGTGTTCAACATAGGAGAGCCAAGCACAGGAAGTAGCTCTTTCAGTATTTATTTATTATATTGGTCTACACGTACAAGTTCTTGCCTGGTTTTCCTTGCTTGATCTGAGTTTAAAAGTAAAACATTTGCCGCCATCCACTTCCTTATGTCTGAAACACAGGCTTTTGGGTAGGCAATTTTGGGGCTTCACCATGTTTCATTAATATATACATTTATATTAATTTAATGGGTATACTGTAGCAACTTTGATGGCCTACCTACAGGGTCAGCCCCTGGAGTAAATGAGGGTTAAGTGCCTTGCTCAAGGACACATCGACAGGTTTTTCACCTTGTTGGCTCGGGTATTCAAACCAGCGACCTTTCAGTTACTGTCCCAACGCTCTAACCGCTAGGCTACCTGCCACCCAACTATGGCTGTTATACCCAATAAATGTTTGGGAGCATAATTAGAGTGTGCGACTTTCTTTCTTTTAGTTTCATTTTTGGGTGTGCGGCGGCTTTTGCCTTTCATTGAAACGTTTTGTACTGTATGTCATAACAAAGTTATGTAAGGTGCCACAGCTGTTGTGTCTATTGAGATTGATCTATGCTGCCTTATTTTATCGCAATGCTATTCATTGAAATGCCATTCATTTTATTGCCATTATTGCCATGTCCATAAGGCACCAAACAGAAGACAGGGAGGGACTACCTGAACTTGTCCAATAAGAAATGCTATTTTTTGTTTTCTCTTGCAAAGCATTTTGCTGCTGTGTGGCCTAATGAAAAGATGTTACACTACCCAATTACCTTGATCTCACAGGCAGGGTGTTATATCTATTTCAGCCACAGAGGGGCAACACTGTATCAGAAAAGAACCCCATCTTCTGCTTGAGGTTCTACTCTCCAATCCTAAAAGGGCATTAATACCTTACACATGTTTAAAGACTAACCACAGGAGTTGGATTGTTTTGCTTGGGTTTAAAGATTGGTTAGGGTTATGGATTTATTTTGCCTGGGCTTATAGAGGAATCGCTGACATCCAACCCCAGCCATTGAAGACCGTCTACATTTCTGCTCTGTTTATTTCTCCCAGTAAAGCAGTGCCTTTGTGTGTGTGTGTGTGTGTGTGTGTGTGTGTGTGTGTGTGTGTGTGTGTGTCTGCGCTCGCATGTAAATGTATTAAACTCATCAGGGTAGAGTGAGGTAGTACTTCATTGTCATGGGTATGTGTGAAATGTATCTAAATAGCCCCATTACATCATGTAATATAATAAGGTGTATAGCACCATGTGAATAATGTACATATAATCCTAATATACTGTATGTGTCATATGATTGTACCATTGATGCCTCCATAAAAAAGTTAAACCAATCACAGGCACAAACTTTGTTAGGGTAACATTATGTCTAACATTAGGCCTAATAACACACCAACTTCAACAACAACTACTTGGATTGTACACTAGTTTTGACCCCAAAACAGATACACAGTTGCACTACATTTTAGGACTGGCACAGACAAGGTCACGTTATCATGAAAAAGACCACTGCATTACTGCAATTTATGGTCCAGTCAAAAGCCATCATATGTACAGTATTACAGTATTTCCAGTGCTGTATATACAGTATATACAAATGAAACATTCTCCATCTTGTGTGTTTGCTGTGTATAAAATGGACTCTGAGAGGATGCTTTGTGCCTCGTTGCTTGGCTCGCGACCCCACATATCCATCATACACTGTAATTATAATTTCTATCCCCGGCCACAGCTCAGTGCTTACCACCCATTGGCTTAGATCTGGCCACTGGGTTCGCTGTTGTGTGTCCAAGTTTCTGACTCTGAGAGGACTTTCATATAGTGTTTTCTCTCTCCACAGAGGTGCAGATTCATTTGCTATAAATAAATGCTATGCACACGGCGTCCGCCATCTTTCTTCCTGGAATAACCTAAAACACCTGTCTAGTCCTACTATATGTACACAGAACAACTTCAGGTCTAACTTCGGTACTTTCGGTTTTAACATTACACAGAGCTTTAAATAGAGCTCTAAGTACTCTGAAAGAGCCCAGTCTATCCAGGAATATAGAGCCTTAAGCATAGTAATAATCTGAGAGCAATTGTGTTGATACGACACTGAGGTTGCATCAATATGACTAGGCAATATAACAATTTTAAATTGTAATATGCTACCCAGTTAACATTCACTTAGACTAGTACCTCTTTATTACCCATCAAGGAGCAACTTTAATTAATACTTAGCACCTTGTTAATTTGGATGTGTGAATCTCATAGATAAGATAATAATCCAAACCCATTGAGCTGGGAGCTAAACTTTTGAAGGTCAAAGCACTGAGTGGGATCAGAGCAGCTTGTTTAGGGCAAGACCCTGTTTGTCACCCTGTCTTGTGACTGTCCCATCCTGTCCTCTACTCCTATTGATAAATCAGCCCAATACAGTAAAACTGTCAGCATGGAATTAGGCCATGGGGGATGGGGAGGAATTGAGGGGGGGGGGGGGGCATGTGTCTGTGTGTGAATGAGTCATTGAGAGTATGTGTTTGTGACTATGTGCTACCGTGCATGTGAGTGCGTGCGTTAACACCATGCTATTTGCAATGTCATTTAACCCTCAGTTGGTCCCTGTATAAACCTCTGCCCAAGTAGGGCCTCACCTTGGCACTGAGCAGTGGGATGGCAGGTGGGCTGGCATGGCCGTGGGGTATAAAAATAATATATCTCTTAATATGACTCTCAACCCACTGCCAGAGATCGGGACCAGCTTGACTTATGTAATGTTGGCATCATATTACAGCTCCCATAGGACAACATGCAGACAGATCAAAACACTGCCCTGTGAGAGGGGGTGAGAGAGCATGCAAACAAAGTTTCCTCCACATTTTCTAGGAATGAAATGAGAGTGAATGGTATAAACAGTTGGCCACTTCTGTAGAGGAGACCAACTGTAGAACTTGTAGAGGTTGAATGAAATGTGGAGAAAATACAGTAGGTGTCCACCAAAATCATGAAACATGTCATTGAATAGGAACCAAAATGATAAATTCTTACTGACAGTTACTGAATTTCTCTGTTATGTCAGTTATGTCCCATTCCTTGCAATCACATGTAAGTGTAGGTGATTTGTACTTAAAGACCATGTTGCTGGTAAATTATTTTGCTTTTGATGTTTGTTCATGTGAAGACCACGCAGATGACTCTGGCTAGCTAACAGATTGTACTACAGCCCTTTAAATCTACTTTAATCACTTTGAGAATGGTAAATTAATGTGTTTTTGCCGGTAGCTCGAACACCAGTCGTACCATAGGATACACCTTTTCCTAGCAGGAATCGCTGACAAATTTCGAGCCTGGCTGAGGTTTGTGCAGTTCAGGAGACTGGACTGCATGAGTGAATTCAAGCTAATCAGAGTACACTTTACTGAGGAAGATTACGATCACAGCGGAGCCTAACGCCCCATTCACATCTCAATTTTGCAGTCCATTGTGTTGCGCCAGATGTCATTCATATCAATGGAGGAACGTCCACAACAGAGTCTACACGAACAGCATATGAAACTAGACAACCCCCCTGCTTTCACCAAAACAACTCTGCCTAGTATAGACAGGTCTCTTTGTAACCAATTATTGAACATTTACTTTGCTTTAGTCTGTGTAAGAAATGCATCTGCTGTCTGACAATGTGGATTTTGGAAATATGAATACCCAGATATTTGACACTGTTTTTAACATAAATATCACCTATTGTAGTTTCTACATTATCATATAAACAGAGAATATCACACTTTGATACGTTCAACTTTAAACCTGAAGCATTAGAAAACAAATCAATAGTGTCAAGTGCTTTGGCAATTTGATCGTTGCATTTCCAGGAACAGGGTTGTATTGTCAGCCAACTGTTCGATCTTAATCTCTCTCCCAAAAATTGATAGAATGTCCAAAAGGCACATCAGTTGTAATCTAAGACTTGTTTTAGATCTCTTCGATTACGCACACCATGCGAGCCTATGAGATTTCTTGCAATCTCTACCATCTCTGACGTTGCCTCCCTAGGGGCAATATCATGAATATTGCCGAGTCTTGACATTGGTTGAGCCTTCTTGAGTGCGTAACGTCACTCTGAGCCCTTACCAAAATACAAAACATGGCGGAGAATTCTCTCGCCTCGGATCTGAAACCAGTAGTAACCACCAACTTCAATGACAGTTAACATAAAATGTAAATACGAATCTGACATTCCAGTGCCCCCAAAAAATTGTCACCGAGGAGGGCTTGCTAGCTAACTAGTGTTTGATTCAAATCAGTCATTTTCTTAGAAAACAGCTCAGCTAGCTAGCGAAATGCTAATTTGTGATGCTAGCTAGCTAACGTTTGCTAGACGTTTGCTAGACGGGAGCTCCTGGGGACATAGAGTGGTGAGGATGAGCAGTCTAACGTGTCCGGAAGCAAATTCACCATATATTTGTTGTATTCAGGGTTCATTCAAACATCGTGTTAAGCTTTGTTTTACTATTGACAGTTACAGCTGATTTCTGGATTGAATATAGATTTAATGTCCTTAAATATAAGTATTCTGATTTATTTGTTTCAGTCTCTGAATTCTTTGATCAAACTTTTCGCAGCCAGCTCCTGATATCAGGGCATAAAAACTACAATCTGTCTCCAGAATTAGCCCAGTGCTTGTATGCGCACAGCTGGCGCACATGCCCACTAGGCCCGAGCTCGTTTTCCCTGGCTAAGCTAGCTGACTAGCTGAACTATGCTAGTTTTCGACCTCTTTGCCAAACTTCATAAATACTGCACCTTCAACTTCAAAACAAAATACAATCATTTAACTCAGAAATGATGTATTGTTTTGTTTAATATTTATGACTGGTTCGAGATATCTGTCGTAAGACGATGGAGGCAAAGGATATCATTGCTACTTAACGCAGATCCAAGTTCAGTTTTGAGATCAACTGGTGTTATTGCCGTAGTGTTAGCTGGACGTTTCTGACTGGTCTTGGAACTGTGATAATGGACAGCCTCTTCCCGCTTGGCTCGATTGGATATGTAGTGATTTTGCCAAAACAGCCAGATACTGTATGAACACAGTCTTGTACTCTTAACCTTTTTTCAACTGACTATCGTATTTGTTGATTAAATCTGACTTTATTAATATAATGAGAAATCCAAAAATGTCACAAGTTAATTGACACGACAAAATAGAAACTCCATAGATCACAATGGCTACAATAAATGGCAAAATTACTTCCGGACACTAAGGGTCCGTGGAGCTCCTCCTCCTCACCACTCTATAGGCCTCAGGAGCAGGCGGTTTAGATAGGATTTCACCATGGGAAACATGGGCAACAACAACTGGCTACTACTTTGTTTTAAGTCAAATATGTTCAACTCA
Organism: Thymallus thymallus; assembly: GCA_023634145.1. Classification (NCBI taxonomy): domain Eukaryota; kingdom Metazoa; phylum Chordata; class Actinopteri; order Salmoniformes; family Salmonidae; genus Thymallus; species Thymallus thymallus. The sequence goes on along the minus strand of CM042409.1, from coordinate 24,555,269 downwards.
TATCTAGTTCACCCAGTGACCATTGCATTTAGAAGGATAGCTACGGACTGAAATGTAGATGGCTAGCTAGCATGCTGGCTCACACTGGCCATGGAGCCGCTATCTAGCTAGCTAATCGTGGACACCAAAAGCTATCTAGACATGGGAGCTCATGGGCACACAGGCTACATTAGCCAACTGGTTAGACATGATTATACCACAGGCAACAATAACTGCCGACTAGTTTGTTTTCAGACAAATATTTATATACTTAGTTTATCCACTGACCACCACCTTAAGGAGAATAGCTCATTACTGAAATGTAGCTAGCTAGATTACTGGCAAGGCTCCCAAGGGGGGCTCCCATGTGGCGCAGCGGTCTAAGGCACTGCATCTCAGTGCTTGAGGTGTCACTACAGACACCCTGGTTCGATTCCAGGCTGTATCACAACCGGCAGTGATTGGGAGTCCCATAGGGCGGTGCACAATTGGCCCAGCGTCTTCTGAGATTGGCTGGTGTAGGCCGTCATTGTAAATAAGAATTTGTTCTGACTTGCCTAGTTAAATAAAAAATTAAAAGGCACTAGCCACTAACTAATCATGGATGCATGACCTATTCTTTGATACATTTGGATTAACTTGCTCCTATCAAGCAACACGGACTAGACCGTTTGTGGAAAGATAAAAATAACAATTATTGGGCTCTTTTTTTAAATGATCGGAGGCCTGCCCCTCCACTGCATAAAGCCAGTGTGAGAAACTTGCTAGCAAATGTTTGTGCTATGAAACTAAATAAATACTGCACTCTGACCCACAAAACGTATTTGCTAAATTCATGATAGTGTTGTTAGACAAAGCAAGGAAAGTGAACTTCAAAAAATGATATAGTTTTATTGTGATTTGCAGCTGTTGTTGGTAAGTAATGAATCTGCTAGCTTCTGAAATAATAATTACCAATAAAAAAATATTTTTGGGACCAAAGGGTAAAATTAGGTTCAAAAGTTATTGGCACTTGAAAATCAGTCAATTGAAATAAATAAATGAGGCCCTAATCTATGGATTTAGTAGCTAGCTGTGTCACAAGCTGGGCTCGAACCCAGGTCTCAGGTGTGGAGAGTGAGTGTTCTACCACTTAGCCACAGAGGTGATAATGTAGGACCCAAACGAAACACTCAAGGCAAAACTCCAGGCAAAGTAGATTTATTAAAAAAAAGGTACTTTGCGAGTCCAAAAAAATCCAACAAAAGTTATTCTCACAAAGAGGTATAAAAAACAGATATCCAAAAATAAAAGGTAACAGGAGAGAAATAAAATAACTCCACGAGGGGAGAAAAACACAATCAAATAACTCAGAATAGCTTACTTGGAATAGCTTAGGTGACTTGGAAGGACTCAAAAATCACAGCAAGGAGACACAGAGCCAGGACTCAAAAACCGAGTGAGGAACAAGGGGAAAAAACACAGCTTAAATACTCTAGGGGAAACAAGACACAGGTGACCTGGATAACGCTAACAAGAAGAACTAAAGCAGAGGGGAACACAGGTGACCTCTAGAGGCCCGGAGACAAACAACAGGAAACAGGATGCTGACAAGCTGGTGAGGATTTCATTTATATCTGTATTCCCATGACTGGGAATACAGATATGCATATGTTGGTCACAGATACCGTAAAAGGGTTTGGGATCAGGAAAACATTTAGTATCTGGTGAGACCATAATTTGCCTCATGTAGCGCGACACATCTCCTTCGCAAAAAGTTGATCAAGTTTGATTGTGGCCTGTGGAATGTTGTCCCACTCTTCTTCAATGGCTGTGCGAAGTTGATGGCTTTGGCGGGAACTTTAACACGCTGTCATGAGAGGGTGCATACATAGACCAATGCTCAGCGCAGGGATAGTATTTCGTCATTGTCCTTTATTGATACTATGTATAATTAAGAAACGTAACGTACAAAATAAACACAATATATAAACGGAACGTAGCACACTTACTTCTCACCGGTGACTTGCGAAAATATACGATACTGACATAATCATATAACGATAACGACCCACAACCCAGTGTGAAACATACAAACCTATGTAGGATCCCTAATTAGAGACAATGCGCTACAGCTGCCTCTAATTAGGGATCCCACACAAACCACCACCAGAAACAGAAAGAGTAGAACTGTCAGACTCTAACCATGACTACATAGAGAAGCAAATGGGCTTCTCTATGGCCAGAGCCTGACACACGCTGTCGTATATGTCAATCCAGAGCATCCTAGACATGCTCAATGACATGTCTGGCGAGTATGCAGGCCATGGAAGAAATTCCAGGAATTGTACACAGATCCTTGCAACATGGGGCCGTGCATTATCATGCTGAAACATGAGGTGATGGCAGCGGATGAATGGCATGACAGGATGAATGGGCCTCAGGATCTAGTCACTGTATCTCTGTGTATTCAAATTGCCATCGATAAATGCAACTGTGTTCGTTGTCCATAGCTTATGCCTGCCCATACCATAACCCCACCACCACGATGGGGGCACTCTGCTCACAACGTTGACATCATAAAACCGCTCGCCCACACAATGCCATACATGTGGTCTGTGGTTGTGAGGCCAGTTGAACGTTCTGCCAAACAGCGTTGGGACGGAGCTTATGGTAGAGAAATTATCATTAAATTATCTGGCAACAGCTCTGGTGGACATTCCTGCAGTCAGGATGTCAATTGCTCGCTCCCTCAAAACATGAGACATCTGTGACATTGTGTTTTGTGACAAAACTGCACATTTTAGAGTGGCCTTTTATTGTCCCCAGCACAAGGTGCATCTGTGTAATGATCATGCTGTTGAATCAGCTTCTTTATATGTCACACCTGTCAGGTGGATGGATTATCTTGGCAAAGGAGAAATGCTCACTTACAGGGATGTAAACAAATTTGTGCACAAGATTTGAGAGAAATAAGCTTTTTGTGCACACTTTACATGCTGCGTTTATATTTTTTGTTCAGTGCATATGTATGAAACGTACATTATGGAGTAATGAATGGATTGGTAAGATTTTGGCACCATCTACTTTTAGAAGGATAGTAGGAATGTTAATAATTTAAACTACCTAAATATACTCACATTCACTGAACATTTAGTATTTAAAACTCAAATATGAATTTTCCAACAGCTTTTTCTATAATCCTACAGGCTTGTTTATTATTCTCCATACCTTATATTGCAATGAATCCAACATTATGCATGCCCACCATGGTATTGGGCAGGTGCTATTTAAGACCTCATCTGGTTTAGAAATCAAACTCTGGTTATCTTATTGCAGAACACATTGTATAACTGTTGTATTGCAAGGTACGCCATATGTATTGGCTAATATGTACAGTGGGGAGAACAAGTATTTGATACACTGCCGATTTTGCAGGTTTTCCCACTTACAAAGCGTGTAGAAGTCTGTAATTTTTATCATAGTTACTCTTCAAAATCCAGAAAATCACATTGTATGATTTTTAAATAATTAATTTGCATTTTATTGCATGACATAAGTATTTGATCACCTACCAACCAGTAAGAATTCCGTCTCTCACAGAACTGTTAGTTTTTCATTAAGAAGCCCTCCTGTTCTCCACTCATTACCTGTATTAACTGCACCTGTTTGAACTCGTTACCTGTATAAAAGACACCTGTCCACACACTCAATCAAACAGACTCCAACCTCTCCACAATGGCCAAGTCCAGAGAGCTGTGTGAGGACATCAGGGATAAAATTGTAGACCTGCACAAGGCTGGGATGGGCTACAGGACAATAGGCAAGCAGCTTGGTGAGAAGGCAACAACTGTTGGCGCAATTATTAGAAAATGGAAGAAGTTCAAGATGACGATCAATCTCCCTTGGTCTGGGGCACCATGCAAGATCTCACCTCGTGGGGCATCAATGATCATGAGGAAGGTGAGGGATCAGCCCAGAACTACACGGCAGGACCTGGTCAATGACCTGAAGAGAGCTGGGACCACAGTCTCAAAGAAAACCATTAGTAACACACTACGCCGTCATGGATTAAAATCCTGCAGCGCACGCAAGGTCCCCCTGCTCAAGCCAGCGCATGTCCAGGCCCGTCTGAAGTTTGCCAATGACCATCTGGATGATCCAGAGGAGGAATGGGAGAAGGTCATGTGGTCTGATGAGACAAAAATAGAGCTTTTTGGTCTAAACTCCACTTGCCGTGTTTGGAGGAAGAAGAAGGATGAGTACAACCCCAAGAACACCATCACAACCGTGAAGCATGGAGGTGGAAACATCATTCTTTGGGGATGCTTTTCTGCAAAGGGGACAGGACGAGATCTTGGCCAACAACCTCCTTCCCTCAGTAAGAGCATGGAAGATGGGTCGTGGCTGGGTCTTCCAGCATGACAACAACCCGAAACACACAGCCAGGGCAACTAAGGAGTGGCTCCGTAAGAAGCATCTCAAGGTCCTGGAGTGGCCTAGCCAGTCTCCAGACCTGAACCCAATAGAAAATCTTCGGAGGGAGCTGAAAGTCCGTATTGCCCAGCGACAGCCCCGAAACCTGAAGGATCTGGAGGAGGTCTGTATGGAGGAGTGGGCCAAAATCCCTGCTGCAGTGTGTGCAAACCTGGTCAAGAACTACAGGAAACGTATGATCTCTGTAATTGCAAACAAAGGTTTCTGTACCAAATATTAAGTTCTGCTTTTCTGATGTATCAAATACTTATGTCATGCAATAAAATGTGTCATTTTTAAATGACATCTGCATTCTGGCATACATGACACACACACACACACACACACACATATTTATATCTACATGCAATCTATGAATGTTTCTTTAAGCCTGCAGCTAGTTACTTGAAATGAGACATATAATCATGCCAAAATATCGTACAAATATTGTATTCACTGACAGAGATAGCTAGCTAATGAAACACAAATTGACATTTACAGTAGCTGGCTAGGCTAGTCAAACTGCAACATTGGCTAGTTTTCAATAAATTGGCTAAATGGTCAACGGCGTTACCTTTTCATACGATCAAGACAATTCGTATAGCATGCTGCATATTTCAAGTGCATTCGAAAACAGATATATATCTTATTTCAGTCTTTGGGAGCTAGCTATATCTGTTCCTCATCAGACTGAAGCTCACATTTTCACAAGAGGCTGAGTTTACATCATACATAGAAGCAGGCCATTGGCTGCCTTCATCATCAATGCGTATCTACGGGAGTTCTGATTGGTTCCAAGTTTAGCAGTTCGGCAATTTGCCTGAGGAGACAGTTTTGAAATATTATTTTAATGCAAAAATGTGCAAGAATTTAAGGTGCGAAGAAATGTTATAGCCATCATAAGAATGTTTTAATTGTAATATACCCAAAAATCATCTCCTCCCTCGATGAGGATTTATCAACTTCACATTTTTTGGCTTTGGTCCACCATCTAATATCACGAAAACAGCTGAATGTTACGGTGTCGTATTATACAGATTTTGTTATTTTTTTAATCTAATTATTACAAATAAGATCACATTATTACGAAATAATTCAATAACTTTTTACGAGTTAGATAACATTACGAGAAAGATAATGTTATAACGAGAAAGATGTCGTTATTACGATATAATCTATTTGTACCTTATTATGAGAAATAGCCTATGCCTTTATTATGCTGAAATGTTAGCATAGGCTACTTGGCAAGCTTGGCTTCCTCTCATGCACAGGTTGACATTATGGCCGGTTTGCTTGAGTTGATCAACTTGTATTTTCTCCTCGTTTGAGCCATTGGAACCATTAGTGTCATTGAGCAATAGATGGTGTTGTCATGAGTTTACCTACATTGAGGAGAAATCTGAGTTCTTTATGGCTCTATAGCAGACGGAAAAAACTATCGGACCTCCTTGACATAGCGTTATTCCTTCTTGATCAACTGGGCCGACATGGGAAGTTTCATGGATACAAACATATGCATCTTAAATGTGGTGACCCAAAACAGTCAGACGTTTACTTCATATTCTAGATCCCCATGGACTGCACAGGGGGCGGAAGTCTCTGGAAAGGAGATTAGTGTAACGGTGATGGTTGGTGGAAGCAATCGCACGGACACAAACAAAGTCTCCAATGATGTTTTGTTTAATGGCATTACTCCAACATAAAATACTGTCCAAACAGAATTAAAAACAGAACAACAGCCCTGGGCTTTAAACAAGAACTACCCTACAAAACAAATAATCAAAACGTGTCCTTTTTGTCTTGTAATTTCACTTTTGGAAGGTGCACTGAAACAATTAGCTTGCATGATTACATATATAATTTATAGCACAACCAACTAGTTAGCTAGCAAGCTATATCTGAATGCTTCACTGAAATTAGCTACTCTCAAGGGGATCACTATGGTAGCTATGGCTATACTCAAGAACAAGTAACTCTGGTCCATAATCACTCATTCACTCAGGACCTATTTATTCATGCAGGTCTGTATATACATACTCATGTACAGTTGTTATATCATATCACATGCAATATTGCAAGTAATTCTTGGACCTAACTTACGTAGTCATTCACTCAGGAATGCATAGTAATATCCTGTCAGTTGCACCTTTTCTCATTGCTTTTAGTATATCGAATGTGCAATACGTGCAGTTATCTGTAATTTATCCGCACTAAGGACTGAATTTTAAGGGAATTACTATTATTACCGCAATTATATCATACACACATATAGCTATTTAAGTTTCTCTTCCTGTCATTTAACCTGTACAGTTTATGTAACCATGCAAGTATTCACTTATCTGTAAATATAACTGTATTTTTACCTGTACAGCTAATTTAACCATGCAAAATATTCACTTACCTGTTCATTTAGCCAGTCTGTCTATTAAGTAAACTATTATTACCCTCGCTCATATCATATGCATTTTTAGATACTGAAGTATTTCTCTGCCATCGACCTGTATAGTATAGTTAACCATCCAACATCCACCAATGTATAGTGTACATATTCAGCCAACCACCCATACTATGCAATGTCTTTTTATAGCTTTTTTTTGCACTCCAGATATCTTGTATTTCTATACTTTTTCATACTGCCGCTCTATGTATCATGTTCCGTGTATCTGTCTTTTGTGTACTTTATACTATACTATATATCTGGAGTGAATTGTATCTGGGTGATTTTTTTCTAGGTCGCATAGCAAGATATTTACAAGCAATTTTAGAGCAGACTGAAATGGCTTGTTAGCCAGCTAGCTAGGGTAGCTAAGAAAACATGCATTAATTCAACGTTGGCTAGAAATAAAGATACTTATAAACAAGTCAAGGTACCTACCCAGCAGCTGCTGAAAATATTCTTCACAGCCGCTTCAAGAAGATGTTTACCTATCAGCATGAGGTTGGCGCCTGAAACTGATCGTTTGAATCTACAGTAGGCATAAGCTATTAATGTAAATAAATACAGTATGTTAGAGTCATTTTTACAGGAGGCTTCCAATTACAGTAAATAACTGTCTTTTTTAATTTTACATTTACGGCATTTTACTGTTCATTCTACAGTGTTTTACTGCTGAAATTACAGAAAAGTTGTTGTGACGAGGCCATGCGCAACAAGGGTGATTTACAATTACACATTAAAACAGGAACCAGGGTCACCCTTCCTGTGCTTGAGTGGGTTTCAAGAGCTGGAATGTGCTTCATTATATGACAGGCCATAAATGCCAGCAGGGACCATAGCTCATCTGTTCCCCCCCTTTCTTTACGACCCTGAGTGTGCCCTGGAAAGAGCACGAGACGAAATGTACAAAAAACTCACAACATGGCAAGATGCCAATGTGTATGAACCCAATATACATTGTGAAAATTTTCCTCTGCTTTTCCTACCATATTAAAAGTATAATATGTATTTCACTATAACATAAAACGTATATATCTTATTCAGGTCGTGTTTTAGAATCTTTGGATTGCTTATTTCCTTTTAAGATTGTGAAATTGCTCTCTGTACCGAAAAAACATTCTGTGAACACTTATGAGGAAATCTCAGGTTTGATCATATGATCATTAAATGCGTTGAGTTCTCAGAATCAACGGGCCATTAGAGTCCGTCTTCTGTGAATCTCTCCCTATAAATTTGAGGACTTACTAAACAGGAATTAGAACTAAGGTGTCACGACTCCCTCCGAAGCTGCCCCCTCTCCTGGCGTGCTTCGGCGCTTGTCGTCACCGGCCTTCTAGCCACTGCCGATCTTCTTTTCCATGTTCCATTTATCTTGTCTGATCATTCCTCACACCTGGTTCTCATCCCATCATTATCTGTGTTATATATATCCTCTGTTTTCCCCTTGTCGGTGTTAGACTGGCTAGTTATTGTTCTTTTGTTCCAAACCGTTTCATGTGCGTGTTCTTCATTTTTGTGGGTATTTGTTTTACACACTTTATTTTGCCAGGTTGTGCCCGTGAGAGTTATTCAGGTGTTTGCGTCCAGTGTTGTTACTGTGTTTTTCCTACGTGGTTTTACTTTCTGTCATTAAAGATTCCTCCCGTCAAACACACCTCCTGCGCCTGGCTCCACTATTTCAAACACGCACCACAGAAGGAGCATCTAAGAATCAAAGAAGTTCAAGTTCTGCAAGGCGAGGCCACAGCCATGGGTTGCATGATCCCATCTCCTTGGAAATGCAGTTGAAAACTCAGCTAAAAAGACAGACAGGAGAATGGGAAGAGATCGGTCAAAGAAGTTGGCTCCCCAACTACACAGTCAAATGGAGAATTTAATCGACTTGGAGGATAAAGAGACTTGTCTTGCAGGAGGGAGAGAGGAGAGTAGGCATGACAAACAGAACTTTAGGAAACGGCCTCTGAAGTCAGAAAGGCATGTCTTCCTCACGGAGATGGAGAACACTGACAAGGAATGAAGAAAGATGGACAGACCTGTTACACTTTACTGAAGAACGAATGGCCTACAAGAGTGGGGTCTTGTACACCTTTATACCGTTTGTGGAAGGAAGGTCATGACAGGTATGCTAAGAGCTGCAGGATTCAGGGAGAAAGAAGCTTCAGTCAGGCACAGATGAAACCAATCTACACTCAAATGTGAAGAAGGCACCACCAGGCAGACAAATCCTCATGTGTGCACACATTTCACATGGACTAAAATGAGAAGCTTATTGATTTTGGGTTAACTAAAGTTCAGGCATCTGACGGTTTCAGCGCCAGAATTATGGGGTTTTCAGTAATGCTCATCAAGAACAACCTGACAATTTATTTTGAGGTCTACAGAGAGATCTGTCTCAAACATGGCTTGCACGATTGTTTAAGAGTTGACCATGGTAAGGAATTCTACCTGTGCCTTTAACAGCAAGACCAATTCCAAGCACATCGCACAAACATCAACAGGCCCCCTTACATTCAGAGTCAATCCAGACAGAACCATAGAGAGGTGGGTTGAAGTCAATGCCAAGGTAAAGGCGAGATCTGCCAAGGTAAAGGCGAGATGCTTTGTGGCATTTCGCAAAGGCTCTATGTTATACTAATCGCACTAAACGTTTTAGTGCATGTATATACACTATATATACAAAAGTAGTTTGACACCCCTTCAAATTAGAGAATATGGCTATTTCAGCCACACCCGTTGCTGACAGGTGTATAGAATCAAGCACACAGCCTTGCAATCGCCATAGTTAAACATTGGCAGTAAAATGGTCTTACTGAAGAGCTCAGTGATTTTCAACGTGGCACCGTCATAGGATGTCACCTTTCCAACAAGTCAATTCATCAAATTTCTTTCCTGCTAGAGCTGCCCCGGTCAACTATAAGTGCTGTTATTGTGAAGTGGAAACGTCTAGGAGCAACAATGACTCAGAAGCGAAGTGGTAGGCCACACAAGCTCACAGAACGGGAACGACCGAGTGCTGAAGCATGCAGCGTGTAAAAATCGTCTGTCTTCAGTTGCAACACTCACTACCAAGTTCCAAACTGCTTCTGGAAGCAACGTCAGCATAAGAACTGTTCGTCGGAGCTTCATGAAATGGGGTTCCATGGCCGAGCAGCTGCACACAAGCCTAAGATCACTATGCGCATTGCCAAGCGTCGGCTGGAGTGGTGTAAAGCTCGCCGCCATTGGACTCTGGAGCAGTGGAAAGACATTCTCTGGAGTGATGAATCATGCTTCATCTGGCAGTCTGACGGACAAAGCTGGGGTTGGCTGATGCCAGGAGAACGCTACCTGCCCCAATGCATAGTGCCAACTGTAAAGTTTGGTGGAGGAGGAATAATGGTAAGGGGCTGTTTTACATGGTTCGGGCTAAGCCCCTTTAGTTCCAGTAAATTAAATCTTAACGCTACAGCATACAATGACAATCTAGACGATTCTGTGCTTCCAACTTCGTGTTTGGGAAAGGCCCTTTCCTGTTTCAGCATGACAATGCCCCAGTGCACAAAGCGAGGTGCATACAGAAATGGTTTGTCGAGATCGGTGTGGAAGAACTTGACTGGCCTGCACAGAGCCCTGACCTCAACCCCATCGAACACCTTTGGGGTTAACTGGAACACTGACTGCGAGCCAGGCCTAATCACCCAACACCAGTGAATGACCTCACTAATGCTTGTGGCTGAATGGAAGCAAGGCCCCACAGCAATGTAGTGTAGTAACATCTAGTGAAAAGCCTTCCCAAAAGAGTGGAGGCTGTTATAGCAGCAAAGGGGGGACCAAGTCCATAATAATGGCCATTATTTTGGAATGAGATGTTCGACAAGCAGGTGTCCACATACTTTTGGTCCTGTAGTGTATATACTGAACAAAATATAAACGCAACATGAAACAATTTCAAAGATTTCACTGAGTTACATTTCATTTAAGGAGATCATTCAATTTAAATAAATGCATTTGTTGGTCACAGATACCTTAAAAAAAAGGTAGGGGTGTGGATCAGAAAACCAGTCAGTATCTGCTGTGATTACCATTTTCCTCATGCAGCGTGACATATCTCCTTCGCTTAGAGTTAATCAGGCTGTTGATTGTGGCCTGTGGTATGTTGTCCCACTCCTCTTCAATGGCTGTGCGAAGTTGCTGGATATTGGCGGGAACTGGAACACGTCGATCCAGATAATCCCAAACATGCTCAATAGGTGATATGTCTGGTGAGTATGCAGGCCATGGAAGAACTGAGACATTTTTAGCTTCCAGGAATTGTGTACAGATCCTTGCGACATGGGGCCGTGCATTATCATGCTGACTCATGAGGTGATGGTGGCGGATGAATGGCACGACAATGGGCCTCAGGATCTCGTCACGGTATCTCTGTGTATTCAAATTGCCATCAATAAAATGCTATTGTGTTCGTTGTCCATAGTTTATTCCTGCCCACACGACGCCATTCAAGTGGTCTGCGGTTGTGAGGCTGGTTGGGCGTAATGCCAAATTCTCTAAAACGATGTTGGAGGCGGCGTATGGTTAGGTCGATTAATTATCTTGGAAAATGAGAAATGCTCACTAACAGGGATGTAAACAAATTTGTGCACAACATTTAAATAAATACGTTTTCGGGATCTTTTATCTTTTATTTCAGCTCATGAAAAATGGGACCAACATCTGTTGCGTTTATATTTTTGTTCAGTATAGTTGAAGGAAGTTCAATCAGGAAGGCTGGTTTGAATTCTCATTTAACATCATCAAGTAAGCATAACATAATTCACTTTGTTTCCACAATAATGAACATTCCTCATGCTTCCTCATGCTTGCTGGTCAACCTATGGGCTCACTCTTGCAATTATCACCTTCCTCTCAATCAATGGGCGTAAATAATGGGATGTATTTATATGTCCACTTCTCCATGTTCTCTCACTTGCTGTTTTTCACAACAGTTGTCAACAACCATCCACCTCCCCACCACCACCAGCATAATAACCTTAAGGCCTGTCATTGGAATTCCTTTGAATTCTGTCTCTGTTGTTCATTCAGTTACGCCTGTACTCGATTGAACTATATACAGTGGGGAGAACAAGTATTTGATACACTGCCGATTTTGCAGGTTCCCACTTACAAAGCATGTAGAAGTCTGTAATTTTTATCATAGGTACTCTTCAACTGTGAGTGACGGAATCTAAAACAAAAATCCAGAAAATCACATTGTATGATTTTTAAGTAATTAATTTGCATTTTATTGCATGACATAAGTATTTGATACATCAGAAAAGCAGAACTTAATATGTGGTACAGAAACCTTTGTTTGCAATTACAGAGATCATACGTTTCCTGTAGTTCTTGACCAGGTTTGCACACACTGCAGCAGGGATTTTGGCCCACTCCTCCATACAGACCTTCTCCAGATCCTTCAGGTTTCAGGGCTGTCGCTGGGCAATACAGACTGGCTAGGCCACTCCAGGACCTTGAGATGCTTCTTACGGAGCCACTCCTTAGTTGCCCTGGCTGTGTGTTTCGGGTCGTTGTCATGCTGGAAGACCCAGCCACGACCCATCTTCAATGCTCTTACTGAGGGAAGGAGGTTGTTGGCCAAGATCTCGCGATACATGGCCCCATCCATCCTCCCCTCAATACGGTGCAGTCGTCCTGTCCCCTTTGCAGAAAAGCATCCCCAAAGAATGATGTTTCCACCTCCATGCTTCACGGTTGGGATGGTGTTCTTGGGGTTGTACTCATCCTTCTTCTTCCTCCAAACATGGCGAGTGGAGTTTAGACCAAAAAGCTCTATTTTTGTCTCATCAGACCACATGACCTTCTCCCATTCCTCCTCTGGATCATCCAGATGTTCATGGGCAAACTTCAGACGGGCCTGGACATGCGCTGGCTTGAGCAGGGGGACCTTGCGTGCGCTGCAGGATTTTAATCCATGACGGCGTAGTGTGTTACTAATGGTTTTCTTTGAGATTGTGGTCCCAGCTCTCTTCAGGTCATTGACCAGGTCCTGCCGTGTAGTTCTGGCCTGATCCCTCACCTTCCTCATGATCATTGATGCCCCACGAGGTGAGATCTTGCATGGTGCCCCAGACCGAGGGAGATTGACCGTCATCTTGAACTTCTTCCATTTTCTAATAATTGCGCCAACAGTTGTTGCTTTCTCACCAAGCTGCTTGCCTATTGTCCTGTAGCCCATCCCAGCCTTGTGCAGGTCTACAATTTTATCCCTGATGTCCTTACACAGCTCTCTGGTCTTGGCCATTTTGGAGAGGTTGGAGTCTGTTTGATTGAGTGTGTGGACAGGTGTCTTTTATACAGGTAACGAGTTCAAACAGGTGCAGTTAATACAGGTAATGAGTGGAGAACAGGAGGGCTTCTTAAAGAAAAACTAACAGGTCTGTGAGAGCCGGAATTCTTACTGGTTGGTAGGTGATCAAATACTTATGTCATGCAATAAAATGCAAATTAATTATTTAAAAATCATACAATGTGATTTTCTGGATTTTTAAGATTCCGTCTCTCACAGTTGAAGTGTACCTATGATAAAAATTACAGACCTCTACATGCTTTGTAAGTAGGAAAACCTGCAAAATCGGCAGTGTATCAAATACTTGTTCTCCCCACTGTACCTTCAAATGAATTCATTTGAAGGTAGGCCTTGAAATACATCCACGGGTACACCTCCAATCGACTCAACTGTTGTCAATTAGCCTATCAGAAGCTTCTAAAGTCATTACATAATTTTCTGGAATTTTCCAAGCTGTTTTAAGTCACAGTTAACTTAGTGTATTTAAACTTCTGACCCACAGGAATTGTGATATAGTGAATTATACGTGAAATAATCTGTCTGTAAACAATTATTGGAAGAATTACCTGTCTTGCCACAACAGCATGATCATTCCACCTAAAAAAGCACAAGAAAGAGGATTCTGATATCATACTAAAGCAGTCGAATGTAATATATCATAATAAATAGGTCAAAGCAAACTGGTGGATGAAGATGTAGGATACTATGCGTCCTACAATTAGTATTACATTGTACGACCGCTATTACATTGGTCAACACACTATCACAGCTTATTGTGAAATAGACACAAAATTACTTATTTTAAATTTGTGACAGGCACAAGAAAAAGTAATTTTTTGGGTTATTACTCAAGTTTTATCACAACACATGTATGTGTATTACACAATTTTCTTTCTTTATAACGAATTCCAATTGGTTGTGGCTAGGCTAGCTAGGTGGCTAATGTTAGCTAGGCTAGGGGTTAAGGTTAGGAATAGGTATAGGGGTTAGGTAACAAGCCCAAACAGATATAATATTTGACAAAAACATGGTAAAACCTTATATTTGTATACGATCATGTATAGATGTATAGATGTATAGATAGATAGATAGATAGATAGATAGATAGATAGATAGATAGATAGATAGATAGATAGATAGATAGATAGATAGATAGATAGATATAGGTTAAATTAGCTGTACAGTTAGGTATACAGTTATATTTACAGATAAGTGAATACTTGCATGGTTACACAAACTGTACAGGTAAATGACAGGAAGAGATACTTTAATAGCTAAATGTGTGTATGATATCATTTGGGGTAATAATAGTAATTCCCTTAAAATACAGTCCTTAGTGCGCAGGGTTTAATTACAGACAACTGCACGTATTGCACATTCGATATACTAAAAGCAATGAGAAAAGGTGCAACTGGCAGGATACTAATATGCATTCCTGAGTGAATGCCTACGTAAGTTAAGTCCAATAATTACTTACAATATTGCATGTGATATGATATAACAACTGTACATGAGTATGTATATACAGAACTGTAAGAATAAATAGGTCCTGAGTGGATGAGTGCTTACGGACCAGAGTTACTCACGGATGGATGCATAATTGTTAAACTAGGTCCTAGCACCCCAACAGTTCCAGATCTATGTTGCCGACGACACGGCACCCCGGTGAGGCATTATATAGTCTAATAGCCGCCGGCAGGAAGGACCTCCTGTAGCGCTCTCTGGCACACCGTGGTGGGATCAGTCTGTGACTGAAAGTGCTCCTCTGCGTCATAACCATAGCGTGCAGAGGGTGGGTGACGTTGTCCATGATGGCCAGCAGTTTGGCCAGGATCCGTCTCTCCGCCACCTCCTCTAGAGTGTCAAGGCTCATCCCCAGGACAGAGCTAGCCTTCCTGATCAGCTTATTTACCCGAGAAGCATCACCGGCTTTGATGTTTGCTCCCCAGCACACCACTGCAAAAAAGATGGCACTGGCACCACAGACTGGTAGAACGTATGCAGTAGTTTACTGCACACGTTGAAGGACCTGAGCCTCCTCAGAAAGTAGAGTCGGCTCTGGCCCTTTTTGTACAGGGCCCGGTGTTACCGGCCCATTCCAGCCTGTTGTCCATATGGACTCCCAGGAACTTGTATGACCCAACCATTTCCACATCCATCCCCTGTATAGGGACTGCAGTCAGTTGTGCCTTGGTTCTCCTGAAGTCCACCACCATCTCCTTTGTTTTGCTGATGTTGAGCTGAAGGTGGTTCTGCTCACACCACAACACAAAGTCACTGATTGTGCTCCTGTACTCCTCCTCCTGCCCACCCCTGATGCACCCTACAATAGCAGAGTCATCCGAGAACTTCTGTAGGTGGCATGTTTCAGAGTTATATCTGAAGTCTGAGGTGTAGAGGGTGAACAGGAAGGGGGACAGGACCGTTCCCTGGGGGGCCCCTGTGTTGCTAACTGCCCGTTCTGACACACAACTCTGTAGTCGCACAAATTGTGGCCTACCGGTCAGGTAGTCCGTGACCCAGGTCAGGACCCAGGTCAGGTAGTCCGTGACTTCCACTTTCATCCTCCTCATCTTCTCACCCAGTAGCAGGGGCTGAATGGTATTGAAGGCACTGGAGAAGTCAAGAAAACATAACCCTCACAGTGCAACCTGCGTTGTCCAGGTGAGAGTAGGCCCTCTGCAGAAGGTAGATGATTGCATCATCCACCCCGATGTTGCGCTGGTATGCAAACTGCAGGGGGTCCATTGATGAACACACCAGGGGTCTGAGGTGAGCGAGGACTATCCTTTCCAGGGTCTTCATGATGTGGGATGTTAGCGCTACAGGTCTGAAGTCATTCAGGACAGTGGGGTGTGCCTTCTTGGGCACTGGGACGAGGCAGGATATTTTCCACAGCACAGGGACCCTTTCTAGGCTCAGGCTAAGGTTGAAAAGACGCTGAAGTATTCCACACAGTTGGTCAGCACAGACCCTCAGCACCCTTGGGCTGATGCAATCAGGGCCCGCCGCTTTCCACTGATGTAGTCTCTCCAGCTCTCTCTTCACTTGGTTGGTGGTGAAAGCCAGCCCAGGTGGGGAGTTGGGGGTAAGGGGGGTGTTGAGGATCAGTCCAGGGGGAGCAGGGGCGGAGGTGGGGTCACTGGTTGTCTCAGCAGAGGTGCTGTGAGCAAAGTGGGGGTGGGACAGCCGTGAGGGTGTGTGGTCTGGGGAGCTGGAGGGGAGGTGGACAGGGCCAGTATCAAACCTGTTAATTGGTTCAGCTCATTGGCTCTGTCCTGGGTCCCCTCCGTCTGCCCACTGTTTGACTTTTTGAAGCCAGTGATATTTCTCATACCCTTCCACACCTCTCTCACCTGGCTCTGCCTCAGCTTGTCCTCCATCTTCTCCTTATACACTCTCTTCCCCTCAGCAATCCGCAACTTCAGCTCCCTCTGGACGCATTTCAATTTGTCCTTGTCCTTGTCCCTCTCCTTGAAGGCCCTCTTCTTCTCATTCAGCAGGGCCTTCAGGTCGCTGGTGACCCAGGGTTTATTGTTTGGGAAACAGCGTACCTTCCTGGTGGGTACAGTGATGTCTACACAAAAATTAATATAGTCTGTTATGCAGTCAGTGAGTCCATCGATGTCCTCCCCATGAGCCTCACAGAGCACATCCCAGTCTGTTGTTTCAAAACAGTCCTGTAGGGCCTCATTCGCCTCTGGGGACCATCTCCTAATAGTCCTGGTGGTTGCAGGCTGCTGTTGGACCAAAGGCCTGTAGAGTGGGGTGAGGTGGACAAGGTTGTGATCCGATCTACCGAGGGGAGGGAGTGCAGTGGAGTTGTATGCATCCTTCACATTAGCATATAACAAGTCCAGAGTTTTATTATTCCTGGTTGGGCACTTCACGAACTGTTTGAACATGGGCAGCGTTGAAGAAAGAGATGCATGGTTAAAATCCCCCAAAATGGCAAAGAAAGCACTGGGATGCGCTGTCTGTAACCCTGCGATAACAGAGTGGATGACGTCACACGCTGCGTTTGCGTCAGCAGAGGGCGGGATGTAAACAATAACAGCAATGGCCGCCGTGAATTCCCTCTGTAAATAGTAGGGTCTCAGGCTAACGGCTAACAGCTCAATGTCCGGGCTACAAAACTCTTCCTTAAGAGTAATATGGTTCGGATGACACCATCTGTTGTTAACTAATAATGCCAGCCCACCACCCTTACCCTTACCGGAAGAGATGCGATCCCTGTCCGCTCTGATGGTCTGGAAACCGTCGATAGTGATGTTCTGTATGGGGATGTTATCGTTCAGCCAAGTCTCAGAAAAAAACATTAGGCTCGTTTCCCAATAAATCCTTTGTCCACGAACAAGTCCCTCCAACTCATCCATCTTGTTATGTAGAGACCTCACATTGCCCATAATAATAGATGGTATAGCCGGCTTTTACTTGAACCTCCTCCGCTTTGCCTTACATTTCAATCCCGCCCTACGTCCCCGGCGTCGCCTTTTCAATTCGTCCGGAATATCAAACTTTTCCCTGGGGAGCAGCAGCGCTGCGTGGGCTAAATCCAGGAGCTGGGCTCAGTTGCAAACAATAACATTTGACGACTCCTGTCGACGTTCAGCTGCGATAAAATCCATAAAATCCATAATCCTGAACTATTATAGTTCAACTGTAGCAAAATAAAAAATTAAACTAAAGAAAAGAGACGAAAAAAACGAACTAAAACAACAATTTATGCACGAACAACGGGAGCTGCTTAACAGGCGACCACTCAGGGCGGCGCCAAACATCTCTCTATGTGTGAATACTTTTGAACATATTTCCAAAACCTGCTCAGCCTATTCAGTGCATTCGGAAAGTATTCAGACCCCTTTACTTTTTCCACATTTTGTTACGTTACAGCCTTATTCTAAAATGAATAAAATAGTTTTTCCCCCCTCATCAAGCTCTGTCAGGTTAGATGGGGAGCTTCGCTGCACAGCTATTTTCAGGTCTCTCCAGAGATGTTTGATCGGGTTGAAGTCCGGGCTCTGGCTGTGCCATAAATCCCCCACGGCTCGCCAGTTGGGGAACCCTGGTATAGACTGTAAATAATAAAATAAGATGATAAATGCCAGATGGGCTGGACTATTTTTTTGTTGGGTGGGCTGGTCGAAATTGACACACACACAAAAATATTCAAATAAAACAATGAAAATGGTCGGCGGTCCATGGGACTGTTAAGATATTTTTGTACCATTTTTGCTATGCTAATCTATAATAAGCCTTTGGCTGATCAGTGGGCAACGGCAGGCCCCCCTACCAAGATGGGCCGGTCTGTTTTTTCTGATAGGCTGAGCAGAGTTCACACAAACTCACATTCAAAGTTAAACGCGGCATCAGCAAAGAGACATGCTCTGACTCTGTCATCAGTTAGACAGCCAAGATCATGGATTGTAAAAAACCAAAGGGTGCCTATGAACGTAGAAAGAGCACATTGTACATTGTCACCTAACTCAAAATGCCCTATTTGTTTTATTTGGTCAAACAGTTAAGGGCATTATCCTCATGATTCCTGTTATGAAAGTGTCTGCCCTGCCCCCTGTGCTCTCGCTGGGGCTTGCTGCTGTGATGAGCAAGCCACTGTCCTCTTCCCCCCATACGCACGCTCTGATCGTAACTTTTAAAAATGCATTTGTGGGAAAAACACAGCTTTGGAAGCTTAGTCCGCTTGTCCCTGTCAAAGAGAGGGTCTCCGCTTTCTGTAGGTATACTTTTTATTTCTCAATAGCAACTATTTTACAACCAAGATATTTTATATTTCTCTATCTGTAACTTTCTCACTCGTGATTATTCACAATATATCCAGGACTATACGTAATCATGGTAGCATCCATATTAATGTAGAAGTGTTTAGAAACATTCTTATTTACAATAAATGTGACTCCAAAATGACACAATACATTATGTACCATTCATTTCTATTGGGCATAAAAAAATCTGAAACACAACCAAAACAAACAGCAAATGCATCCAACAAGTTTGTAGTCACAATATTGATGTATTCCTTGCTTGCTATGAATATGGGACCAAATACTAACCTTTAGACTACTTTAATACACATATAAGTGAATTTGTCCCAATACTTTTGGTCCCCTAAACTGTGGGAACTATGTACAAAAAGTGCTGTAATTTCGAAACTTTCATCTAATATGGATGAAAATACCTTCAAATTAAAGCTGACTGTCTGCACTTCCTCATAGTCATTGTATAATTTCAAATCCAAAGTGCTGGAGTACAGAGCCAAAACAACAACACAAGTGTCACTGTCCCAATACTTTTGGAGCTCACTGTGCGTGTGAGCATGTGGGCTGAGCAGACATTTAACAGAAAACACACAAAAAACATAACAGTAAAGAACTTCGAGGCGCTATGCCTTTTTAGAGCATTTAAGCTCCAACTCCTCTCCTAATGTACCAAAAGTCTGTGCATTATGTCATTGTACATACATTGTAGAAAGACTGACACTTAAGTATTATGGTCCGTTTGTATTACCTTAACAATTTAATTAAAATATAGTGGCTGGTGGGAGTCTACTTGGCGAGAGTGGATCCACCGAGAGACTGAAGTGAGATGAGTGGAGGTCCCGGCACACACACATCAGAGAAGTGTCTGAAGCCCTCTCAGTCACCATGTCCCAATCCCTTGGATAGAGCCCCTCTCCATTCTCACCAATAACCACCATTGAATCTTACCTAATGACAAACAAGGAATAATAATGACTCAACATCCAATCTGTCCAGAACTCTTATTCATTTTACAGCAGGTTTGCAAGTCACAAAAATTAAGACGGTTACATTGTAGTATAGTTAAATCCTTCCTTCTCTCTCTCCCAAGCCAAACCATCCGTTTCCACCCCCCTCTCCCTGTTTTCTCCTAACTTTAGCCCACCCAGGCTTGTCCCAACTTCCCGTCCTTAACCCCCCAAGCCAAGCTTGTCCCAACCTCCCTTCCTTAACCCCCCAAGCCAAGCTTGTCCCAACCGCCCATCCTTGCCCAACCAAACTAAGCTTGTCCCAACCTCCCTTCCTTGCCCAACCAAACTAAGCTTGTCCCAACCTCCCATCTCTTCCCACCCTCCCTACCAGGGCCTAAAATTAACACCAAGCCACGTGCCAAATACAGGTAGATTTTGGCATTGGAGGTTAAGATGTCTATTTCGCCAGCCATGTTGGCTGGTGGTCAGGGCTCCACAGTCAAGTATGATCACATTTATAGTAAAATAAATGCTGCAGTAGCTGTTTTCAAATTGTTTTCTTTCATAGCTGGTAAATTAATCACAGAAAGTAAAAAAACTATGAATCCTATATAGCCTATCCCACCTCACACTGCAACACTGCCTGGCTGGGGGCTGTGTGCACGTGAAGAGCTGAGTGAAAGATGAATTTGTATAAAAGCTGCACACAGGCATACAAGTTGGTCTAATTTACTTGAAACTAAAGTCTACTGAAGTGAGACTTTGTCCTCATGTTTCTTGGCTATTAACATTGTTTCAACTGCTAGAGAAGAGAAAACCATGCTTCTACTAGTCAGACTAAATTGAGTAGCACAGTATGAGTCATAATACCCATAAAACCTTGCGGCAAGGCAACATACATTTTTCTGTCTGGGATTTAGAACTACTTCATATAAAGTCTGTGTTTCGTGAAGGCTTACCCTGGCTTGACGTTTTGATAACCGTGCTAATATCTCTTGGACAAGGTAACTTTTATCAATATATTCGCCTGTAATTGCCCCCCCCAAAATGAAATGCTAATTAGCCGCTAATGTGGCTATCATACAGAACTACACATCTTGTCGCAAGCTTTGACGCCATCCCTCAACGCACATTTCTCCATGCAAACTCATCGAGAAGTAGCAAGTAACCTAGCAAGTAGACATTATAGTCTTTCTAGTTTCTCGTGTAAATAATTGATATTGTGTATTTCTCGTGTGTATTCTTTTTTAGCTTTTTTAAAAAGTATTATTCTAAATGTCCTAGGTCTCTACGTTAATCAGAAGCAAGGATGGTAGTATCCTAGACTGTCCTGATCAACTAGTTAAGCATTCCAGATAATTCCTCCATCCCAGCAGAAAAGTCCCGTCAACATAGTTGTCAGGCTCTGGCCATAGAGAAGCCTAACTTGCTTCTCTATGTAGCTGTGGTCAGAGTCTGACAGTGTCGTCCTTTTCTGTTTCTGTGTGGGGTTTAGGTTGGATCCCTAATTAGAGGCAGCTGCACGGCATTGTCTCTAATTAGGGATCCAATATATGTTGAGTCTGTCCATCACGTTGGTGTGGGTCGTTATCGTTACATGTCGAGGTATATGCCGCAGTCACGGTGAATGTAAGTGTGCTTTGTTTTACGTCCGTTCATTTCGTTGTTAGGTGAACGTGACGTTTTGTCTATCGTGTTTGTTTTGTTATAGTTCGTTCATTTTTGTATATTTATTACATAGTAAATAAAAAGAAAAAATGTCGAACAACTATCCCTGCGCTGCGTCTTGGTCTCTCCAAACCCCATTCCGTGAGAGAACGACCCACCCGTATGAGACCAAGCAGCGTGACTGGGGAGAGAGGGAGAGAGAGAGTTTCCCGCGTCGGTATACGGACACGGAACTCCTCGGAGGGTTCGAGTCGGACTCGTCGGAGGACGACGACGACGAGGACGTGCTTCAGTTCCTTTACCCGTGGGGGCTCCTGGAGGAACCAACTCCACTTCGTATGCCCACAGATCTGGATCGGGAGCGGCCAGAGGGGTTCTATGAGTACCCGGAGGAGGAGCAGACGAGGTGGTGGAGAGCCTGGAATGCTCTTCCTTTGGAGACTCAGATGGATCCGCTGGTCGTCCTGGCGTTGGAGGACTTCAAGCGCCAGATGAATCTCGTGGCGAGGCGTGTGATTGGACCGGAACCTCCAGCGATGGTGAGCGACCCGGAACCTCCAGCAAGGGTCAGCAGCCCTGCACCTCCAGCGAGGGTCAGCAGCCCTGCACCTCCAGTGAAGGTCAGCAGCCCTGCACCTTCAGCGAAGGTCAGCAGCCCTGCACCTCCAGCGAAGGTCAGCAGCCATGCACCTCCAGCGAAGGTCAGCAGCCCTAAACCTCCTGCGAAGGTCAGCGCCCCTAAACCTCCTGCGAAGGTCAGCGCCCCTGAACCTCCAGCGAAGGTCAGCGCCCCTGAACCTCCAGCGAAGGTCAGCACCCCTGAACCTCCAGCGAAGGTCAGCGCCCCTGAACCTCCAGCGAAGGTCAGCGCCCCTGAACCTCCAGCGAAGGTCAGCGCCCCCGAACCTCCAGCGAAGGTCAGCGCCCCCGAACCTCCAGCGAAGGTCAGCACCCCCGAACCTCCAGCGAAGGTCAGCGCCCCCCGAACCTCCAGCGAAGGTCAGCGCCCCCGAACCTCCAGCGAAGGTCAGCGCCCCCGAACCTCCAGCGAAGGTCAGTAGCCCGGAACCTCCAGCGAAGGTCAGTCCACCGGTGCCCATTCCGGGTCCAGCCGTCTGCTCCGCCTCAGTGCCAGAGCAGTCCGCTCCACCAGTACCCAGTCCGGGTCCAGCCGCCTGCTCCGCTCCAGTGCCTGAGCAGTCCGCTCCACCGGTGCCCGTTCCGGGTCCAGCCGCCTGCTCCGCCTCAGTGCCTGAGCAGTCCGCTCCACCGGTGCCCGTTCCGGGTCCAGCCCTCTGCTCCGCCTCAGTGCCAGAGCAGTCCGCTCCACCGGTGCCCGTTCCGGGTCCAGCCGCCTGCTCCGCCTCAGTGCCAGAGCAGTCCGCTCCACCGGTGCCTGTTCCGGGTCCAGCCCCCTGCTCCGCCTCAGTGCCAGAGAAGTCCGCTCCACCGGTGCCCGGTCCGGGTCCAGCCGCCTGCTCCGCCTCAGTGCCAGAGCAGTCCGCTCCACCGGTGCCTTTTCCAGGTTCAGCCGTCTGTTCCGCTCCTGAGCCAGAGCAGTCCGCTCCACCGGTACCCAGTCCGGGTCCAGCCGTCTGCTCCGCTTCAGAGCCTGAGCAGTCCGCCCCACCGGTGCCCAGTCCGGGCTCGGTTGTTTTCCCCGCTCCATGGCCGGAGCCGTTTGCCCTACCGGTGCCCAGTCCGGGCCCGGTTGTTTTCCCCGCTCCATGGCCGGAGCCGTTTGCCCTACCGGTGCCCAGTCCGGGCCCGGTTGTTTTCCCCGCTCCATGGCCGGAGCCGTTTGCCCCACCGGTGCCCAGTCCGGGCCCAGGCGTTTTTCCCGCTCCATGGCCGGAGCCGTTGACCCCACCGGTGCCCAGTCCGGGCCCGGTTGTTTCCCCGCTCCATGGCCGGAGCCGTTTGCCCCACCGGTGCCCAGTCCGGGCCCGGTTGTTTTCCCCGCTCCATGGTCGGAGCCGTTTACCCCACCGGTGCCCAATCCGGGCCCGGTTGTTTTCCCCGCTCCATGGCCGGAGCCTTTTGGCCCACCGGTACACAGCCCGGGACCGGTGATAAGGAAGGGGCATGGGACAAGACTGTCCACGTCGCCGGAGCCGCCCCCGATGGACTAGTTTTTCCTCCCATTTACCCCCCCGTGTTTTGTGTTTTTGTGTCTAGGCGTCCGGGAGTCCGCGCCTTTGGGGGGGGGGTACTGTCAGGCTCTGGCCATAGAGAAGCCTAACTTGCTTCTCTATGTAGCTGTGGTCAGAGTCTGACAGTGTCGTCCTTTTCTGTTTCTGTGTGGGGTTTAGGTTGGATCCCTAATTAGAGGCAGCTGCACGGCATTGTCTCTAATTAGGGATCCAATATATGTTGAGTCTGTCCATCACGTTGGTGTGGGTCGTTATCGTTACATGTCGAGGTATATGCCGCAGTCACGGTGAATGTAAGTGTGCTTTGTTTTACGTCCATTCATTTCGTTGTTAGGTGAACGTGACGTTTTGTCTATCGTGTTTGTTTTGTTATAGTTCGTTCATTTTTGTATATTTATTACATAGTAAATAAAAAGAAAAAATGTCGAACAACTATCCCTGCGCTGCGTCTTGGTCTCTCCAAACCCCATTCCGTGACAATAGTAGAATTTTAGTTGTGCAGGTAAACCAAAGCCCAGTCTATTTTACCATTACTATCATCAAGTCTGTGGGTTATGGTATTTTAATATAGATGTTACCATTTTAGAAATCAACTTAGCTAGCTAGTAAAAGTAAAAAATGTTTGGTCTTTCAGATGGGCGGACTGGAAACCCAGTGACAACACTCGGGTCTGTAGCTGGCATTTTTCGGTGGGAAAGAGAAATGGCCCTGTATTTACCAGGAAAGGCAGCTCATCCACCATGGCAGAAGATGAAGATCCAGACTGTTGATTGGAAAACAAGAACAAACAATGAGGCATGAGGATTGTGTGTTAAGGGACCAGTCACATTGTCCAAGGTGTTATAATAAACAATGTGTTTTCTGTCCAGATAAAGATGGTGATACTGCATTGAAAAAGACCCACCACTGACCAAATGTCTCTTTGTTTTCCAGTCAGTAACTCATAAAATATGATGCAATATTGTGTAAAACATTGAATTTGTATATGCATTGGCATTTTGACTTTATGTCCCCTTTTCCCCATGTTTTAGACATGAAGCGTGACATGTGGAACATCAGGCTCACCCCACAAGAAGCAGTGCATGATCAACACCACCCTCAGCAAAGAGAGGGGTAAGACATACAGTGCATTCGGAAAATATTCAGACCCCTTCCCTTTTTCCAAATTTTGTTATGTTACAGCCTTCTAAAATTGATTAAATAAATGTTTTTCCTCATCAATCTACACACAATAACCAATATTGACAAAGTGAAAACAGGTTTTTAGACATTTTGCAAATGCATAAAAAATGAAAAACAGAAATACCTTATATAAATAGTATTCAGACCCTTTGCTATGAGAATTGAAATTAAGCTCAGGTGCATCCTGTTTCCATTGATCATCCTTGAGATGTTTCTACAACTTGATTGGAGTCCACCTGTGGTAAATTCAATTGATTGGACATGATTTGGAAAGGCACATTTGTAAGAAACCCTTAACTGGACTGCTATTTTCCTCCTGATCGGCAGGTGGCGCCTCTCACCTGACTCCTGCTGAACACTACCACTCATTATGCCTGACGTATCACACCTGTGTCTTGCCCTATTTAAGTGTGTTTGTGCCATGCTTTATTGTTCAGTCTTGAGCCTATGTTACCTGTTGCAAGCTAAGTCTGTTCAAGTTTAAGTTTATATCTTTGGACCCTTGTGTCTATCTTTATTTTTACTGTTTCTTGGAAGCTAGGCTTCCTTTGTTTTGTTGTACTTTTTATCAGTAAAGATTGTCTCAACGTTGGAGATCTACGACTCCTTGCCTTTTGACCACCTCTGCTCTTGGATTCATTTATTGGGGAGTTAGCTCAACCAGTTAACTTAGTGACTTTGAACACAAGAGACCTGGGTTCAATCCCCACCTAGAACAGCCTCGTTACAGCAAGACTGAACCATAACATGAATCCAGCGGAGGAGACTTCACCATCCTCTAATGTGGATCGCATTCTGTCTGCCATTTCAGGGCAAGCTGCAGCCATTCAGCAACATGAACAGATCCTTACTGAGATTCTTCAATGTTTAAATCTTCAGACTCCAGCCCCTTCAGCTCAAGAGTCTCAGCTGTTACAAGCTGTGGTAGCTTCCCTGTCAGAACCCAAATTACCAGCACCAGAATGATTTGATGGCAGTCCTGAGAAATGTTGTGGGTTCGTCACCCAATGCACCCTAGTATTTCAACTACAACCTGGCAGCTTCCCCACAGAGAGCAGCAAGGTTGCTTACATCATTACCCTTCTTACTGGTAAGGCTTTAGACTGGGCCTCGGCTTTGTGGGACCAACATGCACTACTCACTGCAAACAGTGGCAGCTTCATTGCTGAAATGAAGAGAGTATTCCACCATCCAGCCAGCACCGGTGATGTGGACTACCGTTTGCTTCGACTCTCCCAAGGCACTCAAAGTGTGGCGGAGTTTGTCATTGAGTTTCGCACCCTAGCTTCAGAGAGTGGGTGGGACCAGCAAGCCTTGAGGGCCACATTCCACCAGGCCTTGTCTCCGAAACTCAAGGATGAGTTAGCATTTAGAGACCCTCCTCCGGATTTGGAATCCCTAATCGAGGTGGCTATCCGAGTAGATCATCGTCTCAGAGAACGACAACAAGAACGACGTTGGGAGACCAGTGTGTATCGTCCTCAGGTATCTTCCAATACCGTTGAACCACTCTGGAAACCCAGTGATCTGGAGGAACCCATGCAGCTGGGTAGAACCAGATTAACCCAGACAGAAAGGGATCGACGGATGAGGGAGCGACGCTGTCTGTACTGTGGAAAGTCTGGCCATTTCCGATCCAACTGTCCTGAATTGTCGGGAAAAGCCAGTTCTCGTCCAGGAAAGGGGGAACTGGATCGAGAGTAAATATCTTCCCTCATCCTGCAACTTGTGGAGTTACGATCCAAGCCACCATCTTCCACGACAACCAGAATCACCAGCTTGGTGCCTTCATCGACTCTGGGGCTGCTGGGAACTTTTTGGATCTAGATGTAGCCAGACGTTTGGGCATTCCATCCGTGCTTCTCCAGAAACCTCTAACCATCACAGCTCTTGATGGCAGACCTCTGGGGTCGGGACAGGTTAGTCACTGCACTTTGTTTATTCAGTTTGAAATCGGGGGTCACAAGGAACTAATACAGTTTTATCTCATCCTGTCACCAGAACTCCCCTTAGTTCTTGGATTTCCCTGGCTAACTTGTCACAACCCAAATATTGACTGGTCAAGAGGTGTAGTTAAAGGCTGGGGAACTAACTGTTGTGTTTCCGCTCTTTCTTTTTGCCGTTCTACTGAGATACTGGAGGTAGACCCCGGGCCATTGTCGACACTCTCCAGGTGGCCTGCCAATCTCAATCCAGACATGTCTAACACTCAAGGGCTACCTTTATCTCAGTTCAAATCTGCCACCACGAAGTGCCCAGCCTTTCATCCCGAGTCGTCTCAAGTTCCCCAGGCCACAGATGTACTGCAGCTTCCCATTTCGAAGACCCAGAGTATTATGCCTCCTATGTTTCTCCCTGAACTATCCAGAGTTCCTCCAGAGTATGCTGATCTCAAAGAAGTCTTCAGCAAGTCCCGAGCCACTTCCCTTCCTCCGCACAGACCATATGACTGTGCCATAGACTTGGTTACTGGAGCATGCCCACCGCGGGGTCGGCTTTACTCTCTCTCTGCCCCTGAGAGGGCTGCTATGGAGAAGTACCTCAAGGAAGCCTTGGATAATGGTTTTATTTGTACTTCGACCTCACCTGCTGGAGCAGGGTTTTTCTTTGTTGAGAAGAAGGATGGTGACCTCAGGCCTTGCATTGACTGCAGGGGTCTTAACCGTATCACCATTAAGAATCGCTACCCTCTGCCTCTGATGACCTCTGCTTTTGAGATCCTGCAAGGTGCCACTATATTCACTAAATTAGATCTCAGAAATGCCTACCATCTGGTCAGGATTCGAGAAGGCGACGAGTGGAAGACAGCTTTCAACACCCCGAGAGGCCACTATGAGTACAGGGTAATGCCCTTTGGCCTGGTCAATGCCCCAGCCGTCTTCCAGGCGTTGATCAATGATGTCTTGCGGGAGATGCTGAACAAGTTCGTTTTTGTCTACCTTGATGATATCCTCATTTTCTCATGCAACTACCAAGAACACATTCAACATGTTCGACAGGTCCTGTCCCAGTTACTTAAACACAGCCTCTTCGTCAAGCTGGAAAAGAGCGAATTTCATGTGTCTTCAACCCCATTTCTCGGCTTCATCGTTTCCAAGGGCAACCTCCAGATGGATCCTGGCAAGGTGCGTGCAGTGCAGGAATGGCCTCAGCCTAACTCTGTGAAGCATGTACAACGTTTTCTTGGGTTCTTCAATTTTTATAGAAGGTTTATAAGAAGCTTCAGCTCTGTTGCAGAACCTCTCTCCGCACTCACCAAGAAGTCTGCCCGACCATTCATGTGGACTGAGAAGGCCAATCAAGCTTTTAACAAGCTGAAAATACTCTTTACGTCTGCCCCTATCTTAACCCTTCCAGACCCAGAGTTGCCCTTTGTGGTGGTGGTTGATGCTTCTGATGTGGGGGTAGGGGCAGTTTTGTCCCAAAGAGCCAGGGTCGACAACAGGCTCCACCCATGTGCTTATCTGTCTCGTCGACTAACTGCAGCAGAGAGAAATTACGATATTGGAAACCGAGAGCTGTTGGCAGTAAAGGTGGCATTGGAGGAGTGGAGGCATTGGTTGGAAGGGGCCAAGCACCCATTCCTCATCTGGACAGACCATAGAAACCTGACCTACATTCGGGAGGCCAAGAGACTGAATTCCCGCCAAGCACGCTGGGCTCTGTTTTTTAATCGGTTTGAGTTTGTTCTTTCTTACCGCCCAGGTTCCAAGAATTCAAAACCAGACGCACTTTCAAGACAGTTTTGACTCCCCAGAGGAGGAGGCCAGACCGGAACCCATCCTACCCACCTCCAGAATAGTAGCAGCTATCCAGTGGGGCATGGAGGCCGCCATTAAGAGGGCCCAACGGCAGCATTCGGATCCAGGTAATGGTCCACCTGGACGTCTTTTTGTACCTAACCGACTACGTTCTGATGTGTTGCAGTGGGCACATGCCTCCCTCCCCTCTGGTCATCCTGGGGCCACTAGAACTTCCAAACTCTTCCGGAGAAGGTTTTGGTGGCCAAAGTTGCAAAAAGACGTCCGGGATTTTGTCGCCGCTTGCACTGTGTGTGCCCAGAACAAGGAG
Source organism: Thymallus thymallus (assembly GCA_023634145.1). Taxonomy (NCBI): domain Eukaryota; kingdom Metazoa; phylum Chordata; class Actinopteri; order Salmoniformes; family Salmonidae; genus Thymallus; species Thymallus thymallus. The sequence continues at coordinate 24,526,272 of CM042409.1, read as the reverse complement.
CCCAGAACCCACCCTCAAGGGCTACTGCATCCTCTACCTATCCCTAAACATCCTTGGTCGCATATATCTCTGGACTATGTCACAGGTCTGCCTGAATCCCAAGGTAAGACAGTAATTCTTGTGGTGGTGGATAGATTTTCCAAAGCCTGTCACCTCCTGCCATTACCCAAACTTCCCACAGCTAGCCAGACTGCAGAACTCCTAATGCAGCACGTGTTCAGGATTCACGGCTTTCCCCAGGACATCGTCTCCGATAGAGGTTCTCAGTTCACCTCCCGGTTCTGGAAGGCATTTGGCCGCCTCATTGGGTCTGACATCAGTCTGTCATCTGGTTTTCACCCGCAGTCTAATGCTTCGTCCGGGTCAGAGAGTGTGGCTCGCAACTAGAGATCTGCCTCTGCGGGTGGAATCTCGCAAACTGGCTCCCCGTTATATTGGTCCTTTTAAAATCCTCAGGAAGATAAATCCAGTAGCTTACCGTCTACATCTGCCCAGGTCCATGAGGGTTCACCCAACGTTTCAGGTCTCTCGGTTAAAGCCTGTTGTCTCTTCTTCTCTGTCCCCAGCTCGCAGGCCTACCCCAGCTGCCCGTATCGTCGGCAGACAACCAGCTTACACTGTGCGTAGGCTGGTGGATTCTCGTCGGGTCCGTGGAAAAGTGCAGTATTTGGTCGACTGGGAGGGTTACGGCCCAGAGGAGCGCTCATGGGTGCCTGCTCGAGACATTCTGGACCGTACACTCATTACGGATTTTCACCGAACCCAAAGACTCCACCAAGTGAACATCAGGAGCCGTTCTTAGAGGGGGGACTCCTGTAAGAAACCCTTAACTGGACTGCTATTTTCCTCCTGGTCGGCAGGTGGCGCCTCTCACCTGACTCCTGCTGAACACTACCACTCATTATGCCTGACGTATCACACCTGTGTCTTGCCCTATTTAAGTGTGTTTGTGCCATGCTTTATTGTTCAGTCTTGAGCCTATGTTACCTGTTGCAAGCTAAGTCTGTTCAAGTTTAAGTTTATATCTTTGGACCCTTGTGTCTATCTTTATTTTTACTGTTTCTTGGAAGCTAGGCTTCCTTTGTTTTGTTGTACTTTTTATCAGTAAAGATTGTCTCAACGTTGAAGATCTACGACTCCTTGCCTTTTGACCACCTCTGCTCTTGGATTCATTTATTGGGGAGTTAGCTCAACCAGTTAACTTAGTGACTTTGAACACAAGAGACCCGGGTTCAATCCCCACCTAGAACAGCCTCATTACAACATTATATAAGGTCCCACAGATGACAGTGCATATCAGAGAAAAAACAAACCATGAGGTTGAAGGAATTGTCTGTAGATCTCCGAGACAGGATTGTGTTGAGGCACAGATCTGGGGAAGGCTACCAAAAAATGTCTGCAGCATTGAAGGTCCCCAAGAACACAGTGGCCTCCATCATTCTTAAATAGAAGAAGTTTGGAACCACCAAGACTCTTCCTAGAGCTGGCCGCCCGGCCAAACTGAGCAATCGGGGGAGAAGGGTCTTGGTCAGGCAGGTGATGGTCACTCTGACAGAGCTCTAGAGTTCCTCTGTGGAAATTGGAGAACCTTCCAGAAGGACAACCATCTCTGCAGCACTCCACCAATCAGGCCTTTATGGTAGAGTGGCCAGACAGAAGCCACTCATTAGTAAAAGGCACATGAAATCCCGCTTGGAGTTTGCCAAAAGGCACCTAAAGGACTCTCGGACCATGAGAAACAAGATTCTCTAGTCTGATAAAACCAAGATTGAACTTTGTCCTGAATGCCAAGCGTCACGTCTGGAAGAAAACTGGCACCATCCCTACGGTGAAGAATGGTGGTGGCAGCATCATGCTGTGGGAATGTTTTTCAGGGACTGGGAGACTAGTCAGGATCGAGGGAACGATGAACGGAGCAAAGTACAGAGTTCCTTGATGAAAACCTGCTCCAGAGCGCTCAGGACCTCAGACCTCATGCAGTCCTCCTTGTGTGAAAGTCATGCTCATCAAATGTGCTCCTCGTGTACCAGTCATGCTCACCAATCAGAAGTGGCCCAAGGTGACTGCGTATACGCCCACCAACAACAAACACGTGAAACCCAAGAAAAACATTTGTGGTGCGGAAAGATGGCATCCGCTGAGCCATCCGCTGAGTTGGATTAGTCCCTAAAAAAAAGCAGCACTTCGGTGGTGTGGCAGTACTTCGGATTTGAGACCACAGACAGTCGCAACATCACGAGGCAACACCACAAACCTTTATCAGCACTTGAAAAAGCACCACAGGCAGCTGTATAACGAGTGTACGGCCAAAAAGTAGCCCAGTCTGAGTCTAACAGGCCAAAACAAACTACTATTTCAGAGTCGTTGCGACTGTAACTCCTTATGAAAGGGGCTCAAGAAGGCACCGTGAGGCAACGAACGCCATAACGTACTACCTCGCTAAAGACATGGTGCCCTTTAACACTGTGACCAAAGATGGGTTTCAAACCCTCATCCGAACGCTGGATAAAAGATATTCAATTCCCTCCTGCACATACTTCAGTCAACTTAACCTCCTAGAACTGTACGCGGAATGTAGGAAAAACGTTGAGACGGAGCTGAAAAATGTGGAGTATTACTCCACAACAACCGATTTGTGGTCAAGCAGGACGACTGAGCCGTACCCTAAGTCTCACCATACACTTCATAAATGATGACTTTCAGTTGAAGAGTCACTGCCTGTAAATTGCATACTTTCCTGTTGACCACACAGGAGTGAATATTGCCCAGACGTGCATCACCACTGATAATGGTAAGTGTCTCTCGCTCCCTTTTTGTCTTTTAGATATTATTGTTTGAAAGCACTTTGAGATGCCTTGTTTGTATGATAAGTTCTAAATAAATATTAATTATTAATAATAATAACGATTTATTTGTTTTACTTATTGTGGTTGATTGTATTGCTTTCTGTGAAGCACCTTGTGATCTTGCTAGAAAAGTGCTAGAAAAGTAGGCCTAAAGTTTACCAATATTGTTGTTATTACATTTTCAGTCTGAAAAATGCAATACTGTACCTTACACAATTTAATGTTTTGGTTCATGATTTAAAAAAAAATCTTCAGACAATTCTGTGAAAGATGACCCAAAAGTCAAACGGGTAATAGGGCTTTGTAAACAGTTGGTTCGCCATTTCTCGCAGTTGGAAAAAGAAGACCCGACTGAGTAAGGCACAGCCAGAGTTAAATCTTCTGTTAATTACAGTGTCAAACAAGATCGGGCTCAAGGCAGAGGATGATTGGAAGGGCGTTGGAGCAGAACAGTGCGTTGTCTCAGGTCCTGTATGAAGACAGGAAGACACGTCACCTGGTCCCCATTTGGCAGGACACAGATGTCCTTGAATCAATGAACAACGCCCTGCGTCCTCTCCAGAAGTTTACAGATGCCCTCTCTGGTGAAGAGTATGTAAGCGTGTCATACCTGAAGCCAGTCCTGCATCTCCTGTGACCATCAACTTTGGCTGTAAATGTCAAGGACACAACCCTTACCAAGGAAATAAAGTCAAGAGCCCTTGGCTACAAGGAGGATAAATACAGTGACCCAACCACACAGGAGCTTCTGGACATCACTTCATTCCTTGATCCAAGATTCAAGATTAACTACATAAGCGCAGAGAATGTCCCAGACATCAAAGCAAGAGTGAAGATTGAAATGGAAGTAGCACGGAAGGTAACTTGTCTTGCTTTTATGTGCACTTGAGTGAATACAAGATGCCACGTGCAATATAAGTTATTGTATTTTGATTATTGATTGGCATTTCTTTTAATGTTTACATAAAATATCCAATTGCTCAAAATTACATCACATTGTGAAACTTAACAGCTCTCATCTCTGTTCTGCAGGAGAAGAGGGCTCGTGTCAGCACCACTGACGGTGTGCTTCAAAGTGCAGCAGAGGCAGAGCCATCCACTGTGAAGAAGGGAAAGCGGTCATTGGGAAGCTTCTTTAAGAGCAGCTCTGTGGCCCCTGCTTCATCCTCTGTGCATTTGGAGGAAGCCATGGAAGCTGAGCTGAAGGGAAGCAAGTATAAGACTTCTGTTGTTTGGAGTAATTCAGATTTTATTTGTTTTGCAGTTTATCCTATAGTGGCAGCCTTTGTGGAAAAAATACATCTAAAGTGAAATGCTGGTTATCAGCAAATAAATGTTTGAATGTGCAATATTTAGAAGAGAGGGTAGAGGAGAAGATGGAGGACAAGCTGAGGCAGAGCCAGGTGAGAGAGGTGTGGAAAGGTATGAGAAATATCACTGGCTTCAAAAAGTGGGCAGACGGAGGGGACCCAGGACAGAGCCAATATTAGTATCCTGTCAGTTGTCTCTTTTTTTTAAATTGCTTTTAGTAAATCGAATGTGCAAAACATGCATTTATCTGTAATTAAACCTTGCACTAAGGACTGTATTTTAAGGGAATTACTATTATTACCCTAAATTATATCATATGCACATTTAGCTATATAAGTATCTCTTCCTGTCATTTACCTGTACAGTTAATTTAACCATGCAAATATTCACTTACCTGTACATTTAACTGTACATTTACCTGTACAGTTAATTTAAACATGCAAAATAGCCACTTACCTGTTCATTTAACCTGCCTGCCTGCCTGCCTGCCTGTGTGTCTGTCTATCTATTGTGCATAGTGCGCTCATAATTTGTTCCTACTTTGTTCTCTACTTAGGGCAGGGGGCTCTCCTTCAACTGTGAAGGTTTCTGGGAAGGTTTCTTATAGCTTGATTAGGGCTTCATCGGTGCTTGTGAATTCCATCCTTTGCGTTCCCTTCCATATCCACAGCACTGCCAGCAAGTGGAGTTGAGATTTGATTCCTTTTTAGTGACTGTCTGATCGTGACTGTCTGATCGGAATGTATTGCTTGCTTTTTTTTTTCAGCCTAGCAGACAGGTCCTGGATTTTGGATTTTGATCTCCTTTCCCCCCTGTGCATTCAGGATGTTGACTTTGGTCTGATAATTCCACAGCTTGAAAATTACCATGCGAGGGTATTTAGCGTTGTTCTGTTTCACACAGATCCTGTAGCATTGTTAACAACAGATTGTAGCACTTCATTTGTTTTGGCATTGAGAGCATTTTATCTGTGTTTTCCTGGATATCCTTTAGCTGTTTAATTACTCTCATTTGCATCTACAAGTTGCTCCTTCTCTTTTCCTCTGGGGGAAGCAATGGCTTATTGGATTCGTGTTGCAGAGCCACTGATTGGTTCGCTTTTGTACATATCTGACCGCTCACTCACTCCCAAAAAGTGTTAAACAAATCAAAATATATTTTATATTTGAGATTCTTCAAAGTAGCCACCCTTTGCCGTGTTGACAGCTTTGCACACTCATGGCATTCTCTCTCTATAAATACCTAATGAATGTTTTATTACGGACCCTTAAAATAAAGTGTTACCCATCCTAGTTGTGAATGACCCATCTAGTACCGGGTCGGACCCCCCTTTGTTTCCAGAACAGCCTCAATTCTTTGGGGCATGGAAACGTTGCTCAATTGGTATCAAGGGTCCTAACGTGTGTCGTGCGTGAAAAGCCCAGGTGTTGTTTCTGAGATACTGGATTCAGCGCGCCTGGCACTGACGATCATACCGTGCTCAATGTCGCTTAGATCACTCATTCTGCCACGTGACTCGCTGTCTTTTTTGTGAATGTGTACCTAATATACTGGTTATTGAGTGTATATTAGACAAAGAAGAAAATCGCAGAATAAATGCCTTATAGATTACCATTGGCTTATATAATACCTTATTACAGCCTAACTACATATTTAAAATTGGTGCATGTCATGTGTTCCCCCCTGACCACTTAGCTAAGTGTTTAAATATTAGGCTACATATAATTCAATAGAAGAAAAAGAAGAGCGAGACAATGGCTACATTGAGGAACTGCCAGTCTCTCCCTCTCCCTCTCTCTCTGTTTTCTTCTATTGAATTCAATATAAAACCTTCTGTGTGTTTGTTATAGAATGATGCAGGGAATAGTTTATGTGGATGTGGAAAGATTTCCAGCTTTGTACTTATCTTTCTGCCAAGAAGTGATGGGCCTTTTAGAGAATGAAATTGGCAGAAAGTAGGTGGACTTTCCAGTGTCCAGTGATGGTTTCCATGTAATGTAATCCGACACCAGAGTCACTCGTTACTACAGCTCATAAGCCCACTTGTAGGGCTGAAAAGACTGAGATTCAGAAGCAAATAAACATAAAACAATTAAAATAAACAGACAGTCCCCAAATCTACCTTGTATTGTAATACATTATAACTTGTGTTTAGTTAAAAAGCACTGTATAAATGTCTAGTAGATGGCTATTGCCTTACCTACAGATGTAGGGTCTTAATTTGATCACTCTTTTGTAGCTGAGAATTTTCCTGCACAGCAGGAAATGCAAATTCGTAATTTACACAATAAAATTCAGCTGCATCGGCTAATCTGTCATTTCTCAGACACAGACACAGCCCTCGGACCTGCAGAACCAGAACTTTTAGCAAATAAGTTAATTTCACACATTTAGCAGCATTGGCCTCGAGACCTTTTTTTGGTCTGTCTATCTTTTTCTGCACCATTTTTCAGTTTTTCTGTTCTGACTGAGTGACTGCCAGAGAGTGAGAGCGGGTCTGACTCTCTTAGATGATACGTGTTTGACTTTTGATGTGAATTTGCGCCACTTAAGATCAGCTAATCAGACGACTGTGCCGGCCCATCTTCGTAGGGAGCAGAGCTGAAGCTGAGAGTGATTTGACTGGAGTGCGAAGCGAGATTCCCAAAGGCTGGAGCTTCCGCCTTCTCGACAGCTCCTGATTTGCTCCAATACTGCATTTGTAGTCTACCTGTGTGCTGCTATAGCCCCTTGCTTTAGCTACTGTCTTGGAGTTCTATACATAGTTTCATGAAGCAACTGATAAAACCCACAGCTACAAAATCAAGGTGACTCATAAAGATGAGGACCAAGAGCAAGAGATGGAGTGCGGTGATGTAGTGTCCACAATAAAAATATCATTGTGGAATCTGAAAATACACATATCCCGAAAGCATTATGGTGTGCTTACTACGTGCATATGCTTAAATAAAGGAATGAGGTGGGTAGCTAATTAAGTGTGTCATTGTAGCAAAGTATTTTTTTTTTTTCTATTATCTATACAATGGGCCATAATTGATTTTGAACCAGTAGGCCTAGCATATTCCAAATTTCAAAGAGCTTTCCGTTTTGACTGGTTTATTTTGCCTGAAAACATTTAGGCCTGCCTATATATATATTTTTTAAATGCATCCCTGCCCAGCCTGGCAAGAGTGGCCAAAAGGGTGTTTAGTGTCCCCAGTGGCTCTGCAAGCGTGCTGCTGGCCTGCTCTCCAGGGCACCATCTCATGAGCCTGAAGCCACAGACTCTGGCCAAACTGGTGTTTCTAAAAACGAATTCAAAGGCACTGTAGACTGAGCCTAATAAGGCACTTTTCGTTTAATTTGTATTTCATTCTAAGTAAGCCTATATGCGCAATAACTATAATGATTTAATACAACAAAATGTTGTTTAAAACCTGACCGTTTAATGTCCCTAACTCCCAACCAGCCTAGTGTGTCACACTGGCAAATGCTTCAGTGTATTTCTTTGTAGGCTATAGCCTTGACATAATTGAAATAATGTAGCCTAAATAATTCATTTTCGTTCCTTCTTAGGCTCCCTGTCTGGCTCCTGACCTATTTAGAGACATGTAGCCTATTTAAAATGATGAACGCTTCTTACATTCACCTTTTCATGTTTATTAAAATACTTTGCATTAAAAAAAATGCATTGGTTTCAATACTTCAAAACCAAATGGTTGGTCCAGGTATTCACAAAAATAGTTGGGTGTTGTTTAAATTGTTATTTTAATGAATGGAGCGAATTTGGAGCAACATTTATTTTTCTGTGATCGCTGAGTGTTTTTTAGCAGAGCTGTTGGAAAGGATGTGGAGTGCCTGAGCAGTGTGCAAGCATGGATTTACGACTGCTCAACATACTCTGGCAGGGGGGCCGGCCATTGCCCACTGGTCAGCCAAATTCTCAATATAGATTATTATGACAACAGAGAAATTGTGCACAAGTCATCAAAAAAACATTACATGGGCCGCCGGCCATGTCATATATATTTTTTGACCAGCCCACCCCAATAAAAGATGGTCTTCCCCTTCTGGAATTTGCCAGAATTGCCAGATGGCCAATCCACCCATCAGTCAGTCCTCCTATAATGCCTTATCAACAGAGAATTTATTTTAGAATCTGCATTGCACATAGGCAACGATACAATTGACATTCCCCCTTTCTCTTTATATTGGATCTTTATGCAGCTCCTGTGAAAAATGTTGATGTACATAAAATCCTCCATAGTTTAAGTTGCCTTGTCTGTATTATATGCCCACGGGGAGCAATTATGGTGCCTGTAACTGTATTTAAACACAGCCTATTTAAAGCAAGTTGTTGATTAGAATGTCACACTGTCTTTATAGGCTTTATCAATAGCCTAGTGAATGGAATCTTGCTTATTGACTACGTTTGGCATGTCCATGCTCAAACTGCAATTTACAGTAGGCCTAGCCCCTGTATCAGTGCGAATCCTATAGCCTATGTTTAACAATGTATTTCCATATTGACGCAATGTAATTAGAACAATGTGGACTGTTTAAAATATGGGGCAGGCTATTTAACGAACTAGGCTATAACTAACTAACATTCCAATTGGAGTTGATGACAACGCTATTCATGAAACATAAATACACAACTTGAAGCAACCACATATTTATCCATGGAGCATGTTCTGTGAGGGGCCAAGCCTCGACACACCCACAAGTGTGAGTTGGCGGCGCACACAGTGTGGATGAAATACCAGGTCAAAATTCTTGTCCCAGTCTGCCCAGTATAGGCTCGCTAGGCTGATCTCCCACATACTGTAATGAGAGCATCCACTTAAACTACAGACTTTAGAACAGTTGGCCCAAAGTCATCTGAGTTTGGCTGGTGTGGGCCATCTTTCTAAATAAGAGTTTGTTCTTAACTAACTTGCCTAGTTAAATAAAGGTAAAAAAAAAAAATTCATAGAAAGTCTACAGGTACAAACCTAGATGACCAGCCTATGTACAATGCAGTAATGTAGCCTATATTTACATTAAGTGGTTTGTAGTTAATACTCAACAAAAAGTGGTTGTTGTCCATGTTATTTCATCAAGAAAATTATTTCATTTGATGTGGATGTTTTGTGTCTTTGCCCATAACTTTGCACCTTTAGATGTAAATGTTTAAACTACCCTTGTTTCCAAAGCAAAGGTGCTGAAAAAAACAAAACTACAGACGTCTATATCGGTCCGCAAATACTAGTAAAGGCCCTGTGCACTACTTTTGTGAAAATATATATATATATATATACAGTATATATATACTATATTGTATGAATATATTTTTTTATTCAGATTCTTAAGCGGGTGCTGCAGCAACCTCAGCACCCCTACTTCCCGCGGCTATGGAACAGTGGCACATTTTATCACATTTTTGTAGAGGTGTGGACAGAAAGTTTTAACCTTTTGCAGTGACTTTATCAAACAAAAAATGCATGCTGCCTGTACTGCCCTACCAAGCAAAAGAGCAGTAACTGCACATTTGATTTAAAAAAAAATATTTACATTTTATATACATTAAATACATGCTTTATCGTGTGGACAAATATCCTGCCTCCATTGTGTTGAGTTATGGAGCAAATGGTCATGGTTGCAGTAACTGCAAAAAGTGAAACCAAGGAAAAAGGCAGTATCTGCCATCACTCATGTCAGGTAGCCTAGTGGTTAGAGCATTGGGACAGTAACCGAAAGGTAGCTGGTTCTAATACCCGAGCCGACAAGGTGAAAAACCTTTCGATGTGTCATTGAGCAAGGCACCCTAATTTGCTCCCTGTAGGTAGGCTGTCGCTGTAAATAAAAATGTGTTCTTAACTGACTTGCCTAGTTAAATAAAGGTGAAATAACATTTTAAAAAGTTGCTGCCTTTGACCTTGGTTTCACTGAGCTTCGGGCTGCAGTGTCTATGGTTTACCTTTTGTATTATTGATTGTTCTTCGCTGATGCAAGTGTCAAACTATATGATACTGACAGCCACGTACAAATAAATATATTACCACAAGTTTGTGTAAAAATAATAATTGTCATGGAAATAAATTCCAGTGGGTGTACCAAGCAAGAAGGCAGTAACTGCCGTTCAGGGTCAATATGCATAAGAAATTACCTCATAGTAAGGCCACATCTCCAATGATATGCCTACAATTAATTTGGCTGGACAATAAAAAAAACTTTTCTCAGTTTCAAAAGAGTTAATGTTCTTTTGCTTGGTAGAGCAGTAGTGAGTGCCAAACACTGGCCTCACATTCTGTAGAATTGAATGTCCTTTTGAACTATTTAAAAGTAAATGCTACAGCCCATTCTTCAATACAAAAGACGAAATGCCTTTGTATAGGCTCTGAGATTAAATGGGCTATGATGTCGCACTCCTATCGCATAGATATATGCTATATGTAGACTACCCATACTGTCTATTTACTTTTGAGCATGCTTGGCTATTGAATGATCAATTGATAAATGGTAGCCTCCTATTTGCTGTGTAGCGGGAATAAACCAGCAGGGTAGGTTACTTTCTAAATCTGATGCGTTACAGTTACTAGTTACCTGTCCACACTTTAGGATTACGCAAACTCAGTAACAATCTGATTACTTTCAGTTACTTTTACGAATTCAACGACATCGAAATCAATGTTATCTATATTAGGATAAATTAATTTGAAAGAATTTACATAGCTGGCAATTAATAGATGTTGAATTTTACTTTATGGGTTAGATATGTTGGCTTCTTTTAACCCATTGATTTATGCACTCAAAAAATTAGGGGTTCAACAAGGGTTCTTCTAAGATCCTCAAAGTTCTTTGAAGAACCTAAGGGTTCCTGGCACCATAGGAGGTGGGGTTAATTGAGGAACCTCCTTAGTTGGTGGGGGTTCTTGCAGGAACCTTACTGCCGAACTGAAACATTTGGATTTGGATTTGAAAGGACGGCAGGTGCAGGCACTTAAATATAAAATGTAAGATCTCCTCAATTTAAGGTACGTTTTTAATATTTGTGCAAATCTTTCTAAAACAGTAAATGTACATTAATTAAATGTATATCAATCAACAGAGGTAAGAATATGTAGGTTATAGGAATATGTTGAAGACTAGCTGCATTGGGTGCAGATGACTGAACTGCTCACTTTTGTGTCTGTGTCTGCAGGTATACAGACAAGGAGGCATACAAAGGTATGTCAATTTGTATTGGTATGTTATGCAGATCACATTTACCATCCTCCTCCCTAACACCACACACCAAAAAGCAAGTCCTGCAGGCTCTAGTTTTGTCTTATCTTGATTATTGTCCAGTCATGTGGTCGAGTGCTGCAAGGAAAGACCTAGTTAAGCTGCAGCTGGCCCAGAACAGAGCGGCACGTCTTGCTCTTCATTTTGTAATCGGAAGGCTGATATAAATACTTTATATGCATGCCAGTCTCTCTTGGTTAAGAGTTGAGGAGAGAATGACGGCATCACTTCTTCTTTTTAAAGAAAACTTTAATGTGTTAAAAATCCCAAATTGTTTGCATAGTCAACTTACACACAGCTCTGACACACACACTTACCCCATCAGACATGCCACCAGATGGCGTAACAGTGCGGACGTTTTTTTTGTCCTGTCCCGTGTAAATAGTCCATATATATTTATTATTCTCATATACTTTCCTGCAACCCGTCTCACCCAACGTGGAACGGATCTACTATTTCTTTATTTATTTATCCCATTTAACTGGACCTCCGACAGAAGCTAGCCTGCTAACTAGCTACTAGCCATTGCTAGCCACTGCTAGCGGTCTCCACCACTGCCCTTGCCTGCACCAGCCAGCTTTAGGTCTGTCAGGCTCTGGCCATAGAGAAGCCTATTTGCTTCTCTATGTAACCATGGTCAGAGTCTGACAGGTCTTTTCTTTCTCCTTCTTGGTGGTGGTTTGTGTGGGATCCCTAATTAGAGACAGCTGTAGCGCATCGTCTCTAATTAGGGATCCTATAGGTTGGTAGATTTTCACACTGGGTTGTGGGTCGTTATCGTTATGTATATTTCGCAAGTCACAGAGAAGTAAGTGTGCATTATTTACGTATATATCTCGTGTTTGATTTTGAAACGTTACGTTTATATTGTCGTGTATATTTGGTACGAACGTCTGTCTATCACGTTTGTTTTGTGTGTGTAGTTCGGACATCTTTATTGAATATTCAGTAATTAAAGAATATGTCGAACTACTATCCCTGCGCTGCGTCTTGGTCTATGCTTGCACCCACACGTGACAAGTTCGGACAATATCGGCCAGTCTGCACAGCGTGCTATCAACCCAGCGCATATCGGATTGCTTTCTCTACCACATCACCGGATTTCTGACGAAATCACTGGACCATTACACCGGATCATCGCAGCTAGCTAGCTGCAACCGAGTGGCTGTTGTTGGCTAGTGCAGTAGTGGCCACCGAACTGCTCCCTGGCTCATCTCTTGCTGCTCATTGGACCTTATGATCACTCGGCAACACAGCTGATGCCTGCTGTTTATCTGTTAAGCTTCAGCCTCGAACTCAGGTCCTGTGTGTAGCACAACATTTTCTCTAACTGACCCTCTCTGTCCATTCATCACCATTACCTGTTGTTGTCTTAGCTCTGTTGATTAACTCCTGTGATTGCTTTATGTCTCTGTCTTATGTCAATATGCCTTGTCTGTTGCTGTTTAGGTTAGTTCCTATTGTTCTATTTCACTGTAGAGCCCCCAGTTCCGATCAACATGCCTCAGATAGCTCCTTCGTTCCACCCACCACACACGCAGAGACCTCACCTGGCTTAACTGGTGTCTCCAGAGATGCAACCTCTCTCATCGTTACCCAACATCTAGGTTTACCTCCACTGAACTCACATCTCACCATATCCTTGTCTGGACATTATGCCCTCAATCTATTCTACCACGCCCAGAAATCTGCTCCTTTTATTCTCTGTACCCAACACACTGGACGACCAGTTCTTAAAGCCTTTAGCCGTACCCTTATCCTACTCCTCCTCTGTTCCTCTGGTGATGTAGAGGTAAACCCAGGCCCTGTAGCCCCCAGTACTACACCTAAGTTAACAAACAGACCACCGACCATTTCGAATTCCACCGTACCTTCTCCGCTATGCAATCTGGTTTCCGAGCTGGTCACGGGTGCACTTCAGCCATGCTCAAGGTCCTAAACAATATCATAACCGCCATTGATAAAAGAAAGTACTGTGCAGCCGTCTTCATCGACCTGGCCAAGGCTTTCGACTCTGTCAATCACTGCATTCTTATCAGCAGACTCAATAGCCTTGATTTTTCAAATGACTTACTCGCCTGGTTCACCAACTACTTCTCAGATAGAGTTCAGTGTGTCAAATCGGAGGGACTGTTGTCTCTATGGGGGTGCCACAGGGTTCAATTCTTGGGCCGATTCTATTCTCTGTATATATCAATGATGTTGCTCTTGCTGCTGGTGACTCTCTGATCCACGTCTACGCAGACGACACCATTCTGTATACATCTGGCCCTTCTTTGGACACTGGGTTAACAAACCTCCAAACGAGCTTCAATGCCATACAACATTCCTTCCATGACCTCCAACTGCTCTTAAATACTAGTAAAACTAAATGCATGCTCTTCAATCGAACGCTGCCCACACCCTTCCGCCGGGCTATCATCACTACTCTTGACGGGTCTGAATATGTGGACACCTACAAATACCTAGGTGTCTGGTTAGACTGTAAACTCTCCTTCCAGACTCACATTAAGCATCTCCAATCCAAAATTAAATCTAGAATCAGCTTCCTATTTCGCAACAAAGCCTCCTTCACTCATGCTGCCAAACATGCCCTCGTAAAACTGACTATCCTACCGATCCTTGACTTCGGCAAAATAGCCTCCAACACTCTACTGAGCAAATTGGATGTAATCTATCACAATGCCATCCGTTTTGTTACCAAAGCCCCATATACTACCCACCAATGCGACCTGTATGCTCTCGTTGGCTGGCCCTCATTACATATTCGTCGCCAAACCCACTGGCTCCAGGTCATCTATAAGTCTTTGCTAGGTAAATCCCTGCCTTATCTCAGCTAGCTGTTCACCGTAGCAACACCCACCCGTAGCATGCGCTCCAGCAGGTATATTTCACTGGTCATCCCCAAAGCAAACACCTCCTTTGGCCACCATTCCTTCCAGTTCTCTGCTGCCAATGACTGGAACGAATTGCAAAAATCATTGAAGCTGGAGACAACCATCTCCCTCAATAACTTTAAGCATCAGCTGTCAGAACTGCTTACCGATCACTGCACCTGTACACAGCCCATCTGTAAATAGCCCACCCTACTACCTCATCCCCATATTGTTATTTCTTTGCTCATTTGCACCCCATTATCTCTATTTTGCACATCATCATCTGTGGCCTATTCATTGCCTTACCTTCCTAATCTTAATACATTTGCACACACTGTATATAGATTTTCTATTCTGTTATTGACTCTACGTTTGTTTATCCCATGTGTTGTTGTTATTTTTGTCGCACTACTTTGCTTTAACTTGGACAGGTCGCAGTTGTAAATGAGAACTTGTTCTCAACTGGCCTACCTGGTTAAATAAAGGTGAAATTCAACATTTATAAAATAGCCATTATTGCTCATATTGCTCAAGTGAACAGCAAACCTGGTTTAAAAAAACAGATAAAGCAACACCTCACGGCACAACACCTCTCCCCTATTTGACCTAGATAGTTTGTGTGTATGTATTGATATGTAGGCTATGTGCGAAGGTCAATGGCAAGGCACTGGAGTGACAAACCACCCTTGCTGTCTCTGCCTGGCCGGCTCCCCTCTCTCCACTGGGATTCTCTGCCTCTGACCCTATTATGGGGGCTAAGTCACTGGCTTGCTTGCGCTCTCCCAACCTTCTTGTCCTCGGGATCATACAGTGCGGTAGATCTTCATAGGCTATACTTGGCATTGTCTCAGGGTAGTATGTTAGTGGTCTGTTGATATCCCTTTAATGGTGTGGGGGCTGTGCTTTGGCAAAGTGGGTTGTGTTATATCCTGACTGAGTTGGCACTGTCCGGGGGTAACATTGTACGGGGCCACAGTGTCCCCGACCCCCCCGTCTCAGTCTCCAGTATCTATGTGGTAATAGTCTATGTGCCTGTGGCTATGGAACCCTGACCTGTTCACCGGTCGTGCTACCTTGTCCCGGACCTGCTGTTTCGACCCTCTCTCTCTGTCCCTCTCTCAAAACCGATGTACTTGACTAGTCTCGGGAGATTCAAGACCTTGAGTAGACCACAGGCCAGTCACACCCTGTCTATGGGGGCAGTGTCTGGGTAGCTATGAATCCCCGGTATTATTCACTTGTATGTATTTATATAAAAGTCTCTCTTAGGTTATGTATACAGTGCATTGATGTTGTATGTGGGAATGGGAAAATGGTGGCCTAAAAACGTACAGGAATGTTCAATAAAGCCGTCGTATTTTCAGTACAGGGAACACGTGTGTGTGTGTGTTGATAAACTAGTGGAGGCTAAAATTATCCTCCTCTTTCTGCACCTTTTATTTAAGTAGTGTGTGTATGTGTGTGTGTGTGTGTGTGTGTGTGTGTGTGTGTGTGTGTGTGTGTGTGTGTGTGTGTGAGCATGCCTGTGTGTTCGTATATTTACAATAGTGATAGTCTCTCTCTCCCTCTCTCTCTCACTCACTTTCTCTCTGACACAATAACTTTTTTCGCAAACTGTCATTCTTGCATAATTTCGCGACGCCATGCTTGTTGTTGTGATAAACCACATCATTTTGGGGTGCTTTCAAGACAACTGGCAATGAGTGAATCAGTACGTGACTTCTCTGGCTGTTTTTGATTCATGTTCTACTCTAAAATATATGTTCCTGCCCGTGAGAGTTTGGGCAATCTTGCTTTCTATGGCTCAATGTCTAAAATCCCGGCCAACATTTTAAATTACGTAATGGATATGCAGTACCCTTCTGTCATACACCCAAGAAGATTGAGTCTGAGACAACCCAGGCAAAATTGACTTTGTTTCCTCCTTATTGCAATTTACGTTATCGCTGTAATCTGTAATCAACGTAGCTGTTTGGTTGAATTTGCCTAATGTTTAAATACAAAACAAAAATCATCAACAGATACCAGTTTGCTCTCATTTTAAGCCAGAAATAAACTAGAATTCAACAACAGGGTTTCAAAAAGGTTTTATGTTGATCTGTTGTTTTTGCCTGATGAGCGCACTCATACATCATGAAAAGGGGCTCATTAGTGGGCTCCCAAGTGGCACAGTGGTCTAAGACACTGCATCTCTGCTAGAGGCATCACTACAGACCCTGGTTTGATTCCAGGCTGTATCACAATCCAGCTGTGATTGGGAGTCCCATAGGGCGGAACACAATAGGCCCAGCGTTGTCCGGGTTCAGAAAGTATTCACATCCCTTGACTTTTTCCACATTTTGTTGTTACAGCCTGAATCTAAAATGTATTAATTCTAGACTTTTTTGGTCACCGGCCTACACACAATACCGCATAATGTCTAAGTGGAATTATGTTTTTCAAAATTCGCACAAATTAATTATAAATGAAAAGCTGAAATTTCAATAACTATTCAACCCCTTTTTTATGGCCAGCCTAAATAATTTCAGTAGTAAAATGTAGCTTAACAAGTGACATAATATGTTGCATGGACTTCTGAGTGCAATAATAGTGTTTAACTGATTTTTGAATGAATACCTCTCTGTACCTCACACATACAATGATCTGAATTTCAAACACAGATTGAACCACATTTGCTAGATGGGTAAAATGTTTATAGAAAGCAGACATTGAATATCCAGTGATATCCCGTTGAGCAGGGTGAAGTTATTAATTACACTTTGGATGGTGTATCATTACACCCAGTCACTACAAAGATACAGGCGTCCTTTTTAACTCAGTTGCGGAGAGGAAGGAAACTGCTATTTCATCATGAAACAGTTACCGTGTTTAATGCTAGTGATAGGAGAAAAGTGAGGATTGGTCAACAACATTGTAGTTACTCCACAATACTAACCTAATTGACAGAGTGAAAAGAAGGAAGCCTGTACACAATAAAACATATTCCAAAACATGCATCCTGTTTGAAGCAAAGCACTGAAGTAATACCCCTACAAATGTGGCAAAGCAAAAACAAAATGTTATGTTTGGGGTGCGTAATATTTTTTTTTATTATTACCCAAATTACAGAGTGCCATGTAAAGGCCAAAACAAACACGTATACAAAAACACAGGACTATGACCAAAACAAAAGAGCGAGGTAAACTTCTAATCAATACACGGGACGAGACCCGTAATAAATAGACGGGACGAGACCCGTAATAAATACACGGGAAGAGACCCGTAATAAATAGACGGGACGAGACCCGTAATAAATAGACGGGACGAGACCCGTAATAAATAGACGGGACGAGACCCGTAATAAATACACGGGACGAGACCCGTAATAAATACACGGGAAGAGACCCGTAATAAATAGACGGGACGAGACCCGTAATAAATACACGGGAAGAGACCCGTAATAAATAGACGGGACGAGACCCGTAATAAATACACGGGAAGAGACCCGTAATAAATACACGGGAAGAGACCCGTAATAAATAGACGGGACGAGACCCGTAATAAATAGACGGGACGAGACCCGTAATAAATAGACGGGACGAGACCCGTAATAAATAGACGGGACGAGACCCGTAATAAATAGACGGGACGAGACCCGTAATAAATAGACGGGACGAGACCCGTAATAAATAGACGGGACGAGACCCGTAATAAATAGACGGGACGAGACCCGAAATAACAAGTGCACAATATGACGCGGGCCGAGACCCGTAATCACATTTGCACAATAATACACGCAGAACGGAAGCCAAAACAACAAAGCAAAGGTACTCACAGGCCCAACGGACATTGTAACAATAATCGACAAGACAATGGTGAACACAGGGCATATTTATACAATACTAATCAGTGGGAAATGGGAGCCAGGTGTGCGTAATGTCACAGTTCAGTCACGCCTAGAGGCCGGTGACATAGACCTCCGGGACTGGTGCACGGAATGAGCAGCAGTACCAGAGGGATCCGTGACATCTCCATATTTTCAAGCATAGTGGTGGCTGCAACATGTTATGGGTATGCTTGTAATCGTTAAGGGCTGAGGAGATTTTTAGGATACAAAATAAATGCAATGACGCTAAGCACAGGCACAATCCTAGATGAAAACCTGGTTCAGTCTGATTTCCACTGGAAGATGAATTCACCTTTCAGCAGGACAATAGCCTAAAACACAAGGTCAAATCTACACTGGAGTTGCTTACCAAGAAGATAGTGAATGTTCCTGAGTGGCAGAGTTACTGTTTTGACTTAAACTGCTTGAAAATCTATGGCAAGACCTGAAAATGGTTGTCTAGCAATGATCAACAACCAATTTGACAGAGCTTGATGAATTTTGAAAAGAGTAATGGGTGTGGAAAGCTCTTAGAGACTTAGAAGCCAAAGGTGCTTCTACAAAGTATTGACTTAGGGGTGTGCATACTTATGTAAATTAGATATTTTATTTTCATTAAATTAGCAAACATTTCTGAAAACATGTTTTTGGTTTGTTATTATGTGGTATTGTGTGTAGCTGGGTGAGAAACAAAGCGATTTAATCCATTTTGAATTCAGGCTGTAACACAACAACATGTGGAATAAGTCAAGGGGTGTTAATACTTTCTGAAGGCACTGTAGGCCTATGCATTTTATTTCAATACCCTACAACAATCCACAAAGATTTACAAAAGTCTATTTTCAATATATTGTCAAAAATTATTGACCCTGCTAACGTCACACCTCTCAACTGCCTTTTAACATTTTTGATTAACTTTTTTTGCAAGAAAATTTATATTTTTTCTGTTTGATACTCAGTATTGATTCCTACTAACCAGCTTTGTAACGCTAATGATTATTAAAGTTTTTTCTCTGCATCAGGTCTCACTGAGACTCGATTTCCCAAGAGGCATCCTATTCAGCTGCCCATGATTGCCTTATCTTACACTTTTAGAAAAAAAGGTGCTATCTAGAACCTAAAAGGGTTCATTGACTGACTTATAAGGGAACCCTTTGAAGAACCATTTTTGGTTCCTGGTAGAACTCTTTTGGGTTCCATGTAGAACCCTTTACACAGAGGGTTCTACCTGGAACTAAAAAGGGTTCTCTTATGAGGACAGCCTTATAATATATTTAATATTACAACATGTATTTGGATTAAGCAAAACTTTACCATTTCAATATGAGTTTAAAATTGTCATTATCCAACTACTGTCTAATTTTGATATCCTCTTTCTTAAAATGTTTCAGACTAATGACCAATACATTAATGTCCCACATCAATATGAAGGGACGGAGGAGCAAACATGCTTTTTGCTACCACTCGTGTGTGTGCCATTGTAGTTGCTAAGTAAATTTGAGCAGTTGACATAGACGAGACATTTTTTGTAGATTCTGACTGATATTTTACTGTCGTTACTTTATGCCAATTGTTCATTTATTTTCAATGTTTATGCTTACAATAAATGTCATTAAAAAAAACAGAAACTCAGGAGGTTGATGTGTTGCGAGACCTCTAGAAATTCAGAAGATATGTCCCTGACCACTGTGGTGGAGGAGCACGCAAAGTATGTACAGTATATGAGAAAGTTGCTCTTTTTTAAAGACATCTCTATGCTAGAACTGCCACAAACTTCTTCAACTAGAACCATGAGTCCACAAAGTTTAGCCAGCTGAGTCCAAAGTTTCATCAGGAAACGATAAAGTTGTAATGATTCCCTTCACTGCATCACATCACTGACCCATCTCATCACTCTTCAAGAAGGACACTAGGCTCCAGATCGCCTTCTGTGCTTAGTATTCCTTGATGAGGATCTACCCCATTACATCACTCTTATTAATCATTAATAATAATAAAAAATGTATATACTCTGTCCCAGTCTTTCTATGCATGTAATGTATGTGAACCATTAAACAATTATTGTATACAGATGTGCAAAAAATGGTGATGTAGATTTGTTTTCACCATTGCTTGATCTATTTTCAATGTAAGATTATGTTGCAGATTGAAACTTTAATTGGGAACTATAGAAACAAATAGAAATGTAATGAGCAATGTTTTCAATATCCAATACTTTTTACAGTCAGGTGGTCATTACCAGTTTATGATGAGGTCTTCTTAACTATGACCTGTACATAATGTAGTGGTCAGAATCAGCTGATCAGATAGAGGTCACAATTATGACAAATTGGTCATAGGGTCGTCAGAAAAATATGCAATATTCGGGTCAGAAGTGGCAAAAAGTAGCTGTAAAAATAAACGTTATTCCTTGGCCTATGTCCTAATCTGACTTTGGTGCAGGTCATGTTGTTCTTCACATTACCGTCTCTGGTAAACACACACTATATCAAATAAAATCTACATTTATTTGTCACGTGTAACCGGTTCTGTATCGGTACCTTTCTGAGTTGTGTTCTGGTGAAGTGTAGGTGGAAGGGAAGAGAAAGCTCTGGACACAATTCTGCCGGTTGTCTCTCTTTTAATGACTGCATGGAATAGATACAAATTCAAGGCAAACGTTAATGCTGCCGTACATAAACTGGACTCTCATACATAAATATTTGCCTCTACTCATCACGCTTTGAGCAAACTCACATCAACAAAACAATGCATTGTACAAAATGTACATTTTAATCATTTCAAAAGACTCAAATTTCATTTTATGAATATTGTACACCAATATACAAATAATTAGCTAATAAGTGCTAAATACTTTTTGGAGTGTACTATTGTACTATTATAACCGAGGCATACGAAAGAGGCAAAAACGCCATTCCTGACATGACCGGACAGGTAACTAAATGAACAACAGTTGACTAGGCACATTAAACATTAAATACAAAAACATCACATTTCCCAACATAACGTTAATGCTGCCATCTGGATTCTCATACATAAGTATATTTGTGCTAATATACATTCCTGCCAACAGTAGTACAACAACACATGTTCAATGACGACATCGTTTTTGCATTTGTTTTTTTGCATTTGTGAACATTTGCTAACATGAGCATTCAAAAGATTTGAGCATACATACACACATACTTATCCTCGTCACGCTTTGAGCAAACAGGAGTAAAAGAGCATGGCTCTCGTTGATGACATCACAACGTCAACACAATTTAGTGAAATACATCTGAGGGAAAATATACCTGAGGGATTTTCGGTGAAATACATCAAGTATATTTTGCATCTGTTACACATGCACAGGATACAGAAGATGTAAACGGTACAGTGAAATGGTTACTTGCATAGTGGAGTCTTTTGTTTAGACATGTAAATAGCTAGCTAAACAATGAACCATATTGCGACTCTAATTCCAACTCTTGAACTCTGGCCTCTTTCTCAAGCTCCTACACAGATCATACACGTAACGTTAGCTAGCGTTAGCTAACTAGCTAACAATACACTTTAACTTGCAATGAAAACGACAAAATTAGAAATGTATAATATTTGAAAATGACTCTCACCCATATACATGGATGAACGCTTCTCCCTCAGTTATGGATGCCATGGTTGCCCTTAGTTTGAAGATCTAATCCGGAGATATGTGTTTTAAACAACAGCCTTCTTTCTGTGTTCTCTTTTTGGACTCTCCCTGCATTTGGCAATCATCTCTCTGCTTCAAAAGGGCATTAAGCTGATTTCGAAACTCGGTCAACCTGTGACAACGACACCATTTCTTCCCCACCATTGTTATCAGAAGACTCTACAATGTCTGGTTCAATGAAAATGTTTTTACTTAAATCAGGGATTTCCTCATTGTTTGATTCATTTTCAGAATCAGCATGGCATGATCATCCTCCAGAAAGGTGTCCATCACAACATTTTCCCACTGAGCTTTGACGATGCTCAATTAACTTCAGGGCAGCAATGTTGAGAGCAATCGCAAAACTCATCTATCGGCATGTCCATCCCATTCATTATCTCAGCCAATCATGGATAGTGGGAAGACTCCTGTATTTGTCACTGGCTAAACCAACAAGGATAGTTATTTAACAATTATATTTGCATTTACAGATGGCGTACAAATGTGTTATTAAGGCACATGAAAGCCTCTCCTGTGAAGTAGTGACGTGTGACATACGCCTAGTTTCTTGAAATGTGTCACAAACGGGGAGGACAACAGTCCATGTGTATGGCTGGACTGTCTGTATGCCTACGAGTTGTTCCTCTGTTTTCAAGTGATATGTTTATCCTAGGCTGCCTATAATTTCATAAAGGCTAATGACTGCAGTATTATCCCAGGAGAAGCTAATTTACTACTACAGCCTGCTCTTGCTTGTTGAATGTAAAATACAGAAACCAAAAGAACTGGGGGGTATTCATTGAGCCGATTCTGTTGCAAAGTTTTTCTTAAACGGGACCCCTGGAGCCATCCCCCTCATCAACACCTGGTAATTTGTCCAAAATAATTTGTAAAATCTGCTCAACTTGCATTGGCTCAACTATTACCCCATGGCCATTGGATCAATTTACCCCAAGGCAAACCATTTTGACTATATTAGCCCACACAGTTACAAGGAGGCACTTTCATGCTAAGGTTAGGACCTAATATTGAAGCTTATAAAGACCCCAACTGATGTACACAGTATAGAACAATCTTAAAATGATCTACTTTGGTTTATATACAGTACAAGCATCATGAAACCTCTAACACAATGCATTAATGTGGACCTTACTTGTTAATCACTTTTTCCATTTGGCTTCGACTCCTTTTCCTAAATATTTAGTGAAATTATTCATTTAGTGTATGGTTTCCTAGAAACAAGGGTGGCTCAACTTACCCTTTTGGCTCAACTCACCCAACTCTCTCCCCTACAATTTCAAACCCACACCATTTATTCTCATTGCCTGCTCAGATCAGTAGTTGTGAAAGCTATGAATACTTTAAGGATACATGTGGAAAGGGACTGAACCCAGTGCTCTTGTTAGTTCCCCAAAGGGCTACTGAAGACATTGCAGGGAACAGTTCCAGGGTTGCACGATAACAGGCGATGATATGGCCTTTGCACTGCTTAGGGACAGTGATAAAATACAGATGCCCACCATGTGTGGATCTCGCAATAAAGTTATTCTTAATTGTACCTCTTGAATAGGAAGTGACGTGTCATTGTTAACGCTACTATTATCAACCACAGGCAAATTAAATGTTCATAAGTAAAGGATTGCTTTGATTGCTATCTGTTGACTGTATACATAAACACACGTGCACACACACACAAACAAAGGCTACTGTATGTTCTCGTTAAAACCAATATATTAATTTGATTTACACAAACCACACAGTAATACTCACACTAGAATGTGCTTACTTAATATCAAACTTATAACACAACAATAGACATTCATAATAAAATACACTTAGAAGACTCAATCCATGTTCTGAACAATAACAATAACTCTGAGAAACACAGACACAGTGTTGATGTGTCTATGTGCTGTAGTAGTGTGCTGTCTAGACACAGTGTTGATGTGTCTATGTGCTGTAGTAGTGTGCTGTCTAGAGTTTTTACTGCCTTACTCCTCGTATTGGTCGGCAGGCGGTGGGGAGAACATGATGTTTTGTTGGAAAATGAACCCATGGGTGTACGGCTGTGTGTGGACTTTGGCTGCAGTTCCACTGGCTGACCTGGGGGGTCTATCAGAATGGGCATTGTGTGTGTGTCTGTGTCTGTGTCTGTGTGTGTGAATGTGTGTGCGTGCAGGGGGATATTACTGGAACTTTACTGTCTATATATTCTATGACCTTTACTCAATCACATATTCTCAAAAATATTGTTCGCTAGCCAAACAACAAGAGACAATATTGTTTCCTATGTGCTGTGGAAAATATAATGTGTTCAAATATCATACAGTGCCTTCAGAATGTATTCATACCCCTTGACTTATTCAACATTTTGTTTCAGCCTGAATTCAAAATGAATGAAATATATATTTTTCTCACCAATCTATACACTATTGCCCATAATGACAAAGTGAAAACATGTTTTTAGAATCACCTTTAGCAGTCTCTAAGAGCTTTGCATACCTGGATTGTACAACATTATGGGGAATTGTGTGTAGGCCAGTGACACAAAAGCTGAAATTCAGGCTGTAGCAGAACAAAATGTGGAAAAAGTCAAGGGGTGTGAATACTTTCTGAAGGCACTGTAAATGTCGACATTTGTCTGTGTTGACAAGTGAGGAAAACAGTTTCATCAATTATGCAATTCTTGCCTCACACTGGGGGCTGTTGATTTTTAAAGCCCTAAAATAGAGTTGCTGAAGTGCGGCCAGTTCCTAGAGTAGTTAATTCTAA
Organism: Thymallus thymallus; assembly: GCA_023634145.1. Lineage (NCBI taxonomy): Eukaryota > Metazoa > Chordata > Actinopteri > Salmoniformes > Salmonidae > Thymallus > Thymallus thymallus. The sequence goes on along the minus strand of CM042409.1, from coordinate 24,501,687 downwards.
ATATCTGTGGATACAGTCTTTACTCAGAGCAGGTTTTGGACAGAGGGGGTAGAAAAGGTACAGAATCAGGCTTGAGTGGTCCAGTACATTTTCGCTGTTTACTTGAGTGGTGCAGTACATTTTCACTGTTTATTTGAGTGGTCCAGTACATTTTCACTGTTTATTTGAGTGGTGCAGTACATTTTCACTGTTTATTTAAGTGGTGCAGTACATTTTCACTGTTTATTTGAGTGGTCCAGTACATTTTCACTGTTTATTTGAGTGGTGCAGTACATTTTCACTGTTTACTTGAGTGGTCCAGTACATTTTCGCTGTTTACTTGAGTGGTCCAGTACATTTTCACTGTTTATTTGAGTGGTGCAGTACATTTTCACTGTTTATTTGAGTGGTGCAGTACATTTTCACTGTTTATTTGAGTGGTCCAGTACATTTTCACTGTTTATTTGAGTGGTCCAGTACATTTTCACTGTTTACTTGAGTGGTGCAGTACATTTTCACTGTTTACTTGAGTGGTCCAGTACATTTTCACTGTTTATTTGAGTGGTGCAGTACATTTTCACTGTTTATTTGCTTGGCCAAAACCATAAAACCGATCAGACTTTCCATGTTCAGTATTTTACAGATACTGTTTCTCTAAGCCAGCAGGGCGTCTCTACTCACTCTTCACCTTTTAACTTATCTCTACTTGACCTTATCATGTTTACAATAAAAAAACAACAACATAAAAAACACAATTTCAAGTTCAGTGATCTGAATGGATGACATTGCAAAATGAAAGCACTGATAACCTTTACAATTTCTGTTGATTGCGGTGTATACCATAGATACGTGAAACTAGAAGTCTATAAAAATGACTGTGTTTGTTCTGTTTATTTCAGAGTAGCGTGCCATAACCTGCTGCACGTCAACAGCTAGAACATTTTTTATTTTTATTTAACCTTTATTTAACTTGGCAAGTCAGATAAGAACAAATTCTTAGTCCCTAAGGCTGGGACTCAAACCCTTATCCATCCGGTGCAGAGTCCAGTATACAAGACGGAGTACCACATGGAGCCCGCTGCAAATTATCACCACACATAACTCTGCTAACTCCCATAGTCATAAATCGGACCCCTTCTGAACGTCCACAGCAATTCACAAGCCTCCTCTGGAAGCACTTTGTAAAAACCAAAGGCAAGGAGAGGAAAAGAAGGGATAACATTTGTTGTCAATTTGGCTCCGCTCGCTGCGCTCGGATGAAAGCAACCCAGTGGATTTATAGTACCTTGTCCTGGCAGACGTGCTGCTGGTGGAATGTGTGTGTCATGTGAATACTCAGCAGACGTTTCACTGGGAGTGTTTCGTATTTCACAGTTCATTGTGAGTCGTACATTGACTTTTATTCTATGATAGGGATTTATTTAGCTCTATTAAAAGTGACTTAACCGTATCTTGTCGGCAGTCAATTCTTTAGGACTGGTAGGTAAAACAACATTATGTATTGAGCCATATTTCATATTAGCTATGCAAAGTGACTGTTTACCTTATAAGGAGGAGATAACAATGTCAATGATTGGTCTCTCAATTGGGTACATGTTTCAGTTGATTAAATAGCACTAAAACATGGAGGATTCCCAACTTCTGCAGTCAGTCCATACTTTGTTTTTACTTCAGCACTGGAAGTTTTTCTCCCGAAATACAAAAAAGGCACATATGGTAGCCAAACCATGAGTCCTAAAAAAAAAAAAAAGACATTTTCATGCCAAAGGCAAATCCTCATTGCTTGTGCTGCTAGGCCAAGTGTGCATGAGCATGCGAAAAAACAGTGTTTAAGAAATCCACAGAAATGCCTGTTTATTTTCCCTCAGACCAACAGGAGTTGATTGATTTGTTTTGAGGTCTCAGATGGCAATCAAAGTTGAAGCACAAAGTGTTCCTTTTCTGAGAATTTATTTTGGGCGCATTATGAGACAAAATAAATGTCCACGCTTTACTTTTCCATAATGAATGAGATGATGATAGAGATGTTGGAAAATTAATGGAAACCATACCACAATGACATAACGACATGCCCTACATTTTCAAATTGGATACTTTTAATATATCCTCAGTCTCCAGCAAGCAAACCCTTTCAAAACCATGTGTGAGGAGCCAAATCTTCAATAGATTTAGGATAGATCTCTTTGTAGTTTGTATGTAGTCGATTTGCATATACAGTATTTCTCTACCAATATCATTCATAAACACAGTTGTGTACAGTGTATGTCTCCTGCTGTGTCCATGCCCTGGACACCTATACATCACCTGCTAAATGACTGACAGGATGCCTCTGCCATAGCAACCATATTCATACCTTAACAACAGTTCAGAACAATTGCCCAGAACAATTGGGGTCAGTCCAGGAATTGGAGGGGGAAGGGGGGGGGTGCAGTCCTCAGTGCTAAGCTACGCTTCATCTCTTCTCCGGGCTGGGTCTGGCCACAATACTTCGTCCACATCACAAGATACGTTTTCTCTTGCCAAACATCGAGGGAAGTATCTCCTAGCATGGCGTATCCAACCTTGGACAGAGGCAACCTCTATGTCCCCACATGCGTCCTCCATTGCCTGGAGAAGCGGCATGCGGGCATAGGGTTGGCGATCATACACTTTCCAGCGCTAGGCTGAGAAGAATTCCTCTATGGGATTTAGAAAAGGTGAATATGGGGGTAGGTACAAAACTACAAATTGTGGATGGGTGGCAAACCAGTTTTGGACCAGAACAGCCCGGTGAAAACTAGCATTGTCCCAAATAACCACAAATCTAGCAGGCTCCTGATCTGGATCAGGGACAAGCATTGTGTAAATTGCATCCAGAAAAGTGAGTATATGGCCAGTGTGGCATTGTGATGGAGGACCCCGTTTTGAGTGATGGCAGCACACATAGTGATATTACCCCCATGCTGTCCAGGGACATTGGTAATTGCCCTCTGTCCTATTACATTTCTTCCGCGGCGCCTAGTTTTGGTGAGGTTGAAGCCAACCTCCTCCACATAAATAAATTCATGGCGAATTACATGGGCATCCATCTCCAATACTCTCTGTAACAGCCAAAATGATATACAGATGAGTAAATATGGTATGTCTGAAGTACTGGAAGTAGTGTTGCATACATACCTCTACAAAGTCATGTCGCAGATTCTTGACTCTGTCAGAGTTTCTCTCAAATGGCACCTTGTAAAGTTGTTTCATCGTCACTTGGTGCCGTTGGAGGATGCGTTGTATGGTCGACAGGCTTACAGCAATGATGTTGTTGAATATGGTGTCATTATTCAAGATATGCTCTCTTATCTCTCGAATCCTAATTGCATTGTTGGCCAAAACCATATTTATAATTGCAGTCTCTTGTACATCTGTAAACAAGCGTCCTCGTCCTCCATAATGTCTTTGCCTTTCCACTCTGTACAGAATTCAAACACAGTATGTGTTCAGCATAGGAACTGTAAACAATTTACAACAGAATGTAGTACAGCATGATAACCAACCTCATTCATTCAATGCAGTGCAGTAAATGGATGGCTTAGAGTTACAAATGTTTATGCAATACTATGCAGTCATACGTATTTTACAGTACATTACTGTAATACTAAAATAGTCATTAGATAGTTGCATACCTGTTCTCATTTCTGAAGGTTCGAACTATGGACGCCACTGTAAATCGACTCAAGATGGGCTGGACTCTCAGTCCAGCCTCTCTCATGGACAAACCGTGGTTGATCACATGATCAACAAGTGTTAACCTAATCTCATCAGAGATGGCTCTCCTTCCTTCTCTTCTTTGCCCTCGTCCTCGTCCTCTTCTTCCTCTTCCTCCTCCTCTTCCCCTTCCTCCTCCTCCTCCTCCTCCTCCTCTTCCAACTCTTCGTTTGTCCACGTTGTTGTCCCCTGCCTCTCCCTCCTACTCCTCTTGCTCTCTGTCCATTGTTAGCATCCATTGTTCAAAACAGGTAATCGGACCTTTGACCTATTTATAGGCCTATACTACAGTAAAGCAGTGATTGGTTAGTGATCAGTTAAGCAATTCGTTTTTGCACATGTGAGGAGTGTGTGTGTGTGACCTGGTGAATAAGTGTAGCATTTTGATTGGTTGTGTTTGGAAAAGGAAAGCAAGTCACTTCCTGTTAGATTTTTGTGTTTTAGGTAGAGAATTGTGTGTAGTGTTTTGAAAAAAGTGTTTTATGCAATTGAAAACTGAGTCAAAGGCTGAGAAATAGCTTATGGTTTTGAAGATTTGGCATGTAGTTTTGCACTTTGAGTGAGAGGTTTCAAAAATCGTGTGACATGAAAAGATTTTGTGTGTAAGCAGTTGGTAAAAACTGTAATGCAATGTTAGACACAAATATAATGAGAAAGCTGACATAACATTTAAAAGACAAGCTGGCCAGTATAACACTCCCGTTAGTATTGGGGAAAGGAGGCTGTTAACACTTCAATGAGACCCTCATTCTTTCACTGAGTTGTGGAGCAGTTACAATAATCCACAGCAGTTTGATTTGGACCTATAATTTTGGAGGTTGCAACGTGATGCATAACTTGATTATGTGTTTTTCACTGTAGTTATGGTTGTGTGTGCCTGTCAGTGTGTTTGTGTGTGTGTGTGTGTGTGTGTATGTGTGTGTGTGTGTGTGTGTGTGTGTGTGTGTGTGTGTGTGTGTGTGTGTGTGTGTGTGTGTGTGTGTGTGTGTGTGTGTGTGTGTTTTGCAACTGTATACTGTACTTGTTTGCCGGAGCCTATTTTAATGCGTTCACTGCATTTTAGAGAATGCCTTGGACATTCTTGGTACATTTCTGTCTTTATTTAAGTCTTTAAAATGGCCACTACACAGAACCTCAGGTTGAGCAGAAGCCAGGGGGTTGTGTTCATTTTAATCAGGCCTGTAATCACTCAAAACCAGCAGTGCGGAACAATAGAAATTCAAAATTACACTCTGGCCAGTGAAAAGTATGCCAGGATCCAAAATACTGTACTGTGTAGCTATAATATTATATTTTTCAATCCCTCCGACACACACACACATACACACTCACACACAACCACACACATCTGGGGCGTATCAGCCCTCGCTGTTCCACATGTGTTTGTGTTTTGAAGGTCCGGTTGGTGCTCTCCTTGCTCCTGGCTCCTGTACCAGTCATTCCAGTCTACCTTCTATTGCTCCAGCTTCAGGCCTATACAGTACAGTACCGTACAGTACTCCTCTCAGTCTCATCAAGCACTGTCATTTTTCATGTACGGGCAGCGTGCTATGACAACGCGTCACAGCAGGAGGTCATTGGTAATGTTGTCATAACCATCACAATCAATTACCAATATGACAGGTCCATGAAGTTCAAATGAAGTACCCTTTGCTTATAACTAAAACGGATAGAGGTATGCTTGTAGTAAGTCTTGTCTCATGTAGTATTTCTTTACTCTGGGATTGGTTGATCCCAGGCTCATTTACGGAATTACATATCTAACAATGACAGACATCTTCTTGTTCATACTTGTGTGTGTACACACTTATATGAGTATAAGAGTGTATCTGTGTTTACCTTCTGCAAATATGGTAAACACTCATCTCAGCCCTGTCCCTTACTCACTCACGGATAGTTGCCCATGCAGCGTCAAGACGTGACTTCATACCCATGTTTCCATGGCAAAACATATGTACAGAGACACTGTAACCCCTACACAAGGTGTACAGTGAGTACTCTGTTTTCGGGAAAACTAATTCTGACAAGTAGTCTGTCAGTTTGGTTTCCACCCCCCTCCTGACCAGGATTAATTTAGTTGTTGTTTTTAAAGCGTCAATTCATAGTCAGTGCAGAGCAGAGTAACTGGCCATCAGTTAAACAGTTCTGTTTGTGGATAAGGGTGAACAGGCGAGTGCTTCTCTGCAGGACAGAGAGGCCTGTCTGGGAGAGAGAGGGCCTTCGGGGCTTTGCTATCAGTGGTGCAACGAAGAGGTGACCACTCCAACACTAACAAACATCACTGAATTACATAACAAATCACCGCCTATTGCATGAAAAGACATCTGTGCGATACTGCTGCCTTAAGGTAGTTGCCAAGTGTGTGTGTGCGAGAGAGAGAGAGAGAGAGAGAGTTGAGAGAGAGAGAGAGAGTGAGCGAGAGAGAGAGAGCAAGAGAGAGATAGTGAGCGAGAGAGAGAGAGAGAGAGAGAGAAAGAGTGAGCGACAGCCAGAGAGAGAGAGAGAGAGAGAGAGAGAGAGAGAGAGAGAGAGAGAGAGAGTGAGCGAGAGCCAGAGAGAGAGTGAGCGAGAGCCAGAGAGAGAGAGAGAGAGAGAGAGAGAGAGAGAGACAGAGAGAGAGAGAGAGAGAGAGAGAGAGAGAGAGAGAGTGTGTGTGTGTGTTTGTATATGTGTGTACATATCCATAAATTTATTCATGAAACATGGTGGCTCTCCTCCAAGGTTTCCACTTGGTGTTAATGATTACAGCACATTCCTAGATGATTCCTGGAGGTGAGGTTGACCTGTTGTACTGTAAAGCTCAAGGGTTTCCCTGTCTTCTGTCCCTGAATCATTCCGCAGACTCTTCTTCCTCACCACCAAACTTAATTACAGTGACCAGGCCTGAGAATAGTCCCTAACCCCTACACTCTTAGAAAAAGAGACAAACCCTTTTTGGTTTCAGGTATAACTTTTTTTTAGATGGCTTGTTGGGTTAAAAGGGTTCTACCTGGAACCAAAAAGGGTTATCTTACAGGGACAGCCAAGGAACCTTTTATGAACCCTTTTTAAAGTCTTCCCCTTTAATGCTTGCAAATCTGAAGGATTTGGATTAGTTTAATCAATAGGGCAGAAGTTCCTCTTAGTCTATTGGAAGGCTAGGTGGAGCCATACTCATATTATACTGAACAAAAATATAAACACAACATGTAAAGTGTTGGTCCCATGTTTCATAAGCTGAAAGAAAAGATTGCAGACATTTTCCATACGCACAAAAAGCTTATTTCTCTCAAATTTTGCTCACAAATTTGTTTACATCCCTGTTAGTTATCATTTCTCCTTTGCCAAGATAATCCATCCACCTGACAGGTGTGGCATATCAATAAGCTGATTAAACGGCATAATCATTACACAGGTGCACCTTGTGTTGGGGACAATAACAATGCCACAGATGTCTCAAGTTTTGAGGGAACGTGCAATTGGCATGCTGACTGCCGGAATGTTCATTTCTCTACCATAAGCCGCCTCCAACGTTGTTTGGCGTCCAACCGGCCTCACAACCACAGACCACGTTTAACCATGCCAGCCCAAGACCTTCACATCCGGCTACTTCACCAACGGGATAGTCTGAGACCAGCTACCTGGACAGCTGATGATACTGTGGGTTTGCACAACCGAAGAATTTCTGCACAAACTGTCAGAAACCGTCTCAGGGAAGCTCATCTGCATGCTCATCGTCCTCAACAGGTTCTTGACCTGACTGCAGTTTGGCGTCTTAACCGGCTTCAGTGGGCAAACGCTCACTTTCGATGGCCACTGGCACGCTGGATGAATCCCGGATTCAACTGTACCAGGCAGATGGCAGACAGCGTGTATGGCGTCGTGTGGGTGAGCGGTTTGCTGATTTCAACGTTGTAAAAAGAGTGCCCCATGGTGGCAGTGGGGTTATGGTATGGGCAGGCATAAGCTGTGGACAACGAACACAATTGCATTTATCGAAGGCAATTTGAATGCACAGAGATACCGTGACGAGATCCTGAGGCCCATTATCGTGCCATTCATCCGCCGCCATCACCTCATGTTTGAGTATGATAATGCACAGCCCCATGTTCCAAGTATCTGTACACAATTCCTGGAAGCTGAAAATGTCCCAGTTCTTCCATGGCCTGCATACTCACCAGACAAAAGCCTGATCAACTCTATGTGAAGGATATGTATCGCATTGCATGAGGCAAACGGTGGGCACACCTGATACTGACTGGTTTTCTGATCCACACCCTTAACTTTGTTTTAAGGTACAGTATCAGTGACCAATAGAGGCATATTATGATATTATCTGTATTCACAGTCGTGAAATCCATAGATTAGGGCCTAATTTATTTATTTAAATTGACTGATTTCCTTATATGAACTTTAACTCTTGTTGCATGTTGTTGCATGTTGCATTTGCAAACATGGAAGGGGTAGGAGAGGCTATGGCTTGTTTTCAGCCTGGGTATATATCTATCTACCAGATGGCTGGACGGAGGCCTGTTTGGCAAAAAAAAAAACACTTAATGCAAAGGCAGAGCTACTTAGTAATTATCAATGAGGACCACCAGAGTACTCACCACCACTGATATTGAGCCAAACCTCCAACTTCCTGTTTTGAAGCAGCGTGACTGCCTTAACTAAAACCAGAGTTGCATGGTTCTTTAACCAACAAGCCATTGCAGGACCAGTTTAAGAGGATCTTTAACCTTGTATCTGAATCAATGTTTAATAAGATGTTTTTACAGTTCTTATTCAATACAGCGGGTTTTGAGATTAATATGCAAGCTATGACTTTCCACTCATGCAGACTATGGACTCCAAGAGGTCTGAAAGAGGCCTGCTCTGAAATAAATCAGCCATTGTTATGTTTCCGCAAAGTAGAGCCAAGCTTACATAACGGTGAGAAATTGAGTCCACAAACCAATATGTCAGCTGACTTGGTATTACAGAGACATTACATTTTGTCAGCCAGTTATTGTCATGCAAAAGCCTGCCGGTCTCACAGTAATTGAGCGTTAATTAACATAAACAAATTCAGCATCTCCAAGCCTCCACGCATACAAGCTGCATACAAGCTGCTGTTGCAGGTCTTTGGAACATCTACATTTAAAAAGTCGGTCCCACTTTAAATGACTTGCAGTTTATAAAGGCTTCATAAAGCTTTCATAAAGCCTCCATAAACACTACATAAATGTGTCACAAATTCTTATTTACAATGATGGCCTACCCCTGCCAAACTCGGATGACGCTGGGCCAATTGTGCGCCGCCTTATGGGACTCCTAATCACAGTCTGGATTCAAACCAGGTTGTCTGTAGTGACGCCTCCAGCACTGAGATGCAGTGTCTTAGACCACTGTGCCACTTGGGAGCTCTTTAACCGTATGCCATGCTGTATAAATGGTTCATAAACGTGGCATAACTGTGTGACATAACCACCAATGTCAAATGTGACATATCCCACTATGTCAAATTTTACATAAGCTTGTGTAAAATAAAATAAAAATGGTTGTACTTTTTACACCCTTTTTGTGATATCCAATTGGTTGTTACAGTCTTGTCTCATCGCTGCAACTACCGTACGGACTCGGGAGAGGCGAAGATCGAGAGCCATGCATCCTCGAAACACAACCCCGCCAAGTCAGTGTGCATGCGCCCGGCCCCCCACAAGGAGTTGCTAGAGCGCGATGGGACAAGGACATCCCAGCCGGCCAAACCCTCCCCTAACCTGGACGACACTGGGTCAATTGTGCGCCGCCTCATGGGTCTCCCGGGCGCGGCCGGCTGCGACATAGGCCAGGATCAAACCCCGGTCTGTTGTGACGCCTCTAGCACTGCGATGCAGTGCCTTAGAAGGCCAAGCCTGTGTTATAAAGGGGGGCATAAACACAGCTTAATAAAGGCCTTATAAATCATATAAATTGAGGCTTCACAAAGCATTTATCACCTTGTCATGCATCTTGGTAGAGCATTGCAATGCCAGCACAGTGGATTCGATTCCCCGGACCACCCATACGTTTTTTATGGTTTTCCCCCATTCTTTTCACACTTTGTTAAATTGTTATTTTATTTTATTTAACCTTTATTCAACTAGGCAAGTCAGTTAAGAACAAATTCTTATTTACAATGACGGTCTACCGTTGAACAGTGGGTTAACTGCCTTGTTCAGGGGCAGAAGGACAGATTTTGGGTGGGATTCAATTTTGGTTACTGGCCCAAAGCCCTAACCACTAAGCTACCTGCCGCCCCTAATAGAGAAACAACAATGTTTGAATTTCTGTGTTCACAACAATGCTTAAACCGCATCAGTGGTTCACTTTTGAGGTCCTGAAAAAATCTAAGAAACTTGCATTTTTGAGTGTAGTTACCCTTTAGTTCTCTTTTAACGCATGCGCTGTTGTTTGGTTATATGTGTTTCTGTAGGTGCCACTGGACAGCAAATGTGTAAGTTAAGCTTTATTTATTATAATTTAAATTAGTTTAAATTAAATTCACGGCCATTGCTAGCCAGCTAACATTAGATAGCTAGCTAATGTTAGCAGCATAAGCTAGCTAGCTATACCAGTATGAAATTTAGCTAGCTAGCAGGCTCCACTAAATAATATTCCCCTAGATAAAGCCACGTCTCATAGTCACATCATAAGATTTGTAAATGAAAGAGGAATATAATAAAAACAATCAAAAGCATTTTCCTATCTCCCTTTTAGAGTATTTCTGGTGCAGCACAGAAATGCCCTTTTCCAGATGGTGTGACAAAGGCATTTCCTAACAAGCCTGCTAACTTTCTTTGCTGTTACTTCTAAGTTTGGAACCAACATGCAGTACCTCCAGCAGGCAGAGGCAAGAACCATTCCTCCACCAGCTCAGGGACAAGCTACACTATTCACAGCCCTGTGTAATGTAAAATGTAATTGCATTGCTGGACTTTTTGAAACTTAAAGTATTTGTACTTTAAAAAATTAAAGGAAATGTATGGTTTAAACTTGTCTTACATTTGTATTTGTTTTAGCTGTTAGTGTTAATACATTTGTGTTTACATTAAGCCTTTATGTACAGTGGGGAGAAAAAGTATTTGATACACTGCCGATTTTGCAGGTTTTCCTACTTACAAAGCATGTAGAGGTCTGTAATTTTTATCATAGGTACACTTCAACTGTGAGAGACGGAATCTAAAACAAAAATCCAGAAAATCACATTGTATGATTTTTAAATAATTAATTTGCATTTTATTGCATGACATAAGTATTTGATCACCTACCAACCAGTAAGAATTCCGGCTCTCACAGACCTGTTAGTTTTTCTTTAAGAAGCCCTCCTGTTCTCCACTCATTACCTGTATTAACTGCAACTGTTTGAACTCGTTACCTGTAAAAAAAAGACACCTGTCCACACACTCAATCAAACAGACTCCAACCTCTCCACAATGGCCAAGACCAGAGAGCTGTGTAAGGACATCAGGGATAAAATTGTAGACCTGCACAAGGCTGGGATGGGCTACAGGACAATAGGCAAGCAGCTTGGTGAGAAGGCAACAACTGTTGGCGCAATTATTAGAAAATGGAAGAAGTTCAAGATGACGGTCAATCATCCTCGGTCTGGGGCACCATGCAAGATCTCACCTCGTGAGGCATCAATGATCATGAGGAAGGTGAGGGATCAGTCCAGAACTACACGGCAGGACCTGGTCAATGACCTGAAGAGAGCTGGGACCACAGTCTCAAAGAAAACCATTAGTAACACACTACGCCGTCATGGATTAAAATCCTGCAGCGCACGCAAGGTCCCCCTGCTCAAGCCAGCGCATGTCCAGGCCCGTCTGAAGTTTGCCAATGACCATCTAGATGATCCAGAGGAGGAATGGGAGAAGGTCATGTCGTCTGATGAGACAAAAATAGAGCTTTTTGGTCTAAACTCCACTCGCCGTGTTTGGAGGAAGAAGAAGGATGAGTACAACCCCAAGAACACCATCCCAACCGTGAAGCATGGAGGTGGAAACATCATTCTTTGAGGATGCTTTTCTGCAAAGGGGACAGGACGACTGCACCGTATTGAGGGGAGGATGGATGAGGCCATGTATCGCGAGATCTTGGCCAACAACCTCCTTCCCTCAGTAAGAGCATTGAAGATGGGTCGTGGCTGGGTCTTCCAGCATGACAACGACCCGAAACACACAGCCAGGGCATCTAAGGAGTGGCTCCGTAAGAAGCATCTCAAGGTCCTGGAGTGGCCTAGCCAGTCTCCAGACCTGAACCCAATAGAAAATCTTTGGAGGGAGCTGAAAGTCTGTATTGCCCAGCGATAGCCCCGAAACCTGAAAGATCTGGAGAAGGTCTGTATGGAGGAGTGGGCCAAAATCCCTGCTGCAGTGTGTGCAAACCTGGTCAAGAACTACAGGAAACGTATGATCTCTGTAATTGCAAACAAAGGTTTCTGTACCAAATATTAAGTTTTGCTTTTCGGATGTATCAAATACTTATGTCATGCAATAAAATGCAAATTAATTACTTAAAAATCATACAATGTGATTTTCTGTATTTTTGTTTTAGATTCCGTCACTCACAGTTGAAGAGTACCTATGATAAAAATTACAGACTTCTACATGCTTTGTAAGTGGGAAAACCTGCAAAATCGGCAGTGTATCAAATACTTGTTCTCCCCACTGTATGTGCTATGAATGACAAAGGTGTCTTGACTTTATAGTAAGTACAGCATTTACATTTAAGTCATTTAACATGAGCAATTAGGGTTAAGTGCCTTGGTCAAGGGCACATAGACAGGTTTCACCTAGGCAGCTCGGGGATTCAAACTAGCGAGTTTTCGGTTAATGGCCCAATGTGTAAGGTTCAGGCCCCTGTCATCACTCCTATACTCACCTGCTCGTCCTATCATCTTGGATCTCCCCCACTGATGACGCTGTTTAACATAATTACTGTCACCTGTGTTTCTGGGTATATAAGCAAGGCCAAATCAGTTGCCCATTGTGAGGTATTGTTTTCCTGTATTTGGTAGTCATGCAAGTTCCCATGTGTTGGGTCCTTTTGAATTTGTGGCTTATATCGTTTTTTGTTATATTTCACCTGGATTGTGAACTCTGTGCTGTCACGTTCAGTAAAACTACGCTCTGCGATTGGATCCACTCAAGTCTCCTGCGTAAATCATTACACAATGGGCTTAACCACTAGGCTATCTGTGTTATAAATGACCAAAGGGGTCTGACTTTACAGTTTTTCTCAATCTATTTGGTGCATTTCTCCAAACTCAGGTAACTGCTCTCAAAACATTTAACACAGTGATCTGTACACTTTGTAATTGTCCTAAACAAATAGTAAATTCTCCTTAATTTCATACAAATTACAAATCTAAAGCATCATTTTCTCAAAACACTGTGCACAAAATTCCCTAATGTTATCACAGCAGTTCATACAGCCAACCAAATCTTTAATTTATCAGGAAAAACATTTGCAGCTTTTTCATTGGTCTTCACAAAGATCACAAGCATTTTTGTACCATTTTCAAAACACAACAAACAAAACTCTGTGAATTGTAAAATAGTCAGTTGCACACCTTATGTCCTCAATTAACCCCAAATTGATATCTGATGAGTTAGTAATCCACTCAACACAGAAAAAGCAAATGTCTTAATTGTTCACACAGCTGTCTTAATTACAACAACTACAAAAGGGGAAGAGAAAAACAACAAAGAAGACGAATGAGGAGAAAAGACAATAAAAAGAAGAAGAATGAGCAGTGGAAAAGGAAGAGGTGTAAGAGTGAGAGGTGGTGGATAGGGTAGAGGGAGAAGAAGAGGAAGAGGAGATGGTAAAAGAGCAAGAAGAGCTGAAGATGTAGGAGAAGGAGCAAGAAGAGCTGAAGATGTAGGAGAAGGAGCAAGAAGAGCTGAGGATGTAGGAGAAAGAGAAAGAAGAGCGGAGGATGTAGGAGAAAGAGAAAGAAGAGCTGAGGATGTAGGAGAAAGAGAAAGAAGAGCTGAGGATGTAGGAAGAGGAGAAGATAGAGGAGTAGAGGGAGAAGAGATGGATAGATTGGAGGGCAATGGTATAGTGGAAAGAGAAAGAGTAGAAAATATAAGAAGAGATGGACAGAGAGGAAGAGGAGGGCAAGGTGTAAGAGGAGGGCAAGGTGTAAGAGGAGCGCAAGGTGTAAGAGGAGGGCAAGGTGTAAGAGAGGGAGGAGAGGTAGAAGGATAGGGTACACACGTTTCAAATGAAATCAGAGCCACACTTATTGACCATGTCATAAATCATGGTCTCTCACTGAGAGAAGCTGGGCAGAGAGTTCAGCCCAATATAAACAGATCCACAGTGGCTTCAATTATCCGCACATTTCAGAGGGAAAACCGGTAAGTAACTATATCATTCTACTTCTACAATGAGAGTCCATGTAGTCTTGTTTGACATAGGTCTAGATTTCTTCAGTAAATGTTCCTGCTTGTCCAAACATTTTTCAGAATTGAAGTTAGAGAACATTCAGGTGGACGAACAATTGAACTTCTTTCAATTGAACAAGAGCATGCCATTGTTGACATGGTGGTCCAGAACAACACCCTCCGCGTCAAAGAAATTCAGCAAAGAATAACACAGGACAATCAACTGTTCCACAATATCCACCAATGCAGTCTCTCCACAATTGATCGTGTTCTAAGGAGAAATGCAATCTGAATGAAGTATACAAAGTGCCCTTTGAAAGGAACTCCGTTAGAGTGAAGGAGTTGCGATTCCAGTTTGTTCAAGTATGTGCAACCCAATTACTGCACTTTTACTGTCGACACAAAGATATATTTTTCCTGAATTTTAAGTATTTGTCCATAAACTATTCCATGCTACTGTAAGTGAAAAGATTTAGGCATATCTATGTATACTGCTGCTTCAAAGTGTGAACTCAAAATTCAGCAACAGTTTCACAGTAGTATTGACTGCAATCAATGCCATTACTGTAAAACACTAACTTACTGTATTGTACCTTGTGTTCTTTTTGCTCTAGAGAATCTTGGAGTTGGATAGCAGTGCAACTCATTATGAGTACCTGTATATTGATGAAGCAGGCTTCAATCTTCACAAAAAAAGGAGAAGAGGGAGAAATGTGATTGGCCATCGTGCTACAGTCAATATCCCTGGACAACGAGGAGGCAACATCACTCTCTGTGCCACAATTTCTACAACTGGTGTTGTGGCACACAATGCTGTCTTGGGACCATACAACACAGCAAGGCTCCTACATTTTTAAAATTGTTTGGGACAATGTCCAATTCCACCAATCAGCACTAGTGCGAGAGTGGTTTGAGAATCACCCACATTTCAGGATGGTGTTCCTTCCACCATATTCTCCTTTCCTGAATCCAATTGAGGAATTCTTCTCCTCTTGGAGATGGAAAGTACATGATCGCAACCCTTACAACCAAGTAAGTCTTCTTCAAGCGATGGAAGAGGCCTGTGGAGATATTGGGGCACAAGCATGTCAAGGATGGATACAGCATTCAAGGCGTTTTTTCCCACGATGCATGACTCGTGAAAATATTTGCTGTGATGTTGATGAAATTCTCTGGCCAGATGTAATTGAGAGGCATGATCAATAAATTAATTGATTCAATGAATGCAGTAAATTTTTTATTTTATTTGTTATTTACCTATGTAGTTATTTGCATAATATTTTTTTTGTGGGGTGACAACTCATTGTTATACACCTGAACTCCTCGGGGCGGCAGGTAGCCCAGTGGTTAGATTGTTGGGCCCGTAACCGAAAGGTTGCTGGATTGAATCCCCGAGCTGACAAGGTAAAAATCTGTCGTTCTGCCCCTGAACAAGGCAGTTAACCCACTGTTCCTAGGCTGTCATTGAAAATAAGAATTTGTTCCTAACTGACTTGCCTAGTAAAATAAAGGTAAAAAAATAACTTAATGAAAAACATGTATTTTCATTTATTTCTTTGTGAATCTTCAGCTGAATTTGTTATCAAATCAACAGAGAACACACTTTTAGTTTTGATGTTAATATTTAATTTGAATAAATGCATTACTAGAATAAAATGCTGTGTTTCATTGTGCAGTGAATACTTAACTGTTTCGCCAACATAAGAGTGTGTTTAGTTTGCTGTGTTGACTGTTTTGAGAGCTGTTACCTGAGTTTGGAGAAATGTACCAAATCGATTGAGAAAAACTGTAAAGCAAGTACATCGTCATGCAATATAGAGTCTTTATGGATGTGTTTTGAATGCCCGAAGGAGTCTTGCTTCAAAATAAGTATTACAGGACATTGCATAAAGTGTCAATAAATAAGTTATAAATGTTCGCTAATTCATGATCCACAGTTTACTGTAGGGTGTGAGAGGTACTTAGATGTGTTGATCGACCTGCAAAGCATGCGTTTGTGTGCGTGTCAGAGCCAACATGATTTGGAGTAGTCCTACCTGAGACTACCGCACCAGGTATTCCTCTTCTGTTCCCATGCTTGAGACCAGGGCTTGATTATATATTTTGTTGCTGATCTTTAAGCAGGGGAGTGGGTGAGAATGTCAAAGACCTGACTGGGTCCAGCACCGCGCAGTATGGCTCATTATATTTTTGTGTTCCTGTTTGAGTACCGAGGAACATGTAACTTGGTTCCAGAAGAAAGCTACTTTAAATTTCCGGATGTTCAATTTCCTTATGTCATTTTCGCTATTCGCTTTCGCTATTCGCTATCGCTATTGGGCACACAGCGCATACACTAAAAGTATGTGGATGCCTGCTCGTCAAACATCTTATTCCAAAATCATGGCCATTAATATGGAATTGGTCTCCACTTTGCTGCTATAACAGCCTCCACTCTTCTACGGTCAGTTGCCGCCTTCGTTGATCAGTTCCGAGCTGTATTTGACCATCCCGCGGAGGGGAGAGATGCGGGCGAGCGGATGATGTGCCTGGGGCCTGGAACAAGGAAGGGGCACGGCCGCGGAGTATGCGCTGTCATTCCGGACCCAGTGGGTGGAACGAGCCGGCTCTTCGGACAGCCTTCCGTAGATGGCTGCGGGTGGAGGTCCGAATGGAGCTGGCTTGTGTAAGCCAATCCATGACGCTGGACGCCTACATCGCCCGGACCATTGCAATCGACGGCCAACTCCGGGACCGTGACCAGCTGGCACGCCGCGCGCATCTTCCTCTTCTGCGATTGGAGCCGGAACATGAGCCAATGGAGGTGGGAATCACGAGGCTCTCCGCAGAGGAGAGAGAGAGGCGGAGTCGTCAGGGACTGTGCCTTTTCTGGGGAGAGAGGGGGCATGTGAGGAGGTCATGCCCCTCTCTTCCGACTGGACGCAGGAAAGAGGTAAGTGGCCGGGGGGTTCAGGTGGGCACAGTAAGTGTTTCTAATACTGTAAATATCGCCAGTCCTTTCTGTTGCTCAGTTGTGCTCTCCGGTAACTTCCTCAATCATGTGTCCACAGCCCTGATTGACTCCGGGGCTGCGGGTGGTTTCATTGACCGGACCCTGGTTGACGCTCTCCGACTGCCGTTGCGCCGGTTGAGGTCCTCTATGCCAGTTCACGCTCTGGATGGTCGGCCGGTGGGGTCCGGTTCCATCACTCACGTGACCCGTCCTGTCACTCTCACCATTCACAGCTGCCATCGAGAGAGACTGGAATTGTTGGTGATCTCATCGTCCATGCATCCGGTCATCTTGGGACTTCCTTGGCTCCAGCAGCATAACCCGAACATCAGCTGGAGCGCACGAAGGATCCTGGGATGGTCGGATAAATGTAGGAGGACCTGTATGACACCTACGGTAGGGGCAACATCGGTGGAGAGTCCTTAGAGTGCCCTCACGGGGAACATTCCGCCAGAATACAAAGATCTGTGCTTCAGCCAGTTTATTCTTCGTGAAGAAGAGGGATGGGGGTTTGAGGCCGTGCATTGATTATCGAGGTTTGAATGAGGTGATGACGAAGTATCGATATCCAATGCCCCTCGTTCCTGCGGCCATAGAGCAGCTACGGGGAGCACGGTTCTTCACCAAGCTAGACCTCCGGAGCGCATACAACCTCATACGAATCAAGGAGGGAGACGAGTGGAAGACCGCATTTAGCACGGCGTCAGGTCACTATGAATACCTGGTGATGCCATACGGACTCGCCAATGCCTCAGCGGTATTCCAGTAGTTTCTGAATTAGGTATTTCGAGAGATGTCGGGGAGGTATGTTGTCGTGTATATTGATGACATACTAGTGTACTCCCCGGCATTTTCAGAACACGTGACCCACGTTCGTGCTGTCCTCCAACGACTATAGCAGAATAAACTGTACGTCAAGGAGGAAAAATGCGCCTTCCACCAGACGGCCGTCTCTTTCCTCGGGTATCGTATTGCTCCGGAGGGGGTGAAGATGGAAGAGCTGAAGGTGGAGGCAGTAGGGTCATGGCCAGTTCCCAAAAACATCAAAGGGCTACAAAGCTTCCTCGGTTTCGCCAACTTTTACCAACGGTTCATCAAGGGCTACAGTTCCATCGCTGCGCCACTCACGTCGTTGTTGAAAGGTAGTCCTCAACGCCTCACCTGGACCCCGACGGCGGAGAAGGCATTCCTCGACCTGAAGGGCCGATTCACCACCGCGCCACTACTACGCCACCTAAACCCTACGTCACCATTTTTCTCAGTAAATATATTTCCAAAGGTGCTATTGACATGTGTGACAAATGAAGGTTCCGTACCACCTCCCTCGCACCACCAGAGGGAGACATCACCCGAATACTAACTGTTTATCATTTGGCCTTCATCTCCCATAGGCCCTCATTCCTGGGACTAATTACACACACCTGCAGTTCATTACACACACACTACTTAAGCACACCAGTTACACAGTATCAGTGCGAAGTCTTGTTTTGCCCCAGTGAACTTTTCTGAGCGTTTATTCCTGTTGATAGTATTTTTCCTGTTTTTGACTTGGACTGTTTCTCATACCTTGATTCGTTGCTGCCTGCCCTGACCTTTGCCTGCCTTTTGGACTCTGTTTGTTTGCTGCCTGCCCTGATCTTTGCCTGCCTTTTGGACTCTGTTAGTTTGCTGCCTACCCAGAACTCTGCCTGTCTTTGGAATTTGCATGTTCGCTGCCTACCCTGACCTCGGCCTGTTCCAGTTTACACTGCCACTATTGTATCTTTTACTGCTTGTGAATCTGACTTGCAATAAACTGCAGATGGATCCTCACTCCGCTGACGCTTCATTACAGAAGACTTCGCCACACAGTGATCCAGCAGCCATTATGCAACTGTCATCAGAACTGTCCGCACAAGCCAACCAGCTCGCCGTACACCAACATCAGCTCAGTCACCTGACGTCACTAACAGAGGAGCTCGTCAGGACACTACAGGGTCTACAGTTAGCCCCAACCGAGACAGCATCAGCTCCTATTGCCGCCCCAGTAGACGCCATAACCACTCCTATCTCATCTGTAAACCCACGATTAGCCTTTCCCGAGAAATTTGATGGAAATCCAGGTAAATGTAAGGGATTTCTATTGCAGTGCTCTCTCTTTGTTAATCAACAGCCTACTTTGTATCCCACAGACTCAAGCAGAATCTCATTTGTGTGTTCACTGTTGAGTGGAAGGGCTTTAGACTGGGCCACTGCTGTGTGGAGAGAGGATGGTTCAATCTTCCCCTCCTTCACTATCTTTTTACAACGCTTCAGAGAGGTCTTCGAACACCCTGCGGGAGGTCTGAGTGCGGGGGATCAGTTGCTCGCTCTGTCACAGGAGAGAACCACAGCAGCAGAATACGCATTGACTTTTCGCACACTCGCGGCCCAAACTGAGTGGATAGAGGACACATTAAAAGTACTGTTCAGAAAAGGATTGTGTCACGAACTTCAAGCTGAATTAGCCTGTCGTGACGAGGGAAAAAAGCTGAACGAATTCATTGGACTGACAATCTAGATTGATAATCTGATCCGATCACGACGTCCTGCTCATCCACACTTCTCCAATGCACAAGTCGCTGTCTCTTATCCAGAACCCATGCAACTCGGTTACACTCATCTAACCTCCGAAGAACGAGAACGACGAATGCAACAGCATCTATGCATGTACTGTGGTAAAGCTGGTCACCTCAAGTCAACTTGTCCGATCCGACCAACTCCACATACCTCCAAATCGGTGAGTCCACAAACTGAAATGAATCACTCCCCATCTTGTATTAAAATACCTGTGGAACTATCTTTCAAAGGCAAGACAGTAGCTACTTCTGCTCTGTTGGACTCCGGGGCAGCCGGTAATTTCATATCTACTGCATTTGCGCAACAACATAAACTCACACTGACATTGTGCAATGTTCCTTTGGCAGTGGAGGCGCTAGATGGTCGCCCCATAAGAGAAGGAAGAGTCGAATATATCACGGAGGAGGCCCACATGCAAGTAGGGATACTCCACAAAGAAATCATCAGATTCTTTGTCATTCACTCACCTAACAATCCCGACATTCTCGGCTTACCATGGCTACGCAGACATAACCCGCACATCTCCTGGAAAGAAGGACAGATTGTTCAATGGGGCCCAAATTGTCATAACCAATGCCTGAGTCAAGTCTCCCCACTACCTGTACGCTCCATTAATGTCGCAGAATTGAACACCGACATCCCCGACCTACCGGTAGAATATTCAGACCTGGCCATTGCCTTCAGCCGAACCAAGGCATCTAACCTACCTCCTCACAGGTCCAGTGACTGCGCAATTGATTTATTACCTGGGGCAGCTCCTCCCAAAGGCCGAATTTTCCCTCTGTCTCAACCCGAATCCAAGGCCATGAATACCTATATAGATGAGGAACTAGCTAAAGGTTTCATCAGACCCTCAACATCACCCGCTGCCTCCAGATTCTTCTTCGTAAAGAAAAAAGATGGCAGTCTCCGGCCCTGCATTGACTATCTCGGTCTCAACGAACTTACCATCAAGTTCCGATACCCATTACCCTTGGTACCCGCGGCCCTCGAACAACTCAGGCAGGCTAAATACTTCACCAAATTAGATCTACGCAGCGCATACAATCCGCATCAAGGAGGGTGATGAATGGAAAACTGCCTTATCTACCGTTACAGGCCACTATGAGTACTTGGCCATGCCGTTCGGATTGGCTAACAGTCCTTCCATGTTCCAATCATTAATTAATGACGTTTTCCGAGACATGCTCAATCGCTGGTTCGTAGTATACATTGATGACATCTTGACTTACTCCAATTCGTTCAATAAACACGTTGAGCATGTAAGATCCGTTCTCCAACGTCTGATTCAGCACCAACTCTACGCCAAAGCCGAGAAATGTGAGTTTCATCAGACCTCCACGTCATTTCTGGGATACATCATCAGTCAAGAGGGAGTAGCTATGGATGAGAGTAAGGTCAAGGCGGTTCTGGAATGGCCTCAACCACGCACAGTAAAGGAACTACAACGGTTCCTGGGTTTCGCCAATTTTTACAGGCGCTTTATAAGAAACTTCAGTTCGGTCGCCGCTTCCTTAACTACCATGACTAAACGCTCATCATCTCGCCTCATCTGGTCAACCTACTCCCAGCAGGCATTCCAAGATCTCAAGGCACGATTCACATCCGCCCCCATCCTTCATCATCCTGACCCAAATCTTCCATTCATAGTTGAGGTTGACGCTTCGAACACAGGTATCGGGGCCATACTTAGTCAGCGTCATGGAACTCCAACCAAAATGTTTCCCTTTTCACGATTCTCACAGATCACAAAAATGTGGAATACCTGCGCTCAGCGAAACGATTAAACCCCAGACAGGCCAGATGGGCACTGTTCTTCACCAGGTTTCACTTCATCGTCACATACCAACCTGGTTCTAAGAATACAAAAGCTGACGCTCTGTCTCGACAAACGGAGGAGACGAATGTGCCCAAGTCTGAGGAACACATTATCCCTGAAAAACTGCTCGTTGCACCTGTTCAGTGGGACATCATGACCGAGATCACTCAAATCAATGCCCAAAGTTCTCTACCGTCTGAATGCCCTGGAGACCGTACTTTTGTCCCAGAACCTCTACGTAACAAACTTCTACATCAAGTTCATGCAGCTCTCAGTTCTGGTCATCCAGGTATTACAGCTACTCTACACCTTCTCAAAAATCGATAATGGTGGTCCACGATGTCTGCTGACACCATTCAATTCGTCAATAATTGTACTGTATGCAATACCTCCAAAACACCACGTCAATTACCTGCTGGACTTCTTCAACCCCTACCCATCCCTCAACGTCCCTGGTCACATATCGCGATTGACTGACGCTTCATTACACATTAAATTTTCACCAGATGTTGGTAACAACCCAAGTAATCCATACATACAAAGAAACCA
Source organism: Thymallus thymallus (assembly GCA_023634145.1). Lineage (NCBI taxonomy): Eukaryota > Metazoa > Chordata > Actinopteri > Salmoniformes > Salmonidae > Thymallus > Thymallus thymallus. The sequence goes on along the minus strand of CM042409.1, from coordinate 24,479,618 downwards.
AAACAAATAAGTTCAGAAATTAAGTTATGTGTAATAATGTGAAATGACACAGGGAAAAAGTATTGAACACATGAAGGTGTGAGGGCTTGGTTGTGGTAAGGCCTCTTACTCCCACCTAGGGGAGGAGAGAGGCACACAACCAAGCTCTCACACATTATTAGGGAGATGATCATCCCCAATCAGAGACAGCTGTATAGCGTTGTCTCTGATTGGGGATAGTATTTAGACTCCACACACAGCCACCTGTGTGTGGATCATTGTTCCTGCTATGCTGCCTTGTGATTCCATAGCAAGTAAGTCACTGTGTTTTTGTATTTTGTTTAAACTCTCCTTTATTATTTTGTGCCTCGTGAGACGATCTCCAAAATAAAAAGGATGACACTTCACCAGCGCTCAGTGTACCGTCCCTTAACTTCAAACCGTGACAGAATGATCCACCACCCTGGGACGCAACGGGGGATTACATTAGGAGATATCCTCCTCGGTATGGGGAAAATTACCGAGGAGGAACATTCCTATTATCGCTCAGTGGAGGAAGGCTGGGGTCCGGAGCAACCGAGGCACCGGAGACGGAGGACACGTCACCGGGCTAGGTTTGAGGACCAGCCTGGAGCCCAGAAAACCCCTCAAACGGATTTTGGGGGGGGGCTATGGGGGTGGTCGGGGATCGAGGGAGAAGAGCCCCGACCACTGCACTCGTGGGGGTTCCAGGAGGAGCCCCTACAGCCGTGGGAACGGGAGTACAGAGAGGAGTCGGAGGAAGACGACGACGATGTGCTTCTGTTCCCTCACTCGTGGGGGTTCCCGGAGGAACCCTCACAGGATGGGGATTGGCGGTGGAGTAGGAACGACAGGGACAGTCGTGCTCCAGCGCTAGTTCCCAGTCCGGTGCCTCCAGCGCCGGTCCAGAGTCGGAGGAGGAGGAGACCGACTCAGCGCACCAAACCATCGGTGCGCAACGCTAGCCCGGTGAGTCCCGTACCAGCTAAACGCACCAATCCAACGGTGCGTTTCCCCAGCCCGGAACGGCCCGCGCCTGCTCCACGCACCAGCCCCATGGTGCGTGTCTCCAGCCCGGAGCGACCCGTGCCAGCTAGACGCACCGACCCAACGGTGCGTTTCCCCAGCCAGGTACAGCCCGTTCCAGCTACTCGCACCAGACCAGTGGTGCGTTCCCCCAGCCCGGTACGGTCTGTGCCTGCTCCTCGCACCCAACCTATGGTGCGTTTCCCCAGCCCGGCGCGACCCGAGCCAGCTCAACGCACCGACCCAACGGTGCGTTTCCCCAGCCAGGTACAGCCCGTTCCAGCTACTCGCACCAGACCAGTGGTGCGTTCCCCCAGCCCGGTACGGTCTGTGCCTACTCCTCGCACCCAACCTATGGTGCGTATCTCCAGCCCGGTGCGACCCGTGCCAGCTCCTCGCACCAGACCTATGGTGCGTGTCCCCAGTCCAGTATGCCCCGTGCCTACCCCTCGCACGGAGGCTACCGCGACGGCAGCCACCACAGGGCTGGAAACCCTCTCTGCGTCGGTGCCCAGGGTGGGCACGACGTTCAGCCCCGCTGTGGAGCAGGAGCTCCATAGCGTGTCGGTGCCCAGTCTGGGGCCGACAGCCAGCCCAACCACAGGGCTGGAAACCCTCTCCGCGTCGGTGCCCAGGGTGGGCACAACGTTCAGTCCCGCTGTGGAGCAGGAGCTCCATAGCGCGTCGGTGCCCAGTCTGGGGCCGACAGTCAGCCCAACCAGAGGGCTGGAAACCATCTCTGCGTCGGTGCCCAGGGTGGGCACGACGTTCAGCCCCGCTGTGGAGCAGGAGCTCCATAGCGCGTCGGTGCCCAGTCTGGGGCCGACAGCCAGCCCAACCAGAGGGCTGGAAACCATCTCTGCGTCGATGCCCAGGGTGGGCACGACGTTCAGCCCCGCTGTGGAGCAGGAGCTCCATAGCGCGTCGGTGCCCAGTCTGGGGCCGACAGCCAGCCCAACCAGAGGGTTGGGAACCATCTCTGCGTCGGTGCCCAGGGTGGGCACGACACTCAGTCCCGCTGTGGAGCAGGAGCTCCATAGCGTGTCGGTGCCCAGTCTGGGGCCGACAGCCAGACCAGCTGCAGGGCTGAAGACCACCTCTGCGTCGGTGCCCAGGGTGGGCACGGCATCCAGCCTGAGGTCTCCGGAGAAGGTCAGCAGCCCGAGGCCTCCTGTGACGGTCAGTAGCCTGAGGTCTCCTGTAAAGGTCAACAGCCTGAGGCCTCCTGTGAAGGTCAGCAGCCCGAGACCTCCGGAGAAGGTCAGCAGCCCGAGGTCCCCGGTGACGGTCAGCAGCCCGAGGTCCCCGGTGACGGTCAGCAGCCCGAGGTCCCCGGTGACGGTCAGCAGCCCGAGGTCCCCGGTGACGGTCAGCAGCCCGAGGTCCCCGGTGACGGTCAGCAGCCCGAGGTCCCCGGTGACCCGGGCGAAGGTCAGCAGCCCGAGGTCCCCGGCGAAGGTCAGCAGCCCGAGGTCCCCGGCGAAGGTCAGCAGCCCGAGGTCCCCGGGGAGGGTCAGCAGCCCGAGAGCTCCGGGGAAGGTGAGCAGACCTGAACCTCCACCGGTGCCCAGTCCGGGGCCGGTCGTCTGCGTCGCTCCAGTGCCGGAGCAGTCCGCTCCACCGGTGCCCAGTCCGGGGCCGGTCGTCCACGTCGCTCCAGTGCCGGAGCAGTCCACTCCACCGGTGCCCAGTCCGGGGCCGGTCATCTACGTCGCTCCAGTGATGGAGCAGTCCGCTCCACCGGTGCCCAGTCCGGGGCCGGTCGTCCACGTCGCTCCAGTGCCGGAGCAGTCCGCTCCACCGGTGCCCAGTCCGGGGCCGGTCGTCTACGTCGCTCCAGTGCCGGAGCAATCCGCTCCACCGGTGCCCAGTCCGGGGCCGGTCGTCTACGTCACTCCAGAGACGGAGCAGTCCGCTCCACCGGTGCCCAGTCCGGGGCCGGTCATCTGCGTCGCTCCAGTGCCGGAGCAGTCCGCTCCACCGGTGCCCAGTCCGGGGCCGGTTGTCAGCCCCTCTCCAGGGTCGAGGGCTCCCGCACCAGGGTCCAGACAGGACTTGGTGACTGGCGGGAGTACTGAGGGGGGAACCACCGCGCCGGGGTCCGGACCGGATCGGGCGTGCAACGGAGAGGTAGGAGGGAGGCTACTCTCACAGCCTGTGCCACGCCCGGAACCGGAACCGGAGCCCCCACCAGCAACCACCTCAGTACCCCGCCATGTCCCCCCTAGTTTTGGACATTTTTTCTTTTCAGGAGAGGGGGGACTGTATGTGTGCGGTCGGGAGTCCGCACCTTAGGGGGGGGGGGTACTGTGAGGGCTTGGTTGTGGTAAGGCCTCTTACTCCCACCTAGGGGAGGAGAGAGGCACACAACCAAGCTCTCACACATTATTAGGGAGATGATCATCCCCAATCAGAGACAGCTGTATAGCGTTGTCTCTGATTGGGGATAGTATTTAGACTCCACACACAGCCACCTGTGTGTGGATCATTGTTCCTGCTATGCTGCCTTGTGATTCCATAGCAAGTAAGTCACTGTGTTTTTGTATTTTGTTTAAACTCTCCTTTATTATTTTGTGCCTCGTGAGACGATCTCCAAAATAAAAAGGATGACACTTCACCAGCGCTCAGTGTACCGTCCCTTAACTTCAAACCGTGACAGAAGGGAGGTGCAAAAAGGCATGGAAAGCCAAGACAACAGCTGAAAACTATCAGTAATTAAAAAGCAATCCAGCCCCCTGTCAGTACAAATTAATATCAGCTGGTTCAGTCCCAACTGATGGCCTACAAAAAGGTCTCATTGCCAAGGTATCACACAAGACACATCTCATGATGGGTAAAAGCAAAGAGCTGTCTCAAGACCTTCGCAACCTAATTGTTGCAAAACATAATGATGGCATTGGTTATAGGCGCATTTCTAAGCTTCTGAATGTTCCAGTGAGCACTGTTGGGGCCATAATACGGAAGTGGAAAGACAATCATTTCACCATAAATTTGCCTCGACCAGGTTCTCCTCGCAAGATTTCTGACAGAGGAGTGAAAAGAATAATCAAAAGAGTTGTCCAAGAGCCAAGGACCACTTGTGGAGAGCTTCAAAAAGACCTGCAATTAGCAGGTACTGTTGTCTCAAAGAAAAACAGTAAGTAATTGTGATTTTGGCCCATTCTTCCACACAAACAGTCTTCAAATCTTGAAGGTTCCATGGGCCTCTTCTATGAATCTTGATCTTCAGTTCTTTCCATAGATTTTCAATGGGATTTAAGTCAGGTGATTGGCTGGACCATTCTAGCAGCTTTATTTTCTTTCTTTGAAACCAATTGAGAGTTTCCTTGGCTGTGTGTTTGGGATCCGTTGTCTTGCTGAAATGTCCACCCTCGTTTCATCTTCATCATCCTGGTAGATGATCATCCGCACTCTCTCCTGCCCCTACCAGTACCTCAGCGGCCGTGGACACACATAGCGGTAGATTTCCTGACTGACCTACCGCTAGCAGAGGGGAAAACCACCATCGCCGTGGTAGTGGATAGATTTTCCAAGATGGTCCGATTCATCCCACTACCCGGCCTCCCCTCTGCCCTCCAGTTCGCTGAGGTGCTATTTCAACAGGTCTTCCGATTGTATGGACTTCCGGAGGACATCGTGTCTGACCGAGGTCCCCAGTTTATTTCCTGTGTGTGGAAAGCATTCATGTCCAAGCTGGGGGTCGCGGTCAGTCTCACATCCGGGTACCACCCTCAGGCAAATGGGCAAGCGGAGCGCACCAACCAAGAATTGGGGAGGTTCCTTCGATCCTATTGCATGGAACAGCCAGGTGAGTGGACCCGTTTCCTCCCCTGGGCGGAATACGCTCAGATTTCCCTGTGCCATTCCTTCACAGGTCTAATCCCTTTCCAGTTGTTACTAGGCTATCAACCCAGGCTGTGCCCCTGGGCAAGGGGTTCTAATGAAGTACAGACGGTGAAGGAGTGGTTTGGGAAGGCGGAGGGAGTCTGGTCTGCCGTCAACATCCGCCTGCAGAGGGCAGTTCAACGTCAAAAGACGCAGGCGGACAGACGGCGGAGTGAGGCTCCAGTATTCCAACCAGGGGATAAAGCCTGGCTGTCCACAAGGAACCTCCAGCTCCGCTTGCCATGCCACAAGCTAGAGCCCCGGTATGTGGGACCTTTCACGGTCCTTCGGAGAGTGAATGAGGTCACCTATAGGTTGAGACTTACACCACCTTATGCTAACATGTCTCCCTCTTTCCATGTCTCTCTCCTCAGACCGGTGGTTCCTGGTCCACTAGGGGGATCCGGACCTGCAGTGGCGCCTCCACCCCCAACGGAGGTAGCTGGGGGTTCTGGACTCTCGGCTACGGCAGGGTCGGGTCCAGTACCTAGTGGACTGGGCAGGTTACGGCCCTGAGGAGCGCAGCTGTGTCTGGGCGGTAGACATCTGCGATCCGTCACTCACGACGGAGTACCATGCACGCCGTCCGGACAGGCCAGCCCCCCGCCCTCGGGGTCGCCCAGGGCGCCGGCGAGTGGCGATGTCAGGAGCCGCGCCTAGGGAGGGGGGTACTGTAACGAATGCCCCGCGCAGAACGACGGGCCCTCCTCCTCTCCAGCGATCATCCTCGCCGGCGTTCTAAACCGGCGGTCGGGGGAAGATGGTAGCAACACCCTGTTCCACATTGGTCATCAGGGTCACAACTTAACCCTGTGAAGTTTGTTTCAAACCTCGCGGGTTATTGTCTTTGTGTGTTGCTGTCTGTAGATTAAATGTCCAAATCTCTAACTATTCATCTCTGTCTCTCTTTCGCCTCTTCACTCCCTTTCACCCTTCGCAATATCACAAGTTTCAACCTGCTGTTGAACTTCTTTCTTCAAACGGATCGTTACAGTGAGGTGAGTTTTAAAAGCTTGATACTGTTTTGGCCATTACGACCTGATAGTTGTTATCAAGTTTGGTAGGCCCTACTACCAAAGCATATCCAGAGTACATATGAGGAGATTAAGTGACTCAACAGTTGTGAAGTTTTACTGCGGTCTTAACTCATGACTGCCGGTGTGTCGTGTGGTGGTAATACGGTCACCGCAACAGCCCTAGGTATTACACTGTACTGAGCTAAAGTTGCTGGGATGTTGGATTGAAGTATACTTTCAGTTAGTTCGCTTAGCTATATTACTTTTTGGATAATCTCAATATATGGCTACTTGAAAGGATTGTGCACTAGCGAAATAAAGGTAAAGAAGAGGGGTACGATGAGGTAGGATGTGGAGGAGGGTTGGTTAAAATAGATATAGCCCAACAAATACAGAACCTTTCTATAAAATTCCCTCAAGTTTTTATTTTGTTAATAAACAAAGTACGTTCTCACAATGTTCTGGGAACCACAATTTGTTAGCTGGGGGTTTACCAGCAGGTTTTTAGAGAGATGTAACCCCTGTAGTTTCAGTCTGGCTGGGGATATCTTTGAAGCCGCAGTTGCCATATTTCAAAACCAAACTGAAATGAGAAAGAGACATGAATAAAGATGTAGAAGTTACAGTCCCAGCTGCTGTTAAAAGACTGTAGAGAGTAATGGGATCAGAGTTTGGTCCTGAGAACCGCAGCGTGACTTGTGCTGTAATAGGAGAAAAGGATCTCATAGGGTCCCTCTTCCCTCGTCACGCCACTGCAGATTACTGGGGGTGAGGAGCTGTCATCTTTGATATCAAAACCATGTATACACTACAATGTATAGTTACTTTAAGTTGTCGGGAAACTTCATGTTATTAACGTATTGACATTAAAGGGATCGTTCAGCGAAATTGCATATTTAAATATGTTTCCTTACTTAATATTAGGATTTGTTGGCAGCCGGTTGCTATAACAAAACTAGTTGTAAATCTGGATTACAGTCACTCCTTGTCCATAGACTGCTTTAAGATACGGAAGCAAACAATTAAATTATGTAATTTCCCTGAACTATCCCTTTAAGCATTCATCTACATCTTGCTTTTCCTCAAACCTTTCCTCATTAACACACAAATGAAACCCACATTCAGAAGACTAAGATCACCAATCCACTGCACTAGGGAAAGACACAAAAGCCAGATTAACAGTTCTCATAAAAGAAGAACAAACATTGTTTGCCCGTTCGCCCGTCCCCTCGATTTGTTTCTCATTAACTGTAAATGTTATCAAGGCTGTGAGTCAGAAGCGCTTGCTAGGCTAGCTGGCTTTTCCCCTCCCGTTGACCTATGGCTGGTCTCTGGGGCCCAACTGCTAGAGTAGGCCTGGGGGCCTTACTGGAAAACACAAACATCATTACCATTATGACCCCAGTCCTGCACTCTTTTAGAAAAAAGGGTTCCAAAAGGGTTCTTCAGCTGTCCCCATAGGAGAACCCTTTTTGGTTCCAGGTACAATCCTTTTTGGTTCCAGTTAGAACCCTTTTGGGTTCCATGTAGAACAAACTGTGGAAACGATTCTACATTGAACCCAAAAGGTTTCTTCCTGGAAACAAAAGGGTTCTACCTGGAACCAAAAGAGTTCTGCATGGAACCAAAATGGGTTCTTCAAAGGGTTCTACTATGGGGACAACCGAAGAACCCTTTTAGGTTCTAGATAGCACCTTTTTCTCTAAGAGTGTGGTGTGAACTAGGAGAACAAAAAGAGGCTCATTCTAACTGGTGAATGGTTAATCTACCGGGAAGCCCTAAAGACACAAAGGGGAAACAGGGAGGCTGCAGAAGACAGCGGCCTTCTACCTCACATGGCTGCGGTGCTAAAATACTGCCGGGATATGATATGACCATGTTGAGATTTGTAGAGAGGGAACTTTTGAGGGGTTATTGCTTAAGGTTGTATATTATGCATGGCAGTTCCAGTAAAAATGAAGTAAAAATTGATAAAACCATGGATAAAACCATAAAACCATGCATGCCCGGCAACACAAAAACATACTATATAATCTATACTCGATGGCCTATATTGTGATATAGTTTGTGATATAATTATTGGCTCTATAAGCCAACCCTGACTCTAGAGGAAGTGGACTATAACTGTAAAAATTCAGTTGAAGTATAGGTATATGGCCATCTTAAATCCATATTTAGCCTTCTTTAAAAGTGTCAAACTACAATTATGACAGGGGAATCTTTTTTAATACCCATCACGTCACCTCCGCTATGCTTGTTGACCTTTAACCCATAAGCTGCTTTACAACATGGCCCATCCTCAACCCCCCCCCCAGTGCTTCTCCCGCCTTACATAACATTGTTATTCTCCCTTCAGAATATCTGTTTACAACCCTAAAGTCACTATGGTGACACTGTAACACTGAACACGCGGACTATACTATTCTGCCAAATATGGGGGCTTATCAATGCTCAGAAACAAAGGGTTAGATGAGGTGAGACATGCCTAGAACATGTTAAGAATGGAAGGAGGAAGGCACTGACTGTACTAAGCAGATAAGACTCTCGCTCCTCCTCCCATGAGTTTTGAGTACACTACTGGCTTGAAGTTGTTATTGTGGGGCAAACAGTTATGATTGGAATGTTGCTAACTAGTTTCAGGCCACATGCATGTAATTATCGGCAGACTTCAATCATTGAAACTCACAACCGTTGGTTTACTGTCACTGTAAATCAAAGGACCTGTTTCAAGTGTCCTTAGCCGGAACACTTTGTATCCATTGTTGAGTGAAGATAATGAAGGCTTCCAATATTTTCAGAAGATATTTACACACAGTTCTTAGATAACGACTTGAGGGCAACCAGGGACATCATCTTGTAAACAATGTCATTGTGTAGGGGGGTAAACACCAGTGCTGGCATAGACATTATCAGAAATGTTCGTCGTACAAATGTAAAACTGAACAGTTTTTTTCTGTTTCTGTTGCTCTGACTGTAATATATTAAGACACATTTTCTCTGACTTGCCTCTCAGTTTAGTTTTACCACAGATCATCATACTTACAAAAACATTATGCTAAATCACCTTTGCAAGGCTCACAAGTGTCAGGCTCTGGCCATAGAGAAGCAATAGGCTTCTCTATGTAGGTATGGTCAGAGTCTGACAGTGTCGTTCTTTTCTGTTTCTTTGTGGGTTTTGGGTGGATCTCTAATTAGAGGCAGCTGCTACCCGTTGTCTCTAATTAGGGATCCAATACATGTTGAGTCTGTCCTTCACTTGGGGTGGGTTGTTATCGATGTATGTCGCAGGCACGGTTGAGAAGTAAGTGTGTTTTCGTTACGTCCGTTAAATACTGTGTTTTGTTAACGTGATTTTTTTTCCTTAGTGTTTTTTGTTTTTGTGTTCGTTAGTTCGTCATTCCCTTTTTTGTTTATACATAGTAAAAATCATATTCCATAGTATAATAAAAAATGTCGAACTATACCTGCGCTGCGCCTTGGTCTCTCCCCACACACAATCGTGACAGAACAACCCACCACGATGAGACCAAGCAGCGCGACCGGGAGGAGTTAACTCCTATGCCAGTTCCTACGTGGCCTAGGGTGAGACCTGAGGACCGTGGGAGGTTTTTAAAACAATGGAGGAGGATGGAAAGGCAAAGGTCCGTTGTGGCTGCGAGCACCACACCATCGGTGCGCAGCCAGAGCCCGGAGAGGCAGAAGACGGGGAATCGCCCACCACTTCGTCTGCCCACAGATCAGGATCGGGAGAAGCCCGAGGGGTTCTATAAATACCCGGAGGAGGAGCAGATGAGGTGGTGGAGAGCCTGGGTTGCGCTTCCGCTGGAGGCTCAGAAGGACCCACTCCTCCTGGAGATAGAGGAGGAGAGGGACTTTGAGCGCCGACGGGTACTAGTGCTGAGGCTAATGGACAGACGAGGACCTCCAGCGAAGGTCAGCAGCCCGCCACCTCCAGCGAAGGTCAGCAGCCCGCCACCTCCAGCGAAGGTCAGCAGCCCGCCACCTCCAGTGAAGGTCAGCAGCCCGCCACCTCCAGCGAAGGCCAGCAGCCCTGAGCCTCCAGCGAATGCCAGCAGCCCTGAGCCTCCAGCGAAGGCCAGCAGCCCTGAGCCTCCAGCGAAGGCCAGCAGCCCTGAGCCTCCAGCGAAGGTCCGTAGCCCGGAACCTCCAGCGAAGGTCCAAAATCCGGGTCCAGCCGTCTGCTCCGCCTCAGTGCCAGAGCAGTCCGCTCCACCGGTACCCAGTCCGGGTCCAGCCGTCTGCTCCGCCTCAATGCCAGAGCAGTCCGCTCCACCGGTACCCAGTCCGGGTCCAGCCGTCTGCTCCGCCTCAGTGCCAGAGCAGTCCGCTCCACCGGTACCCAGTCCGGGTCCAGCCGTCTGCTCCGCCTCAGTGCCAGAGCAGTCCGCTCCACCGGTACCAAATCCGGGTCCAGCCGTCTGCTCCGCCTCAGTGCCAGAGCAGTCCGCTCCACCGGTACCAAATCCGGGTCCAGCCGTCTGCTCCGCCTCAGTGCCAGACCAGTCCGCTCCACCGGTACCAAATCCGGGTCCAGCCGTCTGCTCCGCCTCAGTGCCAGAGCAGTCCGCTCCACCGGTACCAAATCCGGGTCCAGCCGTCTGCTCCGCCTCAGTGCCAGAGCAGTCCGCTCCACCGGTACCAAATCCGGGTCCAGCCGTCTGCTCCGCCTCAGCGCCAGAGCAGTCCGCTCCACCGGTACCCTTTCCGGGTTCAGCCGTCTGCTCCGCTTCAGAGCCTGAGCAGTCCGCCCCACCGGTGCCCAGTCCGGGCCCGGTTGTTTTCCCAGCTCCATGGCCGGAGCAGTTTACCCCACCGGTGCCCAGTCCGGGCCCGGTTGTTTTCCCCGCTCCATGGCCGGAGCCATTTGCCCCACCGGTGCCCAGTCCGGGCCCGGGCGTTTTTCCCACTCCATGGCCGGAGTCGTTGGCCCCACCGGGGCCCAGTCCGGTCCCGGATTATTGTCCAGCTCCATGGCCGGAGCCGTTTGCCCCACCGGTGCCCAGTCCGGGCCCGGTTGTTTTCCCCGCTCCATGGCCGGAGCCGTTTGCCCCACCGGTGCCCAGTCCGGGCCCGGTTGTTTTCCCCCGCTCCAAGGCGGGCCCATACCGCCTGGGCCCAGTATGGGCCCGGGCGTTTTCCCCGCTCCATGGCCGGAGCCAGTGGCCCCACCGGTACCCAGTCCGGGCCCAGCTATAAGGAGGGGCCATGGGAAAAAACTGTCCACGTCGCCGGAGCCAGAGCCGCCCCCAAAGGACTAGTTTTTCCCTCCCAAATTAACCCCCCCATGTTATTGTGTGCCTTTTTTTTTGGCGTCCGGGAGTCCGCGCCTTGGGGGGGAGTACTGTCAGGCTCTGGCCATAGAGAAGCAATAGGCTTCTCTATGTAGGTATGGTCAGAGTCTGACAGTGTCGTTCTTTTCTGTTTCTTTGTGGGTTTTGGGTGGATCTCTAATTAGAGGCAGCTGCTATCCGTTGTCTCTAATTAGGGATCCAATACATGTTGAGTCTGTCCTTCACTTGGGGTGGGTTGTTATCGATGTATGTCGCAGGCACGGTTGAGAAGTAAGTGTGTTTTCGTTACGTCCGTTAAATACTGTGTTTTGTTAACGTGATTTTTTTTCCTTAGTGTTTTTTGTTTTTGTGTTCGTTAGTTCGTCATTCCCTTTTTTGCTTATACATAGTAAAAATCATATTCCATAGTATAATAAAAAATGTTGAACTATACCTGCGCTGCGCCTTCGTCTCTCCCCACACACAATCGTGACAACAAGGCTCACTGCATGGCCAAAGTGGGGGAAGAAAAGACTAAATACACTTAATACATCCAAACGGTCAAAACCATTTGATTTTGAGTTGGGGTGTAATCCCAAATGGTGCTATATATTATTTGGCTATGCCATAGCTAGATTGTAAACGATAAATATTGATATATTACTAGCTCAAACACTTAATCTGAAAAAATGACAAGTTAATTAGTGGGTGATGGTGATTTCTGAAGCAAAGGGGGGGACATAGGCTCAAATCGAATAGCACCAATCATTTCAAACTAAAACTTGGCGTTCCTGTATCGTATCAGAGCCCATGTAGATACGTATTGAATCATCTTGAAAGGGAAAGATGCACAGCCCTAGTATTTACCCCACTATCTACAGGCGTTCTGTTTACAAGTTGCCGTAATATTGAAAGAGGGTTATTCAGTCCCTGAATTGACTGAACAGAAATTGAATTATCCTCAACCATTCATATTGACACAGTCTGACAAGCCTTTTTGTTTTATAGAACTCTTCCACTTTGACAATTGGCATATTGTCTTACGTGTGTGGGCGGGTTGGCGTTTCCCTCAGCTCTTCCACAGATGCGGACTGGTAAATGTCTCTTGGGGAGTTATCAGACTTCAGAGACAGTGTGTTTAGAGAAGAGAGATTTACGGGACATTATGAGACTACTCAGGAAGCTGATACAAAATGCCTCTGTATATTGTTCTCCTCTCAGTCTGCATTGGGAAACAGCTCAGGAACCCGAGATGGTTCCCTGAAGCTGTGCAGACATTAGGGCTGGGATTCAAAATATTGCAGAACACTGCCGATAATGTGCCTTTTAAAGACAATGTTCCCGCTGTTCACAGAGATCGTATGGAAGTAAACGCTGCGGATGAAGTCTCAATTGGGAATTACCTTTAAATGTCAAGCGCTCTACAACGTGCTTCTGATTGTTACTTCACCCTCATGAAAAAAAATATATATACAAAAATTGTTTTAACAAAATTTTTGTTCCTGTTTTTTTTTAAACAAAAATTTGTTTTAACAAAACCTTTTTGTGCGGTAGTGACTATGTAGAGATTTTTACCGCAGAAGAAGACAAAACAGGAAGTAGTTGATTGTTGTTAGCTAGCTACTGTTTTTGACAATCCCGAATGTAATCATCTTCATCCTTCATCATACTGTCTTTCATAGCCCTTATGCTGGCACCATCTGTAAGTTTACCTTTCCTGTATGTTTTATAAATACTTTCCTGTTGTTGTTTAGCCGTTTATAGAAGTTTTTACCATATCAAAAAGATTGCTAGCCAAAATGGTCTTAGCCGCTGTCATACAGATGTATTTAGTTTAGCCTAGCTTTTTGCTAGCTCCATTGAAATGTAGCCATGTAGCCTCTGCTTTCGTCATGCTAGCTGATAAGTATGTGTGTTTGTATGCAAATGTACAGTATGTTAATATTTGTATACTTACCCATTCTGCTTACCTCTTTTGACCTGCTTAACAAGATTAACATTGTTTATCAGATATTTTTCTGTGTTGTCTTATGTGACCTCTGTTAGCAGATGATTGATAATGGCTTATAATTGGTTGTCTCTTGTGCTTGTCTTTATTTTCTAAAAGGTTACGTGCAGAGGTGGGACAAAGTCACTATTATAGAGTCACAAGCTAGTCTCAAGTCACAAGGTCCAAGTCGAGTCACAAGTAAAACGGGTCGAGTCTCGAATCAAGTCCAAATTGTATATTCTAAGAGCAAGTCAAGTCGAGTCGAGTCACATGCAAAAAAAATAGACATGCAATGACTTGTTCAATGATGGGGTATGCCGTCATTAAATAAGAATTTGTTCTTAACTGACTTGCCTAGTTAAATAAAGGTTAAATAAATTTAATTAAATTCTACAACTACAAATCGAGACCTTGGGACTATAAGGTTCTATCTATCTGACATATTTGTCAAAAATGATTTAGTCACATACAGTATAATAATAGATCTTTACATGGTGAAGTTAGATTTGAGAAAAAGTAAATTTTATGTGAAAAAAATGTAAAACTAGAAAGTTCTATCTGCAATCCAATCACAAGCCTGAACAAATACAGACAGACCAATCAGTCTTTGCCATCTCCCTCTAAGTATGGTCTAGGCCAGTGGTTCCCAACCTTTTTCAGTCAATGTACCACCAACTCTGCTTGGAGTACCCCTGAAGTACCCCCTCATGTGCATTTTACCAGTAGACCTATAGTCTCATGAGTCTTCTCAAGTAACCCTCGAGGCTAGGCCAAGTATCCCCCTGGTTGGGAACCACTGGTCTAGTCTAGTCTAGCCATCAATAATGGCACGCAAGCAAAAAAACAACACTGTCAGAAATCTTAAAGTGATGACAGTAATCTATCTGATGATAATAATACATTTCTTATGAAGTCTTCTGATTATCTTGGTAAAATAGTGTTATTCTATAATTTATGTATTCAAATAGCTATAGTCTTCTTCAAAACTATGTCTAATTCAAAAGTGTCAGATAGAACCTTATGGTTGATTGACATTTCAAGGAACGCTTCAAGGTTCTCTTGAGTGAGGGAGGTTCTTAGGCAGTTCTTCACGAATTTCAGGGTGAAGGTCCTCTCACAAGCCACCTGAGTGATGGATAGGGTGAGGAGGAACTTGTAGCCCAAACTAATGACGTGATACACATCCGTGAGTAGATTGTACTGAGACAGGAGAAGATAGCAGCATATCAGGCAGTTTTTACATGTGGAACAACTTCTGCTCACCAACTCCACACTTTCATCAGGATCCTCAAAGCCTTCCCCTGATTCATCACTGGTGCGGGGGCTCTGGTGTTGTACTCCTCCAATGCTGACTGTTTCAGTCTTTCCCACTGTTGTTCAAAGCTGATCAGTTAAGCCTGCACAACAGGGCCTGGAACACGACCCTCAACTAGCTGAATCAGGTATGCTAGGTTTGGGTTGGACTGAATACCCACAGGAGGGTAGATCTCCAGGAAGAGGGTTAGGTAGCTCTGTTGTAACCTGTGTAAGTACTAGGTCGTATGCAATTTCAGTCCATTTTCATTCTGTTTGGTGCCTAGTGAATACAACCCTGTACTGCCTCCAACCAAGTCCCAGGCTTTTGTGGGAAGACTGCCCCACGACGGCTCATTTGCACTTCTATAGTTTCAGTTTTGTTTTTGTGTAGAGTGCAGTCTCACTGACATAGGGCATGTCAGTAATTGTCTCGTTAACACAGGTGAGAGTGTTGACTAGGACAAGGCTGGATATCCCTCTGTCATGCTGATTGAGTCAGAATAACAGACTGGAAGCTTTAAAAGGAGGGTGGCGCTTGAAATCATTGTTCTTCCTCTGTCAACCATGGTTACCTGCAAGGAAACACGTGCCGTCATCATTGCTTTGCACAAAAAGGGCTTCACAGGCAAGGATATTGCTTCTGGTAAGATTGCACCTAAATCAACCATTTATCGGATCATCAAGAACTTCAAGGAGAGAGGTTCAATTGTTGTGAAGAAGGCATCAGGGCGCCCAAGAAAGTCCAGCAAGTGCCAGCTGCGGGATCGGGGCACCACCAGTGCAGAGCTTGTTCAGGAATGGCAGCAGGCAGGTGTGAGTGCATCTGCACGCACAGTGAGGCGAAGACTTTTGGAGGATGGCCTGGTGTCAAGAAGGGCAGCAAAGAAGCCACTTCTCTCCAGCAAAAACATCAGGGACAGACTGATATTCTGCAAAAGGTACAGGGATTGGACTGCTGAGGACTGGGGTAGTCATTTTCTCTGATGAATCCCCTTTGCGATTGTTTGGGCCATCCGGAAAACACCTTGTCTGGAGAGATGGAGCACCTTGCCATAAGGCAAAAGTGATAACTAAGTGGCTCGGGGAACAAAACATCGACATTTTGGGTCCATGGCCAGGAAACTTCCCAGACCTTAATCCCATTGAGAACTTGTGGTCGATCCTCAAGAGGCGGGTGGACAAACAAAAACCCACAACTTCTGACAAACTCCAAGCATTGATTATGCAAGAATGGCCTGCCATCAGTCAGGATGTGACCCAGAAGTTAATTGACAGCATGCCAGGGCGAATTGCAGAGGTCTTGAAAAAGAAGGGTCAACACTGCAAATATTGACTCTTTGCATAAACTGAATGTCATTGTCAATGAAAGCCTTTGACACTTATGGAATACTTGTAATTATACTTCAGTGTACCATAGTAACTACTGACATAAAGATCTAAGAACACTGAAGCAGCAAACTTTGTGGAGACCAATACTTGTAACATTCTCAACGTTTTGCCACGACTGTATATACTATATTCTAGTCATTGCCACTCCGACACTGCTCATCTTAATATTTAAATATTTCTTAATTACATTATTTTACTTTTAGATTTGTGTGTATTGTTGTGAATTGTTAGATACTACTGCATTGTTGGAGCTAGGAACACAAGCAATAACATCTGCTAAATATGTGTATGCGACCAATAAAATTGTATTTTATTTGAACATATCATAGAATCATGTAGATAAATGTATCTCTACCAGTATGGAGTCTGATAGCAGTATGTAGGAAATAGTTGGTATGGCTTTGTCCTAGCAGGTGGTACGGAGAAGCCGTGAACTGTCAGTGCTCTCTGAGTGGGGGGAAGTCGTGAAGAGGGTGCGCTGGATCTCTCATGTCTTTAAGGGGTAAAATTGTGGCTTCCTATCTACATTCCGTTAAAGTCACCAACCATGGCCAAAAATGTGAAGGTAGAGCTGGGGAGCAGGGGAGCAAAATATAGCCATCTGCATTGTACTTGCTCAAGCTCCTTCTCTAGCTCTTCGGTGCAACTGACAAGCTGAACATCAGCATACTCCAGCACAACATACTTGAATACATGAGCCCTTGTAATATTGTTATAATATTCTTATAATCCATATACTGTATATCAGCACCAAGTCACCAGGTAAAATTCCTGGTACATGTAAATGTTCTTGGTGAATATTTTTTTTTCTTATTTTACAGCCCGTTGTTACAAAGTTAGTTACAAACAGAAGCAAAATCACATGTCAATAGCAAAACAACACAGTAACATAACAACAGTGTACCGCATCAGCCAACATATCATGGAAACAATCTCACACAATAATCAGTGGAGTAGGTTTTTAGTGTGTTACTGGCTAAGGGCACAAAGCTTATACTGAAACATGCCTTATTGCATCGTACGGCTGGATGGCTGGATGTGAATAATGTCGTCAGTATTATCTGCCATGGGGCTTGCCTTGTGTCTAATCTTGTATTATGCCATAGTGATTTCTTAGCTGATTATGGCCCACTTCTCATATTAACACATTTCAGGTAAGACCAACATGCAGACAACGTCGAAGTAACAACAGTTTATTAAATCGAGGGCAGGCAAAAGACAGGTCAAGGGCAGGCAGGGGTCAATAATCCAGATAGGTGGGGCAAAGGTACAGGACGGCAGGCAGTCTCAGGGTCAGGACAGGCAGAGGTCAGTAATCCAGAAATGTGGGGCAAATGTACAGGACAGCAGGCAGGCTCAGGGTCAGGGCAGGCAGAATGGTCGGAACCGGGAAAGGCTATGAAAAACAGGAACAATCAGGAGACAGGAGCAGAGGTAAAAGCGCTGTTAGGCTTGACGAAACAAAACTAACTGGCAACAGACAAACAGAGAACACAGGTATAAATACAGAGGGGATAACGTGGAAGATGGGCGACACCTGGAGGGGGGTGGAGACAAGCACACAGACAGGTGAAACAGATCAGGGTGTGACACATATGAAGTGTGTGATATGTATACTGATCCATATATAACACTGGATTAGGTTATGTCTTAACAAGTGTCATTCTGTTAATGGGAATGACCAGGAGAGGGTCGCCTCTGGTGGCTGCCCAACTGGACTGTTGGAGAGTGTGGTGGAGGTGAGGGTCATTAATGTTCTGTTCTGTATTCTGTCAACATCAGAAATGGTTTTGTCTTTTTGTAATATCTCAATCATTCATATCAACCAGCATCAGGTTCCTAAATCCAGGAAGACTAAACCGTGACTCACCACCTACAGTATACCTCTGTCTATTTGTCTGTCTGACCTTGTCTTGTGAAGTATGTCCTGTGATATTTCTGTTGTATTTAAGTGAAGTGTTGAATGTCCTGTGATGTGTTACATGTGTGCCATTATTCCCAAACAAATGCCACTATGGTAAAATTAAGTATTGTCCATCGTTGTCGGGCTACTGGATTCCCTCACCTGGTCCCAATACAATCCCTACGCCTTCCCCTTGGTTATCTACCAGAGGGTTAAACAAAAAACATGTACATCCTGGATCCTATCCTCTGCTGTTGTGATAATAATGTTGATTGTTATGTTATTTTAACTCTTGCCAGTAGCTATTTGTGTTTTGCTTCTAGTTTCATATTGCCTGGTAAAGGGGAACCTGAAGCTTCACAGTCAAAGGGGTTTGACGAGGCTAGGGTGCAAGGAGTACAAGCCTTATTCAACCAGAAGTATAGTATGTAGCAGAGTTCTGGATACAAGGGCTGACATTTGATTTATATGTGGTAGCTACCTTGTTGGTTTACATTGTTGATATTCAATTTCTGGATTACTGGTAGAAGCAGGAATAATATGTATACTTGATATTCCTTCACTAAAGCCTTATTTCTGTTTCTGTTTAGACAGAGTTCCATATATGGCTATGGCTGCCAAGAAGGTGGCAATTGAAATAGAGGGCATACTAGGTGGAATAGAGTTAAAAAAGCCCTCCCACTATGGCATGGACCAACTATCTTCCATTTTAGAGGCTGGTTCACAAGTAAGATGCAATGAATGCTGTCTACAATGTTTCAATGCAGAATTAGAGTTAGGTTTAGAATAAGGCCATTATGAACACATGGGCCCAACTTAAGGAGCAACTCAATATTAGGAAGGTGTTTGGAATACTCAGTGTATAGTTTGTCCCTATAGAACTCACACGCACACACAGACATTCATTCCTCAACCACTTTCATCTTGTGAATCACTGTCCTCCTCTACATCTGTGCTGACCGAGCCACCACCAGCCAAGATTGAAAATGCTTGCTGGAGCTTTAATATGTTCTGCATTTTATTTTGGATTAGCACAGAGGCACCCAGGTGAAAGCGTGTTGGCTCGGCCTCACATTGCCCAAGAGAAGCAAGGGCCTCTTCAAAAAAAAACAGCTCTCGCTGGCAATACAAAAGGCCATTTTGTAGCTCTGCTTGTATAAGGTGCCTCTCCTCTGCTGCCCTAAGGCACATGTTATGCAGCATCACTGCACGCTGCTTTGCCCGTAGCAGACTGTCCCCCAAGCTGTTGAACACCTGGGACCAGACTGGATGGTCTTGCTGGAGAACATCCACATACTGCAGTCTTGGCGGGATTTGAGGTGACTTGTGACTTCCATTGTAGGCATTGATCTACTGTTTTATTCTCTCCGATGTCCGCTTGATTTTTCTTGAGAGCCACACAGCAATGGTTTGTTCATCTGAAAAACAATTTAAAGAAATGGTAATGAAAATCTTGAAGTTTGATAGAAATCTTTCATATAGTTCAAAGCACCTGGGTGAATGAGACTTAGATAACAACAGCAGTGACATGCCAGAGTGTGATGCAGTGTTTAACAACACTGAATTAGCTGCAGTACCAGCATACTTTCTTACCAGGCCACAATAGAAAGAGCGCTCCAGGACAAGCCTATGGATTGTGGCCAGCAGAGAGTGAGTCTTCTTAGTCTGCAGACTTTCCAAAAATGCTGCACAGTAGTATCCACTAAGCAGATGATTGGTCCACCTAGCTTTACCAGAGCCCCATTATCCAGCGTGTTGTGGATCCAGACAGGCCTTCATGGCAACCGTAGCGGCCTGGCAAAGCCACCCACAATACTTTACCTGTTTCTGCCTCCCACGACTTGGACGAAGGTTTGGGTTTTTGAGAGGTTTGCAATGGTATTGCCGCATAACATGACTACTGTTCGGCAAGGCAATGATTGAATATATATAAGAAAGACACTTGAGGTTGGATGTATTTCCCCTTAGAAATTATGAACAACACTGAAAGCATATAAGAATCCTAGCTTACCAAGACTTTAAAGATGTTCCTTAATTGTTATCATTGACATACCTGTGGACAGAGAGGACACTTTGTTCCGTCCGAGGTCAGTCGCGCCAACTTCCTTTCAAACTGCCAGCGTTTGAACTTCTCATATTACTCATTTGTAAGCTTCTGGTAGAGCTCAACTGTCTGTAGAGAGAAGAAAAACCCATAGTAAAAAACACTTACAAGTATGGTTTTATTTCTAATTTAAAATACAATAACTACCTTCCAGCATACATTGGATTTATGGAAAGCCAAGGTAATCCCCCTCAAAGACACCCCACACTCCAGCTGCAGGGCTGCAAACTGGTGCAGGAGGTCCACTGAAATTGCTGTTTGCAGCAGAAGGGCCAGAGCTCTTCCTAAAATTAGGACATTCCGTTTCTTAGAATGCATTGCTGAACATTACATCCGATGTTGGTGAGATGCATGTCTCTTAAGAACTTTCAAAAGGACACCATATTTTCATCATAACAATAGAGAGTGGACAGCATTATTGTAAACTAGATCAAATTAAATCAAAGTTAAAGTTGTCATTTGCACAGGAATATAGTGTAGTGTGCACAATACAATAACATAAGTAGATAACTACAGTATATTAAGTACAGTACAGTAGTTGCCACAGCAGCAAAGAATCAGTTCAGTTTTCATCAACAGTCTTATGGCTTAGAGGGAGAAACTGTCTCTGAGCATGGTGCTGCTACACTTGATGCTCTGATACAGTTTTCAAGACGGTAAAAGAGCCAAATGTCTTAGTTTCCCATTTTGATATATGGCGTACCTTTAACGTCAACAACTGCCAGAAGACGGTTGTACTGGCTGTGACAGTCATGGTCATTTTGTCTTCTCCACTCCCATCGTAGGACCACTGGGACACATGGGATGAACTGCCCTGACTAAAACAGACAGACAGACATAAAGTTGGGTTTAGGACATTCCAGCTCCACTGCAGGCATGTGGAGTAGCTTCCTCAACCCCTTCCAGGCCTCAACATCAGCTGCCTTCCTTTTTTTTATGCTGGTGAAGGAGGCACAACTTCAGCTGCAGAGGGAACTGGCTCTGTTCTCTCAGAACTTCCTACAGAGTAGTGGCAATTGTTACTGAGTGGACTATCCTGGTTAAATTAATGTAAGTTAAGCCGAACTGAACAGAGCAACTTTCTCACTGATCCAAGTTGATGGCAGGGGTGTACGTGCTATCACACCTCTAGTCAGGTCTCTGTAAACCAGCGCGGCTCTTTTTCTTCCAAAAGATGGCACCTCTAAAGAAAAAGAAGACAATGACAACTATGTTTGATTTATTCTAAATGAAGATATAATATTAATTACATTTAAATGATCTGATACACAAAACACATTATCTACTGTATCATAATGCATGACTAGTGGAGATACTTTGCTTACACTAAATTATTTTCTTATAGGGAATCAAAAGTTATGGTAAGTTATGGGCTTCAACAGCATGGAACAGGAATGTTTTGGGCATCTTGGCTAATGGATGATTATTGTTTGAATTGTTATAATGTACCATCTAATACTTGTCTAGTACAGTGTTTTTTTTTTGTCATTGTAGGGCCAATCACATCTTGCTCTCCACCTAATGCCTCCAAAGTACCCCTTCATATGCATTTTAAATGTAGGCATATACAGTGGGGAGAACAAGTATTTGATACACTGCCGATTTTGCAGGTTTTCCCACTTACAAAGCATGTAAAAGTCTGTAATTTTTATCATAGGTACTCTTCAACTGTGAGTGACGGAATCTAAAACAAAAATCCAGAAAATCACATTGTATGATTTTTAAGTAATTAATTAGCATTTTATTGCATGACATAAGTATTTGATACATCAGAAAAGCAGAACTTAATATTTGGTACAGAAACCTTTGTTTGCAATTACAGAGATCATACGTTTCCTGTAGTTCTTGACCAGGTTTTCACACACTGCAGCAGGGATTTTGGCTCACTCCTCCATCCAGATCCTTCAGGTTTCGGGGCTGTCGCTGGGCAATACGGACTTTCAGCTCCCTCCAAAGATGTTCTATTGGGTTCAGGTCTGGAGACTGGCTAGGCCACTCCAGGACCTTGAGATGCTTCTGACGGAGCCACTCCTTAGTTGCCCTGGCTGTGTGTTTCGGGTCGTTGTCATGCTGGAAGACCCAGCCACGACCCATCTTCAATGCTCTTTCTGAGGGAAGGAGGTTGTTGGCCAAGATCTCGCGATACATGGCCCCATCCATCCTCCCCTCAATACGGTGCAGTCGTCCTGTCCCCTTTGCAGAAAAGCATCCCCAAGAATGAGGTTTCCACCTCCATGCTTCACGGTTGGGATGGTGTTCTTGGGGTTGTACTCATCCTTCTTCTTCCTCCAAACACGGCGAGTGGAGTTTAGACCAAAAAGCTCTATTTTTGTCTCATCAGACCACATGACCTTCTCCCATTCCTCCTCTGGATCATCCAGATGGTCATTGGCAAACTTCAGACGGGCCTGGACATGCGCTGGCTTGAGTAGGGGGACCTTGCGTGCGCTGCAGGATTTTAATCCATGACGGCGTAGTGTGTTACTAATGGTTTTCTTTGAGACTGTGGTCCCAGCTCTCTTCAGGTCATTGACCAGGTCCTGCCGTGTAGTTCTGGGCTGATCCCTCACCTTCCTCATGATCATTGATGCCCCACGAGATGAGATCTTGCATGGTGCCCCAGACCGAGGGAGATTGACCGTCATCTTGAACTTCTTCCATTTTCTAATAATTGCGCCAACAGTTGTTGCCTTCTCACCAAGCTGCTTGCCTATTGTCCTGTAGCCCATCCCAGCCTTGTGCAGGTCTACAATTTTATCCCTGATGTCCTTACACAGCTCTCTGGTCTTGGCCATTGTGGAGAGGTTGGAGTCTGTTTGATTGAATGTGTGGACAAGTGTCTTTTATACAGGTAACGAGTTCAAACAGGTGCAATTAATACAGGTAATGAGTGGAGAACAGGAGGGCTTCTTAAAGAAAAACTAACAGGTCTGTGAGAGCCGGAATTCTTACTGGTTAGTAGGTGATCAAATACTTATGTCATGCAATAAAATGCAAATTAATTATTTAAAAATCATACAATGTGATTTTCTGGATTTTTGTTTTAGATTCCGTCACTCACAGTTGGAGTGTACCTATGATAAAAATTACAGACTTCTACATGCTTTGTAAGTAGGAAAACCTGCAAAATCGTCAGTGTATCAAATACTTGTTCTCCCCACTGTAATAAGAAATTAATCTTTCTAAGTAACCACTTTGGATATTGGTTCCTGGTTATATGAATGGTGTAAGCATTGGCTAGAGAGAGTTTAAATCCATACGAGAAAGTGTACTATTGCACACTTCGGGTAAAATATGGAGATTTAATACAGAGACAGGACACCCATCCTAGCACCGGAAACAGGAAATGACACCATGCCATGCTTCCCGGGAAATTTAAGCCGAAAAGACTGCTAATGCAAAATTGCAAATCCTTTAAAATGGATTATATATTCAAATTCGAATTGCACTCAATACATTTTCTTCCCTACTATGGGTCATATTAGCAGGCTATCCCAGGGTAAAACCACTTACATCACAATAAAAATGGTAATTACCGCCACCAACCTATATGGGGTGTAATAACAGCCTTAAAAAATATACTGTTTACCAGGGGGCAGGTCTACCGACGTAAAGGCTAATCTGAAGATGGTGCTGGCTAAAACAAAATCTGGTGAGTGTAGAGAGTATAGGGATATTGTTATCCATGTCGGCACCAGCGATGTTAGAATGAAACAGTCAGAGGTCACCAAGCGCAACATAGCTTCAGTGAGTAAATTAGCTAGAAAGATGTGTCGGCATCAAGTAATTGTCTCCGGCCCCCTCCCAGTTAGGGGGAGTGATGAGCTCTACAGCAGTCTCACAACTCAATCGCTGGCTGAAAACTGTTTTCTGCCCCTCCCAAAGGATAGAATTTGTAGACAATTGGCCCTCTTTCTGGGACTCACCAACAAACAGGACCAAGCCTGGCCTGCTGAGGAGTGACGGACTCCATCCTAGCTGGAGGGGTGCTCTCATTTTATCTATGAACATAGACGAGGCTCTAACTCCTCTAGCTCCACTATGAGATAGGGTGCAGGCCAGGCAGCAGGCTGTTAGCCAGCCTGCCAGCTTAGTGGAGTCTGCCACTAGCATAGTCAGCGTAATCAGCTCAGTTACCCCCATTGAGACCGTGACTGTGCCTCGATCTAGGTTGCGCAAACCTAAACATGGGGGTGTTCGCTTTAGTAATCTCACTGGAATAAAGACCTCCATTCCTGTCATTATTGAAAGCGGTTGTGATATCTCACAACACCCTGGAAAGTTCTGTTTTTTCTTTACATATTTGGACAGATGGATATGTAATCTTCACTTCAACACTATTGACAGATAAAGGTTAGCCAATTTAACAAATCACACAAAAAAAACATATGTAATTAAAATAAACAAATGTATTTTCCTTATGGGTACACCCCTACCTTTACCATCACATAAAATGGCTAAAATTAGAATTAGGTACCAAAACAAGTGCAAATGATTAGAAAACATTAGAAAGAGAATTGCATGGGTACACTGTCAGAAAGAGACTGCACACACTTGGCCTACATGGGAGGTCAGGAAGGAAGAAGCCTCTGCTCTCAAAAAAGAATATCAAGACGCAACTGACTTTACCCAGGTATTGTCTGGCAAAAGTCAGTTATCTTGATATTATTTTTTGAGAGCAGAGGCTTCTTCCTTTCTGACCTCCCATGTAGGCCAAGTTTGTGCAGTCTCTTTCTGACAGTGTACCCTTGCAATTCGACATTGATTGTGGCAAGAGATGCATGTAGATCACTTGATGTTACCCTGGGGTTCTTAGAGACTTCTATGAGTGTCTTTTGGTCAGCTCTTGTGCTGACTTTGGTGGGATGACCTGTCCTAGGTAAGTTTGCCAGTGGTCTACAATTTTCGTCGGACATTGGAATGATGTACTTCGAATTGCTTGGAAATTGAATGATGTACTTCGAATTCCTTGTAAATGGATTTGTAACCCCTCCCAGACTCATGGGCATCAATAATCTTTCTTCTGAGGGCCTCGGGAAGGTCTTTTGATCTTTGAATGATGTGTTACCACACACCCATATGGTTAAGACCAAACCAGATTTATTTTCTTATCTTTATGGAAGGCTGGACCTTCCTAAGTTTCTCTCTAATGTTTTCTAATCATTTGCACTTGTTTTGGTACCTAATTCAAATTTGAGCCATTTTATGTGATGGTAAAGGTAAGGGTGTAATAACTTTTTCCCCATAAGGAAAATGCATTTTTGTTTATTTTAATTGCATAACCTTTTCAAAGTGTTTTGTTGTTGTGTGATTTGTTAAATTGGGTAACCATTATCTGTCAATAGTGTTGAAGTGAAGATTACATATCCATCTGTCCAAATATGTAAAAAAATACACTACCGTTCAAAAGTGTGGGGTTACATGGAAATGTCCTTGTTTTTTAAATAAAATGTTTGTGTCCATTAAAATAACATCAAATTGATCAGAAATACAGTGTAGACATTGTTAATGTTGTAAATGACTATTGTAGCTGGAAACAGCTGATTTTTTATGGAATATCAACATAGGCGTACAGAGGCCCATTATCAGCAACCATCACTCCTGTGTTCCAATGGCACGTTGTGTTAGCTAATCCAAGTTTATCATTTTAAAAGAATAATTGATCATTAGAAAATCCTTTTGCAATTATGTTAGCACAGCTGAAAACTGTTGTGCTGATTAAAGAAGCAATAAAACTGGCCTTCTTTAGACTAGTTGAGTATCTGGAGCATCAGCATTTTGTGGGCTCAATTACAGGCTCAAAATGGCCAGAAACAAATAACTTTCTTATGAAACTCATCAGTCTATTCGACTCGTACAATGCTTTGTACTACTCCCTTCACAGAACAGCACAAACTGGCTTTAACCAAAATAGAAAGAGGAGTGGGAGGACCCGGTGCAGAACTGAGCAAGAGGACAAATACATTAGAGTGTCTAGTTTGAGAAACAGACGCCTCACAATTCCTCAACTGGCAGCTTCATTAAATACCAGTCTCAATGTGAAGAGGCGACTCCGGGATGCTGGCCTTCTAGGCAGAGTTGCAAAAAAAAAGCCATATCTCAGACTGGCCAATAAAAATAAAATATTAAGATGGGCAAAATAACACAGACACTGGACAGAGGAAGATTGAAAAGTGTTATGGACAGACAAATCTAAGTTTGAGGTGTTTGGATCACAAAGAAGAACATTCGTGAGACACAGACCAAAAAAGACCAGAAAAGATGCTGGAGGAGTGCTTGACGCCATCTGTCAAGCATGGTGGAGGCAATGTGATGGTCTGGGGGTGCTTTGGTGGTGGTAAAGTGGGAGATTTGTACATTTTGCAACACCATGCCATACCCTGTGGACAGCGCTTCATTGGAGCCAATTTCCTCCTACAACAGGACAATGACTCAAAGCACAGCTCCAAACTATGCAATAACTATTTAGGGAAGAAACAGTCAGCTGGTATTCTGTTTATAATGGCCAGCACAGTCACCGGATCTCTATTGAGCTGTTGTGGGAGCAGCTTGACCGTATGGTACGGAAGAAGTGCCTATCAAGCCAATCCAACTTGTGGGAGGTGCTTCAGGAAGCTTGGGGTGAAATCTCTTCAGATTATCTCAAGAAATTGAAAAATAGAATGCTTCAATTGCTTCAAATGGAGGATTCTTTGTCAAAAGTAAAGTTTGAAGGATACAATTATTGTTTCAATTAAAAATCATTATTCATAACCTTTTCAACATCTTGAATATATTTCTTATACATTTTGCGACTAATTTCATGTATGTTTTCATGGAAAACAAGGACATTTCTAAGTGACCCCAAACTTTTGACTGGTAGTGTATATATTATAATTTTTTGGCTTGCCTGTTTTACATGTTATTTTGGCATTAATCAGTTTTACATGTTACATGTTATTTTGGCATGCAAACAATGTAAAAAAATAAAAGATAAAAAGCTAGTGGGAAATACGGCACCAAGAGGTACCACGTTCATCTGTATAAATAATAGTAAGCAAGTATAAACACCATGGGACCATGCAGCCATCAGGAAGGAGATGCATTCTGTCTCCTAGAGATGAACGTACTTTGGTGCGAAAAGTGCAAATCAATCCCAGAACAACAGCAAAGGACCCTGGGAAGATGGAGTAAACGGGTACAAAAGTATCTATATCCACAGTAAAACGAGTCCAATATCGACATAACCTGAAAGGCCGCTCAGCAAGGAAGAAGCCACTGCTCCAAAACCGACATAAAATAGCCAGACTGCGGTTTGCAACTGCATATGGGGACAAAGATCGCACTTTTTGGAGAAATGTCCTCTGGTCTGATGAAACAAAAATAGAATTGTTTGGCCATAACCATCGTTATGTTTGGAGGAAAAAAGGGGAGGCTTGCAAGCCGAAGAACACCATCCCAACCGTGAAGCACGGGGGTTGCAGCATCATGTTGTTTGGGTGCTTTGCTGCAGGAGGGACTGGTGCACTTTACAAAATAGATGGCATCATGAGGAAGGAAAAATATGTGGATATATTGAAGCAATATCTCAAGACATCAGTCAGGAAGTTAAAGCTTGGCCGCAAATGGGTCTTCCAAATGGACAATTACCCCAAGCATACTTCCAAAGTTGTGGCAAAATGGCTTAAAGACAACAAAGTCAAGGTATTGGAGTGGCCATCACAAAGCCCTGACCTCAAAATTTATCGGCAGAATTGAAAAAGTTTGTGCGAGCAAGGAGGCCTACAACTCAGTTACACCAGTTCTGGGTTTTAGAACAGCTTTTGTAGCTTGGATGAAATAGAAGTTCATCCAAGGCATCACATTTCCAGGGCAGGTATTCATAGATACGCTTTTTATCTTTGGAGGGAATGAAACCAACAGAAAACTTACTTAGACCATCTGTCCTAGATCACTTTCTTGTACTTCCAGGTTAGGTTTTGGACCATCCAGGGCCGTGTCCAGATTACTTTATTGGACTCCGAATAAATATAACATTTTTGGACATATCATTAGGGGTCTTCCATATCATTTTGGAGCCCATTGTCACGTTGCGGAGTAATGGGACGATAAACAGAGCGCTGATGGAGCGTCATTCCTTTTTATTTTGGAGGTGGATTCACGAAGCACAAAATACAAAAAGGAGATGACATAAACTAACTGACCAAACACTATAACAAAGCAAAGTGACTCACGTGCTGATAACCCAAGGCAGCCACGAACAATGATCCACACACAGGTGGCTGTGTGTGGAGTCTAAATACTATCCCCAATCAGAGACAACGCTATACAGCTGTCTCTGATTGGGGATGATCATCTCCCTAATAATGTGTGAGAGCTTGGTTGTGTGCCTCTCTCCTCCCCTAGGTGGGAGTAAGAGGCCTTACCACAACCAAGCCCTCACAGTACCCCCCCCCTAAGGTGCGGACTCCCGACCGCACACATACAGTCCCCCCTCTCCTGAAAAGAAAAAATGTCCAAAACTAGGGGGGACATGGCGGGGTACTGAGGTGGTTGCTGGTGGGGGCTCCGGTTCCGGTTCCGGGCGTGGCACAGGCTGTGAGAGTAGCCTCCCTACTACCTCTCCGTTGCACGCCCGATCCGGTCCGGACCCCGGCGCGGTGGTTCCCCCCTCAGTACTCCCGCCAGTCACCAAGTCCTGTCTGGACCCTGGTGCGGGAACCCTCGACCCTGGAGAGGGGCTGACAACCGGCCCCGGACTGGGCACCGGTGGAGCGGACTGCTCCGGCACTGGAGCGACGCAGATGACCGGCCCCGGACTGGGCACCGGTGGAGCGGACTGCTCCGTCTCTGGAGCGACGTAGACGACCGGCCCCGGACTGGGCACCGGTGGAGCGGATTGCTCCGGCACTGGAGCGACGTAGACGACCGGCCCCGGACTGGGCACCGGTGGAGCGGACTGCTCCGGCACTGGAGCAACGTGGACGACCGGCCCCGGACTGGGCACCGGTGGAGCGGACTGCTCCGTCACTGGAGCGACGTAGATGACCGGCCCCGGACTGGGCACCGGTGGAGTGGACTGCTCCGGCACTGGAGCGACGTGGACGACCGGCCCCGGACTGGGCACCGGTGGAGCGGACTGCTCCGGCACTGGAGCGACGCAGACGACCGGCCCCGGACTGGGCACCGGTGGAGGTTCAGGTCTGCTCACCTTCCCCGGAGCTCTCGGGCTGCTGACCCTCCCCGGGGACCTCGGGCTGCTGACCTTCGCCGGGGACCTCGGGCTGCTGACCTTCGTCGGGGACCTCGGGCTGCTGACCTTCGCCGGGGACCTCGGGCTGCTGACCGTCGCCGGGGACCTCGGGCTGCTGACCGTCGCCGGGGACCTCGGGCTGCTGACCGTCACCGGGGACCTCGGGCTGCTGACCGTCACCGGGGACCTCGGGCTGCTGACCGTCACCGGGGACCTCGGGCTGCTGACCGTCACCGGGGACCTCGGGCTGCTGACCGTCACCGGGGACCTCGGGCTGCTGACCGTCACCGGGGACCTCGGGCTGCTGACCGTCACCGGGGACCTCGGGCTGCTGACCGTCACTGGGTACTTCGGGCTGCTGACCGTCACCGGGTACTTCGGGCTGCTGACCGTCACCGGGGACCTCGGGCTGCTGACCGTCACCGGGGACCTCGGGCTGCTGACCGTCACCGGGGACCTCGGGCTGCTGACCGTCACCGGGGACCTCGGGCTGCTGACCGTCACCGGGGACCTCGGGCTGCTGACCTTCTCCGGAGGTCTCGGGCTGCTGACCTTCACAGGAGGCCTCAGGCTGCTGACCTTTACAGGAGACCTCAGGCTACTGACCGTCACAGGAGGCCTCGGGCTGCTGACCTTCTCCGGAGACCTCAGGCTGGATGCCGTGCCCCCCCTGGGCACCGACGCAGAGGTGGTCTTCAGCCCTGCAGCTGGTCTGGCTGTCGGCCCCAGACTGGGCACCGACACGCTATGGAGCTCCTGCTCCACAGCGGGACTGAACGTCGTGCCCACCCTGGGCACCGACGCAGAGATAGTTCCCAACCCTCTGGTGGGGCTGAACATCGTGCCCACCCTGGGCACCGACGCAGAGATGGTTTCCAGCCCTCTGGTTGGGCTGGCTGTCGGCCCCAGACTGGGCACCGACGCGCTATGGAGCTCCTGCTCCACAGCGGGGCTGAACGTCGTGCCCACCCTGGGCACCGACGCAGAGATGGTTTCCAGCCCTCTGGTTGGGCTGGCTGTCGGCCCCAGACTGGGCACCGACGCGCTATGGAGCTCCTGCTCCACAGCGGGACTGAACGTCGTGCCCACCCTGGGCACCGACGCGGAGAGGGTTTCCAGCCCTGTGGTTGGGCTGGCTGTCGGCCCCAGACTGGGCACCGACACGCTATGGAGCTCCTGCTCCACAGCGGGGCTGAACGTCGTGCCCACCCTGGGCACTGACGCACAGAGGGTTTCCACCCCTGTGGTGGCGACCGTCGCGGTAGCCTCCGTGCGAGGGGTAGGCACGGGGCGTACTGGACTGGGGACACGCACCATAGGTCTAGTGCGAGGAGCTGGCACGGGTCGCACCGGGCTGGAGATACGCACCATAGGTTGGGTGCGCGGAGTAGGCACAGACCGTACCGGGCTGGGGGAACGCACCACTGGTCTGGTGCGAGTAGCTGGAACGGGCTGTACCTGGCTGGGGAAACGCACCGTTGGGTCGGTGCGTTGAGCTGGCTCGGGTCGCGCCGGGCTGGGGAAACGCACCATAGGTTGGGTGCGAGTAGCAAGCACAGACCGTACCGGGCTGGGGGAACGCACCACTGGTCTGGTGCGAGTAGCTGGAACGGGCTGTACCTGGCTGGGGAAACGCACCGTTGGGTCGGTGCGTTGAGCTGGCACAGGTCGCGCCGGGCTGGGGAAACACACCATTGGTTGGGTGCGAGTAGCAGGCACAGACCGTACCGGGCTGGGGGAACGCACCACTGGTCTGGTGCGAGTAGCTGGAACGGGCTGTACCTGGCTGGGGAAACGCACCGTTGGGTCGGTGCGTTGAGCTGGCACGGGTCGCGCCGGGCTATTGTTGCGCACCGATGGTTTGGTGCGCTGAGTCGGTCTCCTCCTCCTCCGACTCTGGACCGGCGCTGGAGGCACCGGACTGGGAACTGACGCTGGAGCACGACTGTGCCTGTCGTCCCTACTCCAACGCCAATCCCCATCCTGTGAGGGTTCCTCCGGGAACCCCCACGAGTGAGGGAACAGAAGCACATCGCTGTCGTCTTCCTCCGACTCCTCTCTGTACTCCTGCTCCCACGGCTGTAGGGGCTCCTCCTGGAACCCCCACGAGTGCAGTGGTCGGGGCTCTACTCCCTCGATCCCCAACCACCCCCATAGCCCCCCCCCAAAATCCGTTTGAGGGGTTTTCTGGGCTCCAGGCTGGTCCTCAAACCTAGCCCGGTGACGTGTCCTCCGTCTCCGGTGCCTCGGCTGCTCCGGACCCCAGCCTTCCTCCACCGCATGATAATGGTAGACATCCTCTTTCGATAATTTCCCCATATCGTAGAGGATGTCTACCACTGTCTTCTCTCGCTGCGTCCCAGGGGGGGGGTGGATCATTCTGTCACGTTGCGGAGTAATGGGACGATAAACAGAGCGCTGATGGAGCGTCATTCCTTTTTATTTTGGAGGTGGATTCACGAAGCACAAAATACAAAAAGGAGATGACATAAACTAACTGACCAAACACTATAACAAAGCAAAGTGACTCACGTGCTGATAACCCAAGGCAGCCACGAACAATGATCCACACACAGGTGGCTGTGTGTGGAGTCTAAATACTATCCCCAATCAGAGACAACGCTATACAGCTGTCTCTGATTGGGGATGATCATCTCCCTAATAATGTGTGAGAGCTTGGTTGTGTGCCTCTCTCCTCCCCTAGGTGGGAGTAAGAGGCCTTACCACAACCAAGCCCTCACACCCATGATCACTTCTTTGGACTTTTTTGGACTTTCATAGTAAGTGAATGTTGCTCTTAAGGATCGGACCCTTTTTTTAAATTTTCACCTAAAATGTCATACCCAAATCTAACTGCCTGTAGCTCGGGATCTGAAGCAAGGATACACATATTCTTGATAGCATTTGAAAGGAAACACTTTGAAGTTTGTGGAAATGTGAAATTAATGTAGGATATTATAACACATTAGATCTGGTAAAATATACTACATAGAAAGAAATGTTGTTTTTTTATGTTTCTTTTTTGTACATCATCTTTGAAATGCAAGAGAAAGGACATAATATTACTTAGGAGTCCAGAAGCAATTTAGATTTTGCCCACTAGATGGCAGCATTGTATGTGCAAAGTTTCAGACATATCCAATGAACCATTGCAATACTGTACAAAATATTGTATCAAGTCTGCCCAAATCTGCCTATTGGTTTATTGATACATTTTCAAGTATAAAACTGTGCACTCTCCTAAAACAATAGCATGGTATTATTTCACTGTAATAGCTACTGTAAATTGGACAGTGCAGTTAGATTAACAAGAATTTAAGCTTTCTGCCCATATAAGATATGTCTATGTCCTGGGAAATGTTCTTGTTACTTACATCGTCATGCTAATCACATTAGCGCATTTTAGCGCAAGCCTCCCGAGGACGAGACATGATCCTGTAGAGGTTAATCTACGTTGTCAAAATACATACTTCTTCAACACATTTTTCTTTCTAAAAGTACCATATACCCAGATTCAATATGTGAGGACTCCCAACGGGTATTCTGATATTTGGCAGATAAGATGCTTAGATAAAGGATTCACGTTAGTGGTTTCCTCGCAAATTCTCTGAACCCTACTGGCCTTATCAGCTGTAACCTTGATCTTCCAGAGGCTGCAGTGACATTGACCACAGACCAGGAGATACACAATGTTCTTACACATTGTCCCAGTCCCAGATAACTATCACTTTTGATCTTTCTCTGTTTCAACTTGCCATCAACCAATAAACAGAATTTCGACTGATTGTTTGCAGTGCATTGAGTTCAATGCCTATTTTCACTGTACTGTATCAGTGAAATACATTAGCCATGAAATGGTCTACCATAAAATGGGTATTTATTGCTTTATTACATTGGAGCAGAAGTTCTGCTATAATACTGTGTGTGAATCCATTTCTGCCTTTCATAATGATCCACCTCTGATATTTCATCTGAGAAGTGAGGAGACTATGTTGCTTATTGTATTTGCCAATGACAATAGATACCCTCACGCTTCTATTGTGCTCTGAACTGGAAAATCTTGGGTGTGTCTAGAGAGAATAGAGATGTCACGTTGCCAGGTATAATACAATCCGGCATTGTTCTTCTTAGTCAACTCTAGCTTCTCCTCCAAGGCCAAGACCCGAAAAGGGATGTCATAGGATACTGATATATAAGTGAGAGAATCTCTTAGCAAGAGAGTGTGTAATATCAGAATATATCCTATAGAAATATGTGCATATCTTGAAATATCTTCAATGAGTCCAGATAATGTCTTTATTGATTGAATGTCACTGCATTGCAGTCCTTAACAGCCTTGTGCTATATAACTCTTGATTTCAAAATACCAAAGTTACACAAGTACAAAAACATAACATTGTAATAACATTTGTAACAAGCACTTAATAACTCCAATTCCTTTCCCATTTTCATTTGCAAAAGATGCACACTTTGGACATACATGTCAATTTCACAGTTTATTGTCCATTTTGCCTATCCTATGAAAACCTATCCTGTATACTTCATGTCATGAGAAAATCTAATAAGAATGGAAGGCCGAATCCATATAATCTATAGTCTATCCTTGATGGCCACACAATAATGTTGCTGTAATCATTATGAGTCATTTGTTTGTTTGCAGGCGGAAATCCCCCAATACCACTCACCTCAAGATCCATAAAATGATTGTCAAAATTTCGATTGCTCCGCATACAGTATATAGTCATAGCACCTAATCACATCC
The DNA here is from genome assembly GCA_023634145.1 of Thymallus thymallus. Lineage (NCBI taxonomy): Eukaryota > Metazoa > Chordata > Actinopteri > Salmoniformes > Salmonidae > Thymallus > Thymallus thymallus. The sequence goes on along the minus strand of CM042409.1, from coordinate 24,445,724 downwards.
AAACTCCAATTAATGCCTTTATGACTTGCAGTTCAAATAAAGTGTTACCCAGATACCAATGACAGGCATAATTTCAGTCGCTTTATCCGGTAATGTAGCACCATAATCATACCACACACAAATGAAGCACTGTTCTATGCACCGCCACGGCACGTGCATGCTCTCAATGTAATAAAACCAGTCTGAATATTTATAAAAAAATGAATTAAAGCCGAGGTGTACATTTTTTTTATTTTTATGATAACAACAGCGGTCCTATTTATGACAGCAATTTACAGTGCTAATAGGGGCGGTCATGGAGGCACTTAGCTAATGTATGGATTTACAGGCATTCCTTCACTCGGTTCAGGGAAGAAGCCTCCGCTTGTTCCCTTTGATTCCCCAGAGCTCCATGCGACTCTGTTACATAACAAAGTGGCCCATTATCTTAGGGGCTTTGAAGCGGAGGTCCAACTTTCCCAGCAGTGCTGATACTGCCAAGGCACCACCCGCTATTTGTCACTGCCATGGAGGGGGAGGAAGGGAGGGAGGGAGGGCAGGTGTAGGAAGGTGAGGGGGACGAGGTAAGGAGGTAAGGAGAGGAGATAAGGTGCTTGGCATGTGACGATATTTAGCGTCCCCTTCACGTGCACGCAATGCACACTCACAAACACACACACACACACGTCTCTCCTCCATTCCCCCTTCTTTCTCTTCCATCTCCTCTATTTCAGTGACCTGGAATTCCTGACAGGCTTTCTCCTACCGGGTCACGTGAACTTGTTTTGGACTAAATGTCCTTGTGAGAAGTGGGGAGAGAGGGAGGATAGAGGAGAGGGACAACAACAACAATAACAACACACACTCACACGGTTTCTCTCACACATACAGCCATACACACAGACATACACAAACACACACATTGGCTCTGGGAAGAAGAGAACAACCAGTTTAAAATAGCCCGGCAACATCTATTTCAGGGTTTATATGAGGTGCGAACACGTTCCAACTCCAAGGCAGCACATGATATATGTACAGAAGCTAGTGTTTGCTGGGTCAATGCCTGGTTAAAACCCAACAACAGCACCATTGATGGCCTGTGTTCCTGCCCAAAGTCACGCTAGTGTGTGTGTGTGTGTGTGTGTGTGTGTGTGTGTGTGTGTGTGTGTGTGTGTGTGTGTGTGTGTGTGTGTGTGTGTGTGTGTGAAGGGGAAGCTACATATCCTCATAGCAGGAGGAGCCTTACAGAGCCTGGGTATGTTTCCTTAGGTAGGGAACGAGGGTTATCCTCACATTACAGAACTAGGCTATTAGAGTCAGGTTGTGGAACAATGGAACTCTGGAGTCGTCAGAATTCCCCCTACAGGGAGAGTGATATATTCCAGACAGTATTGGGATAACAATACAATACCCTGCTGAGGCCATAAAATGGTCAATCGTTTGCTCAGCAGGTGCCTATTTTGATGGGGTTTCTTGGAATGTATACAGTCATTGCTTACCATGACATTTCTGTGCTTAGTGAAGTGTAGAAGTTCATAGACACATACAGCAAAACATACAGCAAAACATACAGTTACATATTGGGATATTATTTTTTACGATATATCGTATTGTTTTGACAATATCGCATTGTTTTGACAATATCGCAATATTATTTTTGCGCTAGTTGGCTGTACCTGCACCAAAAGTCCTTTATAGCTTCTTCTTCATATTGTTTTTAAATAGGGAGCCCATTTGTTTTGAGCACTTTTATTTCCATGACTCAAGGCTCTCTCTTGTCTCTCTACAGCAGACATATGGTGATCAATATCAAATAAAATAAATACAATTTGTCACATGCGCCGAATACAACAGGGGTAGATCTTACAGTGAAATGCTTACTAACAAGCCCTAACCAACAATGTAGTTTTAAGTAAAATAAGTGTTAGGTAAACAATAGATAAGTAAAGAAATAAAAGCAGTAAAATAATAGTAAAAATAACAGTAGCGAGGCTTTATACAGGTGGTACCGGTACAGAGTCAATGTGCGGGGGCACCGGTTAGTCGGGCTAATTGAGGTAATATGTACATGTAGGTATAGTTAAAGTGACTATGCATAGATAATTAACAGAGAGTAGCAGCAGCGTAAAAGAGGGGGTGGGGGGGGACGACACAATGCAAATAGTCGGGTAGCCATTTGATTAGCTGTTCAGGAGTCTTGTGGCTTGGGGGTAGACTTGGCGCTCCGATACCACTTGCCGAGCGGTAGCAGAGAGAACAGTCTATGACTTGGGTGGCTGGAGTCTTGGACAATTTTTAGGGCCTTCCTCTGACACCTGGTATAGAGGTCCTGGATGGCAGGAAGCTTGCCCCCAGTGATGTACTGGGCCGTACGTACTACCCTCTGTAATGCCAATAATAATATAATATGTTTGGAAAGTATCGCAATAAAATCACAGTATCGAATCGCAATACATATAATATCGTCAAAATCACAATACATATCGTATCGGCACCTACGTATCATGATAATATCGTATCGGGAGGTCCCTGGCAATTCCCAGCCCTAGTACATAACATAGGATAAAGAATACTTTCTAATCCACTTACCTTCTTCCAGGTACAGACCTTTCAGAGCGATCAGATTTCTTAAGGCTGAATTTATTTACAGGGTGCACCGGTGCAAAGATTGAACCTGGTCTTTCCAGAATGGAATAACAGAAAAAATAGTATTTATTATATATATTTTTTTTCCATAACCTTTATTTGACCTCTTTGTTCTATTGTAAAAAATATATATATATTCCTTCAGACCAAATAACAGGTGTTCACAATGTACCTGTGCAAATGCTTAGTCAATATGACCCCATGTGCCCTAAAACCCAAATCTAAGTTTGTCATTAAAAAACAAACTTAAAAGAGTGTCTGCAGATTGTTAAATCTACTCGTCAGATAGCTTCGGCTCTCATGCTTCGCTCACGTTGCTCTCGAATGTGGAACTTCATATTTAAAAAATTAGGTATGAGTGGAGCACTGATTGCCAGCGACTGCTGGTTGATTGGCTGTAAGTAGACCCTTTCCATCCCTTTTCAGAAACGATGGAAAATGGACATATCAGAAATTGTATTTTTATGCAATTTGGTTGGAAAGACACTACCCCACGTGGGCATCAGTGAACATTATTGGCTGTTTAGTTTGCGTTAACTATCCCTTTAATGTTGCTCATCAAAGTATCCTAGGGCTGGAAAAGACAGGATGACAAGAAAGGATGACAACATAAATACAGCACTACTTTTGAACGTGTGAGCCCTTGTGGGTCAAAAGTAGTGCACTATAAACAGATTAGGGTGCCATTTCGAATGCAATCAAAGTCTTTGTGTTGCTGCATCACTAGACAGAAAAGTAAGGAGCTATTTTGAGCGGGCTGTAAGGGTTTAAAGGGCAAAGGGGAGGTAAACATAGGGACATCAGCAGGCCTCCCCATATTCAACTTCAAAGCATTATTTCCCCCTGAGGTTTAACCAGGGGGAGGGGGAATCCTCTAAACCTCAAAACTGAAACTGTTTAGCAGGGATTGATTGATTTACTTCATTGAAACTCATGATTGCACTCATTTACCAAGTTAGCACTTTCCATTGGTCACCTTTGGGCCAAGGAACACTAATTTCAAACTCATATAATGCCATATAGATATGTTGCACTGATGTTATGTTTTAAGTTTTCAAACAAAATCCTCTCTAAACAGTACCACAATAATGTACAGTTGTTGTGACAAACTAGCTCATAGTTTGCCTTATTCAATATTGTTCTTATGGAAGCTCAGATTGATGAATGTTATAGTGATTTTAATGTTGAAGAATAAGTGTATAACTAGGTATATCTATTGTATTTACTGTATATATGCAGTATATAGTAATATGACCAAGGTTAGTGGTGATATCAATACTAATATCAATAATAACTATACTTGGTTGTTTGTTGTGTGAGCGTGAGTGGCAGGAGAATAGCCGTCCTGTTGAGTGACCAGTGGACCAGCTGCTAGCCATCACACCACCAAGAATCTCATATTGGCCGTATACAGGCACCTCCCCGTCCCACCTCCCTCACACACACTGACACACACCACTCTCTGTCACACCTACCAGTCGGTGCCTTTGAAGTGGAATGAACACACGCACACATACATGCACACGCACACACACCTATGTTCCCCCTGACCCCGCTACAGAGGGATTTGTGTCAACAATAAACAAGCTGTCACCCTCAGTTTGAACACAGACTGTAGCCAATGGTGGGATCGAACATGGCACGACGTGTGACTGTGAGGTGAGGCTCCCATAATGGCTCTGTGATGCTATGGCTGTCACACTCAATTAGCCATCTTTAGCTTCTGGACCTGGGCTGAGTTTCCCAAAGCCCTTGTAGCTCAACATGATCTCATTAGAATATGTCAAAATAGTGCCATTGAACCATATATATATCATAATACCCCATAATGACAAAGTGAAAACTCGTTTTTAGACATTTTCGCAAATGTTTTTAAAATGAAATACAGAAATATCTCAACGAAACACAACAAAATGTGGAATAAGTCAAAGTCTGAAGGCACTGTATGTCATGTGTGGTGACATATTTCTTATACAGTATGAAAGTTCCACTTTCGAGAGCAACGTGAATGAAGCATGAGAGCCGAAGCTATCTGAAGAGTAGATTCAACAATCTGCGGACACTCACTTTAATGAAAAAAGTAGATTCATTAGAACCATTTTGTTTGTTCACGAACAGAAGAATGACGTCAAACAACTATTTGATTATAGTGACTCTCTCTGTGCACGTGGGTTGTGGAGATAATTAATGCACTATGCCACATTAAAGTTTTGAAAATCATCCCTGTTCTCCTTTTGTTATTAACAGTTTTTATTCACTGAAGGGGCAAGCTACATGGATATTAGTAATTGTCCTGTTTTTTCACTCTCACTCATTTGAGTCCTGCTTGAAATATAGACTGAATTTGAAATGTAAAAACTGAAATTCATAAAAAACAAATACACAACAATGTTCATAACATCTCTGTTTTTCAGGAAGTCTACTATTTCCCCCAGGCAACCTGTAGGAAATTGACCAACCGAGGGGGTTGGGGAGCCCCTGGGAGTTTCCCACCCCCGATAGCATATGAACAGGTAATTCAATAATCAATAATTGAATTACAAGAAAATCACTGTAAAACAGCTACATTTTTTCTCAGCCTCATGGCAAAATGTTTAGAATAGCAGGAAATTAGCTATAATACTGCACATTTTTCTCTCTGCCCCATGGTAATATGTGTAGAATTGTATGAAATTAGCTTTAAAAAAGAAACTTGCTCAGACCTTGTGGGGGGGCTCCGGGAAACTGCAATACGACACTGCACACACAGTGTTACTCCCAAAAACGCACACACACATACACACAGCAACACAGCAACACAGCAAAGGTATAAAGTATTTCATTTGGCATTGAGATTTTCCTTTTGACAGCCAAGAGGAGAGCGTTTATGACCTGGCCTGATAATGGAAATGGGAATCTTAAGTCTGTCTCTGTCTCTGTCTCTGTCTCTGTCTCTGTCTCTGTCTCTGTCTCTGTCTCTCTCTGTCTCTCTCTCTCTCTCTCTCTCTCTGTCTCTGTCTCTGTCTCTCTCTGTCTCTCTCTGGATTGGAGGAATCCTGTATGCGATGAGCCTTCTTCTGAGAAACCAATCAGTATTCTTCAAGGATCATCAACAATGCTTCTTAAATAGAGCATACAAACTATTTCCTATTCAAATTAATATGAATTTCAAAATTGCTACTAACAAACTCATAACCTTGCCCTTGAGAGCCAATGCTCAAACTCTAATGACTTGGCTTGAGAGTTTACTGCTGCATTGAGAAAGAGCCACATATCTCTGCACCCACATTATGGTAACTGAATTGGTCACAGTTGTAATTATTGGAAGACACAGTGTACAGTGAAAAGATACAGTTGGCTCCTGATAAGTGCATTTCTGTGAAGTGCAGTTTTCCACGCTGTCACTGACATTCCAATGCTGTTGGTTTTAACAGGAGTTGACCGAAGGCTGTTGTGAAGTACAATGGAGTATTATCATGTATCCAATTATCATGATTATATCTAAAACAAATAGTGATTATATTGTATTTTCACGAGAGACTAGTTAGTCACCGTTGGTGACCCCAATGTATTTTGTTTCTCTGAGGCGTTACTAAGCAACCAGTATAGGCATACTGTATGTGGACCTTCTTTTTTGAAATATTAATCAATTTATTTTTCAAACCAAGAGATTTCATGTCCTACTTGTGCACTTGTTGTGTGTGTGAACAGCAGTCCATTAGATTGAAAAACAAAAGGATCACAGGCAGTGTACACATGCATGTGTTTATCGAAAGTGTTTCTTTGTGTTGCAGTGTGAGGGACTGTGTGTGCGTGAGATTGTGTGTGTGTGTACGCATCTATGTGCATATGTTTGTGTTTGTGTGTACATATTGTTGTGTACAGAATCAGTCTAAAGAATAATTATAGAGAATTCTGGACTTTTTTTTTCCTTTTTTGGAAACATGTGACATGGGGCAGCCATTGTAAAGACTGCCCATATTGAGTGTGTGTCTGGATTCTATTTGGGGCTCTGTTTTGGCCAAACCAAGCATGACGAGTGTGGAGTGCACAGAGCACTGGGGGTGACGTAACCTTTTTAACCCTGTGAAATAACCCACTGCCCCCTGGGATAGCTGACTGGTCATTTGTATTGATTGATTGACAAAATGTATGAGATAATTCAAAAAATACACATTCAGCCATGTCACCTGGGAGGTTACCTCTCACGTATGTTAAACATTTCAAAAGTTATTTATGATAACAATGTCAGATTTGATGCAGATTGGAGTGTACCTTATTCAGTAGTGTTCTGATGTCAGCTCTGCTTTGAGGGAAGATTGGTTAAGTAGTTTTGGCAAAAAATGTGACTGGTTAAGTAGTTTTGGCAAAAAATTTGACTGGTTAAATAGTTTTGGCAAAAAATGTGATTGGTTAAGTGTAAATAAAAGTCTGGACGTTATTTATCTCTTTGGTATTGCCCTTCTCTTTATGGTCCTTCGAGCCAGATCAGCCACTATTTTTCATTCAACGTTTAGTGTTAATGGTAAGGTTAGAAAACAAACACCACACAGAGATTATAAACAGCAACCGTGTGTATGGTGCGTTGACTCAAACCAAGTTGTCCCTGTAGAGAGGTTGTTAGTGAACTAAATAAGACACTAATGTTAACTGAGAGCAATACTGGCTGGTGCACCTTGAAACCCTGGTCTTCACTGTACGGGATTGTATGGCACAATCCATCTCCCCTAATTCAAGGCTAAGGCAGAGTAGAGGTGGGGCAAGGAACGGAGCTTATTGAATCAAAGAAGTGTCCTATCGAACAAAGCAGTAACCAGTGCCCACATTCATAAAGCTCCTCATAGTGTTAAGTGCTGATCTAGGATCAGGTCCCCCTGTCTATATAATCGTATTAATTTTGATCTAGAAGGCAAAAGATCCTAAATCAGCAGTCCTATTATGAGGCGCTTTATAAATAGGGCCCAGGATTTTCCAGAACGTACTCTTCCCTTCATACCACGAGAAAACACATTCACATTCACATCCATTCATCATTCATCATTTGTTTCATTCATTAAATAAATGTTGTTTTGATTATTAAATGGATGTCAGCTCCGTCTTAACCCGGAAACGACCCCACTCGTTTTGATTGGACAGAACCCTAAAATTATATCTCCCCTCTGTATCTTTCCTTCCCTCTTTTACCTACCTTTCTCTCTTCATCGGTATACCATCCCTCGTGAACCTCCTCCTCCCTCTTTCTTCTCTAATGCCACAGTGTGCTGTTTTATCACTGTGAAATATTGACCAAGGAAAGAGAAGCCAGATGTAGAGCTGCTCTCTTTTTTCAAGAGGCCAGAGAATGGGGGAATGGGAGCACAGGACGAAAAATATAAAGGGGTCTCTCATGATTAGATCTGTCCCCACTATGAGCTCCTGTTACATTACACATTTTCCCATTAAAGCAAATATCCTGCAATTCTACACATTTTGCCATGACTTATGCCATGTTCATTATGACATCTGAGGGACTAACAAAATCAATGGGGTCAAAGGTTTAGATAGCTGGCTAGACTAATTTACCTAGCAATCTATAAAATGTTAGCTGACGTGGGCTAATTGAGTGAATGTCAGTGACTGACATAACAAGAGGAAAACTGCTGATGCACTGCCAAACGTAGAAATTACACCTTGTGTATTTTACTATTCCCACTGACTTCTTGAAGAAGGAAAAAACGTCACTGTGAGTGTGTATCTACATCAAATAACACTTGTGTGTACACATTGCACAAATGCAAACACACACGCATCTTGTGCACACACACGCGTTTCATGTGTGTTATCGTATGTGTATGAAATACACGAAATAATAAACAACACACACACACACACACACACACACACACACACACACACACACACACACACACACACACACACACACACACACACACACACACACACACACACACACACACACACACACACACACACACACACACACACACACACACACACACACACACACACACACACACACACACACACACACCCAGGAGTAGGTCTGAATGACAACTCTTACACACATTTAGCAAAGTCTGGTCACCCCTAATCTCTCTGCTCCACATCTGTATCATGACAAAGAAAAAAAAACTTCTTAAAACACACAGGGGCTAATCTTTCCTGGCATAGCACGTTGTTAGTGCCTTATACGCCTACATATTAATAAAAACTCCAACTCCCACGAGACCTCATTTAGGGCACTCTCTACAGGGTTGATTAGGACATAATGGGTCTCTCTCTCTGGACCCTATGGCCCCTGGTCAAAAGTAGTGTACTTAATAGGGAATAGGGTGCCATTTGGGACACAGATTCTCTCTCTCTGTATTCTAAACTACCCTACCTCAGCCAGAGCCTCAGAGGAATAAAGACCCATTGTCCTAGACCCGCTTTGCCCCCTCTGTTTCCCTTCACTGTGTCACAGTCTATTCCTCAAGCGCTGTACTGCCCCAACAAGGCCCAATCCCAAATGGTCCCGGTTCACCAAGCCTGGGAATTTGGCACCTATATGCTCCAGAACCTCAACTACCGTCCGTCCGTCTAGCTAGTGCTAGGCGGCAGCGCTAACTGGGTTAGGGGCAAAATAGGTCACTCTGCGAACTAAAACAAGGTTCTGTTTTATGAGGAACGGAAGCGGTGGTTTGAACTCATCCCATAGGAATTACAAATATAAGGATCAAGCCCTAGGTTCAAGGGTTAAGTAAACAATTATACGACAGAATCACTGCATTACTTACTATGTTAAGAATCGACTGGTTTTGATAATCTAATTGTCTTCTCATAATAGGAGTGCACTGAAAAAGTTGTTGCCTAGATACTCTATGGTGTGGCCAATTAGGAGATGGGCTGCTTATGTAACGATGGTTAAGGAGGTGGGTTGGATCTAGCCAAATGGCTGTGGTAGGGGCAACTAGGAGACATCGTTACATGGTAGGTGACAGCCATGCGTCGCCATGACTCGCACCACTGTTGATGTTGAAGTTGGGAGAGATTCCTTCAATCACCTCTCTCACTGAACATTAGAACTCAGGCTTTTTTCCAAGCACAACATATGATAGCCAGCAGGCCCATATGTCAGCACAACTTGTAGGCATTGCCTTCAAGCACAAATCAAGCATAAACAAGGGTACTTTGATATCTGATCGTGGAGAACAGAAGCAACCTGATACGAATGTCATTGGCATCACTGAACCCTCCATCTGATCAAATTGCAACAGTATGAAAGAGTATAAAAATGTAGGACAGAGACATGAAATCAAACTTACAGTACTTTTATTTGATATGATAAATATGAACTATGATTTTGTTGCATCATCATGTTCATGGGCAAGGACATTATTGTCATCATCTGCATCATTGTTGTCATCCTTATATAAGTATGAAATAAATGAGGAGAGTGATACTCAAGAAACACATAAAAGAAACTGCTAAATTGATCCACAATGACTTGCGGTTACATAAGGAGGGGGGGTTCTGGGAATAACCCTGAGGGACAAAGGAGAGTTATAAGGGAAAATCTTACACACACTGGCCCTTAATGTCAAAACCATTGAAGCACCGGTCCAGGCAAACGTATATCCTATTCTAAAAATGTCTGGGAAAAACTATTCACAAAGACCTGTAATTTTACAATCCTGAGAAAGTCCATTTACAGCACAGTTATGAACTACATAGTTAATCAACTACACGATTGATCCATCAGTTTTAATAAATCAAGGCATGTTAAATGCTTGTTGTTTTACGGTTTTAACATTGCTTTAAACATGAATGACTAGGTTATGGGAAATAGAGAAATACTGTAGCAAGAAAAAAACAGAGGAATAGCAAGGAATAGCATAGTAGCTTACAATGAATCAGTGGTGGGGTGATACTTTGCTATTGTTCGAACTGCAGATTGACCCTTTAAGGCTTGCATAACCTTTTGACATAGGCCTATAATTACATATGTACTGTATATCTGTTTAAAAAAAGATGTATCAAAGCAGTAAGGGGTGGTTGTAGTAACCTTATGTAACCTGTTGACTCGTTATCAAAAGCTTATTCGGAGGGAATGAGATCTATTCAATTCAATTATATGGTCATTTCAGTGTATCCTTCTGATAGCAACTGTTATTACTTCAAAAAATGAAACAGGTGTAGATATTACCATGAAATGCTTACTTACAAGCCCTTAACCAACAATGCAGTTTTAAGAAAAATAAGAGTTAAGACAAATATTTACTAAATAAACTGGTGTTGAATGCTGAGCTGTAGTCAATGAACAGCATTCTCATGTAGGTGTTCCTTTTGTTCAGGTGGGAAAGGGCAGTGTTGAGTGCAATAGAGAATGCGTCATCTGTGGATCTGTTGGGGCGGTATGCAAATTGGAGTGGGTCTAGGGTTTCTGGGATGATGGTGTTGATGTGAGCTATGACCAGCCGTTCAAAGCACTTCATGGCTACAGACGTGAGTGCTACGGGTCGGTAGTCATTTAGGCAGGTTACCTTGGTGTTCTTGGGACTATGGTGGTCTGCTTGAAAGATGTAGTGTTCAGTGTTGCTTGCCTCAAAGTGCGCATAGAAGTCATTTAGCTTGTCTGGTAGGCTTGTGTCACTGGGCAGCTCACGGCTGGGCTTCCCTTTGTAGTCCGTAATAGTTTGCATGCCCTGCCACATCCGACGAGTGTCGGAGCTGGTGTAGTAGGTTTCAATCTTAGTCCTGTATTTATGCTTTGCCAGTTTGATGGTTCGTCTGAGGGCATAGCTGGATCTGGGTTAGAGTCCCGCTCCATGATATCGGCATCTCTACCCTTTAGCTCCGTACGGATGTTGCCTGTAATCCTTGGCTTCTGGTTGGGGTATGTACATACGGTCACTGGGGGGACAACATCATCAATGCACTTATTGATGAAGTCGATGACTGATGTGGTATACTCCTCAATGCCATCGGATGAGTCCCGGAACATGTTCCAGTCTGTGCTAGCAAAACAGTCCTGTAGCTTAGCATCTGCGACATCTGACAACTTCTGTATTGAGTGAGTCACTGGTACTTCCTGCTTTAGTTTTTGCTTGTAAGCAGGAATCAGGAGGATAAAATTATGCTCAGATATGCCAAATGGAGGACGAGGGAAAGTTTTGTACGTGTCTCTGTGTGTGGAGTAAAGGTGGTCTAGAGTTTTTTTTTCTCTGGTTGCACATGTAACATGCTGGTAGAAATGAGGTAAAACTGATTTAAGTTTCCCTGCATTATAGACCCCGGCCACTACGAACGCCGCCTCTGGATGAGCATTTTCTTGTTTGCTTATGGCTTTTTACAGGTCGTTGGTAAATAGATAGCTACGAAAAAAATATAGGTGAAAACTGGGTAAATAGTGTGGTCTACAGCTTATCATGAGATACTCTACCTCAGGCAAGAAAAACCTTGAGACTTTCTTAATATTTGATTTTGCACACCAGCTGACAAATAGACACAGACCGCCACCCCTTGTCTTACCGGAGGTATCTGTCCTGTCTTGCCGATGCATGGAAAAAACAGCAAACTGCATATTATCCATGTCGTCGTTCAGCCACGGCTCAGTGAAACATAAGATATTACAGTTTTTAATGGCCAATAGGACGGATGGTAGAGGGAGGTTAACTACTCGCCGACTAATTCTCACAAGGCACCCGGACCTGCGTCCCCTGTATCAGCTTCTTTTCTTCATGCGAATGAAGGGGATTTGGGAATAGTCCGGTATCTGGAGTAAGTTACAAACAACGCCAAAAAACACACAAAATAGCACAATTGGTTAGGCCAAAAACATACACTTTAGGTTTGGCATGGCATACTATCATTCCTTCATAAATACTCATCAACTGTTTTCATTTCTGATATATTAAACACCTCATAGACAGTAGCTTCAGTGGCTTCATTATATTCCAGTCATAAAGCGGAACGCCTATCTGTTGTTCCATCAAATTAGTCTGTTGAAGATTCCAAGCATCACTATATAAACAAACAAGCCATAACACCTCTTCGTAGTATAGCTACAGTACATAATGGGCTAGAGGGATCACAACCATACAAGTCAAAAGGGCCTCCATAGAGATCAAAGAAGTGTGGGTGCAGCTGGAAAAGCATGACATCCCCTCCCAGTGTGGTAAGCAAGACCTGGGTTCAAATAAAACCAAATTATTTAAAATACTTCAGCTGGGGTTGATTGAGCTTGCCTGACACAATGGAATCAATATAATATTGGAAAAACTGCAAACCCTGCCAATCTGGCAGTCCAGACAGGCTAAAGCAAACGCTAAAAGTATTTGAAAGATTTTGAATAGTATTTAAACCCAGGTCTGCGCTAAGCATGCGTGCACGGACATGCACTGGCGTGACCCCAGCCATTTTCACATAATGTTTATTAATTTTGGCCATGTTAAAAATGAAGCCAGGAGCAAGGGGTTTCAGGCCGCTCGCCAAGCAAACCAGCAGGGAGACGAAAAGTAGGCAATGGAACTAACGGTGCATGTGATTACAAATTATGTAGTGCGAGAGCAAAATATGTAAATAAAGCTCTCCGGATTTGAGGGCAAATATTTAGGGGAGTCTGTGAACTGCGACATATTTTTTTCTTATTTCGGTTCTGCAGTTCTCCCGTAGAGAAAAAGGGGCCTTCAAAATGGCCAAGTCATGTAGTTTCATTTGAGAACAAGGTTCGCTTGCAGATTAGTTTTAAACTCTAGGCTGAGTTGGAGTTATCGGATGATGAGTTGACGACGCAATCCAATTTCAAAGGTTTTCTGGACAGACGTGTCGTCGCTGTCGTCAATGGCTGTTTTTTCTCCTGTTTGTTTATGCGATTGCCATTGACAAACAACGAAACCTAGAGCCTAAAGGGACCTTTTGACCACTGTTTCTCTACACAAATATTGACTGGAGCCCAGAGCCATCGTCATCAGCTGGGAAGGAGTCACTGACATGAGGTTCGATGAGGAGAGACAAACGTCAGACAGTCAGTGAAGCATGTTGCACAACGTTTAGGTCACATTATGTAGGCTGTAGGATATCGAAGATACACTGTTGTTAGATGTGATGGTATAACCTTAATCAAGGTCTGGATTCTGCAATGAATGCTACCGACCTCCACTGAATACAAAGGGCTAGTATATTTACGCAATAAGGCAAGAGGGGGTTTGTGGTATATGGCCAGTATACCATGTCTAAGGGCTGTTCTTAAGCATGACGCAATGCGGAGTGCCTGTATACAACCATTAGCCGTGGTATATTGGCCATATACCACAAACCCTCAAGGTGCTTTATTGCTCTTAGAAACTGGTTAACAACGTAATTAGAGCCATAAGAAATATGTTTTGTCATACCTGTGGTATACGGTCTGATATACCACGCCTGTCAGCCAATCAGCACTCAGGGCTCGAATCACCCACTTTATAATTGTGTATAATATTAAGAATGCTTATTGTGTGTTTTTAATGAGTTATAACTAGGCTTGAATGTGAAAATAAATGCATTTTCTACCGTTTCTCATGGTGGAATTCTCACCAAAGGACATTGTGTGTTTGTCTTTCAGATTGTATTAGGTACCATTTTGCCACATTACAGCCTCAACCACATCATAACAATTTGATATGCTGCCTTCCACTCTGCAACTGACCCTCATCCTCAGCAAGGATTCTCTGTACAAACAACACAAAACTGTGCCAAAATCCTAATTATATTTTATGTTTTTTCCTCCACTTTGAGGTCATCTCATCTTTTTTGCTCATCGTGATAGATGATTGCATTATTGTACATTACATCTTCATTATTACTTTATCGTACATAACATCTTCATGGTAACATTATTTTATTGTCAGAGATGCATGGTTCATTCTTCATCGATGCATAACTGTTGCTGTTTTGGACCACTGAGAACAATTGTTTCCAGAGTACGTTTCAAACTCTCCTCTCAGTTAGAAGAACATGTTGCTAACAGAATGCACTTTTTCCCATATGGAAATCTTTTCCAATTACCTTTTGGCACTTATCTATTCTGCAGAGCATAGTGAAAGACATAAACCGTGTGCGGCTCATTTGAAGTACTGTAATGGAATTCCTATCAGAAACACATGTCACTGTTCAATTCAAAACTGCAGCACTTAATTTGGTCTTTTTGCCCCCCTTAAAATATTGTATGGAACTATTCAGGAATATGTTGGGAACATTCAGGAACATGTTGTTAAATACATTTCACTTACACAGTAGGTTAGGCATCAAACTGACAGTCGCATGTATTATCCAACGTTTGTGAGAGGATCCCAATCCATAATGGATGTCTCATGCTTGAAAACACTGTGCCATTGCATTTCCCATCACTATCTTGTCCCCCCAACCATACCACAACCACTCCCTTGACAGAACAATCCCACTTCTGACACCAGTGAATAACCAAGAAAGCATAACATACAAATAAATAAAAAAACTGCACCTAAAATAAAGTAAATAACTAATATATTAAAATAATGTGCCTTCACACCCCTTGATTTACTCCACATTTTGTTGTGTTACAACTTTAATTCAAAATTAATTAAATCAATTTTTGTTCTCACCCATCTACCCTCAATACCCCATAATGACAAAACATGTTGTTAAAAATGTTGCCAAATTGATTGAAAATGTAATACAGAAATATCTCATTTACATACAGCGGGTGAAATAAGTATTGAACACGTAACCATTTTTCTCAGTAAATATATTTCCAAAGGTGCTATTGACATGAAAGTTTCACCAGATGTTGGTAACAACCCAAGTAATCCATAGATACAAAGAAACCAAAACAAATAAGTTCAGAAATTAAGTTATGTGTAATAATGTGAAATGACACAGGGAAAAAGTATTGAACACATGTAAGTATTCACACCCCTGAGTCAATACTTTGTAGAAGCACCGTTGACTGTGATTACAGCTTTGAGTCATCTTGGCTATGTCTGTATTTGGGGATTTTCTCCCATTGTTCCTTGCAGGTTTTCTCAATCTCTGTTAACACTCAGAGTGCAGGAATTCCATAACTACTAGAATGGCCATGATGGTCATTCTGACCGCTGATATTTCAATTGTATAAATATTCCATAATAAATAATAAATTGCTAAATTAATGCATTTATTATGTTAAAATAGGTCATAAGAAACCTCAGGACACCAAATGAAAATTGTATTCAGTCAAAAAATGTATTGATTCATCCAGAAGCGGATAGACTGTAAATTCTAAAAATACTAAAATACTAAGATGTATTTTATGTATTTTCTGACTGTAAGACAAAAGTTGCCTGCCCAGCTGGCACGACCAAACTACACCTAAACTATATTGAAACTAATTTCACACGTATAATAATAATAATAGATGTGGCCTAAAGACAATATTTAATTGACAATAGTCTGATGGGTGACAATATTAACAATTGTCAAATAAAAATGAAGAGACTGATGACCTGCACAGCGTACAATAACAGTGTGCACTGACAAAGAAGCCAGGAGCTTATCAAATGGCACTTCTTCCATATCATCCTACAGAGGTCCACGCAGACCAGATGTTTTGATTGCTATCCCCCATTAGAAAGAGCAGATTCCAAGGTTTCTAATGAAACTGTTTTTGCCAAACAACTGTACAAATTGAGGGGATGGTCTCTGTTTCAAAATATAACTTAGCAGACATCATGGCCTGTAATGTCTGTTAAAAGAAAAAGTTTATTTAATTGGCTTGGCGCAGCCATGGATTGGCATGGTGCAGCGATAGCCTTGGCTACTAAGTGCAGATAAATACAACTCAAAACATGGTATTCTGTCCATTTGAATAATTACCTTGTATCATGTTTGTTTTTTTCCTAAATTAAATATTAATGGATTTACTTGTGATTGTGTATATTAACACTAGAAAGGCAGCAAGAATCATAATGAGACTAAAAATGAATGTAAATGTTTAATTACTCTGCCATTTTTAAAGTCATGTCCCCCTAGTCCTTGACTTTGACTAAATACGTCTATATAGCACACTGTCCTTGTTAGAATCTTAATATCATGAACAGAACTGTAGTTATAACCAGTTTTAGGAGGGCATGTAGCATTTTTAATGGTTTTTCCTGGCCTGTACTGCTCCTTCTCCAGTAGTTGAATGTGCCATACCCAGTTGATAATCACCCCGATAATTGCTTCTAATCTGAACATAAACTATAAAGAAACTCATTTTACACATATAACAACATATTAAATGAATGAAGCATAGAATTATGGGTGAGTAAAGTTGAGACTGGGAGAGAAGAACAGGGTAGGCCATTCTATTGTATTCGTCTATTCTAATTATGATGTAAGTTAAATATATTGATAGATGTATAAGGCTAATGTTTACTAGCTAACGTTGCCCATGAATGGAAGTTAGGCTAGCGAGCAAGCATTTTAGCCAGGTAGCCTAGGACAACAAAAAATAAAAGTGAGTACTGTTTGACAGAGTGATAGACCTTTTGTCAACATGAAAGAGAGGAGGATGGCATTGACGTTTCTCTATAAGTAGTGTGTCAACATGTTTTTCTACAACATGTTTTTTTCAACGCACACGCACACACACACACACACACACACGCGTGCATACAGAAATCAGAACCATGGACAGCCACATAATATTTAGCTTACATTGATTGGACTAAATAGTTTTTGGTATCTTTTAGTTGTCACTGTATTAGACTAAGCAGAGGTGATCTGATTATGTTGTATTGTTGAAGTTGAAATGATGCTGGAATAGTGGAAGCAGCTCCTGTTTCTTTGCGACTTGCGGTAACTCTCTGTGGTTCTAAATCAATAGTTGTTTAGTGGTCCGAGGGGAGGGGGGGGGGGGGGGGGGGGGGGTTGGCTTCCCCAGTGATTTTACCCATGCATTGCTACTGTGTGCAAGCCCGATAGCTCCTGGGGAGGAGAAACTGCAAGGTGGGCACATGCACTCAATGAACAGAACCCACAACACCTGTTTCAGCTGCAAGCAACTTTTTTGTGGGAAGTGTTGCAATCAAATGAAAGTGACAATGATTTGTGGTGACTGTTTGGACAAGGGATAAAAGCTAAATGAGATCCAACTGTTGCGTGAAGACGCACACCATACTGTAAGTGTGAGCGGGGCCACAAATAATGTGTCCAATAACTGACTATTATAGACAAATGACATTGGCACAAAGGGGGGTCCAATGATGCCTTTCTAGATAAATTGATTTATTAGACTGGTGGCTATTAGTACTTCTCCAGGCCTGACTATTCTACTGTTAAATATGTCACGAAGGGGGGTCCAGTGAGGCCAGGCTTTTCTAGATAAATTGATTTATTAGACTGGTGGCTATTAGTACTTCTCCAGGCCCGGCTATTCTACTGTTAATTGTATTATATTTGTCTGAAAGTACTGCTAGAGTGTAAAATACACATGGGCCTAGCTAAACTGCTACAGAGCAGTAATGCAGGTGAACAGGATACATAGCACAAATCAAATCAAATTGTATTTGTCACGTGCACCGAATGCAACAGGTGTAGACCTTACAGGGAAATGCTTATTTACAAGCCCTTAACCAACAATGCAGTTTTACTCTCACAAAGAAATAAGCACGGGGGCAGAGGTCAATTGAGGTAACATGTACATATAGGTAGAGCTAACGTGACTATGCATAGATAATAAACAGAGAGTAGCAGCAATGTAAAAGAGGGGGTAGCCAGCGGGGGTAGAGCGAACGTGACTAAGTAGGTAGACTTAACGTGACTATGCAGAGATAATAACAAGATGGCGCCGACGGAGATGGCAGCATCGCGACTAGCTCTTAGGAAACTATGCAGTATTTTGTTTTTTATATACTTTTTTTTACATTATTAGCTCAGGAAATGTTTTGTGTCATTATATACAGCCGGGAAGAACTATTGGACATTAGAGTGGCGGTAACTCAACAGAACTACCAGCATTATGACCAGGAATATGATTTCCCTGGAGCAGATCCTTTGTTCGCTCTCCCCAGAGCAATTTAACTTATTCCTGAGGCCGACCCAAAACATCGCCGGTGGAGGAGAAGCACCCGAGGCGGCCTGCTGGTTCGACAAAGGAGGCGCACACACCACCCACCACGTCCGAGTATGTTACTCGCCATTGTTCAGTCTTTGGATAACAAAGTTGATGAACACAGGGCAAGGAATCATTTCCAGAGAGACATCAGGGCCTGTAATATTCTTTGTTTCACGGAAACATTGCTCTCTCGGGATATTCTGTCGAAGTCGGTGCAGCCAGCAGGATTCTCAGTCCATCGCGCAGACAGGAATGAATATCTTTCCGGGAAGCAGAAGGATGGAGGGGTGTGTTTCAGGATTAACGACTCATGGTGTAATTGCAGTAACATACAGGAACCATACAAGTCCTTTTGTTCACCCGATCTAGAATACCTCACAATCAAATACCGACCGTTTTATCTCTCAAGATAAAACGGCCATTTATATCCCCCCTCAAGCCAATACAAAAACGTCCCTCAAAGAACTTCACTGGACTTTGCAAACTGGAAAGCACATATCCTGAGGCTGCATTTATTGTAGCTGGGGATTTTAACAAAGCAAATTTGAGGACTAAAACTCTTGACCATTGCTATTCAAACTTCCGGAATGCTTGCAAAGCCCTTCCCCCCTCCATTCGGCAAATCCGACCACGACTCCATCTTGCTCCTCCCTTCCTATAGGTAGAAACTCAAACAGGAAGAACCCGTGCTAAGGACTATTCAACGCTAGTCTGACCAAAATCCACGCTTCAGGATTGTTTTGATCACCTGGACTGGGATATGTTCTGGGTAGCTTGAAAAAATAATCTAGACGCATACACGGATACGGTGACTGAGTTTATAAGGATGTGTATAGGAGATGTAGTACCCACTGTGACTATTAAAACCTACCCTAACCAGAAACAGTGAATAGATGGTAGTATTCGCGCGAAACTGAAAGCGCGAACCACCGCATTTAACCATGGAAAGGTGACTGGGCATATGGAAGAAAATAAACAGTATAGTTATTCACTTCGCAAGGCAATCAAGCAAGCTAAACGTCAGTATAGGGACAAAGTGGAGTCGCAATTCAACGGCTCATACACAAGACGTATGTGGCAGGAACTACAGACAGTATACTTTGGCATGACCAACGTCTTGCTTCCGGACAGACTAAACACTTTCTTTGCCCGCTTTAAAGATAACACGCTACCAAGGACTGTGGGCTCTCCTTCTCCGTGGCCGACATGAGTTAAACATTTAAATGTGTTAACCCTCGCAAGGCTGCGCAGACCAGCTGGCTGGTGTGTTTACAGGCATATTCAATTTATCCCTATCCCAGTCTGCTGTCCCCACATGCTTCTAGATGGCCACAATTGTTCCTGTACCCAAGAAGGCAAAGGTAACTGAACTTAATGACTATCGCCCAGTAGCACTCTGTCATCATGAAGTTCTTTGAGTAAATAATCAAGGATCATATCACCTCTACCTTACCTGCCACCCTAGACCCACTTCAATTTGCTTACCGCCCCTATAGAGCCACAGATGATGCAATCGCCATCACTCTGCACACTGGCCTATCCCATCTGGACAAGAGGAATACCTATGTAAGAATGCTGTTTATTGACTATAGCTCAGCATTCAACACCATAGTACCCTCTAAGCTCATTATTAAGCTCGAGGCCCTTGGTCTGAACCCCGCCCTGTGCAATTGGGTCCTGGACTTCCTGACGGGCCGCCCCCATGTGATGAAGGAAGGAAACAACACCTCCACTTTGCTGATCCTCAACACTGGGGCCCCACAAGAGTGTGTGCTCAGCCCCCTCCTGTACTCCCTGTTTACCCATGACTGCTTGGCCAAGCACACCTCCAACTCAATCATCAAGTTTACAGATGGCACAACAGTTGCAGGCTTGATTACCAACGATGACAAGACAGCCTACAGGGAGGAGGTGAGGGCTCTGGAAGTGTGGTGCCAGGAAAACAACCTCTCACTCAACAGCAACAAAACAAAGGAGATGATCATGGACTTCAGGAAACAGCAGAAGGAGCACCCTCCTATCCACATCGACGGGACTGAGGTGGAGAAGGTGGAAAGCTTCATGTTCCTTGACGTACACATCACTGACAAATAGACCACCCACACAGACAGTGTGGTGAAGAAGGCGCAACAGAGCCTCTTCAACCTCAAATTTGGTTTGGCACCTAAAACCCTCACAAACTTTTACAGATGCACAATTGAAAGCATCCTGTCGGGCTGTATCACCGCCTGGTACGGCAACTGCACCACCCGCAACCGCAAGGCTCTCCAGAGGGTGGTGCGGTCTGCCAACACTTTACAGGGGGCAAACTACCGCCCTCCAGGACACCTAGAGCACTGTCACAGGATGGCAAAAAAGATCATCATGGACATCAACCACCCAAGCCACTGCCTGTTCACCCCGCCATAATCCAGAAGTCGAGGTCAGTACAGGTGCATCAAATCTGGGACCAAGAGACTGAAAAACAGCTTCTATCTCAAGGCCATCAGACAGTTAAACAGCAATCACTAGCACATTAGAGGCTGCTGTCTATAGGCATAGACTAGAAATCACAGGACACTTTAAGAAATTGAACACTAGTCACTTTAATAATGTTTGCATATCTGGCATTACGTATCTCATATGTATATACTGTATTCTATACTATTCTACTGTATCTTAGTCCATGCCGCTCGTCCATATACAGTTGAAGTCGGAAGTTTACATACACTTAGGTTGAAGTCATTAAAACTCATTTTTCAACCACTCTACAGATTTCATGTTAACAAACTACAGTTTTGGGAAGTCGGTTAGGACGTCTACTTCGTGCATGACACAAGTAATTCTTCCAATAATTGTTTACAGACAGATTATTTCACGTATAATTCACTATATCACAATTCCTGTGGGTCAGAAGTTTAAATACACTAAGTTAACTGTGACTTAAAACAGCTTGGAAAATTCCAGAAAATTATGTAATGACTTTAG
Organism: Thymallus thymallus; assembly: GCA_023634145.1. Classification (NCBI taxonomy): domain Eukaryota; kingdom Metazoa; phylum Chordata; class Actinopteri; order Salmoniformes; family Salmonidae; genus Thymallus; species Thymallus thymallus. The sequence continues at coordinate 24,424,081 of CM042409.1, read as the reverse complement.
AAGCTTCTGATAGGCTAATTGACAACAGTTGAGTCAATTGGAGGTGTACCCGTGGATGTATTTCAAGGCCTACCTTCAAATGAATTCATTTGAAGGTACAGTGGGGAGAACAAGTATTTGATACACTGCCGATTTTGCAGGTTTTCCCACTTACAAAGCATGTAGAAGTCTGTAATTTTTATCATAGGTACTCTTCAACTGTGAGTGACGGAATCTATAACAAAAATCCAGAAAATCACATTGTATGATTTTTAAGTAATTAATTTGCATTTTATTGCATGACATAAGTATTTGATACATCAGAAAAGCAGAACTTAATATTTGGTAAAGAAACCTTTGTTTGCAATTACAGAGATCATACGTTTCCTGTAGTTCTTGACCAGGTTTGCTACACACTGCAGCAGGGATTTTGGCCCACTCCTCCATACAGACCTTCTCCAGATCCTTCAGGTTTCGGGGCTGTCGCTGGGCAATACGGACATTCAGCTCCCTCCAAAGATTTTCTATTGGGTTCAGGTCTGGAGACTGGCTAGGCCACTCCAGGACCTTGAGATGCTTCTTACGGAGCCACTCCTTAGTTGCCCTGGCTGTGTGTTTCGGGTCGTTGTCATGCTGGAAGACCCAGCCACGACCCATCTTCAATGCTCTTACTGAGGGAAGGAGGTTGTTGGCCAAGATCTTGCGATACATGGCCCCATCCATCCTCCCCTCAATACGGTGCAGTCGTCCTGTCCCCTTTGCAGAAAAGCATCCCCAAAGAATGGTGTTTCCACCTCCATGCTTCACGGTTGGGATGGTGTTTTTGAGGTTGTACTCATCCTTCTTCTTCCTCCAAACACGGCGAGTGGAGTTCTATTTTTGTCTCATCAGATCACATGACCTTCTCCCATTCCTCCTCTGGATCATCCAGATGCTCATTGGCAAACTTCAGACGGGCCTGGACATGCGCTGGCTTGAGCAGGGGGACCTTGCGTGCGCTGCAGGATTTTAATCTATGACGGCGTAGTGTGTTACTAATGGTTTTCTTTGAGACTGTGGTCCCAGCTCTCTTCAGGTCATTGACCAGGTCCTGCTGTGTAGTTCTGGGCTGATCCCTCACCTTCCTCATGATCATTGATGCCCCACGAGGTGAGATCTTGCATGGTGCCCTAGACCGAGGTAGATTGACCGTCATCTTGAACTTCTTCCATTTTCTAATAATTGTGCCAACAGTTGTTGCATTCTCACCAAGCTGCTTGCCTATTGTCCTGTAGCCCATCCCAGCCTTGTGCAGGTCTACAATTTTATCCCTGATGTCCTTACACAGCTCTATGGTCTTGGCCATTGTGGAGAGATTGGAGTCTGTTTGATTGAGTGTGTGGACAGGTGTCTTTTATACAGGTAACGAGTTAAAACAGGTGCAGTTAATACAGGTAATGAGTGGAGAACAGGAGGGCTTCTTAAAGAAAAACTAACAGGTCTGTGAGAGCCGGAATTCTTACTGGTTGGTAGGTGATCAAATACTTATGTCATGCAATAAAATGCAAATTAATTATTTAAAAATCATACAATGTGATTTTCTGGATTTTTGTTTTAGATTCCGTCTCTCACAGTTGAAGTGTACCTATGATAACAATTACAGACCTCTACATACTTTGTAAGTAGGAAAACCTGCAAAACCGACAGTGCATCAAATACTTGTTCTCCCCACTGTAGATATCATAGGAAAATCTAAAGAAATCAGCCAAGACCTCAGAAAATAAATTGTAGACCTCCACAAGTCTGGTTCATCCTTGAGAGCAATATCCAAACTCCTGAAGGTACCACGTTCATCTGTACAAACAATAGTAAACAAGTATAAACACCATGGGACCACGTAGCCGTCATACCGCTCAGGAAGGAGACGTGTTCTGTCTCCTAGAGATTAACGTACTTTGGTGCGAAAAGTGCAAATCAGCCCAGAACAACAGCTAACGACCCTGGGAAGATGCTGGAGGAAACAGGTACAAGGTATCTATATCCACAGTAAAACTAGTCCTATATCGACATAACCTGAAAGGCTGCTCAGCAAGGAAGAAGCCACTGCTCCAAAACTGCCATAAAAAAGCCAGACTACGGTTTGCAACTGTACATGGGGACAAAGATTGTACATTTTGGAGAAATGTCCTCTGGTCTGATGAAACAAAAATAGAACTGTTTGGCCATAATGACCATCGTTATGTTTGGAGGAAAAAGGGTGAGGCTTGCAAGCCGAAGAACACCATCCCAACCATGAAGCAAGGGGGTGGCAGCATCATGTTGTGGGGGTGCTTTGCTGCAGGAGGGACTCATGCACTTTACAAAATAGATGGCATCATGAGGAAGGAAATTATGTGAATATATTGAAGCAATATCTCCAGACATCAGTCAGGAAGTTAAAGCTTGGTCGCAAATGGGTCTTCCAAATGGACAATGACCCCAAACATACTTCCAAAGTTGTGGCAAAATGGCTTAAGGACAACAAAGTCAAGGTATTGGAGTTGCCATCACAAAGCCTTGACCTCAATCCTATAGATGTCATGAGTGGGTGTAGAGACCAAGACGCAGCGCAGGGATTGGAGTTCGACACAGGATTATTACCTCCCCTAGTTAGGGTGTGAGGGCTCGACTGTGGTTCTACCACTCCCCTTATTGGGAGTAAGGTCTAACCACAGCCAAACCCTCACAGTACCCGCCCCTAAGGTGCGGATTCTACAAGTTTGGCGCCGCCCTGAGTGGTCGCCTTTTAAAAGCAGCTCCCGTTGTCCGTGCATTAATTGTTGTTTTAGTTCGTTTTCTTTCGTCTATTTTCTTTAGTTTTACTTTTTATTTTGCTACAGTCGAACTATAACAGTTCAGGATTATGGATTTTATGGATTTTATCGCAGCTGAACGTCGACAGGAGTCGTCAACTGTTATTGTTTACAACAGAGCCCAGCTCCTGGATTTAGCCCACGCAGCGCTGCTGCTCCCCAGGGAAAAGTTTGATATTCCGGACGAATTGAAAAGACGACGCCGTGGATGCAGGGCGGGATTGAAATGTAAGGCAAAGCGGAGGAGGTTCAAGTACAAGCCGGCTATACCATCTATTATTATGGGCAATGTGAGGTGTCTACATAACAAGATGGATGAGTTGGCGGGACTTGTTCGTGGACAAAGGATTTATCGGGAAGCTAGCCTAATGTGTTTTACTGAGACTTGGCTGAACGATAACATCCCCATACAGAACGTCACTATCGACGGTTTCCAGACCATCAGAGCGGACAGGGATCGCGTCTCTTCCGGTAAGAGTAAGGGTGGTGGGCTGGCTTTATTAGTTAACAACAGATGGTGTCATCCCAAACATATTACTCTTAAGGAAAAGTTTTGTAGCCCGGACATTGAACTGCTAGCCGTTAGCCTGAGACCCTACTATCTACCTAGGGAATTCACGGCGGCCATTGCTGTTATTGTTTACATCCCGCCCTCTGCTGACGCAAACGCAGCGTGTGACGTCATCCACTCTGTTATCGCGAGGTTACAGACAGCGCATCCCAGTGCTTTCTTTGCAATTTCGGGGGATTTTAACCATGCATCTCTCTCTTCAACGCTGCCCACGTTCAAACAGTTCGTGAAGTGCCCAACCAGGAATAATAAAACTCTGGACTTGTTATATGCTAATGTGAAGGATGCATACAACTCCACTGCACTCCCTCCCCTCGGTAGATCGGATCACAACCTTGTCCACCTCACCCCACTCTACAGGCCTATGGTCCAACAGCAGCCTGCAACCACCAGGACTATTAGGAGATGGTCCCCGGAGGCGAATGAGGCCCTACAGGACTGCTTTGAAACAACAGACTGGGATGTGTTCTGTGAGGCTCATGGGGAGGACATCGATGGACTCACTGACTGCATAACAGACTATATTAATTTTTGTGTAGACAACACTGTACCCACCAGGAAGGTACGCTGTTTCCCAAACAATAAACCCTGGGTCACCAGCGACCTGAAGGCCCTGCTGAATGAGAAGAAGAGGGCCTTCAAGGAGAAGGACAAGGACAAATTGAAATGCGTCCAGAGGGAGCTGAAGTTGCGGATTGCTGAGGGGAAGAGAGTGTATAAGGAGAAGATGGAGGACAAGCTGAGGCAGAGCCAGGTGAGAGAGGTGTGGAAGGGTATGAGAAATATCACTGGCTTCAAAAAGTCAAACAGTGGGCAGACGGAGGGGACCCAGGACAGAGCCAATGAGCTGAACCAATTTTTTAACAGGTTCGATACTGGCCCTGTCCACCTCCCCTCCAGCTCCCCAGACCACACACCCTCACGGCTATCCCACCCCCACTTTGCTCACAGCACCTCTGCTGAGACAATCAGTGACCCCACCTCCGCCCCTGCCCCCCCTGGACTGATCCTCAACACCCCCCTTCCCCCCACCTCCCTACCTGGGCTGGCTTTCACCACCAACCAAGTGAAGAGAGAGCTGGAGAGACTACACCAGTGGAAAGCGGCGGGCCCTGATGGCATCAGCCCAAGGGTGCTGAGGGTCTGTGCTGACCAACTGTGTGGAATACTCCAGCGTCTTTTCAACCTTAGCCTGAGCCTAGAAAGGGTCCCTGTGCTGTGGAAAACATCCTGCCTCGTCCCAGTGCCCAAGAAGGCACACCCCACTGTCCTGAATGACTTCAGACCTGTAGCGCTAACATCCCACATCATGAAGACCCTGGAAAGGTTAGTCCTCGCTCACCTCAGACCCCTGGTGTGTTCATCAATGGACCCCCTGCAGTTTGCATACCAGCGCAACATCGGGGTGGATGATGCAATCATCTACCTTCTGCAGAGGGCCTACTCTCACCTGGACAACGCAGGTTGCACTGTGAGGGTCATGTTTTTTTACTTCTCCAGTGCCTTCAATACCATTCAGCCCCTGCTACTGGGTGAGAAGATGAGGAGGATGAAAGTGGAAGCACCCTTAGTCTCCTGGGTCACGGACTACCTGACCGGTAGGCCACAATTTGTGCGACTACAGAGCTGTGTGTCAGAACGGGCAGTTAGCAACACAGGGGCCCCCCAGGGTACGGTCCTGTCCCCCTTCCTGTTCACCCTCTACACCTCAGACTTCAGATATAACTCTGAAACATGCCACCTACAGAAGTTCTCGGATGACTCTGCTATTGTAGGGTGCATCAGGGGTGGGCAGGAGGAGGAGTACAGGAGCACAATCAGTGACTTTGTGTTGTGGTGTGAGCAGAACCACCTTCAGCTCAACATCAGCAAAACTAAGGAGATGGTGGTGGACTTCAGGAGAACCAAGGCACAACTGACTGCAGTCCCTATAAAGGGGATGGATGTGGAAATGGTTGAGTCATACAAGTTCTTGGGTGTCCATATGGACAACAGACTGGAATGGGCTGGTAACACCGGGGCCCTGTACAAAAAGGGCCAGAGCCGACTCTACTTTCTGAGGAGGCTCAGGTCCTTCAACGTGTGCAGTAAACTACTGCATACCTTCTACCAGTCTGTGGTGGCCAGTGCCATCTTTTTTGCAGTGGTGTGCTGGGGAGCAAACATCAAAGCCGGTGATGCTTCTCGGGTAAATAAGCTGATCAGGAAGGCTAGCTCTGTCCTGGGGATGAGCCTTGACACTCTAGAGGAGGTGGCGGAGAGACGGATCCTGGCCAAACTGCTGGCCATCATGGACAACGTCACCCACCCTCTGCACGCTATGGTTATGACGCAGAGGAGCTCTTTCAGTCACAGACTGATCCCACCACGGTGTGCAAGAGAGCGCTACAGGAGGTCCTTCCTGCCGGCGGCTATGAGACTATATAATGCCTCACCGTGGTGCCGTGCCGTCGGCAACATAGATCTGGAACTGTTGGGGTGCTAGGACCTAGTTTAACAATTATGCATCCATCCGTGAGTAACTCTGTTCCGTCAGCACTCATCCACTCAGGACCTACTTATTCATACAGGTCTGTATATACATACCCATGTACAGTTGTTATATTATATCACATGCAATATTGTAAGTAATTATTGGACCTAGGCATTCACTCAGGAATGCATATTAGTATCCTGCCAGTTGCACCTTTTCTCATTGCTTTTAGTATATCAAATGTGCAATAAGTGCAGTTGTCTGTAATTAAACCCTGCGCACTAAGGACTGTATTTTAAGGGAATTACTATTATTACCCCAATGATATCATACACACATTTAGCTATTAAAGTATCTCTTCCTGTCATTTACCTGTACAGTTTGTGTAAACATGCAAGTATTCACTTATCTGTAAATATAACTGTATACCTAACTGTACAGCTAATTTAACCATGCAAAATTTTCACTTACCTGTTCATTTACCCAGTCTGTCTATTAAGTAAACTATTATTACCCTCGCTCATATCATACGCATTAGCTACTGAAGTATTTCTCTGCCATCAACCTGTATAGTATAGTTAACCATCCAACATCCACCAATGTATAGTGTACATATTCAGCCAACCACTCATACTATGCAATGTCCTTTTATAGCTTTTTTTTGCACTCCAGATATCCTGTATTTCTATACTTTTTCATACTGCCGCTCTATGTATCATGTACCGTGTATCTGTCTTTTGTACTTTCGTTGTGGCATTTTGCACCTGCCCTGTGTTTTTGTTGTAGCTGCTTGATAATGAAATTTCCCCCCCGGGGGATCAATAAAGTACCTATCTATCTATCTATCTATCTATCTATCTATCTATCTATCTATCTATCTATCTATCTATCTATCTATCTATCTATCTATCTATCTATCTATCTATCTATCTATCTATCTATCTATCTATCTATCTATCTATCTATCTATCTATCAGTACCCGCCCCTAAGGTGCGGACTCCCGACCGCAAAATAATCCCCCCTCTCAAAAAAAGTATAAACTATACTAGGGGGAAAAGGGCGTATTACTGGGGTTGCTGGTGGAGGCTCCGGACCCGGCCTCGGACGTGACGTAGGCAGTGACGGCTGCTCCCTTCCTACCTCAGCGTTGCACGCCCGGTCCGGTCCGGCCCCCAGCGCGGTGATTTCCCCCTCTGTACTCCCCCACAGCACCAAGTCCTGTCTGGACCCTGGTGTGGGAGCCCCCGACCCTGGAGCGGTACAAACCAGACCCGGACTGGGTACTGGTGTGGCAGGTGGTTCCGGCTCTGGAGCTGGGCAGACGTCCGGACCCCGACTGGGCACCGGTGGAGCGGAATGCTCCGGCATGGGAATGGTGCTGACGTCCGAACCCGGACTGGGCACCGGTGTGGCTGGTGGCTCCGGCTCTGGAGCTGGGAATACGTCCGGACCCCGACTGGACACCGGTGGAGCGGACTGCTCTGGCATGGGAGTGGAGCAGACGGCCGAACCCGGACAGGGCAAAGGTGTGACAGGTGGTTCCGGCTCTGGAGCTGGGCAGACGTCAGGACCCCGACTGGGCACCGGTGGAGCGGACTGCTCCGGCATGGGAGTGGAGCAGACGGCCGAACCCGGACTGGGCCCTGGTGGAGCGGACTGCTCTGGCACTGGAGTGAAGCAGACGACCGGCCCCGGACTGGGCACCGGTGGAGCGGATTGCTCTGGCACTGGAATGAAGCAGACGACTGGCCCTGGACTGGGCACCGGTGGAGCGGACTGCTCTGGCACTGGAGTGAAGCAGACGACCGGCCCGGACTGGGCATCGGTGGAGCGGACTGCTCTGGCACTGGAGTGAAGCAGACGACCGGCCCCGGACTGGGCACCGGTGGAGCGGACTGCTCCGAGCTGCTGACCTTCGCTGGAGGTTCCGTGTTGCTGACCTTCACTGGAGGTTCCGTGTTGCTGACCTTCGCTGGAGGTTCCGGGCCGCGGACCTTCACTGGAGGTTCCGGGCTACGGACCTTCGCTATAGGCTCAGGGCTACGGACCTTGGCTGGAGGCTCCGAGCTGCTGACCTTCGCTGGAGGTTCCGGGCTGCGGACCTTTGCTGTAGGCTCCGGGCTGCAGACCTTCGTTGTAGGCTCCGGGCTGCGGACCTTCGTTGTAGGCTCCGGGCTGCGGACCTTCGCTGGAGGTTCCGGGCTGTGGGCCTTCGCTGTAGGCTCAGGGCTGCGGACCTTCACTGTACGCTCAAGGTAGCGGACCTTCACTGTAGGCTCAGGGTTGCGGACCTTCACTGGAGGCTCCGAGCTGCTGACCTTCGCTGGAGATTCCGGGTTGCTGACCTTCACTGGAGTTTCCGGGCTGCGGACCTTCACTGTAGGCTCAGGGCTACGGACCTTCGCTGGAGGCTCCGAGCTGCTGACCTTCGCTGGAGGTTCCGGGCTGCGGACCCTCGCTGGAGGTTCTGTGTTGCTGACCTTCACTGGAGGTTCTGGGTTGCAGACCTTCACTGTAGGCTCAGGGTTGCTGACCTTCGCTGGAGGTTCCGTGTTGCTGACCTTCGTTGGAGGTTTCATGTTGCTGACCTTCGCTGGCGGTTCCGGGCTGCGGACCTTCACTGTAGGCTCAGGGCTACGGAACTTCGCTGGAGGCTCCGAGCTGCTGACCTTCGCTAGAGGTTCCGGGCTGCGGACCTTCGCTGGAGGTTCTGGGTTGCTGACCTTCGCTGGAGGTTCTGGGTTGCGGACCTTCGCTGGAGGCTTCGTGCTGCAGACCTTCGCTGGAGGTTCTGGGTTGCTGACCTTCACTGGAGGTTCTGGGTTGCGGACCTTCACTGTAGGCTCAGGGTTGCTGACCTTCGCTGGAGGTTCCGTGTTGCTGACCTTCGTTGGAGGTTTCGTGTTGCTGACCTTCGCTGTCTCAGAAGCCTGCTCCCGCATATCCATCAGCCTGTTCACGAGAGCATATCGGCGCCCGAAGTCCTCCTCCTCCTCTATCTCTATGAGAAGCGGGTCCGTCTGCTTCTCTAGTGGGAAGAGCAACCCAGGCTCTCCACCACCTTGTCTGTTCCTCCTTCGGGTGGTCAAAAAACCCCTCAGGTTTTTCTCGATCATGGACCGTTGGCATCCGAAGTGGTGGGCGATCCTCTTCCTCCCGCCTCTGCGTGCCTTTGATGCACTCCGATGGGGTGGTGTGCGAAGTCGGCACGGACCGAACCAAGCTCTTGGAACGCACCGATGGTGTGGTGCGCGGAGCAGGCACGGACCGTACCTGACTCTGGGCCGTGCTGGAGGCACCGGGTTGGGAACTGGCGTTGGAGGGCTGCGAGTGCCCCGATCTTCCTCTCTCCATCGCCAATCCCCTTCCTGTGAGGACTCCTCCGGCAGCCCCCACAAGTGAGGAAACAAAGGCACATAGTCGTCTTCCTCCGACTCCTCTCCGTACCTCTACTCCCATGGCTGTAGGGGCTCCTCCAGGATCCCCCACGAGTGCAGTGGCCGGGGCTCTTCACCCTCGATCCCCGACCACCCCCATAGCCCCCCCCAAAAAACTGTCTGGGGGTTCTTCTGGGCTCCAGGCTGTTTTTTTGTTGGTCTTGCCCGTCGATTTTGTTTTTCCTTGCGCGTCTTGGTCTCGTGGTGGTGGGTCATTCTGTCACGAGTGGATGTAGAGAGAGACCAAGACGCAGCGCAGGGATTGGAGTTCGACATTTTATTTATACACTGTATAAATAACCTCAAAGGTACGAACTGATTTAACCAACAAACGAAACACGATATACAAAAGTAACGTAAGAAGCCCGAATGTACACCAAACTGAAAACACACTTACTGTGACCGTGACTTTGGAAATAATGACCCACACACAGGTGGCTAGGAGTGGTGCCTAAATGCAATCCCCAATCAGAGACAACCCTGTACAGCTGTCTCTGATTGAGGATTATTACCTCCCCTAGTTAGGGTGTCTCGACTGTGGTTCTACCACTCCCCTTATTGGGAGTAAGGTCTAACCACAGCCAAACCCTCACAATAGAACATTTGTGGGCAGAACTGATAAAGCAGGTGTGAGCAAGGAGGCCTACATAGCTGACTCAGTTACACCAGTTTTGTCAGGAGGAATGGGCCAAAATTCATCCAACTTATTGTGGAAAGCTTGTGGAAGGCTACCCGAAACGTTTGACCCAAGTTAAACAATTTAAAGGCAATGCTACACTAATTGAGTGTATGTAAACTTCTGACCCTCTGGGAATGTGATGAAAGAGCTGATATAAATCATTCTCTCTACTATTATTCTGACATTTCACATTCTTAAAATAAAGTGGTGGTCCTAACTGACCTAAGTCAGGTAATTATTACTAGGATTAAATGTCAGGAACTGTGAAAAACTGAGTTTAAATGTATCCGACTTCAACTGTATGTATATAGTCCTAATTCATTTCTTACTAGATGTGTGTGTATTGAGTATATGTTGTGTAATTGTTAGATATTACTTGTTAGATATTACTGCACTGTCAGAGCTAGAAGCACAAGCATTTCGCTACACCCGCATTAACATCTGCTAAACATGTGTATGTGACCAATAAAATTTGATTTGATTTGATAGTAAACAGAGAGTAGAAGCAGTGTAAAAGAGGGGGTGTGTGGGTGCAGGTGGACAGTGCAAATAGTCTGGGTAGCCATTTGATTAGCTGTTAAGGAGTCTTATGGCTTGGGGGTAGAAGCTTGTTGGACCTAGACTTGGAGCTCCGGTACCGCTTGCCGTGCGGTAGCAGAGAAAACAGTGTATGACTCGGGTGACTGGAGTCTTTGACAATTTTAAGGGCATTCCTCTGATCAGGCCTAACACTGTTGTGTCGTTGGCAAACTTAATGATGGTGTTGGAGTCGTGCCTGGCCATGCAGTCACAGGGAGTACAGGAGGGGACTGAGCACGCACCTATGAGGGGCCCCCGTGTTGAGGATCAGGGTGGCAGATGTGTTGTTGCCTGCCCTTACCACCTGGGGGCGGGCCGTCAGGAAGTCCAGGATCCAGTTGCAGAGGAAGGTGTTTAGTCCCAGGGTCCTTAGCTTAGTGATTAGCTTTGAGGGTACTATGGTGTTGAACACTGAGCTGTAATCAATGAATAGCATTCTCACGTAGGTGTTGCAAATTGGAATGGGTCTAGGGTTTCTGGGATAATGGTGTTGATGTGAGCCATGATGACCAGCATTTCCAAGCACTTCATGGCTACAGACGTGAGTGCTATGGGTCAGTAGTCGTTTAGGCAGATTACCTTAGTGCTCTTGGGCACAGGGACTATGGTGGTCTGCTTGAAACATGTAGGTATTATAGACTCAGTCAGGGACAGGTTGAAAATGTCATTGAAGACAATTGCCAGTTGGTCAGCGCATGCTCGGAGTACATGTCCTGGTAATCCATCTGGCCCTGCGGCCTCTCATGCATGCCTCTCATACAAGTCAGTTAAGAAAAAAGTCTTATTTACAATGACAGCCTACCTACAGGGTCAGCCCCTGGAGCAAATTAGGGTTAAGTGACTTGCTCAAGGACACAAGTTTTTCACCTTGTTGGCTCGGGTTTTCAAACCAGCGACCTTTGGTTACTGGCTCAACGCTCTAACTGCTAGGCTACCTGCCGCCCTATGGATCTGACGAGCGTCGGAGCCGGTGTAGTACGATTCAATCTTAGTCCTGTATTGACACTTTGCCTGTTTGATGGTTCGTCGGAGGGCATAGCGGGATTTCTTATGAGTGTCTGGGTTAGAGTCCTGCTCCTTGAAAGTGGCAGCTCTACTCTTTAGCTCAGTGTGGATGTTGCCAGTAATCCATGGTTTCTGGTTGGGGTGTGTACATACAGTTACTGTGGGGAAGACGTCATCGATGCACTTATTGATGAAGCCAGTGACTGATGTGGGGTACTCCTCAATGCCATCGGAAGAATCCCAGAACATACTCCAGTCTATGCTAGCAAAACAGTCCAATAGCTTAGCATCTGCGACATCTGACAACTTCCGTACTGATTGATTCACTGGTGCTTCCTGCTTTATTTTTGCTTGTAATCAGGAATCCGGAGGATGGAATTATGGTCAGATTTGCCAAACGGAGGGCAAGGGAGAGCTTTGTACGCATCTCTGTGTGTGGAGTAAAGGTGGTCTAGAGTTATTTTTCCTCTGGTTGCACATTTAACATGCTGGTAGAAATGAGGTAAAACAGATTTAAGTTTCCCTGCATTAAAGTCCCCGGCCACTAGGAGAGCCGCCTCTGAATGAGCGTTTTCCTGTTTGCTTATGGCCTTATCCAGCTCATTGATTGTGGTCTTAGTGCCAGCATCGGTTTGTGGTGGTAAATAGACAGCTATGAATAATATAGTTCAAACTCTCTTGGTAAATAGTGTGGTCTACAGCTTATCATGAGATACTCTAACTCAGGCAAGCAAAATCTTGAGTCTTCCTTAATATTAGATTTCGTGCACCAGCTGTTGTTTACAAATATATACAGACCGCCCCCCCTTGTCTTACCGGAGTCTGCTGTTCTATCTTGCCGATGCTGCATATATCCCACCATCCATGTCATCGTTCAGCCACGACTCGATGAAACATAAGATATTACAGTTGTTAATGTCCCGTTGGTAGGATATTTGTGGTCGTACCTTGTCTAATTTATTATCCAATGATTGTACGGTGGCTAGTAGGACTGATGGTAAAGGCAGATTACCCGCTCGCCGTCGGATCCTTACAAGGTACCCCGACCTACGTCCCCGATATCTCAGTCTCTTTCTCATGCGAATGACGGGACTTGGGCCTTGTTGGGTGTCTGAAGAATATCCTTAGTGTTCGACTCGTTAAAGAAAAAATCTTTGTCCATAACGAGGTGAGTAATCACTGTCCTGATATACAGTACAGAAGCTCATTTCGGTTATAAGAAATGGTGGCAGAAATATTATTTACAAAATAAGTTACAAATAACGCGACACTTTAGCACAATTGGTTAGGGACCCATAAAACGTCAGTCATCTCCTCCTGTAGTGCATGGCGCTGTAGTAAAGGCTGTAGTAAAGGCTAGAATAGCATAGGCAGTATAAACCAGGATGCAATTAGTGACTAGCATAGTATACAATATGTACAGGGGGAGCTTGCATACTAGACTAGCAGGCCAAGGGCTAGTAGGCCTAAGGCTATAGGTAATAGCACATAGTAGTATGTACAGTAATGGCAAGTTAGCATCAGTTTGGCAGCTATAAAGGCTAGGATGCTAACAAGTTGTTAGATGTGGACGGGCTGCGATGTCACTGGTCTGCCATTTTAGGTGAGAATATACAATGAGATTTTCCCTCATGGCTGAACATAAAAGTACACAGACCTATTGAAGAGCGGACTGTGTGAAGTATGCAACATGGGTTTACAGAAGAAGGCAATCCTGAAATATACGCATCTTAAGGAAGCATATACTAACAAAGCAATATCATAGAGAGAGAGAGAGGGTTTTTAACACACACACAGTCACCAATGAGAAATGCGGCACATTGAAATCTCATGGCATGATCAATTCGGAGTGCGATGACACCACGTTGTGCATTTTTTTCTTCTCTCTCCTCCGTACTTGGCAAGAAGAGGTTCTGTTGCATAACGACAATTTGATTCACTCTGCCCAATCAGGAAACAGTGACTGTGACCTCCTGACCATGATAGACCAGATGTGACCTGGCATCCTCATAGAATGTCATCAGGCCTCTCAACTACGCTCATTAAAATTTCGGCCCAACTGTTCTGACATTATAGTCAGTGTCAGCTATCGAATCTCTCTAAGTATTGCATCAAATGATCTCAGAGAGACTGTAGACATTGATAACAAGTAAGAATATGGTGATGCTGAGGTAAATCAAATTCTCTTAACACTTTCAATGAATTCCAGTAGTAAGAACACAAGAGAAGTGAAAGCATACTTCATTGGTACCGTAACCACAGTATTCCTAAATAAGTGTATCTACTGTACATGTTGGCTCTAAAGACATATTGGTGTAACTGCCCATTGGTCGAAACTGGTTGAATCAATGCTGTTTCCATGTCATTTCAACCAAAACAGTGATGACGTTGAATCAAAGTGAAAACTGATTGGATTTGCACAAAGTAATCAACGTAAGGGCATTTAATATCATTTTCACCCAGCTTTTAACCTAAATCCAATGACATGGTGACATTTGTTGATGATTTCATGTTGAATTCACGTTAGTTGACAACTCAACCAAATGTAAATCAAAACTAGACATTGAACTGACGTCTGTGCCCAGTGGGTGATGAGTAATTGAGTAATTTCTCCAATTGGCCATGACCTACATTGACATGTTGAAATTAATCTGTGTCCCGTCCATGTTAGACAGATGATACCAGAGGATGTTGAGTGTTTGCTATCTCTCTCTCTCCATCTCTCTCTGTCTCTCTCGTCTGCTCTCAGACCTCTCCTACGCAGATTTGTAACCTCTCCTCTTTTGCAATTGTCTGTCTGCTGAGACAACTGTCTGCTCAGTCTATTTTCTGTCCATGTTTTTTTTTCTGACTACTCATTCACGGTTGCCAAAGGAGGCCATTTTCACTCCTCCTGAAACCACAATGGGGGAGAAAGTTTCAACAGACAGCCTCTGTAAATTGTGCCTGGTCAGACTTGCAGTTACCAGTTCGAAGCTGTGAGGCTTTTCAGCAAACTGTATTCTATTTATGCCAATTGTTTTTTATCCATGCATACATGTATCATTATTACAATAAACTCCATGCTTTTGGGTTTTAACTATGTTTAGAGATGTCACCCAGCCAATAGCAGTAAATAGCATTTTATTGGCAAAAAATCAACAACTCATTATTTTCAACTCATGCATCCAACATTTTGTATAATGTAAAAAGTGCATAAACTACACTTTAACAGGTCAGTTTATTTTTTAATGTGTGTGAGCTGAAAAGTAACCCTAAGGGTTTCCATGCAACATTGAACAAACATACTTATTTAACCATGTTGCTATCAACTTTAACACATGATTTGATTAGTCAACTGAATGAGCCTCTGACTGTGTGATGCGTTTTTGCTGATTTACCACAACTTGCAGATGCATTTGCTGGTTTGGCTTTAATCAGCAATTCTCAGGAGAAAATACAATGTTGGTCTTATTGGGACTTCCTGAGTATTAACACCCAATTAATCATTTATTTCTACACTTCCAGTCCATATCATTACACAATCTGACCATGATACATAGAGAGAGAACGAGAGCAAGAGAGAGAGAACGAGAGAGAGAGAGAGAGAGAGAGAGAGAGAGAGAGAGAGAGAGAGCAACAGAGAGAGGAGGGGGGTGCTTCTGGCTTCCATCTCTTCTTACAGGTCAACTCTCTGACATGCATGGGGAGGAAGTTTTACAATGGCACACACTCTGGTAATGGCCTACAGATGTGTTCGAAGAGTTTAGCTCTCCAAAAAGGATATCCTGATGGACTGCTTGGTGTACCTGCCAAACCCTCACAGAGACAGCACAAAACAAATAGCAGAGAGACAGCAGGCCCCATATGAGAACATTATCCATGTATAAGCCCAGTCTTCCTGACGCTAGAACACAATAAAGAATGTTTTAGAGAATTAATTTAGGCTACATGAGGCTACATAGCAGTTATTACAGAGGATATGGTTTGATTTAGAACATATTTTAATATCCACAGGGTAACATCCTGATTGCATGAGCACAATTATTTGCATGAGGGATAATATTTAGTATATGATAGATAGATAGATAGATAGATAGATAGATAGATAGATAGATAGATAGATAGATAGATAGATAGATAGATAGATAGATAGATAGATAGATAGATAGATAGATAGATAGATAGATAGATAGATAGATAGATAGATAGATAGATAGATAGATAGATAGATAGATAGATAGATAGATAGATAGATAGATAGATAGATAGATAGATAGATAGGTACTTTATTGATCCCCCGGGGGGGAAATTTATTTGTCAAGCAGCTACAACAAAACACAGGGCAGGTGCAAAATGCCACAACGAAAATACACAAAAGACAGATATACGGTACATGATACATAGAGCGGCAGTATGAAAAAGTATAGAAATACAAGATATCTGGAGTGCAAAAAAATAAAAGCTATAAAAAAGACATTGCATAGTATGGGTGGTTGGCTGAATATGTACACTATACATTGGTGGATGTGTACACTATACATTGGTGGATGTTGGATGGTTAACTATACTATACAGGTTGATGGCAGAGAAATAAAGAACAGGGGCAGTTTTGGACAGCCATATTATCATACTGCCACATATTTTAATAGACAACACCATAGATACTGTGAATGAGAAACTCTCTTTTCCCCCGTATTGATATTTTAAATCTCATGGTATAGCTTTCGTGAGCTACCATTTTTTGCTTTATGACCATGGTTCAAAGGGTTCTCGGATTTCCATGACAACCAGCGAAAAAGTAAATAAAATGTTAACACAGAGTCATCATGGACAGAGAAAATAGGTAGAAGTGCATCAGTTAATATTTAACAGTTAATATGTTGGCACATGGCCTACTGTCAGCAGTCTTCTTGGACTTGACAACAACACAGAGCAAGATAATGGGGACATAGAACATCTCTCCCTCTCTTATGTGCTCACTCCAAACATTTCAAAATGTTTTAGTTTTTTTATGTTTAAGGGTCCTACTGTAAAACACCAATGACCTGTGTGAAACATTAAGAACGTTGTGGACACGTAATGAATAGAGTTGATACAATTCCCTGTTCTACATGGACTGGAAACACCGTTCCACTGATGACCGTCACAAGGAGTCGCTAGAGCGCGATGAGCCAAGTAAAACCCCCCCACCAAACCCTCCCCTAACCAACGCTGGGCCAATTGTGCGCCGCCCTATGGGACTCCCAGTCACGGCTGGTTGTGAAACAGCCTGGCATCGAAGTAGCCCGGGTCTGTAGTCTGTAGTGACGCCTCGAGCACTGCATTGCAGTGCCTTAGACCACTGCACCACTCTGGAGGCCCCTTTTGAGCTCTTTCAATACAAAACCAATCAACTAGATCAATGTCCTTTGGCTGGGCCTAGTGTGCTGATTTCATACAGAACATGCTTGATGTTTGTCATGCACTGCTAACCTTGAGGTTCTCTGAAGTCAGTGGGAACACATAAGGTACTGCACGCGTGCATATGTCTTCTTGTATACATTGGCAGATGTTTGCGAGTGTACACAATGTTTTCAAAATTAAATGGGGTCACAAAGACATTGGTGTCCTTTGACTGAGATAATATATATTTATATTGCACTGCACTTTTAAGTCATTGTCTTTCATGTTTCCTGTCTATTTATTGTCTCTGTGACTGTTTGTTTTATGTGTCTGAATCAATTACTGAAGCTAGTAATTGCCCTAAGGGGATAAAGTTTTTTAATTTGAACTGAGAATACTTACTGTTGTTTTTTCCCGAGACTGAGGCTGTCCTAATATGGACACCATAATCTTCTATTGATTGAAACCGAGTTTAAATATTGTCAGGTTAAAAACAAATAGAAATAATGTGTACAGTTGTTGTTTGTTTGTACTAATTTATGAGTAGCTCTCTCAGCAAGTGGACATGCAAAAACATTGTCCCCTCTTTTCATCTAAAATGGTGCAGATATAGTCAAATATCTATGTAATGGATCAGCAGTCCCAGTGTTACATTTTCTTGACTTCACAACAGATGTAGATATTTTGGGTTGAACACTCTTAGCTAACTGTGAGAAGGTGTCTAGGAATCACTGCATCCCTATATAGTCCACTTACCTGAGGAAATAACAAAGTGGTACGGTCCAGACTGCGACAACCTGCATTTGGATGTTCCACAATACCCACCAGGAGTGTAGGATGTAGACTCTTAAATCAGCGTAAGAGGATGTCAAGGTAAATGTTACCATAAAGAGGGACACAACATGTGGGATGAATTAGCTGTTTCTGCAACCCTGACCGCCCCACCTTCAACTCCTTCTGATCATACTTTACCCCACCCGCCTGAGCAGTACCCACAATACACACAAACACACACAGAGACACAAACACACACACACACTACATACAGTAAATATCCCTATACATCCTCACCTTCACTTTTTTTCCTCAACTCAGCAAACCAGACCCAGGTTCCTGAGTGAGTGTAAGCGTTTTAAAGTCCTCCGACCCCCCCTCCTCATCGCTCCCGGTCCATAAAAACATTTTGACTGTCTCCTGATGGTGGGTGAGTTAGCACATTTTGCACATGGAACACTAGATGTTTTCGACTGCTGCTTGTATATGTCAGGGCGTGCATAGGCACACACGCTGACCAAAATGGAAATCACGTAAATAGAGTGAGGCCATACACTGAGTGCACAAAACCTTAGGAACATCTTGGTAAGGCAGCTCCAAAATGCAGGTGTTTCTGTCTAACTCAGTGCTTTCTGTGGTGGTGGGGCAGCCAGCAGAAAATACGGAGCGTAGGTGTTGGTAATGTTCTCTAGTTGCGCCATGATTAGCTTAGTGTTCTGTCACTCGTGGGGACACTACGTCACCACATGTAGCCTATAACCTGTTTTTGAGAAATGTAATAATTGAATATTGTAAGAGCTTTCATTGTCTGCTTTTAACAGGTTTTTTTAACAGGTTTGATACTGGCCCTGTAAACCTCCCTTCCAGCTCCCCAGGCCACACACCCTCACGGGTGTCCCACCCCCACTTTGCTCACAACACCTCTGCTGAGACAATCAGCGACCCCACCTCCACCCCTGCTCCCTCTGGACTGATCCTCAACACCCCCCTTCCCCCCACCTCCCCACCTGGGCTGGCTTTCACCACCAACCAAGTGAAGAGAGAGCTGGAGAGACTACATCAGTGGAAAGCGGCGGGCCCTGATGGCATCAGCCCAAGGGTGCTTAGGGTCTGTGCTGACCAACTGTCTGGAATACTCCAGCGTCCCTTCAACCTTAGCCTGAGCCTAGAAAGGGTCCCTGTGCTGTGGAAAACATCCTGCCTCGTCCCAGTGCCCAAGAAGGCACACCCCACTGTCCTGAATGACTTCAGACCAGTAGCGCTAACATCCCCACATCATGAAGACCCTGGAAAGGTTAGTCCTCGCTCACCTCAGACCCCTGGTGTGTACATCACTGGACCCCCTGCAGTTCGCATACCAGCGCAACATCGGGGTGGATGATGCAATCATCTACCTTCTGCAGAGGGCCTACTCTCACCTGGACAACGCAGGTTGCACTGTGAGGGTTATGTTTTTTTTCTTCTCCAGTGCCTTCAATACCATTCAGACCCTGCTACTGGGTGAGAAGATGAAGAGGATGAAAGTAGAAGCACCCTTAGTCTCCTGGGTCACGGACTACCTGACCGGTAGGCCACAATTTGTGCGACTACAGAGCTGTGTGTCAGAACGGTCAGTTAGCAACACAGGGGCCCCCCAGGGAATGGTCCTGTCCCCATTCCTGTTCACCCTCTACACCTCAGACTTCAGATGTAACTCTGAAACATGCCACCTACAGAAGTTCTCGGATGACTCCGCAATTGTAGGGTGCATCAGGGGTGGGCAGGAGGAGGAGTACAGGAGCACAATCAGTTACTTTGTGTTGTGGTGTGAGCAGAACCACCTTCAGCTCAACATCAGCAAAACAAAGGAGATGGTGGTGGACTTCAGGAGAACCAAAGCACAACTGACTGCAGTCCCTATACAGGGGATGGATGTGGAAATAGTTGGGTCATACAAGTTCCTGGGAGTCCATATGGACAACTGGCTGGAATGGGCTGGTAACAACGGGGCCCTGTACAAAAAGGGCGAGAGCCGACTCTACTTTCTGAGGAGGCTCAGGTCCTTCAACGTGTGCAGTAAACTACTGCATACCTTCTACCAGTCTGTGGTGGCCAGTGCCATCTTTTTTGCAGTGGTGTGCTGGGGAGCCAACATAAAAGCCGGTGATGCTTCTCGGGTTAATAAGCTGATCAGGAAGGCTAGCTCTGTCCTGGGGATGAGCTTTGACACTCTAGAGGAGGTGGCGGAGAGACGGATCCTGGCCAAACTGCTGGCCATCATGGACAACGTTACCCACCCTCTGCATGCCATGGTTATGGCGCAGAGGAGCACCTTCAGTCACAGGCTGATCCCACCACGGTGTGCCAGAGAGCGCTACAGGAGGTCCTTCCTGCATGTGGCTATTAGACTATATAATGCCTCTCCGGGATGCCGTGCCGTCTAGAATCTGGAACTGCTGGGGTGTTAGGACCTAGTTTAACAATTATGCACCCATCCGTGAGTAACTCTGGTCCGTAATCACTCATTCATTCAGGTCTGTATATACATACTCATGTACAGTTGTTATATCATATCATGTGCAATATTGCAAGTAATTCTTGGACTTAACTTACGTAGTCATTCACTCAGGAATGCATATTAGTATCCTGTCAGTTGCACCTTTTCTCATTGCTTTTAGTATATCGAATGTGCAATACGTGCAGTTATCTGTAATTAAACCCTGCGCACTAAGGACTGTATTTTAAGGGAATTACTATTATTACCCCAAATTATATCATACACACATTTAGCTATTTAATTATCTCTTCCTGTCATTTACCTGTACAGTTTATGTAACCATGCAAGTATTCACTTACCTGTAAATATAACTGTATATTTACCTGTACAGCTATTTTAACCATGCAAAATATACACTTACCTGTTAATTTAAACAGGCTGTCTATTAAGTAAACTATTATTACCCTCACTCATATCATATGCATTTTTAGCTATTGAAGTATTTCTCTGCCATCGACCTGTATAGTATAGTTAACCATCCAACATCCACCAATGTATAGTGTACATATTCAGCCATACTATGCAATGTCTTTTTATAGCTTTTTTGCACTCCAGATATCTTGTATTTCTATACTTTTTCATACTGCCGCTCTATGTATCATGTACCGTGTATCTGTCTTTTGTGTATTTTCGTTCTGGCATTTTGCACCTGTTCTATGTTTTGTTGTAGCTGCTTGACAAATAAATTTCCCCCTCTGGGATCAATAAAGTACCTATCTATCTATCTATCTATCTATCTATCTATCTATCTATCTATCTATCTATCTATCTATCTATCTATCTATCTATCTATCTATCTATCTATCTATCTATCTATCTATCTATCTATCTATCTATCTATCTATCTATCTATCTATCTATCTATCTATCTATCTATCTATCTATCTATCTATCTATCTATCTATCTATCTATCTATCTATCTATCTAATCTATCTATCTTATATGCCCCCTTTATTTATCCTACGGTTCTGACTTGGTGCACAGGGAGAACACTGTAAGAATGGCCCATGTTCTGAATTCTGTCGCTGTACATTTCAAAGGTGCTGAACAAATAGTTATATTGACTACGTCCGTCCTAGCTCGCTCATTAATGTCTTAATCAAAATAGCGGATTGCCTCTTATACGCTTGTTGTCCCCTTATGCCATAGTTTGTACATTTCAATTGTCAGTAGAAACCACATTTGTTTAAGAAAGGCAGTAAATGAGGCTGAATTAACTGTTTGGCTGCCAGACAAGGCTCCGCTGATAGCCAGGTGTAGCAGTGGTAAGGTGTTGGGACTGCTGTTGGGACAGCTTTATGTAGGCCCTAACAGTTTGTGGGCACCGTTTGTCACCGTTATAGTGCAATTAATGTATTGTTTAGTGTTGTGTTGTGACTTTGCTGGCGTGCCTCACCAAGACTTACATGCTAAAATCGCCACTGCTCAGTATTGTTATTATTTATTGTATACAGTAATTTCTTCTTATCTTTATCAACGGTGTCACTAATTTCGGACCCCACTGTATATTACAGGATTTACACTTTTAATTAATAGTTTCTGTATAAACATGTATTTGTGTTAATAAATACATTCATAAGGGTATTTAGCTCTGGTCAAGAAACTTTGACCAATATAATGATACAATACGTATATATTTTGTTAAACAATGATGTGTTGCCTCCAAACATTGATGATTCATTTCTGTAATAAAAGTCACATGAGAAAATGTGAAGAAATAACATAAGAGTCATCTACTCAGGATCGTTTCCATTTTTATTTGTAAATGCATCTTGGGTAGAACAAAGAAAAAAATATAATATATTCATATGTACTCAAACGTTCTGTTATGTACACGTTTAGGGGTTCCACTAGAAATCTTCACAACCACAGACCTAAGATTTGTTATTATAGTCTTCTGTGTCTTCCGCATGGATGCAGCTATGTACACTCCTGCGTATTAACATACATTCATAGGATGCGATAAAACACCTGTGTTTAAACAAGCATTAATAATTCAAAAATTGAATGAAAGGAATGATGTACAATATAGTGTACCCCTGCTTTTTAATCGGCTGACATTACATGAACTCTGCATGGACGGTATCACTCACACTGTACATATTCACAACAGGGCATGGCATACATAACAAGGTTCAAGAGCAAACAGGACATCAAAAGTAATGACTGTGTCATGGCCTCAATAAGTGTTGTGACTACAGTTCCCAGAAAGCAGTTCTTCCGGGTGTTCAGCACCGTGGTGTAGTAGTATCCACATACATGATGACCTCACGCCAACATAGGCTTGTGGGTATTCCAGTAATAGATCAGGTTGGATAGCTGAGTTGAGGCAGATTTTATGTCAACAGCAAAAAGGAGAGCAAAATGGAGGTGTATGCTGAGCGAGTAAAGGATGATACATTTCCAATTCCCTTTCCTCATTGTCTCAAACCATATCACCATTTCTACATAAAACTGTGATGAATAACTTGTTATTTTACTATTTGCTCCCCTGGTAAGGATGTTGTGGTGGATTAAGGCCAGAAAAGTGTCTAACAAATCACTTGAGCCACTGACCCCAAAAAATCCAACAAATACACAACACTGATTGGAAGGCCTGTTTAGACATAAAACAATCGACAATCATTACTGTGCACAATTCTTTCTTTCTTGCTTTTCGATTTGCATTTTCTCTGCAATTCTTTTACTTTCACCAACTTTGTATCCGAATCTGAGCCGGTAAAAGTTTTTCTGAAACTTGAGTCCCAGTAGCTTATAGTGACGTGTACTTATTTGTTATCAGTAGTCTATGTACAGAATTGACAATAGTCTTTGCCCCTCCTTTTGCATAAACAGTGAATGAGTAAACTATTCTCTACCCTCGCTGTCAATGAGCTATGAAGTGACAATGAAAAAAAACAAGGACAACGTTGCTGGGGAAACTTCAACCTGACTTGGAGAGATTCCTGGAAAACTTTAAGCTGACAGATGAGGAATGTCAAAGACATTGGCTCTTAAAATGATAAAAGGCAGTCATATCCAGGTAAAATGGAAGGCTGTTACTGAAGCAATTATACATTTCACCTTGAATGAATAAAAAAAGTAATTACTGAGAAGACGGTAAGTGTTGTTTGTTGGTTTCACTTGGTTGTTGCATATTTTTGCTTTCTACAATAAATTATAGCACAAGATTTCTCTAAAAGGCAAGGCACACACCCATAACCTTCTATTTCCATCTCTCTCTCTTTCTCTCTCTCTCACCCTCCATAAGTCATACCACACTCTCACACACATACACACATACACACATACACGCACACTCCGTGCTCCCTTGGCCTATGTCCATTGAAGAGTGATCAGGATGGGGTCAGTTTGCTGTACGCAGTGTCCGGCTTCGTGGAAACCGATGGACTTTGATGTGTTTTGACAGATGGTCACTGCGGGCAAATTTCTTCTCACACACGGGACACTGGTAGGGTTTGACCCCAGAGTGGGACCGCCGGTGCCGCGACAGCTCATCCGACCGTGAGAATCTGGGAGAGACACACAGATAGAAGAGAGATGTCAATCATTTTAGAATAGAATAAAACATTATTGTTTACATAATGTGACTTTAATCATAATTATTTTTTAAATAATATTTAAAATGTTCCTTAACTTAGTACAGACAAGAAAAATGTGCTTTTAGTTTCAATCCATATTATAGTCAAATGTTTAAGACAGTGATTCCGAAATGGTAAGATATACAGATTTGTGTACAGTCATGATGTTAGAAGTAATTTTACAGCAAGTGGCTTGTCACGTTTTGACTTTGGCAGTCTTGGGGCAGTGTATACCATAATAAGTAACTGGCTACACCACGTCTGCTTGAACCCATGTGTTATTTTGCAGTGAATCTCCCTTTCCTTGCAAGACCTACTGCTTTTCACCAAGCCTCACTAGTTATGTAACATCCCTGACAAAGGCCACCAGACTATATGTCATTGCTGAATAGTTACTGTACAGCTAGCTTGAAGTACATGGATAAGTAACGCTGGTAAGGCTAAATAATTAGCTTAAAACACATGGCTAGGCTAAGCTAAGGGACAGATAAAACATTCTGGCGGAATTTTTCCTTTAGTGATGCTTGTGTGTTTTTTTTGGGGGGGTGGGGGTCACACAGGAGAGAGGAACTGACTCTGACAGTTGAACTTGAGGTTGAGGAAGACTGTTTCAGGCCTACCAAGAGTAACTCCTTTAAATCTAACAATATAATGCTTATCTTTATACAAAATATTAGGATTTAATATGAGCTAATTACCCTCCTTCTGTACAGATGTGTTTTATGTTTGTCCAGATTTACACATTTATTTTGGTGTTAAAAAAGCAAACTATGATATTGAAGTGCCCAAAGTCGGTACACTTTGCTTTGTTTATTGGTTGTGTGCTGCATTGGCACAGAAACCTGTTGGTGGAAAACTTGTTGGCCTCAAAATGTTGAAAAGCTGATTTTCCCCTAGCTGATCATTGCATGCATCCGGCTCTGATTGTAGTGTAATGAAGCAGGCAGGGAGAGTGAGCTTGTCTGTGGTGGTCGGCGAACCCTCAACCTTCTGGCCCATAGCCCTGCATGGCATTGACTGTGCTACAAAAGCATGGTGAAGTGGAAATGTTGATATCCACATTTGTAAACACAGGGTCGCTTGTTATTTGTAGTCATAAACATTATTTTGAGTTATCTTTATGAGGGGGGAGGGGTTCATATGAAAACAATTTTGGGGAGGGGGTGCAATGGCAATGCAAAAAGGTTCATACAATGTTAATTAAAGCACATGACCTTACCAGTGCTATCAAGATCATCGCTAGCTAGTTAGCGCTAGCTTAAAACCCAAGGATAAACCCTGGAGAAATGCTATTCGGAAATGCTAAATAGTTTTGTATAATAATACATGTTATGTGGCAGTGTTAACTAGTTAGCGTCAGCTTGAAACACATGGTTAAGGTTAAGGCATGACAACCTCCCAGCAGTCTCTCCCAAGCCTAGATCTGTCAGTCTCCCAGATGTTACAGCCAGAGCTGACAGGAAGATGAATTGATGCAATCTCAAGCCTGTAATTAAGCAGCAATGCTCAAGGAGTCGAATAAAACCCACTTTACTATCTGTCACATATACACACGTAAAACATGAGTCGCCACACCACGAGGAGAGGAGAAAAGAGGTTTAGGCTCAGATAGCTAGCTTAGTAGGACACTAGATAGGCCAATACAGAAGGCCTATTGCAGTGACTCTCAAAATAAGGGCTCAGTCTTATGATAGTAATAAAATAATACCATTGGTTATTAATAATAGTAGGCTAATAATACCAGAGTACGAATCTAAATCAAATCAAATCAAATGTTATTTAGCAGATGTTATTGCAGGTGTAGCGAAATGCTTGTGTTTCTAGCTCCAACAGTGCAGTAATATCTAACAATTCACAACAATACACAAAAAAGTAAATTAATGGAATTAAGAAATATATAAATATTAGGACAAGCAATGTCGTAGTGGTACACATTTAGAACACAAAATGATACAAGCTGTACTACAGTAGTACTGCTCTAGTACTGCTGTGCAGAGGCCAATGGTAATGGCTAGAGAGTAGTTGAGTGTGTAGAGTAAGGTCGTTTCTCATCCTGGCCCCTTCCTGCTCAACAGTCCCCTCGTGTGTGGGCACGCTACTCTCTCTGAGAAGAACCCTTCCTGCAGCCCCCCCCCCCCCCCCTGCTTCATTCCTCTGACTGACTTACTGGAAGCAGTGGTGTGGAGTGTGGCATGTGTGTGCCCCTGGCCTTGTGATGCTATGATATCCATGTCAGCTCCAGAGAAAATATGGGGAGGTTTAATTAGATTTCACTGTGTGTGTAGACATATAACACAGAGAGAGGGAGAACGAGAGAAACACTTGGAGACTGTATGGACGTGAGGGTGTAGAAAACGTTCCCTTACCTGTTTGCACGTGTCTGGACACTGTAGAATAAGAAGGTGCTACCTAGAACCTAAAAGGGTTCTTCGGCTGTCCTTATAGAAGAACCCTTTGAAGAACACTTTTTGGTTAAAGGTAGAACCCTTTTGGGTTTAATGTAGAACCCATTCCACAGAGGGTTCTACATGGAACCAAAAATAGGTTCTACCTGAAATCAAAAAGGTTATCCTATGTGGACAGCCAAAGAAGCCTTTTGGAACTCTTTTTTCTAATAGTGTATGCATGCGTTTCCCCCAGTCCAACTGTAAAAGTCTCAGCCTTAGCACAGAAACCTCACACCGATCCTTCTACCTTTTCAAGCAGACTGCCAGGCTAGACGTTCCTATCACACAGTCATGGTAACTATTCAGTGCTTAGCCTTTGTTCGTCTCACTTCCACACCAGTTTCCCTCAGCCTGAAACAGGCCCCTCACTCATACACACTCTCTCTCTTTCTCTTTCTTGCTCTCCCTTCTTTCTCCCTCTCTCTCTCTCTCTACACCCCCCCCCCCCCCCCCCTTCATCCAACCCACTGTCTTTCCCCCATTCTAACTAAATCCTGTCTTTTGTGTCTAGACAAGACCCCTTTTGTTGGGCCGAGATGCATCGCCTGGATAACTACTAGAGAGATTTCTGCTGCAGCCAAGCTCATCTACAGACTTGCAGCATTACAAACACACGGCCGCTGGCAGGATGCCAAGTTGGTGCCAAAGTCAACATAAATAAATTGACTCATGCAGTGGCCTTTCAGGAATATAGATTGCTCAGTGTGCGCAAGTGGAGGAGAAGTGGACTGCAGTCCATGAATGATTGAGCATATCAGGGAAGGAATGAGGCAGGTAGAATAGCGATTAAGAGCATTGGGCGAGTAACCGAAAGGTTGCTTGTTCAAATCCCGAGCCGACTATGTGTGCCCTTGAGCAAAGTATTTTACCCTAGTCGCTCTGGATAAGAGCCTCTACTAAATGACTCAAATGTAAAAAAAAATAAATAGTGCTGAGTGATTAACCAAAATTGTTGTTATTTTTCATTTTTTAAACAACTAATTAACCGACATTTCATTAGGTTTTTTTTTGCGAGCTCAATGCGCAGTTTCTCTAGAGAGAAAAAAGATGAAGCCCGAACTGTGCGACGTAGTAGGGAGTTGTAGTTTCCAACAGGCCAATATTCTACATAGTTTAGCTCAGAAAACGTGGTAATGAACTACAATGACAACTCATTGCGTGCCTGAGAGGGAGGGAAGAGACAGAAGAACGCTAGATCGAGAGGAATAGAGAGCGGTTTATTCTCTACCTGAAAAAAACGAGTGATTGATAGTTGGTATTCAGGAGTCATTAATGAATAAAAGATGGTTAATAAGTGAACAGTATAATAAGCAGTAATGGACAGTCACTACCATCATGGGACTCTGTGTTGTTACAGCATTCAATTTACATTTTACAAAAAATTGAAACCCAAATGGAAGACCGTGATAGTTTTTTTTATAATCAAACCAAAACCAAACCGACCTCAAAAAGCACTAATCGCTCAGCACCACAAACTAATATGCTGTATGGAGCGTGTAGACATACATGTATATACACATACACGCACGTGTAGTGGATATGTAGCATGTCGACTGGAATACATCGGTGACATCACACCTTCCCTGAGATCTAACGGCAACTGTTGCTCACGCAGTGACAAACTAGTCTTTCGCTCTATTGATTAAGATGGTTGGCTTTGAATTGCGTGTGATGTTGTATAGAAGGTTGCTAGTTCGATCCCTGCTCAGGGCAGAACAGAATGCACTCTGTTACACACACACACCCCTAACAGATCCCTACTTTGCCCATGTTTTGGCTTGTCCCTGCTCTTCTAGCCACCTGTACTTAGTGAGGTCTGTGTAGGGCATATGGATAACATTCCCCCTGGCTTAGAAAGCCAATTTCACCCGATACTGTCACTCTCTCCGCCTGACCCTGTGTCCTCAGGAAATCAGCCAGTCGTACTGAGGGCCAAGAGTCACACACTCAATCACACACGCTCACACACGTAAACACTTATTCTCGCACACACACACACACACTGGTGCACAATCCTGCACAGCTGTCGAGTCAGAACAGGAGGCGCCTGAGTTGCGCCCATGTGACCTCGATCCACATGCTTCGGCTCAGTTTTAGTTTATACCAGCGGAAATATGACACCCCCGCCATTCTCACATATCCCAGATATCTCGGTGCCTGAAAAAAGTGTGAATCTGAGGGAACACGTTTATATCTCTTGACAACCCTCCAATTAACACTTTAAATGCAGCCTGACAGCCATTAAGACTGCAAGAGCTCTGGAAAAGCAGATGATGTGAAGAGAAAGAAGGCAAGCCATGATTTGAAATACATTTCTTCCCCGCTTTCTATTTCCTGACTATACTGTAGATAACCATGGTGGGCTGTTCTGCAGGTCAAATGCGTTCCTTTCTTGAAGACTTTTTCTTCCTTTTAAGTGTTATCCAACTATTCCACAAGGGGAAATATCACTATGTCCTAGACATGTATAATGATTCACAGCACTGCTACTGTGGCGAATGAATTGTGGCATTGCAATAAAGGAATAGCATGTTGAGAGACAGCCAAATAGCCATAAGGAAACAAGCAACTCAATTCCATGTTTAGCACCATGAACACTGAGCCTCATCTGACAACTTGGTGTTGCGAGAGAATGACTCTGTACTAATAAGTAATGGGGCCTGTGGATCCTGTGAAGTCTCACTTTAAGCCCCTCACTGGCGCTAATTGATGACCTCATCAGACAGGTCAATTTGAGTGCCAGTCACGGTCTGTGGTGCAAAGGCTTCCGTCCATTGAGGAACATGACACCCTGCGTGTACTGTACTGTATAGTGGACAGACACATAATTACCTCACTGTGTCCAGAAAGGCCTTACGGTAACAATAGGGTATAACCCATATCTCACACATGATTGTGAAAGCTTGTGCTCACTGACTGGTCTCTCACTCCCAAAGCATTCTTTATACAAGCTGCCATAACCATAAAGCAACGTTGTTCAAATCTCTCGAGATAAAGACGTCTTAAATTCTTGAGCTTCAAAATCCTGTAACCTGCCGAATACAATTATGATAATGAGTGTGTTGAGATTATTGCATCTATTTCGATATATTGTGAAGACTCATCATGTTATGTGGTTAATGGGGGAAGTTTGCTATACGTTGAATGTCTGGAGGCTTTTTAACATAGAGAATCCATAAAGTAATATATGATGAACATCATCATCATCATCATCACCATCATAATCATAAAGTAATACATCATCATCATCATCGTCAATGAGCACCCAACTCACCTCCATCCACAGCCCGGCCAGATGCAGGCAAAGGGCTTCTCCCCCGTGTGTCTCCTCAAGTGGGCCTTCAGGTGGCTGCTCTTGGTGTACATCTTGGTGCAGCCGGGGAAAGTGCATTTGTGCATTTTGATAAGGTCCGCCACCGGGTTCTTCTGGAACTTCTGACCCCCCACCAGCAGCCCATGGCCCTGGCCCCCAACCGCCACCTCACCGAGGCCCAGGGGCTTGGCCGCAATGGGCACCGGTGCGATGCGCACAAACTTAGAGGAGATGTTGAGGCTGGTGGAGGGAAGCAGCTGGGGCACCAGGGCGAAGGTATGCCCTTGGATGTTGACCAGCAGCTGGGCAATTTTTATGTCTGCAGCCGGCTGGATGATTGGAGGAGGTTGGACGATTGGGGGAGGAATTGTGGAACCAGGTTCCTGTTTGATCTGAATGGGCTGGATCTGCAGGATGACCGGCATCCCAGCGCTGCCACCATTTGCACCGCTCTGTGTTGATCCTGGCCTGCTGGATAATGAACCACTCTTGAACCCTTCGTTGTGTGGGCTTTCGTTGTACTCCTGTGACGATGTGGCTGGTGTGCTTTTGGTCTCGGTGATGGTGGCAGCATTCACGGTCGGCACAGTTTGGTCTGAATGCTTGGCCTCTGGCTCCAGCCTTGGCCCTGGGGATGAGAACTCCCTGTACACCTCCAGTCCCACCCCCAGCCCCAAGATCTCCTCCAGGCCCAACCCCAGCGCCCCATCTTGGGCTTCCTGCTTCATGGACGACACCACCTCCATGTTCTCCTCCAGGAACTCCTCTATCTCCTCTAAGGTGGGCTGGAAGGACGGCTCCTCCATGTCCACTAAGGACCAGACCGGGAAGTCCACGCTCTCCTCCTTCAAGGCCTCTGGGTGGGGGTGGGATGGCGCATCCCTCCGTGAGTCCCATAGAAAGGTTGGCAGTGACGTGGGGATGGCCGCCCCGGTCCCTGCCCCGCCTAGGTAGGTCTGGGACAGCAGGAGGTCCAGGATGCTGTCTGAGCTCTCGGCACTGGAACTGCTGCCATAGCTGGAGCTGAGCACTTGGGAGTCGGGGCTGGAGCAGGAGCGAGGGCTGGACGACTCGCTCAGATCATCCTCAGAGAAGGGCGAGGGCATCACCTGGTAGGTCCCCCCGTCCGTCACCATGTCCGACAGGCGATATGCCGGTGGGGAGCCACCGTATGATAAGAAAGTGTCCTCGCAGCTCGCTAGGAAGTTATCCACCATTCCTGGCTAGGGGCCAAGAGAATGTCTCCCACTGATACAGCAGTTTGTTAGGGTTATTCCTCTTGTTGTCGGGAAACTGGGACCAAATAAACCCACGAATGGGTCACCGCAGCAAGGTCGTGCTTTGCAGAGAGATAGAGAACACCTGTTGTTCTCTCTCAAAATAAAAAAGAGGCTTGGGTAGAAAAAGTCTTAAATTCCAAGGTTTCCAGCCCAGATACTGTAAACGTAGACAAACATAAATAAGCAGAGAAGAATAGAGATTAGTTACTAAACTGATTTTCACTGTAATAACACACAGACATTAGCCTACATGGAAAATAACAGATAGCCAAGACCTAATCACAAGTCATGAATCTCCAATGCACCATCTGTGAACAAAACAATCTTCAGCCACTCAGTTCCTAGCTTGCATGTGAAAAATATGAAATGCTGTTTCCATTTTGAGTAAGAATGTGGTTGGTGTGAGAGATTAAGCGGTTGGCGTGAGAGATAAAGCAACTTCCAGAGATCACATTCCTTTACATTCCTATAATTATCTTTACTTATTTCAGGAGTAAACATAATTAAAAATAACTTTATGAGGTCAAGCCATGGAAACTATTCCTGACAAAGCATACTTTTGTCTCACACATTTACATTTTAAATGTTTTTTTGTGCATTTTTTTTATTGAATGAACTTATTAGATATTCTTACATTTGAACAAATGTTTCACTATAGTGAATAATTCTAATTGTTTAATTCTAAACGTTTCAAGGATTTTCTTTATTTTCATTTGTAAGTTGCAACAAACTTTAAGTTGTAAATTGCAACACTGTTAAGAAAAGGCAAAGCTGAGCACGGATGTTTCACCTTAGCCTTCTCCTTGGCTGGCTCAGTGACCGACAGTAACCCGCCAAAGGAACTGTCAAAGGATTAACATAAAGCACTGCGTGGGGCAGCCAAGAGCACCGAGCAATCCCAGTACTGCATAAATCACCTACAGAACACGCAAAACGCAATAAATCAACTCCAATCACTGGAAATTCACTTGAAGTGGAATGACACATTGATCTGTTCTGCTTGACCAGTTATATCTTGTTCACCAAGATACATTAAATGCTTTTATAATCTCTCAAGGGTGTCAAACTCAGTCTTTAAAGAGATCCAGGGGGTGGCACTGAAAATGTGTTATATTTCCTAGCAGTCAGAATTTGCTAAACATTGTCCTCTAGCCATAGTTTTAGGATGTGTCGATGCTCCCTGACTGTAGCTTTAATTTAAGTGATTATTAGCTTGACACTGTAAGGAAACTGTATGAATGTAGGTCCATTATTATTTCTGCACAGTTTCGATTTGGTTTGAGTCATTTTAAAGTATATTGTGTTTGGACCCGGATTGGACCCCCTTGCAGGCCGAATCCGACCAGCAGGCCAAATATATGTTTGACAGGACACCCCTGGCATTGCCTAGTAAACACGCATGTGCAAATGATATTCACGCAATTAGGTGCTATTGCTATAATAAGTACTAATAAGAAACGTATAAAACAAGATTGAACAAAAATAAGCTTATATGCCTACATTTCAATAAAATGTAAATACATTGAAAATCAATTTAAACACCTTACCCCTCAAACGACTATTGGCAGAAAAGTCTAATTTTTAAACATTTCCTTGTCTCATTTAACTCATAATC
This sequence comes from Thymallus thymallus, assembly GCA_023634145.1. Taxonomy (NCBI): domain Eukaryota; kingdom Metazoa; phylum Chordata; class Actinopteri; order Salmoniformes; family Salmonidae; genus Thymallus; species Thymallus thymallus. The sequence goes on along the minus strand of CM042409.1, from coordinate 24,391,615 downwards.
TACAGATTTATTCTAGTTTTGAAGCAAACGAGCACATCTTCTGCATCCCAGCAGCTATAGAACGCGTAAGAAAGCGCAGTTTACAACGCTACAACGTAAACATATTTTTGTCCAGCAACGTGCTGCGGCATATGATCATAGGCTGGAGGAGAAACGTGCTGCAAATATCTCTTTCAGAACCTATTCCCAAAGAAAAGATGGAGAAAAAACTAAATCTCTGATCTTACCTTATTTAGTCGAACATTTGTAGAAATCCCTGTTTAATTCAAATGTATTTACTTTTCCTTTGCATTCGATGGGGAATCTCTTTCTAATGCATTGAACTGCCCTTGAGACTTGCCTTGCAGCACCGTTCAGACTGACTAGCACCGAGGCAGAGTTGTACTATATTACCGTCACATGACTGCTGGTGTGTGTGTTATATGAGTTAAAATAAGAGGTTGGATCTGAAGGCTCGACCCAGCTCTGCGCCCCTATTGGCCAACAGTGCGCGGAGGGTGGTCTCTGGACATGTCAATCAGGATGTGTGGGCCTAGATGTGGAATGTTTAGTAAAGGAACAGTCATTTCCTATTTTTTCTCTCATCCTTATTGCCCATCGCCTGAGGAGCAGATAACTGTTGCAGTAAATGAAGACTGGGGAGGTTGAACAATGTAGCCTATTTAGGGAGTCTCATATGACTCCCAATAGAAAGCAAAATAATAATTGATAATAGATGGATAATTGAGATTGTTGTGAAAATCGTCCATGCATGGGAGTTCATTGAGTTCATTTTATCATTTCAATTAAAGGATTTTTCTTTCCTCGAAAGAAGTACACAACACAGTGTTCTCATTATGTAGGCTATCAAACTGCTGGAAATACTGAATATTTTGTATAATGTTATTACAATATAGCCTAATGTTATTACACTTTTACAATCATCCTCTCTGTCCATGCAATATTGATACAGCAAAACACTGAATGTGACATACTTTAATATGCATTTCCAACACAGTGAACTACTAATGTGTAGTTCTTATATAGGGAATGAACTTGACGAACATCACACACAACAGTATGTCCTGTCCTCCTAGACACCAATGATTCAAGTTCAGTTACAAAGAGAGGAACCCACAATCAGGAAGAATGTAGGCTAACCCGTGCAGCCATGCATACTCAGACAGGAAGTGTTTAAAAACCATTAGAATGTGCTTGAACTTGCCTGTTTTTTTTTTACAGTCACTTCAGCATCCTGGGAGAAATAAATGACGGGGAGCGAGTTATCCTGATAAACCGATGGCTGCAATTAAGCGTATCAGCATGATTGGAGGAGAGTGAAAATAGATATCTTCATGATCCTGAAAATTACACATTTGCTTTTTCTTGGCGTTGATATATTGCTGGTGGTGGATAGAATACAGTGCCTCACATGTATTACCTGAAAAGTGGAATATATTCTTCATTATCCCTTTCTTTGGAGGAAATAACAACCAACATCTATTTGAATAAGCCGTTAAAATTTTTCTACAGTATATATTTATTCTACATGAATGTATTTCTATACAGTACATACTGTAATTATGTACTGTAGTCTACCGCCTGAGGCCAATTGACATCACTACCAGTACCACTCTCTCTCCCCCTCATCAGCTCAAGTACACAGTATGGGACCTGACCACTGTCACTGTCACCGGTAGGAATGTATTAGAGTGAATGTAACACCGTGTTGTACAACGTGCCAGCCTGTCTGGTCTGCCTAGAAGGCAAACAGCTGGCCCTGGCTGACCTGCTCTGACCTTCTAATCCGCACATCAAACAGCTGGGAGACCTGTTGTGATCGTCACCTGACTACCTAAGAAATGATCATTTTCGATTTCCGTTGCAAAACGTTTTAAAATGTTTTATGCCCTAATGGATGTTACTCTGGAGGGATGCAAAGGGGGATTGAGAGCGGCGTCGAGCCACGGATTAATCGCTTTGCCTTTGTCCTACTCCCTGGGTCTCGAGGGACCGGACAGCGATCATATTTGGAACCAGAACTTGTTGGTTAATGTACCAAACTGACTGTATCCTGAACGACAGGCCTGAGGATAGGGTACATTTGTCGAAAACTGTAGCCATATATGTTAACATACACGTTGACATACAGTATATGACACAGTGTGGACAAGGAGATGTCATAATGACATATACTGTATGTTTTTTTTTTAAACTTTATTCAAAGAGTCCCATTGAGATCTTAAACCTCTTTGTCAAGGCAGACCATAGGAAGGAAGCAGCTCTAGTACAAAACACAGAAAATCATACAGCAAAGAAAAAAAAACATACAGTCTAAATAGCCACCATACACTATAACTATATTTTATATCTACCCATCTATGGCTAAAACAGTGACACACATCCTGCAGCATATACACTCTTGCATAAACACAAAAGGGTTCCAAAAGGATTCCTCTGTTTTCTCTATGAAATAACCCTTTGAAGAACCCTTTTGGGTTCCAGGTAGAAATCTTTTGTCTTTAGAAATACATTGATGGTTACCATCTATGACTGATAGCTTACAGCGAGTAGTATTCATATTCTTATATACAGTACAGTTACATTATATCTTTTGTTTTTTAAAGCTAAACTTGCTTTTTGCCTGAGTAACCTCTGGTGGCAGAGCTTTCCATGATGACATGGCACTGTACCTTACTGAGTGACTCATTAAATCGGTCTTTGGTTTGGGTACCATGAAACCCATAGTGGCGTGTCTTTTTGGGTATGTACAGTATGTCTGTTTAAAGTGTATGCAAATAGATTATACAAGTGGTTAGGCATTTTCAACACACACAATCTTAAAAAGACTAGAATAGAATTAGTCAATTTCTCCTCAACCCTCAACCATGAAAGACTATCATGCATGTTGTTGATGTTAGTTCTGTGTGTGCAGTTAAGGGCAAGGCGTGCTGCTTTGTTTTGAGCCAGCTGCAGCTTTGATAGGTCTTTCTTTGCTGCACCTGACCATATTACTGGACAGTCATCAAGATGGAACAAGATCAGAGCCTGAGAACTAGTACAGTTGATTTTTGTGGTAAAAAACGTAGAACATCTTTTTATAACAGACATACCTCTCCCCATCTTCTACCTTCACAACAATTTTGTCAATATGACTTGACCATGATAACAGACCATCCAATTCATGTTATAAACTATTGTAGATTAAATACGAGCTTTGACAAAACAACAGTATTAGACTGACTGTCTGCCTTTTGTCGGCCACTATTGACACATTCTGACACAAGACTAGAGTGGCACAACTCTAGTCGGCAGCAACATTTGTAAGGATTTGACACTTCTATAAACAATATTCAAATATATCAATTATTTTGTCAAATTAATCAGTACATTAGGGTATGCCTTCTGGTTCCAATGTAGTCAGGGCAGAAATCAGAAAGCTTCTCAGAGTCAGAGTGCTAATATAGGATCAGTTTAGCCTTTTAGATAAATTGAAAAAGATTACATGGACAGAGGGAACTGATCTAAGATCAGCATTCCTACTCTTAGAAGCTTTAAGAATACGGGCCCTGGAGTATAGAGACACATCTATTGGCTAGCATAATATGAGTATTGTCACAACGCGCTGTATAGTGTCCTTGGTTAGCCAGGACATTTCATTACACTGGGTGTCAATAAGGTGAGGTGTAGAGGGGATTGCACAAATCCTCTTTAGGGTATAAGCTATGGGCAGCAGATCAACTGACAGAGCTTGAGAAACTGCTGTCCCTCACTAGACACATGAGAAAATATACATACTTCTTCAATATCAGCCCATTTTTTTTTTGCCTATATGGATGAGCACATGGACAATGCAAATACAGGTACAAATATCATATAATTACCAGTGGTGGTCTGGCTCATACCCAAAATGGTGAGTTGTGCTATAATACATGTTTTGTGCCCAATGTTAACAAATGAGACCTCCCGGTCAATGAGTCTTTTAAAATGCAGTAGCATAGAACACAAGCGTGTTGAGTAGAATGTTGGAAAACAGCGTCATCGAGTGGTAAGAAAATAGAACCTTCTGAACAATGATGTTACCACGGCAACAGAACGCAAACTCAGGACAATCGAGTTCCAAAGTATAAGGGCAGAACTCTCTCAAGCTGCTCGTATGACAAAGTGTTTCAGCGGAAGACTGTGAAGGGATACATCTAATTGAAGGTAAGGAAAAATGTTCAAAACAAAACCATATTTTATTCTGACATAATATTAGATAAAGTTGGTTGTAAAATATTTGGTATGTGACAACAAGACAATTTGGCTCCGTAGTTAGACTTTTGGTCGACATTGTTGATACACTTTTGGAAACATAAATAATAATAATAATGTATTACATTTGTGTGTTCATTATACAGAACAATCTCAAAGTGTATAAAATAAAAAATAAAAACCAAATAGAAAAATAATTGACAGGGCAAAGAACACAGCAGACGCTTCAAAGGAAAATAATACCAAGGAGCACCGCTATTAATAGAAAGCCGTCCTATTAAAGAGAAATTAAACATTACTGTAACATTCTCTTGATGAAAACAACTAGGAAATGCATTTCATATCATATGCATTTTTAGCTATTGAAGTATTTCTCTGCCATCGACCTGTATAGTATAGTTAACCATCCAACATCCACCAATGTATAGTGTACATATTCAGCCAACCACCCATACTACTATGTCTTTTTATAGCTTTTTTTTGCACTCCAGAAATCTTGTATTTCTATACTTTTTCATACTGCCGCTCTATGTATCATGTATCGTGTATCTGTCTTTTGTGTATTTTCGTTCTGGCATTTTGCACCTGCCCTGTGTTTTGTTGTAGCTGCTTGACAAAGAAATTTCCCCCTCGGGGATCAATAAAGTACCTGCCTGCCTGCCTACCTACCTACCTACACAGTTGTGGACAGAAAATAGCCAATTATGTTATTCGCCATTTTAACATTATTTTTTTATTTCACCTTTATTTAACCAGGTAGGTCAGTTGAGAACAAGTTCTCATTTACAACTGCGACCTGGCCAAGACAAAGCAAAGCAGTGCGACAAAAACAACACAGAGTTACACAGTAAACAAACGTACAGTCAATAACACAATAGAAAATCTATATACAGAGTGTGCAAATGTAGTGCAAAATGCAATAAGGTTAGGAAGGTAGGACAATAAATAGGACATAGTGGTGAAATAAATTACAGATTAGCATTAATACTGGAATGATGGATGTGCAAATTATGATGTGCAAATAGAGATACTGGAGTGCAAAATTAGCTAAAATAATAAAATAAATATGGGGATGAGGTAGTAGGGTGGGCTATTTACAGAAGGGCTATATACAGGTGCAGTGATCGATAAGCAGCTTTGACAGCTGATGCTTAAAGTTAGTGAGGGAGATAGGAACCTCTAGCTTCAAGGATTTTTGCAATTCGTTCCAGTCATTGGCAGCAGAGAACTGGAAGGAATGGCGGCCAAAGGAGGTGCTGGCTTTGGGGGTGACCAGTGAGATATACCTGCTGGAGCGCATGCTATGGGTGGGTGTTGCTATGGTGACCAGCGAGCCGAGATAGGGTGGGGATTTACCTAATAAAGACTTATAGATGACCTGGAGCCAGTAGGTTTGGCTACGAATATGTAATGAGGGCCAGCCAATGAGAGCATACAGGTCGCAGTGGTGGGTAGTATATGGGGCTTTGGTAACAAAACGGATGGCACTGTGATAGATTACATCCAATTTGCTGAGCAGAGTGTTGGAGGCTATTTTGTAAATGACATCGCCAAAGTCAAGGATCGGTAGGATAGTCAGTTTTACAAGGGCATGTTTGGCAGCATGAGTGAAGGAGGCTTTGTTTGCGAAATAGGAAGCCGATTCTAGGCCGTCGAGAGTAGTGATGATAGTCCGGTGGGCGGGTGCGGGCAGCATTTAAGAGCAGTTGGAGGCCACGGAAGGAGTGTTGTATGGCATTGAAGCTTGTTTGAAGGTTAGTTAACACAGTGTCCAAAGAGGGGCCAGATGTATACAGAATGGTGTAGTCTGCGTAGAGATGGATCAGAGAGTCACCAGAAGCGAGAGTGACATCGTTGATGTATATAGAGAAAAGGGTTGGCCCAAGAATTGAACCCTGTGGCACCCCCATAGAAACTGCCAAAGGATCGGACAATAGGCCCTCCGATTTGACACACTGAACTCTGTCTGAGAAGTAGTTGGAGAACCGGGCAAGGCAGTCACTTGAGAAACCAAGGCTGTTGAGTCTGCCAATAAGAATGCGGTGATTGACAGAGTCGAAAGCCTTGGCCAGGTCGATGAAGACGGCTGCACAGTACTGCCTTCTATCGATGGCGGTAGAGAATGAACTTGTTACCACATTCACCATTGTGAATACCCTGGGCCTATACAGTGTTGTGATTAGGGTTGCACATTTTGGGGAATTTTCAGAGGTGGAAACTTTCCGTGGGAATTAATGGGAATATATGGGAATTAACAGAAATATATGCAAATTAATATTAATACCATTTAAATGTAGATGTTTTTTGCATTGGATATATTTACCATATCATATGGAGACAGAAACATAAACCATTTACCTTATCATAAGTAGACATAATTGCAAATGATTAAATCCTTCCAATAGAAATAAAAAAAAACGATTTAGTTACGAATTTAACTTTAATTAAATGAGTTGACTCTTCACATGGGATGATTTCACTGAACAACAAAATAAAGGGAATATTGAATGACCCCGAATGATCCATCGCATCTCCCAAAAACGTTTTCAACATACATCTGTAAAATGATATTCTAGAAACTAAAGCTTTGGTTGTCTTCCTCTCAGGCTTCCATGTCTTCTCCCTGGACCTCCTCAATGTCCACCTCTTGAACATCAGACTCTGAGGCCTCATCTTCACTGTCACTTTCCAACTTTGTTGATGATGGCTCGTTGTCAGGCTCAAAAAGCCTCAAATTTACCCGGATGGCCACCAACTTTTCAACTCTTGTATTGGTCAGCCTGTTGCATGCTTTGGTGTGTGTGTTCCCAAACAAGGACCAGTTGCGCTCTGAGGCGGCTGATGTTGGTGGGATTTGGAGGATGATGGAGGCAACAGGGGAAAGATCCACAAAGTCCCTTCCACCAGGTGGCTGATGAGATATGTTGACACGACTGCCATATTGCATCTCCATCCCAAAGCCCTTGCTTGAAAGTGTACTTCGCCAGACTGCCTAGAACCTTGCCCTCATCCAGGCCAAGGTGGCGAGACACGGTAGTGATGGCACCATAGGCCTTGTTGATCTCTGCACCAGACAGGATGCTCTTGCCAGCATACTTGCGGTCCAACATGTACGCTGCGGCGTGTATGGGCTTCAGGTTGAAGTCATTAAAACTCATTTTTCAACCACTCCACAGATTTCATGTTAACAAACTATAGTTTTGGCAAGTCGGTTAGGACATCTACTTTGTGCATGACACAAGTAATTCTTCCAACAATTGTTTACAGACAGATTATTTCACTTATAATTCACTATATCACAATTCCAGTGGGTCAGAAGTTTACATACACAAAGTTGATTGTGCCTTTAAACAGCTTGGAACATTCCAGAAAATTATATCATGGCTTTAGAAGCTTCTGATAGGCTAATTGACATCATTTGAGTCAATTGGAGGTGTACCTGTGGATGTATTTCAAGGCCTACCTTCAAACTCAGTGCCTCTTTGCTCGACATTCAAAAGAAATCAGCCAAGATCTCAGAAAAACAATTGTAGACCTCCACAAGCCTGGTTCATCCTTGGGAGCAATTTCCAAATGCCTGAAAGTACCACGTTCATCTGTACAAACAATAGTACGCAAGTATAAACACTATGGGACCACGCAGCCATCATACCGCTCAGAAAGGAGACACATTCTGTCTCTTAGAGATGAACGTACTTTGGTGCGAAAAGTGCAAATCAATCCCAGAAAAACAGCAAAGGACCTTGTGAAGATGCTGGAGGAAACAGGTACAAAAGTATCTATATCGACATAACCTGAAAGGCCGCTCAGCAAGGAAGAAGCCACTGCTCCAAAACCGCCATAAAAAAGCCAGACTACGGTTTGCAACTGCACATGGGGACAAAGATCGTACTTTTTGGAGAAATGTCCTCTGGTCTTATGAAACACAAATAGAACTGTTTGGCCATAATGACCATCATTATGTTTGGAGGAAAAAGGGAGAGGCTTGCAAGCTGAAGAACACCATCCCAACCGTGAAGCACGGGGGTGGCAGCATCATGTTGTGGGGGTGCTTTGCTGCAGGAGGGATTGGTGCACTTCACAAAATAGATGGCATCATGAGGAAGGAAAATTATGTGGATATATTGAAGCAACATCTCAAGACATCAGTCAGGAAGTTAAAGCTTGGTCGCAAATGGGTCTTCCAAATGGACAATGACCCCAAGCATATTTCCAAAGTTGTGGCAAAATGGCTTAAGGACAACAACATAAAGGTATTGGAGTGGCCATCACAAAGCCCTGACCTCAATCCTTTAGATAATGTGTGGGCAGAACTGAAAAAGTGTGTGCAAGCAAGGAGGCCTACAAACCTGACTCAGACACCACTATCGATAAGGTGTCTGATTCATCATTTTCACCTCGAATAGAAGTAGAGGGAATTTTGTCAGAGGTTGCTTGTTGTGTGCGCTGAGGGAACTTTATGCACTTGGCCAGATGATTCTGCATCTTTGTTGCATTCTTCACATATGATTTGGCACAGTATTTGCAAATGTACACAGCTTTTCCTTCTACATTAGCTGTAGTGCCCGTGGCATTTTCCTGTAAAGATTAGAAAATAATAAAATAAAATACAATCCCATGTACAGATAAATAGTTAAGCAGTTAGATTAAACTCCTTTGTAAGATAAATGTTTTAAAATGTATGGAAACAGATGAATTAACACTCCTCAGTTAGCAGGCTAAAGCAAGCTAAAACCCACATGGTAGCAAAAACTAACTAGCAGAAATTGTTAACAAGTTAGAAATGATTTAAACACACTTTGCTGTAGGCTACTATTTACTAGGCTAAATCATGTATGTCACATTACCCAGTAATGTAATCAAAACTTACCAGAAAGCATGTAGTGATTGTGACAGACAGTGTAGTAGTGTTGGCTCAATAGCATCTCATTAGTGTGCAAGATCTTGAGAATCAGCTGTACATGTGATGGAAGAGTGCACTGCACGTGATGGAAGAATGCACTGTGCATGCAGAGCGTTGCAATTCCATTGAACTGGGGATAGTTTAACCAAAATATGCCACAAGACCTAGAATTGCCTTATGTGTATCCCACAAAAAGGTTCACTGTTATAAGCTAACGTTTTTGATGAATTTAAGCAAAATTCCCAAGATTAACTTCCCATGGAAAATTTCTGGACATTTGCAACCCTAGTGGTGATATGTATTCGATTGACTTATAATTGGCATGCAATGTGTGAAAAAACCTGTCCCCTATTTATCACTCGTGTTCACTTTCTACTCTAGGAATGCTGTCACCTGCATCGCCGCACAGTAAGAATCAGTCTTATAAGTCTTCATCTTGACACACTGATACTGTACTAACAGTGTCTGTTACTAAACACATAGGTGAGAGTTGGGTAAGTTGAGAATTTTTTTTATATTCAGCATCACTCCGTCAAGGGAAATATAGTATTCTTCTAACAAAGATATCTACATATATTTCAGGATGTTGTGTATCCTTGTCAGAACCAGGACTTGAACTTGGGTCTCTGGTGTGAAAGTCAGACTCTCAATCCTTGAGCCACAGGAGAATGGTGAACCCAATAGTAAGACGCACTAAGGAGAACTTGAGATGCCAAAAAATGGTTTAATAAAAGTTCAGGCAATAGTCCATAGCTGGAGCAAAAACAGCAAAAGGTAGTACTCAAACAAAACCATCCCTAAAGGGGATTCCAAACATTATTCCAAAAATACAAAAGTTTCTTAAAGCAAAAACTCCAGAGGAAAAGTCCACAAAAATAAAGTTGAGAAGGGAATAATCCACAGGCAAAAGAAAATACAATATCTCAAGAGCTAGAGAGCACTTACTCAGGCAAATGGCTTCAGGACAACTAAACACCAAGCAAAGAATCTATGAGACAGAGTCACTTAAATACACACAGCAGACGAGACACATGTGAACCTAATAACACTGATTACCAGCTGAGTGAGTAGGGCATGAGGGTAACATGAGGACATCTAGTGGTCAAAACACAACATGACAAGCAAAATACTGACAGGACCCCACCCTCTAGGAACGGCTCCTGACGTTCCTCCCAGGACGACCAGGTTTACAAGCATGAAAGTCCCGAATTAACTTTGGGTCCAAGATGTCTCTGGCAGGAACCCAGGAGCGCTCCTCTGGGCCATAGCCTTCCCAGTCCACAAGATACTGAAGTGACCCTCGCACATGACGGGAATCCAGTATACGGTGGACCGTGAACGCTGGTTGACCTCCAACAATGCGAGGAGGAGGAGGGGGTTTACCTGCCGGAGCAAAGGGAGAAGACAAAACAGGTTTTAGAAGGGAGACATGAAAAGTAGGGTTAATCTTTAGAGACCTAGGTAAGTATAAACGGTATGTAACAGGGTTAACTTTCCTGGCCACTTTGAAAGGCCCAATGTACCGCTGGGAGAGTTTGCGGGACTCTACTCGTAAGGGAAGGTTCTTTGTGGAGAGCCAAACTCTCTGTCCGGAACGCAGGGTAGGGGCAGGTCTGCGTCTACGGTTAGCATGTCGCTGGTACTGCTGAGAGACTTGAAGAAGCTTGTGTCGAGCTTTCCGCCAAGTCAGATGACAGCGTCGGATGAACTGCCGAGCGGAGGGAACTCCAACTTCTTGATTAGGGAACAGTGGAGGGGTATAACCAAACTGGCATTCGAAGGGAGACATGCCTGTAGCCGATGAGCATAGAGTGTTGTGGGCGTACTCCGCCCACATAATGAAGGATGACCAGGAGGATGGATTATTGGCAGCCATACACCTCAGAGTAGTCTCCAGATCCTGGTTTAACCTCTCCGTTTGGCCATTGGACTCAGGATGGAATCCCGAAGATAGGCTCACGGTTGCCCCTAGAAGTTGACAGAATGCCTGCCAGAATCGAGAGGAAAACTGGGGGCCTCGATCAGAAACAATGTCCTGTGGGATGCCAAAAACTCGAAAAACATGGGTAATGATCAACTCCACAGTCTCTTTAGCAGTGGGCAACTTAGGCAAGGGAATGAATCTGCCAGCCTTAGAAAATCTGTCAACAATGACCAGAATGGTGGTGTTACCTTGGGATGGCGGGAGTCCAGTAATGAAATCCATGGAGAGATGAGACCAGGGTCTTCGAGGTATGGAGAGAGGATGGAGCAACCCCTGAGGTGAGCGGTGAGACACCTTCCCCTGATTGCAAGTTGGGCAGGCACTTACAAAGGTCTTGGTATCCTCTTTGATATTAGGCCACCAAAACCTTCTCTGGAGGAATTCAAGTGTGCGAGTGGTACCTGGATGGCAGGTCAGACGAGAGGAATGACCCCACTGGAGAACCTGGGAGCGAACAGCTTTAGGAACAAACAAGCGGTTGGCTGGCCCCCCTCCTGGGTCTGGCTCCCGGGTCTGGGCTTGTCTTACGGTACTTTCAAGTCCCCATCTTACGGGGGCCACGATCTTGGAGCTCGGGACTATGGGTGTGATGGGATCTTCTTGGTTACTGCTTGCGTATACTCGAGACAGGGCATCAGGTTTAAGATTTTTGGAGCCAGGGCGGTAGGACAAGATAAACTGAAACCGGTTGAAGAATAGAGACCATCGAGCCTGACGAGGGTTCAGTCGCTTGGCCTGCTGAATGTACTCTAGATTTTTGTGGTCCGTGAGCACTTGAAATGGGTGTTTGGCCCCCTCAAGCCAATGTCTCCATTCCTCAAGCGCCAGTTTCACAGCCAGTAACTCACGGTCCCCCACATGGTAATTCCTCTCTGTAGGTGTAAGACGGTGTGAAAGGAATGCACATGGATGAAGTCTGTTATCCTCCCCCCTCTGGGAAAGTACTGCTCCAATACCCACATCCGAAGCATCCACCTCCACCACAAAGAGTTTGTCTGGGTCGGGGAGATTAAGAATGGGTGCTGAAGTAAAACGGAGCTTGAGTTCATTAAAGGCTGACTCTGCTTCAGGACTCCAGCAAAAGCCTGCCTTATTCCCTTTAGTGAGAGCTGATAGGGGAGCCACCACAGAGCTGAAGTTCAAAATGAACTTGCAGTAAAAGTTAGCAAAGCCAAGAAATCGCTGCACCTCCTTCACAGACGTGGGAGTGGGCCAACCCGTGACTGCTTGAACCTTCTGGGGATCCATTTGAATATGACCAGGTTTAGTGATGAATCCCAGGAACTGTACTTGGGTCACATGGAATTCACACTTCTCGGGTTTGACAAAAAGGTGATTATCGAGAAGGCGTGTAAGAACCTTTGACATGCTCAATGTGTTCACTGAGGGATCTTGAAAAAATAAGAATATCATCCAGGTAGACAAATACAAACTGATTGAGCATGTCTCGAAGGACATCATTTATCAGAGCCTGGAAAACTGCAGGAGCATTGGTGAGACCGAAGGGCATAACTAGGTACTCATAGTGCCCGGTGGGGGTGTTAAATGCGGTCTTCCACTCATCGCCTTGTCTAATGCGCACAAGATGGTAAGCACTGCGCAAGTCGAGTTTGGTGAAGATGGAAGCTCCCTGCAGAAGCTCAAAGGCTGTGGCCATAAGTGGCAATGGGTAACGGTTCCGGATAGTGATTTTGTTGAGGCCTCTGTAATCTATGCAGGGTCGAAGGCCCCCATCCTTTTTGCCCACAAAGAAAAAACCAGCACCAGCAGGTGATGTGGACTGACGAATGATCCCTGCTGCGAGGCCCTCAATGTAATTGTCCATAGCAGCACGCTCGGGAGAAGACAAGGAGAATATGTGGCCTCTGGGGGGACAGGTACCTGGAAGCAGGTCAATGGCGCAGTCATAAGGACGGTGTGGGGGTAAAGAGGTGGCTTTCTTTTTACTGAAGACTGCCTTGAGTTGGTGGTACTGAGTGGGGACTTGAGACAGGTCTAGGGGGTCTTGGGACTCGAGAATAGGGTCAGGGGAACTCTGGACCAAACAGGTGACCTGACAAGTGGGACCCCAACTGAGGATAGCGCCAGTGGACCAGTCAAAGTGGGGGTTATGGTGAAGAAGCCAGGGGTGGCCGAGGACCACAGGGAACTCTGGAGATTGTATCAGGTGGAAACAAACCTCCTCCTGGTGTTGGTAAATAGAGAGGTGAAGGGGAGAGGTAAGAAGGGTTACCTTCCCGTGGCCCAGAGGTCTTCCATCCAGTGCAGTAACTGTCAGAGGGGTAGCGAGTGCATCGGAGGGGATCTGGAGACTCCTAGCAAGAGATAAGTCCATAAAGTTCCCGGCTGCACCTGAATCCACCAATGCTTTGAGTTGATGCTTATGATTTCCCCAAGCAAGTGTGATGGGGAGAAACAATCCTGAATTGGAAGGCGGGGCAATGCGAGTGATTCCCGTTACAGTCCTTCCTTGCCTGTACGGGACCGAGCGTTTCCCGAGAGCTCTGGGCAGGCAGAACGGAAATGTCCAGGGACCCCACAGTAAAGGCAACAACGCTCCCTCATGCGGCGGTCACGTTCTGACGGAGAGATCCGGGTACCACCCAACTGCATGGATTCTGGAAATCCTTGGGATGGAGGTAACTCCTCTGTAGGAACTGAACTGACAGGAGGTTTGAAAAACTGGCGACTCAAATTCCTCTCCCTCAGACGATTATCCAGCCGGACCGCCAGGTCAATGAGGGACTCTAGATCACAGGTTGGCTCTCGTGTTGAGAGTTCGTCTTTGAGTGCCTCAGAGAGACCATTCTGGAAGCACACCATGAGAGACTCGTTGTTCCAGCCACTCCCTGCTGCAATAGTGCGATAATGGATGGCATATTCTGCAGCACTGAGACTACCCTGCTGGAGGGACAGCAGTCGTTTAGACGCCTCTCTGCCACTAATGGGATGATTAAAAACCCGTGTGAATTCCTTTTCGAATGTAGAATAACTTGAGCAGAAAGGGCTCTGGACCCTCCAAACTGCTGTTGCCCAGGAGAGGGCCTTACCAGAAAGGAGAGTGATGACATAAGCAATCTTGGCCCTGTCTGAAGGGAAGGATGATGGTTGTAGCTCAAATGTGAGGGAGCACTGAGTGAGGAATCCACAACAAGTACTGGGATCTCCCGAGAATCGTTGTGGTGGAGGTAGGCGAGGTTCTACAAGGGAAGCTGACATTTGAGGTTCCGGAAGCGGTACAGAAGCTGCAGTTGAGGCAGCAGCTTGGGTAGAAGACAGCCGATCAAAAATCTGATGGACAGAGGACATGACATTAGACAGTAATTGTGAATGTTTAACCATCAAGGCCTCCTGTTGAAGAATCACTGCTTCATGACGTTGGACTGAGGACTCATGCTTAGCCACGGTAGTGAAGAGCTCTTGCATGCTGGGCGTCTCTGGTGTGAAAGTCAGACTCTCAATCCTTGAGCCACAGGAGAATGGTGAACCCAATAGTAAGACGCACTAAGGAGAACTTGAGATGCCAAAAAATGGTTTAATAAAAGTTCAGGCAATAGTCCATAGCTGGAGCAAAAACAGCAAAAGGTAGTACTCAAACAAAACCATCCCTAAAGGGGATTCCAAACATTATTCCAAAAATACAAAAGTTTCTTAAAGCAAAAACTCCAGAGGAAAAGTCCACAAAAATAAAGTTGAGAAGGGAATAATCCACAGGCAAAAGAAAATACAATATCTCAAGAGCTAGAGAGCACTTACTCAGGCAACTGGCTTCAGGACAACTAAACACCAAGCAAAGAATCTATGAGACAGAGTCACTTAAATACACACAGCAGACGAGACACATGTGAACCTAATAACACTGATTACCAGCTGAGTGAGTAGGGCATGAGGGTAACATGAGGACCTCTAGTGGTCAAAACACAACATGACAAGCAAAATACTGACAATCCTAATCAGAATTCATGTAAACATGACAGTTTTGAAAACAGAGCTTGTCCAAAAAAAGTGGTCTCTTGGCACAACTTGTTGAGCTGCGGGACAGGGTAAGTTAGGCCGCCTACACATTTCTGTACTGAATTAAATATTAAACATGATCAACATGATCACAATCGCTTTTTTGTCTTTTAATCATTTTAAGCATATTTTAACACAGGCTTAACACATAACAAACAAACACTTTTAACATAGGCCAGGCCCTGTTGTTACCTCATATCCCAGCGATAATGCCTTTCATTAAACCCTGGAAGAAAACCCTTCAATTTGCTCAACTTGCCATTGGCTCAACTTACCCCATGGCAAACATTTTGACTATATTAGCCTACACAGATACAAGGATGCACTTTCATGCTAGGTTTAGGACCTCATATTGACGCTCATAGAGACCCCAACTGATGTCTAGCAATCTAAAAGTTATCTACTTTGTTTTAGATACAAGCATCATGAAACCTCTAACATAATACATTCATTTGACTTGGTGAAAATCTGTTTTATGTACCTAACTTGCTTACTATTTTTTCAATGTGGTTTCTTCCTTCACAGACTCGATAAAAAGTATAACCTCTTCCTAAATATTTGGTCAAATTGTTAATTTTGTGTATGGTTTCCTAGAAACAAGGATGGCTCAACTCCTTTTGCCCCACTCCCGTAGCCTCGCAAGCACAGGCTTCTCAAATTGAGGGAATGAGACAAGTTTTTTCAAGGCTCACCACACGAGACTAGGCTACTTTACACATAATAACCCTACTGTTTCTACTGGGTGGGAATTCTAGTTTGGATTTTCAATATTTTTTATGTCATTCTATTCAACAGGAGGACCAAACATGCTGTCACGTCCCATGATAGTTGCCCAGTCGGCGAGTGCCACCAAGTCAGTGATATCTGCAGGTAGTAGCTATTGTACATATCATCTAACTAACTGGGTAGCATTACTGGGTAGCATTAATGAGTCACTTTGAGGTTACCCCTAGAATGATTCTTTCATAAAAAAGACTAGAAAATAGTAATTTCATTCTCACTGAGTAATTTGACTCTTATGACATCACTCTAATCCCTCTTCATTCCAGTCTAGGATATAGTAACCTGTTCTAAACTATTATAGATACAATAAAATAAATAAAAATGGTTTAGAAATTGTAATCAACAGGTTCTGACATGTACAGTGGGGAGAACAAGTATTTGATACACTGCCGATTTTCCAGGTTTTCCTACTTACAAAGCATGTAGAAGTCTGTCATTTTTATCATAGGTACTCTTCAACTGTGAGTGACGGAATCTAAAACAAAAATCCAGAAAATCACATTGTGTGATTTTTAAGTAATTCATTTGCATTTTATTGCATGACATAAGTATTTGATACATCAGAAAAGCAAAACTTAATATTTGGTACAATTAATATTTGGTGCAATTACAGAGATCATACGTTTCCTGTAGTTCTATACCAGGTTTGCACACACTGCAGCAGGGATTTTGGCCCACTCCTCCATACAGATCCTTCAGGTTTTGGGGCTGTCGCTGGGCAATACGGATTTTCAGCTCCCTCCAAAGATTTTCTATTGGGTTCAGGTCTGGAGACTGCAGGACCTTGAGATGCTTCTTACGGAGCCACTCCTTAGTTGCCCTGGCTGTGTGTTTCGGGTCGTTGTCATGCTGGAAGACCCAGCCACGACCCATCTTCAATGCTCTTACTGAGGGAAGGAGGTTGTTGGCCAAGATCTCGCAATACATGGCCCCATCCATCCTCCCCTCAATACGGTTCTGTCGTCCTGTCCCCTTTGCAGAAAAGCATCCCCAAAGAATGATGTTTCCACCTCCATGCTTCACGGTTGGGATGGTGTTCTTGGGGTTGTACTCATCCATCTTCTTCCTCCAAACACGGCGAGTGGAGTTTAGACCAAAAAGCTCTATTTTTGTCTCATCAGACCACATGACCTTCTCCCATTCCTCCTCTGGATCATCCAGATGGTCATTGGCAAACTTCAGACGGGCCTGGACATGCGCTGGCTTGAGCAGGGGGACCTTGTGTGCGCTGCAGGATTTTAATCCATGACGGCATAGTGTGTTACTAATGGTTTTCTTTGAGACTGTGGTCCCAGCTCTCTTCAGGTCATTGACCAGGTCCTGCCGTGTAGTTCTGGGCTGATCCCTCACCTTCCTCATGATCATTGATGCCCCACGAGGTGAGATCTTGCATGGTGCCCCAGACCGAGGGAGATTGACCGTCATCTTGAACTTCTTCCATTTTCTAATAATTGCGTCAACAGTTGTTGCCTTCTCACCAAGCTGCTTGCCTATTGTCCTGTAGCCCATCCCAGCCTTGTGCAGGTCTACAATTTTATCCCTGATGTCCTTACACAGCTCTCTGGTCTTGGCCATTGTGGAGAGGTTGGAGTCTGTTTGATTGAGTGTGTGGACAGGTGTCTTTTATACAGGTAACGAGTTCAAATAGGTGCAGTTAATACAGGTAATGAGTGGAGAACAGGAGGGCTTCTTAAAGAAAAACTAACAGGTCTGTGAGAGCCGGAATTCTTACTGGTTGGTAGGTGATCAAATACTTATGTCATGCAATAAAATGCAAATTAATTATTTAAAAATCATACAATGTGGTTTTCTGGATTTTTGTTTTAGATTCCGTCTCTCACAGTTGAAGTGTACCTATGATAAAAATTACAGACCTCTACATGCTTTGTAAGTAGGAAAACCTGCAAAATCGGCAGTGTATCAAATACTTGTTCTCCCCACTGTATGACACCATCCTAGGTACACAAGGACAGTAAAATAGTAGAAGGGGAGTGTGGGGTAAATTGAGCCATTTTTACATTCAGCATCACTCTGTCAAAGGAGATATAGTATTCTTTCTAACAAAGGCATCTACATATACTGTATTTCAGGATGCTGTATATCACTGGAAATACTCAAAATTCATGTAAACATTACAGTTTTGAAAACAGCTTGTCCAAAACAAGTGGTCTCTTGGCACAACCTTCCCCGGTTATGGACAGGGTAAATGAAGACGCCTAAAAATATTACCACTATCTTTTTAAAACCATTAAAACAATTCAACACAATCACAATTGCTTAAGTTGTACAACTGACTAGGTATCCCCCTGACCCTTTCCTTTGCCTTAACACAGGCTTAACACCTAACAAACACTTAGCAAGTTTTGCATGCTGTTTTTGAAAGATAATTTTACTGGTACTGGATCAAATGCAAGCCACAGTTGAATATGGACTACTCTTCTTTTGACATTTGTTCCTGTTTTTTATTGCTACATGTGAAGATGTATGTAAACAGATGCCTGAAGCGAACCCTTTTAAAGTGCTTGACAACAACAACATATTTCTGATCAGGAACAAGGAAAAGGAGCGCAGGAAACAGGTGTGTATGTGTGTGCATGTCTGTGTGTGACAATAAATATTTTAGCATTATTATTATCGATTCAATACAACTTGGGCCGGGATTCAATCCAATCGTGCAGTGTTCATCGTTAATGGGATTTCTGCGAACGCGGTAACATTGCCTTTAAAAGCTACGATTCCTATAACCAGAGATTTGTATATAATGATGAGATGCTCATTACTTCACCATAACAATGGGAGTAGTTGTTCCAAAGGCAGGAAGGCAGGTGACATGCTTAGATCAGATTTTGGCAAAAGTGAAACCTCTCGCTTCGCCTCTTCCTCTCTACTATAACCCTCTCTACTATAACCCTCTCTACTCAATGCATTACACATATAGTTACTTTTTAGTTACCTCTGTCCAACTGGTATCTGTCCAACATCATGTCAAATAATGCACCTATTTTCTTTCCAGGAGCTGCAGAGCCAGTTGAGTTTGCGGGTCCATGAGAAGGTGACCCATGCGGGCCGTATGAAGGCCAGGCAGGGGGACCTCCGCAGGGAGCTGAGAGAGGGGCTGGAGGAGGACACAGCCCAGCCAGGAGGGGAGGAGAGCAGGCCGGCCCAGCAACAAAACACTCCTGCCTGGAGGGTTGCCATGATCAAAGGTGCACACACACCAACACCCACCATGTTGCCTCACCATAATTGACATGTTATGACACGCTTTGGGTCTATACACACATACTGTATAATGTATGCCTAAACACAATCACCCTTAGGCTGTTCTAAAAGGACTAAGTTGTTCCGATGACAATACCAAGCAGAGGGCAAAGACTTAATAGGCTACTGTTTGTGTTTCCCTGAGTTGATGAGCTGATTTAGAACAGCTTGTTGAACAGCTGATTGAACAGCTTGTTGAACAGCTGATTGAACAGCTTGTTGAACAGCTGATTGAACAGCTTGTTGAACAGCTGATTGAACAGCTTGTTGAACATCTGATTGAACAGCTTGTTGAACAGCTGATTGAACAGCTGATTGAACAGCTGATTGAACAGCTTGTTGAACAGCTGATTGAACAGCTTGTTGAACAGCTGATTGAACAGCTTGTTGAACAGCTGATTTCACCAATTCGCGCAAACCCTGTCTCTTTAATCATGCAACAATGATTTGGTCATTATCATTCAAGAATCTGCCACTTTTTAAAATCCTCCCACTGCTAAATGGCATAGATTGTCATCGTACTGTATTATCATTATATTATACAAGCCTATTATTATTATTTCTTGAATGGGGCAGTCCCACTCCTGTGCTTTTATTGAAGGGATAAACCAGTGTTGGAAATACAGGGAAGGTGGAGTCAAAGGGCAGTGGGCCGTATTCAATCCCATGCCAGCTCTGACACGTGTGGCGGGGTCCGCGGCTGTAACCACTGGACCACAAAGGCACTGAGGCAACAAATAATTGATTCTGCCTATTGCTTTCTTGAATATTCGCCCAGTGGACCTGCAGTCTAAAAATAGCCTGCATAGTCTATAAACACAACAAGGCTGATGGAAAAGATCAGAACGTTAAGCTTAGAATGTTGATAAACTGTAGTTTTTTCACATTATAAGCGCAGCAATGCTCACATGGTAATACGTGTGAATGTTCCAAAATGCAAGTAGCCAGAAAACACTGGTCTAATGCGCACCACACATGCCAGCAGATTCATATGACAGAGATGGAAATACATACAGTATCTGTTAAAAATTCAGAAAGAGGGGAGATCTATTTCAGTGGGCTTAGTGCACTTATTAGCCTATTAAATCACTGTCCTGCACAAATCAATGAGCCATCATCATCACGTGTTCTCTCCCAGTATGTATAGACAAATTACAGATACCATCCTATATTTGAGAGTCATGCTAGTTGGGCCATGGGGTGGGGGCTAGGGTTGAATATTTTCCTGGTATTTTACAAATGTTCCATCCCGACAGTAAATCACTTTTCTCCTGGCTAATCCAGTATTTCCAGCCAAAACAGGAAAAGCATTATGAAGCATATAAAGAGGCCTATGTCTGGATTTGATTAGAGCCTTGATCGAAAATGCAAGACTGATGCTACCTGAGCCTGATAAGCCATACATTAAGCCATACATTAATGAGCCCTACATTAAAGATATTTAATTCCCAAATGATTTTGCCGTTTTCCAATAGTATTCAGCATTTTGTTTCTAAAATGGATGACATTTTCTTCCCCCTCATCATTCTACACACAAACCCCATAATGACAAAGCAAATGTTTGGCAAAGAAAAAAACCCCGTAAATATTACATTTACATAAGTATTCAGACCCTTTATTCAGTACTTTGTTGAAGCACTTTGGGTAGTGATTACAGCGTTGGTTCTTCTTGGGTATGACGCTACAAGCTTGGCACACCTGTATTTGGGGAGTTTCTCCCATTCTTCTCTGCAGATCCTCTCAAGTTCTGTCAGGTTGGATGGGGAGAGTCGCTGCACAGCTATTTTCAGGTCTCTCCAGAGATGTTCAATTGGGTTAAAGTCCGGGCTCTGGCTAGGCCACTCAAGGACATTCAGAGACTTGTCCAGAAGCGATGATCAATGGAAACAGGATGCACCTGGGCTCAATTTCTAGTCTTATAGCAAAGGGTCTGAATAAGGTATTTGTATTATTTATTATTTATGATTCCGGTGCAGCACATGCGGCCTAAAACGTATAGTATAGGCTAGCGAATTTTATTTTAATTTAGAACTATAATAGGGCCTATTTGTATAATTAGTAGGCTGACACATATATACCTTTCATAATATTTGTTATTAGCCTGCTTCCTCTTTCTCTCTACTGTTGCTTCATTCCTTCCTCACTTTCAACAGTTAAATGAAAAGGTCTTGTCATCCTCCTAATGATATCTTGAATAATATAGGAATAAAATTAGAATTAGAAGGCTTTCACTTCTCTTCACAGAGATTGAATGGTTATGGGTCTGAATAAATAAATGCTATAGACTACGAACTTCCCATGAGTTCTATTGGCTGCGGTATTTAACATTTAGCAAACAACAGCTTGCATTCCTCTTTGAATAGTCTATTGGTATAAGAAATGTCCAGTAAGCTATTTTAGTCTAGTTTTTCCTGCATGGGACTTCATGAGTGTGAGGGCTTGGTTGTGGTAAGGCCTCTTACTCTCACCTAGGGGAGGAGAGAGGCACACAATCAAGTCCTCACACCCTAACTAGGGAGATTATGATCCCCAATCAGAGACAGCTGTCTAGCGTTGTCTCTGATTGGGGATAGTATTTAGGCTCCACACAATTCCACCTGTGTGTGGATCATTGTTCCTGCTTGTCTGCCTTGTGTCATTCAGCAAGTAAGTCACTGTGTTTTTGTTCGTGTGTTTGTTTTGTTTATACTCTCCTTTTTATATTGAATGCCTTGTGAGAAAACCTCATTCAATAAAAAGGATGACACTTCACCAGCGCTCTGTTTACCGTCCCATCAATCCAAACCGTGACAGAATGATCCACCACCCTGGGACGCAACGGGGGATTACTTTGGGAGATATCCTCCTCGGTATGGGGAAAATTACAGAGGAGGAGCACTCTTATTATCGTTCGGTGGAGGAAGGCTGGGGTCCGGAGCAACAGAGGCGCCGAAGACGGAGGACACGTCACCGGGCTAAAGTTGAGGACCAGCCTGGAGCCCAGAAAAAAACCCAAACTGATTTTGGGGGGGGGCTATGGGGGTGGTCGGGGATTGAGGGAGAAGAGCCCAGACCACTGCACTCATGGGGGTTCCAGGAGGAGCCCTTACAGCTGTGGGAGCAGGAGTACAGAGAGGAGTCAGAGGAAGACGACGATGATGTGCTTCTGTTCCCTCACTCGTGGGGGTTCCCGGAGGAACCCTCACAGGATGGGGATTGGCGGTGGAGTAGGGACTACAGGTACAGTCGTGCTCCAGCGCCAGTTCCCAGTCCGGTGCCTCCAGCGCCGGTCCAGAGTCGAAGACGGAGGAGACCGACTCAGCGCACCAAACCATCGGTGCGCAACAATAGCCCGGTACGGCCCGCGCCTGCTCCGCGCACCAGCTCTATGGTGCGTGTCTCCAGCCCGGTGCGACCCGTGCCAGCTCAACGCACCAACCCAACGGTGCGTTTCCCCAGCCCGGTACGGCCCGCGCCTGCTCCGTGCACCAGCTCTATGGTGCGTGTCTCCAGCCCGGTGCGACCCGTACCAGCTCAACGCACCAACCCAACAGTGCGTTTCCCCAGCCCGGTGCGACCCGTGCCAGCTCAACGCACCAACCCAATGGTGCGTTCCACCAGCCCAGTACGGCCCGTGCCTGCGCCTCGCATCAGACCAGTGGTGCGTTCCCCCAGTCCAGTACGCCCCGTGCCTACTCCTCGCACAGAGCCTACAGCGACGGTCGACAGCACAGAGCCTCCAGAGGCCAGCACAGCTCTGTGGTTGGAGACCATCTCTGCGTCGGTGCCCAGGGTGGGCACGACGTTCAGCCCCGCTGTGGAGCAGGAGCTCCATAGCGTGTCGGTGCCCAGTCTGGGGCCGACAGCCAGCCCAACCCCAGGGCTGGAACCCATCTCTGCGTCGGTGCCCAGAGTGGGCACGACGTTCAGCCCCGCTGTGGAGCAGGAGCTCCATAGCGTGTCGGTGCCCAGTCTGGGGCCGACAGCCAGCCCAACCACAGGGCTGGAAACCATCTCTGTGTCGGTGCCCAGGGTGGGCACGACGTTCAGTCCCGCTGTGGAGCAGGAGCTCCATAGCGTGTCGGTGCCCAGTCTGGGGCCGACAGCCAGCCCAACCACAGGGCTGGAAGCCACCTCTGCGTCGTTGCCCAGGCAGGGCACGACGTTCAGCCCCGCTATGGAGCAGGAGCTCTGTAGCGTGTCGGTGCTCAACCTGGGGCAGACAGACAGGCCAACTACAGGGCTGGAGACCACCTCTACGTCGGTGCCCAGGGTGGGCACGGCGTCCAACCCGATACCTCCGGTTAAGGTCAGCAGCCCGAGACCTCCGGTGAAGGTCAGCAGCCCGAGACCTCCGGTGAAGGTCAGCAGCCCGAGACCTCCGGTGAAGGTCAGCAGCCCGAGGCCTCCGGTGAAGGTCAGCAGCCCGAGGCCTCCGGTGAAGGTCAGCAGCCCGAGGCCTCCGGAGAAGGTCAGCAGCCCGAGGCCTCCGGAGAAGGTCAGCAGCCCGAGACCTCCGGAGAAGGTCAGCAGCCCGAGACCTCCGGTGAAGGTCAGCAGCCCGAAGCCTCCGGTGAGGGTCAGCAGCCCGGGACCTCAGGTGAAGGTGAGCAGCCCTGAACCTCCACCGGAGCCCAATCCGGGTCCAGCAGTCTGCTCCGCTACAGCGCCAGAGCGGTCCGCTCCACCGGTGTCCAGTTCGGGGCCGGTCTTCTGCTTCCCTCCAGTGCCAGAGCAGTCTGCTCCACCGGTGCCCAGTCCGGGGCCGGTCGTCTGCTTCGCTCCAGTGCCGGAGCAGTCCGCTCCACCGGTGCCCAGTCCGGGGCCGGTCGTATGCGTCGCTCCAGTGCCGGAGCAGTCCACTCCACCGGTGCCCAGTCCGGGGCCGGTCGTCTGCTTCGCTCCAGTGCCGGAGCAGTCCGCTCCACCGGTGCCCAGTCCGGGGCCGGTCGTCTGCTTCGCTCCAGTGCCGGAGCAGTCCGCTCCACCGGTGCCCAGTCCGGGGCCGGTCGTCTGCGTCGCTCCAGTGCCAGAGCAGTCCGCTCCACAGGTGCCCAGTCCGGGTCCGATCGCCTACTCCGCCCCCATGCCGGAGCAGTCCGCTCCACCGGGGTCCGGTCCGGGACCTGAGGTCAGCCCCTCTCCAGGGTCGAGGGCTCCCACACCAGGGTCCAAAGGGGATTTGGTGCAACGCGGGAGTACTGAGGGGGGAATCATCGCGCTGGGGTCCGGACTGGACCGGGCGTGCAACGGAGAGGTAGAAGGGAAGCTACTCTCACAGCCTGCGCCACGCCCGGAGCCGGAACCGGAGCCCCCACCAGCAACCACCTCAGTACCCCGCCATGTCCCCCCTAGTTTTTTGTGCATTTTTCTTTCAGGAGAGGGGGGGATCTTGTGCGATCGGGAGTCCGCACCTTAGGGGGGGGTACTGTGAGGGCTTGGTTGTGGTAAGGCCTCTTACTCTCACCTAGGGGAGGAGAGAGGCACACAATCAAGTCCTCACACCCTAACTAGGGAGATTATGATCCCCAATCAGAGACAGCTGTCTAGCGTTGTCTCTGATTGGGGATAGTATTTAGGCTCCACACAATTCCACCTGTGTGTGGATCATTGTTCCTGCTTGTCTGCCTTGTGTCATTCAGCAAGTAAGTCACTGTGTTTTTGTTCGTGTGTTTGTTTTGTTTATACTCTCCTTTTATATTGAATGCCTTGTGAGAAAACCTCATTCAATAAAAAGGATGACACTTCACCAGCGCTCTGTTTACCGTCCCATCAATCCAAACCGTGACAATGAGGTAAGGGGGATTTTTTAAGAAGAGAGGCCAGCGGAGCAAGAGACAGAGGTTATAAGTTAGAAGGTTATTATGGATAACCCATCATTAATTAGCAAAATATAAGGCTAATTCTGCATGGAATGTATTATCTGAAAGAGGTAGGCTAGGACATCTATATATCAATCTATTCTGAACAAAAACATGCAACAATTTCAAAGGTTTTACTGAGTTACAGTTCATACCTAATCTATGGATTTCACATGACTGGGAATACAGATATGCATCTGTTGGTCACAGATACCTTCACAAAAAATAGTTGATCAGGCTGTTGACTGTGGCCTGTGGAATGTTGTACCACTCCTCTTCAATGGCTGTGTGAAGTTGCTGGTTATTGGCATGAACTGGAACACGCTGCCATACACGTCGATCCAGAGCATCCCAAACATGCTCAATGGGGGAACTGTCTGGTGAGTATGCAGCCATTTTCAGCTTCCAGGAATTGTGTACAGATCCTTTTGACATGGCCGTCGTGCATTATCATGCTGAAACATGCGGTGATGGCGGCAGATGAATCGCACCACGATGGGCCTCAGGATCTCGTCACGGTATCGCTGTGCACTCAAATTGCCATTGATAAAATGTGAGACAATCCCGCAGGTGAAGAAGCCGGATGTGGAGGTCCTGGTTTTTTGCGTGGTTACAAGTGGTCTGCGGTTGTGAGGCTGGTTGAACGTACTGCCAAATTCTCTTAAACAACGTTGGAGGCGGCTTATGGTAGAGAAATTAATATTAACTTCTCTGGCAACAGCTCTGGTGGACATTCCTGCAGTCAGCTTGCCAATTGCAAGCTCCCTCAATACATCTGTGGCTTTGTGTTGTGTGACAAAACTGCACGTTTTAGAGTGGCCTTTTATTGTCCCCAGCACTAGGTGCACCTGTGTATTGATCATGCTGTTTAATCAGCTTCTTGATATGCCACATCTGACAGGTGGATGAATTTTCTTGGCAATGTAGAAATGCTCACTAACAGGGTTGTAAAAAACATTTGAGAGAAATACGATTTTTGTGCTTGTGAAACATTTCTGGGCTATTTTATTTTAGCTCAAGAAACATGGGACCAACACTTTACATGTTGCGTATATTTGTTCAGTATAGAACATTATCCATTTTGGATGCAATTTGAATGGAGTTGATGGAGAGAGAGAAAGATTGCGAGAGAGTGCTCCCGTGTTCACTGATTTAAAGTAATGATATTCGAGTGATAGGCTGTTTTAAAACTCTGCAGCTGCAATTAAAACAATAATCTTTACAAGAAAAAAATGACGTGACCCCTGAAAAGGTAAATTGGGAAAATGGATAAATTAGATGCGTATTAGGTCTTTATATTACTGTAGCATAGACTATGCTGCAGCAAATGCAGGTTTACCAGTTACAATAATAAAAGTTACCATAATGTGATGATAGGTCTACATGCATTGTGAACTGCGCTCTATACTGAGATGGGCTGTCTGTCCCCACCCTGAGCGTTGATGATTCATAATGCAGATTTAAATAATTTGTTATAATTTACCGGTTTCTCGCAGTTATTTATCGCTGGATAAGGGAGTGGTTTTGGGCGGTAAATCTCGGTAACCGGGTTCCCACCATTCAACCCTAGTGGGGTCATTCCAATGAGTTGTGTTCGGGGCTGTTGGAACCGAAGATGCTGTATTTATACCCAGCTTATGGTAGGTATGGTACTGCATTATATAGCCTACAAAGACCGCTTCCAGCTGCCCCCTGGCAGCTATTTTAAATATTCAGTATTCATTTCATTTCCTCCTGTGATGAAAGGGGTCAAATTAGTAGCCGACATTTGTATACACTGTCCAACCAAATGCTTACTTGCAGGTTCCTTCTTGACAGTGCAACAACAATAAAAAATAATAACATATATGAATGTGAACATAAAGTAAATTACTTAGTAGAATAGAATAAACATTTTAGCATAAGTATAATACAGGAAGGCACAATTTACAGTCAAATATTTTCACGTGTATTGGGGAAGGGGGGAATGGGGGGAAAAGTGTTTAAATTGTGCAGTATTTAGTAGAGTCTGTTAGCAGCAGTTGTGATGTGTGTTATATGAATGTATATGTGTGTGTAACCAACCATACTTTTTCTCCTCAGATCGTAATATTGACAAAGAGACCATTAATGAGTTTATCACCAAGAAAAGGGAGATGTTTCTGCTGGAGGTAAGAAGGGAACGATACAAGCTTTCTCAACCTCCCACAAGTTGCTGGCATATCCTTTCTTCCCGCCCTCAATCTTTCTCTCTCCTGTCCATCCATTCATCCATCCTCCATCCCTGCCTGTCCCTTCTCATCCCTAATCACTCCATCTCTCTTTTTATTTTTTTATTTTTTATTTCCCCTTTATTTAAACAGGTAGGTCAGTTGAGAACAAGTTCTCATTTGCAACTGCGACCTGGCCAAGACAAAGCAAAGCAGTGCGACAAAAACAACACAGTTACACAGTAAACAAACATAGTCAAAAACACAATAGAAAATCTATATGCAGAGTGCAAAATGTAGTGCAAAATGCAATAAGGTTAGGAGGTAGGACAATGAATAGGCCATAGTGGTGATATAAATTACAGATTATCATTAACACAGGAATGAAGGATGTGCAAATTATGATGTGCAAATAGATATACTGGAGTGCAAGATTAGTGAAAACAACAAAAATAAATATGGGGATGAGGTAGTAGTGTGGGCTATTTTATCTCATCTCTCTATCTCTCTCCCCATCCCGATCTTCCTCATCTCTCTCCCCCTCTCTCCCAGTACTCCTTGGCTGTGAAGCGTGGAGAGATCAAGCAGCTGGAGAAAATGGCGGCGGGCGAGGAGAGGAAGCTGATGCGCGCTGAGCGGTTCCTGGAGGACGACGCCATCATGTTCGACGAGTTCCTCAAAGAGAACGACAAGAACTCTGTGGAGGCCATCAAAGTGTAATAACCAGCAATATGGTTGATGTATGTACAATCTATGTTCCTCTTCTACTTCATAAAATCACGTGGTGTCTCCATTTTGCACAGTGCTGAGTTAGAGACCAAAGTGAAACTGGAGAAGGTGACTGAGATCAAGAGGCTCACGACTAGGATGGTGTCCATTAAGAGGTAGGTAGTACACAGAGCATTACAGCTAGGATGGCCATGGCCTCTTGCCTCAGTATAATATTGGAACTGTTGGCGTCAATCAACTATAGTCAATGCATGATGTACGGGAAAAAGTCGTAAAGGTTACACATCATGTATAGCTAAAGGATGTGTGTGTGTGCGCGCGCGTTCATGCGTACGTGCACGCTCTTCTACTGCAGTGACATCTCTAAGTTTGAGGACATCATAAAGGAGTACACCATGTACAAGGAGTTCCTCTATAAGCTGTCCCCTCCAGAGTGGCAAGAGGCACAGAAGGCTAAGACCCACAAAGCCAAGTCTGCCACCAAGTCTGCCACCAAGTCCAAAGAGAAAGACAAAGATGAGAAGGCCAGTCCGAAAAGAAGTACTAGTATGTCTTCTTTCTTAGTGTTTTGTTAAGTATTGTTGCATAAATATTTGACTTCAGTACTGTGATGTAGTGACCTGTAAAATGGTGATGGGCTGTTGCATTTGATGCTATATTGTGTCTACACTAAAGCCCCTTTTTTAATCTCAGTTTTCTTTCTCTTCCTCTCTCACTTACACACACGCACACACACAGGTGTGGACAGCAGGGCGTCCTTTGCAAGACGAGAGCTGCCCCCTCTCCGGGATGCCAGGGCCCCCTCTAGACAGTCAAATGGCCAGAGTGACAAACCGTAAGTGTGTGTGTGTGTAGGTGTGTGTGTCATAAATCATAACAGTGGGCCTCAGGGTATCTATGGGAGTCACCCATTGGCGGAAGTGGGTTTGAATATGACCATGTTATATGCTATAATTTTGGCACATTTTTGTGCTGAGTTCCTGTCTTTTCAGGAGCCCTGTGGCAGAATTGGAGACCGACAGCTCTGAATAT
The DNA here is from genome assembly GCA_023634145.1 of Thymallus thymallus. NCBI lineage: Eukaryota > Metazoa > Chordata > Actinopteri > Salmoniformes > Salmonidae > Thymallus > Thymallus thymallus. The sequence goes on along the minus strand of CM042409.1, from coordinate 24,362,647 downwards.
GAGGTTAGTTTGAATTTACACTGGAGGATAACTGCATTCTGACAAATTTCAACCATCCATAAACTGACACCAGAATTTAATAAAATGAGATGTTTGAATAAAAAGTGAATACAGCTTGAATTTGACTTAAATGGTCAAAGGCCCATTTTCTGGACACAGATTAAGCCCAGGCCTAAAAAGCATGCCCAATGGATCAGTCTCCACTAAAATACCTTTACTCCATGATGTTGATGCAGATTACTTTTGACCGTCATTGGTCACTGCCTTCCAAAGTTTGTTGCATTATGGAATAAAAATTGTCTGACTTGCACCTACACGACAACTGCATGAACTCATTACGTTTTGACTGCAGTCAACTGCAAGTTTCTGTAGTTTCTCTTCACCAACTTCATCCTGCAGCCATAGCCTGGATTGTGGGTGGCTCTATTGTCAACCAATCATTAGGGTGTTTTTGTTTGATCCACGCGAACGTGACCAAACACGTGATTGAAACAGAAACCAACTTTGCCTTAATTCATGTATACAGTGGATATGTACAAATGAATGTGATATTTGAGTCTCTCTCTCACTAATTGATAGTACAATGTACACACATATATTTAGTTTGTGAGTGTGTAATATGTTGGTGGAGAAATTTTTATTTCGACATTACAAAGAAAAAATTGCACTGAGCCTTGCTGTTTAAAAACCACATTAGTGTCCGACTTTCAGCTGTCACAGATACACCTCCCCTGACTACACTCCTCGACTTTCGTCTGCAGTCGGTTGCTTCAGCCTTACCACTTAAATGCACCCCTTAAACGCGCCCCAAGAATAGGATTCATCTGGGAAAACAGACCAAAATCTGATAATGTTAAACTTCAACCCCACTACTCCATCTAGGCAACCTAGCTTCTTGCTAAAGGATATCTTTCCCTATACATTTTTATAAACTTAACCCTACTTTTCAACTTACCCTCTAAGACGTCTATGGGAGAATCTCAATTGCGTTTCCTCGATTCCTCATGTCCGTTCTCCTCTGCCTCCTTCTCAAAACTCACACCTCTGACCTTCTAATCCACTGAGTTTTGAGAAGGAGGCGAGGAGCGATGACACAAAGAATCAAGGAAATGCTATTGAGATTCTCCCTTTGTCCCTATCTGTGTGTGGTGTTTGTCGCCCCCTGCAGGAACACCCAGAGCTGTACTTCACGGACCCCAGGCAGCTGCTGGAGCTGCTTTCAGAGCTAGAGGAGCAGAACCTCTCCCTGATCCAGAACTCCAGGGAGACGGAGGAGGCCCTGGAGGTGTTCAATAAGGTCATGGACCATACCAGAAAGAAGATGTAAGTAAGACCTGCTGGGGTTAGAGGTCAGAGGTAGATAGAGATTCACACAGTGGCTCGGACCACTGGCGTCCTTGAAAGCTTTTCTGAACAGCACGGGCTTGAGCTGTGCCTTAAAGGAGGACAGAGACTCTGCAACCCTAAGTGCGTTCCACAGCCGCAGAGCCAGGCAACTAAAAGCCCTGTCACCCATAGTTTTCTACCCAGAAGGATAGAATGAGGTCAGATAGGTACTTTGATCCAGAGTTTTTCATAGCTTGGTAGGTGTGAACCAGGATTTTGTAGTCAATGTGTAAGCATATGGGGAGCCAATGGAGGTTGAACAGCACTGGAGTGATGTGCTCATGGGGGAGTTGTGGTGTAGGACACGTGCAACACAGTTCTGGACATATTGTAGCCTGTTGGTAGATGCGTAAAAAAGGGCAAATATGTGTAGAATTGCAAGAAATTACCTTTAAAAATGCAAAATTCTCTCAGCCTCATTGCAAAATGTGTAGAATAGCATGAGATTAGCTATAAAACTGCAAATTTGTCTCTGCCCCATGGCAATATGTGTAGATTTGCAGGAAATTTGCTTTAAAACAGCAACAATTTCTCTTTGCCGCAAGGCAAAATGTATAGAATTGCAGGAAGAGTTGCCTTGCTCAGACCTTGTGAGGGGCCCCGCGAAACTGCGGTAAGCCACTGGCTCAAACTACCACAAAGTTATTGTAGAAAGGAAAATATTTTGACTGACATTGACAAGAGCTACGATGTTTTATATCATTAGTACCCTTAAAAGTTCCTTCTCTCTCTTTTCTCACCTGCATTTGTTTCTATGTGTGTGCTCCATTCTTCTCTCTGTAGGGAGCTGGAGACCGTCCAGCTGACCCAGCAGATAGACATCATGACCCACACCATCCAGGGGGAGAGGGACCGGGCTGCCGAGCTGGAGCTGAGGGCCCGCCTCTTCAACTTTGGGAAGTACAAATCCGCCGACCAGGTAGGAGAAAGAAAAGTTGCCCTTAAGACAGTGATATAAAGTCTGTTTAGAGTCTATCGTGTTAGGATTTGGGGAAGGTAAGCAAATCCTAGATCTGTGCCTACTGACACTTCTACACACAGTGGGAAATGGGACGGTTATGCAGAGGATCAGAGGACATGCTAATATCAGTAGTGAGCCAGTCATTGGCCTTAGATCATATACATCTTTCTCTCTCACCTCTTTGTTACTCCACTGTAGGAGAGTATGTTGGACTCCTTGGGCACTAAGGTGGAGGAGGTGTACCGGGGCTGCGTGGGCGACACAGAGGCCAACCTAAGCACGCTACAGATGCTGACGGTTATCGAGAGCCGCCTGGGCGAGCTTCTGGAGAACGTGGAGATGATCCCCAAGGAGCGGCTGCTGATGGCCGAGAAGACCAAGGAGAAGGAGAGGAGGCTCAGGTACGGGAGTTGGAACGCAGCCTCGTAGGACCATCATATAGGCGTTACGTTGGCCCCATTCCATTTCAATCTCTAGGTTTTAAGGATCTAAGCTTTAGGCTCTGCCTAGTGCCGATGGTTGGTTGATGGATAGGGGAAGAAACTACTGAGGTCTGTGCTGGTGTCATAGGCAGCAATTTGACTTGGGCCCCGTTCCAATGTGTGTTTCATGTGGAAGCTGGGTGCCAGAGCAGTTTCTTTCAGATTTAAGCACATTTGTGAAGTTGACATCTAGACTGGAGATTTAGCAGTTTAGATTAAATGAATCTACCCTTGTCCTCCTTTCCGCCCCTAGGCTGCGTGATGAGAAGATGCATCAGGCGAAGCAGCACCAAGAGGAGAGGATGAAGAGGGCCCTGGAGAGAGCCCAGGCCGACATCAAGAAAACTGTCAGTCACACAATCTGGCTCAACACCACACCATTACAATCATACAGGCAAAAGTTATGACCAAAGTTCTGCCAGAAAGTCAGTGAAACATGACATTTTCATTAGACGCCTATAACCCAGATAACTAAGGGCTGTACAGTCCATATTGCGGAAGATACGCATAAAAATGTTAAGGTGATTTCCGATTCAGCCGACATATGCAGCATTTACAGTGAATGCAGGATCCTTGCCTTTAAATTTCAATTGAGCTATACCGTGGATCTTCTGTGATACTTCCACAATATGGATTGAATGCAGCCCTAAGCCATTGGTTTATTTTATTTTTTTAAACCTTTAACTAGGCAAGTCAGTTAAGAACAAATTCTTATTTACAATGACGGCCTACCTACAGGGTTAGCCCCTGGAGCAAATTAGGGTTATGTGCCTTTCTCAAGGACACAGACAGGTTTTCACCTTGTCGGCTCGGTTATTCAAACCAGCGACCTTTCGATTACTGGCCCAACGCTTTAACCACTAGGCTACCTGTCGCCTAGTTACCTGGGGGACTGTCATATAATTAATTGGACTACAGAAACCATACCATTGTGTTCTCTTTATTTGATGATGCTAACACTTAGGCCCTTTTCTCCAGACTGGCAAGAAACTGATGGCCAGATCGCAGCCACCTGCCGGCAAGCTGAAGACCAGCCAGGTGTATGACATCTCAGACAAGGAGAAAGAGGAGCAGCTCTACTTCTTCACCTAAAGGGCTGAGTCAGTCACAACACAGCCCCTACGCTGTTACTGACCAGAACTCATTTAATCTGTTTTGGCCTATTGTGGGGCTGTGACTGACCAATAATTGGGTATGACATGACTGGTATAAGTAAGGCTTTTCAGACGTCCCTATTGGACACTGGTGATGTCACATGATGGGTTAGGTCCTACTTCTTCGGCACTGGGTGGTTGTTTTTATTGAGGTGGTGGTGAGCATGTGGACTTTGTTTTGGTGGAGAGCTTTATGGGATAGGTGGACAGTGCTAACTCGACACGTTTTATATACCTGGATTACTTTGTCATACTAGATTTACAATATTTTGCTATACCATATTACGTATCCTTTATATTATTGATTATCTATTCTGCTTCTTTATCTGATCATATCTGAATAGCAGTTAGATGTGATGAACAAATAAACATTTCACAATAAAACTCTACTCTTTCCTCTTTGGTGAATTCAATGTGAACCTATAATCTATATAATCCCAGAGTAAAACCAGGAAAGCCAGATTGAAAAGTCCAGGTTTAGCTCAATCCTACAGAAATACTATACAAACAAAAAAATACTTACTGTACAAAGTAAATATATAATTGTGCTTTGATCCTTTATTCAAACTCATGGTGTTTTGATTCAGCCATTTTGTAAACCAAAGATGATAAAGAACAAGTAGATTGAAGTCATGACATATAGGTAAACAAGTGGACCAGCAACATGTTTTCAACAAGGACCACTCACGTGTCTCATTCCTCTGTAGTTCATATCAGACACAGCCGTAGAAAAATAAATCTACCCCGCCCCCCCCCCCCAAAAACTAAATGAAAGTCTAACAAACGGAAAGCGTACACTCAATGGTTCTGTGAGTAAAGTATGTCATGTCTATAAGACCTGTAGACAGAAGCTCTGACAACAGCACACTGCGTACGAGTGGCTAAATATGGCAACGTCGCTGAGACTGAACTTTTTGGGAACTTTTTTTTCTCAGACTGTTGCATTATTGCACATCCAGTCGATCCCTCGTGTCTTTTGCCAAACTGTGACGTCTTGCAAAAGACACAAGGGATCGACTGGATGTGCAATAATACAACAGTTGAGAAAAAAAAAAGTTCCCAAATGTTACCGTCCTTTAATTTATCATTCAATTCATCCCAAGGTGCATTTGGTTCTGGCTTCCACTTCATCCAGAACTTTCTCATCCCTCATTTAACCCTGCCAGAGATTATCAGAAACATTGAATGCATGAACGATTAAGAAACAATCTTCTTGTATTGGAAGATGTTGTTTTAACATGGTCTCATAATATTGTTTTCTCTGTTGATTTGACGGGACGGTGGTGATCTTGTGGACAGTGTTAGACGCTGCAGCCCAATTATCCATCCTTTTCTCTACAGCCCCACTTCCTCCTCAGAGGACCTTGACCCCTGGCTCTGGGCTGACCCCCTCCTCCCTCCTACTCCTCACTCCAGGTCCTGCAGGTTGATGGTGCTTCCTGTGAACTGGGAGTTGTCCGAGCCATTGTCGTCCTCTGTCATAGCAGGAGGTTCCTGAGGAAAGGCAGAAAGAAATTACTGCGTCTACTTCTATGTCGACTACAGTACAAACAAACCTCAACCACTGACATTCAAATTCCTTTCGTTTTCAAACATTTGGTATTTAATCAGGATCCCAATTAGCCGCTGCAAAAGCATCAGCTACTCTTCCTGGGGTCCACATGAAACATGACATAGTACAGAACATTATTAGTCAAGGACTGAAATACATTTAAAACGTCACACATAGCCTACATATCAGTACATACACACAATATCTAGGTCTAATAGTGCAGTGCAAATTACAATACAAGATATATATAAAATGGCTGTGTTTCTTCACAGTCCCCTGATTTCACTGCTAACTTGAGTTACATGTGGTGGCAAAGAGTTTCATGTAGTCATGGCTCTATTTAATACAGTGCTTTTCCCAGCCTCTGTTCTGGACTTGGGGACTGTAAAGAGACCTGTGGTTTAATGTCTTGTGTTGAACCGATGAGTGTCCGAACTGTGTGACAAAAGCTTGAATGCCTTGCACAAAGACTAATAGTGATGAAGTCAAGCTCTCAACTTTGAGCCAGGAGAGACTGACATGCATGTTAATGACACTTTCCCTCCGTGCACATCTAAGAGCGATCGATGCGTGCTGCTCTGTTCTGGACCAACTGCAATTTACAGTTGAAGTCAGAAGTTTACATACACTTAGGTTGAAGTCATTAAAACTCATTTTTCAACCACTCCACAGATTTCATGTTAACAAACTATAGTTTTGGCAAGTTGGTTAGGACATCTACTTTGTGCATGACAAGTAATTCTTCCAACAATTGTTTACAGACAGATTTTTTCACTTATAATTCACTATATCACAATTTCAGTGGGTCAGAAGTTTACATAAACTAAGTTGACTGTGCCTTTAAACAGCTTGGAAAATTCCAGAAAATGATGTCATGGCTTTAGAAGCTTCTGATAGGCTAATTGACATAATTTGAGTCAATTGGAGGTGTACCTGTGGATGTATTTCAAGGCCTACCTTCAAACTCAGTGCCTCTTTACTCGACATCATGGGAAAATCAAAAGAAATCAGCGAAGACCTCAGAATAAAAATGTGTAGACCTCCACAAGTCTGGTTCATCCTTGGGAGCAATTTTCAAAACGCCTGAAGGTACCACGTTCATCTGTACAAACAATAGTATGCAAGTATAAACACCATGGGACCACGTAGCCATCATACCGCTCAGGAAGGAGACGCGTTCTGTCTCCTAGAGATGAATGTACTTTGGTGCGAAAAGTGCAAATCAATCCCAGAACAACAGCAAAGGACCTCGTGAAGATGCTGGAGGAAACAGGTACAAAAGTATCTATATCGACATAACCTGAAAGGCCGCTCAGCAAGGAAGAAGTCACTGCTCCAAAACCGCCATAAAAAAGCCAGACTACGGTTTGCAACTGCACATAGATCGTACTTTTTGCAGAAACGTCCCCTGGTCTGATGAAACAAAAATAGAACCGTTTGGCCATAATGACTATCGTTATGTTTGGATGAAAAAGGGGAAGGCTGGCAAGCCGAAGAACACCATTCCAACCGTGAAGCACTGGGGTGGCAGCATCATGTTGTGGGGGTGCTTTGCTGCAGGAGGGACTGGTGCACTTCACAAAATAGATGGCATCATGAGGAAGGAAAATTATGTGGATACAATGAAGCAACATCTCAAGACATCAGTCAGGAAGTCAAAGCTTGGTCGCAAATGGGTCTTCCAAATGGACAATGACCCCAAGTATACTAGTTGTGGCAAAATGGCTTAAGGACAACAAAGTCAAGCCCTGACCTCAATCCTATAGAAAATGTGTGGGCAGAACTGAAAAAGCGTGTGCGAGCAAGGAGGCCTACAAACCTGACTCAGTTACACCAGTTCTGTCAGGAAGAATGGGCCAAAAATTCACCCAACGTATTGTTGGAAGCTTGTGGACAGCTACCTGAAAGTTAAACAATTTAAAGACAATGCTACCAAATACTAATTGAGTGTATGTTCTGACCCACTGGTAATGTGATGAAAGAAATAAAAGCTGAAATTAATCTCTCTACTATTATTCTGACATTTCACATTCTTAAAATAAAGTGGTGATAGTAACTGACCTAAGACAGGGAATTTTTACTAGGACTAAATGTCAGGAATTGTGAAACACTGAGTTTAAATGTATTTGGCTAAAGTGTATGTAAACTTCCAACTTCAACTGTACCTACAGTGTCCTTCTTTGCCGCACATGACCACCCAACTGGGCAGTAGTCCAGATGTGACAAAACTAGGCCTGTAAGACCGGTCTGGTTGACTGAGATGTCAAGAAGGCAGAGCAACACCATATCATGGACAGATCTCTTCTCATCTTAACAACCATTGAGTCTATATGTTTTGACCATGACAGCTTGCCATCTAGGTTACACCCAGCAGTTTCATCTCCTCAACTTGCTCAATAGCAGGTAGCTTAGCGGTTAGAGTGTTGGGCCAGTAACCGAAAGATCGCTGGTTCGAATACCCGAGCCGACAAGGTGAAAAACCTGTCCATGTCTCCTTGAGCAAGGCACTTAACCCTAATTTTCACCAGGGGCTGACCCTGTAGTAGGCAGTCATTGTAAATAATAATTTGTTCTTAACTGACTTGCCTAGTTAAATAAAGGTTAATTCAAAATAAATAAAAAACGAGATTTAGCGTTGAGTGAGTGATTTCTCCCAAAAATTATCCTTTTAGTTTGAGATATTTAGCACCAGCCTATTGCTAGCTACCCATTCTAAAACTGACTGTGTCAAAGTGTCTTACTGTTGCAGCCGACGTGTATACTGTTGAGTTGTCAGCGTACGTACACACAGGCTTTATTCAAGGTCAGTGGAAGGTCATGTGTGAAAACAAAAAACAATAAATGGCCCTAGCCGGCTGCCCTGCGGTACACCACACAACTGAATTGGCCTGAGGCTTTGATTAACAAAAAACTTCTGTGTTCTACTAGATAGTTAACAATCAATCAAGAATAAGGCAGAGGATGCAAATCCATAACACCTACGTTTTTGTAGCAATAGGTTATGATCAATGACATCAAAAGCTGCACTGAAGTCTAACAAAACAGCTCCCACAATCTTACTATCAGCCAATTTTGTCAGTGCTGAGCATGTTGAGCGCCCTTCCCTATAATGCTGAAAGTCTTTTCTGTAAAACAACTTTGTATTTGATCAACAACAAAAAAATCTAAACGCTTGCTAAGCACTTGTAACAGGCTGATTGGTCGGCTGTTTGGACCATTGAAGGGTGCTCTGCTATTATTGGGTACGAGGAATGACCGCACATACCGTCTTCTAGGCTTAAATTGAAGAAGTGGCAAACAGGATTCACAATCTAGTCCGCTACCAACCTCATCAATTTACCATCCAGGTTGTTGGTACCAGGTTCTTTGTCCTTATTTATAAATAGCAAAAAAATGTATCACCTCTTCCACACCTACTTTGTGGAACTCAAAGTAGGTGTGGAACTACAATGCTTGTCATTCATTATTTGGTCCATTATGCAAGAATATGTTTGCATGTCAAACCTAAGTTTGAAGTGTTTGGAGTGGTTGGCAATAGCAAAGGTTTTTGTTATGAACAAGCCATCAGGATGGAGCATTTTTATTTTATTTTTTAGAATGGAATTTAAAAAGTACTCCAGAGCTTTTTACTATCATTCATCTTTGTTCCATAGTATAGTTTATTCTTTTTTGTTTAGTCACGTGATTTCTGAATTTACTGTATGTTTGCCAGTCTGCTGTGTTGTCAGACTTATTTGCTATGTCCTTTGCATCATCCCTATCAGCCATACAGTTGTTCTATTAATCATCTATCCATGGGGATTCGGCAGATCTAATGGTCAGTTTCTTTATGTGTGTATGCCTATCAGTAACCGGAAGAAGCAGTTTCATAAATGCTTCAAGTGCAGCGTCCAGATGTTCCTCATCACACACACACACACACACACACACACAATATATTTTTCCACATCTTCGACATAAGAATCATTGCAAAACCTCTTGTAATATCGTTTATACACAACTTTAGGTCCAGTCTTTGGAACGTTGGTCTAGATTTGGCTATTATATTATAATCTGTTTTAGAGATATGACCAACACACGTGGGTGATTTAGTTCCTGTTCTGTTTGTAAATACCCTGGTAGTTTGACTGATGACTTGAACCAGATTGCAGGCAGTGGTTTGTTACAGCTTGAAGCTTCTTTTTGAGTGGGCAGCTTGATGACAACCAGTCAATATTTAGGTCACCCAGAAAATATACCTCTTGATATTACATACATTATTCAACATTTCACACATAGTCCAAATACTGACTTTTAGCAATTGGTGGTCTATAGCAACGTCCTACGAGAATAGGTTTTAGGTGAGGCAGATGAACCTGTAGCCATATTACTTCACCATCATCTGACATGAGATCCTCTCTGAGCCTAACAGGAATATGACTCTGGACATACATGGCAACACCTCCTCCGTTTGATTTAAATCTTTGCTACATATTCTATTGTTTTTAGTGCTATTCTGAGAGGCTGATCCGAGGTAGACATGTCAGTGACGTTACCATTTCAGTCAATGGTACTGACTGGGATGCCCAGTGGGCTTCTTCCTAAGGCAGACAGTTTCAGTGCAAACAGTGGAATTCAATTCTTGATTTTGCAGACAATACCCAAGGAGCTGACAGTTAAAGGAACATATATTAGACTCATTACATTCACTGCACTTCTATTTCTCTGGGATATAATAGGATTTCCATGTCCTCTGTTGCTTATTATGACAGGGAGGACTGGAGCACTATCAAACCCAGACCGTCAGTCTCTTAAGCAGTTCGCTATGTTGACATCCCAACTTTAGTAGTGCAGTGGTTCTCACACAAACTGGCAGCCCACTACAAGTCTGGAACCAACAGGACCCTGGACAGCTTCTACTCCCATCCATAAGACTGCTAAATACATTGAACAAAAAAACGTAAAATGCAACATGCAACAATTTCTACGATTTTATAAGGAAATCAGCCAATTTAAATAAATGAATTTCAAATGAGTGGATTCAGCTATTTCAGCCACACCATCTGCTGACAGGTGTACAAAATCGAGCACACAGCCATGCAATCTCCATAGACAAACATTGGCCGTAGAACGTTGTTACTGATTTTCAACGTGGCACCTTTCCAATAGAATGCCACCTTTCCAACAAGTTAGTTTGTAAATTTTCTGCCCTGCTACAGCTGCCCCGGTCAACTGCTGTTAATGTGAAGTGAAAACATCTAGGAGCAACAACGACTCAGCCCCTTAGTTCCAGTGCTAGGGGAAATCTTAACGATACAGCATACAATGACATTCTAGACGATTCTGTGCTTCCAACTTGGTGGCAAAGATTTGGGGAAGGCCCTTTACTGTTCAGCATGACAATGCCCCGTGCACAAAGCAAGGTCCATACAGAAATGGTTTGTCGAGATCGGTGTGGAAGAACTTGACTGGCCTGCACAGAGCCCTGACCTAAACACGATCGGACACCTTTGGGATGAATTAGAACGCTGACTGCGAGCCAGGCCTAATTGCCCAAATCAGTGATCAGCAAGTCCCCACAGCAATGTTCCAACATCTAGTGGAAAGCCTTCCCAGAAGGTGGAGGCTGTTTTAGCAGCAAAGGGTACCCAGTGTTAAAATATTTGGGGCAGAGCAAATTTTAGGTCTTATGAGCAGAAACTTGAGCATTGTTAGAATGTTGTGTAACTTCCGGTGCGTGTTTACAGTGAACACTGAGGCTGTACCCTTACAGTTTTAGACAGTATTATCGTGGCTATTTGAGAATAATATAGGCCTACCAACAAAACAAATGGAGCAAATCCCATAACATTTTCACATGGAAATAGCTTTTGATTTCTAAGATACAGCCTACATGTGGTGTTCAATGCAGGCCTACTTTTATTTCACATTTATTTAACTAGGAAAGTCTGTTAAGAACAAATTCTTATTTACAATAACGGCCTCCCCTAACCCGAACGACGCTGGGACAATTGTGCGCCGCCCTATGGGACTCCCGATCCCGGCCGGTTGTGATACAGCCCGAGTTCGAACCAGGGTCTGCAGTGACGCCTCTAGCACTGAGACGCAGTGCCTTTATGAAGGGCTTGACATGAATGATTTTTTACTTGGTCTGTAACACCATGGGTCAAATAAGTGACTTCTATTGTGTTGTATGATGCAAGAAACCACTTGACCATACAGAGAATTAGACAATGCAGGCTACCCCTCTACCTATTGGCTTATTTGCATATTCAAGCCTGTCTCAAAATACAACACTGCCCTTTTAAAGAATATCAGCACACGCGCGCGGATCTGCACTCTGATCTGATAAACATTCACTCATGGGTGATTGAAAGACCACTTGTGGGCTACCACCGACAATAGAACTCTACTCTGTTGCACTCTGGCCCTGCCTACAATCAAATCAGACTCAATCTTGTAAAGTTTGATTTATTTTGTTGCATTGAAAAGGGGCTGATATAATATTGATTCGATCACAGAAACAACGTTGCTCTATATAGTGGAGACTAATAGGGCGAACTAATAGAAGTTCAGCTTAGAGGCAACATTGCATCAGACCAATGGCTGCACCCTCATTGGCATTTTGGGTTTTTTGAAAAAAGAGTTACAAATAAAATTATGATTCATTATATTTCTATGCGCAAAAAAAGGCCACCTGTAGGATGTTGACGGGCAGGTCCACGGTGAGTTGGGAGTTGGAGCTGGAGGGCTGGGAGCTCAGCTGGAAGGCTAGGTCCCCGTCGCTGGCCGGGTCATCCTGACACACACACACATTTTAAATACTTAATTTGAATTCACAAATCATATTAAAAAGGATTCAAACATTCCAATGGTCATGCATGGACACACACTCATATATTTTATTTTGGTCTGTAACACATGCCTTCTTCTTTAGCGTTCTTCTCTGTGCATTATAAAAAATATATATATTGGACAGCATTCCAAATGTCCTGGTAGGAGAACATTCTCACCTGTAAGAGTTGGATCTGCACATACTGGGCCCCGGTGACAGGGTCACGGATAGTCAGCCCCCCGTTGGCTGCTGCAAAACCTTCACCAAAACAGGCACTTGTAGGAACCAATGGCACTGAGGCACTGCTGACCTTCCCGCCTTTACTCTTCCTCTGACCCAATCCTGAGCTCCCTGTAACAAGAAAGGAAAACTATTACTACTAGGAGCTAAAATGTTTAATTGTACCTTTATTTAACTAGGCAAGTCAGTTAAGAACAAATTCTTATTTACATACCGGGACAGCCATAGTAGTACGGTGCCCCTGGAGCAAATTAGGGTTAAGCGCCTTGCTCAAGGACACATCTGCAGGTTTTTACCTTGTCGGCTCGGGGATTCGATACAGCAACCTTTCGGCCTAACGCTCTGACCACTAGGCTACTAGTACCGTATCTCATTTAGTGCTCTTTTTCTACAACAGATAAAACAGGAGCACAATCATATGAGAGGTTTCAATTATGCTCCTTTTTTAAGTCTATGAATAAAAATGAGCCCAGTTGTGAGTGGAGTGTGTGCTATAAATGTACCTGAGCAGGCGGTGGGGCCTCTCTGTTTTTTCTTCTTTACCAGCTGGATAGCTCTGTAGTCGGTCCGCGCCGAGCCACTACTTTCCTACAAGACAGACGGGAAAAATGGGACACATGAAAAAACTGCCGTGACTCGGAACATGTCTAGAAAAAAGGATATATAACAATAACATCTTATCTCAACTGAATGAATTAATGTCAAATAGAGGATTTGGGGTAGGGAGATCTGACCCTAGATCTGTGGTTATTAAGGGCAACTTCCATTGAGAGTACACTAGTGTGTCTGTACCTTCCAAATGTTATTTATTTTTTTACTGGGTCAATCTCATGAAACCACTTGAAGACAATGAATTAATGCACATATTCACAGAGAATGTGAAATAATTCATTGTAATATTAAAGGATGCCCGACCTGACCAACTTCTATATTATACATTTTAAATATTTTTTTGTCATAGTTTTATCATAAAATTCATTACCGTAACATGTCCGGACAAAAACAAAGCGTTTTCTTTTCTTAAAACAAAATAAATATTATATAAAACATATTAAAACATTTAAATATTGTCTATAGTAGAATATATTAACATCCAATAAGAACTTCTAGAAATTTAGGCAGTACATTATCCATATTACAGGCCAAAACAATCTGTCCATTTACGTAGATTTCATCACCGTAACATTTGTTTGCCTGCCTGTCAAAACTACTGTACATTTGTCAATAAAGTTTTATTGACCCAGAAAGTTCCACAGAGAAGAGGAGATTCAAGATGGCTACAAGGTAAGATTATCCGTTATCTTTTTACAGTTCGTTTTTAACTTTTGTTTTCCTACACCCCTCCTAACCCACAATGGGTGTAGATTACCGTAACAATGTAGTATTTCATATTCTTTTAACAAATATTCATTATAAACATCACAATAGAAAGAGTTGTGTGGGAATATAGTGATGGAGTATTATTTTTTGCAAGGTCATTGTGTTTCCCACCTGTTTATGCTAGCTAAGCTAAAGTGCATTCATTACCGCAACACTCATCTTTCATTACCATGTCATATAGTTGCCTATTACGGTGATGAATTATGCTGTTACGGTGATCAATATAAGAATAGTTTGTTAGATATTATTATTTTAGAACATTAATCTACAGTACCTTTTTTTTTTTTTTTTTATAGGCTGCAACAAAAGTTAAGGTGCAGAAACAGAGAAAAGCTCTACAGCAATACTTAAGGAGTATAGGAAGAAGAAAAGAGAGAGGTAGGCTCACAATTGAAGGGAAAATAATGTTTATATACTTATCACGATATACAGTAGCGCCCCCTATAGATTGACTATTGATTGACAGTTAATCCTTAGGTGTCGAATAGAAGTTTGCACACACACACATACAAATCTCACTCTACTACAATTACATAACTAGGTAACACTTCACATTAAGACTACATTCATTAGAAGCAATGACATAGTATTTAATGCATTTATAACATAGCAGTTACTATTAATTACTATGTAATTGCGGTTTAGCTGTATAAGGTATTACACAAGTGTAGGAAGGGATGGGGGAGTGGTGGCTCTTCAGGGCATAGTGGATGTGGCAAAATGGAAGCCGAAAGTTGTGTTACCAAAAGAAGATCAATGGTTATATCCCCTTATTGCTTGAGAACTCCCCCTCCCCTTGTTCCACTTGTGTAATACCTTTACCGCTAAACTGCAATTACATAGTAATTAATATTAACTAATGTTATAAATGCATTAATTATTGTTATTACATCTAATGAATTTAAACTTAATGTAAAGTGTTACCTAGTTATGTAATAGTAGTAGAGTGAGACTTGTGTGTACATGCGTCTATTCCACTTCTATCTAATTAAAGTAGTCTAAATGTAAAGTGTTACCCATAACGGTACATATCAAATAGGACCTGGAATTTGTTGTAAATTGTTAGATGTTATAGATTTTACTATTGATGTAGTGTTAGTGTTATTATATTGGTAATATTTCTGCAGGTATCAAGAACGAAGAGAGTGGTCTATTGAAGTCATCCAAAGATATGACTCCCAAAGAAAATCACAACAAAATAAAAAAATATCCAACAGGTGTAACGCTAAAAAAAAGAAACCAGGAAAGCATCAGGAATCAGAAACAGAGTTCTGTCAAGCTTTTTGAAGTGACGAAGGAACAGATCTTAAAAAGTGGGGAATTGGTTCCTCCTTCCCTGAAGACAGTGCCAGGGACTATGACAGTGCATCAGGTAAGCGCTCCTTGTATTTCATACAGACCTGGATATGAAAGTGTAATATGTTACATCTCTAGACAATCTCTGAACTCCTGCTTTCTTGTTTTGTTCATCTTAATTAGCTAATTTGCTGCCAATTTGAATTATGACTTTAAGAGGGAAAGTATTAATTATTATTTAAAATTGTTTTTGAAATAATTGATTCCTTTTTTCTATAGCTTGTTGCCACAGAACCTGGCACCATCAGAACCAGAGACGTATCCTGCTTTTGTAGTCCTTCCTACGACTGTTTCTCTCCGACAGAGAGGAATCTCATGACGAGCAAGATCCCGCAATCAAGGTTGGAAGATGGGTTCTTGTTGACTATGATGGAGATCTGTACCCTGGCCCAGTCACACAGGTAGGCCTATATTAACAAAGACGGTAGAGGATCTGTACCCTGGCCCAGTCACACAGGTAGGCCTATATTAACAAAGACGGTAGAGGATCTGTACCCTGGCCCAGTCACACAGGTAGGCCTATATTAACAAAGACGGTAGAGGATCTGTACCCTGGCCCAGTCACACAGGTAGGCCTATATTAACAAAGACGGTAGAGGATCTGTACCCTGGCCCAGTCACACAGGTAGGCCTATATTAACAAAGACGGTAGAGGATCTGTACCCTGGCCCAGTCACACAGGTAGGCCTATATTAACAAAGACGGTAGAGGATCTGTACCCTGGCCCAGTCACACAGGTAGGCCTATATTAACAAAGACGGTAGAGCTCAATTTGTACCCTGACATTTTAACAACGCTTTTTCAGAATTCAAATTGTTGGCTGCTTCTCATTCATTATCATTATCAGATTGTTGGTGGACAATGTGAAATCGAGACTGTGAGCAGAGCAGGGGACAAGGTATGGTACTACGAGACGGACATCAAAGAAGTCATTCCTGAGCCCATGCCTGCAACATCCTCTGCCAGACACGTCAGTGTGCTTCCTGCGATTTGGGCGAATCACTACACAAAAATAACCTAAAAATACTAAACGTATAATCAGTTAATTGTGTTTAATGATACAGCATTATTAGATGTAGGATGGAATGTGTTTGATCAGCAGGAGGCTTGACTGGGGGAATTTGAAGTTGTTACAACTTGTTACACTAAGTAAAACTTGCTGCATTCCTGTATTGATTTTGGAGAGGCCATTCTCATTGATTTCATTACCGTAATGTACATTTTCATTACTGAAACACTCCCATCTTTGCCAAATATCCAAGTTTGAGATGTTGGAAATATGTATCATTCCCTTTCTACTGATGTTAATGTTTTAGAATATACTTTCCTATGAACAAAACCACAAATAGAATCTATGTGAAAAAGTATGTTTACGTTACGGTAATTACATAATTATTTGAATTTAAAGTATATGTTTTTATTTAAAATAAGACTTGTGTTACGGTAATGAAAAGATAGTCAGAAAATGCTATAAAATAATTTTTTACAAAAATCTAAATGATTACAATTAACATCAATAGTAACTACATTATATTTGATACCATGAAAAAGTTAAATATTGTTTATTGTTTAACTGCTTATTTTTTTCTAACAGTAGCACCCACTGTATGCTTAGGTCTTCGGTGTTTTATGAACCATTCCACACCAGAGGTTCCCTCACAGGGAAAATACAGTTATTTGAATTTCATTCTTCCATGCTGTAACCAGAGCGTTAGTTAGTAAGCCACTCACCAGGAAGGAGCAGGGCGAGACTGCTGAGCTGTGGCTGAGCTCAGGCTCTTTCTGTGGGCTGAACGTGCAGCCGCTGCTGTAGCCAGGGAACACAAACTGGGTCAGCACCTTGCCCCCCTTCTGCTGCCCCAGCACCTCCACACAGCCCAAGAGAGGCCCGCTGCCACACCTATTCCCTCCAACCTCAGCCACCTTAGAGGGGGACGAGAGGAGCTTTGGCCCAGGGGGCACAGCCAGGGGTGAGGGCTCGGCAGCCAGTGTGCTGGAAGAACTGAGGGTGTGTGCGAGTGTATGGTGGTCCGCGGTGGATGTGGCAGCCTGCATGGTGAGGGCTGTGAGGGAGCTGAGGGCCTCGGGAGTGACCGTCTGCACATCGTCCAGGTTGAGTGTGCCCTGTGGGGGGAGAATACCCTCGTCCGTCCCCTCCAGGTTGCCCATGTCCACCCCTGTCGCCAGGATGAGCGGGTCTATGGAGGCTTTGGCCAGAGTAGCGCCCTGCCCGGACATGCCCAGGGCGGTGCCAACAGAGGCTGGGCCGATGGTGAGGATGCCCGACCTGACCAGGGACAGGTCCATGGCGAAGGAGCCTGCTGGCACCTCGACCCGGTGGGCGGTGCAAGCGGGACCCCCAAGCACAGCAGAGAACAGGGAGCTGAGGTCCAGGTTAGCAGGCTGATCGCTTCCGGTGACCCCCGAACTGGTTCCCATGGCGGTGGCGCCGCTGACCAGCTCGCTGCTGGGGGTCAGTGAGGGTGTGGCCTCCAGCTGGCTTAGCATGTCTGATTGGAGGAAAGACAGTCATTACACAGGCAGTGGGGGTGTTTGAGCATGTCTTTCTTGAGAAACAGAGTGTGTGTGTGATCCGTACCGGGGCTGAGGTGGTGGTGTTTGAGCATGTGGCTCTTGAGGCTACTGCGGGAGGAGAAGTGCTTGCTGCAGCTGGCCATGGGGCAACGCGTCCTCAGGCTGCCCGCGTCCTGCTTATGCTTCTTGGAGTGGATATACAGGCTGCTCCGTGCTGAGAACTTGGCACTGCAGCCTACACAGGCACACACACGTAAGAAGACAAATTTAACATCAGAGGCCCTTTAGAGAGCAGAACATATCCACTATAAACCAATAGTTGTTGAGTCCAAAAATACTTTAAAAAGTGGAAATGAATGTTTTGATTAACCCTACATAGATAAAAGGACGAGGCCAGCGGTAAGAGAACAAGGCCCGTATTCATAAAGCATCTCAGAATAGACCATAGGAGTGATGACCTAGGATCAGGCCTCCCCTGTCCATGTCGACTAATCTTATTCATTATGGCAAATGCTGATCCTAGATCAGCTCATGATGACACCTACCGTCTACGTGGCACTCAAAGGGCTTGGTGCCAAGGTGGGTGATGCTGTGGCCCTTGAGGTGCTCTGCCCGGGTGAAGGACTTGCCACAGCTCTCCTCTGGGCAGGTGAAGCGCCTGTCGTCGTCGTGCTTCCTGAAACAACAGAGGGCGGGGTCAATTTGGTTCAAGGTTCAATTTATTCGTTTTTCATACGTATACAAATATAATGAAATGCTTCCTCCTAAGGCTCAGGGAGTTTGAGATATGGGTTTGCTGGCATTTCAGAAAGGATGTGTTTTATAATGGCAAGATACATTGGATAAAAGCATCTGAAAAATTACCATATTATCAATTAGGGAAGAGTGACTCTGAACTATAAATTTACAGGAGTGACAATTGGGAAGGATAGTTAGGAGTGAGACCCTAAACTAGAACAGAGGACCCACACCATCACAATACCTAATCAACTGAGAGATGGACAGTTGAGTGAGGGACTGCGTTAAGTTACCTTTTGTGCCTCAGTAACTTGGACATGCTGGTGAAGGACCAGCCACAGGCTTCTGAGTCGCATATGAATGGCCTCTCACCTGAAATCGAAAGGGAGACTTAGCCTAGGCCTGAGCAACTATACTACTGGTGAAACACAGACAACATCATATGGGTTTGTGACTGTGTTTTGATATCAATATCATATCAAAGTTTATTGGTTGTGTACACAGATTTGCAGGTTATTGCAGGTGCAGCAAAATGCTTATGTTACTAGCTCCAACCGTGCAGCAGAGTATACACTATATATACAAAAGTATGTGGATACCCTTCAAATTAGTGGATTCATCTATTTCAGCCACACCGGTTGCTGAAAGGTGTATAAATTTGAGCACACAGCCACACAATCTCGATAGACAAATATTGGCAGTAGAATGGCCTTACTGAAGAGCTCAGTGACTTTCAATGTGGCACTGTCATAGGATGCCACCTTTGTAACAAGTCAGTTCGTCAAACTTCTGCCCTGCTAGAGCGCTGTTAATGTGAAGTGGAACCGTCTAGGAGCAAAGGCTCAGCCGAGAAGTAGTAGGCCACACAAGCTCAAAGAACGGGACCGCTGAGTGCTGAAGCACGTAAAAATAATTGCAACACTCACTACCGAGTTCCAAACTGCCACTGGAACCAACGTCAGCACAATAACGGTTTGTCAGGAACTTCATGAAATGGCTGGAGTGGTGTAAAGCTCGCCGCCATTGGACTCTGGAGCAGTGGAAACGTGTTCTCTGGAGGGATGAATCACGCTTCACCATCTGGCAGACCGGCGGATGAATGACGATGTGCTCCCGAGTGGCACAGCGGTCTAAGGCACTGCATCTCAGTGCTAGAGGCGTCACTACACACCCTGGTTCGATTCCAGGCTGTATCAGAATTCGGCTGGGATTGGGAGTCCCATAGGGCGGCGCACGGTGTCGTCTGGGTTTGGCCGGGGTAGGCCGTCATTGTAAATAAGAATTTGTTCTGAACTGACTTGCCTAGTTAAATAAAGGTTCAATTTAAATCTGGGTTTTGCGGATGCCAGGAGAACGCTACCGGCCCCAATGCATAGTGCCAACTGTAAAGTTTGGTGGAGGAGGAATAATGGTCTGGGGCTGTTTTTCATGGTTCAGACCCCTTAGTTCCAGTGAAGGGAAATCAACGCTAAAGCCTACAATGACATTCTAAACTATTCTGTGCTTACAACTTTGTGGCAACAGTTTGGGGAAGCCCCTTTCCTGTTTCAGCATGACAATGCCCCCATGCACAAAGCGACATCTATACAGAAATGGTTTGTCGAGCTCGGTGTGTAAGAACTTGACTAGGCTGCACAGAGCCCTGACCTCAACCCCATCGAGCACCTAGTGGAAAGCCTTCCCAGAAGAGTGGAGGCTGTTATAGCAGCAAAGGGGGGGGACCAACTCCATATTAATGCCCATGGTTTTGGAATGAGATGTCCTACAAGCAGGTGTCCAAATACTTTTGGTAATGTAGTGTATGTGTCAATGTTGACGTTTGGATCAAACTTAATCTGAAGCAGTTTTCACTCAGCTTGTAAAAAGTGTTAAGCAAACTTGCATGCAAAAATGTAATGTAGGGACTATATGTGATGTAGTATGGCAACATTTCTGGTGGATGCTACTCATGACAATGTAAAGTGCACCGAGACCTTTTGAAACGTGTTAAGGCTATACAAACACATATCAATCACTACCTGTGTGGCTGCGCATGTGGATCTTGAGGCGGCAGGCCTTGTCATAGCACTTGTCGCAGCCCGGATAGGTGCAGGAGAACTGGCCTGTCTCGCGGAAGTGTGTGCGGTTGTGGGAGAACAGGGCACTGTAGGTGATGAAGGTCTTCTCACAGCCTGAGGAGAGAGACACACACACAGGCAGAGGTTAAATACACACGCACAGAAAAAAAAAAAGAGTTACTTCTGTGACAATGAAAGGCAATGACAATATATATGAACACACATGTACATAAACAGTTTAAAGTAAAGAATTTGAGTCGCAGCATCATTCTGTTACCATGGAAATGCCCATTAAATAGTCGTTCAGGTGAAATTAATGTTCAGAATGAAGTTTCAATGTCACATGACCAAGTACAGTGAAATGCCTTTTGAGTTTATAAGAAAGGTACTGTACTTGGTCATGAGGACACATTATATGGAGAGAGAGACAAGAGGGGTTGTCCACACTGTTTTCACAATAATGAGCTGAACATAACAACAGTATGCCAGCGGAAGGGACGACAGTAGCAGGAGGAAAGTAATTTCTGCAAAATTAAATATAAATGTTGATATTAGTTTTCAACGGTCTTAACTTCATGCTTTGATGCATTTCTAATACCTTAAGACTTTCTGGTAAATGTTTTCTAAGACCCCTTTCCATCTGTTTGGCCAGACATCAAAGCCTTTCCTATTCATCATTTTATGGCTGGAAAATGTGTATACGGCTTAATTTCTCACAAATACAGACTCAGCTTTAATGACACCAAATTTGATGTGCTCTAATGAACTTCACATGTTAGTGCTCATGGGTCCTTTTACATGGAAATGGCCTTATTCTGTGCATGGAAACGTGGGCAATGACTTAACACAAACAAACGAGTCAAATTCAACCACACTAAAAGACGTTTGACTCACCTGGAAACTCACACTTGTGCGGCCTCTCAGGTTCAAAATGGGCTCGCTGGTGATTGGTCAGCCGGGTGGCACTGCGGAAGCGCTCGCTGCAGATTTCGCACACAAAGGAGTTCTCTTGGTCGTGCTGCTTCATATGCGCCTTCAGGTTGTAGACCGTGGTGAAGCGGCGGCCGCAGCTCTCCCACTCGCACTTGTGTGGCCG
Source organism: Thymallus thymallus (assembly GCA_023634145.1). NCBI lineage: Eukaryota > Metazoa > Chordata > Actinopteri > Salmoniformes > Salmonidae > Thymallus > Thymallus thymallus. Next base: position 24,340,896 of record CM042409.1, on the reverse strand, counting down.
CACCTTGTCGTGAGACTGGAGGTGGCGTTTGAGCTTGTAGGAGGTAGTGAAGGCCCAGCTACAGCCCTCAAAGGTGCACTTGAATGGCCTCTGGTCCTCGGTGTGGTTGAGAAGGTGCATCTTGACCTTTTGGCGCGCGTCAAAGGTGCTGGGACAGCCGGGCTGGGGGCAGCGGTACGTGACGAAGGCACCTTTCTTGGAGAGTCCTGATGCACCGATGAAGCTGACAGGCTGGAAGTCGTCGTTGTCGTCACAGTCGACAAAAGAACCCTCTGGGCGCAAGGACACCAAGTCACTCTCGCTTATGGCACACAGAGTCCTGCTCTCCTGCTTGATGACTGGGCATGAGTCCAGAGAGGCACCCAACTCTGACTTCGAACAGTGGTCAGCCAGAGGCAGTTTGGGGTCGCTGGTGGACATACCAAGCCTAGGCTCTTCGTGGTGACCAGTCCGAATAACTGCCACGTTGCTGATTTTCCCAATGGATTTGGTCCCGCTGTCATAGTTGAGAAGCACTATGTCCTCGTGGTCTTTCATTCCAAGGTGTTCCTTCAAGCCAACCATTCCGTCATCTTTGTGGGTGTAACCCTCTGGAGGTGCTGCTAGAGTCAGTATCCCGTTTTCTATGGTTACTATGATGCTTTGGTTGTTTATCATGATGGTTCCAGAGAAGGTCTCGTTAGCAGAGGCACTGTTGGAGGCCCCATCTGCATTGGCGGAAGGAGAGAGGCTCGTGCCAGCGTCGGAAATGAAAACGGAAGTGTCCATAGCATCGCTCATTTCCACAATATATGTGTTTTGTGAAATCAATTAACTGCGTTCTCTAGTTTCGGGCTGAGAAGGTAATTTGTCTGCTGCGCAACTGTCAATGTTTTCAAGGTGGCCGCATATGTTATCGCCATTTCGTCTGTCAAAACAGCGTTTTCATTATCCGTTTTATAACACAGACTGTTTCCTCAATCGGTAATGTTGCTTCACCCTCACTATTTGAACTTGAATTTAACACACTACACAGAGGATCTGTTATTTTAAAGGCCCTGGCAACTAAATTGTCCAAGTTCTCAGCTGATTCAATAAGGGTATTGGTGTTTTGAACCTCCATCGAATTACGTGGATTTATTTTGGAATGTTCAAGCTTCTTACCGCTTATTGTATTTCCATCTTTAGATGGATTTTCCAGTCTGTCTTTATTTGGGTCATTGCCATCCTCTTGGACAATGTTAAACCATAAATTCCTGGGTGTTTGTATCCCCTAGCCGTGGTGTTGCTCATATAGGCCGCCGTGCTCTCTCTCGCCAACCACTGCAACAGGAAGGCGCCGTCTTCATGTTGCTGCCGTAAAACCGGAGTTTGCAGTTGCTGCGAATGTTCCTCTTCCCACTCAAAGAAAGGTAACGCCATTTGCAATAGGAAATCCCCACTTTCAACATCATATTTGTAACCCGTCCTCAAAATATATTGTGGAGGTAGTTGTGTGTTCAGCTCCCTTTCTTTCAAAGTATTCACGTTACGGAGTCCCACACTCGTTTGGGCTTGAAGTGGACTATTATTTTTACTGTTCTGCTTAGAGGAGCAGGAAAACACCGCTGCCTTTTTCTGCCACCAGGCGAAATGGATATGTCCTCTCCCTGTTGTTGTTGTTGTCGCTTTGCAGTTCGTGCGATTCCAAATTATCCTCCGCTCCGTTCTCGTTCTCGAAATTGAGCGAGAAAGTGACGTTGTCCTAAACTGAGACGAGCATGTTCTACGTGGGCCGCCATGTTGATAGGACATGTTCTGGGCATCAGAAAGCCCCTGGATTTCCATCTTGGTATCCATGTAGCAAGCCGCATAAAAGGCCCGCCCTTCACACACATGTGGAAGGCGATCCGGTCAACCACTCCGGAGTTGATCGTGAACCGTGGCCGGAATGAATTAATTAATTAATGGATGGATGGATAAAAAATCGATGGAATGGAACTATTTGTATTTTATTTCAAAACCATCCAAACGCCCTGCTGAGCCGTAATACATAGTCGTTACATTCATGTTATCATTGTCATGAGTCTTTTCTGAAAGCAAAATTAGTTTTGTGCTCTAAAAATGTGCTATAAAAAATAAATAGATTACGGGAGATTGTTATTATTGAGGACCACTAGGTGGCACTATAAGCTATTTTCTGTCCAAACGATTATACATAGTTAAAGACATCAGAAGTACTAATTCATTCATATCTTTAAAATTAAACAAACGTTTAGTTGTCTTATATGTTTGAATGGTAACTTCAATATGCCCTTAACATAAATTCTCTAAATTACTTAGAGGTCCCCTGTGCATGCAACTCTTCATAGTCTGTATGTAGGCCTCTGTATGCACACTAATATACACTTTTTGGTCAACGTAAAATCAGTAGTCATTAATATGTAATGCATTTAAATGTGTTAATGTAACTAGCAATAGTGTATTTTCTTTTGTATGAAAGTGTCTTTCTCTAAGATTCGCAGATTCCCATGTAGCCCTATACAGCAGAAATATAAATAGTTATGGACTACAGTCCAGGCAAACATCCACAATAATAATGACTATGATGATCTATTTCAGGGGAGTGAGATGCACTGTCCAGGTCACTGACATTTCTTAAAGTATGCATGATTATGTTAATTCCCAGAACACACAACATCTGTCAACTTTAATACAGAGATAAGTCTTAATAATATATCTTTATTTGATTTCTAAGATAAGCTATATAAAACAAATGGACAAACTTACAAATAGGTTTTGACCAACACAAACAGACGAGGAATAACAGATATACATTTGAAATAACATAGATATACATACTGTATACATTTACAGAATCATTATAGAGAGAAAGGAGGAGGAAGACAGATCACATAATATTCTGTACATGGACTACAATATATTTACATTAGGTACTACTATCACAAAACACTTGAATGGGCAAAGGGGATTGTAAGCAGCATATCGTTTATGTCTGTCAAGCCTAGTTCAATGAGAAGGAAACACACAGCCAGACATTCATGCTTTATGCTAAAATATTTAACAGGTAATGTGAATTGAAGTTTACTTTGGTACTTTATAACACTGCTACACGCATGCACTATGTTTAAACGTTGTGTCTATTAGAATTCTATCTACTATTCAAATTATCTTTTTCAGTTCTTATATTGGCAGTTCCTGTATACTATACAGAGTACAACAAAGGACATTGACGGAATTCAATACACAATCTTGTACAAAACAAACCCAGCATAGAACACTCGTCAAATATTTAGGAATGTTTCAGTCAATTTAAAATTTGATTAACAGTTATTCTCGCCGATCAAAACCATCAGAAGTGTTTTGACTAATCAGGTTAGCTTGCAAAATATTGGAATTATGACTTGCATTGAATCATATAAAAATATAATCCTGCCTAACACACACACTTGTGGGATTATGACAGAAATAAGGCCACAAATCCATATCCCTTCCTATGCCATAAATCATGAGGCAACCCTTCATACTACTGTCGATCTTATGATATAGCTCATGTTGACTTACTGTTTCAATGACCCGAATGCTTGATCATTCCCCAAACGTTTTGTGACAAATGTTTCCCTAATGGTTTATCTCTTCCCAGGGTATCTAAGGGCCACACCCACATTTTAAAATACGGTTTACTCTTAAGCATTTTCCTTAAGTGCTGTAGGAAAAATGAACGACTGCATTTGTCACGGCATCAACTAACTGTTGTTGTGCAATTTACTTACAGAGAAATCCAATTTGTGCAAGAGAAGCCATGTCCGTTTTTGGCACATGCCCAGAAATCTGTCAGAAGGTTAATGGCAATATTTTTTGTAGTAGTAAATACCACTGAGAGAGAGAGAGAGAGAGAGAGAGGAGAGAGAGAGAGACTTGACTGTGTTTGAATGATCCCTTATAGTCAGGAATTTCTCAAAGAACAAAGGTATAATAAAAAGACAAGTAGGCCAACAAAAAATTATGCATTACATGCATTGTAAATAAACTTGTGTAGAGCCTATAAGCCCAGCCAAAATAACAATGAAAATATAGACCCATATCTCAGAAACCAGAGCTGTGGCGGAAAGTAACCATGCATAATTTTGCTATGTAAAGCAGCCCATTGCAACTCCTTTAAAACAGGCTTAGTGGTGAGGGACCACACTATTGAGAACAACTTATGCTGAGGCACACTCTCTTTCTCTCCTCTCTTCTTTCTAGCAAAAATGGAGTGACACAATAGTGACCCTGAGGCTTTGACATGTTCTTTGCAAAGACGGAGCAGGTTTTGCACCATTGACCAAAAGTTTATATTTGGAAGGAGGAAATCAAGGAGAAGTTTAACAAGTTGACTAAGTACTGTGGTATATTCAGACCAGTGCTAGGGTTAGAAAGAACCTGTGCAGTGACGATCAGTTGTATGGTGGTAGAAAAATAAATGGGGGTGCTAAAGCTGGAGGTATTTCAAGCTATTTCCATCTCAAGCCAATTTTGATATATGACCCTTCATTTTGAAGCAACAGGAGTATGCATTGCCAGCCAGCAGGCCCTCAAGTTATTTCAATATTCACACATTCTGTCTCTGAATGTATTTTCTGATCTGAAATATAGAGCTTTCACAGGTCATCATATGAAACATATATACATTTCAACACGTGGAATATATCAGTAATATATAGAATATATTTTTCATGAGGTAACGTGGCTAAGATATCCAACTACATACATACAGTACATACATATAGTGAGGACCGTCATAAAACATTATATTCAATCGCCCTCTGGGCAAGAGGAACCAGTCCTTGAGCAAGGACATGATGTACAGATATATGAACACAATGGGCGTTTCTCAATATGCATACTACCGTGCTCTCCACTCTCATGCTCCGAGGGCATTCTCCAACCACGTACTCTTGAGTACGTTCTTGTGAGTGCGAGAGTTTGGAGAATGAATAAAACAATACATTTGAGAAGGACTCACCCTATTGTATTACCTCACACTTCACCTCCCCATTCACTGAACCGTCTTTCAGCCAGGACAATGGCAACAATAGATGAAACAAGATATACACAAAGCAAACCTTTACTTCATAACTATCAGCAAGATATGTGAATCGTAATAATCTAGCTAGCCAGCTAGTTAAACAGGCCAAAATGACCTAAAATAATGTTATGCAAGGTAGATGAAACATTTTCGAGGGTAGTTACCAATTCTTCATGGCTAGCTAGCTAGCCAGTTAGTCCTATTGACTAACTATGGACTTACCCATTCACTGAGTCTTCCAGCCAGGTCAACAATGACAATAGAGATGAAAAGATATATACTCAAAGCAACTGTATTACTTCATAACTATCAGCTAGCTATATGTGAATCTATATGTGAATAATAATAATAATGTAGCTAACCAGATAGCTAACTAACAGTACTAGTTGCTAGCTAGTTAGCCATTTTGACTTATTATGGGCTTGCGATATATATGGTATGTAGGCAGATAAACATGCCAATATTAACACTGCATGTATTTATTAGCGTATCAAGATACAATATTGTAATCAGGCAACATATGAGATGTGAATAGGCAACATTTCATTCTGAAGTAGGAGTGTATTGTCTCTCACTTCAGCTCAAATAATGGCCGCCATATCCGTTGAAGCTTGCATCGATGCATGCTTCAAAATAAGTACAAATGGAGTACGCATTCGAGAAGTGCCCTCCATGCTTCGTTTCACATACTTTCATTTGAACTCATACTCCGAACCTCCCGTGCTCCAATTTGCATGCTCTGAGCACGGTAGTATGCATTTTGAGAAACACCCAATGACTCCAGATGCCGAGGCTGAGACCTAAACCGTCCAGAGACACCATCTTGTTTCTGTCTCCCTTGTTTTGCGAAACTCATCCAAAAGCTTTCAGAAATGCCCTGAGAAGAAACCAAACATGAATAGACTTCCTGTGCCTTTCACTAGTTTTGGATATTAACTGGCTGTCCCACTTTCTTCAATGTTTGTATGGTGTCATTATACACATGGAAAATATATATTGGCCAGAAAGTGGACAGAGTAAATTACTGGCATTGCAACACAAGTGGCCACAAAAAGATATGGGAATGATACACTCATTGCATGCGGGGCTAGTGAGGCATAGGAAAAACTGTGGACATTGATCACTTTCTGTCCATTGAAAAGCCCACAAACTCAAACACAAACTCAACGTTCAACCGTGACCGGTCCCTGACCCCTGCATAACAAAAGAAGCTAAGGGGTCAGTGAGGGGTTGGCGACCGCAGAAGCAGTTCCAACAGTTCTTGCACCAAAGGTCACTCTGCATCTAACCCCTGTTGAGCTGTACTGTTGTTACATCACAGCAGGGCGATGTGTTCACCAGGTAGGACATCGCTACAGCTGTGTGTGTGTGTTTGTGTGTGTGTGTGTGTGTGCCCCAACGGCTTCAGTGTGTGTCTCTTCAGGTATTCACTGCAACTGAACATGGTCCAAACCATGGCCCAAGAACCCCAGACCCTACCCCCACATAAACCCCTCTCTCAGATGCGTAGGTTGTGGAGTCCTAGCGGGGTGGTAGTGGTGGCAGAGGAGGCGGGCAGGGCGGGCCGGGGCTTGATGTCCCTCGTCTTCATGAAACCCAGCAGCTGCTCAGGGATTTCTGCCAACACGTCCTTGGCCAGCCGTGCCATGCTCAGCACCTGGTTGCCCTGGCGGTCTATGTAGTCCCGGAAAGGCACAAACTGGACTATGTCTCGCTCTGCAATGCGCCCCTTAGAGGACACTCTGACCACGTCACCGTCCAGTTCCTCCATCGCTATGGAGCAGAAACAGACAGAGGCAGAGGTATAGATTTGTAGTAGAGGCAGGAAAAGAGAGGGTCAGGGACAGACACAGAGATGACGGCACATAAATTAATTGTTAGACAGAATGTTATATGTGTTATTAATGTGTGTTGGATTTGTGGCTCATAATAACGGCCACATAACGGAGCAAATGGAATGGCATCAAAGAAACCGTGTTTGATGTATTTGAAACCATTCTGCTGATCCCGTTCCAGTCATTACCACGAGCCCATTCTCCCCAATTAAGGTGCCACCAGCCTCCTGTACAGCCTATGTCACTTTGTTTGACAAAAGTGCAACTAATAAAATAATAGTCGGTCAAAGACATAATTCTCTACTTAAAACCCCCAGAGCAAACATATTTTGAAAACACCTTTGTGAAACTTCCTTCTTAAATTATTACATTATTAGGATTGATTATAATATAACTAACGGCATCCATATTAGGAAGTATTTTCTGAGAATGGACAACATCCTAATATGGATGTCGTAACTTTCTAATAGACTACATCACGAATACTAATATTTGTTCTTGTGGCGAGGAGCTGTGGGTCCATCTGATCTGGTGTACTGGAGTAGAGCGGACTGGGAGGCAGATGCCTGGCCATGCCTGTGGGACTATGCAGTTGGGTTCACACTGATGTCTTTGAGAGAGCATGCCTCAGCCATGGGCAGCATCCCAAAACTCCTCAATACCCACCCTCCCTTATCTCCTCTCCTCCAGGACCAGTGATCTGAAAAGCACTGGATAAGTGAAGGCAATGGGCTGGAGACCTATCCAGTGCTTACACCTATCAGTGGTCATGATGAAAAGGAAGCCGCTTATACCTATTGCGACGAGATCATGCAGCATGTTTGGAAAGGACTACTGAATGGAGAATGGGGATTTTATATATGGCACTACAGAGGTAAAAGATGCATGTAGGGTATAGCAGAGCAGAGAGGAGGAGAGAAAGACGGGAGAGAGAGGACGAGAGAGGGGGTGAAGGGAGAGCAGGATGGCAGGGAAGTGGGATAGGTATCTTGGGTAAACCCAGGCATGTGGGGGGCATCCCCTGAGTCAATTTGAATTAGAAAAAGCCTTCTGCTCCCTTGAATGTCACACACACGCATGCATGTACACACACACACCGCCTTCTGTTTGCCATGAATGTTACACACATGACACATGTGGGAGTGTGTGTACACACAGGCACAAGCGTGCTTACAGAGCACACACACACACACTCACACACCTTCTGTTTCCCAGGAATTTCACACCCATGCACGTGTGTGTGTACACGCAGGCACAGAAGTGCTTAGTACACACTGATGATGCACATACGTTCACTCCACATACGCACACAAACACCCACAGACACACAGGTTCATCCACAAACAGATGCCCACATGCTTCATGGGAACTTCATGGGAACTTGGGGAATTTCTGAGAGAGGAACATGGCATGATTTTTTTTACCCCTTTTTCTCCCCAATTTCCTGGTATCCAATTGGTAGTTACAGCCTTGTCCCATCGCTGCAACTCCCATACAGAATCGGGAGAGGCGAAGGTCGAGAGCCATGCGTCCTCTGAAATTCGACCCCGCCAAGCCGCACTGCTTTTTGACATAACCCGGAAGCCAGCCGCACCAATGTGTTGGAGAAAACACCATACACCTGGCGACCGTGTCAGCGTGCATGCGCCCGGCCCGCCACAGGAGTCGCTAGAGCACGATGGGACAAGGACATCCCGGCCGGCCAAACCCTCCCCTAACCTGGAGGATGCTGGGTCAATTGTGCGCCACCTCATTGGTCTCCCGGTCGCGGCCGGCTGCGACACAGCCTGGGATCGAACCAGATGATGGAAAGATTTGAAGAGGGGAAGGATAAGCCCAGAGAGGATGGGAATAGCAGAGGAGAGAGGAGATAATATGGTGCTTTACGGTTGCACTCAAGTGTGTGTGTGTGTGTGTGAGAGACAGTCTGTTTGCACAGGCTTTCTGTGGAGAGAAAGAGCTCCCAGTTTCCCTCTGACTGAGCAAGAGGAGGATAAGAGAACGTAGATTAGCCGAATACCCCTCCTCCTATAGAGCATTTAAAGTTAGTTATGCTGATTCCCCAACCACCACACACTCTGGAGCAATCAGTCAAACCATCACAAACCAATACTCTAGCGATTTTAAATTGATACGCTTTTAAATACACATTCCCCATCTCTCTCTCTCGCTCTCACACACACACACACACACTAGAAACTCACACATAGGCACGCGCATGCAGGCACACACACACGCACACAGACACACAAACACCCTACGGCAGCCACCCCTGACCCCTCGCACAGCCCTGTGTAGTTTGTAATAGGTCCCAAAGAGACCCCCTTGTCGTTAGGCATGAATAATTTCCCCTTTTCTGCTTCCCTTCCCCAACTACCGGCAGTATCTTTAATTAAAATCACTTAGCCAATTAACTTTTGGAATAGGCATAATGCATAATAAGTGTGCTCCAGTGTTTGCACATTTACTTTACTATCTGCTTTGTTTTGCTGCTCTCTTGTTAGCTGAAGAGCTAAGCTTTCAAGCACAACTCTTTCTCACTATGCCAGGAGGAGTGTACACAGCAGTGGTGGTCGTGCCGTTTAAGATGAGGGAGGACGATTATTTTTTTTATGAGCATGGTCTTATTTCTATTACAGCATATTGGATGACTGTCATTCATATTCCATTCACCCAGCTCAATGTAACATCGATACGTTTAGGCTACTACATGATACAACAATTTTTCCCTATACCCATCATGAGGTTGCTACAACCTATGAATGAAAGTTTACAACGTAGTTGCACAAGTCGAGATATTTATTTTTGTAATCAAGGTGACACATTCAATACCGCCTTGCACACTATTGCCTGCATCTAGCTGATCTAAGGTTTAATCATTAGTCCAACAGTTGCAAACGAGAGTTTCTATTGGACAAATTCAGGTATGTTTATTCACGTTTCTTTACGTTTGGAATATTTAGTTCTCGCACAGAATATTTAGTTCTCGCACAACTTTTGTACTATGGGGATAGTAGATTGACATAGGCTAGTGATTTTGCTGTTCGTTAGAGCTACTCATCTTGTTGGCTAAATGTGGACAGTTCATCCAATATCTTCAATATGGACCTCTGAATTGGATAAGCCCGATGTGTGTCTTCACTTGTAGCCTGTGAGAAAGACCCAATCAGGTGATGAAGAGCCATGTGTGTGAGAGAGCTTCGGATTGCGCAGCACACTAAAGGAGAAGGGCATAGTGCAGCACTCCACAAAATTGATTTTTTTAAGGTGCATTATGGCCACAAAGGGGATGCCGCAATGAAATTTGAGGCATTATCAAGTGCGTGTCTAATTGAGAATGAGAGACTAATGGAGTGTGTGTACAGCCTGTGGAAAAAAACTAAGCAGAGCTCATGCCTTTCAAGCGACATTTTTCAAATCAACATTATAGTCTCATCATGCAGCCTTACAATGTATTAAACATCTAAACATAAAGCCCAACGTTTGTAGAACAACTAAAGATACATTAATAACTCTAAATTAAGCATATAGGAATACCTATTTATTTGTTAACCGCTCAACACAGAATAGTGTGAATAGTGCGCACTCCCTCAAATAATTTGGAGAAAATATTTATATTTTTATTATTGTATTCTTCATACTATACAATAATATAAAATATTGCCACGGAATTATAAGCAAATCTTGTCAGCCAAACGAACTAGTGTAGCCCACAGCCATTTGGCATACATCAGGACCTAACATAAGGTATCATCAGGACCTAACATAAGGTATCAGAGTATAATATATTTATATTCTGAAATAGACTACATTTTAAAGAATAAAGAATGGATGTATTGTGAAGGTGTAAGCTATATTACATGGATTTATTAGACTTTTTTAAATGGCTATGTGTGGAAACCAGGAGATGCTAAATGTGTTTATGTTAATTAACGGTCAGTTATTTGCTTGACAATCACCGGCTGACAAAATGTTGTGACCGCCACAGTCCTAGTTGTTAATAAACAACCAACCCATCTATTTCTCAGTTCGTGTTCAATTACAAAACGTTTTACATTGCCCTACTCAATATGATCCAGGACTCACTTACTCTGAGTTCACCTCCACTGAGAGACATGACACAGGAGTCACGACCTGTCACCACATGAGACTAATGCTAATGATTTTGGGGTGGGTGAAGGAATCAACACATTCCTCTTCCTGGAGAGCAACTGATAGTATTAGTTTTACCTCGTCTGGTTCACTTTTTGGGCAGAGTTTGCACTTTAGTACCAATGGAATGGTGTCACATAAGCAAACTCCGCCCAACTGGTGCCCCAGGCAAACTAAAACAAACAACACTATTTGGGTGAGCAGGGTTTTGTTCTACCCGTACTCAAGCTGCTCTTCAGGATCAAATCAGGTGTGTTAAAAGAGTAGGACAGGCCCGGAGCAAAAGCTTGTAGCGCTCCATACCAGGAGATTTGGGTATATATTGCTGTATATCTAAGGTAGGGGGAGATACATTTGGAAGAAAAGCAGAGAAGGAAGGGGATTCACCTAAAACCTCTGAGATTGCAGTTGTTCTGTTACCTACTTTGCAGATCTTTAGTGCACTTTACAGACAATGACACATTGACAGCCTAGCATTGAGCGAATGCTAGGCTGTCAGATACTTACTGTCAGACACTTACCATCAAACTCAGCAGGACCCACTCCCACTATGATGATAGACATGGGCAGAGCGGCAGCCTGTGGAGAAAACACACACAGACACACACGCGCACAGGAAATTACGTCATTATGAGGTCCCATGCCACATTTTGGGACACAAACTTAAGGCCCACAAATGTCAACAACACATATCACTGAGTTGTGATGAGCACTCACATTGACCACAGCCTCCTTGGTCTGCAGCATGTCTGAGATGACTCCGTCTGTGATCATCAACAGCACAAAGTACTGGGATCCGTCAGTCACATCCTCAGCACACCTGCACAGAGCAACACAGCACAGGTTGAAACTAAATCAAATCGTATTTGTCACATGCGCCCTTCCCAAAATATGCCCCTTTCCCTTAATATAATATTAAAGGAATACAATGAAATACACAAGAATACACAAGAATGGAGCTATGTACATGGTGTACCAGTAGCAGATCAATGTGCAGAGGTACGAGGTATTTGAGGTAGACTATATATATATATATATATATATATATATATATATATATATATATATATATATATATATATATATATATATATATATATATATATATATATATATAGTCTAGTGAACACTCTTATGGCTTGGGGGTAGAAGCTGTCTCTGAGCCTGATGGTCCGAGAGCCGATGCTCCGCTACCGTTTTGAACAGTCTATGGCTTGGGGGGGCTTTGGCAATTTTTCGGCCCTTCATCTGACACCGCCTGAAATAGAGGTCCTGGATGGCAGGGAGCTCTGCTCAAGTTATGTACTGAACTGTCCGCACCACCCTGTGTAGCGCTTTGCAGTCAAGGAGGTGTATTTACCGTGCCAAACAGTGATGCAGCCAGTCAAGATGCAGTGGTAGAACTTTTTGAGGATCCGAGGGCCCATGCCAAATCTTTTCAGCCTCCTGAGGGGGACGAGGCACAGCCATGCCCTCTTCACAACTGTGCGGATGTTTGTGGCCCATGTTAAGTTCTTAGTGATGTGGACGCCAAGGATGGCAATCAAACAGGACACAACCCGGACCTGTTTGAAACTGTCGGAAACTCTGTGTGTGTTAGAGGTCTTCACAGGTCCAACCAAACCTGAATGCCCGGGACCCGAGCGGGTTTGGGTCCAAAATTCAAACTTGTCCCTCTGGTCTGGGTCGGGTCTTGTTTGATTGCCATCTGGTCAGGGTTCTATGTAACTACAACTGATAGACCTGAGTGGACCCGAATAGACCCAACCACGGCTCTGCATAGTCTATAGCATATTTATTTTACGCTAAAAAGGTGAATTTACTGACATAGAATGCTCGACAGTATGTTTACATACTGTATTACCCACTTTATATGTATATACTATTCTAGTCATGCTCATCCTATATACAGTGGGGAGAACAAGTATTTGATACACTGCCGATTTTGCAGGTTTTCCCACTTACAAAGCATGTAGAAGTCTGTAATTTGTATCATAGGTACTCTTCAACTGTGAGTGACGGAATCTAAAACAAAAATCCAGAAAATCACATTGTATGATTTTTAAGTAATTATTTTGCATTTTATTGCATGACATAAGTATTTGATACATCAGAAAAGCAGAACTTAATATTTGGTACAGAAACCTTTGTTTGCAATTACAGAGATCATACGTTTCCTGTAGTTCTTGACCAGGTTTGCACACACTGCAGCAGGGATTTTGGCCCACTCCTCCATACAGACCTTCTCCAGATCCTTCAGGTTTCGGGGCTGTCGCTGGGCAATACAGACTTTCAGCTCCCTCCAAAGATGTTCTATTGGGTTCAGGTCTGGAGACTGGCTAGGCCACTCCAGGACCTTGAGATGCTTCTTACGGAGCCACTCCTTAGTTGCCCTGGCTGTGTGTTTCGGGTCGTTGTCATGCTGGAAGACCCAGCCACAACCCATCTTCAATGCTCTTACTGAGGGAAGGAGGTTGTTGGACATGAACTCGCGATACATGGCCCCATCCATCCACCCCTCAATACGGTGCAGTCCTCCTGTCCCCTTTGCAGAAAAGCATCCCCAAAGAATGATGTTTCCACCTCCATGCTTCACGGTTGGGATGGTGTTCTTGGGGTTGTACTCATCCTTCTTCTTCCTCCAAACACGGCGAGTGGAGTTTAGACCAAAAAGCTCTATTTTTGTCTCATCAGACCACATGACCTTCTCCCATTCCTCCTCTGGATCATCCAGATGGTCATTGGCAAACTTCAGACGGGCCTGGACATGCGCTGGCTTGAGCAGGGGGACCTTGCGTGCGCTGCAGGATTTTAATCCATGACGGCGTAGTGTGTTACTAATGGTTTTCTTTGAGACTGTGGTCCCAGCTCTCTTCAGGTCATTGACCAGGTCCTGCCGTGTAGTTCTGGGCTGATCCCTCACCTTCCTCATGATCATTGATGCCCCACGAGGTGAGATCTTGCATGGTGCCCCAGACCGAGGGAGATTGCCCGTCATCTTGAACTTCTTCCATTTTCTAATAATTGCGCCAACAGTTGTTGCCTTCTCACCAAGCTGCTTGCCTATTGTCCTGTAGCCCATCTCAGCCTTGTGCAGGTCTACAATTTTATCCCTGATATCCTTACACAGCTCTCTGGTCTTGGCCATTGTGGAGAGGTTGGAGTCTGTTTGATTGAGTGTGTGGACAGGTGTCTTTTATACAGGTAACGAGTTCAAACGGGTGCAGTTAATACAGGTAATGAGTGAAGAACAGGAGGGCTTCTTAAAGAAAATCTAACAGGTCTGTGAGAGCCGGAATTCTTACTGGTTGGTAGGTGATCAAATACTTATGTCATGCAATAAAATGCAAATTAATTATTTAAAAATCATACAATGTGATTTTCTGGATTTTTGTTTTAGATTCCGTCTCTCACAGTTGAAGTGTACCTATGATAAAAATTACAGACCTCTACATGCTTTGTAAGTAGGAAAACCTGCAAAATCGGCAGTGTATCAAATACTTTTCTCCCCACTGTAACTACGGATGTACAATACCTTTTATATTCATATACTGTCTATAGTATACACAACAATATATATATATATATATATGTATGTATTCAGACCCCTTGACTTTTTCCACATTATGTTATGTTACTTATTCTAAAATGTATTAAATTGTATTTTTTCTTCATTAATCTACGCACAATACCCAATAATTACAAAGCAAAAACAGGTTTTTAGAAATGTTTGCTAACTTGTTTGCTTAAACTGAAAAATCACATTTACATAAGTGTTCAGACCCTTTACTCAGTAAAAGCACTTTTGGCAGCGATTACAGCCTCGAGTCTTCTTGGGTATTACGCCACAAGCTTGGCACACATGTATTTGGAGAGTTTCTCCTATTCTTCTCTGCAGATCCTCTCAAGCTTTGTCAGGTTGGATGGGGAGCTTTGCTGCTATTTTCAGGTTTCTCCAGAGATGTTCGATGGGGTTCAAGTCTGGGCTCTGGCTGGGCCACTCAAGGACATTCAGAGACTTGTCCCGAAGCCACTTGCGTTGTCTTGACTGTGTGCTTATGGTCGTTGTCCTGTTGTAAGGTGAACCTCCGCCCCCAGTCTGAAGGTTCTGAGCGCTCTGGAGCAGGTTTTTATCAAGGATCTTTCTGTACTTTGCTCCGTTCATTTTTCCCTTGATCCTGACTAGCCTCCCAGTCCCTGCCCCTGAAAAACATCCCCACTGCATGATGCTGCCACCACCATGTTTCACCGTAGGGATGGTGCCAGGTTTCCTTTAGACGTGACACTTGGCATTCAGTGAGTTCAATCTTGGTTTCATCAGACCAGGGAATATAATCTAGTTTCTCATGGTCTGAGAGTCTTTAGGTGCCTTTTGGCAAACTCCAAGCAGGCTGTCATGTGCATTTAACTGAGGAATGGCTTCCATCTGGTCAGTCTACCAAGGCCTGATTGGTGGAGTGCTGGTTGTCCTTCTGAAAGGTTCTCCCATTTCCACAGAGGAACTCTAAGCGTTGTCCTGTGACCATCAGATTCTTGGTCACCTCCCTGACCAAGACCCTTCTCCCCCGATTGCTCAGTTTGGCCAGGCAGCCAGCTCTAGGAAGTCTTGGTGGTTCCAATCTTCTTCCATTCAAGAATTATGGAGGCCACTGTGTTCTTGGGGACCTTCAATGCTGCATAAATGTTTTGATACCCTTTCCCAGATCTGTGACTCGATACAATCCTGTCTCTGAGCTCTACGGACAATTCCTTCGACCTCTTTTCAATATAAATGTTTTCACCGGAGTGCTGTCCTATTTTTGTTCTTTGAAGAGCAACTTGACTCATATATATATATATATACAGTGGGGAGAACAAGTATTTGATACACTGCCGATTTTGCAGGTTTTCCTACTTACAAAGCATGTAGAGGTCTGTAATTTTTATCATAGGTACACTTCAACTGTAGTAAAAAATCCAGAAAATCACATTGTATGATTTTTAAATAATTAATTTGCATTTTATTGCATGACATAAGTATTTGATCACCTACCAACCAGTAAGAATTCCGGCTCTCACAGACCTGTTAGTTTTTCTTTAAGAAGCCCTCCTGTTCTCCACTCATTACCTGTATTAACTGCACCTATTTGAACTCGTTACCTGTATAAAAGACACCTGTCCACACACTCAATCAAACAGACTCCAACCTCTCCACAATGGCCAAGACCAGAGAGCTGTGTAAGGACATCAGGGATAAAATTGTAGACCTGCACAAGGCTGGGATGGGCTACAGGACAATAGGCAAGCAGCTTGGTGAGAAGGCAACAACTGTTGACGCAATTATTAGAAAATGGAAGAAGTTCAAGATGACGGTCAATCTCCCTCGGTCTGGGGCACCATGCAAGATCTCACCTCGTGGGGCATCAATGATCATGAGGAAGGTGAGGGATCAGCCCAGAACTACACAGCAGGACCTGGTCAATGACCTGAAGAGAGCTGGGACCACAGTCTCAAAGAAAACCATTAGTAACACACTACGCCGTCATGGATTAAAATCCTGCAGCGCACGCAAGGTCCCCCTGCTCAAGCCAGTGCATGTCCAGGCCCGTCTGAAGTTTGCCAATGACCATCTGGATGATCCAGAGGAGGAATGGGAGAAGGTCATGTGGTCTGATGAGACAAAAATAGAGCTTTTTGGTCTAAACTCCACTCGCCGTGTTTGGAGGAAGAAGAAGGATGAGTACAACCCCAAGAACACCATCCCAACCGTGAAGCATGGAGGTGGAAACATCATTCTTTGGGGATGCTTTTCTGCAAAGGGGACAGGAGGACTACACCGTATTGAGGGGAGGATGGATGGGGCCATGTATCGCGAGATCTTGGCCAACAACCTCCTTCCCTCAGTAAGAGCATTGAAGATGGGTCGTGGCTGGGTCTTCTAGCATGACAACGACCCGAAACACACAGCCAGGGCAACTAAGGAGTGGCTCCGTAAGAAGCATCTCAAGGTCCTGGAGTGGCCTAGCCAGTCTCCAGACCTGAACCCAATAGAAAATCTTTGGAGGGAGCTGAAAGTCCGTATTGCCCAGCGACAGCCCCGAAACCTGAAGGATCTTGAGAAGGTCTGTATGGAGGAGTGGGCCAAAATCCCTGCTGCAGTGTGTGCAAACCTGGTCAAGAACTACAGGAAACGTATGATCTCTGTAATTGCAAACAAAGGTTTCTGTACCAAATATTAAGTTCTGCTTTTCTGATGTATCAAATACTTATGTCATGCAATAAAATGCAAATTAATTACTTAAAAATCATACAATGTGATTTTCTGGATTTTTGTTATAGATTCCGTCACTCGCAGTTGAAGAGTACATATGATACAAATTACAGACTTCTACATGCTTTGTAAGTAGGAAAACCTGCAAAATCGGCAGTGTATAAAATACTTGTTCTCCCCACTGTATATATACAGCGGGTGAAATAAGTATTGAACACGTCACCATTTTTCTCAGTAAATATATTTCCAAAGGTGCTATTGACATGACATTTTCACCAGATGTTGGAAACAACCCAAGTAATCCATACATACAAAGAAACCAAAACAAATAAGTTCAGAAATTAAGTTATGTGTAATAATGTGAAATGATACAGGGAAAAAGTATTGAACACACTTACTGATATTTATTTAATACTTTGTACAAAAGCCTTTGTTGGTAATGACAGCTTCAAGACGCCTCCTGTATGGAGAAACTAGTCGCATGCATTGCTCTGGTGTGATTTTGGCCCATTCTTCCACACAAACAGTCTTCAAATCTTCAAGGTTCCGCGGGCCTCCTCTATGAATCTTGATCTTCAGTTCTTTCCATAGATTTTCAATGGGATTTAAGTGAGGTGATTGGCTGGGCCATTCTAGCAGCTTTATTTTCTTTCTTTGAAACCAATTGAGAGTTTCCTTGGCTGTGTGTTTGGGATCATTGTCTTGCTGAAATGTCCACCCTCGTTTCATCTTCATCATCCTGGTAGATGGCAGCAGATTGTCAAGAATGTCTTGGTAAATTTGCCCATTCATCCTTCCTTCAATTATGTGAAGTTTGCCAGGACCATTTGCTGAAAGGCAGCCCAATACCATGATGTTCCCACCTCCAAACTTCACTGTTGGTATGGTGTTTTTAGGGTGATGTGCAGTGCCATTTCTCCTCCAAACATGGTGTGTATTATCCAAACAGTTCAATTTTGTTCTCATCTGACCACACTATATTCTCCCAGTATTTCACTGGCTTTTCCAAATGTTGTGCAGCAAACTTTAACCGAGCTTCAACATGCTTTTTTTCAGCAATGGAGTCTTGCGTGGTGAGCGTGCATACAGGCCATGGCGGTGGAGTGCATTACTTAATGTTTTCTTTGAGACAACAGTACCTGCTAATTGCAGGTCTTTTTGAAGCTCTCCACAAGTGGTCCTTGGCTCTTGGACAACTCTTCTGATTATTCTTTTCACTCCTCTGTCAGAAATCTTGCAAGGAGCACCTGGTCGAGGCAAATTTATGGGGAAATGATTATCTTTCCACTTCCGTATTATGGCCCCAATAGTGCTCACTGGAACATTCAGAAGCTTAGAAATGCGCCTATAACCAATGCCATCATTATGTTTTGCAACAATTAGGTTGCGAAGGTCTTGAGACAGCTCTTTGCTTTTACCCATCATGAGATGTGTCTTGTGTGACACCTTGGCAATGAGACCTTTTAGTAGGCCATCAGTTGGGACTGAACCAGCTGATATTAATTTGCACTGACAGGGGGCTGGATTGCTTTTTAATTACTGATAGTTTTCAGCTGTTGTCTTGGCTTTCCATGCCTTTTTGCACCTCCCTTTCTTAATGTGTTCAATACTTTTTCCCTGTGTCATTTCACATTATTACACATAACTTAATTTCTGAACTTATTTGTTTTGGTTTCTTTTTCATGTCAATAGCACCTTTGGAAATATATTTACTGAGAAAAATGGTGACGTGTTCAATACTTATTTCACCCGCTGTGTATATATATATATATATATATATATATATATATATATATATATATATATATATATATATTTATTTATTTATTTATTTATCGGAATTTGGGTCCAATCGTTATGGTATGGGTCGTTTGTCCTCACGGTCTGTTTGTCCTTGGGTCCATTCCGGTTCCGGTCTGATTGTTCTTGGGTCCGAGTCCCCATTTAAAATATCAGGTCCATTCGGGTCCAGGTCCAACTTTTTTGACCGGAGAAGACATCTAGTGTGTGTGTGTGTGCATGCGTGTGTAGCGGGAGACTTTCTTCTGTCCTTTGGTTTCCTGTAGTAATATAGCATACACTTACAACTATATGAATACCATTACACTAAACTGTTCTCGATTGGCAGACGTAATATTCCCAGGAAGTCCGTTATTACCACTACATTACTGACTATTCTGTTGTCTAGACTGATGACAAAGACTTGTTGCGTTGTTTAGACTGTTGACAGAGAAGTGTGTTGTGTTTTATAGACTCGACATAGAAGTTGTAGCTGTTGTGTTTGCGTATGTGCCGATTGGCTCATGCGGCTGCTTGTGGGACAGAGATGGTAGCTAATGGTAAGACTCCGCGGGGCGGACGAAGATCCGCTAGCTGACTGTTTGATTGGATGGAGACCCGCTGGCTCACTGTCTGATTGGCTCACTCTCACCATCTGGCCGGAAGGGAAGAGGAAAATAATTAATTTAAATGGCACCTCTCTATCTGTCTGTATCTGGTTCTATCACACTAGTGTGTGTGAAAGTCTCTCTCCTTCTCTCTCTTACCTCTGCTTGCCTGTCTGTCTGTCTGGTCTGTCTGTCTGGTCTGTCTGTCTGTCTGTCTGTCTGTCTGTCTGTCTGTCTGTCTGTCTGTCTGTCTGTCTGTCTGTCTGTCTGTCTGTCTGTCTGTCTGTCTGTCTGTCTGTCTGTCTGTCTGTCTGTCTGTCTGTCTGTCTGTCTTCCTCTCTATCGATCTGTCTCTCACAATATCTCTGTATGTATGCATTTGTCTCTCTCTCTCTCTCAAGCAAACACAGACAAAATAATCTATTAACTTACATTCTACGTAGTATATCAACATTACAGGTGAAATAAAGGTCAAGTTAGGAGGGCATTGGAGAATGGTTCAATCAGCTGACATGCACAGGGAGAAAGATTGTGGGCATTTTACTACAATACATTTGCCCCATTTCGGGAACCAGTGGATGGGAGAGGTGGGTGTTGTATGAGAAACTAAATATTTCCCCTGGGCTCTTGTTTCTAACTGCACTCAAAGTGTGCTGTGATGAATTATATTAGATAAAGTAGCCCAGAGAGTGTCTTGATTCACCCCCACACCTCACATGTGGACACATCCACATGACTGGATGGCCTCGGCTTTAAATGGGAGAGAGGGGGAGAGAGGGGGAGAGAGGGGGGGAGAGAGAGAGGGAGAGAGGGGGGGAGAGAGAGGGAGAGAGGGGGGGAGAGAGACAGAGATGAACAGAAGTCAGACAAAGCAGGATGAGGGCTAAAGGAGATAATAGCAAATGATAGAGACCATAATAAAGCAATAAGAGAAAGAAAGAGAGACGGAGACATATATGACTATAATGAAATAGCTCATTCTGGCGACCAAAGTTCTAGCATTAATTGATTGAGTCAAGTAGACCAGACATGTCAAGCTGGAACCCAAGCATATACTATGTGTAGTATAAATTATATTTACCAATTAGACCTACTCAATTATGAACGTATAGTCAATAAAATAATTACTCTGTAAAACGAGGAGTAATTCTTCCAACAATTGTTTACAGACAGATTATTTCAATTATAATTCACAATTCCAGTGGGTCAGAAGTTTACATACACTAAGTTGACTGTGCCTTTAAACAGCTTGGAAAATTCCAGAAAATGATGTCATGGCTTTTAGGGATGGGTATCATTAAGATTTTAACGGTATTACTACTCTTACCGATACTGCTTATCGATCTGGTACTTTGATGATGTAAATGTAAAACAAATTAAATAAACAATATTTTCCTGCAAAATAAAATCCAGTGGTAAAGAGCAACACGGTGGGACATGCAGGTAGAAGTCGGGACCTCTCCTGGCTTATTGTGTTCCCTGCAGTCGAAAATACCCTCTGGCTAGGGGTGGAGGAGGCTTGAGCACAGAGGTAGCTTGTTGCAATGTTTGTGAGGAGGGGCAGAGTAGCTCTCTTCTCTCACCACCACATCACAGGATCTTCAGCCATGGGGATGGGATGCAGGCCTTTGTAGAGATCGACCTCTAGGTCAACACGCTCGCTGAGGGTGAGGGACGAGGTGTCCTGTTGGCTCGTCAACCTCAACTCCCTGTCCTCCTCTGAGAACAGCTCCTCCAAGGCACTCCTTGTTTTGTACAATGGAGGGACTGTCTCCTCCATTTCCTCTCCTTCTCCTTCAGACTCCTCCTGTTGCTGGTGCTCTGTGTGTCTGCTACGGCTCCTCCGACAGCCCTGGTGTTGCTCCTGTCACATTGGCCTCAACAGTTGCCTTCCTCACTGAAAAAGCGTGTGCGAGCAAGGAGGCCTACAAACCTGATTCAGTTACACCAGTTCTGTCAGCAGGAATGGGACAAAATTCACCAAACTTATCTGCTCTCAAAAAATAATATCAAGACACAACTGACTTTACCCAGGTGTTGTCTTACAAAAGTCAGTTGTGTCTTGATATTTTGAGAGCAGAGGCTTCTTCCTTCCTGACCTCCCATGTAGGCCAAGTTTGTGCAGACTTTCTGACAGTGTACCCATGCACTTCGACATTGATTGTGGCAAGAGAGGCCTGTAGATCCCTTGATGTTACCCTGGGGTTCTTTGAGACTTCTATGAACATCTTTCGGTGAGCTCTTGGGCTGACTTTGGTGGGATGACCTGTCCTAGGTAGTTTGCCAGTGGTCTGGAATTTTTGTCGGACAGTGGAATGTTGTACTTCGAATTTCTTGGAAATGGAATGATGTACTTTGAATTGCTTGGAAATGGATTTGTAACCCCTCCCAGACTCATGGGCATCAATAATCTTTCTTCTGAGGGCCTCGGGTGAATGATGTGTTACCAAACACCCATATGGTTAAGACCAATTTTCTTATCTTTATGGAAGGCTGGACCTTCTCTCTGTTTTCTAATCATTTGCACTTGTTTTGGTACACCTAATTCAAATTTTAGCCATTTTATGTGATAGTAAAGGTAGGGGTGTATTAACTTTTTCCCCATAAGGATTTTTAGTTTATTTTTGAATTGCATAACATTTTAAAAGTTTTTTTTTAACCTTTTATCTGTCAATAGTGTTGAAGTGAAGATTACATATCCATCTTTCCAAATATGTAAAATAAAAGAACTTTCCAGGGGGTTTAATTACTTTTTCACATGACTGTATGTATGTGTGTGTGCGTGACTACTCTTTCTCTCTGTGTGTGTGTGTGTGCGTGTGCGTGTGTTTGCTGTCATTCTCTCACCGTGCCACCTGGTTGATGACAGGAGCGAAGTTGGTGGGCCCGTAGAGCTGAACGGTTCGGAGACTCTGGAAGTAGGCCTCCAACACTCCCTCGATACCCACACAGTTTGGGTTCTCACTGTTGGAGTTCTGGGGGAGGAGGAGAGAGGAGAGAGGAGAGAGAGAGAGTTAAATATTTTATTTAAACATTGTGTGGGTAAATCAATCAAGAGATAAGAACAAAAATGTCATATAAGCATGATAGTGAACATTTCCGAAAGATTTTGGCTCATTCTATATGAGCTGGGGGTGAACGACTTTGTGAAGCCGCAACTAATGAATTGTTCTGCTCATTTAGGAACTGAATGGGAGCGAAGGACAGTGCATGAAGGTCCTTCCGATGAATTGTTCTGTTCCTTTTATGAACTGAAGTGAAACTCTGTCTGATGCACTGTTTTGTTTTTCATATAAGCAGGATAGTGAAAGTGTGTTCCGGCTTAAATGTGAATGTATGATTGATTGAATGAATGAGTGAGTCGTAAGTGGTTTAGAAATTAGCAGCGCTGTGCGTCGCGAAAGCTATGTGTTGTTGTTCTAAGTGTTTGGCGCCGCCCTGAGTGGTCGCCTTTTAAGCAGCTCCCGTTGTCCCGTTGTTCGTGCATTAATTGTTGTTTTAGTTCGTTTTCTTTCGTCTATTTTCTTTAGTTTTATTTTTTATTTTGCTACAGTCGAACTATAACAGTTCAGGATTATGGATTTTATGGATTTTATCGCAGCTGAACGTCGACAGGAGTCGTCAACTGTTATTGTTTACAGCAGAGCCCAGCTCCTGGATTTAGCCCACGCAGCGCTGCTGCTCCCCAGGGAAAAGTTTGATATTCCGGACGAATTGAAAAGACGACGCCGTGGATGCAGGGCGGGATTGAAATGTAAGGCAAAGCGGAGGAGGTTCAAGTACAAGCCGGCTATACCATCTATTATTATGGGCAATGTGAGGTGTCTACATAACAAGATGGATGAGTTGGCGGGACTTGTTCGTGGACAAAGGATTTATCGGGAAGCTAGCCTAATGTGTTTTACTGAGACTTGGCTGAACGATAACATCCCCATACAGAACGTCACTATCGACGGTTTCCAGACCATCACAGCGGACAGGGATCGCGTCTCTTCCGGTAAGAGTAAGGGTGGTGGGCTGGCTTTATTAGTTAACAACAGATGGTGTCATCCGAACCATATTACTCTTAAGGAAAAGTTTTGTAGCCCGGACATTGAACTGCTAGCCGTTAGCCTGAGACCCTACTATCTACCTAGGGAATTCACGGCGGCCATTGCTGTTATTGTTTACATCCCGCCCTCTGCTGACGCAAACGCAGCGTGTGACGTCATCCACTCTGTTATCGCGAGGTTACAGACAGCGCATCCCAGTGCTTTCTTTGCAATTTCGGGGGATTTTAACCATGCATCTCTCTCTTCCACGCTGCCCACGTTCAAACAGTTCGTGAAGTGCCCAACCAGGAATAATAAAACTCTGGACTTGTTATATGCTAATGTGAAGGATGCATACAACTCCACTGCACTCCCTCCCCTCGGTAGATCGGATCACAACCTTGTCCACCTCACCCCACTCTACAGGCCTATGGTCCAACAGCAGCCTGCAACCACCAGGACTATTAGGAGATGGTCCCCGGAGGCGAATGAGGCCCTACAGGACTGCTTTGAAACAACAGACTGGGATGTGTTCTGTGAGGCTCAGGGGGAGGACATCGATGGACTCACTGACTGCATAACAGACTATATTAATTTTTGTGTAGACAACACTGTACCCACCAGGAAGGTACGCTGTTTCCCAAACAATAAACCCTGGGTCACCAGCGACCTGAAGGCCCTGCTGAATGAGAAGAAGAGGGCCTTCAAGGAGAAGGACAAGGACAAATTGAAATGCGTCCAGAGGGAGCTGAAGTTGCGGATTGCTGAGGGGAAGAGAGTGTATAAGGAGAAGATGGAGGACAAGCTGAGGCAGAGCCAGGTGAGAGAGGTGTGGAAGGGTATGAGAAATATCACTGGCTTCAAAAAGTCAAACAGTGGGCAGACGGAGGGGACCCAGGACAGAGCCAATGAGCTGAACCAATTTTTTAACAGGTTCGATACTGGCCCTGTCCACCTCCCCTCCAGCTCCCCAGACCACACACCCTCACGGCTATCCCACCCCCACTTTGCTCACAGCACCTCTGCTGAGACAATCAGTGACCCCACCTCCGCCCCTGCCCCCCCTGGACTGATCCTCAACACCCCCCTTCCCCCCACCTCCCTACCTGGGCTGGCTTTCACCACCAACCAAGTGAAGAGAGAGCTGGAGAGACTACACCAGTGGAAAGCGGCGGGCCCCGATGGCATCAGCCCAAGGGTGCTGAGGGTCTGTGCTGACCAACTGTGTGGAATACTCCAGCGTCTTTTCAACCTTAGCCTGAGCCTAGAAAGGGTCCCTGTGCTGTGGAAAACATCCTGCCTCGTCCCAGTGCCCAAGAAGGCACACCCCACTGTCCTGAATGACTTCAGACCTGTAGCGCTAACATCCCACATCATGAAGACCCTGGAAAGGTTAGTCCTCGCTCACCTCAGACCCCTGGTGTGTTCATCAATGGACCCCCTGCAGTTTGCATACCAGCGCAACATCGGGGTGGATGATGCAATCATCTACCTTCTGCAGAGGGCCTACTCTCACCTGGACAACGCAGGTTGCACTGTGAGGGTCATGTTTTTTGACTTCTCCAGTGCCTTCAATACCATTCAGCCCCTGCTACTGGGTGAGAAGATGAGGAGGATGAAAGTGGAAGCACCCTTAGTCTCCTGGGTCACGGACTACCTGACCGGTAGGCCACAATTTGTGCGACTACAGAGCTGTGTGTCAGAACGGGCAGTTAGCAACACAGGGGCCCCCCAGGGTACGGTCCTGTCCCCCTTCCTGTTCACCCTCTACACCTCAGACTTCAGATATAACTCTGAAACATGCCACCTACAGAAGTTCTCGGATGACTCTGCTATTGTAGGGTGCATCAGGGGTGGGCAGGAGGAGGAGTACAGGAGCACAATCAGTGACTTTGTGTTGTGGTGTGAGCAGAACCACCTTCAGCTCAACATCAGCAAAACTAAGGAGATGGTGGTGGACTTCAGGAGAACCAAGGCACAACTGACTGCAGTCCCTATAAAGGGGATGGATGTGGAAATGGTTGAGTCATACAAGTTCTTGGGGGTCCATATGGACAACAGACTGGAATGGGCTGGTAACACCGGGGCCCTGTACAAAAAGGGCCAGAGCCGACTCTACTTTCTGAGGAGGCTCAGGTCCTTCAACGTGTGCAGTAAACTACTGCATACCTTCTACCAGTCTGTGGTGGCCAGTGCCATCTTTTTTGCAGTGGTGTGCTGGGGAGCAAACATCAAAGCCGGTGATGCTTCTCGGGTAAATAAGCTGATCAGGAAGGCTAGCTCTGTCCTGGGGATGAGCCTTGACACTCTAGAGGAGGTGGCGGAGAGACGGATCCTGGCCAAACTGCTGGCCATCATGGACAACGTCACCCACCCTCTGCACGCTATGGTTATGACGCAGAGGAGCTCTTTCAGTCACAGACTGATCCCACCACGGTGTGCCAGAGAGCGCCACAGGAGGTCCTTCCTGCCGGCGGCTATGAGACTATATAATGCCTCACCGGGGTGCCGTGCCGTTGGCAACATAGATCTGGAACTGTTGGGGTGCTAGGACCTAGTTTAACAATTATGCATCCATCCGTGAGTAACTCTGTTCCGTCAGCACTCATCCACTCAGGACCTACTTATTCATACAGGTCTGTATATACATACCCATGTACAGTTGTTATATTATATCACATGCAATGTTGTAAGTAATTATTGGACCTAGGCATTCACTCAGGAATGCATATTAGTATCCTGCCAGTTGCACCTTTTCTCATTGCTTTTAGTATATCAAATGTGCAATAAGTGCAGTTGTCTGTAATTAAACCCTGCGCACTAAGGACTGTATTTTAAGGGAATTACTATTATTACCCCAATGATATCATACACACATTTAGCTATTAAAGTATCTCTTCCTGTCATTTACCTGTACAGTTTGTGTAAACATGCAAGTATTCACTTATCTGTAAATATAACTGTATACCTAACTGTACAGCTAATTTAACCATGCAAAATTTTCACTTACCTGTTCATTTACCCATTCTGTCTATTAAGTAAACTATTATTACCCTCGCTCATATCATACGCATTAGCTACTGAAGTATTTCTCTGCCATCAACCTGTATAGTATAGTTAACCATCCAACATCCACCAATGTATAGTGTACATATTCAGCCAACCACTCATACTACGCAATGTCCTTTTATAGCTTTTTTATAGCTTTTTTTTGCACTCCAGATATCCTGTATTTCTATACTTTTTCATACTGCCGCTCTATGTATCATGTACCGTGTATCTGTCTTTTGTGTACTTTCGTTGTGGCATTTTGCACCTGCCCTGTGTTTTTGTTGTAGCTGCTTGATAATGAAATTTCCCCCCCGGGGGATCAATAAAGTACCTATCTATCTATCTATCTATATACAGTAGCCTAAGTGTATAAAAGTGTCTATATTATTTTACATTTATGTAGTTCTGTCCTTGAGTTGTTATTGTCTATTGATGTTTGTATCATGTCATGTTTTACATTTTGTGTGGACCCCAGGAAGAGTAGCTGCTGTTTTAGCAGCAGCTAATGGGGATCCTAATAAAATACTAAATACTAAGAAATGTATACAGTCGTGGCCAAAAATATTGGCACCCTTGTACAATAAGTTGAAATTGACCAAAGTATTTGGTCTAAAATTCTTTATTTCAATGTTAATATTACAGAACCTTTGTTTTTTATTCAGAATTTAATATATCAGAATTTAATATATCAATTTAAATCAGAAAATAAACAGAAATGGCATTGACAAAATTATTGACACCCTAGACTTAATATTTGGTAGCACAGCCTTCAAGCGCTTCCTATAGCTGTCGATGACCTTCCTGAACCTCTGTACTGCTGAATGAGAAGAATAGGGCCTTCAAGGAGAGGGACAAGGACTATTTGAAATGTATCCAGAGGGAGCTGAAGTTGCGGATTGCTGAGGGGAAGAGAGTGTATAAGGAGAAGATGGAGGACAAGCTGAGGCAGAACCAGGTGAGAGAGGTGTGGAAGGGTATGAGAAATATCACTGGCTTCAAAAAGTCACCACCTGGGCTGGCTTTCACCACCAACCAAGTGAAGAGAGAGCTGGAGAGACTACATCAGTGGAAAGCGGCGGGCCCGGATGGCATCAGCCCAAGGGTGCTTAGGGTCTGTGCTGACCAACTGTGTGGAATACTCCAGCGCCACTTCAACCTTAGCCTGAGCCTAGAAAGGGTCCCTGTGCTGTGGAAAACATCCTGCCTTGTCCCAGTGCCCAAGAAGGCACACCCCACTGTCCTGAATGACTTCAGACCTGTAGCGCTAACATCCCACATCATGAAGACCCTGGAAAGGTTAGTCCTCGCTCACCTCAGACCCCTGGTGTGTACATCACTGGACCCCCTGCAGTTTGCATACCAGCACAACATCGGGGTGGATGTTTTTTGACTTCTCCAGTGCCTTCAATACCATTCAGCCCATTCTGCTACTGGGTGAGAAGATGAGGAGGATGAAAGTGGAAGCACCCTTAGTCTCCTGGGTCATGGACTACCTGACCGGTTGGCCACAATTTGTGCGACTACAGAGCTGTGTGTCAGAACGGGCAGTTAGCAACACAGGGGCCCCCAGGGAACGGTCCTGTCCCCCTTCCTGTTCACCCTCTACACCTCAGACATAACTCTGAAACATGCCACCTACAGAAGTTCTCGGATGACTCTGCTATTGTAGGGTGCATCAGGGGTGGGCAGGAGGAGGAGTACAGGAGCACAATCAGTGACTTTGTGTTGTGGTGTGAGCAGAACCACCTTCAGCTCAACATCAGCAAAACAAAGGAGATGGTGGTGGACTTCAGGAGAACCAAGGCACAACTGACTGCAGTCCCTATACAGGGGATGGATGTGGAAATGGTTGGGTCATACAAGTTCCTGGGAGTCCATATGGACAACAGGCTGGAATGGGCTGGTAACACCGGGGCCCTGTACAAAAAGGGCCAGAGCCGACTCTACTTTCTGAGGAGGCTCAGGTCCTTCAACGTGTGCAGTAAACTACTGCATACCTTCTACCAGTCTGTGGTGGCCAGTGCCATCTTTTTTGCAGTGGTGTGCTGGGGAGCAAACATCAAAGCCGGTGATGCTTCTCGGATAAATAAGCTGATCAGGAAGGCTAGCTCTGTCCTGGGGATGAGCCTTGACACTCTAGAGGAGGTGGCGGAGAGACGGATCCTGGCCAAACTGCTGGCCATCATGGACAACGTCACCCACCCTCTGCACGCTATGGTTATGACGCAGAGGAGCACTTTCAGTCACAGACTGATCCCACCACGGTGTGCCAGAGAGCGCTACAGGAGGTCTTTCCTGCCGGCGGCTATTAGACTATATAATGCCTCACCGGGGTGCCGTGCCGTCGGCAACATAGATCTGGAACTGTTGGGGTGCTAGGACCTAGTTTAACAATTATGCATCCATCCGTGAGTAACTCTGGTCCGTCAGCACTCATTCACTCAGGACCTATTTATTTATTTATTCATGCAGGTCTGTATATACATACTCATGTACAGTTGTTATATCATATCACGTGCAATATTGCTAGTAATTCTTGGACCTAACTTACGTAGGCATTCACTCAGGAATGCATATTAGTATCCTGCCAGTTGCACCTTTTCTCATTGCTTTTAGTATATCGAATGTGCAATACGTGCAGTTGTCTGTAATTAAACCCTGCACACCAAGGACTGTATTTTAAGGGAATTACTATTATTACCCCAAATTATATCATACACACATTTAAAGTATCTCTTCCTGTCATTTACCTGTACAGTTTGTGCAACCATACAAGTTTTCACTTACCTGTAAATATAACTGTATACTTACCTGTACAGCTAATTTAACCATGCAAAATTTTCACTTACCTGTTCATTTAGCCAGTCTGTCTATTAAGTAAACTATTATTACCCTCACTCAAATCATACGCATTTTTAGCTAATGAAGTATTTCACTGACATCGACCTGTATAGTATAGTTAACCATCCAACATCCACCAATGTATAGTGTACATATTCAGCCAACCACCCATACTATGCAATGTCTTTTTATAGCTTTTTTTTTGCACTCCAGATATCTTGTATTTCTATACTTTTTCATACTGCCGCTCTATGTATCATGTACCGTGTATCTGTCTTTTGTGTACTTTCGTTGTGGCGTTTTGCACCTGCCCTGTGTTTTGTTGTAGCTGCTTGACAATGAAATTTCCCCCACGGGGGATAAATAAAGTATCTATCTATCTATCTATCTATCTATCTATCTATCTATCTATCTATCTATCTATCTATCTATCTATCTATCTATCTATCTATCTATCTATCTATCTATCGGCAGTTTGGGCCACTCCTCTTGTGCAAACTGCTCCAGTTCCCCCCTGATTTGAAGGGTGCCTTCTCCAAACTGCTGTTTTCAGATCTCTCCAAAAGTTTTCAATGGGATTCAATGCTGGCCACTTCAAAACAGTACAGCATTTTGTCTTGAACCATTCCTGGGTACTTTTTGAAGGTTGTTTGGGGTCATTGTCCTGCTGGAAGACCCATTACTTTCAACGGAGACCCAGCTTTCTGACACTGGGTCTGACATTGCGCTCCAAAATGCCTTGGTATTCTCCTGATTTCATTATGCCATGCACACGTTCAAGGCACCCAATGCCAAAGGCAGCAAAGCAACCCCAAAACATCACTGAGCCTCTTCCATGTTTGTTTGTAGGGAAGGTGTTATTTTCTTTGAAGGCTTCATTTTGTTTTCTGTAAACATAGAGATGGTGTGCTTTACCAAAAAGCTCTAATTTGGTCTCATCTGTCCACAGGACATTCTCCCAGAAGGATTTTGCCGGGTTCAGGTGTGTTTTGCCAAATTGCAGTTGGGATTTCTTATGTCTCTCTCTCTCAGTAGTGGGGTCCTCCTTGGTCTCCTACCATATAACTCCCCTTTCATTGAGTTGGCGACGGATGGTGCGAGTTGAAACTGTCGAACCTTGTGTCTGATGTTCAGCTTGAATCTGTGTGACGGTTGATCGAGGTGCTTTCTCCACCATGCTGCAGAGGATAAGTTCATTAGTTACACCAGCCTCAGAAATTGCATCCCAAATAAATGGTTCCAACCGCCGTGTCTTTGTGAAAAGTGGTGTGGGTGAACGGATTATCTCTGCATGTGTATTTCCCAAAAAGCGTGGAGGAGGAGGTGATATAGTGTGGGGGTGCTTTGCTGTCAGTGATTTATTTCTACACACTTAACCAGCATGGCTACCACAGCATTCTGCAGAGATACTCCATCCCATCTGGTTTGGGCTTACTGGGACTATCATTTGTTTTTCAACAGGACCTCCAGGCTGTGTAAGGACTATTTTGCCAAGAAGGAGAGTGATGGAGTGCTGCATCAGATGACCTGGACTCCACAATCCCCCAAACTCAAATCAAATTGAGATGGTTTGGGATGAGTCGGACCGCAGAGAGAAGGAAAAGCAGCCAACAAGTGCTCAGCATATGTGGGAACAACTTCAAGACTGTTGGAAAATCATTCCAGGTGAAGCTGTTTGAGAGAATGCCAAGAGTGTGCAAAGCTGTCATCAAGGCAAAGGGTGGCTATTTGAAGAATCTCAATATATTTAGATTTGTTTAACACTTTTTTTGGTTACTACGTGATTCCATGTGTGTTATTTCATAGTTTTGATGTCTTCAATATTATTCTACAATGTAGAAAATAGTAAAAATAAAGAAAAACCCTTAAATGAGTAGGTGTTCTAAAACTTTTGACCGGTAGTGTAAGTCTGACGTGTGCTTTCTGAGTTGGAGCTAAAGCCAAAGCCTGTATCAGACAATAAAGGACATCACTGCTAAAGAGTTGAAAAGTTCAGACAAATCACTAAAGCGTTGAATGGCTGAGGCTTTCAGGCAAGAGAAGAGAGTGTTCTTCAGGCTATATCCTTAATTAAGTTCATACGAACAAAGGTACAACTGTAAAAACAAGTGAACAGCAGTCTGACCTTTCTCTTTCTCTCTGAAGAGAAATCTAATTGAAAGGATGAAGCAATCACCTCAAAAGACTTGAACTAGTCTGCAAAAGATGAGAGACCAGACTGCATGACCAATCCATTTGTTGAAGCAGTTTGTATTTTCCACAGACAGTGACGTAGCAAAGTTCAAGAAACTTTGACGGCACGTTTCTTTGATACTTTGACTAAATAAAAAGAGATACTCACCTCTCAGCTAAAATATTTTACAGTTGCGGGCACTAAAGTTAGGTTGTGTTGCAGTTTTGGCAGATGCGCAATGCGTGTGCAACATGACGCCCTGGCGCCTCCACATGACAGTTTGTCTAAAAACTGTAGGTGGTTGCATAACTAGCCCTGAAGGCAACACTGGCACAATGTTGTGACTTGGGCAATATATACTTTTACGATTGATATCTTGGCTTTTGATTTCAGGTAGAACCTTTGCCTTGTTTGAGGGTACTTTGTTGGGTGAAAAAAGTTGGGTAAATTTGTATTAGCACTCACATCTACAGCCATGAAATGCTTTGAAAGGCTGGTCATGGCTCACATCAGCACAATCATCCCAGACACCCACTCCAATTCGCATACCGCCCGAACAGATCCACAGATGATGCAATCTCTATTGCACTCCGCACTGCCCTCACCCAACTGGACCAAAGAATTACCTACAGTGGGGAGAACAAGTATTTGATACACTGCCGATTTTGCAGGTTTTCCTACTTACAAAGCATGTAGAGGTCTGTAATTTTTTATCATAGGTACACTTCAACTGTGAGAGACGGAATCTAAGACAAAAATCCAGAAAATCACATTGGATGATTTTTCAATAATTAATTTGCATTTTATTGCATGACATAAGTATTTGATCACCTACCAACTAGTAAGAATTCCGGCTCTCACAGACCTGTTAGTTTTTCTTTAAGAAGCCCTCCTGTTCTCCACTCATTACCTGTATTAACTGCACCTGTTTGAACTCGTTACCTGTATAAAAGACACCTGTCCACACACTCAATCAAACAGACTCCAACCTCTCCACAATGGCCAAGACCAGAGAGCTGTGTAAGGACATCAGGGATAAAATTGTAGACCTGCACAAGGCTGGGATGGGCTACAGGACAATAGGCAAGCAGCTTGGTGAGAAGGCAACAACTGTTGGCGCAATTATTAGAAAATGGAAGTTCAAGATGACGGGCAATCTCCCTCGGTCTGGGGCACCATGCAAGATCTCACCTCGTGGGGCATCAATGATCATGAGGAAGGTGAGGGATCAGCCCAGAACTACACGGCAGGACCTGGTCAATGACCTGAAGAGAGCTGGGACCACAGTCTCAAAGAACACCATTAGTAACACACTATGCCGTCATGGATTAAAATCCTGCAGCGCACGCAAGGTCCCCCTGCTCAAGCCAGCGCAGGTTCAGGCCCGTCTGAAGTTTGCCAATGACCATCTGGATGATCCAGAGGAGGAATGGGAGAAGGTCATGTGGTCTGATGAGACAACTCGCCGTGTTTGGAGGAAGAAGAAGGATGAGTACAACCCCAAGAACACCATCCCAACCGTGAAGCATGGAGGTGGAAACATCATTCTTTGGGGATGCTTTTCTGCAAAGGGGACAGGACGACTGCACCGTATTGAGGGGAGGATGGATGGGGCCATGTATCGCGAGATCTTGGCCAATAACCTCCTTCCCTCAGTAAGAGCATTAAAGATGGTGGTGGCTGGGTCTTCCAGCATGACAACGACCCGAAACACACAGCCAGGGCAACTAAGGAGTGGCTCCGTAAGAAGCATCTCAAGGTCCTGGAGTGGCCTAGCCAGTCTCCAGACAGGAACCCAATAGAAAATCTTTGGAGGGAGCTGAAAGTCTGTATTGCCCAGCGACAGCCCCGAAACCTGAAGGATCTGGAGAAGGTCTGTATGGAGGAGTGGGCCAAAATCCCTGCTGCAGTGTGTGCAAACCTGGTCAAGAACTACAGGAAACGTATGATCTCTGTAATTGCAAACAAAGGTTTCTGTACCAAATATTAAGTTCTGATTTTCTGATGTATCAAATACTTACAGCGGGTGAAATAAGTATTGAACACGTCACCATTTTTCTCAGTAAATATATTTCCAAAGGTGCTATTGACATGAAAGTTTCACCAGATGTTGGTAACAACCCAAGTAATCCATACATACAAAGAAACCAAAACAAATAAGTTCAGAAATTAAGTGATGTGTAATAATGTGAAATGACACAGGGAAAAAGTATTGAACACATGAAGAAAGGGAGGTTCAAAAAGGCATGGAAAGCCAAGACAACAGCTGAAAACTATCAGTAATTAAAAAGCAATCCAAAGTCAGTGCAAATTATTATCAGCTGGTTCAGTCCCAACTGATGGCCTTCAAAAAGGTCTCATTGCCAAGGTGTCACACAAGACACATCTCATGATGGGTAAAAGCAAAGAGCTGTCTCAAGACATTCGCAACCTAATTGTTGCAAGACATAATGATGGCATTGGTTATAGGCGCATTTCTAAGCTTCTGAATGTTCCAGTGAGCACTGTTGGGGCCATAATACGGAAGTGGAAAGACAATCATTTCACCATAAATTTGCTTCGACCAGGTGCTCCTCGTAAATTTGCCCATTCATCCTTCCTTCGATTATGTGAAGTTTGCCAGTACCATTTGCTGAAAAGCAGCCCCACACCATGATGTTCCTACCTCCAAACTTCACTGTTGGTATGGTGTTTTTAGGGTGATGTGCAGTGCCATTTCTCCTCCAAACATGGTGTGTATTATGACATCCAAACAGTTCAATTTTGCTCTCATCTGACCACACTATATTCTCCCAGTATTTCACTGGCTTTTCCAAATGTTGTGCAGCAAACTTTAAACGAGCTTCAACATGCTTTTTTTTCAGCAATGGAGTCTTGCGTGGTGAGCGTGCATACAGGCCATGGCGGTGGAGTGCATTACTTAATGTTTTCTTTGAGACAACAGTACCTGCTAATTGCAGGTCTTTTTGAAGCTCTCCACAAGTGGTCCTTGGCTCTTGGACAACTCGTCTGATTATTCTTTTCACTCCTCTGTCAGAAATCTTGCGAGGAGCACCTGGTCGAGGCAAATTTATGGTGAAATGATTGTCTTTCCACTTCCGTATTATGGCCCCAACAGTGCTCACTGGAACATTCAGAAGCTTAGAAATGCACCTATAACCAATGCCATCATTATGTCTTGCAACAATTAGGTTGCGAATGTCTTGAGACAGCTCTTTGCTTTTACCCATCATGAGATGTGTCTTGTGTGACACCTTGGCAATGAGACCTTTTTGTAGGCCATCAGTTGGGACTGAACCAGCTGATAATAATTTGCACTGACAGGGGGCTGGATTGCTTTTTAATTACTGATAGTTTTCAGCTGTTGTCTTGGCTTTCCATGCCTTTTTGAACCTCCCTTTCTTCATGTGTTCAATACTTTTTCCCTGTGTCATTTCACATTATTACACATAACTTAATTTCTGAACTTATTTGTTTTGGTTTCTTTGTATGTATGGATTACTTGGGTTGTTACCAACATCTGGTGAAACGTTCATGTCAATAGCACCTTTGGAAATATATTTACTGAGAAAAATGGTGACGTGTTCAATACTTATTTCACCCGCTGTATGTCATGCAATAAAATGCAAATTAATTACTTAAAAATCATACAATGTGATTTTCTGGATTTTTGTTTTAGATTCCGTCACTCACAGTTGAAGAGTACCTATGATAAAAAAATTACAGACTTCTACATGCTTTGTAAGTGGGAAAACCTGCAAAATCGGCAGTGTATCAAATACTTTTTCTCCCCACTGTATATAAGAATGCTGTTCATTGACTACAGCTCAACATTCAACACCATAGTCCCCTCCAAGCTCATCAGCAAGCTCAGAACCCTGGGACTGAACACCTCCCTCTGCAACTGGATCCTGGATTTCCTGACGGGCCCAGGTGGTGAGGGTAGTCAACAACAGATCTGCCACGCTGACCATAAACGCGGGGGCCCCTCTGGGGTGAGTGCTTAGTCCCCTCCTATACTCGACTGCGTGGCAGCGCAAGTGTGCATGACTCCAACACCATCTTCAAGTTTGCTGATGGCACGACAGTGGTAGGACTGATCACCGACGACGATGAGGCAACCTATAGAGAGGAGGTCAAAGACCTGACTGTGTGGTGCCAGGACAAAATCTCTCCCTCAAGACAAAGGAGCTGATCGTGGACTACAGGAAATGGAGAGAAAACCCCCATCCACATCGATAGGGCTGTAGTGGAGCGGGTCTAGAGTTCCACAGTGTCCACATCGCTAAGGAATTAACATGGTCCACACACATGGACAAGGCTGAAAAGATTTGGCATGGGCTCTCAGATCCTCAAAAATTACTACAGCTGCATCAGCGCTTGGTATGGCAACTACAAGGTACCCGACCACAAGGCGCTACAGAAGGTGGTGAGTACGGCCAAGCTCCCTGCCATCCAGGACCTCTATACCAGGCGGTGTCAGAGGAAGGCCCAAAAAACTTTCAAAGACTCCAGCCACCCAAGCCATAGACTGTTCTCTCTACTATCACACGGAAAGCAGTACCAATGCACCAAGTCTGGAACAAACAGGACTCTGAACAGCTTCTACCCCCAAGCCATAAATAAGACTGCTAAACAAAACTGCTAAATAGCTAATCAAATGGCTACCAATTCACCTACACACACACCTACTCATTCCATGGTTCGTCTTTATTTTTACTATTTTATAACATTGTAGAATAACAGTGAAGACATCAAAACTATGAAATAACACATATGCAATCATGTAGTAACCAAAAAAGTGTAAAACAAATCCAAAGATATTTCATGAAATGGGTTTCTATGGCCGAGCAGCCGCACACAATCCTAAGATCACCATGTGCAACAGTTTGTGGAAGGCCTTTTCCTGTTTCAGCATGACAATGCACCCGCGCACAATGCAAGGTCCATACAGAAATGGTTTGTCGAGATCGGTGTGGAAGAACTTGACTGGCCTGCACAGAGCCCTGACCTCAACCCCATTGAACACCTTTGGGATTAATTGTATTGCCAACTACGAGCCAGCCCTATTCGCCCAACATCACTGCCCAACCTCACCAATGCTCTTGTGGCTGAATGGAAGCAAGTCCCCGCAGCAATGTTCCAACATTCAGTGGAAGCCTTCCCAGAAGAGTGTAGGTGTTATAGTAGCAAAGGTGGGACCATATTAATGCCCAGGATTTTGAAATGAGATGTTTGACGAGCAGGTGTCCACATACTTTTATTTAGTGTATATCTTTATCTTTAACTCTGCATTGTTGTAAAAGTAAGTAAGCATTTCACTGTTAACGCCAAATTATGCTTTATCCGAAAACGTGGTCGGAGGCTCTGTATAGAGGGTGTGAGGCAATTGCGCAGCCTCCGGAGGCATGCAGAGGCCAAATTGAGCTCCGTATCACATCGGCGTGCGCCTCCCAAATTTTGTAACGATGCAGAGGGCTCCATATAGCTCCGCATTGACATGATTGGTTGACGGTAGGTAGGGGCGGGTGGTCAAGTATTAAAAACACAAACTCACTTCCTTGAAAACTTCATTCAGCTCTACTCTGCTCCACGAAGCGCAAGAAGTGCCCTGACTTCTGCAGAGACCGTATCACAGTAAATGCTGCATCTAAAGTCAATCTGGCGACATCTAAATGATGGCAAAGGGTTTTGTTCTACGAATTCTTTGTTTCTATTTGAATGTCATAGTATTTCCAAGCCACTGTCAGAAATCTTCATCAGCGCTTATTGACGATGCATTGAGTAGAGTGCTCAGTCGAGCATCAGTCAACACGAACGATCAAAACAATATTTAAACGAAACATGCAACCCATGAATATATGAGTGAGTTTTACTGCAGAAGTCAGATTTACCATGCAGAGCTTTTTAGTCTACACCTGTTGTTTACGAAGAATATGACAAATATAATTAGATTTTCTTATGAGCTGAGGCAGCCCTCCTCTTCCAGCAGGATCAGATAATGTGGTCTAATTAAAAGATGCCTTTGTATGACTTGCTTTGGCTTCGTCACGCCGAGGTGAGCTCTAATTGGGAGAGCTGATTGAGCAGTGGCCCATTCGGAATTATTATTATTATTATTATTATTTTTCTTTTTAACCCTTATTTAACTAGGCAAGTCAGTTAAGAACAAATTCTAATTTACAATGACAGTTTACCAAAAGGCCTCCAAAAGGATGGGGGCTGGGATTAAAAATATAAATAAATTAAATAAAAATATAGGACAAAACACACATCATGACAAGAGAGACAACACAACACTACATAAAGAGAGACCTAAGACAACAACATAGCATGGCAGCAACACATGACAACACAGCATGGTAGCAACACAACATAACAACAACATGGCAGCAACACAACATGGTAGCAGCACAAAACAGGGTACAAACATTATTGGGTACAGACAACAGCACATAGGGCAAGAAGGTAGAGACAAAGCAGCCACAACTGTCAGTAAGAGTGTCCATGATTGAGTCTTTGAATGAAGAGATTGAGATAAAGCTGTCCAGTTTGAGTGTTTTTTGCAGCTCGTTCCAGTCGCTAGGTGCAGCGAACTGAAAAGACGAGCGACCCAGGGATGTGTGTGCTTTGGGGACCTTTAACAGCATGTGACTGTCAGAACGGGTGTTGTATGTGGAGGATGAGGGCTGCAGTAGATATCTCAGATAGGGGGGAGTGAGGTCTAAGAGGGTTTTAAAAATAAGCATCAACCAGTGGGTCTTGTGACGGGTATACAGAGATGACCAGTTTACAGAGGAGTATAGAGTGCAGTGATGTGTCCTATAAGGAGCATTGGTGGTAAATCTGATGGCCGAATGGTAAAGAACATCTAGCCGCTCGAGAACACCCTTTCCTGCTGATCTATAAATTATGTCTCCCTAATCTATCATGGGTAGGATGGTCATCTGAATCAGGGTTAGTTTGGCAGCTGGGGTGAAAGAGGAGCGATTATGATAGAGGAAACCAAGTCTAGATTTAACTTTAGCCTGCAGCTTTGATATGTGCTGAGAGAAGGACAGTTAAAAAGCAGTGATGAATCTCGACAGCAATGGTGTCACAAACGTACTCACTGGTTTCAGACATTTTGGTGAAAGAGAACAATAGCACTTTTTGAATACTGCGAATCTGATAAAACTATATAATTTGAGAGAGAATTTTGAGGTCAGACATCTGTGAATCCTAAGTCAGAGGAACATGATTCAGATAGTGATTGATTTAGTCAGATGGGTCCCTGTCTCGGCATGGGGCTATTAGCTAATGCTGATATGGAGTCTATATCGTTCTCTTTATCAATTTGTTTATCAAATTTGACCAGCACTGGTGTTTAGACCTGAACTTTCTATACATCGGGTAAAAATATGGATGGCATTACTGGAGCTGTTGTTATGAACTGAGCACATTTTGGTTTGAAGCCGTATCTCTTTCGACCATTTTGTGAAGTCTGATGCATTGAGACCTTACAGTAGTCTCATTAAAGACCTGACCATCGCATCATTTCCTTCACATCAAGGAGACTTCTTTGTGGCGAATTCCTCCTGCTTTGGGTCTAAAATTAGCTGAAAATAAGACTCCTTGTGTTTTTTTACTTTGTCCAACAAGTCCTTCCCTTTTTCTTTCTCCTCTGAAGTATCTGTCCAGGGAGATAATAGACGTCTAGAATCCCAGCATAGCTTGTTTTCATTTCGTGTTTAGTGTTTGTTATTCTTTCTTCATCGGCTCATGAAGCTAAGCTAAGCTTTACGTCCTCTAAAGTCTATTTCGGTCTCTGTCTGTCTGGTCCCTTTTTGTTTCACACTTTTCCGCATCAGACAGATGGTGTTTCTATTTTCCTTTCAGAGATGTTTTCTGACTCAGTGTTTTTTTCCTCCCACCCTTCCTCTACCCTTGTTCAAACACTTCACAGAACTACTTGAGGCTGACGCTAGCTCGTTGGCTTACACAATGGTGTTGACATATTTAGAGGTACTCAACTTTAATTCCCCATGTTAAAGCGTCAATCAGCAGTAGAAACAACAACAAAGCCTTCTCCCCACCCCTGTTTCGGTAAAAGGCTAAGGGATGGGTCTGGAGAACTGTAACCACTCTCATCTTCATAGACAGAGCTATGGATGCAAGGACTCACCATCCATTATATAACAATTATAGTTTTAACCATGTTTTGTTTACATTTACTTTGTTGACAAACATTGGAGTAAAACAAGTTTATATTTTGGGTTATGATCTGGTACGACAGTTGAACTTAGCTCATGAGTTATATTCTACAAGAATCAATGGGTACATATAATTCATTTATAAGTCCAAAAATGGATGTAGCAACTACTGATTGCCCCTTTTGAGGTAATTTTTCAGGGTGCCATTTATGTGGGCTGTAGGGGTGGGTAGTCATTGTCAAGAAACTAAGAATACTCTGTTCTGAATCATTCCAAAACTGACCTTCTGACGATGTGTGTTCATTACGCAATGATGTTATATATGTAGAATAAACATATTTTTTTTATTTGTCACATGCTTTGTAAACTAACAGTGAAAAGCTTACTTACGGGCCCTTCCCAACAATGCAGAAAATAATAACACAAGGAATAAATCCACAATATTATAGGGGGGAAAACGTTTTGCCAGCAGTATTATAGATCAACTGAAACATTTATTAGGCTTGGAGCTTCAGTCAGCCTTTGACACAAATTGATATGAGGGATGTTCAGTAGCATGGACTTCACTACTCAAAAGTAAAACATGACTCTATTTCAAGAAACAGCAAGGTCTCGCAACTGAGCCCAACAGATGGACATACACTATTTTAGTTTCCAACTCTCATCTGATATGAACTCTTATCAGTAAAGGGATGTGTATGAATAAAGAATTCATTGTGTATGGCAACTTCAGGTAGGTAGCCTAGCGGTTAGAGTGTTGGGCCAGTAACCGAAAGGTTGCTGGTTCGAATACCCGAGCCGACAAGGATAAGAATGTTCTTAACTGACTTGCCTAGTTAAATAAAGGTTAAATTAAAAAAATTAATAATAATACTGTAAAAGCGTGAGACAAAAACACATTACAGAAGGGACGTTGTCATCAAAGAGTATTTATATAGTTCCAAGGACAGTGGATAAGTAAATACTGCAGCATAAATACTACATTCATTACCCACAGAAAGTCCATCATAAACATAATGTATCATTATATCAACAACAACTGCTCCCTCCCTCCATCATTCGCTCTCACCAGTGGGAAGGCATGGGAGATCTTGTCATCCGGGGGCAGCTTTGCTCCGAAGCCGTAGGCGGGGAACATCTTGTCACTGTCGTAGTCCTGGATGATCTCCCCCACAGCCTTCAGGGCCATGGCGTAGGCATTCATCTGGTAGGGACTCATGTAGTGCAGAGAGGTGGGCTGGGACGGGTTACCTGGAACAACCGAGCATAGACTTTTTTTTTTTTTTACCTTTATTTATAGAGGGAAGTCTTAAGACCAAGGTCTCGTTTTCAAATGAGCCCTACTACCCAACACACAAAATACAAAGCACACACATCAAGTACAAAAAAGGCATAGTCTAAACAGGCAACGTTTCACACTATCATACTGCTTGTCTTAGAATGCATGTTGGATACATTGATCTAGATAAGTGTGCTAGAGTGGATATTGACCTATAGCCACAAGGCTCTGGGTTCAAGTCAATCAGCATCCACCATCTAATGTTAATTTGATAGTCAAATATTGCTGGCAACATTTGGCCCTGCTTTGACAACTGTTAGAGTAATATTATTCTGAAAGACGTTTGTGGAAACCTTAGTCCTTTAGTAGCCTAAAAGAAACGCCAAAAAACAACAAACCGTATAAGTGATTCGGCCACACTTACCATTAGACGCTGTGAAATCGATGGCCACTGTGAAGTTGAGTTGCGTCCTGGGGAGACAATGATGAATTACAATGAATAACTCTAACTTTACCAGACTGTCAGGCTCTGGCCATAGAGAAGCCTATTTGCTTCTCTATGTAGCTAGGGTCAGAGTCTGACAGTGTCTTTCTTTTCTGTTTCTGTGTGGGTTTTGGGTTGGATCCCTAATTAGAGGCAACTGCACCGCATTGTCTCTAATTAGGGATCCTATTGTCAGGCTCTGGCCATAGAGAAGCCTATTTGTGTCTCTATGTAGCTATGGTCAGAGTCTGACAGTGTCTTTCTTTTCTGTTTCTTTGTGGGTTTGGGTTGGATCCCTAATTAGAGGCAGCTGCACCGCATTGTCTCTAATTAGGGATCTTATATATGTTAGTCTGTCATTCACTCTGGTGTGGGTCGTTGTCGTTATATGTCGCAGTCACGGTGAAAGTAAGTGTGCTGTTATTACGTCCGTTCATTTTTTGTTTTGAAACGTGACGTTTGTCTATCGTTTTGTGTTGTATAGTTCGTTCATTTCTAAGATTTATTATACATAGTATAGAATAAATAAATGTCAAACTACTATCCCTGCGCTGCGCCTTGGTCTGTGTGTGCACCCTTCCGTGACAGAACGACCCACCACCCCGAGACCAAGCAGCACCAACTGGGGAGAGAGGGAGAGTGAGGAGGTGCCGCCGCGTTATGCCCGACGCGCAAGACGGGGAAATGCCCGCAAACAACCCCAAGGTAATTTTGGGGGGGGGCTATGGGGGTGGTCTGGCTACAGGCAGGAAGAGCCAAAACCACCCCCCATGTGGAGCATGGAGAGGCCGAGGTACCTATGGGGGGCTCAGAGCAAGGGGCAGGAGGAGAATTTAGAGGAGTATTTTGGAGGTGTTCTGGAGGAAATGAGGGAGATAGAGGAAGAGGTCGAGAGGGAGATGGCGGAGTGGTCCAATCCGGGTCCGGTCGTCTACTCCACTCCCGTGCCGGAGCAGTCTGCTCCACCGGTGCCCAGTCCGGGTCCGGTCGTCTACTCCACCCCCATGCCAGAGCAGTCCGCTCCACCGGTGCCCTGTCTGGGTCCGGACCTCTACTCTACTCCCCGCATCCGACCTCCCATGAGTGTGCCCAGCCAGGTGCTTCCAGTGCCGGCTCCACGCACCCGACCTCCGGTCCGCCTTCCCAGTCCGGTACCTCCCATGCCAGAGCAGTCCGCTTCACCGATGTCCAGTCCGGGTCCGGACCTCTGCTCTACTCCCCGCACCCGACCTCAGGTGCGTGCGCCCAGCCAGGTGCTTCCATTGCCGGCTCCACGCATCCGACCTCCGGTGCGCCTCCCCAGTCCGGTACGTCCTGTGCCGGCCATCCGCAGCCCGGAACCTCCAGCGAAGGTCCGCAGCCCTGAACCTCCAGCGAAGGTCCGCAGCCCTGAACCTCCAGCGAAGGTCAGCAGCCCTGAACCTCCAGCGAAGGTCAGCAGCCCTGAACCTCCAGCGAAGGTCAGCCGCCCGGAACCTCCAGCGAAGGTCCGCCGCCCGGAACCTCCAGCGAAGGTCCGCCGCCCGGAACCTCCAGCGAAGGTCCGCCGCCCGGAACCTCCACCGGTACCCATTCCGGGTTCAGCCGTCTGCTCCGCTCCAGAGTCAGAGCAGTCCGCTCCACCGGTGCCCATTCCGGGTTCAGCCGTCTGCTCCGCCCCAGTGCCAGAGCAGTCCGCTCCACCGGTACCCATTCCGGGTCCAGCCGTCTGCTCCGCCCCAGTGCCAGAGCATTCCGCTCCACCGGTGCCCATTCCGGGTCCAGCCGTCTGCTCCGCCTCAGTGCCAGAGCAGTCCGCTCCACCGGTACCCAATCCGGGTCCAGCCGTCTGCTCCGCTCCAGCGCCAGAGCAGTCCGCTCCACCGGTACCCATTCCGGGTCCAGCCGTCTGCTCCGCCCCAGTGCCAGAGCAGCCCGCTCCACCGGTGCCCATTCCGGGTCCAGCCGTCTGCTCCGCCCCAGTGCCAGAGCAGTCAGCTCCACCGGTACCCATTCTGGGTTCAGCCGTCTGCTCCGCTCCAGAGTCAGAGCAGTCCGCTCCACCGGTGCCCATTCCGGGTCCAGCCGTCTGCTCCGCTCCAGAGCCTGAGCAGTCCGCCCCACCGGTGCCCAGTCCAGGCCCGGTTGTTTTCCCAGCTCCATGGCCAGAGCCGGTTGCCCCAACGGTGCCCAGTCCGGGCCCGGTTGTTTTCCCCGCTCCATGGCCGGAGCCGTTTGCCCCACCGGTACCCAGCCCGGGCCCGGTTATAAAGAAAGGGCATGGGAGAAAACTGTCCACTTCGCCGGAACCAGAGCCGCCCCCGATGGACTAGTCTTCCCTCCCTATTAACCCCCCCTTGTTTTGTGTGTTTTTTTGGGCGTCCGGGAGTCCGCGCCTTGGGGGGGGGGGTACTGTCAGGCTCTGGCCATAGAGAAGCCTATTTGCGTCTCTATGTAGCTATGGTCAGAGTCTGACAGTGTCTTTCTTTTCTGTTTCTGTGTGGGGTTTGGGTGGATCCCTAATTAGAGGCAGCTGCACCGCATTGTCTCTAATTACGGATCTTATATATGTTAGTCTGTCATTCACTCTGGTGTGGGTCGTTGTCGTTATATGTCGCAGTCACTGTGAAAGTAAGTGTGCTGTTATTACGTCCGTTCATTTCGTGTTTGTTTTGAAACGTGACGTTTGTCTATCATTTTGTGTTGTATAGTTCGTTCATTTGTAAGATTTATTATACATAGTTTAGAATAAATAAATGTCAAACTACTATCCCTGCGCTGTGCGTTGGTCTGTGTGTGCACCCTTCCGTGACACCTATATATGTTAGTCTGTCCTTCACTCTGGTGTGGGTCGTT
Organism: Thymallus thymallus; assembly: GCA_023634145.1. NCBI lineage: Eukaryota > Metazoa > Chordata > Actinopteri > Salmoniformes > Salmonidae > Thymallus > Thymallus thymallus. Next base: position 24,296,339 of record CM042409.1, on the reverse strand, counting down.
GTCGTTATATGTCGCAGTCACGGTGAATGTGTGCCTTTGTTACGTCCGTTCATTCGTGTGTGTGTTTTTGTTCGGTGTCGTTAGTTTGTTCGGTGTCGTTATAGTTCGTCATTTGTTTGTGTAAATTATACATAGTATAAAAATACAAGGAAATAAAGATGTCGAACTATAATCCCTGCGCTGCGTCTTGGTCTGTCTCTGCACTCGTTCGTGACAGAACGACCCACCCACGTGAGACCAAGCAGCGCAACTGGGGAGAGACGGACTCAGAGGAGTTAGCATCAGTCCCAGTTCCCACGTGGCCTAGGGTGAAGCCTGAGGACCGTGGGAGGTTTTTGACGCAATGGAGGAGGATGGAGAAGGCAAGGTCCGTCGTGGCTTCGAGCACCACACCATCAGTGCGCAGCCAGAGCCCGGAGAGGCTGAAGAAGGGGAATCACACACCACTTCGTCTGCCCACAGTCCAGGATCAGGAGAAGCCCGAGGGGTTTCATGAATACCCGGAGGAGGAGCAGACGAGGTGGTGGAGAGCCTGGGTTGCGCTTCCGCTGGAGGCGCAGAAGGACCCATTCCTACGGGAGATAGAGGAGGAGAAGGACTTCCAGCGCCGACGGGTACTAGTGCTGAGGCTATTGGACAGACGGGCACCTCCAGCTAGGGTCAGCAATCCTGAACCTTCAGCGAAGGTCAGCACCCCTGAACCTCCAGCGAAGGTCAGCACCCCTGAACCTCCAGCGAAGGTCCGCAGCCCTGAACCTCCAGCGAAGGTCAGCAACCCTGAACCTCCAGCGAAGGTCAGCAACCCTGAACCTCCAGCGAAGGTCAGCAACCCTGAACCTCCAGCGAAGGTCAGCAACCCTGAACCTCCAGCGAAGGTCAGCAACCCTGAACCTCCCGTCGTCTGCTCCGCTCAAGTGCCAGAGCAGTCCGCCGTACCGGTGCCCAGTCCGGGTCCAGCCGTCTGCTCCGCCCCAGTGCCAGAGCATTCCGTTCGTGTTTGTTTAGTGAACGTCGTTCGTGTTTGTTTAGTGAACGTCATTCGTGTTTGTTTAGTGAACGTAACGTTGTTTCGTTAGAGTTTTGTTCAGTGTTGTTAGTTCGTTCATTTTGTAATAGTTTTATACATAGTATAAATAAATATTATGACGAACTACTATCCCTGCGCTGCGTCTTGGTCTGTCTCTGCACCCGCTCGTGACACAGACAAAAACATAATAAAGACTAGAAAGGACATTGTTAACACAATGCAAAACAATTTCAGATATGCAAGCTAGGCTGAGCAAGCCATTAACGGCTCATCAAAGTTATTAAGAGTGGCCTCTAATGTTAATGAAACGTTACAAAGATTGGGCTCACCCTCCCCGGATGAAGTCCACAAACGTGTATTCTGACTCCACTTTAAAGGACAGCAGTGTGACCTTCAGGGGAGGGAGAGGGGGGGAGAATGAGAGGGGGGAGAAATAAGGAGAGAGAGAAAGAGAGTGGGGTATAAGGAGAGAGCGAGGGAAAAAGAGAGAGGGAAGAGAAAGAGATGGCCAAAGCAAAACCTGCATATGACATATCACATTAGCAATGAATCCTATCTATAAAACATATGATAGATGGAAATGGGAAAGCTCAACCGGTACTTACTGTCCCTGAATTGATGTATTTCTTCTTCTTGCCTTTCTTTTTATGGTTCAGAACCTGGACAAAAAGCGGAGAAATTGATACAGATGTCTCAGAAAAGATGACTGGTTTGATTTCACCACATAGTTGTGTGAAGGCATGGTATGGAAAGAAATGGACCATATGGAACATGCCATATTCTAAGAGATAGAGGACGGATGAAAAATAACATTATTTTCATAGAAAATCACAAATGCTCATCTCACTATTAAAGATATAATATGTTTTCTGATGTCTCTGTTTATTTATTTGAGTAACAGCTGTGTGCTGTGTACATGTGTACTTAAACAGCAGTAAGTAAAACATGTCCTACATAGAGAGATAACATAATATAACCCTTATTGTAAAGCATTATAAAGTCTCCTTCATGCTTCAAAAAAATTATAAATCATTCCCAGTGAGCAGAAGACATTTCAACATCTTTTCAAGTACAAATATGTATTTTCAACGTATTTTTCAAGTCTTGTGCTCATTGGGTTATACCTGCAGGCTGTAGCCCTTTCCTGCAGTCAAATGACCTAGTGGAATGTTGTTAGTATTTTTCATAATTAATAAACATTTCTTTTTTTTGTTGCCAAAAAACTGGTGTTTCTATTTAAAACAGTTTTGTTATATTTCAGTCTTCTGTGATGTACAGTATATAAAGTGTAATTTTAGGGTGAATACATTTCAACTCTATATCTGACATGGTACAGGTGTCTTCTTTTTTTTTAAGCCCATAACCATGAGGTGTATACTTTTGTTTCAAAGTAGATTTTTTTAAGACCACCAAGAAACATTTAAGTGTCACCGTTCTTTTTTTTACCTCATAGACGTTGAACTGGCTCTGGCCTCTGGAGAATTCTCTGTAGCTGGTGGTGAACTCGCCAATGAAGTCATGACTGTGGGAATAGTTGCGAGAGTAACACCTGCAGCATCTGAAAGATTAAACACCAACCCCATCCCCTCTCTGTACATCTAAATATCATCACCTAAAGCCAAATAGGACCTGCCCACTATCAATCTGTGTGATATTTAGAAAGAGGAAGCCTTGTGGGCACATTAGTAGCCACCATCAGTGAAGGAGAGAGGGAAAGAGGACAGAGAGATGGAGGGATATTAGCGCCAACCTTTTAAGGTTCCAGTCAGTGAATTATGGTTGTGTGTGCTTACGGTGGAGAGTCCCTCTCACCCCCTCACCCCCCCCATCCCAATGGCACCGGACTAATAAGGTGATGAAGATTCCCCTCGAGAGAAAGAACGAGGGATGACATTTGAGGGAGATTTGGAGCGTCTGAGGCTGTCTGGAGATTGCAAATGAAATTAATGATGGAAGAAATAGGGGGAGGGGAGGAGCGAGAAGAGAGGAGAGAGAGAAAATTACCTTCCATCTCTGTCCCAATCATACACGTCCACCTTGACTGTCCTGGAGAAAGGGAAGATAAGAGAGAATGATGAGAATCGCAGAGAGGTGTGTGTGTCTGTGTGAGAGAGAAAAAGTAAAAAAGAGAAATTAAAGATAGTATACTACATAAGCTTGAACAACAGTAATAACATTGGAAATACACCTGTCATATACAGGACATGTAATGTAACTACATGTTTGGGAAAGAGAAGGAGAGAGGGAGTCAAACACAGTATGTGCCTTGAGAAATATGAAGTGATGAACAATATAAATAGCCTTAAAGATTTACCCCATCAAAATGGTCATGCATTTGGGACACATACTACAATGAATTGATTAAAAATAGAATATGATTCATTTACATTTGCATTTTGTATAAATCAGTAATATTGTGTGATTGTGTGTACGCCCGTGTGTGTGTAATAACCAGAGATGAACAAAATGTTGTGGAACCTCCATGTTGGTCCCAATAACACCAGCGCTGGCCTCTGAGACAATATGGCCGACTGCTGGCATTATTCTGACCACCACAGAGCATCATGGGTACAGAAGTACATCATGCTACAGCAACATTCCATAGTCCTTAGTATTGAGTGCAGACAGTGACAAAACCACAACAAAACATTGGCTACTAGTACCACAGTTCTTCCATGGCCTGCATCTTCACCCGACATGTCACCCCATTGAGCATGTTTGGGATTCTCTGGATCAACGTGTACTACAGCGTGTTCCAGTTCCAATATCCAGCATCTTTGAACAGCCATTGAAGAAGAGAGTGGGACAAAATTCCACTGGCCACAATCAACAGCCTGATCAACTCTAAACACCAGATATTGACTGGTTTTCTGATCCACGCCACTACCTTTTTTTTAAAGGTATCTGTGACCAACAGATGCATATCTGTATTCCCAGTCATGTGAAATCCATAGATTGGGGCCTAATTAATTTATTTAAATTGACAGATTTACTTACAGTGCATATAGTGCATTCTGAAAGTGTTCAGAACCCTTTACTTTTTCCAAATTTTGTTAAGTTACAGGCTTATTCTAAAATGGATTAAATTGTTTTATTCCCCCCTCATCAATCTACACACAATACCCAATAATGACAGAGTGAAAACAGGTTTTTGCTCTGTTCATCTTTCCCTCAATCCTGACTAGTCTCCCAGTCCCTGCTGCTGAAAATATCCCCAAAGCATGATGCTGCCATCACGATAATTCACCGTAGGAATGTTGCCAGGTTTCCTCCAGACGTGACATTTGGCATTCAGGACAAAGAGTTCAATCTTGGTTTCATCTGACTAGAGAACCTTGTTTCTCATGGTCTGAGTCCTTTAGGTGCCTTTTGGAAAACTCCAAGCAGGCTGTCATGTGCCTTCTACAGAGGAGTGTCTTCCGTCTGGCCACTCTACCATAAAGGCCTGATTGGTGGAGTGCTGCAGAGATGGTTGTCCTTCTGGAAGGTTCTCCCATCTCCACAGAGGAACTCTGGAGCTCTGTCAGAGTGACCATCGGGTTCTTGGTCACCTCCCTGACCAAGGCCCTTCTCCCCCAATTGCCCAGTTTGGAAGAGTCTTGGTGGTTCCAAACTTATTCCATTTAGGAATGATGGAAAGGCTGCAGAAATGTTTTGGTACCCTTCCCGAGATTTTAACCACTGTATTTGGCACACATGTTCATTTTGCCATGTCCCCGGCTGTCACGACATGGGATGTGGAGAGACCAAGACGCAGCGCAGGGATAGTAGTTCGACATTTCCTTTTAATATACTAAGTAAGAATAATTATAATACTATGTATAACAAACAGAACGAAATGACGAACTACAGAACTAAACAAACAGACTAACGAACAGACTAACGTCACGTTCACAAAACACACCAATGAACGGACGTAAAGAAAACACACTTACTACACCGTGACTGCGACATACACTGATAACAACCCACACCAAGTGAAGGACAGACTCAACATATATTGGATCCCTAATTAGAGACAACGGGTAGCAGCTGCCTCTAATTAGAGATCCACCCAAAACCCACAAAGAAACAAAAAGGAACGACACTGTCAGACTCTGACCCTAGCTACATAGAGAAGCCCCCCCCCCCAAGGCGCGGACTCCCGGACCCCAAAAAAAAGGCACACAATAACCTGGGGGGGTTAATTTGGGAGGGAAAAACTAGTCCTTTGGGGGCGGCTCTGGCTCCGGCGACGTGGACAGTTTTGTCCCATGCCCTTTTCTTATCACCGGTCCCGGGCTGGGTACCGGTGGGGCAAACGGCTCCGGCCAAGGAGCGGGAGATTTGACCGGGCCCGGACTGGGCACCGGTGGGGCAAACGGCTCCGGCCATGGAGCGGGGTAAACAACCGGGCCCGGACTGGGCACCGGTGGGGCAAACGGCTCCGGCCATGGAGCGGGGTAAACAACCTGGCCCGGACTGGGCACCGGTGGGGCAAACGGCTCCGGCCATGGAGCGGGGTAAACAACCGGGCCCGGACTGGGCACCGGTGGGGCAAACGGCTCCGGCCATGGAGCGGGGAAAACAACCGGGCCCGGACTGGGCACCGGTGGGACAAACGGCTCCGGCCATGGAGCGGGGAAAACAACCGGGCCCGGACTGGGCACCGGTGGGACAAACGGCTCCGGCCATGGAGCTGGGCAATAAACCGGGCCCGGACTGGGCACCGGTGGGGTAAACGGCTCCGGCCATGGAGCGGGGAAAACAACCGGGCCCGGACTGGGGTGGACTCAAGGCCAAACGGCCTTGAGCTGTGGCTGGAGGCTCCGGGACGCTGACCTTCGCTGGAGGCGGCGGGACGCTGACCTTCGCCGGAGGCGGCGGGACGCTGACCTTCGCCGGAGGCGGCGGGACGCTGACCTTCGCCGGAGGCGGCGGGACGCTGACCTTCGCCGGAGGCGGCGGGACGCTGACCTTCGCCGGAGGTTTAGGGGCGCTGACCTTCGCCGGAGGTTTAGGGGCGCTGACCTTCGCTGGAGGTTTAGGGGCGCTGACCTTCGCAGGAGGTTTAGGGGCGCTGACCTTCGCAGGAGGTTTAGGGGCGCTGACCTTCGCAGGAGGTTTAGGGGCGCTGACCTTCGCAGGAGGTTTAGGGGCGCTGACCTTGGCTGGAGGCTCAGGGCGGCTGACCTTGGCTGGAGGCTCAGGGCGGCTGACCTTGGCTGGAGGCTCAGGGCGGCTGACCTTGGCTGGAGGCTCTGGGCGGCTGACCTTGGCTGGAGGCTCAGGGCGGCTGACCTTCGCTGGAGGCTCAGGGTTGCTGACCTTCACTGGAGGCTCAGGGTTGCTGGCCTTCACTGGAGGTTCAGCGCGGGGAGCCGGCACGGGTCGTACCGGACTGGGAAGGCGCACCGGAGGTTGAATGTGTGGAGCTGGCACGGGACGCACCTGGCTAGACGCACGCACTGGAGGTTGGGTGCGGGGAGTAGGGCAGAGGTCCGGACCCGGACTGGACATCGGTGAAGCGGATTGCTCTGTCAGGGAGGTGGAGTAGATTACTGGACCCGGACTGGGTACCGGTGGAGCGGACTGCTCCGGCCTGGGAGGGGAGTATATGACCGGACCTGGACTGGCCCACTCCACCATCTCCCTCTCGACCTCCTCCTCTATCTCCACCAATTCCCTCAGAACCTCCCCAAAATGCTCCTCAAGCTCCTCCTCTTGCTCCTTGCTCTGAGCCCCCCATTGGTACCTGGGCCTCCCCATGGTCCACATGGGGAGTGGAGTTGGCTCCTCCAGGAGCCCCCTCGGGTGAGGGAACCGAAGCATGTCCTCCTCATCGTCCTCCTCTGACGAGTCCGACTCGAACCCTCCGAGGAGTTCGGTGTTGGTAAACCGACGCGGGGCTATCTCGCTCTCAGTCTCTCCCCATTTGCGCTGCTTGGTCTCGTAACGGTGGGTTGTTCTGTCACGACATGGGATGTGGAGCGACCAAGACGCAGCGCAGGGATAGTAGTTCGACATTTCCTTTTAATATACTAAGTAAGAATAATTATAATACTATGTATAACAAACAGAACAAAATGACGAACTACAGAACTAAACAAACAGACTAACGAACAGACTAACGTCACTTTCACAAAACACACCAATGAACGGACGTAAAGAAAACACACTTACTACACCGTGACTGCGACATACATCGATAACAACCCACACCAAGTGAAGGACAGACTCAACATATATTGGATCCCTAATTAGAGACAACGGGTAGCAGCTGCCTCTAATTAGAGATCCACCCAAAACCCACAAAGAAACAGAAAGGAACGACACGGTCAGACTCTGACCCTAGCTACATAGAGAAGCCTATTGCTTCTCTATGGCCAGAGCCTGACACCGGCACAAAATATCAACTTTTACAATGAATTTTAGTCATTAAATAATAAAATACTCAGATGATTTGCTCATTATTTTATAGACCAAATTAAAATCGTTGTAATCATCCATATTTTTCATGGAAAAAAATTATATTAATAAAACAAATTCTGACTTACTGTGTGTCCCCAAACATTTTTTCCACCCTTTTAGTTTGTAGTTTTTCTGCTTTAAAAAAATCAGCCTACACTTCCCATGACATAATGTTCATGAAAAGACCATTTCCTGTGGCGGGAATTCAACTGAATCAACTGAAGTAAGTATGAACTGTCGGTTTTATAAATTTTTTTAAGTTTTATATATGTTATACAACCTGTTTGTCAAAACCTTAAAGTTCCACCCTGTTAGGCTACTTTATTAAGAAAATGTATAACATTCTATAGATTCAAAAATGGTTTTATATTATAATTGTTCACATGTAGGGACTCTAGCTAGATCATGATCACTCACAGAGCTAGCACTAACATTTCTGAAAGAATTCCACCCTGTTAGGTTCCCCCCTGTTAGTTGTGTAAACCTAACAGGGTGGAACATGCACCTAACAGGGTGTAAATATTGATAGAAAATGTAGTAAACAAATGGTTTATAATAAGATACATATAATATTTGATGTTGCGTGCTTGCAACTGTTAACTATGAATGCAATTTAATATACAGTGCCCTGCATATTTGAGATAGACAAGCATATCTTTTTTTTGGCTCTTCTCTGGCATGTAAAGGATATGCAACCAAATACTAAACATGACTATTTTTCACATTATGTTAATGTGTCCCTATATTTCTAGGAGACCTGAAATAGGGGAACTATGTCATTTCTAAATAGTGAATCCAATACTTCTGTAGTTTAATGGCATACAAATTGGTTACATTTTGGAGTATACAATCTAAAAAATATAAAATAATTCATGTCCCTTAATGTTATGGAGGGCTTTGTATATTAATTAAATAATTAATATATTCAGATTAGCCAGGTGTTGTATTTTTTTTGTGTTAAATTTATACAATTCAAATTGTATAAATTAAAGGTAACAAAATGGTAAACATTTGTTAGGAAATGTCTCCAGCTCTAAGCGCTGTAGAAATGCAGAGGTGTTACAGAGAGAGGAGAGATGCTGACCCAGACAGGAGAGAGGAGAGATGCTGACCCAGACAGGAGAGAGGAGAGATGCTGACCCAGACAGGAGAGCAGTGGACCTCCAGAAAGAGAAGGATAAGTGGCAGAAAGACAGAGGCGTTACAGAGAGAGGAGAGATGCTGACCCAGACAGGAGAGCAGTGGACCTCCAGAAAGAGAAGGATAAGTGGCAGAAAGACAGAGGCCTTACAGAGAGAGGAGAGATGCTGACCCAGACAGGAGAGCAGTGGACCTCCAGAAAGAGAAGGATAAGTGGCAGAAAGACAGACAGGCAGGGAAAAAGAAGGGAATAGCAGACCTCAGTGAGCGAGAGAAACGTCAACAAAGAAAAAAATGGAGAGAAAGGAAAAGGGATGCAAAAGCCAGAAAGGAAGCCAGAGCAGCTATACCCTCTCCCCCTGCAACTCCAACCGCATCCCCTGAACTAGAACCAGTGGCAGGGCCCTCAAGGTTAGAACTGTTAAGAGTAGGAACAATTTTATTCTTTTTAGTTATTACGTTTCATTGTTTTGTGAAATAAGTGGTTGGTTTATTGGTAACATACTTATCTGATTGGTGGATTGAGTGGATGTATTCACTGATTAAGTGTGTGTGTGTGCTGTTTTCCTCTATTTCAGACAAAAACGAGAAGGTCAACGCCAGAAAGATAGAAACAAGAGAATGCTCTTGAAAAAAGCCTTGGAAAAATAAAAAAATAAAAAAGAGAAGTACAAGAAAAGATGGCAACGGCACAACACAAAAGAAAAGGATACAAAATCAAATCTCCACGCACACAACTTAATAAAATGCTTATACATCCTATCCATCCCTCCCTACGCAGGAAACTGCTGCTACATGCATCTGTAGTGGAAGAATTAAGACAAAGATACCAGGCCACAAGAAGAAACAGAGAAAAGCAAATACTGGCAAAAGCCACCTGTGGAAACATTGTCAAGAAATACCGACTGCAGAGGCTAGCTCAAAAAGCTCTAGGCTTTTCAAAGAAAAGAGCATCAATGAATGGGGATCTGTGCTCTTTCCAGTGGAAGAAACGAGATTGGTGTTACTCTGAGTGTAAGCAAAGTATAGAAGCATTCTTCTTAAGGGATGACGTGAGCCGCATGACGACGGGGAGACCCACCCTGTTAGCTGAATGAACAATAGTTTAAAATGTTTTGTGTGTTATTGTGTTTATTTGCAGAGGTGGAAGGGATTAATTGAACAAATGTAATTGTTTGCTGAATTCTGTTGTTATTTGACTTTTTTTAAATTAGAGACAGTAAACTGTCGGTTCTAAACAGAACACAATGAACACATATACAACATGGTTTGGTTATTATTTTTAGTCAATAAACAAATATAATAGAATAAGGGACACATAATGCACAAGAAAATGTAATTATTGTTATATATTTAAATGTTTAACACTTTGTGATTGTTATTCATATGCCCTAACAGGGTGGAATACTGTCATGGTCCATGTTTGAACCAAATGCCCATAATTATAAGGATTTAAGTGCTTGAGCTTGGAAAATATGTTTTACAGACAGTTAAACATATCCCTTTTCTGATTAAATGTTTAAAACATGAAACATTGGAAATATTTTTTTCAAAAGTTACCAGGTCCAAAAGGAACCGGTTAACAGGATTGACCCAAATACTAATTGAGTGTATGTAAACTTCTGACCCACTGGGAATATGGAAATAAATCATTCTCTCTACTATTATTCTGACATTTCAAATTCTTAAAATAAAGTGGTGATCCTAACTGACCTAAGACAGGGAATTTTTACTAGGATTAAATGTCAGGATTTGTGAAAAACTGTGTTTAAATGTATTTGGTTATAGTGTATGTAAACTTCCGACTTTTTTTGGGGGGAATAAAAACCTGTTTTCACTTTGTCACTATGGGGGTATTGTGTGTAGACTGATGAGTAAAAAATAATTTAATCAATTTTAGAATAAGTCTGTAACGTAACAAAATATGTAAAAACTAAAGGGGTCTGAATACTTTCTGAATTTACTGTATGAACTGTAACTTGGTCAAATCTCATACATTGTTGAATGTTGCGTTTATATTTTTGTTCAGTGTCGCTCATGTGGTCATCCCTTTACCCTGGGTACTAAGTGACCTTTGACCCGTGACCTTTGACCCGTTCACCTGGGGGCGGTAGGTAGCCTAGTGGTTAGGGGGTTGGGCCAGTAACCGAAAGGTTGCTGAATCGAATCCCCGAGCTGACAAGGTAAAAATCTGAATTTGAATTTGTTCTTAACTGACTTGCCTAGTTAAATAAAGGTTAAATTAAAAAAATTAAAAAATCTCTTGGCTGTCTATGTCACTCACCTGTCATAGTCTCCATTACAGAGGGCTCGTACAGGGATGGTGAAGGGCTGCCACACAGGGTTCAGAGTATTCTTTACCACCTCCGTCTTATGGCAGATGGTGAACCTACGGTACACAGCACACACAAGGATCCCTGAATACAGATACTGTACAGCAGTGGTCACCAAACTTTTTAGGCCCAATTCTCCATGTCAACTCCGTGAACGCACACCACGCATTGCGGGTGGCCCGTCAGTTGTTATTGACACTAATTTCTGAATTGGAATGTTTTTCTCACTCACATATTTTTTGAATTCGTTGTACACATCCTGGTCCCTTGTTCTCTCTTTCATTGGAATCAGAGTGAGAAAGTCCTCCTTCGTTGTGGAATCCTGGAAAGCCATCCGAACAAACACAATCAGCTGGTCTGTGTCTGTAATATCCGTGGACTCGTCAAATTGAAGAGAAAAGCATTCACATAGCGATAAGTCTTCAAGCACTTGTTGGGAAATATCCTCAGACAGCATCAACTCTTCAGGCTACAGTAGATGCTCCAAGAGGCACGTCCATTATTGCTTCTTTAATGTCTTCTTTGTTTGAAGTCCGTGAATAAAGTTTCCGCGGTGACAGTCATAGCTTCGTTGAACAACTCACCGTCAGTAAATGTTTTTTTGTGCTTAGCAATGATGTGGCTAACATGGAATGATGCCTCTGTTGCAGCCTTGTTTTTAGCTGTAGGCTTCGTAATATGTTTTTTTACAAAACGCTTCGCGATCGATTCGAAATGCCTTGGCGATCGACTGTTTGGTGACCACTTGTCACGGTGTGGGTGTGGGAATGACCAAGGTGCAGCGCAGGTATAGTAGTTCGACATCGTTTATTTATTTAACTAGATGTACCAAACAAACGAACAAACTACACAAAACAAACACGATAGACAAACGTCACGTTAAACAAAACACACACGAATGAACGGACGTAACGAATAGCACACTTACTTTCACCGTGACTGCGAAATACATCAACAACGACCCACACCAGAGTGAAGGACAGACTAACATATATAGGATCCCTAATTAGAGACAATGCGGTGCAGCTGCCTCTAATTAGGGATCCAACCCAAAACCCACACAGAAACAGAAAAGAAAGACACTGTCAGACTCTGACCATAGCTACATAGAGAAGCAAATAGGCTTCTCTATGGCCAGAGCCTGACAGTACCCCCCCCCCCCAGGCACGGACTCCCGGACGCCAAAAAAAAACACATAGGGAGGGAAGACTAGTCCATCTGGGGCGGCTCTGGCTCCGGCGAAGTGGACAGTTTTCTCCCATGCCCCTTCTTTATAACCGGGCCCGGACTGGGTACAGGTGGGGCAAACGGCTCCGGCCATAGAGCGGGGAAAACAACCGGTCCCGGACTGGGCACCGGTGGGGCAAACGGCTACGGCCCTGGACCGGGTCCATTAACCGGGCCCGGACTGGGCACAGGTGGGGTAAATGGCTCCGGCCATGGAGCGGGGAAAACAACCGGGCCCGGACTGGGCACCGGTGGGGTAAACGGCTCCGGCTCCAGAGCGGGGAAGACAACCGAGCCCGGACTGGGCACCGGGGGGGCAAACGGCTCCGGCCATGGAGCTGGGAAAACAACCGGGCCTGGACTGGGCACCGGTGGGGCGGACTGCTCAGGCTCTGGAGCGGAGCAGACGGCTGTACCCGGAATGGGTACCGGTGGAGCGGACTGCTCAGGCTCTGGAGCGGAGCCGACAGCTTAACCCGGAATGGGTACCGGTGGAGCGGACTGCTCTGGCACTGGGGCGGAGCAGACGACTGGACTCGGATTGGGCACCGGTGGAGCGGACTGCTCTGGCACTGGAGTGGAGCAGACGACTGGACCCGGATTGGGCACCGGTGGAGCGGACTGCTCTGGCTCAGGAGCGGAGCAGACGGCGGGAGGTTCCGGGCTGCGGACCTTCGCTGGAGGTTGCGGGCTGCGGACCTTCGCTGGAGGTTGCGGGCTGCGGACCTTCGCTGGAGGTTGCGGGCTGCAGACCTTCGCTGGAGGTTGCGGGCTGCGGACCTTCGCTGGAGGTTGCGGGCTGCGGACCTTCGCTGGAGGTTGCAGGCTGCGGACCTTCGCTGGAGGTTGCGGGCTGCGGACCTTCGCTGGAGGTTCCGGGCTGCGGACCTTCGCTGGAGGTTCCGGGCTGCGGACCTTCGCTGGAGGTTGCGGGCTGCGGACCTTCGCTGGAGGTTCCGGGCTGCGGACCTTCGCTGGAGGTTGCGGGCTGCGGACCTTTGCTGGAGGTTCCTGGGTTGCGGACCTTCGCTGGAGGTTCCGGGCTACGGAGGGCCGACACATGACTTACCGGCGCACCGGATGTCGGGTGCGTGGAGCTGGCACAGGAAGCACCTGGCTAGGCGCACGCACTGGAGGTTGGGTGCGGGGAGCCGGCATGGGTCGTACCGGACTGGGGAGGCGCACCGGAGGTCGGATGCGTGGAGCCGGCACTGGAAGCACCTGGCTGGGCGCACGCACCGGAGGTCGGGTGCGGGGAGTAGAGCAGAGGTCCGGACCCGGACTGGACATCGGTGAAGCGGCCTGCTCTGGCATGGGAGGTACCGGACTGGGGAGGCGGACCGGAGGTCGGGTGCGTGGAGCCGGCACTGGAAACACCTGGCTGGGCACACTCATTGGAGGTCGGATGCGGGGAGTAGAGTAGAGGTCCGGACCCAGACTGAGCACCGGTGGAGCGGACTGCTCTGGCATGGGGGTGGAGTAGACGACCGGACCCGGACTGGGCACCTTTAAATCCAGTTCCCTCCTCTCGCTCTCACACTCCTCCATATTGCGCCAACATAGCTCCATGATCCTCTCATACTCATCCCTCTGTCGGTATTCCCCCACTTCCAGCCTCGGTGAATGCCACCTGGAAAGTGGGACTGGTGCCTCCTCTTCTACACCCGACCACCCCCATAGCCCCTCCTTTCGGGCTCCTCTCCATCTCACGCCCCGTCTATTACGCGGCACTCCCTCTCTCTCCATCTCTCCCCAGTTACGCTGCTTGGTCTCGCATTCGTGGGTCGTTCTGTCACGGTGTGGGTGTGGGAATGACCAAGGCGCAGCGCAGGGATAGTAGTTCGACATCGTTTATTTATACTATGTAACTAGAACGAACTACCCAATACAAAACAAACACGATAGACAAACGTCACGTTAAACAAAACACACACGAATGAACGGACGTAACAAATAGCACACTTACTTTCACCGTGACTGCGAAATACATCGACAACGACCCACACCAGAGTGAAGGACAGACTAACATATATAGGATCCCTAATTAGAGACAATGCGGTGCAGCTGCCTCTAATTAGGGATCCAACCCAAAACCCACACAGAAACAGAAAAGAAAGACACTGTCTTTCTTTTCTGAAGTATAAGCCACAAATACCACATTTGTTCTCTCCAAAATACAGATTGACAGATTCATTCATTTGGGTTGAGGCATATATTTGGATCTACATAACAGATAATGTGGGAAGTGAATTCATCTTGACACACACACACACACTCACGTTCCATCTTCATTGCTGCGATAGAAGACCAGGAAGGGGTCTGACTTGCCGAAGAAGTCTTTCTTGTCCAGCTTGTTGGCACACAGCTGCATGGTAGCAATGTCCTGAGAGAAAAGACAAGTCTCAGCGTCAAAGGAAGGTGGTGGTTTTAGGTCACCATAGTGACTGACATAAGTAATATAAATGACCTATAACTAATATGTCAGCTTAAATTACATATACTGTAACTACAATGTCACTGTTAAATGTCACAGTTTTGGCATATTCTAATGTTGCATTTATACATTTTTCTGACCAATAATGTGAAAGTATGGTTCTTGTTTGGGGATAGTTTAGAGGTTGAATTATTACATAAGGAGTAACTATAATAAGATAAGGAGTAACTATAAGATCTTTAAAGGTCAAAGTTGTTCATACGTATGTTGTGCGTATGCAGCTGCAATGCACCTCAGGGACAACACCCATATTCATAATATTTCACAGGGAAACCTCTGAGAAAGCAAAAACAACAGACTGTGTTTTGTTGTTGAGCAAATATCTCCCGAGGATGAGCAGCCCACCCATATAAATAGAACATTCTAGTAATTCTATTTCTATGAGCCTTTGGAAATCACACCTTTTGGAGATCTGAGTGAGGTGGCAGAATACATGTAATCTGCCTCGCAGCATGCACCTTCCTCTGTATTTCTGTAACAAACTATATAATTAACTATTTTCTCCATGTCTTAGAGCAAGGGTCTGCAACCTTTTCTAGCATGAGAGCTACTTAAATAAAATTCTACATGTACTTTTTTAAATCTAGCTTTTCTAGCTTTCAAATAAACACATTATTCTCTTCTCCCCTGCAATAATGTGTCTATTTGAAAGCTAGAAAAAAGAAGTAGCTCAAGATATGTTTAATTTGAGCTCTCATGCTAGAAAAGGTTGCAGGTCCTGCAATAAATTAGTGCACTGTTTTCTACCAATATGGCTGGTCAATTAATGGTTAATAAACAACACTAAGGGGGGGCCCTATAAATTATGTGTTTTTGTATGTGGGGGGGGGGGGTAGAGATAGACAGAGACAGAGAGAGGGAGACAGCAAGAGAGACACAGAAAGAGAGAGAGAATGATATAGACAGATAGAGAGACAGAGAGACAGAGAGACAGAGAGACAGAGAGACAGAGACAGAGACAGAGACAGAGAGACAGAGACAGAGACAGAGACAGAGACAGAGACAGACAGACAGACAGACAGACAGACAGACAGACAGACAGACAGTGAGAGATAAAAAGAGAGAGAGAGAGAGAGAGTGATACAGAAAGTGAGAAAGAGAGAGAGACAGTGAGAGGGAGACAGCAAGAGAGACACAGACAGAGAGAGGGACAGAAAGAGAGAGAGAGAGAGAGAGAGAGAGAGAGGGATGGATGGATGAAGAGAGGGAGGGTGTATTAATGGAACAGAGAGATAGAGATACAATTATTCATAACTCTGAGGGGAATTGTCATTGTCGTTTTTCACAGTTCGGATGTATATTTTTGGGAATATTGTCGTCTTCATTTCTCTGTCAGAATGATAATCTTTCAATGCCTGCGTCCCAAATGGCACCCTATTCCCTAAATAGTGCAGTAAAAGTAGTGTAGTAAAAAGTGGTGCGCTATGTAGGGAATAGGATGCCATTGTGTGTGTGTTGTGTGTGTGATACTAACTCTGCAGTTACTCAGTTCCTCAGCGGTGAATATGATGTTCCCACACTTTTTCCCTGGGATCCCACTGGAGAGCGAGAGAGAGAGTTCAGGGGAGGAGGAAAGAAAAAACAAACAATGATAAGTACTGGGTTAGGGTCCTGTGTCAGTGTTTTGTGAATGATAAGTACTGGGTTAGGGTCCTGTGTCAGTGTTTTGTGAATGATAAGTACTGGGTTAGGGTCCTGTGTCAATGTTTTGTGAATGATAAGTACTGGGTTAGGGTCCTGTGTCAGTGTTTTGTGAATGATAAGTACTGGGTTAGGGTCCTGTGTCAGTGTTTTGTGTACATCATTTGCTTTAATGAATTATATTAGTGTGCCTCTGTGTATGCATCCATGTGTACATTGCATGGAAGGTCAAGACCTTGAGTGAAATAGACACACATACGCAAGCATGCACACACACAGACACGCACATGCATGAACACACACACACACCTCATGTTGACAGACAGAGGTCTAGAGGTCAGCCCTGATAGCTTTACTAACTCGCCTTCAGACTCCAAATCAACAGGTTTGAGAACAGTCCATTGCTCCACATTAGCATTCAACACAATGAAACCAGTGATAGAGGCCTGACCTTACATAAGATGTTGGGATGACTGAATTATTTTTCATAGAAACAGACAGGGGCTGTTCAGGGAGACTTTTCTTCTCCTCCACACTTTTTCTACTTTCAAAATGGCACCCTATTCCCTTTATAGTGCACTACTTTTGACCACAGCCGATAGAGCACATAAATAGGGAATAGGGTGCAATTTGGAACGCAACCATAGAAAATAGATGACAGATTTTAGATGAGTAATTTTCACCAGGGGACATATTACCATTCAATCCAAGCAAACTAATTCCTTTTTCGGCCGATTTGAGTGTCTATCAAATTATGTATGAGGCAATCAGGGTAATTGTAATGGAATTATATTTAAAAATGGAGGCCAGACGAACTAATGTTAACCTCTACGGGATCGGTTTCCCTTATACGGGACAGTTGCTGCTCAATATGCGATATGTGACTAGAATGGTGTTGAAAACAACAGCCAACTTTCCGGGACATAGACATGTCTCAAATGGGCAGAAAGCTTAAATTATTCTTAATCTAACTACAGTGTCCAATTTACAGTATTTATAAAATGTTGTATTAAACTAGAATTTTTGTATGTTCTCTATATGTTATGTGCTTGAAAACCAATTCGGCATATTTGGGAAAATTCCTGGCAGACTTGATACAAAATATTGTGTAGTGATGTAATTCTTCACTGGATCAGTCTGACTTTGCACACTGCGCCGGCACTGGAGTGGGGTGGATGACCGGTCCAAGACTGGGCACCGGTGTAGAGAACGGCTCCGGCCATGGAGCAGGGCAGATGCCCGGACCCGTACTAGGCACCGGTGGAGCGGACTGCTCCGGCACTGGAGCGGGGCTGACGACCGGTTCCGGACTGGGCACCGGTGGAGCGGACTGCTCCGGCACAGGAGTGGGGCTGACAACCGGTCCCGGACTGGGCACCGGTGGAACGGAAGGCTACGGCCATGGAGCGGGACTGGACGCCATGCTTGGACTGGGCACCGGCGCAGAGGAAGGCTCCGGCCATGGAACCGGGCTAGGACCGGGCACAGGCGCTCCCGGGCTAGGTACAGGCACTGGAGCTACCGGGCTAGGAACCGGTACTGGCGCTACCGCGCTGGGGACACGCACTGGAGCTACCGGGCTAGGAACCGGCACTGGAGCCACTGAGCTAGGTACCGACACTGGAGCTACCGGGCTAGGAACCGGTACTGGAGCCACTGGGCTAGGAACCGGTACTGGTGCTACCGCGCTGGGTACCGGCACTGGAGCCACCGCGCTGGATACCGGCACTGGAACCACCGGGCTAGGAACCGGTACTGGTGCTACCGGGCTAGGAACCGGTACTGGTGCTACCGCGCTGGGTACCGGCACTGGAGCCACCGCGCTGGATACCGGCACTGGAACCACCGGGCTAGGAACCGGCACTGGAGCCACCGAGCTGTGGACCGTCACTGGAGGCTCCGGGCTGGGGACCGTCACTGGAGGCTCCGGGCTGGGGACCGTCACTGGACTGAAGCAGGGCTGGCGACCGGTCCCGGACTGAGCACCGGTTCAGCAGGGCTGCTGAGACACACTGGAGGCCTGTTGCGTGGAGCCGGCACTGGAGCTACCGGGCTGGTGACACGCACTGGAGGGCGGGTGCGGGGAGCTGGCCCAGGACATCCCTCCGGCGGCCGCTGGTTCTACGCTGTGGGAGGTCTCAGACTCCCCCAGTCGTCCTCCCTCCTCCGCCGATCCCGGCTCCACGAGTTGGGGAACAGGAGCACCTCGTCGTCGTCATCCGACACCTGAGCGAACTCCTGCTCCCACGACTGTAGGGGCTCCCTCCCGAAACCCCACGAGATGGAAGCCAGGAGTACCTCGTCGTCCTCCTCTGACTCGTGCTCCCATGCCTGTAGGGGCTCCACCTGGAACCCCCACGAGTGTCGCGGCAGACCCCATAGTCCCCCCCAAAAGTTGTAGGGGGTCTCTCGGGGCCATCTCCGGGGTCCGCCCCTTATCCCGCCGACGTCACCGCTGCCCTGGCTCGTGCTCCAGCTCCAGGGCTTTGGTCTGCTGGGTCCCGTGGTGGTGGGTCATTCTGTCACGGCTCGTGGAGGACAGAACCCAGGATTCAGTGTGGTATTGGTTCGACATACTTTTATTAGGCAAACTCAACAACAAAATAATAAACAATGCAACAGCAGCAACGTAGGTGCATTAGCATGCACACAAACAATGACCCACACACACACGTGGGCAGGCAGCACCCTTAAATGGGATCCCCAATTAGAGGCAACGCAGCGCAGCTGCCTCCAATTGGGGACCAAACAACAAAACAGAGACCTCTCTGAACACTAATCCTGACAATTATAAGTGAAATAATCTGTCTGTAAACAATTGCTGAAGAAATTACTTGTGTCATGCACAAAGTAAACTATAGTTTGTTAACATGAAATCTGTGAAATCTGTGGAGTGATTGAAAAATGAGTTTTAATGACTTCAACCTAAGTGTATGTAAACTTCCGACTTCAACTGTATGTATCAATGTTAGAAAGAGGAAAAAAGCATTAGGTTTCTCTTCCCAAGAAGAAGATTGGTAGAAGCAAAAACCAGAGAAACATTTCACCTAAATTATTATTCACGGGTTGATTCTTATAAGAGAATTACAGATGGTCAAATCCAGCATGTCATACAATGATAATTCCAGTAGACTGGTAAGCGTGGCTATAGGATGATTAACATTCTCGCTGTGAGTTTCAACGGTGTAATCATAAACACCCGTGCCACAAACACACACCCTGAAGCACTGGTGGTATGTATTACTCTACTCACACACAGACACACCTGTCAGGTTGACAGCCTCTTCACAAGGCTGTTTACAATGCCTTTTGAACCTTTACCCCGGCGTTCCAGGTACTCAGATCTTCTCTTTTCTCCGCTAGACCACTGTGACAGCCTGATTACTTCACAAGTCGCCAAGAGACCTTTTGGGTCGTGATATAATTTTCTGGTGGCCGTTAAAAGCCAAGCTGCAGCATTATGAACTAACTATAGACGATGGAATTATTTCTGACTGAGATATGTGTACAAAGAGTTTCAGTAATTTAGGCGTGAGGAAATAAAAGCATGTATAACTTCCTCCAGATCAGTGACTGAAATAAAAGACTTGACTTTAGCTATATTTCTTAGATGATAAAAGCAGGACTGGGCAACCTTCTTTACATGCAGCTAACGGTTCAGGTCAGGGTCAAAGAAGACGCTAAGGTTTCTGGCCGTAGGCTTTACATTGGTGAACAAATGACCAAGGTTATTTACAATCAGGGTGGGGGTCAAATAAAACAACCTCTGACTCATCCCTTCTACAGTGCTGAACCCACTGCCCACAAGTTGTTGAGACATCTTCAAGTTTGCTACCGGAAGATAAATCACAATCAGTAAAAAAAAAAAATTGCTAACTAACAGATTTACATAAATCAACATCAATGATCAGCTGATAGCCCACCCTCTTTTCCTGATGTCAATAATGCTGGAGCGACGCAGACGACCGGCCCCGGACTGGGCACCGGTGGAGCGGACTGCTCCGGCGCTGGAGCGACGCAGACGACCGGCCCCGGACTGGGCACCGGTGGAGCGGGCTGCTCCAGCGCTGGAGCGAAGCAGACGACCGGCCCCGGACTGGGCACCGGTGGAGCGGCCTGCTCCGGCACTGGAGCGAAGCAGACGACCGGCCCCGGACTGGGCACCGGTGGAGCGGGCTGCTCCGGCGCTGGAGCTGGGCAGACGACCGGCCCCGGACTGGGCACCGGTGGAGCGGGCTTCTCCGGTGCTGTAGCAGAGCAGACTGCTGGAGGTTCCGGGCGGCGGACCTTCTCTGGAGGCTCCGGGCGGCGGACCTTCTCTGGAGGCTCTGGGCTGCTGACCTTCACTGGAGGCCTCGGGCTGCTGACCTTCACTGGAGGACTCGGGCTGCTGACCTTCACTGGAGGCCTCGGGCTGCTGACCTTCACTGGAGGCCTCGGGCTGCTGACCTTCACTGGAGGCCTCGGGCTGCTGACCTTCACTGGAGGCTCAGGGTTGCTGACCTTCACTGGAGGCTCAGGGTTGCTGACCTTCACTGGAGGCTCAGGGTTGCTGACCTTCACTGGAGGCTCAGGGTTGCTGACCTTTACTGGAGGCTCAGGGTTGCTGACCTTCATTGGAGGTCGGGTGCGAGGAGCCGGCACTGGACGTACCGGACTGGGCAGGCGCACCGTTTGGCTGGTGCGCTGAGCTGGCATGGGTCGCACCGGGCCTTTGTTGCGCACCGATGTTTGGGTGCGCTGAGTCGGTCTCCTCCTCCTCCGACTCTGGACCGGCGCTGAAGGCACCGGGCTGGGAACTGGCACTGGATTAGGACTGTTGCTGTCGTTGTCTCTCCAGCGCCAATCCCCATCCTGTGAGGGTTCCTCCGGGAACCCCCACGAGTGAGGGAACAGAAGCACATCGTCTTCGTCTTCCTCTGACTCCTCTCTGTACTTCAGCTCCCATGGCTGTAGGGGCTCCACCGGGAACCCCCACGAGTGCAGTGGTCGGGGCTCTTCTCCCTCGATCCCCGACCACCCCCATAGCCCCCCCCCAAATCCGTTTGGGGGGTTTTCTGGGCTCCAGGCTGGTCCTTTGCCTTTTTGGCTCGCCGACTCTTTCCCCGACGTCGGCGCCGCTGCTCCGGACCCCAGCCTTCCTCCACTGAACGATAATGGGAGTATTCCTCCTCGGTAATTTTCCCCATACCGAGGAGGATATCTCCCAATGTCAGGCTCCGTTGCGTCCCGGACGGGTGGTGGATCATTCTGTCACGATGTGGATAAAAGGGACGATATATGGAGCGTTCGTGGAGTGTCATCCTTTTTATTAAAGTGAGATGTTCTCACGAAGCACTTTAAATGAGGGACAGACTCAACATATATTGGATCCCTAATTAGAGACAACGGGTAGCAGCTGCCTCTAATTAGAGATCCACCCAAAACCCACAAAGAAACAGAAAAGAACGACACTGTCAGACTCTGACCATAGCTACATAGAGAAGCCTATTGCTTCTCTATGGCCAGAGCCTGACACATGTATCTACTGCTCGGATAGTCCCATCTGAGCAACTGGCTTAATCCCATTTTTTTACTTGTATTTTTGGTTGAGTTGGAGACCTTAATCCATCATGTAATTTCTTAATTTATCGACAAATTAATAGACTATCAAAAGTTATATTAAATTGTGTTTGGTTTTCAACAGAAGGAGATTTATCTACTGCTCGAAAAGTTCCATCTGTGCCACTGACTTAGTCTGGCTTTAATTTAAGTTTGTCTTCAAATTAATAAATTATATGTTGGATTCACGTCTCCATCTCAACCAAAAGAATTAAAGAATAGGACTAGGACTCAAATCAAACGTTAAATGCACTTTAAATCAAGTTTGATTTGATTTAGTCCTACACTTTAACCTTGATTTTTGGTTTAGATGGAGACGTGAATCCAACATATGAATTATTAATTTGTAGACAAACTGTAATTAAAGCTAGACTAAAGTCAGTGGCACAGACAGAACTTTTCAAACAGAAAACATCTCCTTCAAATGTTGGTATTTGGTTGTGTTGACAACCAAACACAATTGAATATCACTAAATATCATTACATTTGAAATCAGGGGTTGAAACCCTACCCACTGGGCACAAACTGGTTGAATCAACATTGTTTCAATGTAATTTGTCAACTTATTGTGATGTGGAATCTACATGGACAATGTCAGATCTTCAACTTTATATCCACTATCAGAAAAAAACAATAGGCTGGGCAGCACCTCCTACTCAAGAGTTGATCTACAGCTATTAATTTGGTCTCCCATCCAGAGTATTAACCAAGCCCTGCTTAGCTATTTGTCACTTTTTTTAAATTTTTTATTTATTTAACCTTTATTTAACTAGGCAAGTCAGTTAAGAACAAATTCTTATTTACAATGACGGCCTACCAAAAGGCAAAAGACCTCCTGCGGGGACGGGGGCTGGGATAAAAAAAATATATATATATATATATATATATATATATACATATATATAAATATAGGACAAAACATACATCACGACAAGAGAGACAACACAACACTACCCAAAGAGAGATCCAAGACAACAACATAGCATGGCAGCAACACATGAAAAACACAGCATGGTAGCAACACAACATAACAACAACATGGCAGCAACACAACATGGCAGCACCACAAAACATGGTACAAACATCACTGGGCACAGACAACAGCACAATGGGCAAGAAGGTACAGACAACAATACATCACGCAAAGCAGCCACAACTGTCAGTAAGAGTGTCCATGATTAAGTCTTTGAATGAAGAGACTGAGATAAAACTGTCCAGCTTGAGTGTTTGTTGCAGCTCGTTCCAGTCGCTAGCTGCAGCTAACTGAAAAGACGAGCGACCCAGGGATGTGTGTGCTTTGGGGACCTTTAACAGAATGCAACTGGCAGAACGGGTGTTGTATGTGGAGGATGAGGGCTGCAGTAGATATCTCAGATAGGGGGGGGGGGGGGGGGTGAGGCCTAAGAGGGTTTTATAAATAAGCATCAACCAGTGGGTCTTGCGACATACAGAGATGACCAGTTTACAGAGGAGTATGGAGTGCAGTGATGTGTCCTATAAGGAGCATTGGTGGCAAATCTGATGGCCGAATGGTAAAGAACATCTAGCCGCTCGAGAACACCCTTACCTGCCGATCTATAAATTATGTCTCCGTAATCTATCATAGGTAGGATGGTAATCTGAATCAGGGTTAGTTTGGCAGCTGGGTCTAGATTTAATATCAGCCTGCAGCTTTGATATGTGCTGAAAGAAAGACAGTGTTCCGTCTAGCCATACTCCCAAGAACTGGTAAGAGGTAACTACCTCAAGCTATAAACCCTCAGAGGTAGTAATCACACCTATGGGGAGAAGGGTATTTTTCTTATCAAACCACATGACCTTTGTTTTGGAGGTATTCAAAACAAGGTTAAGGGTAGAGAAAGCTTGTTGGACACTAAGAACGCTTTGTTGTAGAGCATTTAACACAAAACCTGGGGAGGGGCCAGCTGAGTATAAGACTGTATCATCTGCATATAAATGGATGAGAGAGCTTCCTGCTGCCTGAGCTATGTTGTTGATGTAAATTGAGAAGAGCGGGGCCTAGGATTGAGCCTTGGGGTACTCCCTAGGTGACAGGCAGTGGCTGAGACAGCTGATTATCTGACTTTATACACTGCACTCTTTGAGAGAGGTAGTTAGCAAACCAGACCAAAGACCCCTCAGAGACACCAATACTCCTTAGCCGGCCCACAAGAATGGAATAGTCTATCATATGAAAAGCTTTGGCCATGTCAATAAAAATAGCAGCACAACATTGGTTAGAATCTAGAGCAATGGTGACATCATTGAGGACCTTTAAGGTTGCAGTTGCACATCCATAACCTGGGCGGAAACCAGATTGCATACCAGAGAGAATACTATAGACATCAAGAAAGCCAGTTTTTCCAACACTTTTGATAAACAGGGCAAAATAGAAATAGTTAGTTAGGATCAGCTTGATCTCCCCCTTTAAATAAAGGACGAACCGTGGCTACCTTCCAAGCAATGGGAACCATCTCCAAAAAGGTCAGAGATAGGCTTGGCGATGATAGGGGCAGCAACCTTAAAGAAAAAAGGGTCTAAACCATCTGACCCAGATGTTTTTTTGTGGTCAAGTTTCAGGAGTTCCTTTAGTACCTCTGACTCCGTAACTACCTCCAGGGAATAACTTTGTAGCGGGGGAAAAAGAGGAATATCGGGGATAGTTGCATTAGAAGGGCTGGCAGATGAGGAAATGTTGGACTGGCAATGAGGCATGGCTGATTTAATGAAGTAGTGATTAAAGAGCTCAGCCATGTGCTTATTTTCAGTAAAAACCACATCATCAACTTTAAGGAACATGGGTAGCTGTGAGGAGGAGGGTTTATTCTCCAGATCTTTAACTGTTTTCCAGAATTTCGTTAGACCCACAGAGAGAGAACTGCTCCTTAAAGTAACTACCTTAGGCCTTCTGGATAGCCTGAGTGCACTTCTCATTTGCCTGAACAAGAGCCAGTCAGCCTGAGTATGCGTGTGCCGGGCCTTTCGCCAAACGCAAATCTTGAGGTGGAGTAACTCTCTAAAATCACGGTTGAACCAGGGGCTGAACCTGTTTTTAAATATCATTTTCTTTATGGGGCCGTTTGTTAACAATACCATTGAAAATATGAAAAAAGAAGGTCCAAGCATCTTCGACAGAGGGATTCAAGCTGATTCTATTCCACTTTACAAAAGCCAGTTCATGAAGGAAGGCTTGCTCATTAAAGTTTTTTAGCAAGCGTCTATGACAAATCAGGACAGGTCATTTCACTGAGCAGCCATTACGAACACAGGCTGTAAAACAGTGATCACTAAGGTCATTACAGAAAACACCAGACTGATACCTATCAGGATTATTTGTTAGAATAACATCAAGAAAAGTAGCCTTTTCTGGGTGTTTGGAGTAATACCTTGTGGGATTGCTAATAATCTGAGATTATTAATCTGAGAAAGGGAGTCCCATTGCTTTAGGACTTGGTCAGGTGGTTTAAGCATGTCCCAGTTTAGGTCACCTAGCAGGACAAATTCAGACTTAGTGTAAGGGGCCAGGAGAGAGCTTAGGGAAGGTAGGGTACAGGCCGGTGCTGATGGAGGACAATAGCACCCAGCAACAGTCAACAAAGAGCTATTTGAAAGTTTAAAACCAGCAATTCAAATTGTTTGGGGACAGACTTGGTGGAGACAACCGAGCACTGAAGGTGATCCTTGGTAAAAAATTGCCACTCCCCCACCTTTAGAAGATCTGTCTTGCCGAAAAAGGTTATAACCAGAAAGGTTAACATCAGTATTCAAAACACTCTTCCTAAACCACGTCTCAGTAATGACCAACACATCTGGATTGGAGCTGTGAACCCACACTTTTCAAAACACTCTTCCTTAACCACGTCTCAGTAATGACCAACACATCTGGATTGGAGCTGTGAACCCACACTTTCAATTGATCCATTTTAAGCAATAAGCTTATAGTATTAACGTGCAGAAAACCCAGGCCTTTACGAGAGCAGATATCATTGAAGCAGATATCAGAGCACAAATCAGAATCAGAATTGGGGCTAGCAACAGTAGATGGTCCAGGGTGTACATGCACATTACCAGATATCATCAACAGTAATACAATCAAGGCACGGCATAGGACAAGGAGAGCTCTGCAGTGCTGATGTATGACATCTGATTGTATCAGATGGCAACAAGATCATATTATACATGACTACTACCAACGTGCTACCATGAGAATGATTATTGAGAGATCTTTTAATACCTAAATATATTCACTGTTGCTATCGAAGTCATTCCAAAGGGTAGGTTTAACAGATCAAATGAAATGTAACCATACTTTATAAGTCATATATCATCAATGATACTATTTAGGTTTATATAGCATTTGCAAAGTCATTAACAGCGTTTGTTTATTTTGGTTCTAGTGTGTTTTATGTACAGTATTAGTTTGACCTGTAGACTAAAAACCATTGCACTTATGCACTAAAACAATAATATTCAAGCCAGGATACTCAGAGAAACATGCTTGCACACTGTATCATCTGCCCTGGATGAGTTGTTGCCATGGTGACATGTGATTGGTAATAATAGCCAGATCTGGAAAGTTCCATAGACACCAAGCCTTCAGGTGTGTGCTTGGGATATATATATAGATTGGCTATACATGTAAGGTGAGCTCATTGCAACTCTGTCAGGTTCTGACTGAGACCAGGTCTCTTGACTCCACTATGGAGTCGGTAGACCACAGTCAGGACCTGACAATAGAGTTTTCTTGGTAACTCTGTTGTATTTTGGTTGATGCCCAATTAGAGGCAGCTGTCTCTAGTTGTCTCTAATTGGGGATTCTATTTATGTTTGATGATCTCCACCTGCGTTGTGGATCGTTGTATGTGCATGTGCCTGTGCTTGTTGCAGGGTGCACTAAAGTTCACGTGGCTACCCTTTTGGTTCGATGTTTATTGTTTTGTTTCAGTAAATAAACATGTTTGGTGGCAACTATCGCTCTCCATCTTGTTCCCTTCACACGCCACGTGACAGAACGATCCACCACTGTGGGAACCAGCTGCGGCGAAAGGGAGAGGAACTCTGCGTACCGAGGGAGTTCGAGTACGAAGAGGAGTACCTCCGCTTCATCGCCCCGGTCGAGGAGGAGCCCGAGCAGCACGAATGCCGACGCAAGAGACGTCGGCGACCTAAAGGGCAAGATACTCGACGAGTCCCAGAGGTGACCCCGCCGTTGGTCGTAGGGAGCATCTGGGATCATTCGGATGAATGGGAGGAAGATCCCATGTCGAGACAGTCGTGGGGGCTCGTGGTAGAGCCCCTACAGCCGCGGGAGCAGGAAGGAGTGAGGCTCCTGTCTTCGTCCTCGTGGGGGCTGTGGGATGAGCCACCACGGGGATTCGATTCAGAGGAGGAGTCCCTTCTCTGCAGCACCCCGCTCCGAGAGGAAGAGCGGTTCCTGTCTCCTCAATTGTGGGGATTGTAGGAGGAGCTACCTCGGGTGCGGGATGCAGAACAGCGCCCACCACTTCAGCCTCCAACGTTGGAGAACCGGAAGACACCGGAGGGGTTCTTCGATCGGCTGAAGGAGGAAACAGGCGAAGTGGTGGAGAGCCTAAACAAACAAATAAACATGTTTGGTGGCAACTATCGCTCTGCGCCTCGTTCCCTTCACACGGCACGTGACAAACTCACATGTACTACTTTACCTCTATGAGTTTTTGTTATTGTTAAGGAATGGCATTTAAGATGAGTGTGTAGGGCGTGGTCTAAGGTGTATTAAGATAGGGAATAGACAGAATTAGAGGCTGCTATTTGCTTTTATTGCCTAATTAATCACTATGTAAGCTAGCTACACTTTACACTGCAGAGGCTGAATATCAGTCAAGAAAAGGAGCTCATGAATTACTTTTCCCCAACACTTACCATCCCAGACATGCTTATTATCATCATTACACACAGAAATATATAAAGGGAACTCCCTAAAGTAAAGATGAACATCGAGTGGGGGGTATTTTGGGTGGGTAAAAACGAGAGGGAAAGCCGTACAGAAATGTATGTCACGAAGCTGGAAGATCGTTTACAATGAGAGCACACTTCAAGCTTAGCAGTCTTAGCACACATTTTGAGAGCTTTATGGTTCTATCTGCATTTTTGTCAAAAAAGTCAGCTGAACATCACTCGAAGGTGTCACAATATAGGTCTCTCTTGTCAAGAACGTTGAATAAAATAATGAGGTCCACACAAAGTAAACATTAATGTCACATGAACATGACTGTAGTGCTGCCAACTCTCAAGCATTGTGCGTGAGACACACGCATTTGACCCTCTTCACACGCTCACGCGCTACTCTTTTTATTTCTCAGGCATTAAAAAAAGTAGGCCTAATGCTTACATTTTCGAATTAATCCATTTAACTATTCAGTGCGTTAACTTTTCAACTGTGCCTCCAAATAGTTTTGAGATGGGAGCATATGCATCTGCAATCTGCATTGTTACCATGGCAGCTTCACCTGGGAGATACATAATTTTTCTGCCACCGTACTGTGAACCACGGCATTTTGAAGCTTGTGGTTGATTTACTAAGGGCAGTTGGATGCACGTTTGTAAAGAAATGCCTCTCACCATTAGAGGGGAGGGCAGCAATGGCAGACTGAACCCCCAGTGTCCGGTCTGGAGTGTGAAGTCACGAGCCCTGCTGGTCGGCTTCTGCGTAGCAACCTAGCGGTACCAAACATTTTTTTTTACACTGACATTTTGGGGTCAAAAATGGGTTTATTATAATCCCTACGTTAATTATTTTAAAGTTCGCTACAAATCGAGATATTTAATTAAATATTGATCCATTCTGACTACTACATTTGTCATCACACAGGACCACGTTCTGACACAGACCAATTACGGGCAGCTGCATTGCATTGTCTCTAATTAGGGATCCTACTTATGTTTGTTTGTTCCACCACCCTAGGTGTGGGTCATTGTCTACATGTCCGTCGAAGTAAGTGTATTTACGTTGATTGTATCGTCGTTGTTGTTTTTTTGTATAGTTTGTCACATTGAGTATATTTATTAATAAATTATCATGTCGAACTATTACTGCGCTGCGCCTTGGTCTCTCTATACACCCGAGCGTGACAGAGCCGGTTGACTCTCTCAGGCAGGATGAAAACAACTAAATCGACCATTATCCTTTGCTAGTTATGGCTACTGTCACCATGATCCTTAGAAATTTCTTTCAGCAATACAGTCGTGGTCAAAAGTTTTGAGAATGACACAAGTATGACACAGCAGATAGAATGACACAAAGTTTGCTGCTTCAGTGTTCTTAGATCTTTATGTCAGTAGTTACTATGGTACACTGAAGTATAATTACAAGTATTCCATAAGTGTCAAAGGCTTTCATTGACAACGACATTCAGTTTATGCAAAGAGTCAATATTTGCAGTGTTGACCCTTCTTTTTCAAGACCTCTGAAATCCGCCCTGGCATGCTGTCAATTAACTTCTGGGCCACATCCTGACTGACTCAATGCTTGGAGTTTGTCAGAAGTTGTGGGTTTTTGTTTGTCCACCCGCCTCTTGCGGATCAACCACAAGTTATCAATGGGATTAAGGTCTGGGGAGTTTCCTGGCCTTAGTTAACACTTTTTCCTTATAGCAAGGTGCTCCATCATGCTGGGAAAGGCATTGGTCGTCACCAAACTGTTCTTGGATGGTTGGGAGAAGTTGCTCTCGGAGGAACCATTCTTTATTCATGGCTGTGTTCTTAGGCAAAATTGTGAGTGAGCCCACTCCCTTGGCTGAGAAGCAACCCCACACATGAATGGTCTGAGGATGCTTTACTGTTGGCATAACACAGGACTGATGGTAGCGCTCACCTTGTCTTCTCCAGACAAGGTGTTTTCCGGATGGCCCAAACAATCGGAAAGGGGATTCATCAGAGAAAATGACTCTACCCCAGTCCTCAGCAGTCCAATCCCTGTACCTTTTGCAGAATATCAGTCTGTCCCTGATGTTTTTCCTGGAGAGAAGTGGCTTCTTTGC
Organism: Thymallus thymallus; assembly: GCA_023634145.1. Taxonomy (NCBI): domain Eukaryota; kingdom Metazoa; phylum Chordata; class Actinopteri; order Salmoniformes; family Salmonidae; genus Thymallus; species Thymallus thymallus. The sequence goes on along the minus strand of CM042409.1, from coordinate 24,266,408 downwards.
TGCCCTTGACACCAGGCCATCCTCCAAAAGTCTTCGCCTCACTGTGCGTGCAGATGCACTCACACCTGCCTGCTGCCATTCCTGAGCAAGTTCTGCACTGGTGGTGCCCCGATCTCACAGCTGAATCAACTTTAGGAGACGGTCCTGGCGCTTGCTGGACTTTCTTGGGCGCCCTGACGCCTTCTTCACAACAATTGAACCTCTCTCCTTGAAGTTCTTGATGATTCGATATGGTTGATTTAGGTGCAATCTTACCAGCAGCAATATCCTTGCCTGTGAAGCCCTTTTGGTGCAAAGCAATGATGACGGCACGTGTTTTCTTGCAGGTAACCATGGTTGACAGTCAAGAACAATGATTTCAAGCACCACCCTCCTTTTTAAGCTTCCAGTCTGTTATTCTGACTCAATCAGCATGACAGCGTGATCTCCAGCCTTGTCCTCGTCAACACTCTCACCTGTGTTAACAAGACAATCACTGACATGATGGCAGCTGGTCCTTTTGTGGCAGGGCTGAAATGCAGTGGAAATGTTTTTGGGGGATTAAGTTCATTTTCATGGCAAAGAGGGACTTTGCAATTAATTGCAATTCATCGGATCACTCTTCATGACATTCTGGAGTATATGCAAACACTGAGGCAGCAAATTTTGTGGAGACCAATACTTGTGTCATTCTCAAAACTTTTGACCACGACTGTATGGCCCCCTTCAAATTCAAATATACTTGGACAAAAATATAGACGTAACATGTAAAAATGTTACACACGCACAAAAAGTTTCTCAAATTATGTGCACAAATGTGTTTACATCCTGTTAGTGAGCATTTCTCCTTTGCCAAGATAATCCATCCACCTGACAGGTGTGGCATATCAAGAAGCTGATTAAACAGCATGATCATTACACAGGTGAACCTTGTGCTGGAGACAATAAAAGACCACTCTAAAATGTGCAGTTTTGTCACACAACACAATGCCACAAATGTCTCAAGTTTTGAGGGAGCATGCAATTGGCATGTTGACTGCAGGAATGTCCACCAGAGCTGTTGGCGGAGAATTTAATGTTAAGGCCCATTGTTGTGCCATTCATCCGCCGCCATCACCTAATGTTTCAGCATGATAATGCACGGCCCCATGTCACAAGGATCTTTACACAATTCCTGGAGGGTGAAAGTGTCCCAGTTCTTCCATGGCCTGCAAACTCAGACATGTCACCCGTTGAGCATGTTTGGGATGCTCTGGATCGACGTGAACGACAGCGTGTTCCAGTTCCAGTTATCCAGCAACTTCGCACAGCCATTGAAGAGGAGTGAGGCAACATTCAACTCTATGCGAAGGAGTTGTATCCCACTGCATGAGGCAAATGTTGGCCACACAAGATACTGACTGGCCAACGGGAGTTTTCCATAGGAATACGTGGATGATGTCAGCGCTATCACAATCTATTGCTTTTAATGTCAATGGACTGACAGGCACATTCGTTTTCCGCTCATCAAAGTTTATTAACTCAATTGCCAAAAGAGCAGCAATGCAACTTGTAGCAGTGTTTTGTCAACAAATGAATTTGCTGTCACTACTGTCCCTGTCACAGAATGCTTCCTTATGACAGCATAGTTATGTAATCCACCACTTGCATTAGCCTAGCCCCAGATCCATAGGCTACACTATTCACTTTGTTTGGTCATTAGGTTCATGAGGCTGTAACAACGGAAAGGCAGCATTCAGCAGGAGTTCTGGTAAAATGATTTGTCTCACTGTATTATATATATTATTTTGCCCAAAAAGATTGTGAACCCAAATGTGTAACTGTGGGTAACCTATTTGGTATTTTACAATATCTGATGTAAGTTGTTAGAACAATTCCCATTCCCTACAATGGGCAAAAAATATAGACTAATTAGTGTGGTTATCTCAGCAAGAACACTCCTGTTATTCCCCATACTTGTATTATTTCACTTCTTACCAATGTTGCTGGTGTAATTAGGCTATTTGAAATATGATATGCCAAATACATTTTTAAAAAGTATTTTTAAAAAGTTCAATGAGCGCTATGCATTTTTTGTAAGCATATATGGACAGTGTTGAATATAAGGTAAGCCATGAGAATAGGCTATATTGAAATACCTCTTGCCTCAAATATCCTGTATTGTCATTTTAGTATTGCGCACAAGCTGCTAGGCAGAAACAGTAGGTATGAATGCAAATGATCTTGCCTATGCATAGTAATATGGCAAAGGTTATGCAAATCAGCCTCAGCCACCTGAAGATTGATATTCATTAGATTTTTCTTGAATGTAGGGTAATTTGTAGAAATCAAATGTCCCATGAACATGTTCAAATCCCCAGTATTTGGGAAACAGGGGTGGGTGTGCAACCCTCTTGGAGAGCTGCATCTAGGCAGGATTTTCTATGTTAAAATTTAACCCAAATTAATGACATATTTACATGTTTCTTATGGACAAGGAGAGACTGCAATCCATCCTAAGGTTAGCCACCACCACCAACTGTTACGGTTAATATGAGTATTTTCTAACCATTCAATATCCTCCAGTTAGCATACTCTAAATGTCATGCCCAAATAATCTCAAAGTAAACTTTAAAAGAATCCTGAATGACCTGTGATTTTTCCCCACCCTGGTTATGGGACTTAGCTATGTGAAAATATGTAGAATGGCAGGAAATTACCTTTAAAACTGCACCCCGGGTAGGGGTGGAGCCAATGACATTCACAATAGGAAATCTCACTCCAAGCTACAGTATCTTTAACATTTGGGCTGACAACTGAGGGGCTGACAACTGAGGGAGTTTCTTCAGACAACGGACTTCCTAACATGGATGCCATAGCCAGAAGCTTTGTCAAACTACTGTCCGGCACCATCTTTGTCGACCTGCCATGTAATGAATCAAGAGTTACGTACTTCTGCACTCTATAAGTTTCTGTCAGAGAAACTTCAGTACGTCGCCCATTGCACTGAGTAAGAGACGGCCAGTGATAGAAGTGGTAATTTCTTTGATCTCAATAACTTCACAATACCTTCTGATACTCCTTCCCCAATCCTCTGGCCTTGTCATGAAAAGGTCTCCACTAAAAGTAGTCCTGGAATGTTTGAAATATAGTGAAACCAGACAAAACTCTTCGCAGGGACATAGCTATACCACAGGAGAGAAGCTCTTTGCAATTCTTCCTGTGCCATGGCTGCCTACTCTCGACAGCAGATAGATCTATCATGGGCATGATGAAAAGGGAAGGTGGGGAGGGAAGTGGAGGAATGGAAGGGATGGAGGGAGAGGGGGGAGCGATATCCCACAAAGGGGGTCTCCCATGGGTCCCCTGCAGACGGAGGCGAGTGTTCATTTTGATTACAAGGATGGGGTCGCTGGTGGTGTGACAAGCTCTGCCCCTGCTCTACACCCCAGCCCCTCACCACACCACCCTCGTCCCTCGCCCGCCTGTCACCCGCTAATGGGGATGACAGGGCGAGTGACAGCAGGAGCAGCACATTCAATTACCTGGCCCTCTGATGAAAAGCCATTCATGTCATGTTCACCAGAGATAGAGATAGACAAGTAGGGGAAGACAGACAGAGAGAGAAATAAAGAAGACACAAAGGACAAGAACAACCCAGAAAAGAGATTCAATAAAAAATATTCTCTGTGCCTCCTCCGCTCTGTTTGGTCCTTTAGTTCACTCCAATTAGGGCCTGTACCTGACAGAAACATCTCTCCCCCTCTTTCTCTCTGCTTCTCTCTCCCTCTTTCTCTCCCCCTCTCTTTATCTCCCACAACAGCAATAAGGTAAAGAGCAGCCCACCACTGCCAAGCTCTCCAAGATGTGTGTGCATTCAGTGTCCACATTACAGAGGAGACGAGACACTGCCCCCGGGCTACACTATCCTCCTCACTCTAACCTATGAATGAACGAATGTAAAAGTGGGTTTAAATTCAATCTCGCCAAGCTTGTCACAAGACCAGTGTTCACCCTCCCTGTAATCAAACTGAACACTCTCCTCCGAATGCAGGGGCACCTTGGGAGATCCCCTTTGGGAATTATCGAACCCCCTCTCTCCCCCCTCCATCGCTTCCATTCCTCCACTTCCCTCCCCACCTCCCATTTTCATCATGCCCATGATAGATCTCACTGCTGTGGAGTGTAGGCAGCCACGACACAGGTAGAATTGCAAAGAGCTTCTCTCCTGTGGTATAGATATGCCCATGCTCAGACCCAAAATAATGTTTTTTTTCAAGAGTTTTCTAGTTTCACTCAATTTCAAACATTCTGGGACTACTTTGAGTGGATACCTTTTCAAGACAAGGTCAGAGGATTGGGGAAGTAGTGTCAGGGATCCGAATGGGATAATGTTACATTTGGAGAACTGAGATGAGAGACAACCGAAAGACAATATAAGTGCATAGTACAAGAGTGTCTTACAAGATCATAGGCCAGAGATGGCAATGTAATTACCTTAAAGTACATTTCATGTAACAGTGGAATTGGAAGGTGACAAGATTGAGATTGTTCTTTGAATACGTAATTTACCGCCAGACCATGTCAATTACATTTAATTCAGGGATTAAGGTATGAGGCGACACTGAAGGACACACACTTCTGGTGAGATGCGTGGAGGCTTAAGGAGGGATACGTTAGGACATGAGATAAAAAAGTACCCTTCTTCAGCAGGGACTGCTGGGAGCACCTAATGAGAGATAAAACATGTATGTTGGCTTTTGGAGAAAAGGAGGATTCATTATGCATGTTTGTTTGCTCGGGCCTCCTTTCCCCACGTGTGAAACGTAATGAATTGCGGGATTGTGGGTATAGGGCTCTTTTCATTTATGTATTGCAAGATTATTTCAGATAGTTTTTCGAGATTAACAGAAATTAAGTTTAAAAAGAAAGCACACTTTATTTTACGGTCCAGATATGTTAAACGTGAAATCTATTAATTATCGTTCGGCAAGAATCCATAATCATACATTTTTGGGATATTTTGAGTTGGGTAAAATGGGTTGCTATATTTGACAGAATCCCTGGATAGTACACCTATGATGATTTATTAATCTACTGTATAGACTTCATTGGATCGAAATTCAAGACGCATGGTGCCATGGTGTAAATCTGCCACCATGGCACTGTACGTTTGTATTTGTGTTTTAAATAAAATATGTATACACTGTATCACAACCTCTGCTATATAAACTTCGGTAAGCAGAGGCTGAATATCAGTCAAGAAAAGGAGCTCATTAATTACTTTTCCCCAACACTTACCATCCCAGACATGCTTATTATGTGGGTAAAAATGAGAGGGAAAGCCGTACAGAAATGTATGTCACGAAGCTGGAAGATCGTTTACAATGAGAGCACACTTCAAGCTTAGCAGTCTTATCACACATTTTGAGAGTTTCAGACTATAAGGTTCTATCTGCATTTTTGTCAAAATGTAGTTATTGACACATCCTTGTTCTGTTCAATACCTTATATAGTACTCTAAATATCCATATTCATGTTGTTAAGTTAAAAAGAAGGTAAAAATGACTGACACCATTCAAACCATTGAGGGTTCGGAACTTCAAAGCCAATTGTTTCGGAATCATATTTTTTTTAGCTATAACTTTATAGTCCCAAGCTCTCAATTTATCGACAACATCTTACCACTAAGTCAATTAACAGTCAATAATAAATCATGTGTAGTACGGGGGTATAACCTTTGTCTCCTGACCTCCTTACCTGTCACGATTGGGTGTTTGGAGAGACCAAGGCGCAGCGCAGGGATAGTAGTTCGTCATAATGTTTATTATTACTATGTATACAAATAAACACAAATGAACGAACTAACCACACTAAATAAACACTAACGATCAAACGTCACGTTCACAAAAAACAAACACGAAATCAACGGATGTAAAAAGGCACACTTACTTCACCGTGACTGCGAACATAATACGACATATACCGATAACGACCCACACCCGCGTGAGGGACAGACTCAACATATATTGGATCCCTAATTAGAGACAACGGGTAGCAGCTGCCTCTAATTAGAGATCCACCCAAAACCCACAAAGAAACAGAAAAGAACGACACTGTCAGACTATGACCATAGCTACATAGAGAAGCAATAGGCTTCTCTATGGCCAGAGCCTGACATTACCCTAGTTCTAACAGATTAGCAAATAAAAATAGAAAATAGTAACACAATAAATAACAAGACTATATACAAGGAGTACCAGTACGTTTTAGTAATTTAGCAGACGCTTAGGGTTAAGTGCCTTGCTCAAGGGCACATCGAGTTGGCTGGAGGATTCAAAACAGCGACCTTTCGGTTACTGGCCCAATACTGTTAACCGCTAGGCTATATGCAGGGGTACAAGGTAGTTGAGGCAATATGTACATGTAGGTAGGGGAAAAAGTAGGCAATCAGAATCAGTGTGTGTGTGTGTGTGTGTGTGTGTGTGTGTGTGTGTGTGTGTGTGTGTGTGTGTGTGTGTGTGTGTGTGTGTGTGTGTTGGAGTGTCTGTGTAAGTTTGTGTGAGTGTGTGTGGGTAGAACAGTGATTGTGCATAGAGTCAGTGTAAGAGAGTCAGTGCATAAAAAAGGATCAATACAATAGTCTGAGTGGCCATTAGATGAACTGCTCAGCAGTCTTATATCTTGGGGGTAGCAGCTGTTCAGGTGTCTTTTGGTCCCAGACTTGGTGCTCCGGTACCGCTTGCCATGTGGTATCAGAGCGAACAGTCTATGGCTTGGGTGGCTCGGTTCTTTGACAATTATACGGGTCACCCTCTGACACCGCCTGGTATAGAGGTCCTGGATGGCAGGGAGCTCAGCCCCAGTGATGTACTGGGCCGTCCACACCACCCACTGTAGCACCTTGCGATCGGGGGCAGTGCAGTTGCCATACCAAGCGATGATGCAGCCAGTCAAGAAGCTCTCAATGGTGCAGCTGTATATCTTTTGGAGGATCTGAGGGGCCATGCCAAATCTTTCCAACCTCCTGAGAGGGAAGAGGCGTTATCGCGCATTCTTCATGACTGTGCTGGTGTGAGAGGACCATGTTAAGTCCTTGGTGATGTGGACACGCTGCACTACAGCCCCTCCATTTCCTGTAGGCCACGATCAACTCCTTTGTCTTGCTGACATTAAGGGAGAGGTTGTTGTCTCAGACCTCCTCCATGAAGGCTGTCTCATCGTGATCGGTGATCATGGCCTACCACCGTTATATTGTCAACAAACTTGATCATGGTGTTGGTCGTATGTAGCCACAAAGTCATGCAAAAACAGAGATTACTGGAGGGGATTAAGCACACACCCCTGAGGGGCCCCCGTGTTGAGGGTAAGCATGGCAGATGTGGACAAATTCCTCTTGTCTAGGTTGAAGAGAGCTGTGTGGAATGGAGATCTCCGGATCTGTTGTGGCGGTATGCGAATTGGAGTGGGTCCAGGATGTCTGGGATGATGGTGTTCATGTGTGCCATGACCAGCCATTCAAAGCATTTCATGTTTACAGATGTGAGTGTTATGGAACGATAATCGTTAAGGCAGGTTACCTTTGAGTTCTTAGGAACAGGGACAATGGTGCTGCTTGAAACATGTTGGGATTACAGACTGGGATGTTGAAAATGTCTGTGAAGACACTTGCCAGCTGGTCTGCGCATGCTCAGCATGGGGTATCATGCCTGGCTCAGTGTTGTTTGCCTTGAAACGAGCATAGAAGGCATTCAGCGCGTCAGGGAAGTTTGCGTCACTGGGCAACTCATGGCTGGGTTTCCCTTTGTAATCCATAATAGTCTGCCAACCATGCCACATCCACACAATTTGTGGTGGGATGTAGAAAGCAGCGATGATTACAGGTGAAAACTCTCTTGGTAGATAAAAAGGTCTGCAATTTACCATGAGGTATTCTAGTTCAGGTGAGCAAAAGCTTGAGACTTTCTTTATATTTAAAGAAGTGCACCAATTGTAGTTTACAAAGAGGCACACCCCTACGCCTTTGGTTTTGCCAGAGTCCGCTGTCCGGTTGCAACAAAGCATGGAGAAACACTTGAGTTTTACGTACATATTGCCCGTAAGTCAGGTTTCTGAAAAGCATAGAATATTACAGCTTTTCAAGTCCCGTCGGTAGGAAACTCTCGAACAAAACTCATCCATCTTGTTCTAAAGTGATTGGACATTTGCCAATAAAATGGAGGGGAGTGCCAGAGGATTCTCTCTGCATCTGAGTCTAACAAAGACTCCAGTCCTCCTCCCGCGTTTTCGCTTGCAGCGCCTGGGTAGCCTGACAATGGAGTAGGGTCCGGTGTAAACAGTTGGAGTTGAAGTAGGAGCCGAAATTGAGGTCAAAGTTGAGGTTAGTAGCTGTTGATTCGTAGTTCAGAAATGCCGGATCTCTATGGCAAGACGCATCATTCAGCCAAGTTTCATCAGAATCGGACTAGTGGTGTCTAATTTCATCGTTGGGGACAACTAGCATCGTAATTAACATTGCGGGTTGGTTGAGGATGGTTGTCACATGGTATGTGTTGTTAGTTGTCAATATCAACTCCATTGTAAAATCCCAGCTCTTTTGTGATTGTGCTATAAAGAGCTCCCCTCGTTGTCTCTCTCTCACACACATAATTTTTCTGTCACACGCCCACATGCCTGTGCAAACGCACGCATGCACACAAATTTACTCAAAATATAATGTATTCTCAAGGCATGAAATGCTGAATTAGTTAGGAATATCATTAAATCAAAAGGCTTGGATATTTCCAAAACTATGTGTGCTATATTGATTAATTTACTCTTACAAAAGGAATAAGCTACTAGCAAACATTGTGACAACCAACCCCTTACTGTGTGACACCCAACCCCACCATGGGGCTGGCTGTCACAAGTGGACTGAGTATGTTTGATGGCTTATAACTTCATGTTGGAATAAGATATGAGCGTAATGATACGATGTATGTGTAGTTTGTTTTGGCTTGGAGTACGCTCAGATGGCCCTCGCTCTATCGGACTGCATCTTACCGCCTAAACCGAGTGAGGCTCCTTGTGACAACAGTACCCCCAAGTGGCACGGCCAATATCCGGAGCCTGTGCACCCAGAGTGGGCCGGGCTTTGGGCAAACCTTAGCACATAAACACAGTTTTCACAGGTCCACAGTGTTCACGGGTCTTAAATGTGTTGTCTCCTGTATGTGAGTTCGATGAAAAGGGTTCCTTCTCCATGTTCAGACACACGGTTGTCAAGAGTGGTGAAAATGGAAGAAGAACCAAACTCTCCCAGTCCACAAGGTGGCACTTCACGGGGGTCTCGCTGTCTGCTCCGACCAATGGCGCACATGCGCAGTGTCGCCCTGGATCATACAAACAGTAACATCAGGGTACAGGCTACAATTTGTTGTGCGTCCCCCACGCTTCTGCAGCGTCATCACGCTGACTGTCCCTGAGGCCTCAGTGCCTGGATGGAACCTCACCGGGGGCTCACCTCCTGGTGGTGCGATTCCTGAAAGGTGTACATCATCTCAGACCAGTCTCTAAAACCTATTGCGGTCACACATGGGACTTGCCGCTGGTTTTGGAGGCACTGTTTGCGGCCCCCTTTGAGCCTCTGGAGTCGGTGGATCTAAAGATCTAAAGATCCACCGACTGCTCATGGATTTGGCGTTGGCTAAACGTGTTGGGGACCTCCACGCATTATCCGTACACTCTTCCTCTACTTACTGTAGTTAGCCCTGGGCGAATCTAAGGTGAGTTGGGCCCGGGATATCTGGTTATGTGACCAACTTTTTGTATGTTTTACTAATCCAGCTCATGGCAGGGCGCTCTCTAAGAAACTTCTCTCTCACTGGATTGTGGAGGCATATAGCAGCAAGGTGCACGGGTTACCTAGAGGTGAAGGCGCCCACTCCACTAGGGGTCTGGCAGCGTCTTGGGCATTGTCTAAAGGGTTGACTATAGGAGATATTTGTGCTGAGGCGAGTTGGACATCACCACACACTTTTGTGAGGTTTTATCGCTTTGATGTTACTGCTCCCAGTATAGCACACAGTGTTCTTACGGCTGGGATAGGGGAAAATCACTAGGCAGTGCACAGTGTGCGCAATACCCAGACTTCCGCATCTGGTAGGGTCATTTTGGGGTGGTCTGCCATGGAGCATTTAATTTAGTATACATTGGGGTCGGCTTGGGGCGTGATTACATTTCCCTTTAGTATGTTGTACCAAAGTTTACTAACTGAAAGGGAACGTAACATTATGACTATAACTACTGTTCCCTGAAGGAGGGAAATTAGTTACAACACCTGTTCCTGGGCTCGGTAAGGAGTGGTATTAAATTGAAGGAATAAATCAGAGCCTCAGCTTATCACCTGTGGAAGACGGGGCTTCCAGCAATGCGCAAATGTCATTGACCTTGGCAGGCTTGATTTTAGATCCTTCAACCAAAGTCTGAGCCCCATAGTATGATGTATCTTGTTTCCCTCCTTCAGAGAATAGTAGTTATAGTCATAACGTTACGTTATCTTTACAGAGACAGAATTCACCTCGAACGGGGAAGTGTTAGACTGTAACTCACTTGTGAGGTGTGATCAAGATGTTTTGTGGTAAAACTCCTTCAGAGAAATTTGCAAAAAAACGTATGTTGGTTATTGGTCACAAATGAGATTGCCAGATAAACTGTTATTATCAACAATATACTGCCTTAGTCATGGTTAGTCATGAAGCAAGCATGACTCACTTCGATGTTTTGACTACATTCCACGAAGATCAACCTCCTGCCAAGTTATAAAGTGACGGTAAAAAAACATTAGCATATGTCTGTGCTATCTGTGGACTGCCGCACACTGTAATCAAGAGCTTTCCACTTGGCACAACATGTCTACTTTGTGTTGAGGTGGGTGAGAATGAGAGCCCCAGGTTACGAGAGGGAGAAATGTGGTAACAAGGCAAGTCACTTAGCATAGAAGGAACCCCAACAGCGTTTTCTTTTTTTAGTTGTGTCTTTTGCGTCTCTCCTTCTTTCTCAATACTCCACCCACACCCTTTTTTTTACCTCTCTTTCTCTGATGATCCCTTGCTCACCTTTTCTTTGAGATAGGCGGCCCTAGGGTTGCAAAGCTACCGGTAATTTACCAAAGTTACCAGAATATTCAGTAATTTTGGTAAATAACAGGTAATCTATGGCAGTCTGTGGTAACTTTGGTAATTTATACTTGAATATCTTTAAAATTATTATTAAAATAATAATAATAAATAATTTTTTATCTGTCCATATTGTCCATGAGGTTTGAGTAAATTGACCATATGGATCAAGAGAAAATAGCCTTATTACGTTCTTAGATAAAAAGTGCAAATCTTTATACTACTTCTTCTTATTCCTTTGAACAAATTGCAATTGCTTTTGTAAATATTGCAATTGATAATGTACAAGTGTCATTTTTCCACATTTTCAATTGCTCATGTCATGTTGATCAACACATAGTAGATGGTTCTGTGTTGAATAGTCTTACCCCTCAAAACATCTAGGCATTAGTTCCTTGCATAAGTAAATTACATGCAAAATTGTTGAACTATTTGTCATAAACTGTCAAGCATAGTTTTACACATTTCTATTAGACTTTTAGTACAAAAACGTGAATTGATGAATCGTGCAGGTGGAATTGACCCTCACTCATGAAGGAATGTAAAGTGTTAGTTCAAACAACAATCAACCAGTTGTCTAAATTGCTCAAAGGTGCATCTCATGAACAATCAATTGGCACAGAGTTGCAATTTTCCAATAATGGATGGACCAGGAAACGAACAGGGTCAACAGCCAAGAGGAGGAAGAAGAGGAGCAAGGATGCGTGGTGGAAGGCAAAACAGAGGAAGAGGCAAAAGAGGACATAGGCGCATATCTGATGACATAAGGGCCACTATTGTAGACCATGTTGTCAATCATGGCCTTACAATGGCTGATGCGGGTCGAAGGGTGCAGCCGAATATTGGGAGATCAACCGTGTCCTCAATAGTTCAAACGTTTCGAAGAGAGAACAGGTATGTCCACCAATAGTGCACTGTTACTGTATATAAGCAGTATACTGTATACTTCCTACAATGCTTCATATTGCAGTAGTCCACTTTCACAGCATACAGAAATATACTCTATACAGATAGTGGGGCAAAAAAGTATTTAGTCAGCCACCAATTGTGCAAGTTCTCCCACTTAAAAAGATGAGAGAGGCCTGTAATTTATCATAGGTACACTTCAACTATGAGAGACAAAATGAGAAAAAAAATCCAGAAAATCACATTGTAGGATTTTTAATGAATTTATTTGCAAATTATGGTGGAAAATAAGTATTTGGTCAATAACAAAAGTTTATCTCAATACTTTGTTATATACTCTTTGTTGGCAATGACAGAGGTCAAACGTTTTCTGTAAGTCTTCACAAGGTTTTCACACACTGTTGCTGGTATTTTGGCCCATTCCTCCATGCAGATCTCCTCTAGAGCAGTGATTTTTCGGGGCTGTCGCTGGGCAACACGGACTTTCAACTCCCTCCAAAGATTTTCTATGGGGTTGAGATCTGGAGACTGGCTAGGCCACTCCAGGACCTTGAAATGCTTCTTACGAAGCCACTCCGTTGCCTGGGCGGTGTGTTTGGGATCATTGTCATGCTGAAAGACCCAGCCACGTTTCATCTTCAATGCCCTTGCTGATGGAAGGAGGTTTTCACTCAAAATCTCACGATACATGGCCCCATTCATTATTTCCTTTACACGGATCAGTCGTCCTGGTCCCTTTGCAGAAAAACTGCCCCAAAGCATGATGTTTCCACCCCCATGCTTCACAGTAGGTATGGTGTTCTTTGGATGCAACTAAGCATTCTTTCTCCTCCAAACACGACGAGTTGAGTTTTTACCAAAACGTTATATTTTGGTTTCATCTGACCATATGACATTCTCCCAATCCTCTTCTGGATCATCCAAATGCTCTCTAGCAAACTTCAGACGGGCCTGGACATGTACTGGCTTAAGCAGGGGGATACGTCTGGCACTGCAGGATTTGAGTCTCTGGCGGCGTAGTGTGTTACTGATGGTAGCCTTTGTTACTTTGGTCCCAGCTCTCTGCAGGTCATTCACTAGGTCCCCCCGTGAGGTTCTGGGATTTTTTTTGACCCCACGGGGTGAGATCTTGCGTGGAGCCCCAGATCGAGGGAGATTATCAGTGGTCTTGTATGTCTTCCATTTCCTAATAATTGCTCCCACAGTTGATTTCTTCACACCAAGCTGCTTACCTATTGCAGATTCAGTCTTCCCAGCCTGGTGCAGGTCTACAATTTTGTTTCTGGTGTCCTTTGACAGCTCTTTGGTCGTGGCCATAGTGGAGTTTGGAGTGTGACTGTTTGAGGTTGTGGACAGGTGCCATTAATACAGGTAACGGGTGGAGGACAGAGGAGCCTCTTAAAGAAGAAGTTACAGGTCTGTGAGAGCCAGAAATCTTGCTTGTTTGTAGGTGACCAAATACTTATTTTCCACCATAATTTGCAAATAAATTCATAAAAAATCCTACAATGTGATTTTCTGGATTTATTTTTCTCATTTTGTCTCTCATAGTTGAAGTGTACCTATGATGAAAATTACAGGCCTCTCTCATCTTTTTAAGTCGGAGAACTTGCACAATTGGTGGCTGACTAAATACTTTTTTGCCCCACTGTACATACTGCAACTTACATGCACCTTGTATGTTTTACATGTGTGTTCGCATAGTTTTTGTCTATGTGAAAGTGTGCGATGCATCACTGCATTTTTTCCCCACATAGGACTGCAAGATTACCTCAAACCGGTGGCAGAGGACGCCTTTTCACACCTCAACAGGAGGAGGCTATTTGCACCATGGTCCGAGCAAACAATGCCATGAGACTCAGGGAAATACAAAGGACCATTATAGAAGACAACGATGTCTTTGAAAACATCCATACGGTTAGCATCTCAACCATCGACAGGGTGCTGCATAGAAACCAGATGAGTATGAAACAGCTGTACCGTGTACCATTCCAAAGGAATGAGGACAGAGTTAAGGAGCTACGGTACCAGTATGTACAGGTAAAAAATATATCTATGTAATTACTTTACAGCAACATTTTATCGTGATACATAGTACAGTAAGCATAAACTACACACATTTCCATTGCTGTGGAAGGAACCTGCAATATATGTACATTTTATGTCACTCTTCCTTACCAAAACAAATTCAACTGTGTGTTCTGGGATATAGCGTATAATGGAGTTGGAATCAAGTGAACCCTCTCACAACTTTGTATATGTGGATGAGGCTGGCTTCAACCTGACCAAATGCAGAAGGCGGGGTCGGAATATCATCGGTCACAGAGCTGTGGATTTGCCAGGCCAACGGGGAGGAAATATCACCATGTGTGCTGCTATTTCAGAGCATGGTGTCCTAACCCATATCCCCCTTATAGGGCCATACAACACCCAGCATCTACTCAACTTTTTAGAGACTCTCTACAGGGCTCTCATCCCTGATGATGAGAGGGGTCTGTTTAGAGAGGATTTGCCAAAGTATGTGGTCATTTGTGATAATGTGAGTTTCCATCGATCAAACATTATAAGGCAATGGTTTGCGACCCACCCGAGGATGCTCATAGAATTCCTCCCACCTTATTCACCATTCCTTAACCCAATTGAGGAGTTCTTTTCAGCATGGAGGTGGAAGGTGTACGATCGTCAGCCACACACACAGATGACCCTGCTGGCTGCAATGGATGCAGCATGTGAGGACATCACAGTAGACGCCTGCAGAGGATGGATAAGGCATTCCAAAAGATTCTTTCCACGTTGCATTGGAAGGGAAAATATCCGGTGTGATGTGGATGAGAATATGTGGGCCGACAGGAACGTCTGGATGTGTAGAGACGGCACTAGAACAGTGCTGCGGGCAAAGTTGTGCCTTAGGGGTCTTTCCTGTGTTTCTTTCTAATTTAGTTTTTTTTCCTTTGTGCCCCTTGTCTTTTTCTTACTGTAAATTATTTTGTTTTTTTCTTTCATAAAGTAGCACTAGTCAAAGCTGTGAAAAACAAAATCCTGTCCAGTCTCTTTCAATCAATAACCCACATACAGTAATATGTAAATAGTACTGTTGAAATTGATATATGTCATAGAAGTGCAGCCTTGTGCATTTTCAATACAGTAACTGTCATCCAAACTGTAGCCTAAGTTTACATCAGGTAATACTGTCAAAGTACACAGTTACATTGACAACATGCCTAAACATTTTGACCACCTTGTTGGTGAACAATGACTCAATGACTTATCATTCTGATGACACTGACATGATCATTGGCATGAATATTTACTTTTGAGAGATGTACTGAGGATTTTTAGTGACTGACTAACTTTAGAAACATATCTATTGTATATTGCAGTTTGTACAAATTGTTCTGAGAAATGCACTTATTATTTTGCACATGTTAGGGATGATGTGAGAAATGCACCAAAGCGACTGAGAAACTGTAATAAAAAAAGCATCTAATCATTAATGGTATTATTCTCAATTAGCTCTGCCACTTTTCCAACTATTTACTTTTTTCAAAACTGCCATCAGTTTAGCGCCAAAACATTTACAAAATGTACATATTGACATAGTAAAAAAAACTAAAGTGTGTAAAAAAAATTATTAAGGATATTTCATGCTGAAACACCAGTGCCAGTGGTATTCACTAACTTTATAGTTTATATTTAGGGTCATATTTTACTGCTTTGTCATTCTATTTTTTATTTTAAAATCATATTATGTTATTATTTTATATAACACAGAAGGCCAGAGGTAATTACAGACACCCATGGTCATCTCAAGTAACCCAAAAGGCCACTAGATGTTATCTTATATTAAATTACCAAAATTCTGGTAGTTTTGAGTAATATACCCTCCTTTTGCAACCCTAGGCAGCTCCAACCTGGGATGTGTTTTTGTCAGAAAATGTATGCATAGCCCCCCCCGTTCCACAAGAACAACTGAAATAGCTCTCAGCAAAGACCCCCACCTCCCCTCCTTCATTCTTTCCTTCCTTTGGGTCAAGGAAAGAGAAGCACCATACAGTACATTATCTGTCTAGGAAAGACAACATCAAAAATAGTCTAGAAAAAGTATCTTCATTCTGCCTCTTAGTCCTAGACAGTAAATAAATTATGCTTATATCCTTAGGGGGGATATTGGGCTATAAAGCTGATTTTAGCTGATAAAAAATGCTCACAACACTAACCCCAGGACGTTTCGTCACCAATGCCAGTACACATGGAGCATGCCTGGCAGAATTGGATACATTTCCACATTTCTCAACATCCTATTGGCATGAGGGCAACAGCGAGACTGTGGGTGGCACACTAAAGGCTTTCAGGCTAATTATCTATTTGGTCAAAGATCAAACATCCCACAGTGGAAATTATGTTCAATGTTTATGCAGAGCTGGGCCTCTAAAATGACAAAAATCTCCTTGCAGGTGGTAAGGGAGGGGAAAAAAGAGGGAAAATATCTAATTGAAAAGATATAAAAGGTACTTGAAGGGTTTAGAAAGTGTCCTGAGATGTGCCATTTCATATACTGTTAAGTAAACTCAATAAATACATTTACCAGTGGGCAAAACAATGTTCATACGATGTCATTACAACCAGAAAGTGGTTGAAATGTCATAATGTCATTTTGAAGTTATTTAAACCATTTTCTGCCCCCAGGGTTAAATATTCATTCCAAAAGGAGAGGCTTCCTTGGCTCATGCATGATACTACATTTTAAGAAACAAGTTTGTCTAAATTCAAGATATTCAGTCTGAATCCAATGGACATCCTCTCAGCTACAAATGAATTCTAGAACACTGCCTTGTTTCTTCTTCTGAGAGAGAGAAAACAACAGATAGAGACTGAAGAACAGAGAGAAAAGGAAACAAGGCAACAGTTAACATGTCATCCCCCATGAATGATGCACCCTTGCAAAATGTGTCACTACTTCACAGGAGAGCCATTTGATCTTAAACATTATTTTTTGGGGGCAGAAATGCCTTTTGGAACATGTGAACTTTCATGTGCCTTATATCAAACTTGTATTCCACCCATAAAAACGAATACAATTGTTAAATTAACAGCCTAGTTGGTTTAGCCATGGAAAAAGACAGGAAACTTCCCACTAGCCATGATTGGCTGAGATAATGAATGGGCTGGACATGCCGGGAGATGAGTTTGTATTGGTCTGAATGTAGTTTGTTAGCTTTAGCTACCTGCAGATTCATACTACAGCTATGACAATGTTTGTATTGGTAGTAGTATGAGTTGGGATTATGCCGGTTCATTGTTGAGCTAGCTAGCTACCTAGCTGCAGGTCTAAACAAAAGACTCCACTTCGGCAGGATTATTACATGACCATCAAATTAGCCAGGTGTGTCTGGTGGTGATTACGACCATCTATTGTATTTCATGAACATGTGTACATGTGTACATGTCTAGACAATATTGACCCATCCACCTAGCTAGATGTGGCTGGGGGGTGGTTATAGTATTTCCTTCACATGACCCATACATTTAGAAAAGTGTGTCAGGTAAGAGTTATCTAATAATTATAAAATGTTATCTGGACACTTTCTGTTTTTGATATTGCTACTATGCAATTAACCATTTCCGTGTACCATTTACACCTTCTGTATCCTGTGCATGTGACAACTTAGATTTAATTTGATATAGTGTGTGTTTACCACATGGCCTCACATGTGAATCCTTAAATAGATGGGTGGGGCTAAGGATTAAGAGGGTGTGAACATGCTGAATGGGTGTAGACAATGAAGAGCTCTCCAGTAAGTGTACCAAAACATTCAAAGGCCATTTTGTCAAAAGTGGGGTTAAAGTTGATCAACTTTCAAAGCAGAATTACTTTCCCATTGTTCCTCAACTACAGTGTATGATATACCACTTTCTAACTCTAAGTCTCTACTTTTATCCAATGTAAAGAAACACAATTTCACATTTTGCTACATAAGACCGAATCGAGGCGGTCGGTCACATATGATCACCTTTTGTGAACGGGCGGAGCTTACAGGTCCTTATGGGAAACTTGTTGCTCATGAGGAGATGCATATACTGTATGTACAAAATGTCATGCCTGTAGCGCAAACAGGACAGAATTTGGGAATTTCAGTTGATCAGTTTAGCGCTTTAGGTCCATAGTCCCCCCTCGATTTCATCATAGGGGACAATTACGGGTTCATCACTGCACAGTACAGTGGTCCGTCTGTCTGTTGTGGCCTGGTATGAGTGGCAGCCTTGAGAATTGGGTTGAAATAAGTCATATTAAGCCAGTGAAGAAATATTTTAAAATATGTGTCAGGTTCTGACTGTGGCCAGGTCTGGCTTCCTCTAGTGGGGGAGTTGGAAAGCCGCGGTTAGAACATGACAGTTCACTGGGTGTTGGTGGTATGGGTTAATTTCTATCCCCAATTAAAGACAGCTGTCTCGTGTTGTCTCTAATTGGGGATTCTATTTAAGTTCATTGGTTTGTCACCTGGGTGTGGGTTCTTGTATGTTTCACGTCAGTCCATTGTATACTCTCCTTGTTTATTTTTGGTACTTGTTCGGAAAACAAGTTAAATAAAAAGGAATGTTGCTCCACCAACGCTCTGCTTCTCGTCCTGTCTATACGCAACGTGACAATATGGAGATACGCCTGAGAGCGAGAGATCGAGGACGGGAAGTGGGAGGGCAAGAAGTGCTCGAGATGTGGGGCGGAATGTAATTACAGGGGAATTTAAGAGCTCTGTGTGTGCGCTCGCTTGCGCCGCAAAAACGTACAGGGGTGAAGGAAGGGGTGGGGGGACAAGGACAGAGCACCATCCATCAAGTCTACCTGACAAATGAGAAATATGGCATTCTTTTACACCAAGTTGATATATCAAGTGCTTATAAGCAATATTAACTTCACCTGTGTTTTCGTTTAGAGGAAGGGAGAAACTTGAGAAATACTGTATTTGATACTAAATCAGGAAATATTTATGCCAAGTCGTTCTAAGTGCTGTTAACTTCACTTGTGTTTTCATCAAGGGGAGCTGGGGAGGGGAGAGACTTGGGAAGCGATCCAGTCCGGGGCGGAAGAAATGATTATGGTTGTAAAATGAATTGCTGTCACCTTCCTCAGCAGCTGATTTAACTGGCTGCTAGCAGCTCATACTCAATCTCAATAAACAATGTTGACAGGTTGTTCCTCCTTTAAATTGGTATTTGCTCTGATTTAATTCATTTGGCGAACGTGAGACAATCCTCTTGGCCATGGGATATTTCATTACATAGCGGATAATAAATAGTGTGGCCATGGGATGCTCGGTGCCATACTGACCTATGCAAAGACTCCCAATTATTAAAATAAATGGGCAAATAAGTGTGTGTGTGTATGTCTGTACATGTGTGTGTGTGTGTGTGTGTGTGTGCGCATGTGTGTGTGTAAGTGAGACAATGAGAGAGAGGTAGAGAGAGAGAGAGAGAGAGAGAGAGAGAGAGAGAATAGGAGAAAGGGTTTTGTCATTTATTTGGCCATTCTAAAATGTCAGTAAGTACTTTAAGGTATAAGTATCTAATTATTGGCAATACTCCATTGTGGCAAACAATACCTCGTACCTCCCATATCTCTATACTGCTGCCAATGAACAGAATAGTAGCACAGTTTCCCTGCTGTTTGAGTGGTTGTATAGAAGGATTGACTTTCAATTAAAAAAAAATACAGTTCATCCTCCTACTAAAAGCATACTTAACTAAATTTGAGGAAGACAGGATTGCATTTAACAAGGGAGAGAAGGGCAGTGAGCAGGTGAGGAGGTGGACCTCTACATAAAAAGGTCTCTAGCTAGTGAGGTTCAAGTGTCAGGTCAACACAGAAACAGTTCCCCCCCACTCGAGGAATTCCCCATGGACCAACTCAGAATCCCCTTTACTTGAGTTGCCCAATGACAGTGTTGTGTCACCGGCCACCATGCAGTCCTGGGGTCACAACAGTATTTGAAATCTTTCAAAATACTATGTTGTTCTCGAATTGAACTTGCCTGGGGCAACGGAAAGATTTAAATAGTCAGAAAACATGTCAACCCTGCCTATCTGGCACCACGAGCAGACCCGAGCTGACGCTCAAAGTATTTTGAAAGATTTCAGATCCTGTTTAAACCCAGGTCTGCCCGCAAAACACAGCAAACAGCCCACAGATTTTTAAAGCAGCACCAGCTCCAACTCATGTACTTCACCACCCAAAGTCACCCACACAGTAACAAAAGTCTCCTCTCCATAGCAACCCAGCCAGCAAAATGCATGCAACCGTTCCGCCAGAAATACACTGAAAATAAACAGACCTGGGTTCAAATACTGTTTTAAATCATTTAAAATATTTTAGCTCGGCTTGATTGAGCTTGTCTGTTGCAATGGAGCCAATAGAAAAATCCCAAAAGTGTGAGCCCCACCCACCTGGCACTCTAGGCAGGCTAAAGCAAGCGCTCAAAGTATTTGAGAGATTTCTAATAGTATTTGAACCCAGGTTGGAAAATAAATACAAACCCAGAGTAGCAGCATATAGCCTACACACACACATTTCAGAGACGCTGCCTGTCAGATCAAAACCCACCAACCTGCCGCAATGCCAAAAACTCACCCGGTACTTCAAAGATTCACATTTCACGCTATGAGATTGCGATTTTGATTGCGATTTTTTCCTAATCAAAACCCACACAAACTCAAATTCGTTAATCAGAACAAAGAGTTTTTGTTGAACACAGGGAGGGAATGCCACTATAGTTCATAGGCTTTATAATAAGGGGCCTTGCAGTGCACAGAGATGGGGAGAGAATTGAATTGAGAGAGAGAGAGAGAGAGAGAGATGACAAACCAAACGCGGGTCTGTTAACTGGTGGGTTGGTGAGTGTTGATTGATCAAAGCTCTGAGGCCATGCCAGTTTGCAGTACTGTACTGAGTGGAACGAAAGGAACAATAGAGGAACATCAAGCGTCCCTCTACATATGGCCTTTCAATATTTAATCAGATAGACTGTGTGTGTGCGTGTGTGTGTGAGTGGGTGTTGTTTTTCTTCAAATTAACTTAAACTCTGAAGGTTTTGATATTGGACTTTGGGGCCGTGGTGGAGCTGGCATGGCACTGGCATAAGCTTGTCTTTGATTGCTGTGGTTGATGGAGCTTGCAGCTTTGCCTTGTGTTGTCAGTTATTACGTTTTTGTCACGGTGCGCATTATATAAGGGACGGTAAACGGAGCGCTGGTGAAGTGTCATCCTTTTATTTGAAAATGAGATGTACTCACGAAGCATTTACAAAAAAAGGAGAGTGAAAAACAAAAACATGATTCAAACAAAACACGGTGACTTACTTGCTGTGAGCAGAAAAGCAGACAAGCAGGAACAATGATCCACACACAGGTGGAAATGTGAGGAGCTTAAATACACTCCCCAATCAGAGACAACGCTAGACAGCTGTCTCTGATTGGGGATGATAATCTCCCTAATAAGCGTGTGAGGACTTGGTTGTGTGCCTCTCTCCTCCCCTAGGTGGGAGTAAGAGGCCTTACCACAACCAAGCCCTCACAGTACCCCCCCCCTAAGGTGCGGACTCCCGATCGCACACAAATACACCCCCCTCTCCTGAAAAAAAAATGTCCAAAAACTAGGGGGGACATGGCGGGGTACTGAGGTGGTTGCTGGTGGAGGCTCCGGTTCCGGTTCCGGTTCCGGGCGTGGCACTGGCTGTGAGAGTAGCTTCCCTCCTACCTCTCTGTTGCACGCCCGGTCCGGTCCGGACCCCGGCGCGATGGTTCCGCCCTCAGTACTCCCGCCATCCACCAAGTCCTGTCTGGACCCTGGTGTGGGAGCCCTCGACCCTGTAGAGGGGCTGACAACCGGCCCCGGACTGGGCACCGGTGGAGCGGACTGCTCCGGCACTGGAGCGACGCAGACGACCGGCCCCGGACTGGGCACCGGTGGAGCGGACTGCTCCGCCACTGGAGCGACGTAGACGACCGGCCCCGGACTGGGCACCGGTGGAGCGGACTGCTCCGGCACTGGAGCGACGTAGACGACCGGCCCCGGACTGGGCACCGGTGGAGCGGACTGCTCCGCCACTGGAACGACGTAGACGACCGGCCCCGGACTGGGCACCGGTGGAGCGGACTGCTCCGGCACTGGAGCGACGCAGACAACCGGCCCCGGACTGGGCACCGGTGGAGCGGACTGCTCCGTCACTGGAGCGACGTCGACGACCGGCCCCGGACTGGGCACCGGTGGAGCGGACTGCTCCGGCACTGGAGCGACGCAGATGACCGGCCCCGGACTGGGCACCGGTGGAGCGGACCGCTCTGGCGCTGTAATAGAGCAGACTGCTGGACCCGGATGTGGATCTGGTAGAGGTTCAGGTCTGCTCACCTTCACCTGAGGTCCCGGGCTGCTGACCTTCCCCAGAGGTCTCGGGCTGCTGACCTTCCCCAGAGGTCTCGGGCTGCTGACCTTCCCCAGAGGTCTCGGGCTGCTGACCTTCCCCAGAGGTCTCGGGCTGCTGACCTTCCCCAGAGGTCTCGGGCTGCTGACCTTCCCCGGAGGTCTCGGGCTGCTGACCTTCCCCGGAGGTCTCGGGCTGCTGACCTTCCCCGGAGGTCTCGGGCTGCTGACCTTCCCCGGAGGTCTCGGGCTGCTGACCTTCCCCGGAGGTCTCGGGCTGCTGACCTTCCCCGGAGGTCTCGGGCTGCTGACCTTCCCCAGAGGTCTCGGGCTGCTGACCTTCCCCGGAGGTCTCGGGCTGCTGACCTTCCCCGGAGGTCTCGGGCTGCTGACCTTCTCCGGAGGTCTCGGGTTGGACGCCGTGCCCACCCTGGGCACCGACGCAGAGGTGGTCTTCAGCCCTGCAGCTGGTCTGGCTGTCGGCCCCACCCTGGACACCGACGTAGAGGTGGTTTTCAGCCCTCTGGTTGGGCTGGCTGTCGGCCCCAGACTGGGCACCGACGCGCTATGGAGCTCCTGCTCCACAGCGGGACTGAACGTCGTGCCCACCCTGGGCACCGACGCAGAGATGGTTTCCAGCCCTCTGGTGGGGCTGGCTGTCGGCCCCAGACTGGGCACCGACACGCTATGGAGCTCCTGCTCCACAGCGGGGCTGAACGTCGTGCCCAACCTGGGCACCGACGCAGAGATGGTTTCCAGCCCTGTGGTGGGGCTGGCTGTCGGCCCCAGACTGGGCACCGACGCGCTATGGAGCTCCTGCTCCACAGCGGGGCTGAACGTCGTGCCCACCCTGGGCACCGACGCAGAGATGGTTTCCAGCCCTGTGGTTGGGCTGGCTGTCGGCCCCAGACTGGGCACCGACGCGCTATGGAGCTCCAGCTCCACAGCGGGGCTGAACGTCGTGCCCACTCTGGGCACCGACGCAGAGATGGTATCCAGCCCTGTGGTTGGGCTGGCTGTCGGCCCCAGACTGGGCACCGACGCGCTATGGAGCTCCAGCTCCACAGCGGGGCTGAACGTCGTGCCCACTCTGGGCACCGACGCAGAGATGGTCTCCAACCACAGAGCTGTGTTGGCGACCGTCGCTGTAGCCTCCGTGCGAGGAGTAGGCACGGGGCGTACTGGACTGGGGGAACGCACCAGTGGTCTGATGCGAGGCGCTGGCACGGGTCGCACCGGGCTGGGGAAACGCACCGTTGGGTTGGTGCGTTGAGCTGGTACAGGTCGCACCGGGCTGGGGAAACGCACCGTTGGGCTGGTGCGTTTAGCTGGCACGGGTCGCACCGGGCTGTAGACACGCACCATAGGGCTGGTGCGTGGAGCAGGCGCGGACCGTACCGGGCTGGGGAAACGCACCGTAGGGCTGGTGCGTGGAGCAGGCGCGGGCCGTACCGGGCTGGGGAAACGCACCGTTGGGTTGGTGCGTTTAGCTGGTACGGGTCGCACCGGGCTAGTGTTGCGCACCGATGGTTTGGTGCGCAGAGTCGGTCTCCTCTTCCTCCGACTCTGGACCGGCGCTGGAGGCACCGGACTGGGAACTGGCGCTGGAGCACGACTGTCCCTGTCGTCCCTACTCCACCGCCAATCCCCATCCTGTGAGGGCTCCTCCGGGAACCCCCACGAGTGAGGGAACAGAAGCACATCGTCGTCGTCTTCCTCCGACTCCTCTCTGTACTCCTGCTCCCACGGCTGTAGGGGCTCCTCCTGGAACCCCCACGAGTGCAGTGGTCAGGGCTCTTCTCCCTCGATCCCCGACCACCCCCATAGCCCCCCCCCAAAATCAGTTTGAGGGGTTTTCTGGGCTCCAGGCTGGTCCTCAACTCTAGCCCGGTGACGTGTCCTCCGTCTCCGGCGCCTCTGCTGCTCCGGACCCCAGCCTTCCTCCACCGAACGATAATGGGAGTGTTCCTCCTCGGTAATTTTCCCCATACCGAGGAGGATATCTCCCAAAGTAATCCCCCGTTGCGTCCCAGGGTGGTGGATCATTCTGTCACGGTGCGCATTATATAAGGGACGGTAAACGGAGCGCTGGTGAAGTGTCATCCTTTTATTTGAAAATGAGATGTACTCACAAAGCATTTACAAAAAAAGGAGAGTGAAAAACAAAAACACGATTCAAACAAAACACGGTGACTTACTTGCTGTGAGCAGAAAAGCAGACAAGCAGGAACAATGATCCACACACAGGTGGAAATGTGAGGAGCTTAAATACACTCCCCAATCAGAGACAACGCTAGACAGCTGTCTCTGATTGGGGATGATAATCTCTCTAATAAGTGTGTGAGGACTTGGTTGTGTGCCTCTCTCCTCCCCTAGGTGGGAGTAAGAGGCCTTACCACAACCAAGCCCTCACAGTTTTCCCAGATTCCCTGTTTTATCCGCAGCTTGGGAGATGGGAAGTTAATTACTGTACAGCTGTGGGGCTTGAAGATTCTTCCTGAGTCTTCCATCATATCTGGGAAAGAAAGAGGAACTCCAGACATACTCAAGTGTAAAGAGCAACTACAAATACGGCCTTGATGCTTCTTCATATATTCAAACCTATTTGAATTTGTAATGGGGGAGGCAGAGGGAGACTAAAACTAGAAGGGGTGGAGATAAATGAAGGATGAAAAATATATTACATTTCCAGGCGTCCACTTTTAGTAAGTCAGAAGCAGCTACCTGTTAGATAATGAAAATGGACGTCGGAACACAGTGTGGTCTTTGTGTGTGGCTTTAATCTCCCAGGTCCAACATAAATTACACTATTGGCCTCCTGGCACACTTAGTGGGCATTCTCCCGTAAACCCCCCCAAAGCTTGCTTGCGCTGTGATTGGTTACAAGACACATAATATGCCCTATGGCCCTATCAACATCAAGCATACCTGAGACATGATTGCACTCACAGAGGCATTAATAACCATAACATATTCACGCAGGGAGAGTTGTTCTCTGTAGTCTAGTAACCAGATACAAACCAGAAATCCTATATTATGTTTAATATTATGTGTGAGATCGTTTTTGAGAGCAGCTAACACTTCAGTCAAGGTCGGCAGGGGGTTGACAACAGGCTACTGCTATAAACACATTTCATAGACATACTGTTTGTGGTCCTGTGGGTTGAAATGGCTGAATGTTTGCCCTGTTATTGTTAGGAGTTATGCTGGCATATGGCAGTGGTGGTGGGTTACCCTAGTAATCCCCTGCCTTTGAATGGCACCGGGCTCTCTTTGTCCCTTTACTTGAGATCTGAAAGCAGATAATCACACTCTCTGATGTCATTTTAGAGAACAGAATGGAAAAGATGAAACAGATGAAAATGTTGATGATAGAGACAGACGGAGACATTATGCTCTCTCAGTTGCCATAGAAACATACAGTTGATGTCGGAAGTTTACATACACCTTAGCCAAATACATTTAAACTCAGTTTTTCACATTTCTTCAAATTTAATCCTAGTAAAAATTCCTTGTCTTAGGTTAGTTAGGATCACCATTTTATTTTATGAATGTGAAATGTCAGAATAATAGTAGAGAGAAATATTTATTTCAGCTTTTATTTCTTTCATCACATTCCCAGTGGGTCAGAAGTTTACATACACTCAATTAGTGTTTGGTAGCATTGCCTTTAAATTGTTTAACTTGGGTCAAACGTTTCAGGTAGCCTTCCACAAGCTTCTCACAATAAGTTGTGTGAATTTTGGCCCATTCCTCCTGACAGAACTGGTGTAACTGAGTCAGATTTGTAGGCCTCCTTGCTCGCACACGCTTTTTCAGTTCTGTCCACAAATTTTCTATAGGATTGAGGTCAGGGCTTTGTGATGGCCACTCCAATAACTTTACTTAGTTGTCCTTAAGCCATTTTGCCACAAATTTGGAAGTATGCTTGGGCTCATTGTCCATTTGGAAGACCCATTTGCGACCAAGCTTTAACTTCCTGACTGATGTCTTGAGATGTTGCTTCAACATATCCACATAATTTTCCTTCCTCATGATGCCATCTATTTTGTGAAATGCACCAGTCCCTCCTGCAGCAAAGCACCCCCACAACATGATGCTGCCACCCCCGTGCTTTACAGTTGATATGGGGTTCTTCGGCTTGCAAGCCTCCCCCTTTTTCCTCCAAACATAACGATGGTCATTATGGCCAAACAGTTCTATTTTTCTTTCATCAGACCAGAGGACATATCTCCAAAAAGTACAATCTTTGTCCCCATGTGCAGTTGGCTTTTTTATGGCGGTTTTGGAGCAGTGGCTTCTTCCTTGCTGATCGGCCTTTCAGGTTATAGGACTCGTTTTACTGTGGATATAGATACTTTTGCACCTGTTTCCTCCAGCATCTTCACAAGGTCCTTTGCTGTTGTTCTGGGATTCATTTGCACTTTTCACACCAAAGTACGTTCATCTCTAGGAGACAGAAGCAGTATGACAGTATGACGGCTGAGTGTTTATACTTGCGTACTATTGTTTGTACAGATGAGTGTGGTATCTTCAGGCGTTTGGAAATTGCTCCCAAGGATGAACCAGACTTGTGGAGATCTACAATTGTCCTTCTGAGGTCTTGGCTGATTTCTTTTGATTTTCCCATGATGTCGAGCAAAGAGGCACTGAGTTTGAAGTTAGGCCTTGAAATACATCCACAGATACACCTTCAATTGACTCAATGATGTCAATTAGCCTATCAGTCATTTTCTGGAATTTTCCAAGCTGTTTAAAGGCACAGTCAACTTAGTGTATGTAAACTACTGACCCACTGAAATTGTGATATATTTAATTATAAGTGAAATAATCTGCCTGTAAACAATTGTTGGAAGAATTACATGTGTCATGCACAAAGTAGATGTCCTGACCGACTTGCCAAAACTATTATTTGTTAACATGAAATCTGTGGAGTGGTTGAAAAATGAGTTTTAATGACTTCAATCTAAGTGTATGTAAACTTCCGACTTCAACTGTACACTTCAAGTCAGAGGAATAATAATATGTTTTGTGTGTGTGTGTGTTGCTGCCATCAAGGTGTGGTCACTACTGTGATCAATACCTCTCTCTCTCTTGGTCCATCTTATCATCACACTTCATGGGGGTGTGAGTCTATGCATGGTAGGACACACACAAACATACACACACACACACACACACACACACACACACACACACACACACACACACACACACGGTCAAACACTCTTTCAGTCTGCACCAGTCAACCAGTATTTGCTAGTTATCTCCCAACATGGTGACATACAGCCAGAACTGACGGAAAACGTGTGGCGAGACAGCATTTGCCGCAATACCTTTCAACACTTTCAAAGCAGCAGCACCAATGTTCAGAACCCCGATGCTTGCTCTAAAAATTAACATGCATCGTTGTGGTACTGTTTTGTAAACATTAGGAATCTATTTTTCATATCAGTGTGAAATAATTTTCAAAAAACAAAAGGTTTATAGGGTTAGTGTTCCCACACAGCCATATCTCTGTTACAGTGCTTGTTTGCGAAAGACACCTGTGCTAATTAGCTAGCAAGCGTGCTCCAAACACCTGTGTGCAAGCTAACTGGGGAGGAAGTGTAGTTCGTCAACTGGAGGCACACACAGTGTATGGATCTGTGAAAAACTGCTACAGTAAGTGTATCTTTTTTATTTCAACGATTTTTTCTCACTAACATGACATTCATAAACCATTTAAAACCGTTAAAACACAGAATTGTAGCCAAATGTCAGCGAATGTGATGGATAAGGGTTTTTGACAGATAGCTTTAGAGCAGCCTAGCTAGATAACTAGGTAGCTAACATTAGCTAGCTAGGATGATGCAATAATGCACTCGGCAGCTAACATTAATCATTTAGATTATTATTAGTTTGTTATTTTATTCCCACTGCTGGTGATTAGTCAGACAATATGAACACATCTGTCCCACCATAACAGATTGATGAGAAGTTATGGATTCTAGCACCACCATAACTCACAACAGAAACTAGCTTTATGATTAGCTAGTGAATAGTGACATGTACTGATATGAACTGGCAATGCAGGTTTGATTAGAATAGAGTGCAATAGAATGAGTGACAATCAATCAAATCTACTTCATGAATTGAATATATGGATTTTGCAGGCAATCAGTTCCTACAGTGAGCTCCAGGAAACCAACCTCTGTTGGGCCAGATGGAGACCAGGACAACAACACAAGGTTAGTGGTTTTATGACTTGTGTCTAGTGTTAAATGTAACTCTGCCTTTTTACAATGTCTACTGTGGATAGTGTTAAATGTAACCCTGCCTTACATTGCAGAAGATCACTGTAATCAGATGAACAACTAATACGCAGGACACTCGCCCGATAGTTGTCCCCATTAAAGCAGGGCAGTGTGAACAGAATTGTCTCATTGAGCAAACACTCCTAAATATTAATGGTAAAAGCAGAGCAATGTACTATATAGACATATTCCTAATATTTCAGACTTCACATTTTCTCAGAACACAAATAAATGGGCCTATTTTTAGGCTATAAATACATAGCTTAGGCTATAAAAACACGGTGTTACATTTCCCCTGGCCAGGCCCAGATGGGATCAGAGCGCATAGGCTTCTCTAGGCTACCTGCAGCTATGGCTACAGTTGATCAGACTGAAGCACAGACTAATTGTGCACGTTGACAATTTGTATTAAACATTTTTGGTGTCGGGTATGAGCTTCCATATAAAACAGCTCCTCTCCTCACTCCTCACTTATACCCACGTTTTAGTCACAATTTGCTTTTACCACATGTAATGATTTGCATGATATTCATACAAATGAGGCCTGGTTTGTTATAATGTTGTAAGGCAGGCCTACTGTACTTTTATATTTGTATGAGAGGGTTAATTGTACATTTTTGATAGGCTAACGTTACTTGATGAAGACATGCCGTTATAGCAACTCTGTGCTTTTGTCTTAAAACGAAAATGTAATGAGTCTAGCCTACAGATGAGAAAATAAACCCTTTAATTGTCTGCACATACATGCTTGTGAATTGTTGCATTATTCAAGAGTGTAATATATTTTAGGAGAAAAGTTTCTGTCATTGTTGACTAGTTTGTGCTTACTGCCTAGTAGTGTCTACTGTTATATTTACGGTCAATTTGAGCTGCGGACCAAGAATGTCACTGTGATGAGGCACACATGTGGCAAACTAAAGATCCACACTAAACAGTTTTGTGAGATCTTTAGTTGGTGTTTATTTTACTCTGGTGGCAGTCACATGAAAGGTGCACATTCCATGGTGACTGTAATCAAAGTGAAACATACAAGGTGAAGTTGAACCAACAATGTTTTAATATTAATATGCATGTCTCTTTGTCTTACCGGTTCCTGGAAATGCCTAGTAGGAGGGGCCGCGAACAGGAAACCGACTATATGACATCCTGAAGGGGAGGAGTTGGTCTATTAAGAGTTTTAGACTTAAAACTCATGAATGTTTGTTTGAAGGTGTACTAATGGTAATGTAACTGGTTGAAGATTATCAATGTATAGTTGGGGAGCTTGCCAATGCTCTGTGAACTATGAACTGTATAGTAATTAACTAATGAAGAGTTATGATTGGTCAGTTTGAAAATGAAGGAGGAGATTAAAACTATAAAAGAACAGATTCAATGTTTGGAAAGGGAGAAAGAAAAAGGGGCTGTTTGGTTGGATCAGTAGCCAACTGTGTAACGTTTTGTTTTGTTTTGTTTTGTTTTGTTTTGTTTTGTTTTGTTTTGTTTTGTTTTGTTTTGTTTTGTTTTGTTTTGTTTTGTTTTGTTTTGTTTTGTTTTGTGATGAGTTGCACTCTGAACAAATTATTTTTATGTTTTCCTGCTGAATTTCTGAGTTAAACGTGGACTTACAAAGGACATTTTGTTTTGGACCGTGTTGCATTTTTTGGAATTAGTGGCACCCTGAAATAAATGAGATTTGTTTCCATGGACATTTCTGAAGTTTTTCAATTTTTTTCTGCTGGTTTAGCCAACGCACTGACCACCTTACCACAGTCACATTGACAGCCGCAATGAAAGGTAAGGCAAGGACGTAATGTTAATTGAAAAGTAGAATTCTCTTTCGCCACCCCGCTTCTCAGACTCTCCTTCATATCTCGTAGTGGGAATAGAGCCTCAGAGTTTGTGCTTTATGACATTTTGCGGTTTGTGCTACTCACACAAACCGCAGAGAGAGAGAGCCTCCGAGAGACAGAGAGGCATTCAATCAAAGCTGGTCAGTGTTTTTTCTGGGATATATAAATTATTGTAATTGTTTCTTGCTCAGTTCTCAGCATCTTGGCTATCGACTTCGATTGAAAAGGGCCCAATTCCATCCTGAGTCTACTACATGCCAATTAGCAGACACTTTCATCCAAAGCGACTTACAGTCATGTGTGCATAGATGTTTTACGTATGGGTGGTCCCGGGAATCAAATTTTCCATCCTGGTATTGCAAGAGCAATACTCTACCAACTGAGCTACAGAGGAACACATGTGTTAGGTGATTCACTGGGCCAGTGTTGTGTGACTGACATGGGTTCAAACATAATTTGAAATCATTTTAAATACCTAACACAAAGTGTTCTTTGTTTGTCCCCATATGATAAACATTTTTGGTTCCACGCAGAACCCTGTTAGAATCTATGTAGAACCCTCTGTGGAAAGGGTCCTACATGGAACCCTAAAAAGGGTTATTCAAAGGGTTCTCCTACGGGGATAGCCAAATAACCATTTTAGGTTCTAGTTAGCACCATATTTTTTGTAAAAGTGTAGCTGTGCTTGATTGAGCAAACCCTAACCCACCTGACCCTCCAGACAGGCCCAGTTACCACCATAGCATGTGTTAGTGCCTCAAGCTCTCGTAAAATACAATCCTTCTCAGCTGGAGATTAATCTCCAGTTACATGCCTGCTGTGCAGTGGAAGCCTCCGTGCTTAGACACACCAATGATTGTGTTCTTGTTTTTCGCAATCTATGAGGCAATGAGAACATTGTGAGATTCCGGAGGCCTGTCAAATGCAGAGGCGTACAGTGACAGATCACATTCTGATGCATGCTATTACACAGCAGATACAGTCGATATTTGATAGACATATTGGTAGACTTACGAGAGAGTTCTCTCCAGCCGACTGCCTGTGGACCCGATGATCTCCCCCAGAGTGCAGAACATCTGGCCCAGGAAGTCCTGTAGGAGGGGTACCAGAGTTAGAACAACACCTAGTTCCTATTATGCTTTGTTTGGAGGGGCATCAGATTTGTCACAACACCTAGCTTCTATTATGCTTTGCCTGGAGGGGCATCAGATTTAGCACAACACCTAGCTCATATAATCCCATAGTATCACGTGCCAGACAGGCTCTGTTCTTATTGTTACTGCCACGCCTGCTCCCGCTCTCCCTCCTGCCCAGCACTGTGCACTCCTGCCACCATCATTACGCACACACGTTTCCCTCGTCACGCGCATCAGCGATTCATTGGACTCACCTGGACTCAATCACCTGTGTTATTACCTCCCCTATATCTGTCTGTTCCTCAGTTCTGTTCCCAGCTTCAGCATTATTGTCGTATATCGTTTTGTTACCTTGTTCTGACGCTGTAGTTGACGCTCTCCAGCATCAGTTCTTACAGTTACGTTATTGCAGATACACTGTTTGGACGGGACAGAGGGTTTGAATCATGGGTGTCATACATCTCATAAATCTGAGGGGACACATAGTATGTGGGTGAAGTTGGAGAATTTAGCATTTTTCACCTGAAAACAGCTTGTTACCGCTATCTAGAAAAATAATCAATATATTTTTTTAAAACGGTATGTTTATTTTTCTGCATATTCAACGATGCCTTGTTTTGGGTCTACCAAGAAACACTGTGTGCAGCCTGGTCACCAGAAACACATGTCGATTTCGGACGTTTGAGAAGGTCCTGATGATGTCGATATATGCCAACCTCGGCGCTCACCCAAAAAATGAAAAAACTATGGGACAGCATTGGGATTACACTCACAGCCAGACCCCACTGCTTAGACCACTGCACTACAGCAGCTCACAATTCTCTAGCAAGCAGGGAGAGTACTTGATGAAACTAAATGGAAACAACCATTTTTTAACAATTATTTAGTTTTATACTTTCCCCAAACCATAACCCTAACTAAATAACGTGGAATTAATACCTAAACTTAACCCTTTGAGTAGTTTCTATTTAAACCCTGTAACCATGCGGAATTAACCCTGTAACCACGCATAACTAATGGGTATAAATTTGACATTGACTTGAAACTATGCGACGAGGTTGCTGTGTGACCCTGATTTAGCCCACTGCAGTAAAATACCTAAAAGATAATATGGCAACTATACGGGTAGTATGGCAACTATTCATCTGAGTCCTTGAACTTGACCATTATAAAATTAAGGACACCTATGGCATGGCAGCTGATACTGTCCACGGATCATGGTTCACTGTTCATACAATTTTGATTGATACAATGCAATAAATGCTGTGAAAATCAGTCAAGATCACAGTTACATAAGAATTCAGACCCTTTACGCAGTACTTTGTTGAAACACCTTTGGCAGCAATTACAGCCTCGTGTCTTCTTGGGTATGGCGCTACAAGCCTGGCACAACTGTATTTGGGGAGTTTCTCCCATTTTTGTCTGCAGATCCTCTCAAGCTCTGTCAGGTTGGATGGGGAGCGTCACTGCACAGCTATTTTCAGGTCTCTCCAGATATGTTAGATCGGGCTCAAGTCCGGACTGGGCCACTCAAGGACATTCAGAGACTTGTCCACAAGCCACTCCTGTGTTGTCTTGGCTCTGTGCTTAGGGTTGTTGTCCTGTTGAATGTTGAACCTTTGCCCTAGTCTGAGGCCCTGAGCGCTCTGGAGCAGATTTTTATCAAGGATCTCTCTGTACTTTGCTCCGTTCACCACTGCCTCGATCCTGACTAGTATCCCAGTCCACGGCATGATGAATGCCACCACCATGCTTCACCGTAGGGATGATCCAGGTTTCCTCCAGACGTGACGCTTGGCATTCAGGCCAAAGAGTTGAATCTTGGTTTCATCAGACCAGATAATCTTGTTTCTCATGGTCTGAGAGTCTTTAGGTGCCTTTTGCTCCAAGCGAGCTGTCATGTGCATTTTACTGAGGAGCGGCTTCCGTCTGGCCACTCTACCATAAAGGCTTGATTGGTGGAGTGCTGCAGAGGTGGTGGTCCTTCTGGAAGGTTCTCTCATCTCAGAGTGCTGCAGAGATGACTGTCCTCCACAGAGAAATTATGGTGCTCTTTCAAAGTGGGTTCTTTGTCTCCTCCCACCAAGGCCCTTCTCCCCCGATTGCTCAGTTTGGACGGGCGGCCAGCTCTAGGAAGAGTCTGGTGATTCCAAACTTCTTCCATTTAAGAATGATGGAGGCCACTGTGTTCTTGGGGACCTTCAATATGGCAGAAATGTTTTGGTACCCTCCCCCAGATCTGTGCCTTCACACAATCCTGTCTCAGACACTACGGACAATTTGTTCAACCTCATGGCTTGGTGTTTGCTCTGACATGCACTGTCAACTGTGGGACCTTATATAGACAGGTGGGTTCCTTTCCAAATCATGTCCAATCAATTGAATTTACCACAGGTGGACTGCAATCAAGTTTTAGAAACATCTTTAGGATGTTTCTAAAATGATTAATGGAAACAGGATGCACCTGAGCTCAATTTCGAGTCTCATAGCAAATGGTCTGAATACTTATGTAAATAAGGTATTTCTGTTTTTTATTTTTAATAAACATTTCTAAAAACCTGTTTTTGCTTTGTCATTGTATTTAATCAATTTTAGAATAAGGCTGTAACGTAACAAAAGCAGGGAATAGGGTGCTATTTGGGACGCATTAGCTCCATACGGTTACCGTCAGGGTAGCACTTTAGTTTACAGTGCTGAAATAACAGGGTAACATCTGGAAAGTAATAGGAAACAACAGGGAAATAAGACTTGAACGACAAGGTAAGAACACGGTAATAACCCGTTAATAGTTAGTATGTAGCTTCTAAATACTGATATAAAGTTATATGAATTTTCTTGGTTATGTAGAAACAATTATTTGTTCCTGAAGAACTATCAATAATAGAAGCTAATAAGCAGAAGTTATGTAGTAAGTATTTAAGGCCATTTCCCTCTTCTCAGCAGCACAGTCTATACTTATTAAGAATGTACTTGGAACTGTTTATTTAAAAGAAACTACATCATACTTACAGTGCCTTCAGAAGGTATTCATACCCTTGACTTATTCCACATTACAGCCTGATTTAAAATAGATTAAATTCCCCCAAAAATCTCACCCATCTACACACAATACCCCATAATGACAACGTGAAGACATGTTTTTAGAAATCTTTGCAAATGTATTGAAATTTAAATACAGTCAATACTTTGTAGAAGAACCTTTGGCTGTGGGAGCGGCGGTGAACAGCGATCTTCAAGTCTTTCAACAGATTTTCAATGGGATTCAAGTCTGGGCATTGGCTGGGCTACTCAAGGACTTTCACAGTTTTGTTCTGAAGCCATTCCAGCGTTGCTTTGGCTGTATGCTTGGGGTCATTGACCTAAGGTCGTTTGCACTCTGAAGCAAGTTCTCATCAAAGATTTGCCTGTATTTGGCTCCATTCATTGTTCCCTCTTTCCTTACCAGTCTGCCAGTCCCTGCCACTTAAAAGCATCCCCAGAGCATGATGCTGCCACCACCATGCTTCACAGTAGGGATGGTGTTAGATGGGTGATGAGCTGTGCCTGGTTTTCTCCAGACATAGTGCTTTTCATTCAAGCCAAAGAGTTATATTTTTGTCTCATCAGACCACTGAATCTTTTGCCTTATGATCTCAGTCTATCAGGTGCCTTTTTGCAAACTCCAGGTGTGCTGTCATGTGCCTTTTTCTCAAGAGTGTCTTCCATCTGGCCAATCTCCCATAAAGCCTAGATTGGTGAAGTGCTGTAGAGACTGTTGTCCTTCTGGCAGGTTCTCCCATCTCAGCCTAGGACCTCTGTAGCTCTGTCAGAGTGGTGATTGGGTTCTTGGTCACCTCCCTGACCAAGGTCCTTCTTGCCCGGTTGCTCAGTCTGGTCGGACGCAGAGCTGAGCGATTAGTTCCATATTCTTTTCAATTTCCAAATGATGGAGACTGCTGTGCTTTTGAAAACTTTTCACACTGTTTTATACCGTTCCCCCGATATATGCCTCATTACAATTATATCTCAGAGATCTACGGACAGTTCCTTGAACTTCATGGTATAGTTTCTGCTCTGAAATGCACTGTCAACTGTGGGACCTTATATAGACGTGTGTTTCATTCTAAATCATGTCCAAACAATTTAATTGGCCACAGGTGGACTCCAATCAAGTTGTAGTGACATCTCCAGGATGATCTCCAAGAGTGTCATAGCAAAGGGCTGTGAATACTTACAGTACCAGTCAAAAGTTTGGACACACCTACTTATTCAAGGGTTTTTCTTTATTTTTACTATTTTCTACATTGTAGAATAATAGTGAAGACATCAAAACTATGAAATAACACATATGGATTAATGTAGTAACCAATAAAGTGCTAAACATATATTTTATATTTGAGATTCTTCCCTTTGCCTTGATGACAGCTTTGCACACTCTTGGCATTCTCTCAACCAACTTCATGAGGAATGCTTTTCCAACAGTCTTAAAGGAGTTCCCACATATGCTGAGCCCTTGTTGGCTGCGGTCCAACTCATCCCAAAACATCTCAATTGGGTTGAGGTTGGGTGATTGTGGAGGCCAGGTCATCTGATGCAGCACTCCATCACTCTCCTTGGTCAAATAGCCCTTACACAGCCTGGGGGTGGGTTTTGGGTCATTGTCCAGTTGAAAAACAAATGATAGTCCCACTGAGCGCAAACCAGATGGGATGGCGTATCGCTGCAGAATGCTGTGGTAGCCATACTGATTTAAGTGTGCCTTGAATTAAATAAATCACTGACAGTGTCACCAGCAAAGCACCCCCAAACCATCACACCTCCTCCTCCATGCTTCACGGTGGGAACTAAAACATAGGTCGATCATCCGTTCACCTACTCTGTGTCTCACAAAGACACGGCGGTTGGAACTAAAAATCTTGTACTTGGACTGATCAGACCAAAGGACAGATTTCCACTGGTCTAATGTCCATTGCTCATGTTTCTTGGCCCAAACAAGTCTCTTCTTCTTATTGTTGTCCTTTAGTAGTGGTTTCTTTGCAGCAATTCGACCATGAAGGCCTGATTCATACAGTCTCCTCTAAACAGTTGATGTTGTGATGTGTCTGTTACATGAACTCTGTGAAGCATTTATTTGGGCTGCAATCTGAGGTGCAGTTAACTCTAATGAACTTATCCTCTGCAGCAGAGGTAACTCTGGGTCTTCCTTTCCTGTGGTGGTCCTCGTGAAAGCCAGTTTCATCATAGCGC
This sequence comes from Thymallus thymallus, assembly GCA_023634145.1. Taxonomy (NCBI): domain Eukaryota; kingdom Metazoa; phylum Chordata; class Actinopteri; order Salmoniformes; family Salmonidae; genus Thymallus; species Thymallus thymallus. Next base: position 24,229,487 of record CM042409.1, on the reverse strand, counting down.
TTCATGTTTAAAAAAAAAATCAAATACAGTGGGGAGAACAAGTATTTGATACACTGCCGATTTTGCAGGTTTTCCTACTTACAAAGCATGTAGAGGTCTGTAATTTTTATCATAGGTACACTTCAACTGTGAGAGACGGAATCTAAAACAAAATCCAGAAAATCACATTGTATGATTTTTAAGTAATTCATTTGCATTTTATTGCATGACATAAGTATTTGATCACCTACCAACCAGTAAGAATTCCGTCTCTCACAGACCTGTTAGTTTTTCTTTAAGAAGCCCTCCTGTTCTCCACTCATTACCTGTATTAACTGCACCTGTTTGAACTCGTTACCTGTATAAAAGACACCTGTCCACACACTCAATCAATCAAACAGACTCCAACCTCTCCACAATGGCCAAGACCAGAGAGCTGTTTAAGGACATCTGGGATAAAATTGTAGACCTGCACAAGGCTGGGATGGGCTACAGGACAATAGGCAAGCAGCTGGTGAGAAGGCAACAACTGTTGGCGCAATTATTAGAAAATGGAAGAAGTTCAAGATGACGGTCAATCTCCCTCGGTCTGGGGCACCATGCAAGATCTCACCTCGTGGGGCATCAATGATCATGAGGAAGGTGAGGGATCAGCCCAGAACTACATGGCAGGACCTGGTCAATGACCTGAAGAGAGCTGGGACCACAGTCTCAAAGAAAACCATTAGTAACACACTACGCCGTCATGGATTAAATTCCTGCAGCGCATGTCCAGGCCCGTCTGAAGTTTGCCAATGACCATCTGGATGATCCAGAGGAGGAATGGGAGAAGGTCATGTGGTCTGATGAGGCAAAAATAGAGCTTTTTGGTCTAAACTCCACTCGCCTTGTTTGGAGGAAGAAGAAGGATGAGTACAACCCCAAGAACACCATCCCAACCGTGAAGCATGGAGGTGGAAACATCATTCTATGGGGATGCTTTTCTGCAAAGGGGACAGGACGACTGCACCGTATTGAGGGGAGGATGGATGGGGCCATGTATCGCAAGATCTTGGCCAACAACCTCCTTCCCTCAGTAAGAACATTGAAGATGGGTCGTGGCTGGGTCTTCCAGCATGACAACGACCCGAAACATACAGCTAGGGCAACTAAGGAGTGGCTCTGTAAGAAGCATCTCAAGGTCCTGGAGTGGCCTAGCCAGTCTCCAGACCTGAACCCAATAGAAAATCTTTGGAGGGAGCTGAAAGTCCGTATTGCCCAGCGACAGCCCCGAAACCTGAAGGATCTGGAGAAGGTCTGTATGGAGGAGTGGGCCAAAATCCCTGCTGCAGTGTGTGCAAACCTGGTCAAGAACTACAGGAAACGTATGATCTCTGTAATTGCAAGCAAAGGTTTCTGTACCAAATATTAAGTTCTGCTTTTCTGATGTATCAAATACTTATGTCATGCAATAAAATGCAAATGAATTACTTAAAAATCATACAATGTGATTTTTCTGGATTTTTGTTTTAGATTCCATCACTCACAGTTGAAGAGTACCTATGATAAAAATTACAGACTTCTACATGCTTTGTAAGTGGGAAAACCTGCAAAATCGGCAGTGTATCAAATACTTGTTCTCCCCACTGTAGTTGCTTTTGAATACAGTTTTAAGGCCCAGTAAGTAAGCTGAAACTATGGTAAAACTATAAAGAAAGTAATGGTAATTTACATAGCATTTACAAGTAGAGTGCTGAAATAACTTGGTAAAGACCGGAAAAAACAAGGCGGCAACGACAAGGTAACTACCCAGCTACAAGCAAAGACCCAAAAGCTACATTTTGAGGTTGACCCACACAGTATAAGAATGATGTAGTTCCTCAAATGTTTCATTCCTAATAAGTATAGACGGTGCTGCTGAGGGAAATGGCCTTAAAAACTTATTAGTCTCGATTATTGATAGCTCTTCAGTAACTAATAATGTTTTTAACATAACAACCAGGATTATTCATATAACTTTATATCAGTATTTAGAAGCTACATACTAACTATTAACGGGTTATTACCGTGTTCTTACCTTGTTGTTAAAGTCTTATTTCCCTGTTTCCTATTACTTTCCAGATGTTACCCTGTTATTTCAGCACTGTAAACTAAAGTGCTACTCAGTTATTTTATTGACTAACCTTCTGCTCATCCACAAAGGTTTGCAATAGAGAGAGAAAAACAGATCTGTTAATTGGAAATCTGCAGAGACAAAAAATTACATTACATTTTGTTTTCAGAAAATATTTTTCTGTTCATTATTACGACATTCTCCCCATGAGAAAACATACCAATTAGAAATAAAATCAAAGACTAACCAAATGTAACCACTTTAATTCTCCCTTGAGAGTTCATGACATGCAAATATGTAAGTATGCTTATATTAATTGTATAAAGTCACCAATGTGCTTACATGTTTGGAAATGTTTGAACTTCTGGTGTCCACATTATACCTGTAAGAAATAAGAACAATAAATCAGCACCTGCTGATGCGTTGAATTCACCAAAAATCCAATATACCTTAACTCTTGCATATGTTCATTCCATTTTTAGCTGCTATGGGAAGGAATACATTCAAGCAGCATATTAAACTGGTATAATATTGTAGATTACTTTGACAAGTAAAGAATATTTACCAGGGCATATTATTTAGGTATAAATCAGATTATTTCACATGGGGGAGATGTGGGTGTCAGGCTCTGGCCATAGAGAAGCCTAATTGCTTCTCTATGTAGCTATGGTCAGAGTCTGACAGTGTCGTTCTTTTCTGTTTCTGTGGGGGGTTTAGGTTGGATCCCTAATTAGAGGCAGCTGCACGGCATTGTCTCTAATTAGGGATCCAATATATGTCGAGTCTGTCTTTCACTTTGGTGTGGGTTGTTATCGTTACATATCGATGTATGTCGCAGTCACGGTGAAGTTAGTGTGTTTTGTGAACGTGACGTTTTTTCCTAATTCATATTACATAGTACAAATAAAGAATGTCGAACTACTATCCCTGCGCTGCGTCTTGGTCTCTCCAAACACCCGTTCGTGACAGAACAACCCACCACTGCGAGACCAAGCAGCGCGACTGAGGAGAGAGAGGGAGAGCGAGGACTGCGCGCCAGTACCTATTCCCACGTGGCCTAGGGTGAAGCCTGAGGACAGGGGTAGGTTCATGAAGCAATGGAGGAGGATGGAGAAGGCAAGATCTGTCATGACTGTGAGCACCACACCATCGGGGCACGGCCAGAGCCCGGAGAGGCTGAAAAAGGGGAGTCGCACGCCACTTCGAATGCCCACAGATCTGGATCGGGAGCGGCCAGAGGGGTTCGAGGAATAACCGGAGGAGGAGCGGACGAGGTGGTGGAGAGCCTGGAATGCTCTTCCTCTGGAGAAGCTGAGGGATCCGCTGGTTATACAGGCGTTGGTGGACTTCAAGCGCCAGATGACTCTCGTGGCGAGGCATATGGTTGGACCGGAACCTCCAGTGAAGGTCAGCAGCCCTGCACCTCCAGCGAAGGTCGGCGCCCCCGCACCTCCAGCGAAGGTCGGCGCCCCCGAACCTCCAGCGAAGGTCGGCGCCCCCGAACCTCCAGCGAAGGTCGGCGCCCCCGAACCTCCAGCGAAGGTCGGCGCCCCCGAACCTCCAGCGAAGGTCGGCGCCCCCGAACCTCCAGCGAAGGTCGGCGCCCCCGAACCTCCAGCGAAGGTCGGCGCCCCCGAACCTCCAGCGAAGGTCGGCGCCCCCGAACCTCCAGCGAAGGTCGGCGCCCCCGAACCTCCAGCGAAGGTAAGTCCACCGGTACCCAGTCCGGGTCCAGCCGTCTGCTCCGCCTGTGCCAGAAAAGGTCCGCTCCACCGGTGCCCAGTCCGGGCCCGGTTGTTTTCCCCGCTCCAGGGCCGGATCCGTTTACCCCACCGGTGCCCAGGCCAGGCACGGTTGTTTTCCCCGCTCCATGGCCGGAGCCTTTTGCCCCACCGGTACACAGCCCGGGACCGGTGATAAGGAAGGGGCATGGGACAAGACTGTCCACATCGCCGGAGCCGCCCCCGATGGACTAGTTTTCCCTCCCATTTACCTCCCCGTGTTTTGTGTTTTTTTTCGTCTAGGCGTCCGGGAGTCCGCGCCTTTGGGGGGGGGTACTGTCAGGCTCTGGCCATAGAGAAGCCTAATTGCTTCTCTATGTAGCTATGGTCAGAGTCTGACAGTGTCGTTCTTTTCTGTTTCTGTGTGGGGTTTAGGTTGGATCCCTAATTAGAGGCAGCTGCACGGCATTGTCTCTAATTAGGGATCCAATATATGTCGAGTCTGTCTTTCACTTTGGTGTGGGTTGTTATCGTTACATATCGATGTATGTCGCAGTCACGGTGAAGTAAGTGTGTTTTCTTTACGTCCGTTTCATTAGTGTGTTTTGTGAACGTGACGTTTTTTCCTGTAGTGTTTGTTTTTTGGTTTTGTATAGTTTGTCGTATGTTTTGTATTGTACATAGTAATTCATATTACATAGTACAAATAAAGAATGTCGAACTACTATCCCTGCGCTGCGTCTTGGTCTCTCCAAACACCCGTTCGTGACAGTGGGAAGCTAAAAGGCTTTTTTTTTTGCCAGCTGCTATCAAGCTGCTAGCGGAGAAGCCTACAGCACAAAACAAGGTCATGTAAAATAAACCTAAACTTTCATTACATGTAGCTATTATTAAAATATGCATTGAAATTAGCTAACAGTGGTGATCATGTTTTAACCATTATGTCAGTTTCAACGAGAGTTACTATCAGTCTTATAATTTTTTTATTTTTTTATTTCACCTTTATTTAACCAGGTAGGTCAGTTGAGAACAAGTTCTCATTTGCAACTGCGACCTGGCCAAGACAAAGCAAAGCAGTGCGACAAAAACAACAGAGTTACACAGTAAACAAACATAGTCAAAAAAAAAAAGGAGTAGTAATCAGTCTCTTTGATACCGACACCAACTCCTTGTGACTCCTTGTGAGAGTCATAATATGGACACTGTAAATGTAGATTTTGTAAAACTATTTTTTCTAGAAAACAATGTGCTATCAATTGGTGGTTTGACTAAAAACTATTGTACTTCATGCTACTTGTTTCAGTACATCTGGAAGCAACCCAAAACTAATTATCTTAGCGATGATGAATTTAATAACTAGTATACACTATATATACAAAAGAATGTGGACACCCCTTGAAATTAGGGGATTCGGCTATTTCAGCCACACCCGTTGCTGACAGGTGTATAACATCGAGCACACAGCCAAGCAATCTCCATAGACAAACATTGGCAGTAGAATGGCCTTACTGAAGAGCAATGACTTTCAACGTGGCACAGTCATAGGATGCCACCTTTCCAACAAGTTTCTGCCCTGCTATAGCTGCCCCAGTCAACTGTAAGTGCTGTTAATGTGAAGTGGAAACGTATAAGAGCAACAACGGCTCTGCCACCAAGTGGCAGGCCACACAAGCTCACAGAACGGAACTGGCGAGTGCTGAAGCATTTAGCACGTAAAAATCATCTGTCCTCAGTTGCAACACCCACTACCGAGTTCCAAACTGCCTCTGGAAGCAACGTCAGCACAATAACTGTTCATCGGGAGCTTCATGAAATGGGTTTCCATGGCCGAGCACACTAGCCTAAGATCACCATGCGCAATGCCAAGCGTCGGCTGGAGTGGTGTAAAGCTCGCTGGACTTCGGAGCAGTTGAAATGCGTTCTCTGGAGTGATGAATCATGCTTCACTATCTGTCAGTCCGACAGACTAATATGTGTTTTAGAGGTTGCCAAGGCGAACGCTATCTGCCCCAATGCATAGTGACAACTGTAAAGTTGGGTGAATGAGGAATAAGGGTCTGGGGCTGTTTTTCATGGTTCGAGCTAAGCCCCTTAGTTCCAATCTTAACGCTACAGCAATGACATTCTGAACAATTTTGTGCTTCCAACTTTGTGGCAGCAGTTTGGGGAAGGCACTTTCCTATTTCAGCATGACAATGCCCCTGTGCACAAAGCGAGGTCCATATAGAAATGTTTTGTCGAGATCGTTGTGGAAGAACTTGACTGGCCTGCACAGAGCCCTGACCTCAACCCCATCGAACACCTTTGGGATGAATTGTAAAGCCAACTGCGAGCCAGGCCTAATCGCCCAACATCAGTGCCCGACCCCACTAACGCTCTTGTGGCTGAATGGAAACAAGTCGATCGAGGGAAAGATGAACGGAGAAAAGTACAGAGAGATCCTTGATGAAAACCTGCTCCAGAGTGCTCAGGACCTCAGACTGAGACAAAGGTTCACCTTCCAAAAGGACAACGACCCTAAGCACACAGCCAAGATAACAAGTCTCTGAATTTCCTTGAGTGGCCCAGCCAGAACTCGATCGAACACTTCTGGAAAGACCTGAAAATAGCTGTGCAGCGACTCTCCCCATCCAACCTGGTAGAGCTTGAGAGGATCTGCAGAGAAGAAACTCCCCAAATACAGGTGTGCCAAGCTTGTAGCATCTTACACATGAAGACTCTAGGCTGAAATCGCTGCCAAAGGTGCTTAAACAAAGTACTGAGAAAAGGGTCTGAATAATTATTATAATTATTTTGATAAATTTGCCCAAAAATCTAAAAACCTGTTTTTGCTTTGTGATTATGGGGTATTGTGCGTAGATTGATGAGGGAAAAAACGATTTAATCAATTTTAGAAAAAGTCTGTAACTTAACAAAATGTAGAACAAGTCAAGGGGTCTGAATACTTTCCAAATGCACTGTATTGCAGCTTTTAAATAGAGAACAATGGATGAACTTTTTCAATGCTTTTACATTTATTTCTATTTATTTAACTAGGCAAGTCAGTTAAGAACAAATTCTTATTTACAATGACGGCCTACAACGGCAAACTCGGACAACGCTGGGCCAATTGTGTGCCGCCCATGGGACTCCCAATCACGGCTAGTTGTGATACAGTCTGGATTTTAACCAGGTTGTCAGTAGTGACACCTCTAGCACTGAGATGCAGATCCACTGCGCAAATTGGGAGCTCTAGTTAAGGATACTATAGTTATCACGTTTCACATTGGATTTATTAACTACAAAAGGGTAAGACGTGTTTTATTAAAATCATGGTGCCGCTCTGCACACACAAGCTTGTTAGCTAGCTCTTGAAAACTCTAGGCGGCATTGTGTGTAATGGAATGGAACTCGAGTCATGATCAAGGGTTCAAGGTTGAAAGACATTCAAAGTTTGTTCATAGAAGCCCCTCATCAGTAGGTATTAGTCTGTCGGCCTAATTCAGATAACGCATGTCAGAAAAACAAGATGCCCAGCGATCTTATCACCTGCAAAATGTCAGTTGCATGTCGCACCATACACTACACTCCAATGCATGTACAGTACATAGCTTGTCCGCTCCATAACAAGCTGCTCTATCCATTAGTGAAGTAATATAATGTTGAGCTACATAAATGTACAATTTCAGGAGCAGAAAGGAAATTTGGGTGAAATAAGTATGGAACAACATTTTTCCAAAGGGAAATTAACATGAACATTTCACCAGATGTTGGTAACAACCCAAGTAATCCATACATACAAAGAAACCAAAATAAATAAGTTCAGAAATTAAGTTATGTGTAATAATGTGAAATGACACAGGGAAAAAGTATTGAACACACTTACTGATATTTATTTAATACTTTGTACAAAAGCCTTTGTTGGTAATGACAGCTTCAAGACGCCTCCTGTATGGAGAAACTAGTCGCATGCATTGCTCTGGTGTGATTTTGGTCCATTCTTCCACACAAACAGTCTTCAAATCTTCAAGGTTCCGTGGGCCTCTTCTATGAATCTTGATCTTCAGTTCTTTCCATAGATTTTCAATGGGATTTAAGTCAGGTGATTGGCTAGGACATTCTAGCAGCTTTATTTTCTTTCTTTGAAACCAATTGAGAGTTTTCTTGGCTGTGTGTTTGGGATCATTGTCTTGCTGACAATGTCCACCCTCGTTTCATCTTCATCATCCTCGTAGATGGCAGCAGATTTTTGTCAAGAATGTCTCTGTAAATTTGCCCATTCATCCTTCCTTCAATTATGTGAAGTTTGCCAGTACCATTTGCTGAAAAGCAGCCCCACACCATGATGTTCCCACCTCCAAACTTCACTGTTGGTATGGTGTTTTTAGGGTGATGTGCAGTGCCATGACATCCAAACAGTTCAATTTTGCTCTCATCTGACCACACTATATTCTCCCAGTATTTCACTGGCTTTTCCAAATGTTGTGCAGCAAACTTTAAACAAGCTTCAACATGCTTTTTTTCAGTGTGCATACAGCGTGCATACAGGCCATGGCGGTGGAGTGCATTACTTACTGTTTTCTTTGAGACAATAGTACCTGCTAATTGCAGGTCTTTTTGAAGCTCTCCACAAGTGGTCCTTGGCTCTTGGACAACTCTTCTGATTATTCTTTTCACTCCTCTGTCAGAAATCTTGCGAGGAGCACCTGGTCGAGGCAAATTTATGGTGAAATGATTGTCTTTCCACTTCCGTATTATGGCCCCAACAGTGCTCACTGGAACATTCAGAAGCTTAGAAATGCGCCTATAACCAATGCCATCATTATGTTTTGCAACAATTAGGTTGCGAATGTCTTGAGACAGCTCTTTGCTTTTACCCATCATGAGATGTGTCTTGTGTGACACCTTGGCAATGAGACTTTTTTGTAGGCCATCAGTTGGGACTGAACCAGCTGATATTAATTTGCACTGACAGGGGGCTGGATTGCTTTTTAATTACTGATAGTTTTCAGCTGTTGTCTTGGCTTTCCATGCCTTTTTGCACCTCCCTTTCTTCATGTGTTCAATACTTTTTCTCTGTGTCATTTCACAACTTAATTTCTGAACTTATTTGTTTTGGTTTCTTGTATGTATGGATTACTTGGGTTGTTACCAACATCTGGTGAACATTTCATGTCAATAGCACCTTTGGAAATATATTTATTGAGAAAAATGGTAACGTGTTCAATACTTTCACCAGCGGGATAAACCCAAACTTTTTGGGGGATTGAACTGGTCCAGAACTTTATTTTGCTGGTCAGAACAGTGGAATGGAACAAAAACAATAATGGTTCTTTATTATTTTGGTTCCAACCCCTGGCCTAAACACAAGTGAAATCAAATGCTGACATGAGTGAATCACTCTTGACAGCTGTGCATGAATACGAAACTATATTATTATTATTATTTATTACACTCCAACGGACACAAAACATACACAAACACACACACACACACATTCTTTCACACTCTTCACGCATCTGCTACTCTCTCTTTATGATCTATGCATAGTCACTTTACCCCTACCTACATGTAAACATGACCTCGATGACCCCGACTAACCCGTACCCCCTCCATAGCCCTGCACTATTTCTCCTTTAGTTTATTCAGCACATTTTTCTTACTTGCTTTTTAAAAACTTGCATTGTTTGTTAAGGACTCATAAGTAAGCATTTCACTGTTGCATTCGGTGCATGTGACAAATACCATTTTATTTAGTTTGATACATAACCCACACAGAACAGATAAACGTCATGTTTAATAAATAAGCAGTGTGTGTATATGGATACGAAAGATGAATCAAGAATAACAAAGACAAATATATGGATGTGGAGTGAATGGTATTGAATTCCACTGTATGGACTGAAGACCCCCTTGCCCCCCACACCCACGGGAAAACGTGCCACTTTTTTCCTCAAGGCTACCTCGTTATCCCCATGGAGTTCTCTTAAGTGCCAACATGCCGAGTTCCTTTGAAAGGGTTTTTGTTCATGCTTGACAAAAAGAAATCCACTCACTGCTGCGCTCAACATAATATAGAATATTGTGTTTTCTTCTTGTCCGCCGTGCCTCTCTCTCTCCCTCCCTTTTTCTCTGCACCCACTCGTTCCTGTCAAAGTGTTTTTGAAGTCAAACTTTGGAGGATGGCGCTTTGCGTCACGCTAAATAGAAACAGCGACCTTGCCATCACCTGGGTCATTTGGATAGATTTGCCCTTTTGAAGGAGTTCTTCAATAAGACAGAGGAGCCAAATGTTTGACTTGACCGTAATTAACGAAATGAGGTCCTCCGGGACTCCACGGTATAGTCTAAATGAAATACGAAAGCCATTTAAAGGACAGCTAAATCGGGTACTTTGATAGTTGATTTTATTGAAGGTGTACACAGTGTTGATAAGTAGGCAATTCCCTGCATGCTTCAAGACATACACCTCTATTAAATTGGATTCCCAGGAGAAATGGCTGCCGTGTTGAGTGAGTGACAAGGCCCTTGGATGAGATTCAGGTACAGAGCCTATTGTAGTCCTAATAGGGTATTGCAAAGCCCTATGGACCCACTAGGTCTAGGGAGGAATATAGGTAGTATAAAATGGTGAGAAAGACTGAGATGTCAAAATGAGTCTGTCAAAATGAGATTCTCAAACATAATATCACGTATAAAGAGAAAGATGCGTTAATGCTACAATGAAAGCCTTCACTCTTTAACTCCTTAGGTCCTACCGTATCCCAAGCACGTTTTGGACTTCTAACCCTTTTAAAACATTGTGTTTGAGCTACAGACTTCTGTGCCATTGGATTAGTCTATTTCTTCTGCATTTGCATTGATACCAACCATTAGCCTGTCTGTTAAACGATGGCTGAGCTAGATCCCCAAAGGTTGGAGGGCAGAGTCTTCTCACGAAAACATCTGTAGACTCTCAAATACACATGCATGTAATCTGACAAGCCACACAAGAGTAGTTAGGAGGTAAGGAGTTCTTCTACATAGATCATAGGAAATTCAGGGACATAGTGTCTATAATACTGAAATAAACTCACATAGTTGCTGTCACAAACTCCAAACTTCACAAAGTTGTCACTGACTTGTTGGATATTTCATTTCCCACTGAGCAATTAATTTCTGTACTTACAGCATTCTTCTAAATTCATTTTTATCAGGTTTTTGCTTGGCAGACCTTGGCAGATCTGAATGCAACTGTTTATGTCAAATTGCTTTGTGTTCTACTTATAGCCTTGGTTGACCTGAAAAGAAAAATATAAAACACTTTGTGTTGCTAAAGATAAGGGCTGGACATGCAGAAGAAGTGAAAGAAATGCAGATTTTTGCTTGGGTCCTCGGGCCTGATGAGGTTAACAAAATGGTTCATAAAGGATTATTTTGCTGTCCCTGTAGGAGAACCCTTTTGGTTCTAGGTAGTTCCTTTTTTCTAAGAGCTTGGCTTTGTCCTATGAAAATGTAAGATATAGGCACAAGCACTCATTTCTACCAATTCGTCACAAATTAAGTGGTGTCTTTTCAGAAGAAACTGTCCCTGTTTTTTCATTAACTGTCATATCCTGATATGTTTCACCTGTCTGTGTTTGTCCCCTCCCCACACCAGGTGCACCCTATCTCCATCATTAATTAGTTTGGGTATTTAGTCCCTTGGGTTCTGTTGGGGTTTTGCCAGATCGTCTTGCCTAGTCAGTCGTTTCCAGCACTCTCTTGTATTACTAACTCTGCCAGTCTGTTTCCCGGTATTTGGACCTCTACCTGCCTGTTGGATTACGTTCCTGTCTAGCCCCCCATGTGCCTTCGACCTTCTGATCTGCTGCCAAACGAACTCTGCCTGCATTACGGATTACGAGCCTGCCTACTCTGTACCGCCATCCTTCTGATTCCCGGTACCGAACGCTGCCTGAACTACGACTACGAACCTGACTCTCCTTATTGGACGACTGCTATTCAGATCCCCTGTTACAAACATTGCCTGTCATTTACTACGAGCCTGTCTTGCCCCATATATCCTATTAAACAGTCAATCATATCTCTGCCTCCGTGTCCGCTTTTGGGTCCCGTATATCTGTCGTTCTGTCATTAACAGCCTCTCTATTTGTATTTATTTTGGCATAAATCTGCTGCCATATGTTTCAAAAGAGGCGTTTTTAGCAAAAGAACTGATAGCTAATGGCTAATCTATATTGTGAGGAAAAGTAAAAGGGCTCTTCTGAAGACCAAGAAAGCTATAGCAACCACACCATCAAAATCTACCAAAATGGCAGAGAGCAGAGCTCCCCACCATCAAACAATAAGCTTTCTACAGTATCTCTGAACTCCAGAGCCTTTCCCAGTTTTATTAGCCTATCTCCCTCCCTACTCTCCCTCTTTAATTAATCATCCATCTTTCTTTTTCCTCGATCCATCACTTTTAATCGGAATTCCCCCTTACTCGCTTAGTACAAATCCCATCTCTTGCGATGTAAAATTTAATGTAGAGTCTGGCTTCGGTGGTATCAAAAAAAATTACAGCACAGTAGGATAAGCCTGGAAGTGATGGCGAAATTAGATTTAGCGGCATGAGGAGCGATAGACTCGCCCAAAAATGTGGATTGCCCTCATTTACATGGCAGGCGACAGGAACTCGGGGCAGTGCTTTGTAATTGAGACAAAGGACTGGCATTAAACACATTGTGATATCCTGGGAGGTGGAACGTGAATTACCACCAATTACCACATTGATACAAAGCAAATCCTAATGAGAGGGAAACATTATTGTTTTCTGTCGTGAGCATTTGCTAGCTGGGAGGCAAATGATCCTATTCAGAGGCAGAATATAAAAAACCCTAATTACAGGCACGGATAACGCACAGGCTTACCTGGGCTGATAGGGAACCCAGAAAAAGTGATAGCGGCCAGGGGCCCATGGTATGGATTGATTTTTATCCGTGCCTGCTTAATTACATTTATCAACAACAACAACAAAAGGCATTTATAGGCTACTGTAGCCATAAAACAACAGCACAACACCAACTCTGGTTCTTCAGTTCTTCTATTCTTTTATTTCTACCCCACTGATACAGGGCTCTGGTGGGATAGGCTGCCTTTGATAATAAGTTCACCACTATCTTCAATAATTGAGGCAGAGCTGGAGGCTTCTTCTACTTCCATCTTGGTTTGAGTCAAGAGACTTGGCTTTATTTGCCTTTTGGCCGCAGGAGGAACAGCACTAGAATTCTGTTCTCTTGTTAAAATGTTTCCTGGTTTTGGATTTTTTTCTTCAGTTTTTCACTTTCAAAAGAGAAAACAACGAAATTGGGTGTTTTGACATGTCCCCATGTTGGGTGTTTTGACATGTCCCCATGTTGGGTAGTAAGAGATTTGAAACACTAGGTTTGAAATAAAAGATGTCACCAATTATTGTTCCAAAACGATTAAACCATTTTAAATAAATAAATGTAATATCTTTTACCTAATGCTGGCGCTCCAAACGTGCAAATTCCCTTAGAAACCCAGCCATTTTAAAAGCGCAGGACTTGTGCAATGTGCCATGCCTTAATTTTTTGTTTTACAGGAATTATATACATTTGAGAAGAACTGAAGTCGCTACCTTTAAGTACAATTCCTGTATGATACCCAGTTCGTCCACTAGAAAGCAGTAGAAGATCACATGACGTCCCATGACCACTTGAAACCAGATGCGTCTGGTTTGGGTATTGGCTCACTGTGACAAAATGGCTGAAGGTATTTTCAAGCCATACATCTTAAAATGACCCTAGCGATTGGGGGCTTTCAAGTTATCAAGTTTTTTTTACAAACATGCGAGGAAACAAGTGTATTTTCTCATTCACTTTTCCCATTGTAAACAATGAGCTAGATCAACTGCGCATATGGAAGATGCATTGAAGGTAATGTGGATGGAGAAAGAAATGTACTGCATTACGGTGACCACCGGGGTGTACCCTTTTTTTATTTTTTTACGTGACCTAAATTGCATACTCTATGAATATGACCATAGTGCATGAGTTATGGCCTTTTTGGCGGAGTGGGGGGGTATACTTATGACATTGCCAGCATTACGATTTTAGTTTGATTTCCAAAAGCACAAGTGCTGTAGCTTTCGAATGATATGTCACTTTCTATTTTCTGACTGAAATGTATGGAGTTCAAAAAAGCCTTTTTCTTTCTCTGTTTACCCACAAGACAGTATTATATAAGCATTGCTAACTATCTAGACATGAACGCACGCACCACACAGACAGACAGACAGGGGCAATATCGTTGGAAGTTAATTAGCAGATATTGTGTTATGTTTGGATTTTTAAGTGGCTAACCAGGGATGGGATAATGTAACTGGGGCTTTGATTGGATAGTAGCTAGGAGCTTGCAGTGTCTGATTTTGTTTTTAGTAGTGGAAGATTTGTTTATGTCAGTTTGCGGTGGAATGTGAAAAATGCATGTACTTTTCTCAATTGTTTGGCAAGTTACTTATAGGTGGGCCGCTAGCTACTGTTAGCTCGAGATCAACCTGATGGATACCCCTGGACGATAGGATTGAAAACAGCTGTTTTATCCATACAGGGCAACCTTCCAAGGATAGTGTTACCTCCAACTCTCTCTCAGCAAGATGTTCAAAATCAAAACACTCTCTCTGACCTGAACTTTTTCAAAACTCCAGATGAGCCTTTTATCTTCCATTTTGTTTTCCATCCTTCTCTACATGTGCGTCAGACAGTCGTGGTAATATCGAGTATTACCTACTGTAAATGGAAGAAAATTGTGAACTCCCCTACGCTTTTGACAAGTCATTAGACTTTGCAGAGCCGAATGATGTACCTTTGCTTCTCTGTGCTCACGGCTCGATGAGTAGCTGAGTTCTCTTTTCAAAAACTTCAGAACGCAAGGTAATTGACCTGAGGATAGGATCCTCATAATTGAGGAAAGGTGTAGCAAATAAAGACAGGAGTTGCACACATCAGTGGGCCACATCTTGAAACATCTACAGGATATACAGTCATGTGAAAAAGTAAGTTCACCCCCTGGAAAGTTCTCTTTTTTTACATATATGGACAGATGGATATGTAATCTTCACTTCAACACTATTGACAGATAAAGGTTACCCAATTTAACAAATCACTAAAAAAACTAAAAAAAACATTGAAAATGTTATGCAATTAAAATAAACAAAAATGCCTTTTCCTTATGGGGAAAAAGTTAGTACACCCCTACCTTTACCATCACATAAAATGGCTAAAATGAGAATTAGGTACCAAAACAAGTGCAAATTATTAGAAAACAGAGACACAACTGACTTTACCCAGGTATTGTCTGGCAAAAGTCAGTTGTGTCTTGATATCATTTTTTGAGAGCAGAGGCTTCTTCCTTTCTGACCTCCCATGTAGGCCAAGTTCGTGCAGTCTCTTTCTGACAGTGTACCCTTGCAATTCGACATTGATTGTGGCAAGAGATGCATGTAGATCCCTTGATGTTACTCTGGGGTTCTTAGAGACTTCTAAGAGCATCGTTCGGTCAGCTCTTGGGCTGACTTTGGTGGGACGACCTGTCCTAGGTAGTTTGCCAGTGGTCTGGAATTTTCATCGGACAGTGGAATGATGTACTTCAAATTTCTTGGAAATGGAATGATGTACTTTGAATTCCTTGTAAATGGATTTTTAACCCCTCCCAGACTCATGGGCATCAATAATCTTTCTTCTGAGGGCCTAAGGGTAGGTCTTTTGATCTTGGAATGATGTGTTACCACACACCCATATGGTTAAGACCAAACCAGACCAATTGTCTTATATTTTTGGAAGGCTGGACCCTCCTAAGTTTCTCTCTAATGTTTTCTAATCATTTGCACTTGTTTTGGTACACCTAATTCTAGTTTTAGCCATTTTATGTGGTGGTAAAGGTAGGGGTGTACTAACTTTTCCCCATAAGGAAAATGCATTTTTGTTTATTTGAATTGCATAACATTTTTTGTGATTTGTTAAATTGGGTAACCTTTATCTGTCAATAGTGTTGAAGTGAAGATTACATATCCATCTGTGCAAATATGTAAAAAAAAAAAAAAGAACTTTCCAGGGGGTGTACTTACTTTTTCACATGAATGTAGCTGAGCGTCATAGGCAGTATTTTATATCTCTTATATATATCCTGTGCCTCTCATAGCCTTGATATACAGCGATACACTAGATATAACAGAGTGGGAAGCCCTTCTGTGACCGACCTACCTCCTCCCTCCCTCCCTCCCTCCCTTCTATATGCTGATTCCTTTAGAGAGACAAGAGAAAATGACATTGTCTTCTCTCAGCACTGTCTACCTTTGAAAATCAAATCAGATTGAAAGGTAGAAATAAAAGCAAGTATGTATAGATATTAGATAACCTGTTTCATCTAGTTTCCGAGTGTATAGTACACCTCATCAATGTGTGGATTTCGAGTACCCTATCGAATGAGACTCATATTTCAACACCAATAACCAGATCATTCTAATATATACATGTCACAACTCCCTTGGGGTAATCCATGCAGTCCCCTATCTCTATCCTTATCTTGAAGCCCTTACATTACCTCCACAGCACTATCTACCTTCGCTATCTATTGTGATTCAGATGCTAAAAATAATCTGTAGAGGGAAGGGGGTGGTTAAATTATTCATCCACCTCAGCCAGGGGCTCTCTCCCTGTTATTGGAGCCACCACTTGTGACCCTGTATCAGGGAGAACCCAGCTGCAGCGCTCCCCTGGGGCCTTGAAGATCCATATCTGGACCAACCTGGAAATTCAATAGGCACCCAGTTTATTTCCATATACCTTCTCGGTCCTCACTTAGGTATGTTGCACGGATGATGGTTAATTCCGCCATACAATAAGTTGATATCGATCAACATGTTGATACACAGGGTTGAGAATAACCGTCGATAGCTGGTATGGCTGGTGTTTCATCAACATGCTATTGATTGAGGAGCGTCATAAGGTCACAAGATGTGCCATGATAATTAAGTTTCTCCGTCACCAAACAAGTCATTATTCTCGGTGGTGCCATTTACCCAAGTCGATGCCATTTGTTCACCACCATGCTGCCACCACCACCAAACGTTTAGTGTGTTCAAGGTTTAAAAGGGCTTATAAAGTTTGTAATTTCCACTTTAAAATGTCACATTGGATTTGCCCTAACCAAAAATGTAACAAGGTTCTGAACAAACAGATTAAAAACTCAAACGGATCCCTAGGAAAAGCTCTACAAAAAAATTCCATTAATTATAATCCACATAATAATTCAATTTCCTGTTGCTTCAGGACTATTAAACTCCTACATCTGTATGTAGAACTTATTCTTGATTTCCTGTTTCTAGGTTTTGAGTATTTGTGTCCTTGTTAGACATTTTATTGCACAGTTACCAGTAACACAAGCATTGCTTGTGCTAAACTGTGTACACGATTTATGTAGCGCTCGTGCTAGCTGTTAATGAGCCATCAATCCATCACATATTAGCAGACTACAGCTGATACACAGGGTGTATCAGCTGCCAAAAGTGAGATGGCACTTTTAAGTGTGACATTTGAAGATGTGTGAAATGTGAGGATATTTCATAGTGTGAAAGACAACATCAGAGATGATCCGAGATGTGGATCAGCCTGTCAGCAAAGAAAGCCAACAGAGGTTAAGAGTGACAGTCAGTCAGTCTTGTGCTCTGTGTGTGTTTGTTTGAACTCAACGTGTGCATGTGCCTGTGCCGGTAAGAGTTGTCAGGACAGGAGTCTGGTTGAATAGTTAACACTCTCGCCACTGGAACCATATACTGTACATTTCCTTGCGACGGGGACCACAACGGGGATCCACTTCAATTCGCATACTGCCCCAACAGATCCACAGATAACGCAATCTCAATTGCACTCCAAACTGCCCGTTCCCACCTGGACAAAAGGAACACCTATGTGAGAATGCTTGTTCATTGACTACAGCTCGGCGTTCAACACCATAGTGCCCACAAAGCTCATCACTAAGCTAAGGACCCTGGGACTAAACACCTCCCTCTGCTACTGTATCATGGACTTCCTGACGGGCCGCCCCCCAGGTGGTAAGGGTAGGCAACAACACATCTGCCACACTGATCCTCAACACTGGGGCCCCTTAGGGGTGCGTGCTTAGTCCCCTCCTGTACTCCCTGTTCACCCACGACTGCATGGCCAAACACGACTCCAACACCATCATTAAGTTTGCTGATGACATAACAGTGGTAGGCCTGATCACTGACAACGATGAGACAGCCTTTAGGGAGGAGGTCAGAGACCTGGCAGTGTGGTACAAGGACAACAACATCTCCCTCAACGTCAGCAAGACAAAGGAGCTGATCGTGGAATACAGGAAAAGGCGGGCCGAACCGGCCTCCATTAACATCAACAGGGCTGTAGTGGAGCAGGTCGAGAGTTTCATGTTCCTTGGTGTCACATCACCAACAAACTATCATGTTGTCCAAACACACCAAGACAGTCATGAAGAGGGCACGACAACAACTTTTCCTCCTCAAGAGACTGAAAAGACTTGGCATAGGTCCCCAGATCCTCAAAATGTTCTACAGCTGCACCATTGAGAGCATCCTGACCGGTTGCATCACCACCTGGTATGGCAACTGCTCGGCATCTGACCGTAAGGCGATACAGAGGTTAGTGCGTACGGCCCAGTACATCACTGGGGCAAAGCTTTCTGCCATTCAGGACCTATATACTAGGCTGTGTCAGAAGAAGGCCCAAAAAATTGTCGAAGACTCCAATCACCCAAGTCATAGACTGTTCTCTCTGCTACCGCACGACAAGCGGTACCGGAGCGCCAAGTCGCCAAACCATAAGGCTACTTAACAGCTTCTACCCCCTTTATGTTACAGCCTTATTCTAAAATGTATTAAATAAAAAAAATCCTCAGAAAACTGGTTTTTGGAAACTTTTGCAAATGTATTAAAAAAAAAAAACGGAAATACCTTGTTTACTTAAGTATTCAGCCCCTTTGCTATGAGACTCGAGATTGAGCTCAGGTGCATCCTCTTTCCATTGATCATCCTTGAAATGTTTCTAAAATTTGATTTGAGTCCACCAGCGGTAAATTCAATTGACACCTGTCTATATAAAGTCCCACAGTCAGCAGTGCATGTCAGAGCAAAAACCAAGCCATGAGGTTGAAGAAATTGTCCGTAGAGCTCCGAGACAGGATGGAGTCGAGGCACAGATCTGTGGAAGGGTACCAAAAAATCTGCAGCATTGAAGGTCCACAAGAACACAGTGGCCTTCATCATTCTTAAATGGAAGATATTTGGAACCACCAAGACTCTTCCTAGAGCTGGCCGTCCGGCCAAACTGAGCAATCAGGGAAAAAGGGCCTTGGTCAGGGAGGTGACCAATAACCTGATGGTCACTCTGACAGACTCTAGAGTTCCTCTGTGGAGATGGGAGAACCTTCAGGCCTTTATGGTAGAGTGGCCAGACGGCACATAAAGACTCTCAGACCATGATAAACAAGACTCTCTGGACTGATGAAACCAAGATTGAACTCTTTGGCCTGAATGCCAAGGGTCACCATCCCTACGGTGAAGAATGGGGATGGCAGCATCATGCTGTGGGGATGTTTTTCAGTGGCAGGGACTGGGAGACTAGTCAGGATCGAGGCAAAGATTAACGGATCAAAGTACAAAGAGATCCTTGATGAAAACCTGCTCCAGAGCGCTCAGGAGTTCAGACTGGGGCGAAGGTTCATCTTCAAACAGGACAACGACCCTAAGCACACAGCCAAGACAACGCAGGAGTGGCTTCGGGACAAGTTCCTGAATGTCCTTGAGTGTGCGTCTATGTGTGTGCACTAGTGTGTGTGTGAGTGCACCTGGCTTTGCACCTGTGTGTGCATCACTGTGTGTATGTATGTGTGCGTACGTACAGTGGGGAGAACAAGTATTTGATACACTGCCGATATTGCAGGTTTTCCCACTTACAAAGCATGTAGAGGTCTGTAATTTTTATCATAGGTACACTTCAACTGTGAGAGACGGAATCTAAAACAAAACATTTGCCAATGACCATCTGGATGATCCAGAGGAGGAATGGGAGAAGGTCATGTGGTCTGATGAGACAAAAATAGAGCTTTTTGGTCTAAACTCCACTCGCCGTGTTTGGAGGAAGAAGAAGGATGAGTACAACCCCAAGAACACCATCCCAACCGTGAAGCATGGAGGTGGAAACATCATACTTTGGGGATGCTTTTCTGCAAAGGGGACAGGACGACTGCACCGTATTGAGGGGAGGATGGATGGGGCCATGTATCGCGAGATCTTGGCCAACAACCTCCTTTCCTCAGTAAGAGCATTGAAGATGGGTCGTGGCTGGGTCTTCCAGCATGACAACGACCCGAAACACACAGCCAGGGCAACTAAGGAGTGGCTCCGTAAGAAGCATCTCAAGGTCCTGGAGTGGCCTAGCCAGTCTCCAGACCTGAACCCAATAGAACATTTTTGGAGGGAGCTGAAAGTCTGTATTGCCCAGCGACAGCCCCGAAACCTGAAGGATCTGGAGAAGGTCTGTATGGAGGAGTGGGCCAAAAACCCTGCTGCAGTGTGTGCAAACCTGGTCAAGAACTACAGGAAACATATGATCTCTGTAATTGCAAACAAAGGTTTTTGTACCAAATATTAAGTTCTGCTTTTCTGATGTATCAAATACTTATGTCATGCAATAAAATGCAAATGAATTACTTAAAAATCATACAATGTGATTTTCTGGATTTTGTTTTAGATTCCGTCACTCACAGTTGAAGAGTACCTATGATAAAAATTACAGACTTCTACATGCTTTGTAAGTGGGAAAACCTGCAAAATCGGCAGTGTATCAAATACTTGTTCTCCCCACTGTAGATAGATAGATAGATAGATAGATAGATAGATACTTTATTGATCCCCCTGGGGGGGAAATTTCTTTGTCAAGCAGCAACAACAAAACACAGGGCAGGTGCAAAATGCCACAACGAAAGGGACTCTGCACACATGGATTTACACAATCCCTAGGGAGTAATATGCTAGAGATTATGACTAACAAGTCATATGGAGAGCCCAAACGGACAGAAAATCATAAAATTATGTGTATAATATAGAGTTCACTGTATATTTGTTGTGTTTAATAATAACGGTATATGGTGTACATAGCCTAGTGTGTGTGTGTGTGTTTGATGAAGCCCTCTTCAATCTATTCATGTACAGTAGACAATAGTGTGAGGTTTCAATTAGTACAGGAAGACCTGATGTTATTATCATCCGTGTGTCTTTGGGCAATTCTGATTCTGAAGAGTTCTGTTTTTTTATATACAACTCTCTTTAAAAGTACATCTTTTGCCGGCTCATCTTATCACAAAGATAGTTTTTTCTTAAGCTAATGTTTGACTTTCTTCCTCCTGCTTGACAAGATTTGAATGAAATACAACAACCGTTGTTGTACGCCTTCTGACAACACTGGTATCAACCTACTGTTACATATTTGCTTCTCCTTGTTTAACTAATGCTTTCTGTCTGTGTGGTGGATCTGGCTGTGGCGATCGGTTGGTGTTTTGGAGGCGGTATTGATTGTGTGTATGTGTGTGTGAAGCCTAATCAATGTGACGGGTCTGGGGGTGGATCGACTACCTCAACCTGCCTGGGGCCACTGCTCTTCCTCTCTTCTCCTCCTCTGGCCTCCTGCTGAGGCTATCGATCCCCCCTTCTCTGGAGGAGGAGGGAAGTTGTAACAGTAACAGCCCACAACTCCCTCCAACCCTGGTTTCTACTGTGAGCTGCCTCCACAGTGGAGAGAGAGCTGGGAGTGGATTTGAGGCATTATAATGTTGATGTTGGGTTTGAAAGTAATTTGTTGACTAACTTTATAGGGCCCTAACTTTCTGGGTCAGACTTTTACAAAAAAGTAATTATCCTGAAAAATGCTGCAATAATGTGCTTTTGATTTAAGATTTTTAACCAATAAAATGATGTTTATGTAGATGTTTGTGATTTTTTTCTGATGTTTATGATAATGCAAAATTATGTTAATGATATACATGTCATAATTACAGTGGTACATTGAGGTGATAGGATCATACTGGTCGACATGTCTTTTCGAGTGAAACAGGGATGTACTACCTGTGCTTGTCCAATAAGAACACCGATTTTCATTGTCTGTTGCAAAACTGAACATGACCATGGTTTGATTGAATTGGGCCTTTAGTAAGTGATTATTAAGAGTGGAGGAGTGAACATTGCTAATGAAACCTCTTGAGTCATTGTCTGATGGACGGGAGGATAAAAGAGAGGAGGGGAAGGAAAATGAGAGGAGGAATGGTGCAATACAGGGCAAGAGTGAAACAAGGTCTCCACTTACGCATCAAAGCGGAGATTCTGCTTCTCCTCGAAGAAGAAATCCAGGACAAACTTACGCACAAAGTCTGGGTTCAGCGTGTTATCGATCACTTCCGTTCGGCCAAACTGCTCAAGAACAGGCGAGGGAGGGAGGAAAAGGAGGGGAGAGAAGAAAAGAGAGAAAGAGAGTCAATAGTGTCAATAGTGTAAGAGATCACATCAATCATCGTCACTTGATGTCTCGAAAACATATTCAGAATGACTAGGCTAGTCTAGCTGGTAAAGCCGCCGCCTGCAGAACATATGTAATACCCTTAGCGTGGCAACAAATGGGGAGTCAATTCAAAAAGAATATTTACACTTTTTTTTTTTGTCGAACCAGAATCATCATTCATCACCATAGCAATCAATCAGTGCTTTCTCAGCTTCTCCCAGAAATGTATTCAGTCCTTGACTTCAGTATTCAGCCTTTATTGTGTTTTATCCTCTATATTTTATTGTGTAATGTTGTCTCTGGCTGGAGCAACATTTTGTATTTTTGTGTTATATCAAATCACAAAGATTGTTGCTGCACTACGAAACCAAATATTAAGTGAGCCGTTTTGATGTAAAATCTGCATACGCTAATAGCCCTCGGCCCATGCTAGCTGTCCCAATGTTCCATCATGTTCTCTTGCAGCAGAGATGAACTAATGATCCGTGTTCTGCTACAACACCTGACAAATATCCAGACCACTCTGTCCCCCCCACACCCCCAGTCCTATATCTCCAATGTCTAACCCAGTCCATAGAATGCACTTATAGAGGGATCTCATGGACTAAAGAGCACCAGACTCTATCAAGCATTAATCTTGTGTGTGTGTGTGGTTTTATTCTTGCTTTGTGTAAGCTTCTGTTTAATCCTATAAGCTGTGGTGACAGTGTGATGGAGGAGGGAGATATTAGGGAAGATTATAAACTGGGTGGTTCGAGCCCTGAATGCTGATTGGCTGACAGCCGTGGTATATCAGACCATATACCATGGGCATGACAAAACATTTATTTGTACTGATCTAATTACGTTTGTAACCATTTTATAAGCAATAAGGCACCTCGGGGGTTTGTGATATATGGCCAATATACCACGGCTAAGGGCTGTATCCAGGCACTTCCTGTTGCGTCGTGCATAAGAACAGCCCTTAGCCGTGGTATATTGGCCATATACCACACCCCCTTGGGCCTTATTGCTTAATTAAGGTACTTTGGAGATGTCTGTGGTTTGTGGTCACATTTGCCAATAAATGTCATATCCGCATTGCAGGTTGGCAGTGTTTACATTGGATGTGGTCTGGAAACGGCAGAGCCGCATATATCTCATTGCAAGTTGGCAGTGTTTACATAGGATGTGGTCTGGAACCTGCAGAGTGGCATATGTCTCTTTACCTCCACCTTTGCAGCTCCGTGGCAATCTTTAATTACTAATTCAAAGTCATCAATAGGCTCTCCAAAATCTCCCAGGTTTTCAAGTTGAAAGATCAATAAACAGGAAATCCATGAATACTCCAAAACAGATTTCAGGAAAACATGGGAATTTACAAATGTACAATGGAGAAACCGAAGTGGCGAAGAAGGGATGGGGGGCGGAGAGGTAGATGTGTCAGAGAGGGGGGGGGCTCTTTACTTGCAGTTGCATCACTCTTGTTTCATCCCTCGCTGCTTATTAAGACAGTCGATACTCAGAAGGAGCGTGGCCCTGCAGTATATAAACTGAGTATACCAAGGGAAACTGAGTTTTGTAAAAAAATGTTTTGCATTCTCAGTGTATATACTCTGTGTGTGTGTGTGTGTGTGTGTGTGTGTGTGTGCACTATAAATTAACAACTGCCTAGGTCCTTAAGTTTCAAGTTAAATGTCAGATGCACAAGTACAGTGAAATGCCTTTCTTGCAAACTCAAAACTCAAAACCCAACAATGTAATAATCAATAACAATGTAATACTTGAAGAAACACGAGAAATAAGAACAAATATGAAGAACATAATAAGTAAGTAAGTAACATGCTATATAAAGGGTCAGTTCCAATACCATACTGAAGTGATGGAGGCATATATTTATAGGGGTAAGGTGACTAAGCAACAGGATATAAGATAAACGGAGTAGCAGCAGCTCATATGTGAGTGGGTGTGCGTGTGTGTAGAGTCAACATAAATGTATGTGCATATTATGTGTGAGTGAGCAGATGATAGAGTGTGTGTGTGTGTGTGTGTGTGTGCGTGTGCGTGTGCGTGAGTGTGAGTGTGAGTGTGAGTGTGAGTGTGAGTGTGAGTGTGAGTGTGAGTGTGTGTGTGTGTGTGTGTGTGTGTATAGACATTTTTTTATGAAAAGATAAAGATACAAGGTTAACTCAGATATGTTGTTACCTATTTATCAGTCTTATTGCTTGGGGATAGAAGCTGTTCAAGAGCCTGTTTGTGCTAGACTTGTTGCACCGGTACCGCTTGCCGTGCGAAAGCAGAGAGAATAGTCTATGGCTTGGTTGGTTGGAGTCTTTAACGATTTCCCGGGCCTTCCTACCACACCGCCTGATATAGATGTCCTGGATGGCAGGGAGCTCGGCCACAGTGATGTACTGGGCTGTCCGCACCACCCTCTGTAGCGCCATGTGCTCAAGGGCTGTGCTATTGCCATACCAGGCAGTGATGCAGCCAGTCAAGATGCTGTCAGTGGTACACCTGTAGAACTCTTTGAGGATTTGAGGGCACATGCTAAACTTTTTCAACCTCCTGAGGGGGAAGTAGCGCAGTCGCACCTTATTCATGACTGTGCGCGTGTGGATGTGGACTACAGTTTCCTGTAGTACATGATCATCACCTTGTTCTTACTGACGTTAAGGGAGATGTTTCTGTTCTGGCACCACACTGCAAGGTCAGTGGTCAGACCTCTTCCCTGTAGGCTGACTCATCGTCGCTGCTGATCAGGCCTACCACCGTCGTGTCATCAGCATACTTTATGATGGTATTAGAGTCGTGCTTACCCATGCAGTCGTGGGTGAACAGGGAATCCAGGAGGGGACTAAGCACACACCCCTGTGGGGACCCTGTGTTGAGAGTTATACCCGGCATGATGTTGTTGTCAAAGCGTGCATAAAATGCATTGAGTTCGTCTGGTAGAGAGGCATCTTTAGGCAGATCACGGTTGGGTCTTCCTTTGTAATCCGTAATGGACTGTAGCCCCTGCCACACGCAGCAGGCGTCAAAGCCTGTGTAATATGATTCCGCCTTATTCCTATATTGTCCTTTTGTTCGTTTGATAACTCTGCAGAGGTCATAGCGGCGCCAACCTTGGTGTTAATCCAGGCCTTTTGATTGGGGAAGCAGTGAACCCTCACCGTAGCCGATACATTTTCTAATGAAGATTATCGGGAAGTCTCAAAATACAGTATATACCAATCAGCTCTAGCAAAGCAGTCCTGTAGCATAATCTCTGATTCTGGTGTCTCAACGGAGCGAGTCACGGGTACTTCCTGTTTGAGTTTCTGCTTGTAAACAGGAAGCAGGTGTACAGATTCATGATCTGATTTGCCGAATGGCAGATGAGGGAGGGCCTTGCATGCTTGCTTTTGGGTAGAATAACAGTGGTCTAGGACTTTATCGCCCTTAGAGGCGTTGGAGACGTGTTGATGGAAGTTGGGCATCACCTGTATTATTGATGCGGAATAAAAATCACTGGAAACTAGAAAAGCAGCCTCTGGATGTAGGTTTTCTTGCTTGTTTATAGCCTTGTACAGTTCATTAAGTGCCAGTTTGTTATTTTTCTTGTCCTGAAGTGGAATGTATAAAACAGTCACGATAACTAAAAGCTCCCTCAGGAGGTAGAAGGGTCGGCATTTGACCATCAGGTATTCCAAGACACTTCCACTGCGCTGGAATTCGCATATCAGTTGGTGTTGATGTAGAGGCGAACCCCTCCCCACCTTTATTTCCCAGACTCCACTGT
The DNA here is from genome assembly GCA_023634145.1 of Thymallus thymallus. NCBI lineage: Eukaryota > Metazoa > Chordata > Actinopteri > Salmoniformes > Salmonidae > Thymallus > Thymallus thymallus. The sequence goes on along the minus strand of CM042409.1, from coordinate 24,203,363 downwards.
CCGGTCCGCCTGGTGAATGGAGAATCCTTCGAGTTAGATAGCCATGGGGGGTATCTTGTCCAAGAGCCATGTTTCAGAAAGCAGAGAATATTGCAGTTATGAGAGTCCCGTTGATAGCAAATCTGCGATTGGTGGACATCCATCTTATTATCGATTGACTGGCCAATAGAATGGAGGGAAGAGGTGGCTGGTTTTCCCCTCACCTCCATCTCACCAGGATCCCACCCCCCTTCTCTTGCCTCTGTAACAACGGCGTTTACTCTTAGGTAGCCTGAAAATTGGAGTTACAGAGCCCAGGGCAGATGAGTCAAACTTGAAGTCGGAATTGGGGTAAGTGACTGCTGATCTGATGTTCAAAAGTTGTCGGTTGTAAGAAATAAGAGGAAACATTTCGGGAAAATAAAGTAAAAATAACTTAGGTCAGAGCTTGCAAAACGGCAGCCATCTACTACAGCGCCATCTTAGGGACAAGCCTTAGGGACAAACTTGGGGCAGTGTTATCATACCGTTACCCCTGAGAGCAGGCGCAAATGGAGACATGTTCTGAAGAATAACTGTTATGTTGTCTGTCAAATAACCCATCATAATTCAAGATGCTACCTCACCATGTCGTTTAAAACGTAAGCTACTGTCACGTATACTCCCTCTCCGGGGCTCAAGGTCCATCACCATCGTTACGCGCACCAGCGCCACATCAGACTCACCTGGACTAAATCACCTCCCTGATTACCTTCCCTATGTATGTCACTGCCTTTGGTTCTTTCCCTAGGCATTACTGTTTCTGTTCCATGTCTGTACGCTACTTGTGTTTTCTTGTTTGTTCCATGTATTATTTATTTTTAAATTCACTCCCTGTACTTGCTTCCCGACTCCCAGCGTACACGTTACAGCTATTTATTACCTACGCTGTTTATTAAGTTGGTGATGTTTCATAACTCCAGTGACAGCTGAGACACACACTGCATCACCTGCCTGTTTTTAATTTCTTATGCCGCTTGTCACACAGTGAATAATATAAGACCTTCTGCAGAATCCCAGTATGAGCCACAGGGTAAGACGACAACGAGGGAGGAAGAAGAGTGCCTTCGAGGTAATCAGTGGAAAAGTTTGTCTCTCTATTTCAGTCTCTTCTTTCTCCATTATGCAAGTGGAGAGGGAGAGAGGGAGAGCGAGGGAGAGAGGGAGAGAGTCTCATCTCAACAGGATACCGCCAAAATGAGACAAGTGGCCGCCGTGGGTCGGGAATTGAGAACCATCATTGTTATACTGGAAGATCTCTGCAGAAAGTAGGTTAGCATCGTTGTGGCTTCCCACAGTGTGTTTCTGAATGCATTCAGGTGCTTTGGAGTTGGCCTAATGAAGCCGCTTTAGCATAGAGAGAGAGAGAAAAAAGAGTCTTCATATGGGGAGTTTGAAGCACCCTGGTACAGCCTGCCTGCCTGCCACACGGACACACACATGTGCACTCACACACACACTTTAACAAAGAATAAGCATCTTTGAAGGCTTTGTCTTTCTGGTCCAAAAACGAGTTCCTGTGCATTTTGGATTGTTTTTGACATTAGTCCAGACCTGAATCGGGTATAAAAACTTTATTTTGCTAGGTTTCCCACTTGCTTTGGATTCTAGTCAACTTGGCATTGCAGAGCTGCTGGTGAAACTAATACATGTTATCTTGTTCCATATCATTAGACATAGAAATTTCATCTCTGCTGCTAACCTAATTGCATCAAAACATTCCCTGAGCCAAGTTTCACAATTCTACACATCCTCCCACTACCTATCTAGACTTCTGTGTTAATTTGGCGTCAAATGGAAGAAAACATCCTGAAACGGGGAGGGACTAACATAAAATAATATTTTTGTTTTGTGTTGCAAAATGTTTTAAAACGTTGCCTGCTCGTGAACATAACCCAGGATGAGAGAGCAGTACAGTAGCTGTAGTAGCAGCCAGAGTGGGCATCTATCACACAGTGATTAAACTGCACCGCAGCATGGCCTGAGGTATGGAGGGCAGCAGACTGGGAAATTGAGGCATATGGCGAAGTCCAGGCTCGGCTCCAACCTGGCAACAAAAGCAGAAAGGAGCTGCTCCTCCCTTCATCCAGATTTTAATTATTTTTTTTAAATAGAGTGTCGGAAAAAAGATTGAAAGCAAAACTGAGGAGCTCATAATGCTTTCATGGGAATTGAAACGGTGGAAACTCTGTGAAAAGTTCACAGAGAAGTAACTTTTTAGCTGGCATCAGGTTATTTTATAACATGTGAAGTGAAAATAAAGTTCTGAAGAGTAAATATCAAATGTTTATAATTCAGACAGTGGCGGCTGGTGACTTAAAAGGTTGAGCAGGGCAATAAGCTAACATATAAGATTGAAGAATGAATACCATGAACAGCAACTAGATTTTCAGATATACAGTGGGGAGAACAAGTATTTGATACACTGCCAATTTTGCAGGTTTTCCTACTTACAAAGCATGTAGAGGTCTGTAATTTTTATCATAGGTACACTTCAACTGTGAGAGACGGAATCTAAAAAAAAAAATCCAGAAAATCACATTGTATGATTTTTAAATAATTAATTTGCATTTTATTGCATGACATAAGTATTTGATCACCTACCAACCAGTAAGAATTCTGGCTCTCACAGTCATGTTAGTTTTTCTTTAAGAAGCCCTCCTGTTCTCCACTCATTACCTGTATTAACTACACCTGTTTGAAATCGTTACCTGTATAAAAGACACCTGTCCACACACTCAATCAAACAGACTCTAACCTCTCCACAATGGCCAAGGCCAGAGAGATGTATAAGGACATCAGGGATACAATTGTAGACCTGCACAAGGCTGGGATGGGCTACAGGACAATAGGCAAGCAGCTTGGTGAGAAGGCAACAACTGTTGGCGCAATTATTAGAAAATGGAAGAAGTTCAAGATGACGGTCAATCTCCCTCGGTCTGTGGCACCATGCAAGATCTCACCTTGTGGGGCATCAATGATCATGAGGAAGGTGAGGGATCAGCCCAGAACTACACGGCAGGACCTGGTCAATGACCTGAAGAGAGCTGGGACCACAGTCTCAAAGAAAACCATTAGTAACACACTACGCCGTCATGGATTAAAATCCTGCAGCGCACTCAAGGTCCCCCTGCTCAAGCCAGCGCATGTCCAGGCCCATCTGAAGTTTGCCAATGACCATCTGGATGATCCAGAGGAGGAATGGGATGAGACAAAAATATAGCTTTTTGATCTAAACTCCACTCGCCGTGTTTGGAGGAAGAAGAAGGATGAGTACAACCCCAAGAACACCATCCCAACCGTGAAGCATGGAGGTGGAAACATCATTCTTTGGGGATGCTTTTCTGCAAAGGGGACAGGACGACTGCACCGTATTGAGGGGAGGATGGATGGGGCCATGTATCGCGGGATCTTGGCCAACAACCTCCTTCCCTCAGTAAGAGCATTGAAGATGGGTCGTGGCTGGGTCTTCCAGCATGAAAACGACCCGAAACACACAGCCAGGGCGTTTCAGGTCTCCAGACCTGAACCCAATAGAAAATCTTTGGAGGGAGCTGAAAGTCCGTATTGCCCAGCGACAGCCCCGAAACCTGAAGGATCTGGAGAAGGTCTGTATGGAGGAGTGGGCCAAAATCCCTGCTGCAGTGTGTGCAAACCTGGTCAAGAACTACAGGAAACGTATGATCTCTGTAATTGCAAACAAAGGTTTCTGTACCAAATATTAAGTTCTGCTTTTCTGATGTATCAAATACTTATGTCATGCAATAAAATGCAAATTAATTACTTAAAAATCATACAATGTGATTTTCTGGATTTTTGTTTTAGATTCCGTCACTCACAGTTGAAGAGTACCTATGATAAAAATGACAGACTTCTACATGCTTTGTAATTGGGAAAACCTGCAAAATCGTCAGTGTATCAAATATTTGTTCTCCCCACTGTATATACTATATATATTTGATGAAACATTGAATTTGGCCTTACTAATATTAGCCCACACATTGAATAACACATTCATACATGGCAAAACAGATAACAAATAAATCAAAAGGAAGTATGGTTTGGGGTGTCTAAAATGCATCTGAGAGATATAGGAAAGCATCATGAACAACAACAAAAAAAAAAGGTTACATGTGTAACCCTGGTCCCAAAAAATCATATTAATTTTCATTCAAGGACCGCTGCCCAATGTATTTTTGGGTGACCAAATGTTTTGATTACTCACTCCAAAAACCAATACTTATCTTGAATGACTTGTATTTGTATGAGGCTTTTTCCCAATGTGACTGTCAGAGAGCATTTCACCCACACATGCATGGTTAAGCCTTCACTCTGGCTGTGTCTGGCTGACAAGAATTGTGATTTATTATAGAGTCCCTAGACCAGAGGATGGGAGAGAATCCTAATTAGAACTAGTTAGATTCTGTTCAGACCAGTTAGGCCCAGTTAGACTCGGTTCCACCCTTTTATGCCCTATTAGGCCTTGATCATTCCCTAGTAATAGCCACGATCTCACTCGAAAAATGAAACTTCCTTGTTGTTCCAACATCCCTGGTTCACCATTATATGAATGCTTAGATTCCTACAGTTGGGTGGATTAGTGCAGGTGAATAAAAACATGTACTGTTAAATATATAGATAGCTAAACAGTACATGCACCATCTCAGGCATATTTCAGTTATTTTCTCATTTTATTACATGGGTTATTGTTAGATGATTGCTAATGAACTTGCGAGAGAGTTGACATTAACAATGTAACATTGCTGCAACACAGGCATTTTGAAAAGTAACTTTTGAATGCATTATTATTGTATATTCAACTAACTATTCACCCACTACGTCACTACAAGTAGACCTCTTCTGCAAGGAAGACATATAGTGCATTCCAGAGCCATATACAGTGCATTCGGAAAGTGTTCAGACCCCTTGACCTTTTCCACATTTGGTTACGTTACAGCCTTATTCTAAAACCGATTAAATAGTTTTTTACCCCTCATCAATCTACACACAATACCCCATAATGAAAAAGCAAAAACAGGTTTTAAAAAACTTAAATATGACATTTACATAAGTATTTAGACCCTTTACTCAGTACTTTGTTGAATCACCTTTGGCAGCGATTACAGAGTCTTCTTGGGTATGACGCTACAAGCTTGACACACCTGTATTTGGGGAGTTTCTCCCATTCTTCTCTGCAGATCCTCTCAAGCTCTGTCAAGTTGGATGAGGAGAGTCGCTGCACAGCTATTTTCAGGTCTCTCCAGAGATGCTCGATCGGGCTCAAGTCCGGGCTCTGGCTGGGCCACTCAAGGACATTCAGAGACACTACTGCGTTTTCTTGGCTGTGCGCTTAGGGTCATTGTCCCGTTGGAAGGTGTACTTTCACCCCAATCTGAGGAGCAGGTTTTCATCAAGGATCTCTCTGTACTTTGCTCTGTTCATCTTTGCCTCAATCCTGACTAGTCTCTCAGTCCCTGCCGCTGAAAAACATCCCCACATGCTGCCAACACCATGCTTCACCCTAGGGATGGTGCCAGGTTTCCTCCAGACGTGACGCTTGGCATTCAGGCCAAAGAGTTAAATCTTGGTTTCATCAGACCAGAGAATCTTGTTTCTCATGGTCTGAGAGTCTTTAAGTGTCTTTTGGCAAGCTCCAAGCGGGATGTCATGTGCCTTTTACTGAGGAGTGGCTTCTGTCTGGCCGCCCTACCATAAAGGCCTGATTGTTGGAGTGCAAACCATTTAAGAGGCCACTGTGTTCTTGAGGACCTTCAATGCTGCAGAAATGTTTTGGTACCCTTCCGCAGATCTGTGACTCGACACAATCCTGTCTCTGAGCTCTACCGACAATTCCTTCCACCTCATGGCTTGGTGTTTGCTCTGACATGTACCGTCAACTGTGGGACCTTATATAGACAGGTGTTCCAAATCATGTCCATTCAATTGAATTTACCACAGGTGGATCCATTCCAGTTGTAGAAATAGCTCAAGGATGAACAATGGAAACAGGATGCCCCTGAGCTGAATTTCAAGTCTCACAGCAAAGGGTCTGAATACTTAAGGTATTTCTGTTTTTTATTTTTAATACATTTGCAAAAATTTTAACTTTGTCATAATGGGGTATTGTGTGTAGATTGATGAGGGAAAAAAATAACAAGGCTGTAAAGTAAAAAATGTGTAAAAAGTCTAGGTGTTTCCGAATGCTTCTGCATGTAACACTTTTGTCTTCCCCTCTATGAAATCATACCCTGTCTCATGCTTTGACACCTGAGGACCAGACAGTGTTACCATCAGTGCATTTTCCCTGCATTCATCTTAAACAGTACCTCTGGAGAATGACAATTGAAGAACCCATAGGACTGAGGTTCAAACTGTTGCAAAAATGTTTTCACATCATAAAAAAAGTATATAGTATATATACAGTATTTTCCACTATGACTGGGTTTTATGAAGTGAATCGATGACGTTCGTTTCAAAATACCATTGCAAATAAATTATATATTTTTGTGAAATTCTAAACTTTTTGAAACCGACGTGATGATTCACCTCCAGCTCTACAGTATTGGTTATTCAGTAATCATTCTCTTGAGATACTGATAGATACCTATAATATCTATAATTGCAAATAATACATTTTTCTTCCAAAGGCAACATGCAACAATTTCAAAGATTTTACTGAGTTAGTTCATAAAAGGAAATCAGTCAATTTAAACGAATTCATTAAGGTCAAGTCTATGGATTTCACATGACTGGGAATACAGACATGCATATGTGGGTCACAGATACTTAAAAAAAAAGGTAGGGGCGTGGATCAGAAAACCAGTCAGTATCTGGTGTGACCACCATTTGCCTCATGCAAAGCGACACATCTCCTTCGCGTAGAGTTGATCAGGCTATTGATTGTGGCCTGTGACCTCAACTCTTTTTTTTTTTTTTTTTACCTTTATTTTACTAGGCAAGTCAGTTAAGAACAAATTCTTATTTTCAATGACAGCCTAGGAACAGTGGGTTAACTGCCTTGTTCAGGGGCAGAACGACAGATTTTTACCTTGTCAGCTCGAGGATTCAATACAGCAACCTTTCGGTTATGGGCCCAACACCCTAACCACTGGGCTACCTGCCGCCCCACTTCAATGGCTGTGCAAAGTTGCTAGATATTGGAGGGAACTGGAACACACTGCTCAAACATGCTTAATGACATGTCTGGTGAGTATGCAGGCCATGGAAGAACTGAGACATTTCCAGCTTCCAGGAATTGTGTACAGATCCTTGCAACATGGGGCCGTGCATTATCATGCTGAAACATGAGGTGATGGCAGCGGATGAATGGCACGAAAATGGGGCCTCAGGATCTCGTCACGGTATCTCTGTACATTCAAAATGAAATCGATAAAATGCAGTTGTGTTTGTTGTCCGTAGCTTATGCCTGCCCATACCATAGCCCCACCGCCACCGTGGGGCACTCTATTCACAACACTGCCATCTGCCCGATACAATTGAAACCAGGATTCATACGTTAAGAACACACTTCTCCAGAGTGCCAGTGGCCATCGAAAGTGAGCATTTGCCCACTGAAGTCGGTCACGACGCTGAGCTGCAGTCAGGTCAAGAACCTGGTGAGGATGACAAGCACCCAGATGAGCTTCCCTGAGACCGTTTCTGACAGTTTGTGCAGAAATTATTTGGTTGTGGCAACCCACAGTTTCATCAGCTGTCCGGGTGGCTGGTCTCAGACGATCCTGCAGGTGAAGAAGCCGGATATGGAGTTCCTGGGCTGGCGTGGTTACACGTAGTCTGCGGTCGTGAGGCCAGTTGGACGGCGTTGGTAGAGAAATTAACATTGGCAGAGAAATTAACATTAATTTATCTGGCAACAGCTCTGGTGGACATTCCTACAGTCAGCATGCCAACTGCACGCTCCCTCAAAACTTGAGACATCTGTGGCATTGTGTTGTGTGACAAAACGGCACATTTTAGAGTGGCATTTTATTGTCCCCAGCATAAGGTTACCTGTGTAATGACCATGCTGTTTAATCAGCTTCTTGATATGCCACACCTGTCAGGTGGATGGATTATCTTGACAAAGGAGAAATGCTCACTAACAGGGATGTAAACAAATGTGTGCACAAAATTGGAGAGAAATAAGCTTTTTGTGTGTATGGAACTTTTCTGGGATCTTTTATTTCATCTCATGAAACATGGGACCAACACTTTAGATATTGCGTTTATATTTTTGTTCAGTACAACATACTGTATAAGATCAATAATAAAAAGTCCTTTCACTCACCTCTCTCCACTCCTTTGTCCCGATGCCTTGAACGTACAACACTACAACTGTGGAGGGAGAAAAAGAGAGGGAAAGAGAGGGAAAGAGAGGGAAATAGAGGGAAAGAGAGGGAAAGAGAGAAATAGAGGGAAAGAGAGGGAAAGAGTCGGAAAGAGAAAAATAGAGAAAGAGAGGGAAAGAGTCGGAAAGAGAAAAATAGAGAAAGAGAGGGAAAGAGTCGGAAAGAGGGAAATAGAGGGAAAGAGAGAAAAAGAGAGTGAAAGAGGGTGAGTGTGAGGAAACAATAGGGAAAAGAAAAATTTATAAATATTATTAATATTGAATACCAAGTACCGAATGCTTCATTCAAATTCCTGCATTAGATACAGTATGTCTTTGCCAATTCAGCTGATATATATATTCCTTTATTTGAATAGGGAAACAAAAAATTCAAACATTGACGCATTGAATTGCTTTGCATTGCACCCCATTGACACAGATGCAGAACACAGATGCAGAAGAATATTTCCAGAATTATATTATGCTCAGGTCCTATAGGGAGCTAAGAGAGGCTATATTTTCATGACCATGCTTCAATAGCCACTCAAGGTCTGCATAGCTTTCAGACTGTCAGACACATTCACACATATGCTATTAGAACACACAGTCAGTGGTAGAAAAAGTACCCAATTGTCATAATTGAGTAAAAATGAATATACCTTAATAGAAAATTACTCAAGTAAAAGTGAAAGTCACCAAGTAAAATACTACTTGAGTAAAAGTCTAAAAGTATTTGGTTTTAAATATATTTAGGTATCAAAAGTAAATGTAATTGCTAAAAAATAATTAAGTATCAAAATTAAGTATTTTCTTTTTTTTTTTTTTTTACGGATAGCCAGGGGCACACTCCAGCACACACACAATTTACAAGCATTTGTGTTTAGTGAGTCTGCCAGATCAGAGGCAATAGGGATAACCAGGGATGTTCTCTTGTAAATGCGTGAATTGGACCATTTTCCTGTCCTGCTAAACATTCAAAATGTAATGAGTACTTTTGGGTGTCAGGGAAAATGTTTGGAGTAAAAAGTACTTTATTTTCTTAAAGAATGTTGTGAAGTAAAAGTTGTCAAAAATACAAATAGTAAAGTACAGATACCCCAAAAAACGTAGTAGTACTTTAAAGTATTTTACACAACTCCACACAGCATAGACTGTACAAGCATAGACTACTGTCAAAGTGTGACAAACAGATGGTCCTTATTCAATACAACTTTATTTATTTCCTCAGTGGCATTGCACAGATTTTGAGATGGCCTCAATGTTATACCGAACCCAGGTCTGATATGAAGATATCTCATCCAACACTGGACAGCTAACTCTGAACAATATAACAGATGGATTCCCAACCTCTCCATACTCCTTTCTTCAAGATTGGGAACGTTTACAGTGCACCTCCTAAGTGGCGATAAAGGGCTAGACTTCATCTCCTCCTCCTCCTTCTCTTCATCCTCCCCCTTTTTCCCCTCCTGCCCCTCTGCTTTTCCTCCTTCTCCTCCTCCTCTTCCTCTCCTCTCCTCTCCTCCTCTTCCACTCATCTCCTCCTCCTTCTCACCCCTCTTCCTCTCCTTTTCCTTCCCTCCTCTGCCCCCTCCTCTGATTTCCTCCTCCTCCTCCTCTACTCTGTGCCACCCTGGGACCGCACGCCATCACGCCACATCAAAGGGCTGCGTGGTCAACACGATGCATACAGAAACCAATCAGCATAATGCCACCACCGTGGGACCAGCCAGCTGTGAAGAGCCAGCCCTGCACCACGCATCCCATCCTCTACGCTCCTTTCTTCAAAGGAAAAGAGAAGAAGAAGAAGAAGAAGAAGAAGAAGAAGAAGAAGAAGAAGAAGAAACAGGGTCAAACTAAATTAATAAATACTGAGAAAGGAGTAGGGGAAGGAGGGAGGAAGGGGAGGAAGGAGGGAGTTTGGGGACAGCTAAGTGAGTTCAAGCGAGAGATTGGAGCCTTCATGGAGAGTGACTGGCCAGTTGAGAGAGAGAGAGAGGGAGAGAGAGATGGAGTGAGGGATGGATGGATGGAGGGATGGAAGGAGGGGGAGATGGATGGAGGGTGGGGTGAGAGGGTGGATGGATGGATGGATGGACGGTGCACATCAACTATTAGTGGTCGTCTGTAGCCCAGTTGGTAGTGTATGGTACAGCGCTTGCAACACCAGCATTGTGGGTTCGATTCCCGCAGGGACAACCCATATGACATTTGTATATATGCCCTACTGTAAGTTGCTTTGGATAAAAGCGTTAGCTAATGGCATATATTATTATTTATTTTAAGATGTTCCCTAAATACTCCTAAGGAGATGAGGGCATAGAAAACCCTTTTGATGGAGGGATGAGGGGTTAAACAAAGTCAAAGTGAAGATAGAATGTAGATAGAATGGTTGAACTCTTAAAGACAGATCCTCAAATCACTGAATGAAAACACAGATCTGCCATAGCGTTACACAACTTGATCTCACAAGAAAAAGGTTACACACTGTATAGTATTAAACTAAGCTACAACATGCCAAAAACATAGGGCCAATCCAAGTCAGCTAGTGTTGAAAGAGCACAAGGCTGCGGCTACACTTTCCTTTCTCAGCCTCTCACAGTACTATATGGTTTCAAATGAACTTTGGTTCAATGGTCTCACTTGACACAACGGACCAAAGTGGACATGAAAGGCCAGGCTACCCCAGGACCACTGAGCTTTCACCTTTACAGTGGCCCACCCTGGGTTTGAAGTCCAGGACCCCTCCGTATACAATCATTATATCCGCTTTCCTACACACATGTGCACGCACTAACACGCACAACATATTTTCTGAAGAGGAGGAGTTCAAGTCACTAATCCATCTGTCCAGCAGGGCTCTCCCTCCGAAAGAGCAGGGGGCAGGAGAGCACCATCAATAACAATGTGTGGTTGTGTGTGTGTGTGTGTGTGTGAGTCAGGCCCTGCATTATGGGCAGACCTTAGGGGGTCTGGCCCACCCTCCCGTATGTCCTTGCCCATCTAAATAAAATATGTAAATACTGATAATTTATTTGACCGGGATGCGCGCCGACAGAAAGACGCATCAATCTCAGTCAAAGCATCCGAGCTAGCAAAACAGCGCCTCTCTGTCTCAGTATGTGTAGACCATGTATCTGATGCTGTCTGGCCAAAAAGAGTATGGCATGTTATACTATCTTTGGCCAGACAGAATCAGTTACATGGGCTACATATAGTAATTATTTTGGATGAACGTGCGACGGTAACCTACATTTTGAAAAGGTGCCGCATCCAATAGGCTATAAGCGAAGCTTCCCCTAAAGTAAATTTTAATAAATTTGCCCAAATTATACATGTACCCGTCTATACAGAAATAAATAAAATCATTCAAAATGTTGAGACAAGAAAAAGGGGAGGGGGGTGTGGCGAAGATATATGCACTCCAGAATGCTGCTGTCTCCCGCCAGTTCTTGTCCATTCATTGTTTCATTGTGTGAATGTTTGCCCTTTGATTGTTTATTTTTATCAATTCCCCATTACATACACTCCCGTTCAAAAGTTTGGGGTCACTTAGAAAGCTTCCCCTAAATAATTTTTTGTCAATTAAAATAACATCAAATTGATCAGAAATACCATGTAGACATTGTTAATGTTGAAAATTACTATTGTTGCTGGAAATGGCAGATTTTTTATGGAATATCTTTATAGGCGTACAGAGGCCCATTATCAGCAACCATCACTCCAGTGTTCCAATGGCACGTTGTGTTTATCTAATCCAAGTTTATCATTTTAAAAGGCTAATTGATCATTAGAAAACCCTTTTGCAATTATGTTAGTACAGCTGAAATCTGTTGTGCTGATTAAAGAAGCAATAAATCTGGCCTTCTTTAGTTGAGTATCTGGAGCATCAGCATTTGTGGGTTCGATTACAGGCTCAAAATGGCCAGAAACAAATAACTTTATTCTGAAACTCTTCAGTCTATTCTTGTTCTGAGAAATTAAGGCTATTCCATGCGAGAAATTGCCAAGAAACTGAAGATCTCGTACAACGCTGTGTACTACTCCCTTCACAGAACAGCGCAGACTGGCTCTAACCAGAATAGAAAGAGGAGTGGGAGGCCCTGGTGTACAACTGAGCAAGAGGAACAGTACATTAGAGTGTCTAGTTTGAGAAACAGATGCCTCACAATTCCTCCACTGGCAGCTTCATTAAATAGTACCCGCAAAACACCAGTCTCAACGTCAACAGTGAAGAAGCGATTCCGGGATGCAAAGAAAAAGCCATTTCTAAGTGACCCCAAACTTTTGAACGGGAGTGTATGTCATCAGTAATAAATGTACCGTTAATCCTGTCATTTGTTTACATTAATTCCTGTTATTGCATGTATTAATTACAGTCATTTACCGTTCCTAATTCTCAGAGTGGAAACATTGTTTGCAGAGTTCACAACCTGCTACACTTGTGAGAAATAAGTTTTGGTTAATCTCTGTCCTGTTAATGTTGACGGAGAGAATGCACCTGAGCACGCATAGAAGTACCAGGCTGTCTGAGGATGTCTGATTTCTGATTGGCTGTCTGATTTCTCACCATGTCCACCACTAATGAGCTTCTCCGTAATTTTTTATTCACCTCACACAATAAGTCACACAATATCTCTGAGTTCCATGCGCTCATTTCTTTAGCCGCCAATGGATCCTGGTGTATCAACGTGTCCATATGGCAGAGGCAGGTGCTCTGGCATTAGTTTAATTTTAACTTTTAGATGTATTATTTTAATTGTGATTTTTATGATTAACCAAGTGACAAGGATTTTGAGAAACAAAAACATTATTATTGAAATGAAACTGTTCCACAAAAATGCTTATGAAAATCTAAACTGGCACGCAGATTTGTAGCAATGGTAGGATAAATTGTAAGCTTCCCCAAACATATCACTTACGCGCCGCCTATGAAATTATTTATTTGACAATCAGATGAAAACATCACTACTGGTTGTGTTCATGCCACATTAAATGGTAATAGATTTTTAGGGTTAAATTAGATGTCTTTACCATAAAACCCATTTAAAAAAGCCAGAACAAATCAGTTTTGAAAGCAAATGCTCATCTGGAGTGCGATTGAGATTGCGTCACTTGTGGATCTGTTGGGGCGGTATGTGAATTGGAGTGGATCTAGGGTTTCTGGGATGATGGTGTTGATGTGAGACATGACCAGCCTTTCAAAGCACTTCATGGCTACCGACTTGAGTGCTACGGGGGGGCGGTAGTCATTTAGGTAGGTTACATTCGCTTTCTTGGGCACAGGAACTATGGTGGTCTGCTTGAAGCATGTAGGTATTACAGACTCGGTCAGGAAGAGGTTGTAAATGTGAAAATGTGCATTGGTGGGATGAGGTACACACACATGCACACTTATGCTCACACCACTGCCTTCCTGGGGTTTTCTGGGTCAGTGGTATTGAGCACGTTTTCTGAGTATGTTGTGCTGCAGTGTAGAGGGTTTGGGATTTTGGGGCTGTGAATTTCCACTCTCTCAAACATGCATCCTTCCATTCATGTTCAACTTAGTGGTGATGTCTCTCCCTTAAAAATATAGAGATATCCTGAGAGATACAGTGCCTTCGGAAAGTCTTCAGACCCCTTGACTTTTTCCACATTTTGATATATTACAGCCTTATTCTAAAATGGATTAAATAAACATTTTCCCTCATCAATGTACACACAATACCCCATAATTATAAAGCGAAAATATTTTTTTTGAATTTTTTGCTAACACGCCTTCCCCAGAACTTAATTGAGCATCTGCTGATATTACACAAGATTTAAGTGCTGAGATTATGAGAGATACAATAATGTAGAGCTGGGTGATAGTTAAAAATGTTACTGTCATATTGCAATAAATATAACTATTTTACACAATAACAACAAATACAACATTGCTTTACATTAGCTGCAGGGCTATAGAGTGCCAAGTAAGACAACTGAGATGGTAGTCTACGTTTCAAAAAGTAGATTATTTCATCTAACATATCCAGGAAATGCATGATTGATATTTTGATGTGCAACTTGTCAAAATAGCATCCAGAATACTGAGATTTGTCGACATCTTTGTACATATTGTCCTATAGCAAGGTTCCCCAAATGGCGGCTTTTATTTGCCCCCCCAAGTTTTCTGAGCACATTTTTTTATTATTATTGTTGGACATAAAAAATCAGTTCCCAAGTATTCCCATGCATAATAGAGAGACGTGATCTCATGCAGGGTAGTAACGCCATGAGTTGGGATTATGGCACATTGTTTAGCTAGCTAGCTAGCTAACGTTAGCTGGCTGGCTGGCTCGCTAGCTAAAGTTATTATTCGTATCTCAGAGCCATTTGCATGGTTAGTTAGAGCCCAATGTTAGCTAGCTAACATTGAACCTGGTTGGTTAGCTACCTGCAGATTCATGCAGGGTAGTAATGTCATGAGTTGGGATTATGGCTAATTTAGCTAGCTAAATTTCTTAACAAAAGACTCCACTATGCAAGTAACCATTTCGGGTGTGTTCTTAAATTCAGTCTGAGTATGCCAGAGCGCAGAACACCCATTGTATATGTCCGTTGTCGGTAAACGTTGGCAAAAGCTAGCCAATGTTAGCCAGTTAGGTTGTGTGCTTAACTGCCGTTGTGAGGTCAGAACGCTCTATCAACCCTAATCATCATCCAGAGCACCAAGTGTGCTCTCTGAACGCTCCAAGAGGGAAACGAGATGGGTGTGGCTAAACTTAAGAACGAAGCTGAATGGGTGTAGACAAAGAATAGTGCTTCAGTAGGTACCAAAACATTCAAAGGCCATTTTCTCAAAGTGAGATTACAAGTTTATCAACTTTCAAAGCAGAATTACTTTCCCATTGTTCCATTATACACCATTCTGTAGCTCTTCTTTTATCCAATGTAAAAAACACCATTTCAAATGTTTCTACATAAGACCAAATCAAGGCGGTCGGTCACATATGGTTCAAGAGAAAATAGCATAATTAATGAAATAAGCATCTAATCAACAATGACATTATTTTAAATTAACTCTGCAACTCTTCCAAATATATACATTTTACAACTGCCACCAGTTTGGCATCAACACATTTACAACAAAGACATATTGACAGTAAAACTAAATAAAAGTGCTAAACTCCAATGGTATTCACTAAGTTGATGGTTTATATTTAAGATAATGTTTTACAGGTTTGTCATTCAAATGTGTTTTTATAATCTTATTTGATAAGGCCACACAGAGGGCCAGAGATAATTACAGGCACCTGTGATAATCTGAAGTACCCAAAAAGGCCACTAGATATCATGTCATAAAAATAAAAAATCAATTGAAAGTTGCAAAAATTCTGGTAGTTTACTGGTAAACTTTGAAAGTTTTCAGTAATATACATTCCCTTTGCAACACTGTACTGGGACAACAAAGTGGCAGCTTGTGCTTTCACATCACATCATGTCCTACAGATGTAGGATCTTAATTTGATCACTCTCTTGTTGTTGAGAATTTTCCTGCACAGCAGGAACATTTGAAATTTCCATTTTAAATGTCAGACTTGATTTGCCCTAACAAAAAATGTATCAACCTCTACAAAAAATGTCCATTAATTATAATCCACATAATAATTCACATTTCCTGTTGCTGCAGGAATATTTTTCTGCTGTAGCAAACTGGCTCAAATTAAGATCCTACATCTGTATTCCCTATAAAGTATAGGGCACTATTTTTGACCATAACCCTATGGGCCCTGCTTACAAGTAGTGCACTTTAAAGGGAATAGGGCAGAGTGTGAATTACGGGGGGCCCAAGGGGGTCTCAGACCCCTTCAATGAGACATGAGCCCCCCTTAATGCAACAAAGTCACACTTTGGGTTTGTTTCCCACGGGGGACCAGTACAAAATAATGAAAATGTATACACTCACTACTGTAAGTTGCTCTGGATACGAGTGTCTGCTAAATGACTCAAATTTAAATATACTATTAGTCCCATACAAGGTCCCGTGAAAGAAATATAGACCCCCTGAATGTTGCACTCTAGATTAGGGTGTCATTTGGGAGGTAGCTGTAGTGATCTATTGTAGAGCTCCAACCAAAGTTCAATGGGAATTTCATTCTGGCGATATTGCATGTTGTCCAACCACATAGATCTGAGGGTTTACCATCTGTCCACAAAGAGCGACTCACTATCAAACACCAAACAAACTCCTATCCACTAATACAACACACATCAAACAAACAGAGGCCCAGTGACATAAAACATCAGACAAAAGCCTCCACACATACACACTCCTGGGCCATAGTGACAAACGGCCCAAAGCGTTTCTCTCATTCACCCTTTTGTTGCCCAACGGTTCTTCTTCTTCAAGGTTATTTCCTACAAACAGGCAAATTTCATTTGCGCTGCCGCAAACCTTAAAATATACTGGACAAATATATAATTACAACATGTGTTGGTCTCATGTTTCATGAACTGATTTCACATGACTGAAATAAAAGATCTCAGAAATGTTCCATACACACAAAAAGTTATGTCTCTCTCAAAAAGAAAATCCATGTTAGTGAGCATTTCTCCTTTGCGCCAAGATGATCCATCCACTTGACAGGTGTGGCATATCAAGAAACTGATTAAACAGTATGATCATTACACAGATGCACCTTGTGCTGGGGACAATAAAAGGAAAAGGCCACACTAAAGTGTGCTCTTAGAGAGTGCCCCATGGTGGCGGTGAGGTTATGGTATGGGCAGGCATAATCTACTGACAATGAACACAGTTGCATTTTATCGATGGCAATTTGAATGCACAGAGAGGTCTACATCACCGGCCTCCAAGGCGTCACTGAACTGTCTCATTACGCACACCTGGTTCACATTCCCCCCTGATTAGTAATTGTATAATTGTGCCCTTTGTGCACCATTGTTGGTGGATTATTGTTTCCATGTCTGTTAGGCTTGTGAGTATCTGTGCTTTGTTGTTTTGACTTTCATGCTGCATGTGTTGTGCACTTGTTATTTCGGGTCTCGTCCCGTGAATTTATTACGTGTCTCGTCCCGTGTATTTATTACGTGTCTCGTCCCTTGTATTTATTACGTGTCTCGTCCCGTGTATTTATTACGTGTCTCGTCCCTTGTATTTATTACGTGTCTCGTCCCGTGAAATTATTACGTGTCTCGTCCCGTGTATTTATTACGTGTCTCGTCCCTTGTATTTATTACGTGTCTCGTCCCGTGTATTTATTACGTGTCTCGTCCCTTGTATTTATTACGTGTCTCGTCCCGTGTATTTATTACGTGTCTCGTCCCGTGAATTTATTAAGTGTCTCGTCCTGTGTATTTATTGGAGGTTTACCTCACTCTTTTGTTCGGGTCCCAGCCCTGTGTTTTTGTGGCCTTCGTCCCCGTGCCTTTACATGGCATGTTGTATTTGTTGGGTGGAGTATTAAAAACTCCTATTACGTATTCCTGCGCCTGTCTCCCGATCATTATACAATGTGACAGTAACTCAGTAAAATCTTTGAAATTGTTGCATGTTGCCTTTATATTTTGGTTTAGTGTAGATAAAGGACCTCCATAGCTTGGGGCATATACTGTACTGTATTCTGAAGCCTGTGCACCTGACATTAACTGACAAGTCTACTCTACATGCGTCAGTCATGTGTGTGTGTGTGTGTGTGTGTGTGTGTGTGTGTGTGTGTGTGTGTGTGTGTGTGTGTGTGTGTGCACTATGCATGCACATGTGAACAACACGTGTGCTCACGTCATTTGGAGTGGAGGAGTCGTCAAGTCAATCAGGCCACATGATTAAGTCACATAATTAACAGAGGACTTGAGTTGGAGTTTAACCTTAAGCCTTAAGGTAATACTTGCCACATCATGCGTGGTGGCTAGACTGAGTGTAATTACCCAGAGGTGCATGGTCACTGCAGATAATACCCACGAAAGACAGTGATTTAATTGGCCAAGTTCGACTTGGAATTAATTTTGTTTAGTTCCTTGTGTTGCCAGGGCCGTGCACATACCTTTTGGCAGTGGTGGAAAAAGTTCTCAATTGTCATACTTGAGTAAAAGTAATGATACCTTAATAGAAAATCTTATTTGAGTAAAAGTCTAAAAGTATTTGGTTTTAAATATATTTAAGTATCAAAAGTAAATGGAATTGCTAAAATATACTTAAGTATCAAAAGTAAAAGTATAAATAATTTAAAATTCCTTATATTAAGCAAACCAGAGAGCACCATGGTCTTGTTTCTTAAATGTATGGATAGCCAGGGGCACACTCCAACATAACTTACAAACGAAGCATGTGTTTAGTGAGTCCGCCAGATCAAAGGCAGTCGGGATAACCAGGGACATTCTCTTGATAAATGTGTGAATTAGACCATTTTCCTGTCCCGCTAAGCATTCAAAATGTAATGAGTACTTTTGGGTGTCAGGGAAAATGTATGGAGTAAAAAGTACATTGTCTTTAGGAATGTAGAGAAGTAAAAGTAAAAGTAATCAAAAATATAAATAGAGAAGTAAAGTACAGATACCCCAAAAAAACGACTTAAGTAGTACTTTAAAGTGTTTTTACTGAAGTTCTTTACACCACTGTCTTTAAACAATCCTGCAATGATTACAAGAAGAGGGAAGAGCAGCACAATCTGATGAGTCAAGTTTTTTGCTAAACTATTTTGAACTGGAATAAATACTGCATTTACAGTATTAACAATGAACAACACAATTCCAGTTAAAATAGAAGGTTGTAAGAAAAAATGTAGCCTGTCATTACAGCCATAAAAGGTGATGCATTTTCAAAACGCAAGATATGCTACAGAAAAGAAACTGCATTTTACACCTGCATTTGGAGTTGAAAGTCATTAATGTTAGCAGCCAATATCAACTAGGGATATACAGTGGGGAGAACAAGTATTTGATACACTGCCGATTTTGCAGGTTTTCCTACTTACAAAGCATGTAGAGGTCTGTAATTTTTATCATAGGTACACTTCAACTGTGAGAGACGGAATCTAAAACAAAAATCCAGAAATTCACATTGTATGATTTTTAAGTAATTAATTTGCATTTTATTGCATGACATAAGTATTTGATACATCAGAAAAGCAGAACTTAATATTTGGTACAATTAATATTTGGTGCAATTACAGAGATCATACGTTTCCTGTAGTTCTATACCAGGTTTGCACACACTGCAGCAGGGATTTTGGCCCACTCCTCCTTACAGATCCTTCAGGTTTCAGGGCTGTCGCTGGGCAACACGGATTTTCAGCTCCCTCCAAAGATTTTCTATTGGGTTCAGGTCTGGAGACTGGCTAGGCCACTCCAGGACCTTGAGATGCTTCTTACGGAGCCACTCCTTAGTTGCCCTGGCTGTGTGTTTCGGGTCGTTGTCATGCTGGAAGACCCAGCCACGACCCATCTTCAATGCTCTTACTAAGGGAAGGAGGTTGTTGGCCAAGATCTCGCAATACATGGCCCCATCCATCCTCCCCTCAATACGGTGCAGTCGTCCTGTCCCCTTTGCAGAAAAGCATCCCCAAAGAATTATGTTTCCACCTCCATGCTTCACGGTTGGGATGGTGTTCTTGGGGTTGTACTCATCCTTCTTCTTCCTCCAAACACGGCGAGTGGAGTTTAGACCAAAAAGCTATATTTTTGTCTCATCAGACCACATGACCTTCTCCCATTCCTCCTCTGGATCATCCAGATGGTCATTGGCAAACTTCAGATGGGCCTGGACATGCGCTGGCTTGAGCAGGGGGACCTTGCGTGCGCTGCAGGATTTTAATCCATGACGGCGTAGTGTGTTACTAATGGTTTTCTTTGAGACTGTGGTCCCAGCTCTCTTCAGGTCATTGACCAGGTCCTGCCGTGTAGTTCTGGGCTGATCCCTCACCTTCCTCATGATCATTGATGCCCCACGAGGTGAGATCTTGCTTGGTGCCCTAGACCGAGGGAGATTGACCGTCATCTTGAACTTCTTCCATTTTCTAATAATTGTGCCAACAGTCGATGCCTTCTCTCCAAGCTGCTTGCCTATTGTCCTGTAGCCCATCCCAGCCTTGTGCAGGTCTACAATTTTATCCCTGATGTCCTTACACAGCTCTCTGGTCTTGGCCATTGTGGAGAGGTTGGAGTCTGTTTGATTGAGTGTGTGGACAGGTGTATTTTATACAGGTAACAAGTTCAAATAGGTGCAGTTAATACAGGTAATGAGTGGAGAACAGGAGGGCTTCTTAAAGAAAAACTAACAGGTCTGTGAGAGCCGGAATTCTTACTGGTTGGTAGGTGATCAAATACTTATGTCATGCAATAAAATGCAAATGAATTATTTAAAAATCATACAATGTGATTTTCTGGATTTTTGTTTTAGATTCCGTCTCTCACAGTTGAAGTGTACCTATGATAAAAATTACAGACCTCTACATGCTTTGTAAGTAGGAAAACCTGCAAAATCGGCAGTGTATCAAATACTTGTTCTCCCCACTGTATCATGTCACTTCCAGAGCGAGCAAAATCACATGGCTACTTGTAGCAGAGGAGGTTGCAGGATCGGATGGAAAGCATGTTCTGTCTGCACCACACCATCACTGTTCTGTCTGCACCACACCATCACTGCCATCCAGGTTGCCCTGTTCTTCCTCAAAAAGATTGTAATAAATTCACAACGTTACATCGTCATTGAAGGCAGTGCAATGTTACATATAGCCTGTAGGCAGCCAAACTAGGCCTATCTGAAATATGAAAATTATCAATCAAATCGGCAGGGAGCCTATTGTTTTGAACATGATTTTTGAATGACTACCTCATCTCTGTACCCAACACATATTGGGTTCACTTTACTTGACACCCAGCGTCATAACACTTTATGCCACGGTCATCATCATGTCATATGTCATAACAGCTGACATAACTTGTCATAACATGGCATAATATGATCATAACACTGTCATGACACATATTTACACCTGTTGTTACATTTATTGTGTTATTTTATGGCTGGTTATGACACCTACATAAGAGTCTCAAAACCTACAGCATAAGGCAAAACATTCCATTACACCATAGCCTACTTGTCAATAGTATGTCTACTGTATGTTATAGAACATTTTCTGAAATTGAACATATTCAATTATCATTGTAATTGTGCGCACATTGATGTCAGACATGCACCTACCCCAATGCTCTGTTTCTGATGACTGGGATGGATGCAGGAGCAGATTTAAGGAGCAGGACAAGACACCCTCTTTTTGACTGATGACTGACATAAGGTCGTAATGCTTCTTCACAGTGTCATAAAGTGTATTTCCTTAGTCCAAGTAAGGTGGCACAGGATGGTCACAACGCTTTATGACAGAGCCACAAAGTATATTTTCTTCAAGTTATTTAAAATATGAGGGAAAACAACATGACTGTAAAGAATTAATTACAAAAATAACAAAGGACTTAAGAAACAAACTTTCAAATTAAAGGAAACTTCTTGGCAGGAAAGAAACACATTTGAACAAATGTGGGTTCTGACACTCTTATGTAGGTGTCATAACCAGTCATTAAATAATGGAATATATGTCACAACAGGTGTAAATTTATGGGTCATGACAGTGTTAAGACCATATTATGACGGGTTATAACAAGCTATGTCAGCTGTTATTACTTTTTTATGACATGGTTATGACCGAGTCATAGCGTGTTGTGACGCTGGGTGTCAAGTGTTCCCGTGAATTTCAAACACAGATTCAACCACAAAGACCAGCAAAGTTTTCCAATGCCTCAGAGAGGAGGGCAACTTTTGGTAAAAAAAATTTGACATTAAATATCCCTTTGAGCATGGTAAAGTTTTTAATTACAATTTGGATGATGTATCAACACCCTGTCACTACAAAAATACAGGCATCCTTCTTCACTCAGTTTCCGGAGAGTAAGAAAACTGCTCAAGTATTTCACCATGAGGCCAATGGTGACTTTAAAAAAGTTACAGGGTTTTATGGCTGTGATAGGAGAAAACTAAGGATGGATCCAAACATTGTAGTTACTCCACAATACTAACCTAAATGACAGGGTGAAAAGAAGGAAGACTGTACATAATTAAAATATTCCAAAACATGCATCCTGTTTGCAATAAGACACTAAAATAATACTCCAAAAAAAATGGAAAATAAATTAACTTTATGTCCTGAATACAAAACGTTATGTTTGGGGCAAATCCAACACAACACATCACTGAGTACCACTCTTCATATTTTCAAGCATGGTGGTGGCTGCATCATGTTATGGATATGCTTGTCATCGGCAAGGATTAGGGATTTTTTTTGCATCAAAAGAAATGGAATACAGCTAAGCACAGGCAAAATCCTAGAGGAAAACCTGGTTCAGTCTGCTTTCTAACAGACACTGGGAGACAAATTCACCTTTAAGCAGGGCAATAACCTAAAACACAAAGCCAAATATACACTAGAATTGCTTACCAAGACGACAATAAATGTTCCTGAGTGGCCTAGTTACAGTTTTGACTTAAATCAATTCACTTGACTTGCCTATTTTTATAAAGGTAAAAAAACAAATTCTTGACGGCCTACCAAGAGGCAAAAGGCCTCCTGTGGGGACGGGGGCTGGGATAAAAAAATAAAGTAGGACAAAACACACATCACGACAAGAGAGACACCACAACACTACATAAAGAGAGACACCACAACACTACACTACATAAAGAGAGACACCACAACACTACATAAAGAGAGACACCATAAAGAGAGACACCACAACACTACATAAAGAGAGACACCACAACACTACACTACATAAAGAGAGACACCACAACACTACATAAAGAGAGACACCACAACACTACATAAAGAGAGACACCATAAAGAGAGACACCACTACACTACATAAAGAGAGACACCACAACACTACACTACATAAAGAGAGACAGCACAACACTACATAAAGAGAGACACCATAAAGAGAGACACCACAACACTACATAAAGAGAGACACCACAACACTACACTACATAAAGAGAGACACCACAACACTACATAAAGAGAGACACCATAAAGAGAGACACCACAACACTACATAAAGAGAGACACCACAACACTACACTACATAAAGAGAGACACCACAACACTACATAAAGAGAGACACAACAACACTACACTACATAAAGAGAGACACCACAACACTACATAAAGAGAGACACCACAACACTACATAGAGAGAGACACCACAACACTACAATACATAAAGAGAGACACCACAACACAACACTACATAAAGATAGACACCACAACACTACACTACATAAAGAGAGACACCACAACACTACATAAAGAGAGACACCACAACACTACATAAAGAGAGACACCACAACACTACATAAAGAGAGACACCACAACACTACACTACATAAAGAGAGACACCACAACACTACACTACATAAAGAGAGACACCACAACACTACACTACATAAAGAGAGACACCACAACACTACATAAAGAGAGACACCACAACACTACACTACATAAAGAGAGACACCACAACACTACATAAAGAGAGACACCACAACACTACACTACATAAAAAGAGAACTAAGACCTAAAACACATCATGGTAGCAACACAACATAACACAACATGGTAGCAACACAACATAACACAACATGGTAGAAACACAACATAACACATGACAGCAACATAACATAACACAACATGGTAGCAACACAAAATAACACAACATAGCATAACATGGTAGAACCACAACATAACATGGCAGCAACACAACATTACACAACATGGTAGAAACACAAAATTATACAACATGACAGCAACACAACATAACACAACATGGTAGAAACACAACATAACACAACATGGCAGCAACACAACATAACACAACATGGTAGCAACACAACATAACACAACATAACATAACATGGTAGAAACACAACATAATTTTAGAATTGGAATGTGATATAAAACAAGGCAACGCTGTGCTTTAGGACCATGCTGATGCCTCTGAGCGGTCGGGTAGGCTTTTAGGAGTGTTTATCCGACAAAAAAAGTTAAACAATTATGCCGCCCCCCCACTTCTAACAAGTGCCAGTAAGAGTGTCCATGATTGAGTCTTTGAATTTAGAGATAAATCTTTCCAGTTTGAGTGTTTTTTGCAGCTCGTTCCAGTAGCTAGCAGCAGCGAACTGAAATGAGGCAGAAGTGTGTGGAGGATGAGGGTAGTAATATGTATATCTGATAGGGGGGAGTGAGGCCTAAGAGGGTTTTATAAATAAGCATCAACCAGTGTGTCTTGCGTTGGGTATACAGATATGGACAGTTTACAGAGTATAGATTGCAGTGATGTTTCCTATAAGGAGCATTGGTGGCAAATCTGATGACCGAAAGGTAAAGAACATTTAGCCGCTCGAGAGCACACTTACCTGCCGATCTATAAATTACGTCTCCATAATCTAGCATGGGAAGGATGGTCATCTGAATCAGGGTTAGTTTGGCAGCTGGGGTGAAAGAGGCATTCCCTTTCTCCAATCCTGACTTAATGATGTAGTGATTAAAGAGATCAGTCATACGCTCCTTGTCAGTAACAACCACATCATCAACATTAAGGGACATGGGCAGCTGTGAGGAGGAGGGTTTATTTTCCAGGTCTTTCACTGTTTTCCAGAACTTCTTGGGGTTAGACCCACAAAGAGATAACTGTTACTTAAAATAACTAACTTTGGCCTCCCGAGTGGTGCAGCAGTCTAAGGAACTGCATCGCAGCGCTTGAGGCATCACTATAGCCTCAGGTTCGATCTCAGGCTGGAAAATCTCCCCTAACTCAGCCGGCCGTGACCAGGAGACCCATGAAGCGGCGCAAAATTGGCCCAGCATCGTCTGGGTTAGGGCAGTGTTTTGCCGGCCGGGATTTCCTTGTCCCATCGCACTCTAGCGATTCCTTGTGGCGGGCCGGGCGCCTGAAAGCTGACTTCGGTCACAAGTAGTATGACACATTGGTATGTCTGGCTTCCGGGTTAAGCGAGCAGTGTGTCAAGAATCAGTGCGGCTTGGCAGGGTTGTGTTTTGGAGGACGCATGGCTCTCGACCTTTGCCTCTCCCGAGTCCACCTCCCAGATAGCCTGAGTGCACTTATTTCTAATTTGCATGAACGACAGCCAGTCAGCCTGAGTATTTGTGTGCCGAGCCTTTCACCAAATGGTGTTATTGAGGTGGAGTAACTCTGCCAAATCTAAGGTCATTACAGAAAACACCAGACTGATACCTTTCGGGATTATTTGTGAGGATAACATCAAGGAGAGTAGCCTTTTCTGGGTGTTTGGGGTCATACCTTGTGGGATTGGTAATGATCTGAGAGAGATTTAGGGAGTCCCATTTTTTTAAAGATTTGGTCAGTTTGTTTAAGCATGTCCCAGTTTAGGTCACCTAGCAGGACAAATTCAGACTTAGTGTAAGGGGCCAGGAGAGAGCTTAGAGCAGGTTAGGGTTAGGGTTAGGGCCGTTGCTGATTGTGGACGATAACACCCAGCAACAGTCAACAAAGAGCTATTTGAAAGCTTAATGATTAAAACCAGCAAATCAAATTGTTTGGGGACAGACTTGGTGGAGACAACTGAGCACAGGTAAAGTCATCAAGGCAAAGGGTGGCTACTTTGAAGAATCTCAAATAAAAAATATATTTTGATTTGTTTAACACTTTTTTGGTTACTATATGATTCCATATGTGTTATTTCATAGTTTTGATGTCTTCACTATTCTACAATGTTGAAAATAGTACAAATAAAGAAAAACCCTAGGAGTAGGTGTGTCCAAACTTTTGACTGGTACTGTATATGTGTTAATGATGATAATTCTGTAATTTATTTCACCACTATAGTCTTATTTATTGTCCTACCTCCTAACCTTACTGCATTTTTGCACTACATTTAGCACTCTGTATATAGATTTTTCTATTGTGTTTTTGACTGTTTGTTTAATGTGTAACTCTGTGTTGTT
Organism: Thymallus thymallus; assembly: GCA_023634145.1. Classification (NCBI taxonomy): domain Eukaryota; kingdom Metazoa; phylum Chordata; class Actinopteri; order Salmoniformes; family Salmonidae; genus Thymallus; species Thymallus thymallus. The sequence goes on along the minus strand of CM042409.1, from coordinate 24,177,011 downwards.
ATTTGTCGCACTGCTTTGCTTTGTCTTGGCCAGGTCGCAGTTGCAAATGAGAACTTGTTCTCAACTGACCTACCTGGTTAAATAAAGGTGAAATAAAAATAAAAAAATAAATATGTACCAACACCCGAAAAGGGCACTTTGGAGACTGGAAGGGCAAAGGGACATGTGCTCTGCACAGGTAAAGCCCTATTTGTGCATGTGCCTGCATGTTGGTATTTGGAGTACTATGGAGTCCCTTCAATTAATCTACTTTGAGAATTTGAAATGGAACAGTAGAATGTAATGTATATAATTCCATTTAAATTCCAGTCAATTCAGGAATTACACTGAAATTCCAATTATTTTCAATGCTATTCAAGGAGGAAAACTTGGAATTAAGCTTTTCATAATCATTTGTGCTTACAAGAAATGCTTTGCAACCCTTGTAAAATATGCATCACATACCAGGGTCTGATTTGGAGAAGGTGTCCATATCCAGTAGGTTCCTGTTTGAATGAAAGAGAGGTTGTGAAGTTAGAAATGACACAAAACAAGATAACAAACTGAGCATCATGCTAGCCAAATCAGTTTGTGCCGTCTTGCCTATCAGGCTATCATCATACATGGATAACACAATGAATAGCAGACGTAGACCTTACTTAAATTAAGTTATTTGTTAAATGAAATAACCACAATTGAATCTCCCACCCCTGTGTGAGACCTGTATCTGCCGGTATAGAGAGTGCTGCCATTTTAAACTGAAGACCAGGATGACAGGGAAGGGAAGGATATAACTCCTCTCTAGGGCTGCTGTGTGTGTGTGTGTCTCAGTCTGGTGAGGTGTAGCTGGTAAATGAAGGAACAGGTCTTTGCTCTGCTCTTCTTTGGTATAGCCTCGCTGGTCATCTTGATAAGTTTCAATGGCCATTGGACAAAATGAACAGCTACGTGAGAATGCTGTTCACTGACTACAGCTCAGCGTTCAACACCATAGTGCCCTCAAATCTCATCACTAAGCTAACAACCCTGGGACTGAACACCTCCCTCTGCAACTGCATCCTGGACTTCCTGACAGGAGGTGAGGGTAGGCAACAACACGTGGCCCTAAACACAGGGGCCCCTCAGATGCTTAATTCCCTCCTGTACTCCCTGTTCACCCACGACTGCATGGCTGCGCACGACTCCAACACCATCATTAAGTTTGACGACGACACGTCAGTGGTAGGCCTGATCACCGACGACAATGAGCCCATAGCAGGGGTACTTAAGTACTATTTTAGAAGGTCCTGGGTAGCAAAGGTCCGGATAGATATTGTCATTTATCAGAGTAGTAACAAACCCCCACCTCGCAACCTATGTGACCCCCAAACTGTTTACAGCTCTCCTGTTGGCGGAGAGAACATTTAGCAGTTTTAAAGCAAATTTCCCGCAATTCTACACATTTTGTATGGGGCAGAGATTTTTTTTCTCGTGTATCGAAGTTTAAAACATCTTGAGATCCTGTTCACCCGATCTGGAGTTCCTAAATATCAACAAATGTATCCTGCCCCACAAGAAAAAATAACATGCTGGACCATGTATATACAAACATCCATGACTCGTACAAAGCCATCCCCACCCCCACTTTGGCTAATCAGATCATGTCTCTCTGTTCCTACTCCCCGCCTACAAGCAGCAACTCAAGAAGGAGCCAACAACACAGAGAATAGTAAGGAGCTGGACAGAGGAGGCAGACTCAATGATGCAGGACTGTTTTGAGAATACTGATTGGAGTATGTTCAAAGATTCATCCATCCAGGACTCATCAATCAACATTGAGGAATATATACTGAACAAAAATATAAACGCAAAATATAAAGTATTGGTCCCATGATTTCAGAAATGTTCCATACACAAAAAAAGCTTATTTTGCAGAAATGTGTTTACATCCCCGATAGTAATAATTTCTCCTTTGCCAAGATAATCTATCCACCTGACAGGTGTGGCATATCAATAAGCTGACTAAACAGCATGATCATTACACAGGCACCACCCTAAAATGTGCAGTTTTGTCACACAACACAATGTCACAGATGCCTCAAGTTTTGAGGGAGCGTGCAATTGGCATGCTGTCTGCAGGAATGTCCACCAGAGCTGTGCCAGAGAATTTAATGTTAATTTCTCTACCATAAGCCGCCTCCAACGTTGTTTTAGATTCTTTGGCAGTACGTCCAACCGGCTTCACAACCGCAGACCACATGTATGGCGTTGTGTGGGCGAGCGGTTTGCACGTTGTGAACAGTGCTACGGAAAACAAACACAATTGCATTTTATCGATGGCAATTTGAATGCACAAAAATACAGTGACGAGATCCATTGTGAAGTTGAAATCCATAGATTAGGGCTTTATATGAACTGTAATAGTAAAATCAATGAAATATTTGTATGTTGCGTTTTATATTTCAGTATATTTTGTTTGGAATACCCTTCAATATGACAGCAGAATCCCCATTATGCAATGATAAAGAGAGATACTTATGAGGCTTTCATAAACTTCAATTGAAGTTGGTCCATAACAACAAGTGAACCGATTGAAGAATGCATCTTCTAGGGCTTAATAGCAGGATTGTAATAATAAACAGTAATGATAATGAAACATTATCATTGAATAAAAAAGCCATAACATGAAAAATGACAATTCTGGTTGGTTGAGGCTTTGCTCTAGCTCTTGCTAGAGTAGAACTCTATTCTTTCTGTTATTATATCAAGTCCCTAATTGGCATCGTACCAAACCAAAAGTTGCAGTTAAGAGTAGTGGGACATTTGAGGTTAATATGTCCTTTACTGGCGAGATGGGGAGGCAATTTATTTCATGGGCCACTCATTGAAACAATCCTCTCCTGGCGGTAATCAGGGTAAACTCCTGCGGTGGCTGCCACGCTCTGCTTGTCTAATAGGATCTCACTGGAGCTCCGTTTGGGTGGCAGGCGCCTCGGCTCTTATATTAGAAACCAGCGAGAGAGAGAGAGAGCTCTCGAGCACACACACACACACACACACACACACAAACAAAGACACACTCAAGCACACACACTTTCTCTCTCGTTTACTCTTATTTATAATCAAAGACACCCACCCACATGTCTCTCTGGTATCTATATCCCGGCTCTTTCCACGCTCTCTTTCCCTCTCCTACTCTCTCTATCTAACAATGTGAGCCGACCCCACAGTGTCATGCCTGTTAGTCTGAATGGGCAGAGTAATCCATTTCAATTAATTTAGTTCCCTCCCTGCAATGGCTCGAAGCGATACTACTGAGGGAAACATGCGAGACATCAGTGGGTAAAACCTTGAAGAAAAGAGAGAAGGGGAATAGAAAGAAGGAGACAGAGAGAGTGTGAGAAGATGCAGAGGGGAAGTACAGAAAGAAGGAGACAGAAAGAGTGTGAGAAGATGCAGAGGGGAAGTACAGAAAGAAGGAGACAGAGAGAGTGTGAGAAGATGCAGAGGGGAAATACAGAAAGAAGGAGACAGAGAGAGTGTGAGAAGATGCAGAGGGGAAGTACAGAACGAAGGAGACAGAAAGAGTGTGAGAAGATGCAGAGGGGGAGTACAGAAAGAAGGAGACAGAGAGAGTGTGAGAAGTTGCAGAGGGGAAGTACAGAACAAAGGAGACAGAGAGAGCGTGAGAAGATGCAGAGGGGAAGTACAGAACGAAGGAGACAGAGAGAGTGTGAGAAGATGCAGAAAAAAGGAAAGGGAGAGTTTGGGGGAATAGGGATTGCCTCAAGGATGGGGATGGAGAGGGAGAGAGAGAAATGGAGGAAACATACTGTAAGCATGAAACTCTATAGAACGCTTATCAGTAGCTTCAACCGAGGACAGCAAGCTTATCCAAGACAGCAGTGTACAAAGGCGGGAATGTTTAATGGGGGAATCTGGGATTGGTACAACCATTTTTGGACATTTAAATAAATTATATACAGTGGGGAGAACAAGTATTTGATACACTGCCGATTTTGCAGGTTTTCCCACTTACAAAGCATGTAGAAGTCTGTAATTTTTATCATAGGTACTCTTCAACTGTGAGTGAAGGAATCTAAAACAAAAATCCAGAAAATCACATTGTATGATTTTTAAGTAATTAATTTGCATTGTATTGCATGACATAAGTATTTGATACATCAGAAAAGCAGAACTTAATATTTGGTACAGAAACCTTTGTTTGCAATTACAGAGATCATACATTTCCTGTAGTTCTTGACCAGGTTTGCACACACTGCAGCAGGGATTTTGGCCCACTCCTCCATACAGACCTTCTCCAGATCCTTCAGGTTTCGGGGCTGTCGCTGGGCAATACAGACTTTCAGCTCCCTCCAAAGATTTTCTATTGGGTTCAGGTCTGGAGACTGGCTAGCCCACTCCAGGACCTTGAGATACTTCTTACGGAGCCAGTCCTTAGTTGCCCTGGCTGTGTGTTTCGGGTCATGCTGGAAGACCCAGCCACGACCCATCTTACTGAGGGAAGGAGGTTGTTGGCCAAGATCTCGCGATACATGGCCCCATCCATCCTCCCCTCAATACGGTGCAGTTGTCCTGTCGCCTTTGCAGAAAAGCATCCCCACCTCCATGCTTCACGGTTGGGATGGTGTTCTTGGGGTTGTACTCATCCTTCTTCTTCCTCCAAACACGGCGAGTGGAGTTTAGACCAAAAAGCTCTATTTTTGTCTCATCAGACCACATGACCTTCTCCCATTCCTCCTCTGGATCATCCAGATGGTCATTGGCAAACTTCAGACAGGCCTGGACATGCGCTGGCTTGAGCAGGGGGACCTTGCGTGCGCTGCAGGATTTTAATCCATGACGGCGTAGTGTGTTACTAATAGTTTTCTTTGAGACTGTGGTCCCAGCTCTCTTCAGATCATTTACCAGGTCCTGCCGTGTAGTTCTGGGCTGATCCCTCACCTTCCTCATGATCATTGATGCCCCACGAGGTGAGATCTTGCATTGTGCCCCAGACCGAGGGAGATTGACCGTCATCTTGAACTTCTTCAATTTTCTAATAATTGCGCCAAAGGTTGTTTCCTTCTCACCAAGCTGCTTGCCTATTGTCCTGTAGCCCATCCCAGCCTTGTGCAGGTCTACAATTTTATCCCTGATGTCCTTACACAGCTCTCTGGTCTTGGCCATTGTGGAGAGGTTGGAGTCTGTTTTGATTGAGGACAGGTGTCTTTTATACAGGTAACGAGTTCAAACAGGTGCAGTTAATACAGGTAATGAGTGGAGAACAGGAGGGCTTCTTAAAGAAAAACTAACAGGTCTGAGCCGGAATTCTTACTGGTTGGTAGGTGATCAAATACTTATGTCATGCAATAAAATGCAAATTATTTATTTAAAAATCATACAATGTGATTTTCTGGATTTTTGTTTTAGATTCCGTCTCTCACAGTTGAAGTGTACCTATGATAAAAAATTACAGACCTCTACATACATAAGTAGGAAAACCTGCAAAATCGTCAGTGTATCAAATACTTGTTCTCCCCACTGTATATAGCCATTGATTCTTGAAGAATATAACTTATAAATGCCTCATGAGCTTAATTAAACTATCATACCCCATCAGAACCCGAAATATAAGGTTGTTTTACTGCATTGTTTGTAAACAAACACCATATAGCTTCAAAACAGAGATAAATCTATCATTTTGATTTTCATCCCTCGGCTGTTTGCAAAAACAAGTGGCGAGGTGAACACTTTGTTGTCTTTCAAATCCCGGATTATCCCTATAAGGCTGTCAGGCTCTGGCCATAGAGAGGCCTATTTTGCTTCTCTATGTAGCTATGGTCAGAGTCTGACAGTGTCTTTCTTTTCTGTTTATGTGTGGGTTTGGGTTGGATCCCTAATTAGAGGCAGCTGCACTGCATTGTCTCTAATTAGGGATCCTATATATGTTTGTCTGTCCTTCACTGTTGTGTGGGTCGATATATTCCTCCAGTCACGGGTGTCCATTCGTGTTTGTACATTCGTGTTTGTTTGTTCGGATGTTCCACAAGTGTTGTATTATACATAGTATAACAAATTAAAAACAATGTTGAACTATTACTGCGCTGCGCCTTGGTCTCTCCTTCCACCCGCTTGTGACAAAGGCATAAAACAGAGCAACATTTTGTTGTTTTAATGTTAAACGTTTGCCTACCTCTGATGTCGAACGCGTCATAATCAAAAAAATTTAAATGCCACGCATCTTTCAAGAATCACAAGTTTAGGCTGCTTTTGAGGGTCATCAAGCTGACATCTATCTTTCAAACAAGAGTGATGAAAGAAATTGGTGGAAGAGCCAGTCCTATTTGATGTTGCAATGCGTTCTCAGATCAGACCGAGTTCAGACTCCGAGGTGGAGAGACATCAGTCAACATCTGTTAGGCTGACAGACACCTGTTTTCGATGAAGGGAGCGCACAAGCCGTCCCTGCTGTAGGACAACCAGAGTAACTGAACTGAAGAGAGAACAGAGTTTCTCTCCGTGTCAAAACTGAGAAACGTAGGCTTGTTGTATAATTGTGATAGATTTTTTGTTGTGTGTGACAATTTACAAGTACAAAATCAGAACATATAAATAAGCATAGATAAGGTTTTCTAAGGGTTACCTAATAAAACTATAAGTCTACTTTACATTTAGACAGAATCCTTGTTTGTTATCTGTCACTGTTGCTTGGCTAGGGCTGTCTTGATTGGCTCACAAATAGGCCTTAGTGTGCTGTTATGACCTTATTTGGACTTGCCTTTTTGTTTTGATTATTCATGTCTTTTGCTGCATTTTGCTGTCAAGACAGAGCAGCAACCCTGTGGTTTCTACACTCTCATGTACACTCTGATGCCCAGTTGCCATGGAGTGTTTGATGGGGGAATTCACCCAACCCCATTCTGTCGGTGTCAGGGAATGAAGACAACCCCCACTCTCCACCCCCCACCCCCCTCTAGACCAGCCCTGTCTGTTCAGTGGTACAAGGTAGGCTGAAAACGCTAAACTCGCCAACTTCTTTACATTTTCCAACCAAACATGCTTGATTAAAGGAAATGGTCTTTGTAGGCTATTTCTTTAAACTGATACCTGTAGCTGAAAACTTACTGAACAAATGTCATGAGTTGCATGTTATATTTTCTACCTGATCTCACAGAAATACGTGAAATGAACACGACCCCTTAACCCCGATTTACGTGGTGGTGGCACGGAATGTGTTGAAATTACGTGTCGGCACCACGGAAACAACACCCATACAAAGTCAATGAGGCTCATTTGTCGTGGTGGACACACGGATTCCCTGGTTCAACAACGTCACACAGTGGGCGGCGGTAAATGTTGTTTTCTAGTTTACGAAACGTCCTGCTTTTATAATGTATTATAGTGAATTTGTTCTGATTTTTGTTGTCTAAATAACAGTAAATTGTTTGTGATATAACTGTAACGTCTCAGTCCAACGTACAGAAGGAGCCGGAGGCACAGATGTTATTTCCAACGCTTTATTAAGGCTAAACTAAACTCAGGCAGCTATAGGCTACTGCCCATGCCCTAACTACACGCACTCAATCAAGTATAAACACACGGAACTGTCACGGATGGGTGCACACACAGACCAAGACGCAGCGCAGGGATAGTAGTTCGACATTTTAATCTTTATACTATGTATAATCAAAACAAATGGCGAACTACAGGACACAAACAAACACTATAAACCAACATCACGTTCACCAAAACACCAGGAATAAACGGACGTAAAAAAGGCACACTTACTTTCACCGTGACATAATACGACAACGACCCACACCAGAGTGAAGGACAGACTCACATATATAAGATCCCTAATTAGAGACAATGCGGTGCAGCTGCCTCTAATTAGGGATCCACCCAAAACCCACACAGAAACAGAAAAGAAAGACACTGTCAGACTCTGACCATAGCTACATAGAGAAGCAACTAGGCTTCTCTATGGCTAGAGCCTGACAGTACCCCCCCCCAAGGCGCGGACTCCCGGACGCCCAAAAAAAACCACACAAATACAAGGGGGGGTTAATAGGGAGGGAAGACTAGTCCATCGGGGGCAGCTCTGGCTCCGGCGAAGTGGACAGTTTTCTCCCATGCCCCTTCCTTATAACCGGGCCCGGGCTGGGTACCGGTGGGGCCAACGGCTCCGGCCATGGAGCGGGACATTTAACCGGGCCCGGACTGGGCACCGGTGGGGTAAACGGCTCCGGCCATGGAGCGGGAAAAACAACCGGGCCCGGACTGGGCACCGGTGGGGTAAACGGCTCCGGCCATGGAGCTGGGCAATTAACCGGGCCCGGACTGGGCACCGGTGGGGTAAACGGCTCCGGCCATGGAGCGGGGAAAACAACCGGGCCCGGACTGGGCACCGGTGGGGTAAACGGCTCCGGCCATGGAGCTGGGCAATTAACCGTGCCCGGACTGGGCACCGGTGGGGTAAACGGCTCCGGCCTTGGAGCGGGGAAAACAACCGGGCCAGGACTGGGCACCGGTGGGGCAAACGGCTCCGGCCATGGAGCGGGGCAAACAACCGGGCCTGGACTGGGCACCGGTGGGGCAACCGGCTCTGGCCATGGAGCTGGGAAAACAACCGGGCCTGTACTGGGCACCGGTGGAGCGGACTGCTCTGACTCTGGAGCGGAGCAGACGGCTGAACCCAGAATGGGTACCTGTGGAGGCTCCGGGCTGCTGACCTTTGCTGCCGGAGGCGGACCTTCGCTGGAGGTTCCGGGCGGCGGACCTTCGCTGGAGGTTCCGGGCGGCGGACCTTCGCTGGGGGTTGCGGGCTGCGGACCTTCGCTGGAGGTTGCGGGCTGCGGACCTTCGCTGGAGGTTGCGGGCTGCGGACCTTCGCTGGAGGTTGCGGGCTGCGGACCTTCGCTGGAGGTTCCGGGCTGCGGATGGCCGGCACAGGACGTACCGGACTGGGGAGGCGCACCGGATGTCGGGTGCGTGGAGCTGGCACAGGAAGCACCTGGCTAGGCGCACGCACTGGAGGTCGGGTGCGGGGAGCCGGCACGGACCGTACCGGACTGGGGAGGCGCACCGGAGGTCGGATGCGTGGAGCCGGCACTGGAAGCACCTGGCTGGGCGCACGCACCGGAGGTCGGGTGCGGGGAGTAGAGCAGAGGTCCGGACCCGGACTGGACATCGGTGAAGCGGACTGCTCTGGCATGGGAGGTACCGGACTGGGAAGGCGGACCGGAGGTCGGGTGCGTGGAGCCGGCACTGGAAGCACCTGGCTAGGCACACTCATGGGAGGTCAGATGCGGGGAGTAGAGTAGACGACCGGACCCGGACTGGGCACCGGTGGAGCAGACTGCTCCGGCACGGGAGTGGAGTAGACGACCGAACCCGGATTGGACCACTCCGCCATCTCCCTCTCGACCTCTTCCTCTATCTCCCTCATTTCCTCCAGAACACCTCCAAAATACTCCTCTAAATACTCCTCCTGCCCCTTGCTCTGAGCCCCCCATAGGTACCTCGGCCTCTCCATGCGTCACATGGGGGGTGGTATTGGCTCTTCCTGCCTGTAGCCAGGCCACCCCCATAGCCCCCCCCCAAAATTACCTTGGGGTTGTTTGCGGGCGTTTCCCCGTCTCGCGCGTCGCGCATAACGCGGCGGCACCTCCTCACTCTCCCTCTCTCCCCAGTTACGCTGCTTGGTCTCGGGGTGGTGGGTCGTTCTGTCACGGATGGGTGCACACACAGACCAAGACGCAGCGCAGGGATAGTAGTTCGACATTTTAATCTTTATACTATGTATAATCAAAACAAATGGCGAACTACAGGACACAAACAAACACTATAAACCAACTTCACGTTCACCAAAACACACGGAATGAACGGACGTAAAAAAGGCACACTTACTTTCACCGTGACTGCGACATAATACGACAACGACCCACACCAGAGTGAATGACAGACTAACATCTATAAGATCCCTAATTAGAGACAATGCGGTGCAGCTGCCTATAATTAGGGATCCACCCAAAACCCACACAGAAACAGAAAAGAAAGACACTGACAGACTCTGACCATAGCTACATAGAGAAGCAAATAGGCTTCTCTATGGCCAGAGCCTGACAGGAACAGAAACTGGAGAATATGCTAACACTTATTGCTAACAGACAGGAACACAGGTTGGAACATGCTACAAGGAAAAACAAGACTGACTAAAAACCCGCCTAAACTTCCCCTATATAACTGTTACCCTGGTAACCCTCAGGTGCCGCCCCCCACGATTAACTGACCACCCTTTTGTAAGACTTTGCCATTTTAACAAACAAACACCCATTGGGTTGAGATACTTACTGTAGTCAATTGGTGGATGAAATGAGTGGTAAAAGTGATTATGGGTATGAAGCGTGCGTTACGGTGCGTAACGTGACGTATCGTTGCAGTGGTAACCACTGAAAGTCTTCTGATTCATAAGAATAATTATTAATAATATTCGCTGCTATAACAGAAAATACACTTAAAAATAATAAAATATCATAAAGGGTTTAATAACGTCAAGGGAACAACACAGCCTCGGGCCATTCTTTAAAACTACTCCATCTATAAATTGATAGTTATGTGGCGACCCTGTACTGTGTAAAGTTCCTGATCGTCCTGCTGATTGGTGTGCTCAGGGTGGTCAGTTAATCGTGGGGGGCGGCACCTGAGGGTTACCAGGGTAACAGTTATATTGGGAAAGTTTAGGCGGGTTTTTAGTCAGTCTTGTTTTTCCTTGTAGCATAACATGTGTTCCTGTGTGTTAGCAATAAGTGTTAGCATATTCTCCAGTTTCTGTTCCGTGTGTTTATACTTGATTGAGTGCGTGTAGTTAGGGCGTGGGCAGTAGCCTATAGCTGCCTGAGTTTACTTTAGCCTTAATAAAGCGTTGGAAATAACATCTGTGCCTCCGGCTCCTTCTGTACGTCGGACTGAGACGTTACAGTTATATCACAAACAATTTACTGTTATTTAGACAACAAACATCAGAACAAATTCACTATAATACATTATAAAAGGAGGACGTTTCGTAAACTAGAAAACAACATTCACCGCCGCCCACTGTGACGTTGTTGAACCAGGGAATCCGTGTGTCCACCACGACAAATGAGCCTCATTGACTTTGTATGGGTGTTGTTTCCGTGGTGCCGACACGTAATTTCGACACATTCCGTGCCACCACCACGTAAATCGGGGTTAAGGGGTCGTGTTTATTTCACGTATTTCTGTGAGATCAGGTTGCATATTTTACTTTTATCAAGGAGATTGTATTAAAGTTAATGTTGAACCTAGTTTATCAGGTGAATTGTGATTCAACCAACATCTAATGGGTAAAAGATAGATGTAAATAATGAAAGCGACATAATTATTTTATTTTCACCTATCCACTCTAAAAGATGCTGGGTTGTTTGGATGACCCAACTGCTGGGTTGCAGGCATTGGGTCATTTAGTTGGGTTGTTTTCTTTAAAAAGACCTAGGTTGGGTTGTTAATGCTGGGTTATTGAGATATGAACGATTTTTGGGGTTAATTCTCCAGCCAAATCCAGAAGATCAAAGTGATCCGGCAAGCTCGTGAATGTGGATTGTTGCAGCTGTGTAGCAAGTCTACCAGACAGTGCAGCCAGCATTGAGTGGAATTACGTTGTGGATGACCAAACCGGTGAGCAAAAAGCTAGCTAGCTAACATGACTAATTATCCATTCAGGTCAAATAGACCTAGTTATCATAACGACATACAGCGGGTGAAATAAGTATTGAACACGTCACCATTTTTCTCAGTAAATATATTTCCAAAGGTGCTATTGACATGAAAGTTTCACCAGATGTTGGTAACAACCCAAGTAATCCATACATACAAAGAAACCAAAATAAATAAGTTCAGAAATTAAGTTATGTGTAATAATGTGAAATGACACAGGGAAAAAGTATTGAACACATGAAGAAAAGGAGGTGCAAAAAGGCATGGAAAGCCAAGACAATAGCTGAAAACTATCAGTAATTAAAAAGCAATCCAGCCCCCTGTCAGTGCAAATTAATATCAGCTGGTTCAGTCCCAACTGATGGCCTACAAAAAGGTCTCATTGCCAAGGTGTCACACAAGACACATCTCATGATGGGTAAAAGCAAAGAGCTGTCTCAAGACATTCGCAACCTAATTGTTGCAAAACATAATGATGGCATTGGTTATAGGCGCATTTCTAAGCTTCTGAATGTTCCAGTGAGCACTGTTGGGGCCAAAATACGGAAGTGGAATAAGCAATAGAGAACGTCACTATCAACGGTTTCCAGACCATCAGAGCGGACAGGGATCGCGTCTCTTCCGGTAAGAGCAAGGGTGTTTTGTAGCCCGGACATTGAACTGTTAACCGTTAGCCTGAGACCCTACTATTTGCAGAGGGAATTCACGGTGGCCATTGCTGTTATTGTTTACATCCCGCCCTCCGCTGACGCAAACACAGCATGTGACGTCATCCACTCTGTTATCGCGAGGTTACAGACAGCGCATCCCAGTGCTTTCTTTGCCATTTCGGGGGAGTTTAACCATGCATCTCTCTCTTCAACGCTGCCCACGTTCAAACAGTTCGTGAAGTGCCCAACCAGGAATAATAAAACTCTGGACTTGTTATATGCTAATGTTAAGGACGCATACAACTCCACTCCCTCCCCTCGGTAGATCGGATCACAACCTTGTCCACCTCACTCCACTCTACACGCCTTTGGTCCAACAGCAGCCTGCCACCACCAGGACCATTAGGAGATGGTCCCCGGAGGCGAATGAGGCCCTACAGGACTGCTTTGAAACAACAGACTGGGATGTGCTCTGTGAGGCTCATGGGGAGGACATCGATGGACTTACTGACTGCATAACAGACTATATTAATTTTGTGTAGACAACACTGTACCCACCAGGAAGGTACGCTGTTTCCCAAACAATAAACCCTGGGTAACCAGCGACCTGAAGGCCCTGCTGAATGAGAAGAAGAGGGCCTTCAAGGAGAGGGACAAGGACAAGGACAAATTGAAATGCGTCCAGAGGGAGCTGAAGTTGCGGATTGCTGAGGGGAAGAGAGTGTATAAGATGGAGGACAAGCTGAGGCAGAGCCAGGTGAGAGAGGTGTGGAAGGGTATGAGAAATATCACTGGCTTCAAAAAGTCAAACAGTGGGCAGACGGAGGGGACCCAGGACAGAGCCAATGATCAGAACAGGTTTGATACTGGCCCTGTCCACCTCCCTTCCAGCTCCCCAGACCACACACCCTCACGGCTGTCCCACCCCCACTTTGCTCACAACACCTCTGCTGAGACAATCAGTGACCCCACCTCCTCTCCTGCTCCCCCTGGACTGATCCTCAACACCCCCCTTCCCCCCACCCCTCCACCTGGGCTGGCTTTCACCACCAACCAAGTGAAGAGAGAGCTGGAGAGACTACATCAGTGGAAAGTGGCGGGCCCTGATGACATCAGCCCAAGGGTGCTTAGGGTCTGTGCTGACCAACTGTGTGGAATACTCCAGCTTCCCTTCAACCTTAGCCTGAGCCTAGAAAGGGTCCCTGTGCTGTGGAAAACATCCTGCCTCGTCCCAGTGCCCAAGAAGGCACACCCCACTGTCCTGAATGACTTCAGACCTGTAGCGCTAACATCCCACATCATGAAGTCCTCGCTCACCTCAGACCCCTGGTGTGTACATCACTGGACCCCCTGCAGTTTGCATACCAGCGCAACATTGGGGTGGATGATGCAATCATCTACCTTCTGCAGAGGGCCTACTCTCACCTGGACAATGCAGGTTGCACTGTGAGGGTTATGTTTTTTGACTTCTCCAGTGCCTTCAATACCATTCAGCCCCTGCTACTGGGTGAGTAGATGAGGAGGATGAAAGTGGAAGCACCCTTAGTCTCCTGGGTCACGGACTACCTGACCGGTAGGCCACAATTTGTGCAACTACAGAGCTGTGTGTCAGAATGGGCAATTAGCAACACAGGGGCCCTCCAGGGAACGGTCCTGTCCCCCTTCCTGTTCACCCTCTACACCTCGGACTTCACATATAACTCTGAAACATGCCACCTACAGAAGTTCTCGGATGACTCTGCAATTGTAGGGTGCATCAGGCGTGGGCAGGAGGTGACTTTGTGTTGTGATGTGAGCAGAACCACCTTCAGCTCAACATCCGCAAAACAAAGGAGATGGTGGTGGACTTCAGGAGAACCAAGGCACAACTGACTGCAGTCCCTATACAGGGGATGGATGTGGAAATGGTTGGGTCATACAAGTTCCTGGGAGTCCATATGGACAACAGGCTGGAATGGGCTGGTAACACCGGGGCCCTGTACAAAAAGGGCCAGAGCCGACTCTACTTTCTGAGGAGGCTCAGGTCCTTCAACGTGTGCAGTAAACTACTGCATACCTTCTACCAGTCTGTGATGCCAGTGCCATCTTTTTTGCAGTGGTGTGCTGGGGAGCAAACATCAAAGCCGGTGATGCTTCTCGGGTAAATAAGCTGATCAGGAAGGCTAGCTCTGTCCTGGGGATGAGCCTTGACACTCTAGAGGAGGTGGCGGAGAGACGGATCCTGGCCAAACTGCTGGCCATCATGGACAACGTCACCCACCCTCTGCACTCTATGGTTATGACGCAGAGGAGCACTTTCAGTCACAAACTGATCCCACCACGGTGTGCCAGAGAGCGCTACAGGAGGTCCTTCCTGCCCGCGGCTATTCGACTATATAATGCCTCACCGGGGTGCGTTGCCGTCGGCAACATAGATCTAGAACTGTTGGGGTGCTAGGACCTAGTTTAACAATTATGCATCCATCCGTGAGTAACTCTGGTCCATCAGCACTCATTCACTCAGGACCTATTTATTCATGCTGGTCTGTATATACATACTCATGTACAGTTGTTATATCATATAACGTGCAATATTGCTAGTAATTCTTGGGCCTACGTAGGCATTCACTCAGGAATGCATAATAGTATCCTGTCAGTTGCACCTTTTCTCATTGCTTTTAGTATATCGAAAAAAGTCTGTAATTAGACCCTGCGCACTAAGGACTGTATTTTAAGGGAATTACTATTATTACCCCAAATTATATCATACACACATTTAGCTATTAAAGTATCTCTTCCTGTCATTTACCTGTACAGTTTGTGTAACCATGCAAGTATTCACTTATCTGTAAATATAACTGTATATTTACATGTACAGCTAATTTAACCATGCAAAATATTCACTTACCTGTTCTTTTAGCCAGTCTGTCTATTAAGTAAACTATTATTACCCTCGCTCATATCATAAGCATTTTTAGCTACTGAAGTATTTCTCTGCCATCGACCTGTATAGTATAGTTAACCATCCAACATCCACCAATGTATAGTGTACATATTCAGCCAACCACCCATACTATGCAATGTCTTTTTATAGCCTTTTTTTTTTTTGCACTCCAGATATCTTGTATTTCTATACTTTTTCATACTGCCGCTCTATGTATCATGTACTGTGTATCTGTCTTTTGTGTACTTTCGTTGTGGCATTTTGCACCTGCCCTGTGTTTTTGTTGTTGTAGCTGCTTGACAAAGAAATTTCCCCCTCGGGGGATCAATAAAGTATCTATCTATCTATCTATCTATCTATCTATCTATCTATCTATCTATCTATCTATCTATCTATCTATCTATCTATCTATCTATCTATCTATCTATCTATCTATCTAACATTTTCTAACTTAGCTGACTAGCTATCTAGCTAGCTACTTAGCTAACATTTTCTAACTTAGCTGACTAGCTAGCTAGCAAGCTATTTTCCTGTGATGTGTGTGGTAGCAAACATTTTAGGTTTTTGTTGATGTTTGACTAGTCAGTGTCAGTGCCTATAGAAAGCTTGTCTTCTGTAAGCCTAACATTAACTTTACTGTGTGGTGCATTGTTTCACATCGTCAGGTTACTAGCTAACGTAGCTAGATAGCTTAGCTAGCTAGCTCAAACTAGGTTTTTCACCCGGTTTAACTAGCTAGACCAGCTAACGTTGACTAACCCCATTCCATACAAATTTGTGCAACTGATGCATTCAAACTAGGCTGAATGAAAACCAATGGGACCTAAGTGACTGTGTTGGCATCAAAATCCGGGGTGTGAACTATGTTTCTATTGAAGTGTTGATTGACATGGTAATGGCCTGATAGTATTGGAGAAAAGTTGAAAAAACTGACCCCTCTGGCGCTGTACGTTAAATTGTGACGTGTCATTCCGTAACGTACGGCATGCATTATGCAACTCATTCTGTGTCGTACAGCCTCTCTCCACCAGGTGTAGCTCTTCTCTCGCAGAAAAACAAGAAAGGGACAGGGGCAGGGTAAGGGGGATACCTAGTAAATTGTACAACTGAATGCATCATGACTCTCAAATGCCGCGATAGCCATTGTTTACTTCTGAAGTTAACTTTAGCGCTGCCCTAAAAACCACCATTTTCAAAAAGACCCGATGGAGCTCATTGCCTTCTTCAATCATGCAGAGACGGGCAGCATGAAGGTCTCGTCATTGATTTTGCTGGAAAGGGGAGAAATTGTGCTTTACAGTGGTATTCATATTACAGTTGACCTGGAGGCTACAGCAAAGTTGATACTGTGAGATTTTAAAACATTTAAAACCATGACTAGAGAGAGACTGTCAACGAATACAGCAAAGAGCTGCTGTTTGTATGAGTGAGTTCATGTTTAAGTTGTAACTCAGCACTATCAACACTTTGTATTCAACAAATGCGTGTTCTTCATATTTCCATTTAGCGCTACAAGAAGCACTGCAGCAGTAATGAATGAGTAGGACAGTAGGACTACCTCCATTGTCTGACCCTGGAACCACCACCAACAACATGAATTTGTGCATGAGGCAGAAATAATGCGGTGCGACTCGAGTTTTGCCATCAGCTGGAAGACGGTGTACCTTGGTCAGTGTCAGTGGAGGAAAGGGAGCGGAGGGATGTTCAGAGGCGGACCCTCAGTCTGCTGCTCTCTCCCTCTGCTGAGACTGACCATAAAAGGCAGGCACCATCAGCCCCATAAAATAAAAATAAATAGCAAATCATTTAAATGTATAGTCGCTCAGCTGTGCCTTGCAAATAATACAACAACGGATCTATTACCGGTAAAGCCTACCTCAAATTGTTAAATATCATTTTTTTTAAATGGCCCAGGGCAATTCAAGCAAAGCCAATATGAGGCGATAATGTATTGGGTCTATATCTTACTGCACAAACCTCATTGCTACAGCACTGGTTTTTTTGCATAGGCTTACATTTTTTAAGTCATGTTTTTAAAAAAGTAATCTTAACTCATAAAAGGTTGGTGACCACTGCTATTGATTATACTAAGCTCAGTTACTCTATAGCTGTGTTCGAACACTCATACTAACCGCACTAACCATACTATTTGTGAAGTAAATTGAGTATGTAAGTATGCTTATTGGTCATAGTATGGATATAGTCAGTATGTCAAAAGTTCCCAGATGTCGTCCTAAATTAGCCAAAATACAAAGTATACAAGCAGTGGACACTGGTTCCGTGCTTTTTGGGCCCATAATGCAATTCTTCAGAAAATGGGTGTGGCTTCACAACGTTTTCAGATTTGAAGTAAATGGGCGGATACAAATTCATTGCTTTATCTAATTATGACAAATGTTAAGAAAATGTAATAAAGAAATTACTTTTCAAATAAGTTACATTACACGTTATGTTGTCTGACAATTTGTTAGCTACGCTATCCTTAAGAACTGCATAGCATAACATTACAGCAGTATGTACCAGTATGTTAGCTAGCTACCTAACGTAACGTTAGTTGGCTACTAATACATCGGAATTTCCAGTATGTTAACTTTATGCTATCTAACTAACTACCCAACATTTATTGACTTGATTATTCACGTCATTCTTAGCTTAGCTAACTGGTATAGTCGTTGTGAGTTTTCAATGGACATTGTTAATTCACTCTGGCTATCTACTCCGATTTCAGAGCACTCTCGTCTGAGAATAACTGATGAATTTACCAATGCTCAATACCCATTGAATATAAACGGTGTCAGTAAACGTCTGCAAAAAAAAGCGTAATAAATTGTTGCCAGCAGCTGAGTTACAGTCACCAACGTTCTAGATACCTTGAAAACAGCCTAACCAGCTCTGCTAGGGCGAGTAAAATGGTCAGAGTGAGGTGTTCTCTCATTTGTGTCTGAAAGTAGCTAGCAAGCTAGCCAACATTAGCCAGTTAGCTTGGGTGCTTGACTCGGATCAACCCTACTCCTAGTTTGCGCTCTGAACGCTCAGAGAGTGAAATGCTCTGAATTTACAAATGGACAATCTGACAATGCTCAGAATTTACGAATGCCCAGAGCACACTCTGGCACTCCCGATTGAATTTACAAACACACCTGAAGTTGTATGATGACTAACTAGTCATTTGTTATGCTAACAAGCTAGAAAGAGGTTGTATAGCAACAGCATCAACTTCCGGTAGACAGGCAAAGCACTAGTACGCTCAACTGAAAGGATACAGTTTGTTTACAGTATACTAAAATTAACTAATAGTATATAGTATGTAGTATATACTCATTAAATATGTAGTATACAGTTTGTTAGTATGGGTATTCGAACACAGTTTGTGTTTTTATAGCCTAATTGTTTCTGAGTTAGCTAGCTAGAGTCATGACGCTTGCTTCCCTTTTAGTGGATAATTTAGGCAGAGATGTGAACACCCCCTCTCCTGTTAAATTCCTGGCAGAGTCTCTCTCTCTCGCTGGACATGCAGAAAGAGAGAGTCAGAGGATGTGTCTTAGTAGAATCTTTTCCCGCCAATACCAAATGGGCAAGAATTGGAGAATTAAACTATATTCCTATTTTAGAAAATGTGGGAAAGGGTCGGTGGAGAATCCAACAACGACCCTGTCGATTTTGTTTCATGTTGTGACATTAGGAAAGACGGTATAACCACATGACTGTAACTCTGCATATACATGTCCCTCAATTATGATCTGATTGTTGTATAAAATGATTAAGTATAAGAATACTTTTGGAAAGATAACAATGTGATTTTAGTCTTCTAAATTAGATAATTTGTTTTATGGTAACTTATGCACAGTCAGTAGTCACGCCCAAGGAGCACAGACATTGGGTGAGAAGGATGAAACACGCCCCTTTTCTACTCCAGTTCCAAGAATGTGAGGACTTAGTCCCACGTTGAAATAGCTACCATTCTACAGACCACGCAAACCACGGTGTAAGCTAAGTTTGCAAATGGTTTAAACTACAACTCTACAGTCCAGAAAATGTGAGAGCTTGCTCCACACGTTTGAAATGTTATGAACTCTGAACTATTGATCACTAAAGAAGGAGTGAATCCTAGACTACTGCCTATATCAGTCTGCAGCTGAAAATGTGTGCAAGTCTAGTACGAGGACACTGACCTACGCGGAAGCACCTACAAAGTGAAATGAACCTCTCACACCACAACGACCCAGAAGACTACGAAGGACAACAGCGATCTCTACCGGGCAAACCAGAGTCTTACCTCATCGATCTATCTATCGAAGCCAGCTTCACGTAAATACAATGCATTACTTTTTTGAATGAGTGAGTGTTAGTGGCACATGTATTTGTATTTATGTGAGCATAGCTTCCCATGTCCGATAGACACATTCCTTTGTTCAAGAATGTTCATGAATGAGACTGAGGGAGGTAAAATGAATTAATAAGCGACTGTTATGATAACATATAAAATAATCTGAAGAGTTAAAATTCGGGAGCTATCCATTTTTACTTTCTACTTAAACTCTGTTAACGTTATGTCTCCCCATGGCCCAGATTCTAGAGGCTGAATGGCCCTGAGAGTGCTTCTCCCACCCCCAGTGTACCGAATGCAGGTAGCTACACATTAAAAATGAAAGTAGTTTTCTTATGTTCATCCACGTTTATCCATTTTGGCTGTCCCCTAAAAGCTTGTTATGTCTTTGTCCCCCAGATACTAAAGACGACATGATCCTGAGTGTTTTTCCCACCACTACAATGAGTTGAAAGAAGACGGCCAGCCCAAGCATTGATGAGGCCCGAAAGTCAAAATGTAGCTTAAGTATACATGTGGAATATTGAATACTATTTCATATGGCATACTGTAAACCAGAAGTGGGAAGTAACTAATTACAAATACTCTCGTTACTGTAACTGAGTAGCTTTTCCAAATACTATTTTTTTTTTGTTTTGTTTTAAGTCATTACTTGTACTTTTACTTGAGTAGGCTATTTCAGTACTCTTCCCACTCCTGGCTGGACTCAACTCAATGCAGATTAAGGTCCTGCACACATCAATAGACTGTATAGGAGTATAGTTTGTTCTGAGGAATAGGAAAGGCCAAAATGTGTGTGTGTGCATGTGAGCCGGGCTTGTGCAAGAGTGTAATGAGTGTCTTGATTATTGTTCAACATTTTATAATCATATGCTCTAATCCCCAGGCTGGAACCAATATGGCTGAATATCTCCGCCAGAAGACCAAAAGAACCCCGAACCCTTCGTTCTGACTCTCTGGGACAATCACTTCTACTCCCTGGCACCATCATGAATGGGCAGGATCTGGAGCAGAAGACATTATGTTTTGTTGTTGTTTTACATAAATTCCTATTGAAAATTGTTACCTGGTAGCAGTGGCGATTTGAGCATGTAAATGTTGGTGGGGGAAAAAAATTATAATATGTATGCATGCCAGCAAAGCCACTACACAACACAACACAATACTAAACAATACATTAATTGCACTATAATGGTGACAAATGGTGCCCGCAAACTGTTAGGGCCTACATAAAGCTGTCCCAACAGCACTCCCAACACCTTACCACTGCTACAACTTGCTATCAGCGGAGCCTTGTCTGGCAGCAAAACAGTTAATTCAGCCTCATTTACTGCCTTTAAAAAAAACATAGCTGATATGGCTGACTTGCTTAAACAGCCAACAGCTCCAGCCAAGAGGACCCCCGCATGCAGTTTTTTTTGGGGGGGCTATGGGGCCCGTCGGAGGGGCGCTATGAAGTGCCCCTGCCGCAACACTCGTGGGGGCCCCAACAGCCATGGGAGCGGGAGGACGGTGAGTCGTCAGAGGAGGATGACGAGGTTCTCCTGTCTCCCAACTCGTGGGGGCTGTGGGACGAGCCCCCACAGAGCAAGCACCAGGAGGAGGAGGAGGAAGGGGACACGTTCGAGAGCCGCATGATAATGTGGCGGGAGCGTCTGGCGGCTCTCTTCGGGGACGAAGAGACGGGGGTCTCCAGTGTCGGTCCCCAGCCCGGTGGCTCCAGTGCCGGTTCCTAGCCTGGTAGCTTCAGTGCGTGTCCCCAGCACGGAAGCGCCAGTACCGGTTCCTAGTCCGGTAGCTCCAGTGCCGGAACCTAGCCCGGTAGCGCCAGTATCGGTTCCTAGCCCAGTGGCTCCAGTGCCGCTTCCTAGACCGGTAGCTCCAGTGCGTGTCCCCAGCGCGGAAGCGCCAGTACCGGTTCCTAGCCTTCCGTTCCATCGGTGCCCACTCCGGACACAGTCGTGGCTCGCTTTTTTCAGAGTTCCCAGTTGCTTGCGCTCACTGAAGTCTGAGATTTCCCAGTTCTGAGTTTCCAGTTGTTTTGAACGCGGCAGAAGTCATGCTGGATTGACAGCATGGCCAATGTTCAATGTTTATCCTTTTAAGCATGGAAAATAGACCCTAAAACCCAGACTTGGACCACACACCCACTCTACTGAATAGCAGGCCAGCTTTGCAATGCTTGCAGTTAACCACTGATTCCTTCCAAACCACTCATTGTTGTATTTGCGATTTCCAACTTTTTGTATAATGTTTATGTCCAATGGCTGATGAGCACCGATACATTTTATCTGTAATTTATCTTCATAATTTATCTTCATACGACAAGGATTGAAAGGATTTGCCAGTAGATTGTCGACTTGATTGATGATGATGACTGCTAGCTTGCTAGCTAAGATTTTTAAAGTATGATGTTGACATGATCAGTCTAATCAAAGCTACGGTAGATATAACGTGATTTGACGTCATTTTATCTGTGGCCAATGACCTCGAGCCTTCTTGGATGGGCACTTCTAACGTAACTTTATGGCAGCACCCGAGGGGCTTGAATTTTCGAGCTTTCCCGCTGTAGATTTAGACATAGTGTCCCCATGAGTGACAGAACACTGAGCCAATCACGGCGCAAAGTAGAGAACATTACCAACCCCTACGCTCCGTATTTTCCGCTGGCTGCCCCTCCACCACAGAAAGCACTGAGCTAGGCTGAAACACCTGCATTTTGGAGCTGCCTTACTCAAGAATGCAAAAATGAGACCATGTTTGTACACAGCTTTATTTTCTCTGTGATTTTCAGTGACTGTAATATTCAAATTATTGATTGTGTTTAATAGTTTTTCTATATTTGTGTGATCCTTATTTGTTCATCATTTGCATTACTTAATGTTGTAGCTGAAATTAATATCTGAAAATAAACATTTTGTATTTTATCTACAATTTGACATGGCCATATGTCATTTTAAGAATTTAATAGACTGTGTAGTTACATTGTAACATTAGCCCAGCAAAAGAGTAAAAAGAAATCCACTGCTGGGTCAAAATAACCACATTTTGGGGCAAATTAAGTAACCCAATGTGTTGGGTCATTCACGCAACCCAGTGCTCTGTATGTACTATAGTGACCCAGCGCTGGTTTACAGAAATTACCCAAATAGGGTCATTATTGACCCAGCATTTTATTTTGTGTACATTTGGCCTATTTTGTACAAGTAGGCAAGAGTGGTGAAAGAGTCCACTAAGAGTCCTACCTAGGTAATTCTCCCTGTGAAAATAAGTGATAAAGAAGTGTGCATGACACACCTGAATACATTTAAGCACCCACTCTTTCCTCTCACACACCCTCTCTAGCTCATTTTAATGTCATAAATGTCAAATGTCAAAAACTGGTTGAATCAACGTTGTTTCCATGTAATTTCAACAACAAAAATGAAATGTGATGACGTTGAATCAACCTGGAAAACTGACTGGAATTTCATATTTTTTTCACCCAACTTTTAACCTAAATCCATTGATATGGTGAAATGTTTTGTTGACTTCACATTAGTTGACAAATCATTAGTTGACAAATCAAAACTAGGTGTTAAAATGATGTCTGTGCCTAATGGTAAGAACCTGTCCAACCATGCTCCTGCGCTGTGTATGGAGTGGACGGCGGCGTATTAATATCTAGAGCCTATCGATGTGATCTGTGTGAGCAGCGCGCGTTAGAATGCTCTCAGAGTCACTAAGAATAAATACCGTTATGCTGCTCCACCCCCACGTAGCTCTTCAGCCACTGTTAATCCAAATACCTTACAAAAGTCTGAGTTTTGCACATAGATGTAAGTACTCTTATTAAACTAGCATGGTTTGAAATCACGACTGTTAGCCTACACATGTTTGAAGAGTAACCTACACAAATTATGCGCAAATATATTGAAACGCAAATGGCTCCGTGCCAATTAAGATGCAGGCTACAGCACTCATTCCAGTTGATAATCTAGCATTATACAACATTATCAACAGTGTATATCTAACATTTGATTTCAATAATGACATTATTGGATACGTTATGATTATCTTACCTGCACGATACGGTAACTTCAATCTTGGTCGCAGGTACGGTGGAGTTGAGCGGGTCGAAATCCCCAATTGTCGCCATAGTCAGGCTTTAAATCAGATATTCTAAAATGTGAACTTCTCAGCTATGTTCAGAAACTACTCTTAAGCGATATCTTGTTTGAGATTATATTCCATTCATTCACATGGAAAAAAATAGACAAAAGCACCAAGTACTGGAATTTGTTGACAAACGTCTTCACAGAGTTGAGCGCGAGGCGCATACCTGTGGATGAAGCAAGTTGCAGCACTCGAGACATTCCTTGCATGGAGGTGGTGGATGCGATTTCATTAATTGAAGAGAGAGAGAGAGAGCGCGAGAGAGAGAGAGAGCGAGAGAGAGAGCGCGCGCGCGCGAGAGAGAGAGAGCGGTCCTTCGCTCAGTACTTCTGCTTATCCATCGGCAGGTGGAGGCAGAGACTTTCGGAAGTTGCTGCTTGCAGAATGTGGTATGGTCTATGCAGCTCAACTGTGTACTGTAATTTAAAAAAATATCAAATAGGATCATAAGTACAATTATATATCATTAATTATATTATGATCATATAATTTGGGTAAGGAGAGATGCAAGGAGAGACACATTTACAACAGTAAGATGCATAACACCTTAGCATGCGCTAATGTACAGTGCTTGTCTCTAGACAGTGAAATGACAAGAAAAACACACAGAGAAAAAATAAATACATACAAATACATACACATAGCCTATACTTAAGCAATAAGCATGAGGGGGTGTGCTATATGGCTAATATACCACAGCTAAGGGTTGTTCTCATACCACGGCTGTCAGCCAATCAGCATTTAGGGCTCGAACCAGCCAGTTTCTAACCATACATAGCCTACATTTATATATATACAGTACATACATGCACAGCACACATAAAGAGCCTATAGAAAGTATTCATACCCAATTGACTTATTCCACATTTTGTTGTTTCAGACTGAATTCAAAATGTATTAAATATATGTTTTTTTCTCACACATACCCCATAGTGACAAAGTGAAAACATGTTTTTAGAATTTTTTTGCAAATGTTAAATACAGAAATATCTCATTTACATAAGTATTCACACCCCCTTAGTCAATACATGTTAGAATCACCTTTGGCAGTGATTACAGCTGTGAGTCTTTCTGGGTAAGTCTTTAAGAGCTTTGCACACCTGGATTGTACAATATTGGTACATTATTCTTTTTTTAATTCTTCAAGCTCTTTCAAGTTGGTTGTTGATCATTGCTAGACAGTAATTTTCAAGTCTTGTCATAGATTTTCAAGTCAAATTAAGTCAGAACTGTAACTCGGTCACTCTGGAACATCCAATGTCATCTTGGTAAGCAACTCCATTGTATATTTGGCCTTGTGTTTAAGGTCATTGTCCTGTTGAAAGGTGATTTTGTCTCCCAGTGTCTGTTGGAAAACAGACTGAACCAGGTTTTCCTTTAGTATTTTGCCTGTGCTTAGCTCTATTCCATTTATTTTAATTACTAATCATAAAAAATTCCCTAGTTCTTGCCGATGAATAGCATACCCATAACACGATGCAGCCAACATCATGCTTGAAAATATGAACAGCGGTACTAAGTCATGTGTTGGTTTGGTTTTTCCCCAAACATAACGTTTTCTATTCAGGACATAAAGTAAATTACTTTGCCACATTTTGTACACTTTTACTTTAGTGCCTTATTGCAAAAAGGAATCATGTTTGGGAATACATTGGCAATAGAATGGCCCGTATTGTTGGCTAGAGCACATACCATCATGGTTTTCGATTTTCGGTTTCGAGATTATAATTTGTTTTACATTAAATACATTCTGAAATAATTACATTAAAGTGATTCTCTGTCAAGTCCACATTGGGTGGACATCAATAGAAAAATAGGAACTTACTGTCAAATAATACAATATTTCAGTTGTGCATGTTACTTTTATTTAAATACTTTGTTTTTCATTCCTTAATGTCATCATCTCATCTCAACATCCCAGACAAACTTATATATGTGTGCTCACTATACTGTACTGTCTTTAGTAATCCTATATGCTGCAGCGCTGTCTGACAATCTTTTATTTTTTAAGTATATAAGGCATACTTTCATGAACTGTCTCTATCCCTCTCTCTCTTTGTTGTGTTGTGTACATCCCTCTCTCATGCGGTCTATGCGTCTGTGTGTATCTAACCTAACCTAACAGGCATAAAAGTGTATCCTTTTCTGTCTGAGACAGGAAATTGTAGTTAATTAACACATTTCTGCGCTGAACTAGGTTGAACATTTGCTTAACTCCCTTCAGCCCAGCATCCCATAGAGTTCTTGATTTGATTTATCTCTAGAGAAACAGCCTCATTTGTCATGGTTCTTATGAAGGACCCGAGGCACTGAGCAGTAGAATGCAGACATTCCTTTATTTGTAATCAAAATAACAAAACAAAGGAGACCGGAGAACACAAACAGCAAACCACAAATCACACCCAGGTGGGCACAATAATCAACTTAAATAGGATCCCCAATTAGAGATAACATAATACAGCTGCCTCTAATTGGGGACAAACACAAAAACCCAAAACATAGAGGTGCCTAGACACCCCTACTGTCAAGCCCTGACAGTAACCTCCAGACACCATAGAGATGCCTAGAGATCTCACTCTAGTCAGGACCTGACACTATTGGGCTCACAATAAAATAAAATAAATGGAATTCAAGTAATACATATATATTTTTTTTTTCAAATACTGACAAAAAACAACAGACAGATGCACACAAACATCAATGACATCACACCTAGTGCTATGCCATATGGCCTCAAATTGCGCTATTCTGTTTTTCTCTGTCACCCACACCTTTTCAATATTTTAATAATGCATTTGATCCTTCAACTGTCTTAAAGAAGGAGGTTCATTTTGATTTCCAGTTTTTAAGATATTGGTTTTTCAAAATTTGTCACGTGAGGGTGCATACCCCGACCAAGACGCAAAGCAGGGATTATAGTTCGACATTCTTTTAATTATACTATGTATATAAATGTACAAATGAACGAACTATACAACACAAACAAACACACGATGTACAAAACGTCACGTTCCCAAAAACAAACACGAAATGAACGGACGTAACAAATAGCACACTTACTATCACCGTGACTGCGACATATAACGACAACGACCCACAACCCAGTGTGAAATTCTACCAACCTATGTAGGATCCCTAATTAGAGACGATGCGCTACAGCTGCCTCTAATTAGGGATCCCACACAAACCACCACCAGAAAGAAAAAGAAAAGACCTGTCAGACTCTGACCATGGTTACATAGAGAAGCAAATAGGCTTCTCTATGGCCAGAGCCTGACAAAATGATTGATGAGAAAAGTATGGTCCAACCCATTGAGTATCTCACTGCACCCTCATATGCCATGTCTTTAAATATGCAGATAGACGGATACATGTCAACATTTTTTAGATTGATTAAAAGTAAATGTACATTGTAAAACTTCTGACAGACAACTTTCTAACTGTGCTCATAACTTTTGGACTTTATAGCACTCCCAGAAGGCATGAATTATTGAGTCACTGTTAATTTTACATGACTCTGCCATTGTGCTGTAGAGTTTGTGAATTTTGTCACTTGTATAATCAATTCTATACATTAGTTTGTACTGGATTAAGCTCACATTTTCGTTAACTGTCATTTAATTAGTTGTGTACCAACACTCCATCCATCTTGGGCCTATATCATTTACTTTTAAGTCTTGGGTCCAATAGTTTATATTGTTTTCTAAGAGATTGTCAGGTGGATAGGCTCTCTGCAAGGTTTGATATATCTTACCGATCATATGAACATCCTTTTCTGACTCAAATAGGATTCCTTCAATATTGCTATGTCCTAAAGATTTCAGCTAAACATTTTGTGATATAAAACATTTCATATGGGACAATTTATCTGTGAATTCTTTAAAGCTATCCAAGGATTGTTCCATATGGGTGTGTTTTTAGGGAGTGATATTGGTTCTTGTAGAATCCGGTAACATTTCTTCCATATTGTTATAGTGCTCTTAACTAAGAAGTTGTTAATGTTCTTAGCTTTAGCCTTTGAAAATAGACATGTGCAAAGATTCTGGGGATGTGCATGCACATCTTCAATATGCACCCATTGTTCCTCTTTAGTGCATTTAACTATATGTCTCAAGTAAAAGCCTTGGGTGGCGAGTTGATACAATTGAAACCACCCTCAGACTTAGGGAGATGTAAAACTTTCCTTTTAATTCTATACGTTCTATCTGCCCATATAACGTCTGTTTACTTTATTTAAAGAATGTCTTCGGTGGTGTAATTGTTATTACCGAAAAATGTTTATGCGACCTGTAAGATTTACAGTATTGGATGATTGTTCCGTTCAATTAGATCCACTTTCATGTTGCTGAGTAATGGGATACAATTATTTTTATATATTTGTTGTTTGTTGTCACATATTAAACATCCCATTTCATTTTTTTCCCACTTTAGTTTTACATCCAGAGATTTTAGAGTATTCAGAAAATATTTTTTACAATTGAGTTTTCAATATTAGTCAGGTATATCAGGAGATCGTCTGCACATATTAATGTTTACCAATACTGATACCTGTTAAGTTTGGGTCCTGTCTAATTCTTTCTGCAAGTGGTTCAAATGCCAGTGCAATCAGGATGGGAGAGAGAGGACATCCATGTCTTGTGCCCCTTTCTAAAGCAATTTCATCAGATAATGTATTATTTGTGTAAGTTTTTGCTTTAGGATATTTCTATAATACTTTTATGAAATACATCATTTTAGCTGGAAAGTTGAAGGCTTCCAAAGTTTTGAATAGAAAAGGCCATTCAATAGGGTCAAAAGCCTTTTCAGCATTAACAGTCATTATTGATAAATCTACATCTTGTTTTTTAGCATATTGCATTATACTGAAGAATTTTCTTGTATTTGTTTGTAAGTGCCTATTTTTAATAAACCCTGTTTGATTAATATGCATCAAGTCTGGAAAGACTTTTGCCATTCTGTTGCTTATGAGTTTTGTTATTATTTTATAATCACAATCTACAGTATTATATTTATGGGTCTGTGATCTGTAGTGGACTCTCCAGATTGTCCAGATTTTAATCTAACTGAAGTAACTGTTTGATACATGGAACTCGGAAGCACTGAAATGATTGACATGTTTGTTGTTATTTGAGTAAATAGGGGCGCTTCTTTGTCTCTGAATGTCAAATAAAATTATTTTGGGAAAGCTGTCCATACCTGGTGTTTTTCCCCACGCAAATGCTTTAATATATATTACTATTTATTTTGGGGTGATTACAATTTTTTGTGGTATTTCTTTTCTGCTTCAGGTTTATTGAGTCTAAGAAGGCTGTAGGATCAGTCCAAATGTTGTTTAATTGTTATTAATAGCGTTGTTCTTTCTAATTAAAGCATTTGTATTCTTATCTTTTAAAATCATAACTGATTTGGCATGTATTTGTTTTACAAGGTGTTTACCAGGTTTATTTTCCATTAATTAATATGCTTTATTTGAGTTTAACCTGTAGTTGTTGGCCCATTTTTTCTGGACTTTTTCTAAAATCATAATATATTTTTCTTGAATAAAAATATCTAACTGAGATGTAATTTTTGCTGAGTGTATTTTCTGTTGGTGTAATTAACAACGTTAGAAATAGTAAACTCCAGGTGTCCTGTAAATTATTTGTAGAGGTGAAATTTTTCAGCCTCTTTGGAGGCTCTTTGAATTAGCTTTTTTTATTGCTATGTCTGTCTAACTTGACGAATGTGTGATTAAGGTCACCTGCTAAATAGTTCCTGTCTGGGTTTGATCTTAATATAGCTTGAATTCAATCTAAAAACACCAGATTTGCTCCTGGGGGGATATACAATGAAATCAATGTGTATTTTTCTCCATGTAAGGTACAATTCGACATTAGAAAACAGCCTTCTTGGTCCATGTGCTGGAACATAAGGGAAAAGGGTATTTTCCTATTTATCAGAATGCCTACACCTCTGCTGTTACTACAGTAGATGGCAGTATAGGCCTCTCCAACCCAGCTCCTCTATAAATATACAATTTAAAATTCTTTGAAGTGTAACTCTTGTAGGAAAAACCACATCCACTGACAATCTCTTTAAATGGAACCTGTGCACATTCCATATAATAAGTTGGATTTTGTTGGCCTTTTAAAGAATCAACATTAGCCATCTGTTCCGTCTATCAATGAAGAACCAGACAATGACGCAATGACGGACTGGCCATCTGGAGTTTTCTTGGTGGGCCGCTTGACAATTGGTGCCGATGCAACGCAAAATATAAATAACCCCAGCTCCCGATTAAATAAAAATAACCAAGGGCTGTGTGTCTGACTGGCCCAGGCGAGTGGGCTGCCGGCCCACTGCCACTGAGGTTGGGTATTACATCTGTCAGCCTCTCTCTCCCAGCCAATTACTTTTGGTCCAGTCCTTTCTAACTTTACCTCGGCCCGCCCCTTTCCCATCTCTGTTAAGTGGTGACATTTGGATAAATAGTGGGAGGAGCAAGTTGGACAAATAAAAAGAGAAAAAACGTAGAGGTGGTGCTGAAAAATGTAGAGAAGAGGTTGAAGTCCCTTGAGGCTGATGAAGCCAAATGTTTTAAAATAACTAATTATTCATTTGTTAGTGAATATGCCAGCCTGAAGGTACTGGCAGCAGAGAGGAGAGGGAGCAGCCCATTGAGCCCAGCGATACCAGTTCAACTGTTAGTCAAGGTTTTGCAGATGAAGTGGTAAAACAGAAGACAATAGGGATAAGATAAGCAATGTTTGGGTTTGGCTAGCTGGCTATTTAGCTACATCGGGTGCCTTTTGTTGAAACAAGTGCTCGTCAATGTCACTTTTCGTGAGCCGACCAATCACAGCCTGGTTGGGGCGGGACATTTAAAAAAGGTTGATGTGCCACACAAACTTTCGAAATGTTGAACTCAGTGTTATGCATGAATGGTTATGATTATTGACAAGTTTGTACTTAGCATTAACAAATTAGAGACTAACCACCAATGTAGACCATTTTAAGATTTAATGACGGAACAAAACCTACAAAAATGAAAAATGTTGGTTGTGTATTTCTTAAACTGCTGCATTGTCCAATTGGAATTAATATTATACTAGTGGTATATAGTATAATATACTAATATACTAATTTATACTAATTACTCATACAGGTTGAGGATAGTGCATCTGCAGTGGACAGATGTAGATTGAGCCAGAGCCAGTATGCCACCCCAATTTATGATTATTTTAAGAAGCCGAAGTCAGGGCACCCATCCCCAACAAAAGTGTGAAAAGTCTGTAGTATAGGTTTTCTTTTGTAAAGATGGGACCAACAGGAAGTGGCTCTGCTTCATTTGTATGGCATTTGCAAAGCCCACAGAGAACAGCCCTTTCATGAATGGAATGGCAGACTTTCCATCAGAGAGTGGAAGAGCATGAGAAGAGCATGAGAAGAGTATTATGCATAGAGGTTATGCTGAGGCCTACTTTCTAATGTCCTCCAAAGGTAACATTGAGATCCTGTTCATCGGCAGTCAGATGTCTGCTCATAGAGAGCAAGT
This sequence comes from Thymallus thymallus, assembly GCA_023634145.1. Taxonomy (NCBI): domain Eukaryota; kingdom Metazoa; phylum Chordata; class Actinopteri; order Salmoniformes; family Salmonidae; genus Thymallus; species Thymallus thymallus. The sequence goes on along the minus strand of CM042409.1, from coordinate 24,145,725 downwards.
ACGCAGAAAAAGTTCTAGAGCGCATTATAGATGTTGTTAAAGTCATAGGTAAGAGGGGTCTGAGCTACAGAGGCATGCAGTCTGAAGCAGCTTATACACTAGATGACAGCAGCATTGACCATGGCAACTTTTTAGAGATGATCATTCTGCTGGGAAAGTACGACCTGTGTATAAAAGAGCATCTCACTGCATGCACAGAGGAAAGCAAAGAACTGCATGAGTCTGGGTCAAGAGTGGGCAGAGGCTCTCTAATTATTATATATCAAAGACTACCATCGATAACATCATTACCACCATCCAACACACAATGCAGGCCACAATAGCAAGTGAAATCCAGGAAGCTGGTATGTTTTCAGTCCAGATTGACCCTACGCAGGACATTACAACACAAGATCAATGCTCTGTCATAGTCAGATATGTGACAAATGTCATCCATGAGAGGCTTGTGGCTGTGGCGAAATGTAAGGCATCCACTGGACAATACTTTGTCCAGGTACTGAGTGAAGTACTGGAAAACATGAAGCTTGACATCAGCAAGTGCATTGGCAATTCCACAGATGGAGCCTCCAGTATGCAAGGCCAGTTTAAAGGCTTCTCTGCCCTGCTCTCTGCAAAGTCCACCAAACAAGTACATGTGTGGTGCTATGCACACATTTTGAACCTTGTTTTGGCAGACAGAACAGAGAATGTCTTGGCAAGTGGGTCACTTTTTTCTCTCATTAACAACATAGCTGTGTTCTTCCATGAATCCTACTAGAGGATGAACATCTGGGAGAAGGAGAGCAAGGACCCAAGACACAGACGTCTTGCTCCAATTGGAGAGACACGCTGGTGGGCTAAAGAAGGTATTTGGAGCTTTTGGAAATCCATATAAGGGTCTGCATGTTGATGTCCTTCCCACTCTTTCAACCATACAAGATCAGAAAAACATCAACACTACTGCACGGGTCAAGAAACAAGGATACATTGGTGTCCATAATAACATTCTGGATACAGTCATAGATAGCATCCATTGCACTTTGTATGCAGACCTGGCTCTTCTGGACACTAAAAACTTCAGTCAGCTAACATCCAGTGCCAGTGGCCTTCCAGACAGCCATTCAAGAACTAAGCAAATGTTTGATCAAATTTGACAGCAGAGCAACGGTGGCCAATTTTACAGAGTGAGCTCATGGGTCTGGCAGAACAGTGGACTAGGTTAAAACAATCAGGATTTGAAGAATACACAACCAGGACTACGGAGGATCATGGACCTGAAGGAAATGAAGACGAGGTGGAGATGGTGAACAAGAGCTGTTCATCTTGCAAGGACTGTCCAGTGTGTTGCTACCGTATTCAGTCAGTACAACCTATTGACCGACGCATATCACATCCTGGGCCTTGCTTACAAGTTCCTACTTACCCTGTCAGTAACCCAGGTAGCTTGAGGGCGGAGCTTCTCTACTCTGAAATTCATCAAGAGTAGGCTCAGGAGAACTCGATCTCAACAGTACCTGGAGACTTATGCTCATGGCTACTGAGCGAGATGTTTTAATGGCCCTGGATAGTGACTTGGTTATAAATGGCATTGCTGAGAGAAGTGAGCTGCTGCACAAATTGCTAATTTAAGGACGTAGGAAATATGTTTATTTTAATTTTATTCTATCCTACTCACCAGTCTTTTCACCAACAAATGTCTTCCAGTATTATTTATTTTACTGGTCAGATTCAGTTCCAGAGATTCGTGCCACCTTGCTGCCAGTGACATGGATTTAAAAGATTTTTAAGTATTTCTAATATTGCCCATCACATGCAGGGGGATTATACAAAACTAGAATATACAAATGAATGTGTGATGACAGAGACACATTTACACCTAGACATTCCATAGATGGCTCACTTCACAGACGTACTTCTTTGCATTTAATGTAGTGCTTGATGTATATCAAAATGCCCCCTCCTCTCCCAGTGGTTCAATCTCTTCTAAAACATTTGTATCCAGGACATCAATCATATTCGTTAAATGTTACTAAGAGCTTGTTGAATCTAGATTCAACCACGAAAGCAGACTGTATCACAACTTGCCGTGATTGGGAGTCCCATAGGGCGGCGCACAATTGGCCCAGCATCGTCTGAGTTTGGCCGGTGTAGGCCGTCACTGACTTGCCTAGTTAAATAAAGGTTAAATAAAATAATCCCCCCCAAAAAAAAGAGCAATGATCTAATCTCGTCACACTTTGGGACCAACTTCTTATATTCAACTTTTGGTATTACTCTGGGATCCCAAAACACTTAAGCATGATTGACCGTTTGGAAAAATTAAGCTGGCCTCAATTTTAAAATATACAGTGCCTTCGGAAAGTATTCAGACCCCTTGACTTTCTCCAAATGTTATGTTACAGCTTTATTCTAAAATGGATTAAATTAAAGAAAATCCTCAGCAATCTACACACAACACCCCATAATAATAAAGCGAAAACAGGTTTTTAGAATTTTGCTAATCTATTGCAAATAAAAAACAGAATGACGTTATTTACATAAGTATTCAGACCCTTTGCTATGAGACTCGAAATTGAGCTCAGGTGCATGCGGTTTCCATTGATCATCCTTGAGATGGTTTCTACAACTTGATTGGAGTCCACCTGTGGTAAATTCAATTGATTGGACAAGATTTGGAAAGGCACACACCTGTCTATAACGGTCCCACAGTTGACAGTGCATGTCAGAGCAAAAAACAAGCCACGAGGTCGAGGAATTGTCCGTAGAGCTCTGAGACAGGATTGTTTTGAGGCACAGATCTGGGGAAGGGTACCAAAAAACGTCCAGAGCTTTGAAGGTCCCCAAGAACACAGTGGCCTCCATCATTCATAAATGGAAGAAGTTTGGGAGTCCCGAGCAATCAGGGAAGAAAGACCTTGGTCAGGGAGGTGACTAAGAACCCAATGGTCACTCTGACAGAGCTCCAGAATTCCTCTGTGGAGATGGGAGAACCTTCCAGAAAGACAACCATCTCTGCAGCACTCCACCAATCAGGCCTTTATATTAGTGGCCAGACGGAAGCAACTCCTTGGTAAAAAGGCACGACAGCCCGCTTGGAGTTTGCCAAAAGGCACCTAAAGACTCCCAGACCATGAGAAATAAGAGTCTCTGGTCTGATGAAACCAAAATTGAACTCTTTAGACTGAATGCCAAGCGTCACGTCTGGAGGAAACCTGGCACCATCCCTATGGTGAAGCATGGTTGTGGCAGCATCATACTGTGGGGATGTTTATCAGTGGCAGGGACTGGGAGACTAGTCAGGATCGAGGCAAAGAGGAACGGCACAAAGTACGGAGATCCATAATGAAAACCTGCTCCAGAGCGCTCAGGACCTCAGACTGGGGCGAAGGTTCACCTTCCAACAGGACAACAACCCTAAGCACACAGCCAAGACAACTCAAGAGTGGCTACGGGACAAGTCTCTGAATGTCCTTGAGTGGCCCAACCAGAGCCCAGACTTGAACCCAATCGAACATCTCTGGAGACCTGAAAATAGTTGTGCAGCAACGGTCCCCATTCAACCTGACATAGCTTGAGAGGATCTGCAGAGAGGAATGGGAGAAACTCCCCAAATACAGGTGTGCCAAGCTTGCAGCGTCATACCCAAGAAGACTCAAGGCTGTAATTGCTGCCAAAAGTGCTTCAACAAAGTACTGAGTAAAGGGTCTGAATACTTATGTAAATGTGATTTAAGTTTTGTTGTATTTGTAATACATTCGCAAAAATGTATAAAACCATTTTTTTGTGTGTAGATTGATGAGGGGGAAAAAACTATTTAATCAATTTTAGAATAAGGCTGTAACATAACAAAATGTTGAAAAGTCAAGGGGTTCGAATACTTTCCATATGCACTGTAAAGCCTAATGTATTATCATGTCTTATAAAGCCTTAAATATAAGACCAATGATTCAGGATGGAAATTATTGTACATTCAAAGACACAAAACATGTTTTTATTTGTTTCTTTATTCATAATAACCACCTGCAGATCAATTCACCTTTTTCAATGTAGCCTATCCTCTCTCTGGCGACAATTAAGAGCAATTTAAAACAAAAAAAACAAGATAACATTTCTTAAAAATTACAACTCAAAGATGACGTGTCAATTTCTTTACACAGACAATAAGGTAGATGAGTGCAATGCAGAATTTCTGTAAAATCAAGACAATATAATCATACTAAAATTAAGGTTAATTTAGGAAAAATCAATCCATGTACAGTATTCCACTTGTTAATTAGTTGGGGGAAATTACATACAAAAACATGGATGAGTTGAACAATCACGTGAGGTGCTTGCGTAATCCTAGAGGTAAGTATTGTACCCAGTGAGAAGTGTGAATTGGATCAACTGTAAATTGTCTAGGGGCTGGAAGGCTGCCTATAGCCTACAAACAGGGACGCAGGAATAGATCAATGTATCCTACCATGGACACGCCGGTATTCAATAATTTCTCTGGTGTGGTAAATCATATCGAAGTTTGATAACAGGATGTGATGTCTCTCAAATTCATTTGGATGGGTTATGCTCAGGTAAGGTGAGAGGAGGGCCCAAAGTAATTTCCTTTCTTTGATTTTAAAGGATTGGACAAGTGAAAGAAAGTCACCAGGTAAGCTTCCAACAAAGTAGACTGTTAGAAGATCCAATGAGACAGAGAATGGACAAATTAGTTAAACCTATATGTCCCAATATCGCATAAGTCTGCACACCGATTGACAAGTGAGAGTACTCTATAAAAAGGTAACTTCCTACACCGATATCCCTGAACCTTAACCCCTCCCCCATCTCCCCTTAAGCCCTACTGATTGACAGAAAGATCTCGCCCCAACAGACTTTGCAGAAAGAATATTGTACATTATGATCAATTGCTATTGACCATAGACAAACGTGATTGAACAAAGATTGAAAAAATATAAATAATTTTGCATTCAAGTGATTGATATAGAAGGATTAAGCCAGTAGCTTGCCTTTCAACTGACCAATGCTATGCATTTTAAAGTGTAGTAGCTAGCTCTTAGTTGTGGATTCTCAGAAAGCATTTTAAAAAACAAGCTCTTTAATAGTATAAGAAACAGAAATTACTTTAGAAAAAAACGTTTAAAAAAGGGTGATTCTCTTCCACTGCTACCAATGAAAAGGCACAAAAGGTCCTGAGGTACAGTACAGCAGCCGTCAAAACCATTTGGCGTTGCAAATAAGCTCAACAAATCACAGTAAGTGCTGCCTTAAATCTCTCTCGACGCAATGACACCACAACACTGCCAGTTGCCCGCATAATCGCTACCTCCCTCATGGTCGCGTTCCAGGCAGACTACATTGCAGTCGTGCTGCACACAGTCGGCCAGAAGATTGCTATATCATATGTTAGCTGTATGTTAAAAACCTATCCATGCATTGTGAGATCTGGCAGGCAACCGCAATGTAATCGCTCTGGAACGCGGCCAGTCTTGTCCTCGTGATGCAAAAGGCCCATTGTTCAATGGAAATGAACTAATCCGAAGTAGACCCCAAGTCCACTTGTACATGCAGCAATAATGGCCTTGTAAAAGCGCCAAAGAAAGAGATAAGTCGTGTTCCAGGCTGCCTATATTGCAGTCGTGATGCTCACATCGACCAATGGTTCTGTGCCATCTTTCATATTGCTAGATCATCTCATGCAGTAAGTCAATATGTTTCACACCTATCCAGGTGTTGTGAGATCTGGCTACTGCAATGTAGTCAGCCTGGAACGAGGCCATGAACTTAAGTACAGCGATGATAAAGACCGGAAGCGGTGTGGCTCGGAGCAGTCATAACAGAGACAAAAGTTGAGATGAAGTGACTGACCGTATGAATAGCTGTCAGAAGTGTGCTCAAAACATAAGCACCTTAAAATACTTAAAAAAAACAGCCAAGCAATGGTACTGGCTTCTCCTTGCTTGTGGTCTTAAGCCCCAATAATCATGGTACAGCTTGATCCCAGATTGGTTCACAACACAGCCGTAGGAGTTGGCAAGAGATACACAAACCGATCTGGGACCAGTCTAATGATGGTGTGTATGTGCGGTTTAAATCAATTGAAAATCATAGGAAGACTATGAAAATGTTTTGTATGGCGACAACGCAACATTTATCTTTGCTTTAAGTCTACACAAGTCTGAATACTACAAATAACTAACCAATTCTAAAAATCAGCTGATAGACCCTTATGGTGTTTTAGGATTCAACATATTACATTCTACAAAATCAAGCTACATCCAGCTTGATATTAGACATTAGATTACACCGAATTAGGTTACAAAAATGTATGTTGCCCTGACATACTTGACTAGTGCTGTTTGTATGTAAACCACAGTGCACACTACAATGTTATGGTTAACGCTTCAGCTTGATTCAGCACTGAATAGCAGCTTTCATAAGTTCGGTCACCGAAGAAAAGAGAAGTGTGGCCTCCTCCATTTAGGACGATCAGCATGTTGAATCCCAATGAATTCTTTTAAAAACAGAAAAAGAAGAACTCCACATAAAATGCTTTGAATGCTCTGCATGTAAAAAGTACATTTTACTCTGACCATGTTCTTAGCACCAACTCCAAACCATGCTGCACATTTTTAAATACAAAATGGCCAACTGTCCCTTTTTGATACTGTGGCTGACATTGTTATCCCCCTGAACCACTCCCTGAATTTACAAAAATGTGCAACAAACAAAAAAAGGAAACAGCCCAGAGAGTACGTTGAAACGGCATGAATAAAATAAAATAAAAAATGAAATAGAAAAAAATAAAATAAATTCAGGGTTTGAGATTATTTTTAAGACTCTTCAGCACCTGGATAGCGTAGAGAAGTTTGGCACTTTAAATTTTATTAGAGTCCATACGCAACATGATGTGGCTTTCCCCAACGAAGATGAATACTGATCGTAGACCGCAATTCAACCACGAGGGGTTACAGGACGGGGTTGAGTAGGAGGGAGGTGAATGGGGGGGGGGGGGGTCAGGGACCATATTCACGAAGAGCCTCACAGTAGGAGTGCTGATCTAGAATCAGGTCTCTTCTGTCCATATGATCGTATTCATTTTGATCCAAGAGGAACAACTGATCCTAGATCAGAACTCCTACTCTGAGACACTATGAATACGATGACTACGGGCCCAGAATTCACATTTGGGGTGGGGGACCTGATCCTAGATCAGATTATGCTGTTGGTGCCCCGGAGGCCAACGCCGCGGGCAAACTGCTCCAGAAGGCCTGTGATGGCGCCGGAGGGGCTGGGGGCGCTGGACTTGAGGCCCACAGTGGAGCTGTAGGCTGCCAGGAACACCTCCCTCACCGCCTCCAGACGAGCCCGACGCGCCGAGGGGGACGGGCACCTGGGAGGGAGGAGGGAGGGAAAGAGAGAGATGGGGGGGAAAAAAGACAGTAAACAAGTTAGAGAGGAAAGAGAAGTCAGGGAAGACGAGATGGAAAGAAAGAAAAGGAGAGGGAACGGGCGAGAGAAGAGGTGCTCCATCTTTTAGTTATGAAAGAGGGACACCGTGTAATCTTAGCAATCACAGACCGCATGCCTTCTCCTCTATTCAGCCTCCTCTCATCCCCCTCTCCCTGTCTTCAAATCAAGAAAGATAGATGTAATTTGCCCATGCCGCCTGTGAGCATTGTTCTCGGGACACACTCAATTGGCAGCCAGATCAAGCCGAAATGAAAATGTGTCCCCCACTGGGAAGAGAGAGTCTGAAGAACAAAAAGAGATGAATGATAAAGAAACTCCTGTCCTCCCTCATTCCCCTCTTTCAGATCTACTTATACCTCCGGTTCGCAGGGGACAGAATGATGAAGCAAATGTTCTGTACCCTAGTCTGACGCAAACCCACCCACTTGGCACTGCAGGACACACACAGCGCACGCACGCACGCACGCACACACACACACACAGTGAGAGCTCAGGCCATCAGTGTGTATATGAAGTCTGCCTAAACAGTCTGCTGAACACTGTTGTGCAAGTGTAGACACACACAGACACACACCAGGTACCCGCCCACACATCCTCCCCAACACTCTGCTTTGTCACTCAAACACACACCATCTCTATCCAACCCTGCAGGTGTGTGACACACACAGCCGTGGCCCAGCCCAACAGGAGGCCCAGCCCCTGCCCACTGAGCCCTGCCACTGCCACTGGCTCCTCTCTCACAAAGGAATGGAATGGGGGAGAGAACAGAGGTGAACAAATAAGGAAGAAAGGGGGCGTGGGGTGGGCTGGGGGGGGGGGGGTTGGGGATAAAGAGAGAGAAAGAGATATTCCGGAGGGTTAGAGGTGTGCGTGGCTGCATTCCGATTCTCTACCACTATACCGAAGGGTACACTTGTACATTCCCCATCGTGGACTTAAACTGAATATTCTGGTGTGAGGAATATGGTGATAACTCCCTCCAGCCATGCTTGCACCAATCCCAATGCACGGGGGGGGTGAAAGAGTGCACACTTCTGGGAGAAAGGTTGAGAATCGGAACGCGCTCCGCGTGTGTCCCCCAAATGGCACCCTAATTCCCTATATAGCCCACAATCTACCTAACCCTGGTCAAAAGTAGTGCACTACATAGGGGATTAGGTGCCATTTTGGGACACAGACCGTAGACTCACATGCGTCCGCTGGGCCCCTCGTCCTGGAAGCTAAAGGGGAGGGGCGAGTCGTTGGTGGCGGCGGCCATGGCGGCAGCGACCTGTCCGTGGTCGTGGATGGAGCCGCAGCCAGACACGATCTGCCAGCTGCCGTAGTCCGTGGAGAGGGAGGAGCCGGAGCGGGGGTACTCCGCCGCCAGCCTGGCCAGAGTGGAGAGAGGAGAGGTGGAGAGAGAAGGTGGGGGGGGGGGGGGGGGTTAGAGAAAAGAGGAGTAGAGAGAAGGTGGGGGGGAGTAGAGAGAGGAGAGGTGGAGAGAGAAGGTGGGGGGTAGAGAGGAAAAGGAGAAGGTGGGGGGGAAGAGAGGAGAGGGAGAAGGTGAAGGGGTAGAGAGAAGGTGGGGGGTAGAGAGGAGAGATGGAGGGAGAGAGAGAGAGAGAGAGAGAGAGAGAGAGAGAGAGAGAGAGAAGGTGGGGGAGTAGAGAGAGGGGGAGAGAGAAGGTGGGGGGTAGAGAGAGGAGAGGTGGAGAGAGAAGGTGGGGGGTAGAGAGAGGAGAGGGGGAGAGAGAAGGTGGGTGGGGTAGAGAGAGTAGAGGTGTAGAGGGGGAAGGTGGGGGTAGAGAGAGAAGGTGTGGTGGTAGAGAGAGAAGGTGTGGGGGTAGAGAGAGGAGAGGTGGAGAGGGAGAAGGTGTGGGGGTAGAGAGAGGAGAGGGAGAAGGTGGGGGGATAGAGAGAAGGTGGGGGGTAGAGAGGTGAGGTGGAGAGGGAGAAGGTGGGGGGGTATAGAGAGGAGAGGTGGAAAGAGAGAAGGTGGGGGTAGAGAGAGGAGAGGGGAAGAGAGAGAAGGTGGGGGTAGAGAGGAGAGGGAGAAAGTGGGGGGGGAGTAGAGAGAGGAAAGGTGGGGGGGTAGAGAGAGGAGAGGTGGAGATGGAATGATAGGGGGAGAGAGTGGGAGATAGGAGACGGGAGGTGCAGAGAGAGAAAGAGGGAAAAAGAGAATGATGGAGAGAGGAGAGAGGGGGAAGTGAAAGAGCCAAAGGAGAGGGGAAAAGTGAGAGGGAGAAAAATAACGAAATTCAATTGGGAGAGAGGAGAGGAGTGAGAGTCCAGCAGTGAGCTGTGAGGTCAGTGGGGGGGGGCTTCAGAGCTTGGGGTCGCAACCTCAGTGGCAAAAGTCAACGGTCAATGGACAACACTCATATCAATTCAATCCAAAGCAACATGCATAGAAACGTCACATGGACATTACACATACCCCAACGTTAGTGGAATGACAATGAATGGAGTTTGACCCAAATACCCAAACACACGCACCTTCCATTTTCATGCAAATTGAAAAACGATTAAGGAGCTCTGAAGACACACACACACACACACACACACACAGGGCTGTTACGGTGACCGTGTGACGGCAGTCAAATTCCATGTGACCGTAATTAGGCTTCTCCAAGCTCTGATGCTGCTGATGGTCATTAGTAGCCTACCAAACTTGTTAACTGCCTGGTACTCAGCACTCTATTGTCCCTCTAATAACTGTGCAAATTAAATCTAATCAAACACTTCACGAGTGCCCATGAGCTCATTTCTATAGGCTATACAATTACATGAGAAAACAGTTGATGGCCTCTATTAAAAAGAGGAGGATCCCATCAGCTTTCTATAGGCTTTCCTAATATTAAGCACATTGCTTCACTTTAAAACAGGAGTATAGCCTACATGGCTATATGAAAATTAATATCCATATTTAAGTGCATAGATTACATGCATTTCTTTCCCCATGCCCCTGTTCCGAGACAGGTGCATGATAATGGTCCATTCTAAATCAAAATGAACATCACATATTGTTTAGTATATGTAAAGACAACAAAATGAATAAGTCTGATGGGTCACAATATTAGCCTATCACTTGTGAATGATGCTCAGCTTGTGCATCAAGGCAACTTCAACTTTTCAAAATCAGTCACACACCTCATGTGTCCTAGCCCATAGGCCTATATGTTTTGTATAATAACTAGTGGCCAAATAACTCAAATTAAGCACATTAATCTGCTTTATAACCGGTGTAGAGCCTAACTGCGCATGTATGTTTGGAATATTTACTTATTGCACAGAAGGACAAGTTGACCAATAGAATAGGTCATGAATACAGGTCTGCTCTGTCACCCCATTAGGTATTCTAATGCCTCACCACAATGTCTCAACCGGGGGATGCGTGTGTTTGTGCTCGTGTGTGTTATCCCTTACAAACCAAGATGAAAACCCGGCAACTTTAGTATGCCATCAATTTTTTCCGCCTTTTCTTTTGATCTGAAAGGTGTTGCCGGTATCAAAGACTAAACTTTTATGTCCTTCAACTGATCTAGTCATGATTGCTGTAAAGTTCTGCCTATGGTTTATAGCCATATTGCTGAAGCGGCATTGGCACACATTAAATCCTTAACATTCTATTGTTGTCCAAACTTGTCAATGTCAATCACAAAGTCTCACAATATTGCATTTAATGGATTTATTCTCTCCATTTAAAAAAAAGTGTGTAGTTCTGTCCTTGAGGGGTTATTGTCTACTGTCACAGAAATGCTTTGGCATTTAACCTGGGGGAATCTTTTCATATTTTTTTCTTAACCTTGAAAAGGTCAAAATTTATATGCCCTTATATAGTGCCCCCGGAAAGTCTTCAGACCCTTGACCTTTTCCACATTTGTTTACGTTACAGCCTTATTCTAAAATGGATTCCCTTAATCTTCATACAATACCCCATAATGACAAAGCAAAAACAGGTTTAGAAATGTTTGTATTCTGACCCTCTACTCAGTACTTTGTAGAAGCACCTTTGGCAGCGACTACAGCCTCAAGTCTTCTTGGGTATGAAGCTACTGTCAGGTTGGATGGGGAGCGTCGCTGCAGAGCTATTTCCAGGTCTCTCCAGAGATGTTCTATTGGGTTCAAGTCCGGGCTCTGGTTGGGCCACTCAAGGACATCTAGAAACTTGCCCCGAAGCCACTCCTGCGTTGTCTTGGCTGTGTGCTTAGGGACGTTGTCCTGTTGGAAGGTGAACCTTTTCCCCAGTCTGAGGTCCTGAACGCTCTGGAGCAGGTTTTCATCAAGGATCTCTCTGTACTTTGCTCTGTTCATCTTTGCCTCAATCCTGACTAGTCTCCCAGTCCCTGCCGCTGAAAAACATCCCCACAGCATGATGCTGCCACCACCACGATTCACCGTAAGGATGGTGCCAGGTTTCCTCCAGACGTGACGCTTGGCATTCAGGCCAAAGAGCTCAATCTTGGTTTGATCAGACCAGAGAATCTTGTTTCTCATGGTCTGAGAGTCTTTATGTGCCTTTTGGCAACACCAAGTGGGCTGTCATTTGCCTTTTACTGAAGAGTGGCTTCCGTCTGGCCACTCTACCATAAAGGCCTGATTGGTGGAGTGCTGCAGAGATGGTTGTCCTTCTGGACGGTTCCTCCCTTCTCCACAGAGGAACTCTAGAGCTCTGTCAGAGTGACCATCAGGTTCTTGGTTACCTCTCTGACCAAGGCCCTTCTCCCCCATTGCTCAGTTTGGCTGGGAGGCCAGCTCTAGGAAGAGTCTTGTTAGTTCCAAAGTTCCAGACCTTCAATGCTGCAGAAATGTCAGATCTGTGCCTCGACACAATCCTGATTCGGAGCTCGACGGACAATTCCTTTGACCTCATAGCTTGGTTTTTGCTCTGACATGTATGGTCAACTGCGGGACCTTCTACAGTTGTGTGCCCTTCCAAATCATGCCCAATCAAATTAATTTACCACAGGTAGATTCCAATCAAGTTGTAGGAACAAGGATGATCAATGGAAACAGGATGGACCTGAGCTCAATGTCAAGTTGCATAGCAAACGGTCTGAATCCTTATGTAAATAAGATATCTGTTTTTTATTTGTAACATTATGAGGTAGTGTGTGTAGATTGCTGAGGCTATAATGTAACAAAATTTGGATAAAGTCAAGGGGTCTGAATACTTTCCGAAGGCACTGTATTTAGCTAATAAATTATGGGTTTCTAACTTAGCCTACTAGCGATGTGTAGTTTATGTGAGTTTGAAAGGAGAGAAAGCAAGCACGTGACGGTATCCAACATGGATCAAATAAAGGCAATTTTCTCAAGTAATTCTGCAGAAGTTCATCCATGTCTGATTTATTTATTTCTTTACATAAACGGAAAGAGCAGAATCTAGTGTTTCTAGCTAAATAAAAAAACAAATGAGGACATCTGCTTAAAAAATAGGACATGGGCTGTTTCAAAATACAACTTATGACAGCGGTTCCGTGACATTGCCAGGGACCTCACGATATTATCACGATACTTTGGTTGAGGGAGAACCACTATCGTAATTCGACATTCCAAACATATTGCTCACCATATGTCTGCTGCTAAGGGACAAGAGAGAGCCATGTGAAAACAAGTTGATGAGTCATGGAATAAAATAGCTGAAAACAAATAGTCTCCAGGAGTTTTGGAGACTAGATATTGGGATATTGGAGAATATCCCAATATGTAACTGTATAGATTCCACCCCCCCCCATCCCTATAATATTCCATTACATTAATTCTTACTATAAAATGTGGGTTGACTGTGAATGTATACTGAACAAAAATATAAACGCAACATGTCAAGTGTTAGTCCCATTTTTCATGAGCTGAAAAAAAAGATCCCAAAAATGGTTCATACGCACAAAAAGCTTATTTCTCTCAGATTTTGTGCACAAATTTGTTTACATCCCTGTAAGTGAGTATCTCCTTTGCCAAGATAATCCATCCACCTGACAGGTGTGGCATAACAAGAAGCTGATTAAACAGCATGATCATTACACAGGTGCACCTTATGCTGGGGACAATAAAAGGCCATTCTAAAAGGTGCAGTTTTGTCAGACAACACAAAGCCACAGATGTCTCAAGTTGAATGTTCATTTTTCTACCATAAGCCACCTCCAACATTGTTTTAGAGAATTTGGCTGTACATCCAACCGGCCTCACAACCGCACGTGTAAGCACGCCAGCCCAGGACCTCCACATCCGGCTTCTCACCTGCAGGATCGTCTGAGACCAGCCACCCGGATAGCTGATGAAACTGAGGAGTATTTCTGTCTGTAATAAAATGCCTTTTATGGGGAATAACTCATTATGATTGGCTGGGCCTGGCTCCCCAGTGGGTGGGCCTATGAATTTATTTCAATTGACTGATTTCCTTATATGAACTGTAACTGGTTGAAATTGTTGCATTTAATTTTGTTCAGTATAAGTGTCTTGAACTAAGAACTATTGATTTCATTGGCAAGGCACAGCCATGTAGCCTATAGGCTGCACAGACCAGTAACATAATGAAACTATCATAAAGTACTTGATGTCTGTAAAGGGTAAGTGTGTGTCTGTAAAGGGTATGTGTGTCACGGCAGATAGTTGGTTAGATGTTTTAATTTAACATGCAGTTATTCACCTTTCATTGCAGAATGGCAAACATGCAACATGGAGAGAAACAGACAGATGCAATAAATCAATTTACAGAGACGGGCAGATAAACAAAAACGTGGCATCCCTTTCATCATCGTGGTCAGAGCCCATAAACTGTGACCGACTGAGCTTGAGGTTGGTCTAGCCAATTAACGCCACCTGCAGCATATATACGCAGAATCCCAGCCCACCGCTACTCTGCATCTTTCTCTGTTTCCCCACTAATTTCACACTATCCACATCTGAATAAACAGAAAATACAGAATATAAATCTTTCAAAACAAAATCTGCGACTGACTTCTAAGTGGAAGCTTACCTTCTCCCTGGCACAGACATAGGACTGCTGCCGGCGCGTGCAAAGCCCTGCTCCGATTGGTTGGAGGATGAGGAGCTGGAAGACTTGGCCTCTTGGCTGAAGGGGTGGGCCAGCCGCTCATGCAGGGGGTCTGGCCGGTTCCACAGCACCGTCTGGGGGGACGAGGTGTGTCCCTTCCTCCGGGGGGGAACAAAAAAGGAGAGTTAAGTTTGACTTTAGCTAACCATTATTTTAAGGAAGGTTGGTCCTCTGTGGCTCAGTTGGTAAGAGCATGGAACTAGCAATGCCAGGGCCATGGGTTTGATTTCAAGGTTTGAAGACAAGGCACTCTCCATAGAACCATACAGGACTTTATTAGGTTAAAGAGCAACTGCCCCTACAAAAATTTCTAAAAAACAGCCTGTGGCATCGATATGAGTCTGAAGAACTTATTCTACTGTCAAAATTTACTAGAAAGTGTAAATAGGATAATTTGGTTAATAAAGTCAGTCTTGTCCAAAACTGCATTTTGCGAGACTTGTAGTCATGACTACATCACAACGTAAATTAAGGTTGGGTTTATTTCAATCCTGCCCACAGCACAAAAGTAATCATCAATTAGATCGTACAGTGTTGGGCTTTCACAACGCAATTCAGAGAAGCAGATCGTAATTAGTGTGCAGATAGATAGACGGACGGACGGACAGGAGTCAAGAGTGTATTCAGATGCATGGTCTGCGGAAAATACAGTTGACACTGTATATTACATTAGTTTTATGATATGGAAATGCGAAGTGCACATTTGGACATAGAGGTGTTTGGCTTGCTTGTCTGACATCAAAGCGGTATTTATTATTATCAGCATCTCATCTTTCAAAAAAATCCAAAGTCAAACAAACTTTGACCCGGTCACACACCAGCTGGCTGAAGCTAAATCGGGTACACACACACACACAAACGAGACATGGAAATGAGTCGGCCGGGTCACACTGATTTCCAGAGAAACGGCAAGGACTCACCAGCTGGAGGCTCCCAGAGGCTGGCCGGAGAACAGGTCCACGGCCTCGTTGGTGAGGCTGGAGGCTGCGCCCGCGTCCTCCGTGATCAGAGAGAAGTCACTGCTCAAACTGGTCACGCTGCCCCTGTACTCCCTGGACTCTGCACCAATCACACAGGAGACATTGGTTAGCGGACAGGCCTTGGACCAATCACAGAGGAGAAATTTGAGGACAATTATAGGGCACAGATTCATTTAAAATAAGGAAGTTTGGTTGCCATATTGTCAAATTTTGTCTGGAACGTTGCCGGTTGCTCGTTTATATGCATGTATTAATTCGTATTATTGTTATAATATATAACATTTCCATTGCACTTGTATTACAAAAATATGAAAAAGTATGAAAAAGCTAAACAAACAAGAATCAAATACAACAGCTGTATGATAGAGAAGGTCTGGATTACATTTTTCAGCCAAAGTAGAAAGTTGAGTGTTTCAAGCCTCCAACAGATGGAGCGACAGTCAAGAGGGAACATCCGTGCTTTTGCAGAGGGAGGATGTGGTCAACGGGAGGAGATGAGCAGGTCATAATCAATTTTGTATCTCATGAAACCACACAAATCCTTAGCTTTAGGCAAACAATGGCCTATAATAAGCCTTTTGCCAGATACAGTATATAGACATTATCCATGTCCATTTAGGCTAATGCCTTCAAAGCTTTGTGCATCATGTTGAGGGGCAAGACATAAAAGCGCATCACGTTACATCAGAAGTGTAACGCAGAGGGCATATGCCGCTATTTGCAGCACTTCAAAAGTTTCTTCACAACTTATGAGTGCAATGTATCACATACATTTACATGAAATGCCTACATCAGAACAGTAGTGCACAGCAGGAACTCTTACAAGGGTCTTTTAAAAACTATTCTTAACATACCACCACTGTTCTCCTCATGTAACAAACTTATTGAACTATCTAAAGTTATCCTTATTATGCCATATGGCCTCATTAGTAGCTATACTAATTAGTCTTTCACAGTTTATTTAATGAGCAACATGTACTCTCCATAGGCTTCCATGTACATGTACAGTCGGAAGTTTACATACACCTTAACCAAATACATTTAAACTCAGTTTTTCACAATTCCTGACATTTAATCCTAGTAAAAATTCCCTGACTTAGGTCAGTTAGGATCACCAATTTATTTTAAGAATGTGAAATGTCAGAGAGAATGATTTATTTCAGCTTTTATTTCTTTCATCACATTCCCAGTGGGTCAGAAGTTTACATACACTCAATTAGTATTTGGTAGCATTGCCATTAAATTGTTTAACTTGGGTCAAACGTTTCAGGTAGCCTTCCACAAGCTTCTCACAATAAGTTGGGTGAATTTTGGCCCTTCCTCCTGACAGAACTGGTGTAACTGAGTCAGGTTTGTAGGCCTCCTTCCTCGCACACGTTTTTCAAGATTGAGGTCAGGGCTTTGTGATGGCCACTCCAATACAATTACTTGGTTGTCCTTAAGCCATTTTGCCACAACTTTGGAAGTATGCTTGGGGTCATTGTCCATTTGGAAGACACATTTGCGACCAAGCTTTAACTTCCTGACTGATGTCTTGAGATGTTGCTTCAATATATCTGCATAAGTGCACCGGTCCCTCCTGCAGCAAAGCACCCCCACAACATAATGCTGCCACCCCCGTGCTTCTCCAAACATAACAATGGTCATTATGGCCAAACAGTTCTATTTTTGTTTCATCAGACCAGAGGACATTTCTCCAAAAAGTACGATCTTTGTCCCCATGTGCAGTTGCAAACCGTAGTCTGGCTTTTTTATGGCGGTTTTGGAGCAGTGGCTTCTTCCTTGCCGAGCGGCCTTTCAGGTTATGTCGATATAGGACTCGTTTTACTGTGGATATAGATACTTTTGTACCCGTTTCCTCCAGCATCTTCACAAGGTCCTTTGCTGTTGTTGTGGGATTGATCTGCACTTTTCGCACCAAAGTATGTTCATCTCTAGGAGACAGAACGCGTCTCCTTCCTGAACGGTATGACGGCTGAGTGGTCCCATGGTGTTTATACTTGCGTACTATTGTTTGTACAGATGAACGTGGTACCTTCAGGCGTTTGTAAATTGCTCCCAAGGATGAACCAGACTTGTGGAGGTCTACAATTTTGGGCTGATCTTGGCTGATTTCTTTTGATTTTCCAATTATGTCGAGCAAAGAGGCACTGAAATACATCCACATCTATCAGAAGCTTCTAAAGCCATGACATCATTTTTTGGAATTTTCCAAGCTGTTTAAAGGCACAGTCAACTTAGTGTATGTAAACTTCTGACCCACTGGAATTGTGATATAGTGAATTATAAGTGAAATAATCTGTCTGTAAACAATTGTTGGAAGAATTACTTGCGTCATGCACAAAGTAGATGTCCTAACAGACTTGCCAAAACTATAGTTTGTTAACATGAAATCTGTGAAGTGGTTGAAAAATGAGTTAATGACTCCAACCTAAGTGCATGTAAACATCCGACTTCAACTGTAGGTACTGTGATGTCATAAAATATTAGAAGATGAGGTGTAGTGAATGTCTCCAGGGAAGCAACTTACTCAACTGGCAGAGGTCGTCCACTGTGAAATCAGTGTCTTTGAAATTAGAGTTTTTCCTCCTGTGGAAGCAACAAAAAAGGATGATGAAATAATGCACAGAAAGACAGAGAGAGACAGAGAGACACAGAGAGAGAGAGAGACAGAGACAGAGACTGCTCAAAGAGAAAAATAAAGACAAAGAGAGATCAAAGAATACAGAAATGGGGGAAAAAACTTTGGTCACAGTCAGTTCGTCCATGAAAGAACAGTGTTATTGCCATGAGTGGCTGTGCGCTTATAACTCTACTGTTCAAACATTTAAAAGAGGGTATAGTACGGTGAGTGTAAGGCCTAAATGACAATGTCTGCGGCCCAAATGGCACCCTATTCCCTATATAGTCCACTACTTTTGACCACAGCCTATAGGGCACTGGTCAAAAGTAGTGCATAATATAGGGAATAGGGTGCCATTTTGGGGCGGCCAATATTTTATAAAATTGCTTTTACATTTCAAACATCTTCGTTGTTTCATGGCATTTCACTCACCTCTGTTTCTTCACGGCAGAGAACTTCTCTGAGACAATGTGCTTTAAAAAATTGAAGCAAAAAAAGAAAATCTGCCGAGAGGAATAAAATATGAAGTTTAGTCTTAGAGGTGTAAAAAAATAAGGACATTAAATACATGACAAAATGCTTCAACATAGTTTTGGAAAATAACCCAAACAACTCACTTTAGTGGATAATTTGATATCAGTTTAAGAAATAAAAATCAGACAATTTACTCTCATCTTTACAAGCCATTATATCTACATTGGTGTAGTAAATTCATAACTAATTGAAGAAGATGGCAATAGTGTTAGAGCTGTTTAGAGTGCAATTGCCATATTAACTAAATAGAACATTTATAATCAATATTTTTATATTCCAGACACATGTACACACACAGAAGTCATGGCACTGAAATTGTGTTAGAGTAGCACTGACCTCCTCTCCTTTGGTGAGGCGATCAGGCAGCATATGACTGTAGAAGAGACACATAAACCAGATCAACGAGTATGACCACCAAATCCATTAAACAAATCAAAGAACACTATTACATATGATTATTAGCCACTAACACCAACCAACCTATTCAAAATGGCCAATGCAGCCATTATTATCTCAATAACAAAACATTTTTGGGTAAAAATTAAGTACCTTCGGCCGGTACATTTTAAAATAAAAAGGAGATAGAAAAAAAAAAAAAACTAAAATAGCTTCTTAGCAAAAAGCAATTTCTCAAGCAAGAATGTAACTGTGTTTGGAACTCTTTCTTATTGGTCTATTAACCAATTTACCGCCTGGTGATCTGATCAGGCAGGACAAAACTTTACCCCACCAAAACATGCTGAAATTTCAGGCGATCTTTTCAAACGGCTCAATCTAAAAAGTGCATTATCATAATTTTACAGTCTTCCAACCTTATATATGGAAATATAAAACACAGAACAATCACATATTTGACGGCACTGGGCCTTTAATACCTTCTCAATGTCTGTTCCTTTCTATTCTTCATACAGTTTTCTCCATGCACCTGGTGTTACCTGGTACAATGGTTACATTGTAGGTGTGGAGTTTTACTTTCCAATTTATATACTTGTTCAATCAAACAGTATAAAATCACACAACTCAAGATCAAAGTCAAGAAAACTGCAAAGCAAGGATAGGGGAAAGTTTAGACCTCGTAGTTTACAAAATAAACTATACCAACAACCAACTGATCCTCAACACTGGGGCCCCTCAAGGGTGCGTGCTTAGTCCAGTCCTGTACTCCCTGTTCATCCACGACTTAGTGGCCAATCACGACTCAAACACAATCATTAAGTTTGCTGATGACAACAGTGGTAGGCCTGATCACCGACAACACTGAACAGCCTATAGGGAGGAGATCAGAGACCTGGCAGTGTGGTGCCAGGACAACAACCTCTCCCTTAATGTGAGCAAGAAAAAGGAGCTGATCGTGGACTACAGGTAAAGGCGGGCCGAACAGGCCCCCATTAACATCGACGGGGCTGTAGTGGAGCGGGTCGAGAGTTTCAAGTTCATTGGTGTCCACATCAACAACAAACTATCATGGTCCAAACACACCAAGACAATCACGAAGAGGGCACGACAACACCTTTTCCCCCTCAGGAGACTGAAAAGATTTGGCATTGGTCCCCAGACCCTCAAAATGTTCTTCAGCTGCACCATCGCGAGCATCCTGAATGGTCACGCGGACTATTTACATTGACACCCCCCCCACCCTGTTTTTACACTGTTGCTACTCGCTGTTTATTATCTATGCATAGTCACTTTACCCCCTGTATAGATCGTTATTGTTATTTTATTACTTTAGTTTATTTAGTAAATATTTTCTTAACTCTTTCTTGAACTGCATTGTTGGTTAAGGGCTTGTAAGTAAACATTTCACTGTAAGGTCTACACCTGTTGTATTCGGCGCAAATAAAATTAGATTTGATCTGACCCATCGTCAATAATTGTATATCTTACCTCCAGCTTAAAACCTGAATCGACCATTAGGATTGCTTTTAGATTTAAAGGTGAAACAACGAATTAACAAAGTCAACGGGAGTTTAAGCCATAATGAAAGACTACACAAATCAAAACATACCGCCGCATCATAATACTGATAGCTGGTAAAAAAGCCCAATTATTACAAATATTATTAAAGGGCAGAGGTTCGGTGTGAGACTCCCAGTTCACCGCTCTTCCCTGGCCGCAGTCCCAGAAGTTTGTCCAGAAATAATTACTCTATTCAGCTATCTGCGGGGATGGATTTTTTTTTATTTTACTCTGTTTGATGAGTTAAACTTTGGAGAGATGATTATAAAGGGAAGCCGAAAGAGAGAGAGAGAGAGAGAGAGAGCGAGAGAGAGTCGAGGGCTCCATCTCAATTCGTAGATTCTTTGCATCCTATTTACTCACCTAAACTACTGTACACTACCGTTCAAAAGTTTGAGGTCACTTAGTAGGGTCTCATGCTAACGGCTAACAGCTCAATGTCCGGGCTACAAAACTGTTCCTATGGGATTGAGGTCAGGGCTTTGTGATGGCCACTCCAATACCTTGACTTTGTTGTCCTTAAGCCATTTTGCCACAACTTTGGAAGTATGCTTGGGGTCATTGACCATTTGGAAGACACATTTTCGACCAAGCTTTAACTTCCTGACTGATGTCTTGAGATGTTGCTTCAATATATATCCACAAAATGTTCCTTCCTCATGATGCCATCTATTTTGTGAAGTGCAGCAGTCCCTCTTGCGTCAAAGCACCCCCACAACATGATGCTGCCACCCCCCGTGATTCACGGTTGGGATGGTGTTCTTCGCGTGCAAGCCTCCCCCTTTTTCCTCCAAACATAACGATGGTCATTATGGCCAAACAGTTCTATTTTTGTTTCATTAGACCAGAGGACATTCCTCCAAAAAGTACGATCTTTGTCCCCATGTGCAGTTGCAAACCGTAGTCTGGCTTTTTTATGGCGGTTTTGGAGCAGTGGCTTCTTTCTTGCCGAGCGGCCTTTCAGATTATGTCGATATAGGACTCGTTTTACTGTGGATATAGATACTTTTGTACCTGTTTCCTCCAGCATCTTCACAAGGTCCTTTGCTGTTGTTCTGGGATTTATTTGCACTTTTAACACCAAAGTATGTTCATCTCTAGGAGACAGAACATGTCTCCTTCCTGAACGGTATGACGGCTGCGTGGCCCTATGGTGTTTATACTTGGTTACTATTGTTTATACTTGGTTTCTATGAACGTGGTACCTTCAGGCGTTTGGAAATTGCTCCCAAGGATGAACCAGACTTGTGGAGGTCTACAATTTTTTTTAATGATGTCTTGGCTGATTTCCCAATGATGTCGAGCAAAGAGGCACTGAAATACATCCACAGGTAAACCTCCTATTCACTCAAATTATGTCAATTAGCCTATCAGAAGCTTCTAAAGACATGACATCATTGTCTGGAATTTTCCAAGCTGTTTAAAGGCAGTCAACTTAATGTAAACTTCTGACCCACTGGAATTGTGATATAGTGAATAAGAAGTGAAATAATATGTCTGTAAACAATTGTTGGAAGAATGACTTGTATCATGCACAAAGTAGATGTCCTAACCGACTTGCCAAAACATAGTTTGTTAACATGAAATCTGTAGAGTGGTTGAAAAATGAGTTTTAATAACTTCAACCTAAGTGTATGTAAACTTCCGACTTCAACTGTAATTGCAAAAGGGTTTTCTAATGATCAATTAGCCTTTTAAAATGATAAACTTGGATTAGCTAACACAACGTGCCATTGGAACACAGGAGTGATGGTTGCTGATAATGGGCCTCTGTATGCCTATGTAGATATTCCATAAAAAATCTGCTGTTTCCAGCTACAATAGTCATTACAATTACATACAATAGCCAACATTAACAATGTCTACACTGTATTTCTGATCAATTTGATGTTATTTAAAAAATTGACAAAATATGTGCTTTTCTTTCAAAAACAAGGACATTTCTAAGTAACTTTTGAACAGTTGTGTATATTGGAGGAGAGGGTTCAAAGTTCCTTCTCTCTGACTTTCTTCTCCAATGTGTTTTGAGAAGGTGCGAGGAGAGAGAAGGCGAGCAATCGAGGAAAGATTAAATGAGAAAGACAGTCTTCTTTCCTACAAGGCTCCTTCCTCAATTATGCATCTCAAACACGTTTCAGTTTTCCACTCAGAAGGTCCTCGATTGCTCTTGTGAACGCACCGCTCAGTATTACTGGGGAGTAATTGGGGCGATGTGAGTGGAGAGTGAATCCTTACCCAAAGAGGAACCAGTCGTAGGCGATTGTCAGATAGAGGATTTCAGCCGGCTCCAGGCTGGCGTGGACGGCACCGTCCTATTCAAAAATACATGAAAGAATTTCAACACGTCATTAAAAAACTCCACGCAAATTAGCCCCGAAAGGCGACACATGGCAGCATTGGCACTGGTATGGGCGCTGGATTCCAAGAACTCACATACGAGCTAGCCTCTATCCTCTGCCAATGTTGCATTTGTTATTCTGTTTGAAACAGATGTACAGTGAAATTTGTAAAGCTGTGAGTACAGGCCAAAAAATACTGAGTTTAAATACTATTTGAAATTATTTCAAATACTTAAGCTGAGCTTGCTGGTTGAAGGGAAACAATGGAACAGTCAAATAACTGCAAAACCCGCCCACCTGACACATTGGGCAAGCAAAAGCAAACGCTCAAAGTATTTGAGGGCGGCAGGTAGCCTAGCGGTTAGAGAGTTGGGCCAGTAACCGAAAGGTCGCTGGTTCGAATACCCGAGCCAACAAGGTGAAAAACCTGTCTATGTGCCCTTGAGCAAGGCTCGTTACCCTAATTTGCTCCATGTGCGCCGTAATAATATAGCTGACCCTGTAAACCAACACATTTCACTGCACCTATCTGGTGTATGTTACAATAAATCTAGACCCTGAATGTTATGTCTGGTAATGAACACTAGATATAGTAGCAAAGTGAGTCTTTTTGAAATTCAAATATCTGTCATTTTTCAAGTAATGCCTCCCCTCTGTCCTTGACTTTTCCTATATAAGTCTATTTCGATATCAAACAGAATTTGTGTTAAGGAATTTGAAGAGGACGTAATTTCTTTCCTGGAGTACCAACAAGGGATAAGACGTTTTGATTTCCGTAAATTTGCCACTGCTAGCTGATTGCGAGGGAACGTTTGTTTTGTGGTTCAGTTACGCTTGGGTGGCTATTGTTTACATATTAAGCAAAAGTTTACGTCGCGTGCGTCAGTAGATTGAAAATACACACTGGAAATACAAGCAGACTGAACCATATACCTACCAGCTCTCTAAAAAGTCAGGCAAACAATACTTTCCTGTAGATATTTTGTCTAAAAGTTCAAGCAGCTTAAGGACAAATCACACAGACAATCGGTAGAGGGACTTTTTCAAATCCTCCTACATCAGAAAGAGCAGGTTCTGAGGTTTCGAAACCCTTTAACATTGCCAAATAACTTACAATTGAAGTGATGAGCTCCATTTCAACTGGCTTCTCTAGTGTTAGGCGGTGTGTCTTGAATCTTAATTAATTCGATTTGCGTGTTAAGAGATAAATGGGAGGGGCATCGGGTTGAAAGCAGATGAATTAATTGTGGTATTACTGAAAAATGTATTTAGAAGTGCCTTTAAAATGTAATTACTAAACTGAGTGTGTGAGGGAGAGAGAGACCGAGAGTGAGAGAGATAAAACAGGGTGATAGGAATGAAAGAGCGAGACATGCGAGAGAGAACACTTACTGCCCACAGTGAAAGCCGCAGGAGGGACACGAAGAGAGGTGTCCGGTCCCAACCGGATATGCAGTGCACCAGGAGACCGCTCTCATCTACAGGGGCAAATCAAATCACAATCAAATCACTGATTAATCAGAATGTCATACACAATAAATGGGTGTATACAGCCTGAAACGTAGTGCAAAATCTTGTTCCTTACAAGCCAGATTGTTGAATAAAATTACATTTAAATTTAATCTACCGATTGGCTGTGTGGTGTGTCTTTCAGCTGCTTGAAATTTGAGACAAAATATCCACAGGAAAGTATTGTTCACCTGACCCATACATTTTGATTGCGAGGCAACGTTTGTTCTGTGGTTCGGTTACGCTTGGGCGGCTCGGTTATTGTTTATATTTTTGCAAGTGTTTACATCGCATGTGTCAGTACACTGAAAATATACACCAGAAATACAAGCCGACAAAACAATATACCTACCTGCTCCCTTAAAAGTCAGGTAAACAATACTTTCCTGTGGATATTTTGTCTCAATTTTCGAGCGGCTCAAGGACAAACCGCACAGACAACCAGTAGAGTAAGGCAGTATATAGCAATTAAATTGTGTATTACAGCCTGATTAATCAGACAACCAAATCACAAACACTTGAGAAACAAAGGCTTGAACCAGGTTTTTATAGAGACTAGTAAGTAATGAGGATTTAAAACAGCACAATGGCAACAGAAGTCTTCGTTCTTCTTCGTCTAGTTTGACTTCGAGGCCTACATCTCAGGGACCCTCACTAGACGACCATATGAGAAATGATATGACTTAACCACTCTTTTTCCATGTTCATTTTACTCCCTGACAGAAGGAAGAAATTGGTTACAGCCCCCAAGGAGCTTTAACCAACACATGCAAACACACATACTGACCGTCGCTGTTGATGATGTGAAGCAGCAACTTCAGGTAGTTCTGGGTCTGATGGACCAGGTCCCAAGACTTAAACAGAAGGACAGAGGAGAACACATGAGGAATTTCAACACTTTTTCACCAGGGGAGCATTCAGCAGGGCATTAACATTCAGATAGAAATGCATTATGTAGATCAAACATGCCTCTCTGACATATGGAATAAGGATTCATGACATTTTTATCTGCAACGTTTACCTAGTGAACATGGCCCTGTTGTGGTGACTACATCACTTATTACCTTAAATATGCATTAAAACACAAACTATGTCTTACAGCAGTGGTTTTCTAACCTCTTCTCAGGTACTAGGGCGGCAGGTAGCCTAGCTGTTAGAGCGTTGGGCCAGTAACCGAAAGGTAGCTGGTTCGAATACCCGAGCCCACAAGGTGAAAAACCTGTCGATGTGTCCTTGAGCAAGGCACTTAACCCTAATTTGCTCCAGGGGCTGACCCTGTAGGTAGACTATCATTGTAAATAAGAATTTGTTCTTAACTGACTTGACTAGTTAAATAAAGGTTAAATAAATAAATAAAATACCCCCAACCAACTCATAATTTAGTTGTAGCCCTGAACTAGCTCACCTGAGTTACCTAATCAAGGGCTTGATTAGTTGACCAGCTGAATCTGGTGTGCTAGCTCTGGAATGGATTAAATACATGAAATGGCTAGGGGTCCCTGAGGAGAGGTTTGAAAACACCTGTCTCAGAGAATGTCAAGACAACATGAGAAATGAATGGTCGGCAACCGTGCCATTCCACGGCCAACCTACAGAGGTCACTGTGAGACCAGTAATACTGTGGCATAATCTGAAATCACATTTCACTGAAGTATCGTATACAGATGCCTAAATTGGAAAGTAAGACGTACCTGATATAGTGGCCTGGGTGGTCTAGCAGTTAGGGCCACTGCCTCCGACACACACAAACATAGGTTCAAATCAAGCCTAGTGCCCTGTGATACAATCTCCTATCTGTTCAACAAAACTGAGGAAATACTCAGAAGAGGGAAAAAAGACAAACCTGATATTCACTCCAGTCTATATTCAAGTTCTTGGTAAAGCACGCAGGGATTGTCAAAGGAGCATCCACAAAATCCTGTCAACAATAAAAATTGTGTGTTTTGAAATCTGAGAAGCATTCATTTGGATGAACAGATATGATGCATCTCAATCTGACATCAGAAGCCCATAAAATGACTAGAATGGGTGTGAGGGTACAGTTAAATTGTCTTGGTTTTAGTGGCTTTTATCCCTTCTATTAATTATATTTCTATGCAGGAAACATTAAATCGACCAGCGTACCTGATTCCAGTTGAATACTAGTCCCTCAGCGGTGTAGTCTCTATCTTTGTAGTCCTTAAAGAACTCACACCCTGGAAGCACAGAGAGAGGGGTCTGGTGTCACGATATAACTGTATGCATTTAGAAAAGCACAGGTCCTCTAACTATCCAGTCCTGGGTTCAAATAATGTTTGAAATCTTTTAAAATACTTTTAATGTTTTAGCCTGCCTGGTGTGCTAGATGGGTGGAGTTTGCACCACCCATCTGGGGGTTTGCATCACCCATTGCATCAGTCAAACTCAATCAAGCCCAGTGTAAGTATTTCAAATTATTGCAAAAGTATTTGATCCCAGGTCTGTAGCTATCTCTGGAGAAACGTGTGTTAATAAAATGTAGAAAAGCATTGTAAGGCCTAGTTATTGTCTTCAATGTTTTCTATGTAAAACTAGATGTATTTATCAAGACTGAATACAAATAATATTTTAACAAAGAACTGGAATATAAACGTAGGTTGGGATTGAAAGAGTTGTCTTTACCTGGGTAAGGCACAGAGAGCAGGGTGAAGTCTGCATAGCGTTGGGCCTTATCCACCTTCTCAGAAGAGGTGACACTGGACAAACAAGAGACGAGAAGAGAAGGAAAATATTCTGGTGATGAAAGTGTACATTCTTTTCTCCCGGTGTGTATACATGACATGATTCCTGACTTAACGGTCAGTGACGCATGTACACACAGCTGCACACCAACCATAGCAGGTATGTGAACACAGACATACGCCATGCACACACACGTCAACATTACATCACAATCATACAAGCACGCAGGCAGGCAGGCAGCTACATAAATAAAGACACCGCACACATGTAAAAGGTCAACGTCCAAACAAGTGTACACTTGTTTATTACATAACATAAAGTAACCGAAAGGCCAACATGAACAGGAGCCAATGACCCAGAACAGATCTGTGTGTGTGTGTGTGTGTGTGTAATACTGTGGGTGTGTATGGGAGGTGAATAAATTAAGAGTCCTGGCGGTGAGCTGAGACTTACTTAAGGCCAAACTTGACCTTCTTGTTCTCCACCATGAGGTCACAGATGGAGCGCACAGAGAGGTAGCGCAGCAGCTTGATGTCCAGACCCCGCACCTTGTCAAAGAGCTGAGAGTCCCTATTCCTGTAGAGAGGGAGAGATGAGAGACGAGAGAGAGAGAGAGATGGCATGGAGAGAAAGAGAAAGAGTGCAAAGAAGATTTTAGACGTCATCAAATAACCACCAAAATGTATGGGGCATTTTGAGCATTCAATCAGGCAAGGAAAACAAACACGCCCACACCATGGGATCATTTAATCTCATGTGAAAAGACACAAACCTCGCACTGTCGTCCTCTGGAACCTCTGGCTCGGCCCCCCAAGTGTCATCAGTACCCCCTAGTTAGAGAGAGAGAGCGAATGAGAGAAAGGGAGAAAGGGGGCCCCTATGGCACTACTGACAAAACACAATATGACTATCAAATACCAAACTAAGCCAAATCCATAAAAACTGTCTTGGGAAATCGACGACAGTCATTGCAAGTGGATATATAGCAGCGATGTTTGATCGTGGAATAGAGTTCATCATTCCAGAGGTGTGATAGATCAATTGGCAGGCATTATGTTCTTAAACTCTTGATGGTTGCTAGGCAGAGCCCGACCGTTAACCATCCTCCTGGCTAAACTTTGCAAGGCATGTCACTTTTCCCATCTCTTCGGATAGCCCACCACTAAGCATGCACTGTTTTTTTTTTTCTTTCTCCCATTTTTCATCATATCCAATTGGTAGTTACAGTCTTGTCCCATCGCTACAACTCCCGTACAGACTCGGGAGAAGGGAAGGTTGAGAGCCGTGCGTCCTCTGAAACACAACCCACCAAGCCGCACTGCTTCTTGACACAATGAACGCTTAACCCGGAAGCCAGCCGCACCAATGTGTCGGAGGAACCACCGTAAACCTGGCGACTGAGTCAGCGTGCATGCGCCCGGCCCGCCACAGGAGATGCTAGAGCGCGATGGGACAAGGACAACCCGGCCGGCCAAACCCTCCCTAACCCGGACGACGCTGGGCCAATTGTGCGTCGCCTCATGGGTCTCCCGGTCGCGGCCGGCTGCGACACAGACGGGGCTCTGTTTTCTTAACCACAACTGGATGGATCCATAAATATTTACTGTGGGAATAAATATCACTGAATGATGAAAACACATAATAAAGTAGGCTAATGAAATTGAAGGCATGTATCAAATTGTTGCTTACTCAAACTCCCAAAATCATCCAATCGTTATAATAAATGTGGTAAACAAGATGATAATTTGAGCACAATTTTGATTGGGACAGCGCCATCGCGTTGCTTTGAGACACGCGTGGGGACTTGTCTTGAGAAATTTGTTTTCACTGAATCTCCGTTTGGATATTGGTTAGGCTACAATTAGGCTGGGGAAATGTTAGCTAAGTTGAGGTGTGCTGCGAATGATCACCTTGTCTAGTTGGCTCATTTATTAGAACCTTTCACCAGCATGTTATATAAAGTATGTAGTTTAACAAGTGGATTATTTTGCTCTGCACTCGAGTCTTTGTCTTTTGTGTGTATTTTGTATTTTCTTTTTATATACACACTGCCATTTCCCTGTTTTGCCTTCTTGCCAGGTCACCCTCACAAATTAGGTTTTTAACCTCAATGGGTCTTACCTGGTTAAATAAATGTTAAATTAAAAAATTCTAAAAGTAAAGACGTCTAAGGCACTGCATCGCAGTGCGAGAGGACCCCTATTCCTTATTTAATTTTAAAACACAATCCACTTGCAGTGAAGCCGCTCAACTATCCAAGACCACCCCCACAGTCCACCCCAAAACCTCTCCATCCATCCGCCCTCCCCAAACCCCCCCGAAGAGGGCTGATCTAGGATCAGGTTCCCTGCCCATGTAATCTTATTAAATATAATCACAAGGGAAAAACTGATCCGAGACCTACTCTGAGACGCTTTGTGAATACGGCCCTTAACTAGATTCCCTTGCTAACAAAATTACTTTTTTGTCAGTCTCACCGGAGAAGATGTAGTTGTAACCGGTGCGTCCATATAGCTCCCCCCAGCCTGCCAGAGTGGACGACCGACAAATATGCTGCAATGGAAGACAACATAGGATAAGTACTAGACACACACACATGATAGTTAGCATACTCCTCATCTCAATAGTCAATCAAGTCTCTCTCTTATTATTGTTTTTGACACATTCACATCCTTTTGCTTAAAGGTAAGAAGTATTTAGAACAACGCCCAAAAGGTATTCAAAGGGAGAGGCCATATTTAAACGTTGTGACAGATGACAAACAGAAAGGGAACACACAGCAGCCAAGGCTAAAACAGTTCCAAACTAGAAAGGCAAAGTTTCAAGAGAAGCTTTTTCCCCCTCCTTAATTACAAAATGACAAACTTGGTCGTAATAGCCGTAGTAGCTGAATAACAAGGCAGTAACAGGCCTAGCTGATAAAAGGAGTGGAGTAAAGACAGCATTTAAACTCAATCTAAATTACTGCATGAAAGTATTGCATTAAAAACCTATTAACTATAAATTACACTTTTACAAATGTAAGAGATCTCAGAAAGGAATGTGCCTAGCCGGCTAGAGCTGACTTGAGGGCCCTGTTCAAATACAAATGCATCCTTCCTTCCTTGAAATAATCACTGATCTGATATAACTGGATTAGGCTAGTGTTGGAAAGCGTTCCACTGCATTGACTTCACTAATGATGTCTTATCAGATCAGTGACTACCTCAAGGAATGGAGGAAAGAAGGGTGCATTTGAAGAGTATTCGAACCGGGCCAAGGTCTCTTGACCTCAAAGTGACTAACTTCCTGGTGAAATGAAGGCGAAATATATACAAAATATAAACATATATAAAAATGGTACTTTGCCGTTGTAGAGGATGACTGGGCAGACGAACCTCCCTCGGCAGCGGGCCATCTTACTGCGGTTCACCAGGTCCTGCAGCTTGGTGATCTGGACAGTGCTCTCAAACCTGGGGACACAGAGGCAATATATGGATCTCTTCACGGGTCTATTATAACAAAGCAATATATGGATCATAATCCTCAATATAGCAATGGATACAGCCCTTAGCTGTGGTATATTGGCCTTGTATCACTAACCCCAGAGGTACCTTATTGCTACTATGAACTCTAACCATCATAATTAGAACAGTAAACAGTGCAGGCAGTGCGCCTGGAGCAGTTTAGGGGTGGGTGAATGGAGGAGGAGGATGTTACAACCCTAACCCTAAATGGCATTCTATTCCCCATTATTTCTTAACATCTTTAAAACACAATCCAATTGCAGTGAAGCCGCTCAACTATCCAAGCCAAGTCGTGTGTTTGCTCTAGATATCCCGGTTGGGCGAAAACGTTATGGGTGTTTTTATGAATTATTGAGTGGCTATTTTTCCCCGAATTGTGAATTTGCATAGAGGGCAACTACGGAGCAGGCACAGACACATCCGGAAACATAATGCCTGAAGGGAGGGCATTCTCCCCATAAACATGTTATCTAGCCTGACAAGCACATTTTGGAACGTCGAAACATCTTCTTCGCTATGTGGATCTTATTAGTGTTGCGCTGCTCTGCTCATAGGTCAAAAGTACATATTCTATTTCCGAACACGTTCCACCACGGTGTGCCAGAGAGCGCCACAGGAGGTCCTTCCTGCCGGCGGCTATGAGACTATATAATGCCTCACCGGGGTGCCGTGCCGTCGGCAACATAGATCTGGAACTGTTGGGGTGCTAGGACCTAGTTTAACAATTATGCATCCATCCGTGAGTAACTCTGTTCCGTCAGCACTCATCCACTCAGGACCTACTTATTCATACAGGTCTGTATATACATACCCATGTACAGTTGTTATATTATATCACATGCAATATTGTAAGTAATTATTGGACCTAGGCATTCACTCAGGAATGCATATTAGTATCCTTCCAGTTGCACCTTTTCTCATTGCTTTTAGTATATCAAATGTGCAATAAGTGCAGTTGTCTGTAATTAAACCCTGCGCACTAAGGACTGTATTTTAAGGGAATTACTATTATTACCCCAATGATATCATACACACATTTAGCTATTAAAGTATCTCTTCCTGTCATTTACCTGTACAGTTTGTGTAAACATGCAAGTATTCACTTATCTGTAAATATAACTGTATACCTAACTGTACAGCTAATTTAACCATGAAAAATTTTCACTTACCTGTTCATTTACCCAGTCTGTCTATTAAGTAAACTATTATTACCCTCGCTCATATCATACGCATTAGCTACTGAAGTATTTCTCTGCCATCAACCTGTATAGTATAGTTAACCATCCAACATCCACCAATGTATAGTGTACATATTCAGCCAACCACTCATACTACGCAATGTCCTTTTATAGCTTTTTTTTGCACTCCAGATATCCTGTATTTCTATACTTTTTCATACTGCCGCTCTATGTATCATGTACCGTGTATCTGTCTTTTGTGTACTTTCGTTGTGGCATTTTGCACCTGCCCTGTGTTTTTGTTGTAGCTGCTTGATAATGAAATTTCCCCCCCGGGGGATCAATAAAGTACCTATCTATCTATCTATCTATCTATGTTTCCTGTTGATTCACACAATATATGCCACCTCGGACATGAAAATGGGCATATAATTTTAAACCCCCTCTGTGACATGAATCATGAAGATGTGGACTGGACTATATTAAACCTGTTTAGGTCAGGGCTTCATAAAGCATCTCAGAGTAGAAGGACTGATCTAGGATCAGTTTAGCTTTATAGATCGTCATGAATTGATAGGGCTATATAGACAGTGGGACTTGATCCTAGGGGCTTAGATTAGCACTCTTACTCTGAGACTGTGTGTGAATATGGTCCGTGGACTATGGTATGCACAAATAAACAGCAGTGTAATTAGTTACTAAGTGGACTGGATTAGGTGTCAAATACTTGCTGTCAAATCCTTGCTTGTTTCCTCCATTGCTTTCAAAGCGCATTAGAAAAGATGATCCATGGTTCCTCCCTTGGACCTCCTCCTCCAATGAGCTTTGAGAGGAGTTAAGGAAACAAGTATGGAAGAAGCACGGATTGGACATCTAGCAGGCCTAATATTTTATGACACAGCCTCAGTGATAACCTTGTTAAAGTAACGTAGGTAGGTACCTGTCTTTATGGAGCTCAGTGCTTTCATACTCCAGGAAGACTATCTGCTGTGGGTAGTGGCCACACACCTCCCCGTTGGTGTTGTGGATAACACTGTACTTGTAGTCTCGGCCAAAGAGTTCCAAGCAACGCTTCTCTATTGTCTCGACCTGTAAGGCATAAATATACCAAAGTGGTTATTGTTAGTCTGTTAGTCACATTTGCCCCTGGCAAAGACAGAAAAACAGGATGTACAGTTGAAGTCGGAAGTATACATACACTATAGCCAAATACATTTAAAGTTTTCACAATTCCTCAAATTTAATCCTAGTAAAAATTCCCTGTCTTAGGTCAGTTAGGATCACCACTTTATTTTAAGAATGTGAAATGTCAGAATAATAGTAGAGAGAATTATTTATTTCAGCTTCTATTTCTTTCGTCACATTCCAGTGGATCAGAAGTTTACATACTAATTGAGTGTATTTGGTAGCATTGCCTTTAAATTGTTTAACTTGGGTCAAACATTTCAGGTAGCCTTCCAAAAGCTGCCAACAATAAGTTGGGCGAATTTTTGCCCATTCCTCCTGACAGAACTGGTGAAACTGAGTCAGGTTTGTAGGCCTCCTTGCTCGCACACGCTTTTTCAGTTCTGCAAACAAATTTTCTATAGGATTGAGGTCAAGGCTTTGTGATGGCCACTCCAATACTTTGACTTTGTTGTCCTTAAGCCATTTTGCCACAACTTTGAAAGTATGCTTGGGGTCATTGTCCATTTGGAAGACCCATTTGCGACCAAGCTTTAACTTCCTGACTGATAACTTGAGATGTTGCTTCAATATATCCACATATTTTTCCTTCCTCATGATGCCATCTATTTTGTGAAGTGCACCAATCCCTTCTGCAGCAATGCACCCCCACAACTTGATGCTGCTACCCCCTTGCTTCATGGTTGGGATGGTGTTCTTCGGCTTGTAAGCCTCCCCCTTTTACCTCCAAACATAACGATGGTCATTATGGCCAAACAGTTAAATTTTTGTTTCATCAGACCAGAGGACATTTCTCCAAAAAGTATGATCTTAGTCCCCATGTGCAGTTGCAAACCGTAGTCTGGCTTTTTTATGGCGGTTTTGGAGCAGTGGCTTCTTCCTTGCTGAGTGGCCTTTCAGGTTATGTCGATATAGGACTCGTTTTACTGTGGATATAGATACTTTTGTACCCGTTTCCTCCAGCATCTTCACAAGGTCCTTTGCTGTTGTTCTGGGATTGATTTGCACTTTTCGCACCAAAGTACATTCATCTCTAGGAGACAGACCGCGTCTCCTTCCTGAGTAGTATGACGGCTGCGTGGCCCAATGGTGTTTATACTTGCGTATTATTGTTTGTACAGATGAACGTGGTACCTTCAGGCGTTTGGAAATTGCTCCCAAGGATGAACCAGACTTGTGGAGGTCTACAATTTGTTTTCTGAGGTCTTGGCTGATTTCTTTTGATTTTTCCCATGATGTCGAGCAAAGAGGCACGAAGTTTGAAGGTAGGCCTTTAAATACATCCACAGGTACACCTCCAATTGACTCAAAGTATGTCAATTAGCCTATCAGAAGCTTCTAAAGCCATGACATCATTGTCTGGAATTTTCCAAGCTGTTTAAAGGCACAGTCAACTTAGTGATCCACTGGAATTGTGATATAGTGAATTAGAAGTCAAATAGTCTGTCTAAGAATATAAACCGATAAGCTTAACGTCTTATCATTACCCCAGACCCATTACTTCATTGTATAGCCTATGTCTAAGTTGTTAAAGGTGACTTTGTAAACCAACAATGTATAGGTCTAGCTTCCAAATAAAAATACTATTGTTTCGCTCATGGAATGCTATTCCGTAAACAAGCGCTGTAACATGGACACACAATGCCTTCAGAAAGTATTCACACCCCTTGATTTTTTCACATTTTGTTGTGTTACAGACAGAATTTAAAATTTATTAAATTGAGATTTTTGGTCACTGGCCTTCACACAATACCGCATAACGTCAAAGTGGAATTATTTTGTTAATTTAATTAAAAATGAATAGCTGAAATGTCTCAAGTCAATAAGTATTCAACCCCTTTGTTATGTCGAGCCTAAATAAGTGTAAATAAAAATATGATATAAAAAATAAATGTGCTTAACAAGTCACATAACTTTATGAACTCTAGGGCTAACCCTAATTAGTCGACTGGTCGATTCTTTGGTCCATAAGCTTATTGTCAACTTAGATCTTTTTTTTTTTTAGTAGAGACACCCGTTTTATTCGCACCATCTCATCGAACTAATCCATTGTGGAGGCCGCGGGGGATGGCACAGTCTAATAAGAAGGGGAGTGTGGCTAAGATGCACAATGCACGTCTCTCTCCAGAATGCGCACTCTCCCGCCAATTTGTGCACATTCATTGTTCAATAATTTAATTGTGTGAATTGTTTGTGTTTGATTGTTAGTGTCTATCAATTCCCCATTACATATATCACCAGTAGTAAATGTATTGTTAATTCCTATAACTTCTAATATACAATCTTTGTTTGGTTACGGTAATTTCTGTTCATGTATTCAATTATTATTCCAGTCTTTTACTGTTCTCATTGTCGGAGTGGACACGATGTTTGCAGAGCGCACAACCTATGAGAAACAAGTTTTGGTTTATTTCATTCAATTTACAAGTTGTCAATTTAGTCATTGTCTTTTGTTTGGAGCGCTCCTGTCAATGTTGAGTAAGGACGCACACCTGATTATGCATAGAAGTAGGCCTATAGACTACCTGGCCTGTGCACAAATGTAGGCATATAAATGTGACCAGTTTCAAGAAGCTAGGCCTATGTCACACGTTACTACTTCACAGTAGAGGCATATGTACGTTTTTTCAAAATGCGTTTTTGGGAAGAAATGCCTTCTGGAACAACTTTCATGTGCCTTAAACTTGTATAACATCTGTATATACAAATAAAAAATATATATATATTACGACTTACGAGCCTAGTTGGTTTAGCCACGGACAAAGACAGGAAGCTTTCCGCTAGCCATGATTGGCTGAGATAATGGATGGGCTGGACATCCCGAGAGATGAGCAGCACGCTTCTGTCTATAACATGAGCTGCTCAGTATGTGTAGACAATCCTTGCTACCACTGCTTTTTTGGAAGGTATAACGTTAGCCATAGAGATCTGCAAAGGTGTTGCTAATGCTCTAAACAACATTGCTGCCCTACAATTTAGCAGGCGCTATTGACAAAGATCAGCGGGAAAATGTTGTGATGGCCTATTTTTTTGCACAAGGTCAATGTGAACCGGAGTGACTTAACACAACAACGGGCCAAACAAGCTGTAACTAGCTACAAACCAAGACACCCTGCAGTGAAGCATTCATCCATGTATACAGGTAAGAGTCTAGCTACATTTTCAGATACAGTGAGAGAACAAGTATTTAATACACTGCCGATTTTGCAGGTTTTCCTACTTACAAAGCATGTAGAAAAATCCAGAAAATTACATTGTATGATTTTTAAGTAATTAATATGCATTTTATTGCATGACATAAGTATTTGATCACCTACCAACCAGTAAGAATTCCGGCTCTCACAGACCTGTTAGTTTTTCTTTAAGAAGCCCTCCTGTTCTCCACTCATTACCTGTTAACTGCACCTGTTTGAACTCGTTACCTGTATAAAAGACACCTGTCCACACACTCAATCAAACAGACTCCAACCTCTCCACAATGGCCAAGACCAGAGAGCTGTGTAAGGACATCTGGGATAAAATTGTAGACCTGCACAAGGCTGGGATGGGCTACAGGACAATAGGCAAGCAACTTTGTGAGAAGGCAACAACTGTTGGCGCAATTATTAGAAAATGGAAGAAGTTCAAGATGACGGTCAATCTCCCTCGGTCTGGGGCACCATGCAAGATCTCACCTCGTGAGGCATCAATGATCATGAGGAAGGTGAGGGATCAGCCCAGAACTACACGGCAGGACCTGGTCAATGACCTGAAGAGAGCTGGGACCACAGTCTCAAAGAAAACCATTAGTAACACACTATGCCGTCATGGATTAAAATCCTGCAGCGCACGCAAGGTCCCCCTGCTCAAGCCAGCGCATGTCCAGGCCCGTCTGAAGTTTGCCAATGACCATCTGGATGATCCAGAGGAGGAATGGGAGAAGGTCATGTGGTCTGATGAGACAAAAATAGAGCTTTTTGGTCTAAACTGTTTGGAGAAAGAAGAAGGATGAGTACAACCCCAAGAACACCATCCCAACCATGGAAGCATGGAGGTGGAAACATCATTCTTTGGGGATGCTTTTCTGCAAAGGGGACAGGACGACTGCACCGTATTGAGGGGAGGATGGATGGGGCCATGTATCGCGAGATCTTGGCCAACAACCTCCTTTCCTCAGTAAGAGCATTGAAGATGGGTCGTGGCTGGGTCTTCCAGCATGACAACGACCCGAAACACACAGCCAGGGCAACTAAGGAGTGGCTCCGTAAGAAGCATCTCAAGTGGCCTAGCCAGTCTCCAGACCTGAACCCAATAGAAAATCTTTGGAGGGAGCTGAAAGTCTGTATTGCCCAGCGACAGCCCCGAAACCTGAAGGATCTGGAGAAGGTCTGTATGGAGGAGTGGGCCAAAATCCCTGCTGCAGTGTGTGCAAACCTGGTCAAGAACTACAGGAAACGTATGTTTATTGCAAACAAAGGTTTCTGTACCAAATATTAAGTTCTGCTTTTCTGATGTATCAAATACTTATGTAATGTAATAAAATGCAAATTAATTACTTAAAAATCATACAATGTGATTTTCTGGATTTTTGTTTTAGATTCCGTCACTCACAGTTGAAGAGTACCTATGATAAAAATTACAGACTTCTACATGCTTTGTAAGTGGGAAAACCTGCAAAATCGGCAGTGTATCAAATACTTGTTCTGCCCACTGTATTATACGTCTATATAAAAAAAAATGTTTTACCCCCTTTTCCTCCCCAATTTCACGAAGGTCGAAGCCATGCGTCCTCCGAATCACGACCCTGCCAAGCCCTGACTGCTTCGACACAATGCCCGCTTAACTCGAAAGACAGCTGCACCAATGTATCCACTGGCTCCAGGTCATCTATAAGTCTTTATTAGGTAAATCCCCGCCCTAGCTCAGCTCACTGTTGTTTTTGTCGCACTGCTTTGCTTTGTCTTGGCCAGGTCGCAGTTGCAAATGAGAACTTGTTCTCAACTGACCTACCTGGTTAAATAAAGGTAAAATAAAAAAATAATTAAATAAAAGTATCGGAGGAAACACCGTACACCGACCCACCACAGGAGTCGCTAGAGCGTGATGGGACAAGGGCATCCCGGCCAGCCAAACCCTGCCCTCACCCAGACGACGCTGGGCCAATTGTGCGTCGCCTCAGCCTGGAATCGAACCAGGATCTGTAGACACAGCTAGCACTGCGATGCAGAGCCTTAGAAAGCTGTGCAACTCGGGAGGCATATTTTATACATATTTTATAATTTTTAGATGATGCTTACCCAGACACTTGACTAAATTGATGGGTCATGTGAAGGAAACGCTATAACCACTCCCCAGCCACATCTAGCATCTAGTGTCTGGGTAAGAATCATCTAATAATTATAAAATATTTATACAATATTTTTATCTGGACACTTTCAAAGCAGATTAGGATATAGGGAAAGGACTAGATAGTGTATTTATTGCTGGAGTTCTTTCTTATTGTAAAGAGATGGGTAGGGCTAAGTCTTAAGAGGGTGTGAACGAGTGCTCCAGGTGGTGTACCAAAACATTCAAATGGCCATTTTCTCAAAAGTGGAGATACAAGTTTATCAACTTTCAAAGGATAACTACTTTCCCCATTGTTTCTCAACTGAAGTGTATGATATACAATTTTGTAGCACTGAGTCTCTACTTGCTACATACAGTCGTATGCAAAAGTTTGGGCACCTCTGACAATTTCCATGATTTCCATTTATAAATAATTGGGTGTTTGGATCAGCAATTTCATTTTGATCTATCAAATAACTGATGGACACAGTAATATTTCAGTAGTGAAATTAGGTTTATTGGATTAACAGAGAATGTGCAATATGCATCAAAACGAAATTAGACAGGTGCATAAATTTGGGCACCCCAACAGAAAAATCACATCAATATTTAGTAGAGCCTCCGTTTGCTAAAATAACAGCCTCTAGACGCTTTCTATAATGAGTGTCTGGATTCTGGATGAAGGTATTTTGGACCATTCCTCCTTACAAAACATCTCCAGTTCAGTTAGGTTTGATGGTTGCCGAGGATGGACAGCCCGCTTCAAATCATCCCACAGATTCTCAATGATATTCAGGTCTGGGGACTGGGATGGCCATTCCAGAACATTGTACTTGTTCCTCTGCATAAATGCCCGGGTAGATTTTGAGCAGTGTTTTGGGTCGTTGTCTTGTTGAAATATCCAGCCCCGGCGTAACTTCAACTTTGTGACTGATTCTTCATCATTATTCCCAAGAATCTACTGATATTGAGTGGAATCCATGCGACCCTCAACTTTAACAAGATTCCCTGTACAGCCACTGGCCACACAGCCCCACAGCATGATGGAACCCCCACCAAATTTTACTGTGGGTAGCAAGTGTTTTTCATGGAACGCTGTGTTCTTTTGCCGCCATGCATAACGCCCCTTGTTATGACCAAATAACTCAATCTTTGTTTCATCAGTCCACAGCACCTTATTCCAAAATGAAGCTGGCTTGTCCAAATGTGCGATTTTGTTGTGCAGAAAAGGCTTCTTCCGCATCACTCTCCCGTACAGCTTCTCCTTGTGCAAAGTGCGCTGAATTATTGAACGATGCACAGTGACACCATCTGCAGCAAGATGTTGTAGGTCTTTGGAGGTGGTCTGTGGGCTGTTTTTGACCGTTATCACCATCCTTCTCCTTTGCGTCTCCGATATTTTACTTGGCCTGCCACTTTTGGCCTTAACAAGAACTGTGCCTGTGGTCTTCCATTTCCTCACTATGTTCCTCACAGTGGGCACTGACAGCTTACATCTCTGCGATAGCTTTTTGTAGCCTTCCCCTAAACCATAATGTTAAACAATCTTTGTTTTTAGGTTATTTGAGAATTGTTTTGAGGCCCCCATGTTGCCACTCTTCAGAGGAGATTCAAAGAGAACAACAAACTTGCAATTGGCCTCCTTAAATACCTTTTCTCATGATTGGATGCACTTGTCTATGAAGTTCAAGGCTTAATGAGCTCACCAAACCAATTGTGTGTTCCAATTAATCAGTGCTAAGTAGTTACAGGTATTCAAATCAACAGAAAGACAAGGGTGCCCAAATTTTTTGCATAGCCTATTTTTCACATCTGATTTAATTTCATACAACTTTGCTACACTAAAATCTTTGTCTGGACAATACCCCAGTACTCAGCTTTTATTAGAAAATGAATGGCATGCCACTGATCATTTTCTGTGACGACAGAGTAAATTGTTATGCAGCCTCAGAGGGGTGCCCAAACTTTTGCATATGACTGTAAGACCGAATTGAGGCAGTGGGTGACAAATCTTCCCATTTGGGGATCTAATAGTATTTCTGATTGGCTTAACGCAACACCACTAATGAGCTGTGTAGCTTCTCAAAGTAATGTTCTCTTCACCTCAAAACAGCAAGCAAACAAAGTCTGTTTTTACATCCATTGATAATGACAACAGTTCCTCAATGCATTTGAAAAATCTTTCCAGCTTTCACCCTTTCGATAACCACTCAGTGTGAAAGGGAAAAATGTCATGCTATGATCCAGTGGAAACTTCATAAAACAGGCCTACCTGATTACTTCTTATCCTTTGCGTAAATAGCCTACAGCGGTGTCTGTCAGAGCTCACTGGCATGGGAAACTGAGGGTTTAGAATATTTTATACATTGTTGAAAGTTTCCTAGTGCAAGCTTTGGGCCAGACAAAAGTTAATAGTTGATCTAATGTTTCATGTTCATTGTAGACAGGCCATCTGTAGCCAATGTGATTGATAGGATATTTATTTTTATCAGGATATTTTCTACAGGCTATTTTGACATAGTCAGCAATGGCAATATAAGTTACTTTTTAGGTTTGTATCATTTTAAATTTATATAGAATTTTGATTAACCACATGACAATAAGATACAAAGATGTTATTATAGGCTAAATGAAATTTCCAAAAATGTGCATATAAAAAAAACAATTTCTACCGATATCCGTGCCAGTTAAGATAAATTGGCATTCCACATGAGAAAGGTTTCCCACTACTTGTGTAGCCTATTACCGGAAAGAAAAGGAAGAATCTGCAAACACCACACAAGCAGAAGCAGGTTAAGGTTTTTTCTTCTGGTTATCTTGATCTCTGGCTCCCTCTTGAGTCATTTGCATCCTATTTCATCAAACAGTTTGCTTAAAGCATCAGACAAACTCAATGCATATACAGTATAGGGTGTGTCTATATATGGAAAAATACACTTTAAAAATGTAGACCAATCGATTGCTCGAAAGAACAGAAGACTTTCAGGCTCTAACAAAACAAAATGTGGAATAAGTCAAGGGGTATGAATACTTTCTTAAGTCACTGTATGGAAACATTGACCCTAACCCTAGCAAGGTGTGTCAATTTCATATTTTAAAATGATTTAATATTTTTAAATGATTTACCGCTGATATGACACAAGGTCCTTATGCTTCCAAAACTGTACAGCAAGCGATACATGTTAATGTTCAGACCGAGCATCTGGGATCTTAACAAAACTGCCCCCTACAGAAGACGCCTTCCTCCAATGACTCGTGTGTAATGCTATGGAACTGAGAGTCAGCTATGCAGAAATCAAGGTAATACATAAAGACCCATTTTGAGGACCTCTAACTTACCCGTCCGGAGACTTCTTTCGCTCTGTACTGTGTCTTCGAAAACAAATCTATCAAATCCGCTATTTCCTCGCTCTTTCTGCCCGATAACGTTAGTCCGGAGGCCGTTAGGCTCCCAGACACGGACGGGGATGCAGCCATCATCGTGCCGCGGCCCACCGTGGGTTCTATCCGAACTCGTCCGCCCTCAAACACCGCAGCACATTGGGAACGGGAAGATCCACCAGGCCATCCCTTCCCAGCCAGTTTCTTTCTGACTGCCCGCTTGAAGGGGCCGGGGCCGGGTATTCTTTCTGAATGCAGGGCACCGCCGGGTTGGTACCCTCTGCAAACAAGGACGTGTTAACCAGCCAGCAGGCTAACTAACCCTTCCAGGCGAAACTGTCCAGGCAAGCAGGTTGTAGCTAACTAGCTAACTAAGCCTGTGGTGGATTTGGTTGACTAACGTTAGCTAGTTATCTAATTTGAGAAAGCATCCACGCTCAAAGTTAAATCCAGCACATTACCAAAAGTTAGACTTTAACATGTAATGCAGACAATCACCCAGCTGACTGGTTTGTAGTCCTTGCCCTCATCACGCGTATGTTTGGTGTCGAGCCGTTGGTTGACAGAGGAGTAAGTTACTCCGAGCTCCTAACATGTAGTCCGGGCGGCTGACTCAGGAAATCTGAAGGACTCCTGGCCTAGTCACGTTTCCTCAATGTCACGTCTTCATTTCCTTTCCACAAACATGAGCAAAAAAATGAACGTTTCCAAAACGATTAATTCCGTAGCTGCAGGGATTCAAAATGCGTATTTGTTGTTCTTGATCAAAATCACAAGACTGTGCAAGCGTTGAAATCCGTGAACTGTCTCAAGAAACAAGTGGTAAACAGGAAGTTGAAACCAGCACGTGACCACCATCGCCCCCTGAAAATGACGTAATGCAGTCAGTTAGTAAACGCTCTTTATTTAACAGCCAATTGTCAATTAAAGTGGGACCTTCTTAAATAAACCACAGATTTCCAATAAAGTGTGACATTTTAAGTTGATGTGCCTCCCTCCTATAGTTTCCTTTATATATGTATTATACATAGGCTATAATGGAAAATGGTATTAGGCTATTTGTATGCATATGGTTTGTTAACCATTAGTAGAGTTTGTAAAGAGTATCATACATTTTCTATGTTTATCAACATTAGAAAACACAAGTAGGCATGTATGAACCATTTACTTCAGAACCTGTAATAACTAATGAACAACAGTCTATATTTACTTCATTTAATGGTTAACAAACTGTGTCATAAATTACTAATAAATTACAATTATCATGTTTTAGGCAGTTCATGCAATTAAAGCCACATGGAAACCCCAATGAGTGTAAGGCAGTACAATAACAACAAAAAAGGTGCTATCTAGAACCTAAATGGATCCTTCGCCTGTCCACGTAGGAGAACCCTTTGAAGATAAATTTTTGGTTCCAGGTAGAACCCTTTGGAGTTCAATGTAGAACCCTTTCCACAGAGGATTCCACCATGAAACCAAAAAAGGTTCTACCTGGAACCTAAAAGGTTTCTCCTATGGGGACAGCCGAAGAACCATTTTGGAACCCATTTTTTCTAAGAGTGTAGGCTAAGCGGCAGGTAGCCTAGTGGTTAGAGTGTTCGGCCCGTAACTGAAAGGTTGCCGAGCTGACAAGGTAAAAATCTGTCGTTCTGCCCCTGAACAAGGCAGTTAACCCACTGTTCCTAGGCCGTCATTGTAAATAAGAATTTGTTCTTAACTGACTTGCCTAGTAAAATAAAGGTTAAATAAAATAAAAAAAATAAGCCATGCAGCTGGACTGGTTGTGTATGGTGGAGCTACTCTCATTGCTTATTGAGCCTACACACAAATTAATTGTACATTATGTGTAAATTCCACCGGGTCAAATTCCTGGTACATGTACTGTAAATGTACTTGGCGAATAAAGGTGATTGTTGTTTGCATTAGATTTACATCACTTGCTCTTGTCATTCAAATGGTGTTCTTATGTTTTCACCATCAGTGGGGTCCAAGTGAGCAAAATTACATAAAAATTCATATATATTTTCCAGATGGCGAAAATTAGGTACATTTTTGGTTCTGAATTAAAGTCGGAAATACATATTTTCCGTACGTTGAAAATATGTAATTTATAGTTGTTAAATATACATAATTTACGGACGTTAAAAATATGTATTATTTTGCTTATTGTGTCTATGGCCAAAGTTCAACCATACATACTTTGCATTCACTTATATCTACATGTCAATGAAGAAAGTATTATATCACATTCAACATTTTTAATTTCAATTAAAATATAAAAATGGAGCAAACTGAAGATTGCAGTATGGAACATATTATTCCTCCCATCTGTCATATACACTTATGTGAGCTTTTACAAAAGCTTTAAAGACATGCTCCGGAACTTTGTCTGTAAGGATGGAAGCTGGAGATGAGAAGCAGGTACGGGGCGTTAACATTTAATGGGACACAGACATAGAATAGGAACGGAACAGCATCAGACCCGGGGAAACAAAATTACATGACGACCAACAATGCTGAGGCAGGGAATGGAGCTGGGGAACAGACAGATATAGGGAAGGTGATAGAGTCCAGGTGAGTCAAATATCGCTGATGCGTGTGACGAGGGAAGAAGTTGTGTGTAATGATGGTGGCAGGAGTGCGTAGTGCTGGGCAGCCTGGCGCCCTCGAGCGCCAGGGAGGGAAAGCGGGAGCAAGCGTGACATTGGCAAACAGTCAGCGTTTGAGCTGGCTACACAGATTTTTCACAGAAACAAGTCTTTAGAACGTTATGTCCTCAATGTGAGCAGTTTTTTTTTGATGCAATGTTCAGACATTCACAGAAGTAGGGACAGCATAACACAGTTCTCATTCAACCAGGAAAAAGTAGGCTACCTTAGATGATCTAACAAAGAGTGACCTAACAAAAGCGGTCATATTTAGCTCTCTGCTGACAGAAAACATCATATGAATTAGCTAATAGCCATTACTATTTACAATTCCTCCCATCACGGGTGACCTCACCAGTGATCTAAATAATTGAGTAAAACACAATCTAAAGTAATTCAAAGACGTTGTTTTTATGCGTCAACCAAAGATAAGAGGTTACAAGATGAGTTGGGTCTGTTTGCAGTACACATGTTGAAGGGGGTGGGTCGTCTACCATCATTCACTTCCATCATTCACTTCTGGAAGTTTACTCGAAAGACGAGTGAACCATCCCTTCACCTCGTTTTGTTAAAACATCTTTGGTCTGAGTCAGACATCTGACAGACGTTTACGTGACAACCAGA
This sequence comes from Thymallus thymallus, assembly GCA_023634145.1. Classification (NCBI taxonomy): domain Eukaryota; kingdom Metazoa; phylum Chordata; class Actinopteri; order Salmoniformes; family Salmonidae; genus Thymallus; species Thymallus thymallus. The sequence goes on along the minus strand of CM042409.1, from coordinate 24,100,767 downwards.
ATGCATTGCATGGTGTCAACAAACATAGCGCCACACATAGCTGGCAATTAGCTTAGCATTAGCTCATCATAATCAGTGCAAACGTATAAAAAGTATCATAGGTGTCCATTACAATCTATGCAAAAATCGGAATGCATGATTGGTCAATAGTACTTAAATAAAACAGTAAATACATTATGCTCCCATACATACATACATACATGCATGCATGCATGCATGCATGCATGCATGCATACATACATACATACATACATACATACATACATACATACATACATACATACATACATACATACATACATACATACATACATACATACATACATACATACATACATACATACATACATACATACGGTGTGCTACTGTAGAAACGACAAAACGATATACAGAAACTATAATGATAACATAATTGTCCGCAACAGTGAAATTGGCTACTTCCATGTGAATTAATGAGGAGGTGGAAAGCACCTCAATTCAATATGCTGTTAGAAAATAAAACTTAGAAATTGACAAGTTGAAACAGTCTATAGATAATTAGCAAGCAGCGTGCCTTGAGGGTTAACTGTCCTGTTGCGTAACAATCACATTTTGGAACAGTGCATTCTGACATCACGCTCATAAAAAAACTCACGTCGGGTCTACTGTTAGAGATATTTGGAACTCACACGTGAAAAGGTTAAACCTCCCACTTTGGGCTGGATGTGTCAATGTGTGGTTCATACATGCAGAATTTATAGAATCACTGTTTTACCTCAATTAGCCACAAAATCTCTAGTTTGAAAGCGACTGTTTACTGGAAGCTGTGAGGCTCTATTTTCCCAACATTTTTCACCACTTGAGCCAGCCCCCTAGTAATTCAAGTTCTAGACAATGAGCTTCAGCCCCTCGCCATTTGAGTGACAGCTAGCAAGATGTACAGACAGCAGAGCGAGAAAGAGGGAGAGCAATGATGTGGTGCACATATCTGCACATACAGTATGTGACGTAGTATGCAGTTTTCGGGGACTTTTGGCTGGTCAGTTCTACTTTCGGAACTACTGGCTAAAAGTATGCAAAAGTACCATAGCATCTCTTTAAAACTGCCAGCAATGATGTTCAAAGTATTACAATCACCAGAATAAACCCACAGACCACTTCAATTACAATAACATTTTCAGCAATGGTTACAGAAATATTTTGTTCTTGCTATGACTGTGATGTGGATATGACTTTGGATATGAGTGTCTGCTGAATGAGCAAGATGTAAATGTAAAAAAAAACATCTAATGAGCTTAGCCCCCAAACAAGTACAGATTTGGTCGGACCAAATCAGAACGAATCATAGATGTCTATGTTTCACAAGTTTAAAGAGCACAATATACGGCCCCATTCAGTACAGTAGAGCACAGAAGAGCACAGTAGAGCGCAGTATAGTACAGTAGAGTACAATACAGTACAGAACAGTAGAGTTTAATTCAGTAGAGTACAGTACATTGTACTGCATTAGACAACGGAAGGGTCTAATCCTGAATGCTGATCGGGTAAAACCGTGTCCTTGCCGGTGTCTATTCCACAAATTACCACCGGCTAATGACGCTAAAATGCCTATTTACTCTGTTCCATCTGACTGCGCAATCCAATGTCTCATCAGCCCAGCCTGGCAATTTATAAACTTGATCTCCACAAAAAAAAGAAAAGCATCTAGACATTATCTCACATTTCTTTTAGAGTAACATTTCGTTTTCAACAGCAGAGATTTGTATAAGCCTTGCCGTCTGTCTCCAATGTTTGTAACATTGTTTCAATATTAAAATTAGATCTCCAGCTGTCACATAGTAATAAAAGTGTCGGGACGAGACAGACAGGCAGGCAGCTTTTGTCAGCCAGTCAAATCATGAATCAGCATAATTTTTATGGATATACAGTGTATTCAGAACGTTTTCAGACCCTTTCCTTTTTCCACATTTTATTACATTACAGCCTTATTAAAAAATAGATTAAATAAAATAAAATCCACATGAATCTACATATAATAGCCCATAATGACAAAGCAAAAACAGGTTTTTAGAAATTTCAGCAAATGTATTAAAAACAAAAAACATAAATACCTTAATAAACCCTGTATACAGTGCATTCGGAAAGTATTCAGACCCCATAACTTTTTCCACATTTTGTTACGTTACAGCTTTATTCTAAAATGGACTAAACACTTTTTCCCCATTATCAATCTACACACAATAACACATAATGACAAAGCGAAAACAGGTTTTTAGACATTTCTGCCAATTTATTAAAAATAAAAAACAGAAATACCTTATTTACATAAGTATTCAGAATGTTTGCTATGAGACTCGAAATTGAGCTCAGGTGCATCCTGTTTCCATTGATCATCTTTGAGATGTGTCTGTATCTTGATTGGAGTCCACCTGTGGTGAATTCAATTGATTGGACATGATTTGGAAAGGCACACACCTGTCTATATAAGGTCCCACAGTTGACAGTGCATGTCAGAGCAAAAACCAAGCCATGAGGTCGAAGGAATTGCCCGTACAGCTCCGAGACAGGATTGTGTCGATTGTATCCTCAGTAAAAGCACATGACAGCCTGCTTGGAGTTTGCCAAAAGTCACCTAAAGGACTCAGACCATGAGAAACAAGATTATCTGGTCTGATGAAACCAAGATTGAACTCTTTGGCCTGAATGCCAAGCATCACGTCTGGAGGAAACCTAGTGCCATCCCTGTTTTTCAGCGGCAGGGACTGGGAGACTAGTCAGGATCGAGGGAAAGATGAACGGAGCAAAGTACAGAGAGATCCTTGATGAAAACCTGCTTCAGAGCGCTCATGAACTCAGACTGGGGCGAAGGTTCACCTTCCAACAGGACAACGACCCTAAGCACACAGCCAAGACAATGCAAGAGTGGTTTCGGGTCTCTGAATGTCCTTGAGTTGCACACTTACTTGGCTGTGACACTGAAGATATCTGATATATAATATAATGACCCACACCCAGGTGTGGGACAGAACAACTTAAATAGAATCCCCAATCAGAGACAACGCTTCGTAGCTGCTATAATTGGGGATTCAACACAAAACATAAAATCTAGATCTAGGGACCTAGATCTGTCAGGCTCTGACCCTTTGCTATCTAGAGAAGCCAAAGGCTCCCTATGGCCAGAGCCTGACAGTACCCGCCCTTCTAAGGCGCAGACTCCCGACCGCGATAAATACATTCAAAAAAATTATAATAATAAAAAAAATGACATGGGAGGGTTTGGGAGGGACAATTCTCCTCGGACTGCTCTGGCACTGGAGTGGAGCAGACGACCGGCCCCGGACTGGGCACCGGTGGAGCGTACTGCTCTGGCACTGGAATGAAGCAGACGACCGGCCCCGGACTGGGCACCGGTGGAGCGGACTGCTCTGGCACTGGAGTAAAGCAGACGACCGGCCCCGGACTGGGCACCGGTGGAGTGTACTGCTCTGGCACTGGAGTGAAGCAGACGACCGGCCCCGGACTGGGCACCGGTGGAGCGGACTGCTCTGGCACTGGAGTGGAGCAGACGACCGGCCCCGGATTGGGCTCCGGTGGAGCGGACTGCTCCGGCACTGGAGCGGAGCAGATGGCTGGATCTGGACTGGGCTCCGGTGGAGCGGACTGCTCCAGGCTGCGGACCTTCGCTGGAGGCTCTGGGCTGCGGACCTTCGCTGGAGGCTCCGGACCTTCGCTGGAGGTTCCGGGCTGCGAACCTTCGCTGTAGGCTCCGGGCTGCGGACCTTCGCTGTAGGCTCCGGGCTGCGGACCTTCGCTGGAGGCTCCGGGCTGCGGACCTTCGCTGGAGGTTCCGGGCTGCCGACCTTCGCTGGAGGCTCTGGGTTGCGGACCTTCGCTGGAGGCTCCGGGTTGTTGACCTTCGCTGGAGGCTCCGGGTTGCGGACCTTCGCTGGAGGCTCCGGGTTGTTGACCTTCGCTGGAGGCTCCGGGCTGCGGAACTTCGCTGGAGGTTCCGGGCTGCGGACTTTCGCTGGAGGTTCCGGGCTGCGGACCTTCGCTGGAGGTTCCGGACTGCGGACCTTCGCTGGAGGTTCCGGACTGCGGACCTTCGCTGTATCAGAAGCCCGCTCCCGCATATCCATCAGCTAATTAACGAGAGCATATCGGCGCCCGAAGTCCTCCTCCTCCTCTATTTGTATAATGAGCGGGTCCGTCTGCTTCTCAAGAGGAAGAGCAACCCAGGCTCTCCACCACCTTGTCTGTTCCTCCTTCGGGTGTTCATAAAACCCCTCGGGTTTTGGGCGATCCCCCTCACTTAGCTTCTCCGTGTTCTGAATGCGCACCGATGGTGTGGTGCGCGGAGTCAGCACGGGCCGTACCGAGCTCTGGAACAGCGCTGGAGACACCGGGTTGGGAACTGGCGTTGGAGGGCTGTGACTGCCCCGATCTTCCTCTCTCCATCGCCAATCCCCTTCCTGTGAGGTCTCATCCAGGAGTCCCCACGAGTGAGGGAACAGAAGCACGTCGTCGTCGTCCTCTTCCGACTCCTCTCCGTACCTCTGCTCCCATGGCTGTAGGGGCTCCTCCTGGATCCCCCATGAGTGTAGTGGCCGGGGCTCTTCTCTGTCCACCCCCGACCACCCCCATAGCCCCCCCAAAAAAACTGTTTGGGGTTTCTGGGCTCCAGGCTGTTCCCTTGCATTTTTTGGCCGTCTATTTTTTTCCCATTGCCTCTCTTGGTCTCGTTGTGGTAGGTCATTCTGTCACGAGTGGGTGTAGAGAGAGACCAAGGAGCAGCGCAGCGATAGTTCGACATCGTTTTATTTAACTCAAAATACTCAAATGTACAAACTATGCAAACAAAACCAACGAAGCAATCACAAAAACGGAAACACACTTACTTGGCTGTGACACTGAAGATATCTGATATATAATATAATGACCCACACCCAGGTGTGGGACAGAACAACTTAAATAGAATCCCCAATCAGAGACAACGCTTCGCAGCTGCCTCTAATTGGGGATTCAACACAAAATCTAGATCTAGGGACCTAGATCTGTCAGGCTCTGACCCTGGCTATCTAGAGAAGCCAAAGGCTGTAACGTAACAAAATATGGAAAAAGTCAAGGGGTCTGAATACTTTCCGAAGGCACTGTATACAAAGAAATATCAATAGAAAATAGGTCAAACGAAACGAAGTGCAGCTAGTTTGCAGTCTTTCCAGCTTCTGTTTGAAGTGATTGTCTTAGCCATGTTGTTGACTAGCTCCTCTGAACAACAGTGTCCTGACGAGAGAGCACATTTTCTATGCCAGGTGAAATCTGTCACGGTGCGTAGTATATAAGGGACGATAGACTGAGCGCTGGTGGAGTGTCATCCTTTTTATTTGATGAGATGTCCTCACGAAGCATACAAATAAAAAAGGAGAGTGAAACAAATGAAAACACAGTGACTTACTTTGAGTGCTGGCAGTGCAGTCAAACAAAACAATGATCCACACACAGGTGGATGTGTGTGTGGCCTAAATACTATCCCCAATCAGAGACAACTCTAGACAGCTGTCTCTGAGTGGGGATCATTAACTTCCCCAGTTAGGGCGTGAGGACTTGATTGTGGGCCTTCCACTCCCCCTGGTGGGAGTAAGAGGCCTTACCACAACCAAGCCCTCACAAAATCGCTTATCATTAGCTCATTGTTATGGATGTATCCTTATAAATGTCACTAGCAAACAGCTTTAACAAATGCAAATGCAGCTACTTTGTTGTTATTCTGGTTGCACTGTTTGGCGTGACTGTAAGTTAGCCACAGTTGGCTAGCTAGCAAGCAAGCAAGGGATAAGAACGTTGCCAGCCAGTATTGCAATAGAACATTTAGAACTAACGACTGGGTCAAGTCCATAGATACAGAACAAAAGACTTAACGACTGGGCAATTTCTGGCAACCGAACCCATAAAACGAATGACCAGCCAGCTTGGGTAGCAGCCCTAGATTTGTGTCGGGACTATATCTTGTGGAACGATGAAATAGTATGAGTAAATTCATCAAAATAACGTTTTTATTGAAAATATGTAAATCCTTATTTAAATATGTTGGTAACCTGTTGTACAAACGTGATAATGCCCTCGAAGCTGGTGTTTGGAGGATATATTGTCACGGTTTGCCAGCCCTCAAAGCATAACAACACCCGTGCCAATATCCTCCAAACTCTACTGTACTGTACTCTACTCTACTGATCTATACTTTGCTTTTCTTTATTTTACTGTACTGTGCTCTACTGTACTGTACTTTGCTGTACTGTGCTGTCCAAACCTGTGAAACATCCTGTAGATGTCTATGAATGGTTCAAATTTGGTCCGGTCCAGACCAAAACAAAACCAATCATAGACATACTGTATATGTTTGGGCAAAATCAAGGCTGGTTTGGACCAGACCGGACCAAATCTGAACCAATTATAGACATCTATGTTTGGGCCCCACCAAAAAAAAAGCCCCCTCCAAAGATGTCCGGTCAGGACCAAAAAAGGACGTTGAATAGATTTGGTCTGTGCTTACTGGAGTATGAATTGCTTTCCTTATTGCCAAGGCAAACAGAAGGTGCCGTGCATGGTTTTAAGAAAGAATATATATGTTTCAGAGGTGATTTTATGAAAAATGACTCTATAATTTATTGGCAAACCATATTACAACACAATTTCGACCATTCATGCGTTGTGAAATATTGTATTCACCGATTGGCAGATTCTGTACTTCCATAAATGTTTTTCACTGGTACCGGGGGGACCTTCAGACGAGTCTTGTGAGGCGTCCTAGAGCAAAACATGTATGTGTTTGTGAGAGTCTCATCTTTCCATAGAGGCGTAGTTTGTAGGCCAAACTGTTCGGACGCTACTACAATTTCGTGAGAAGACCGACGCATCCATTGCAAAAAACTTAAACAAACAGATTTTTATTTTATTTATTTTTTAATGCTAACTAGAATAGATCGACCTTTGACAAAAATGCAATTTGAGAATGTGGTTGGTCATGCCCCCACGTCTCCAGGGATCCCCTGATGGCCAGTGACGGTGTCTTGTATGCATAGCTAGGGGAAGATGTTTTGAGTAAGGGGGGCTGACACAGGCATTTGCAGGCTAACAATAAAAATATATTTCCTAATAAGATGAGTAGCCTAAGCATAGGACAAGATTGGGCAGCAGTAGTCACTGCAGCCTAAGTTAATTTAACTCATGACTGTACAACATGTGTGTGTGTGAAAAAGAGAAAACGAGAGGGGTGCCTATTGAAACAGAGCACAAATGGACAGCTATGCGATCCTTCGTGGAGAAAAGTGCTCATCCCAATCCACCCAACACTGTGTTGTTTGGTAGACTGGTGGGCTAGTACGCCTACTGCAGCTCCCCAGCACCCCTACTTCCTGCGGCTATGTTTGTATGGCATTGTGTCAATTGAGAACTGTTGTCTAAATCAGTGGTTCTCAATTCTCTCCTTAGGGACACAAAGTCATTCCAGGGCTAGCACACCTGATTAAACTCCTCAATTAACACATTATACAACTTATGGAATTTTAATATAATACGGCTAAACAGGAAAAATAACCCTGTATGGTTCTTCAAAAGGTTATTTGTGGAACCTTTGAGATTGAGAAATGTTCTTAATAGAACCATAAAGGTTCTATAAGTAACCATTAAAAAGGGTTCTTAGTAGCACCATAATGGTTCTTTGTAGAACCTTCAAAAAATGGTTCTATACTGAACAAAAATGTAAACGCAACAAGCAACAATTTCAATTATTTTACTGGGTTACAGGAAATCAGTCAATTGAAATAAATGAATTAGGCCCTAATCTATGGATTTCACATGGCTGGGTAGGGACATAGGCCCACCCACTGGGGAGCCAGGCCCAGCCAATCAGAATTAGTTTTCCCCCACAAAAGGGCTTTGTTACAGACAGAAATATTCCTAATTCATCAGCTGTCCGGGTGGCTGGTGTCAGACAATCCAGCAGGTGAAGAAACTGGATGGCGTGGTTACACGTGGTCTGCGGTTGTGAGGCCGGTTGGACGTACTGCCAAATTCTCTAAAACAACGTTGGAGGTGGCTTATGGTAGAGAAATTAACATTAAATTATCTGGCAACAGCTCTGGTGGACATTCCTGGAATCATCATGCCAAATGCACACTCCCTCAAAACTGCATATTTTAGAGTGGCCTTTTATGGTCCCCATCACAAGGTGCACTTGTGTAATGATCATGCTGTTTAATCAGCTTCTTGATATGCCACATCTGTCAGGTGGATGGATTATATTGGCAAAGGAGAAATGCTCACTAACAGGGAGATAAAGAAATTTGTGCACACAATTTGAGAGAAATAAGCTTTTTGTGCATATGGAACATTTCTGGGATATTTAATTTCAGCTCATGAAACATGGGACCAACATTTTACATGTGTGTTTATAGCACCAAAAAGGGATCCCCTATGGTTATAAGCCAAATAACCCATATTTGGCACTATATAAAACCATTTGTTTGGGTTTAGAAAATTGACCAACCTGGCATTGCCTTTAAATCATTGCAGTATTTGAACACCTACTGATTATTTTGTAAATGGATAAGAAGCCTAGCAGGTTTTGTTTATCCCTGTACGTCCCCGTAGCATAGCCTATACCTCCATGCACCATTTTCCAATTGTTTTCTCTATAGGCTATACATGAGCTTGTGTTAGGTTGGGAATTGAGAATTACCAGTGGGGCATTGGGGGCGTTCACATTTCTGCAATATTCAAAACGTGTGCGCGCCATCATCGACAACCCTCAACATCCCCCCGTGAACGTGCTCGTGCGGAGAAGAGAGGCGGAGGGGAGAGCGAGAGGGGAAACCAGAAGACAACATCAAAACCCACGACCATGGGGTCTTGGTATGTACAGTGATACGACTAAAGCCCATATTTTATCGTCTTCATTCTTCAAAGGACAAGTATCGGTCTCTTTTTCCGGATGTATATAACAACATGACAGGCGTTTGTAACGAATGCTCCCGTTTTCCATATATCTCAATTCGTTCGCGGAAGATTCATCAGTGGGGCTAGACAGCGCTGCTTGTCTCTCATTTGAACCGTTCGGTCTAATGGGAGTCGTATAGCTCCATTATTAACACTCCGACGGTGGTGGTGAATGGCAAATAATGCGCCTAATCCCGTTTTTCCTTGACCATTGTTTTGTGCAATGTGAGCTTGATCGACTCTGCTGTGTCTTTACGTGTTGAGAGGAGGGAGGATCTTCACCATCATTGTTGAATCACGCTTCGATCTTGAAGCTTTTGGAAACCATTTGGATGTGAGACTAAATAAAGCCAGAAACCTGGGCCTTTTGATTGACTACCTGGGGAGACAGTGCCGACCTTTGTGTAAATTGTATAAGACATTTTTTATCTCCATATTTTAGAGACTCCGTAGTGTGCATATCAAAATCGTTGCTGGGGGACCATTGAAGATAGGGGGGTGACGAGGGGATTACGAGAGAACGCCAGGGGTGGGGAAAATGCTGCCTTCGCAAGAAGCCTCCAAGATTTACCATGACAACTACATGCGGAACTCGCGGGCCATTGGGGTTCTGTGGGCTATTTTCACCATATGTTTGGCCATTATTAACGTGGTGGTGTTCATTCAACCCTACTGGATTGGGGACAGCGTGAACACCCCACACGCCGGCTACTTCGGCTTGTTTCACTACTGCGTGGGCACTGGGAACTCCAACCGGGAGCTCACCTGCCAAGGAACCTTCGCCGAATTCAGCAGCATCCCTTCGAGCGCGTTTAAAGCGGCCACCTTCTTCGTGTTGCTGTCCATGGTGCTGATCTTGGGATGCATCGCCTGCTTCATCCTCTTCTTCTTCTGCAATACCGCCACTGTCTACAAGACCTGCGCTTGGATGCAGCTGCTATGTGGTAAGAGACTGGCGTTTGGGTAGCAACTACCACTGATGGGGCAATTCATGCATTCTGCTGACAAACATTGAGGGGTCCATTACTTTCCTCACTGTTCAACAGCACCTGTGCGTGATGGTGTAGCCTACTGTGTGTGTGTGTGGTCTTACTATCTTCGTGGTTAACGGAAATCCCCAAAAGTCCGCAAGAGGATAGTAAAACAAGGATAATTCTCCCTCATGGGGACATTTCCCAAGTCCCCACAAGGACAAGGGCTATTTTAAGGTTAGGGGTTAGGTTTAAGGTTAGGGTTACAATTAGAGTTAGGATTAGAATTAGGGTTAGGAGTTATGGTTAGGGGTTACGGTTAGGGTTATGGAAAATAGGATGGAAATCAATTTTAGGACCCTACAAGGATAGTAAAACATGGTGTGTGGGCTGTGTGTGTGAGTGAGAGAGATAGAGAGGGGGGGGGGGGCTCAAGGGTATCCCCTTTACTCTATCATATCCCTTTACTCTATCATACCCCTTTACTCTATCATACCCCTTTACTCTATCATACCCCTTTACTCTATCATACCCCTTTACTCTATCATACCCCTTTACTCTATCTTGCCGATTGAAGTTTTCATCTTTATCACTGTGGCCACGTGACATCAGGGATGGAACAAATTGTTATAGTGTAATTGTATGACATTATGCAAATGAACTGCCTTGGGCAGTATTGCATCAGCGATCTCAGTTTCTATTTATGTGCCAAGTGCCCATATAGCCATAGCCTACATCACGCATGATTTTAATACCTAACATTTTTCACATAATCTTGGTCAAGTTCTTTTAGTTCTTATCATTGGGAACGCACAATTGAATTGCTGTCATGGCTTCAAACTGGATTTCTGCGTAATTCCGTGTGTATAACATGCCAATGGCACTAGTGTCACGACCATGAATCAGACAATTGAATATAATACAATATAATTTGCTTTTTTGACTAGTGTTGAATGGAACCCAGTAAAAGACGTGTAAAACAAAATGGTGATTTGTCTGGCATCCAAAAAGTCATATGAGCTGTGTTCGTTGTTATTTATTTTACTGAGAGAATTCAGCCAAAAACACGAATAACTGTGACAGGTGACAGCCGTTTACTTTGTTTGTTATCTCTGGCCTCGTTTTCTAGGATTGTATTTAAGTTTTTGTAACAGAAACATGGGATTTCTGTCACTGTGCCGTGCGATTCATGCTACCACTCTCTCTTGTCTGAGCGAGCGACGCATGCACACAAACGGAGGCAAGAGAGGGAACAGATTGTCTCAGGTGTAGAGTACCTGCCACATTATACGCTCTGTCACACGGAAGCCTCTCACACATCGCTCTAAATGTGTGGATCCGACAGTGAATTCAGATAAGAGTTGAGTGAGACGTGCATGTTGTTGAGAAAGTCAAGGTGCAGATTTGAGAGTGAGATTTGGAAATGGATGGTGGGTATTAGCGTTGATATTTCTTGGAGTAATTGCGCACGCACATGCGTGCACACACACATACTTCACAGCATTGGCAAAGTCAGGGAATTCAGGGAAATCCCAATCTGCTGTTGCACTATTGTTCTGCTTCAAAGTTATAGGATTGGAGAGTGCATGGGGTGCACAGAAAAGGAGGAATATGGTGGACTCAGTGCCTCTTCAAATAAACTTTTTCCTCATTTTCTGCTCTGCCAAGTCCCTGTCTCTAGAGAGGGAGGGAAGGAGAGAAACGGAAAGGGAACAAGAGAGACAGAGAGACAGAGAGGGGTCAGGGGGAAAGGGCATAGGTAGACATTCACAGCTGGATGACACTGGGATAGGATATACTGGAACCAAGGCCGTGTTCAAAAGGGAACAGGATGCCATTTGGGATGCTACCTATCAATTAAAGGATAAGCTGTGGAGTTCCATCAGCACATCTGTCAATGCAGCAGTAGGCAACAGACTCATTTGAATCTACTCTAGCTTTACGGATAGCAGGGTGTTTTCATTCAGTGTAATGTTATTCTATAGAATCTCTATCATTCTATAAGAGCAAAAGTATACATGTAGTGCCGTTTCTCATGCAGAGTGCTTTTCATCCCCCAGCTTGAGTTTCCCCCTCTCTGCCATAAAGGTTATGTTTGACATGACATAACATGAAATGGGTTTTTTAGGGGATCCTATAACCATTTTACACTATCGTGCCGAACTGAGCCAAACTGTGTTGGATATTTACTTTTCACCTTTTCCGCACGGTTCCAGCTTCTATGGTGGAACAGCTCAGTACAGCTTGGTTTGGCTATGCTCGGTTTGGCTGTAGTATGAAAAGCTCTCTACATGCTGCAAGTGTAGAGTATCTTATTTTCCTCGTCCCTCCTTCTCTCTCTCTCACTCCGTCGCCTCTCTCACTCCTCCTCTTCCTAGTAGTTTGTCCCCAGTAATGCGTTGGCCAGACCGCACCACCCTCTGGAGAGCCCTGCAGTTGCGGGAGGTGCAGTTGCCGTACCAGGCGGTGATACAGCCGGACAGGATGCTCTCAATTGTGCATCTGTAAAAGTTGGTGAGGGTTTTCGGTGCCAAGCCAAATTTCTTCAGCATCCTGAGGTTGAAGAGGCGCTGTTGTGCCTTCTTCACCACACTGTCTGTGTGGGTGGACCATTTCAGTTTGTCAGTGATGTGTACACCGAGGACCTTGAAGCTTTCCACCTTCTCCACTGCAGTCCCGCCGATGTGGATAGAGGGTTGCTCTATCTGCTGTTTCATGAAATACACAATCATCTCCTTTGTTTTGTTGACGTTGAGTGAGAGGTTATTTTCCTGGCACCACACTCCCAGAGCCCTCACCTCCTCCCTGTAGGCTGTCTCGTCATTGTTGATAATCAAGCCTACTACTGTTGTGTCATCTGCAAACTTGATGATTGAGTTGGAGGCGTGCTTGGCCACGCAGTAATGGGTGAACAGGGAGTACAGGAGTGGGCTGAGAATGCACCCTTGTGGGGCCCGAGTGTTGCGGATCCTAGAAGTGGAGGTGTTGTTTCCTACCTTCACCAAATGGCGGCGGCCCGTCAGGAAGTCCAGGACCCAGTTGCACAGGGCGGTGTTCAAATCCAGGGCCTCGAGCTTAATGATGAGCTTGGAGGGTACTATGGTGTTGAATGCTGAGCTATAGTCAATAAACAGCATACTTACATAGGTATTTCTCTTATCCAGATGGGATAGGGCAGTGTGCAGTGTGGTGGCAATTGCATCATCTGTGGATCTATTGGGGCGGTAAGCAAATTGAAGTGGGTCTAGGGTAGCAGGTAAGGTGGAGGTAATATGATCATTGACTAGTCTCTCAAAGCACTTTATGATGACAGAAGTGAGTGCTACGGAGTGATAGTAATTTAGTTCAGTTACCTTACAGTAACAATGGTGGCCATCTTGAAGCATGTGGGGACAGCAGACTGGGATAGGGAAGAGATTGAATATGTCCATAAACACACCAGCCAGCTGGTCTGCGCATGCTCTGAGGACGCAAGGGTTAACACGCTTAAATGTCTTACTCATGTCGGCCACGGAGAAGGAGAGCCCACAGTCCTTGGGAGCGGGCCGCGTCGGTGGCACTGTATTATCCTCAAAGCAGGCGAAGAAGGTCTTTAGCTTGTCCGGGAGCAAGAAGTCGGTGTCTGCGACGTGGCTGGTTTTCCTTTTGTAGTCCATGATTGTCTGTAGACCCTGCCACATAGGTTGCGTGTCTGAGCCGTTGAATTGTGACTCCACTTTGTCTCCTGTTTGATTGCCATGCGGATGATTAACTACACTGTTTGTATTCAACCATATTCCCAGTCACTTTGCTATGGTTAAGTGCGGTGGTTCGCGCTTTCAGTTTTGTGCGAATGCTGCCATCTATCCACGATTTCTGGTTAGGGTAGGTTTTAATAGTCACAGTTGGTACAACATCTCCTATACACTTCCTGATAAACTCAGTCACCGTTTCAGTATACTCGTCGATATATCTCTCGGAAGCTACTCGGAACATATCCCAGTCCGCGTGATTAAAAGAATCTTGAAGCGTGGATTCCGATTGGTCAGACCAGCGTTGAGTAGTCTTTAGCAGGTGTACTTCCTGTTTGAGTTTCTTCCATTTCATTCTTAAATGGAAGAAGTTTGGAACCACCAACACTCTTCCTAGAGCTGGCCGCCCGGCCAAACTGAGCAATCGGGGGAGAAAGGCCTTGGTCAGGGAGGTGACAAAGAACCCGATGGTCACTCTTACAGAGCTCCAGAGTTCCTCTGTGGAGATGGGAGATGGGAGAACTATATCTGCAGCATTCCAACAAAGGTACATGACAGCCAAAAGTCACCTTAAGGACTCTCAGACCATCAGAAACAAGATTCTCTAGTCTGATGAAACCAAGATTAAACTCTTTGGCCTGAATGTCAAGCGTCACACCTGGAAGAAAACTGGCACCATTCCTACAGTGAAGCATGGGGGTGGCATCATCATGCTGTGGGGATGTTTTTCAGCCGCAGGGACTGTGAGACTAGTCAGGATCGAGGGAAAGATGAACAGAGCAAAGTACAGAGAGATCCTTGATGAAAACCTGCTCCAGAGCGCTCAGGACCTCAGACTGAAGGTTCACCTTCCAACAGGACAACAACCCTAAGCACACAGCCAAGACAATGCAGGAGTGGCTTAGGGACAAGTGAGTGGCCCAACCAGAGCCCGGACTTGAACCCGATCTAACATCTCTGGAGAGACCTGAAAATAGCTGTGCAGCAATGCTCCCCATCCAACCTGACAGAGCTTGAGAGGATCTGCAGAGCAGAATGGGAGAAACTCCCCAAATACTGGTGTGCACATTTTTTTTTTAGATTGTTAAGTTGCCAACTATCTAAAGTTGTAGTAATCATTATTTAATTACCGACTGGGGTGAGGCCCAATCTCATATTTAAAACTGCAAATTTTTCTCTTCGCCACATGGTAAAATGAGTAGAATTGCATTAAATTAGTTATAAAATTGTTAAATCCTCTCTACAGCCAATGGCAAAATGTATAGAATTGCAGCAAACCACCTTTAAAACAGAAAAAAAACCTGCCAATGCCAACATTTTTTTGCCAGCTGTCGGTTTGGGGGTCACTAAAATATTTTGCCCACAATGGGAGAGGCGACAACATTTATCTAAAGTTAGGGCCGTCTTGACTGCATGTGTGGGTATGGATGTGGGTACGCAGACCAGCGAGCCACTGCGGCCCTTAACAATGCTTTTCCAATTGTTGTGGTCCCCACCACCATTAACGTTGCTCATCCCTGCTCTGGTCTATCCCTTGTCACAGTGGTAGTGTTTTCCCAGGATGTGTGTATCATCAGGTAGGCAGACGGTGTGAAACTGTTGCTGTTCTCGATGCTCGGAGGACTGTTGTCGTCGCGTTCGAAAAAAACATGCAATCAGAGCTTCCCTTGCAGGAGTACTGATTCTGTGTATTAGCCTTCCTCATCCTTTACTGACTACATGCAATTTATACCCAAAGTATAGCTGTCTTCAATCATGAGAGCAGGTATGTTTCGAGCATATAGCAATGAGTGAAATCTTCCAATAGACTTCTGTAAGAGAATGGAGGGTAGGCTACAATAAGGCATGCTGGACTGGTGCAAGCCTAGATTAAAGAGTAGAACAGTTATTGACAAGATTCTTAGAAATGTAGTAGGCTACTACATTGTATTACGGCAAAAGTATTTTTTAAATGCTGGCACAAGCTCAGCAGTAAGCTCAGTTGTCTATAAAAGGTAGGCCGCATTGGTGGTTTGCTGGGTCAGTGCAAAATAATGCAGACAAGTTCCATGAGATATTGACTGTCAGCTCGAAAGGTGCCAAAACGTGCGCAGACGGGAAGCATTACTCCCATTGACAGTTTTCCTCCAGTATTTGTGGACTGAGAAGTTAAACGCCCAGTGTGTTTTGTATTATACTGTAAAAGTGTGATTTAAAAAAACAATCAATGTTATTTCCTAATAGTTGCTGGTTGAAAATACAATCTACACAGGACCTTCTAATTAGCAGGTTTGCCTGGGCGGGATGTTCAGCTTTCCATGGTGACATCACCATGTGGTAAATTGGTTAATAGACCAATAACAGTTCCAAACCTCTCTGACAATAACAGCTAGTATTCAGTGTTCCCCTCCCCACTCAGACCACTCCCAGACAGTCCTAGCTAAATTCTTGTTTTTGCTAAAAAGCAATTTGTGTCCATTTGAATGGAAATCTATTACAGTAAGGTACTTAATTGTTACCCAGAATGATTTGATATTGATATAAAAACGTCTGCATTGGGACTTTTGACTTTTGATGATATCATTGGGTAGAACTTTTTAACTTTATATTTTTTTTCTACAAAACATAGAAATGCGCCATTTTCACATTTGTAGCCACTGGAGATAATGACAATTAGGTTGAAAAGTGGTGGAATTGCCCTTTTAAAGGTACTATTTTACAAACATCTTTAAAAATGTAATGTTAAGATACACTCATTGACATACAATGTCAAGAAATGGGCCATATCTAGGTATTTACAGTAGCTTTACGTAATAACAACAATGTGAGACCCCCTGGAAATGTTAAGTTGGATGATATGGTCCTATCTTATTAGACACATCTGGCTGTCACGATTTCGTGTTGTCACCTTCAGCGATGGCATTGTAGCTGTCTTTGCGTCTGTCTGTGTGCGTGGGAGAGAATGCGGTTCCATCATCGACTGAGAGCTCACAATACCCATTCAGAGACAGAGCGATAAATAGGCCTAGAGGACGAGGAACATGAGGTAAAGCATGAAATCATCCCCACTCACCTGGTCCCTTCACTTATCTGGGCTGATATAGAAAAGTCCCGGGGTGTAAAGTAGCATCAGATATCATATGATTCATGCATATATACTACAGTATGTGCCCCCAACTCAATATTAGGAACGCAATATTAGGAAGGTGTTCTTAATGTTTTGTACACTCAGTATATGGGAAAGGGTGGATATTAGTCAGTTGTACAACTGATTGCATTGAACTGAAATGTGTCTTCCGCATTTAACCCAACCCCTCTGAATTAGAGAGACGCAGGGAGGCTGCCTTAATTGGGGCAGAACTTGGGCAGAATGATAGATTTTTACCTTGTCGGCTCAGGGATTTTATCCAGCAACCTTTTGGTTACTGGCCCAAAGCTCCAACACGGCAGGCTACCTGTATAACACCTACTGCTAGTAGCCATGAATTAATCCAACAGTAAATGTAATGTCCTGAATTGCAATGACACCTTAGTGCACTCACAATGGCCATTGCGCAATTTTGCACACTCCATATTGCAAAGCCATGTCAGATATCTTGAATGTAAAACAACGTACTTTGATCTCAGTAATGATCGTTGAAAATACAATTTATACCAACAGAAGCTGAGACCCTCCTCTCTTTAATATGGACAACTAGTTGCTTCCTATAATTGCATTTTGAAATGTTATGCAATCACAAGGGGCACACGACTCGTTACAGCAGCCGGCGAAACAGTCGGGAACAGTGGCAGGGCAGAGACTATTATTACAGGAATCATGAGGATAATACAAATGAATGGTTTTAACCCCAAAAATAGGACGTTTTGATTGAGGTGACCAGGTAGAATGTGCAGCTCACACCAGTGCGACCAATTAAAAATGTAACTCGCACAGCCAAGTCAAAGCAAAATGCAATTAAATGGTTGCAGTCTGGAGCTCTGCACTCTATTTCCTCATGTATTGTATCTAGATCAGGCTCAATGGTTGTACAGATGGGGAGAGGTCTGTCTGTAATAAAGAGATGCTCTGCTTTTTTGACACAACACTCCACAAAGCAAGTTCTGCAGGTTTTATCTTATCTTGATTATTGTCCAGTCATGTGGTCAAGTGCTGCAAAGAAAGATCTAGTTAAGCTACAGCTGGCACAGAACAGAGCGGCACGTCTTGCTCTTCATTGTAATCAGAGGGCTGATATTAATACTACTGTATGCGTGCCAGTCTCACTTGGCTGAGAGTTGAGGAAAGACTGACTGCATCACTTCTTGTTTTTATAAGAAGCATCAAAGTGTTGGAAATTCCAAATAGTTTGTATAGTCAACTTACACACAGTACTGACACACACCAACCAGACATGCCACCAGGTCCAGTATTATACAGAACCATGAGTGCATGGAACTCCCTTCCATCTTATATAGTGAACAGCAAACCTGGTTAAAAAACGAATAAAGCAACACCTCTGGCACAATGACTCTCCCCCATGTGACCTACTGGTTGTGTGTATGTACTGGATGTTTAACGGATAGACACACACACACACATACACACGTTTTAAATGTATGTAAATTGTAAAGTATATTTTCGTTATGTGTCGGACCCCAGTAGGACTAGCTGTTGCCATTGGCGTCAGCTAATTGGGATCCTAATAAATCAAATCAAATCAAATACCTTTTTTTTATCATCAAAGTTGTATTGGAAACAAAAGCCTGTGTAGTTTTGCTGCAGAACGGTCGGACACTGGGATTGATTATAACATGTATTGCGATAAAGCACTGCACCAAAGGTAACATTTTGGTTCACAGACCTTAAGTCAGATTGAAATGTTAACTTAGATAAATAAGGGGTGCGGTGTCCAGGAGTTCCTTCATTGTTTACCGTTTACTGCCTTTATCTTTCCATCTATGCACCTTTTACTCTCTCTCCCCCACTCTTTCCATCTTTGTGCTTCTCTCTCTCTCCCTCCCTTTCATCTCTCGATCAACAGCCTCATGCAGATGGCTGTTGTATGGGGAGTTTGTGGTGCCCTGTCGAGGAGTATCCTAGTGTAAATTACTCAGAAGGCAGTAAGTAATTGGATGTAGGGGTAGGTTGTCACAGCTTTCTTACAGCATGACACAAATAATACATTAAACACTGTGTGCCTTATCAGTCAGTGTCACTTCCTCCAAGCTCAGCTAAGATGTAGGTGCTTTAAAGAAGAATGTCTCCCCCCTCATTATATATTCCCCATGGGGCTTTTTCATGGACCAAGATGAGCCATGCTGTAATTATGTTGTTAAGGTGTGTGTGTGTGTGTGTGTGTGTGTGTGTGTGTGTGTGTGTGTGTGTGTGTGTGTGTGCGTGCGTGCGTGCGTGCGTGCGTGCGTGCGTGCGTGCGTGCGTGCGTGTGTGTTGAGCACCAACACCCTCCTTAAGGGATCTAAAATCAGACAGACAAAGTGGGAAAGAGTAAGTGAGATAGCCGGGCAGCTCTATCAAATGAGCCAACCAAAGAAGGAACAAATGAATGAACAAACAAACAAACGACAGAGAAATATGCGGAATGATAACACGAGATTCAGGGTGGCAGGTAGCCTAGTGGTTAGAGTGTTGGGCCCATAACTGAAAGGTTGATGGATTGAATCCCCGAACCGACAAGGTGAAAACCTGTCGATGTGTCCTTGAGCGAGGCACTTAACCCTAATTTGCTCCAGGAGCGCTGTACTACCATGGCTGTCCCTGTAGGTAGGCCATCATTGTAAATAATAATTTGTTCTTAACTGACTTGCCTAGTTAAATAAAGTTAAAATTAAAAGGAATGAAGAACAGAAGAAGGGAGAAGGAAAGAAAGTAGGAGAAACTGTGAGTACGTTGTGGCTCTGTGTGTGGGTGCCAGTGGGGACCCTGTTAATGCAGAGTTAAGCTCCAATCAGAGGGGGTGCCTGCCCAGGGTTTCACATCATGGAAGCCCACTCTCCCTGCCATAATCCTCTCCTCTCCCCCAGACGTTAAGCCTCCGCCAATTACTCTACACTCCCATTCGAAACCCTATTATCGCTGGCAGATCACCGCCGAACGGCACACACACCTCCCAGGGCAGAGGAAGGGAGAAGGAAGCAGAGAGGGAAAGGGAAGTACAAGTTCAATTCATTGGCAGGGGCTTTTGGAACAGTTCATAGTTAAGGGCAATGTAGTGAAGATGAATTGACAGGTAATTGTCTGGAGGTGTATAATCAATATAGTATTTCTGTCTCACTAATAAGAGATAAGTGAGGGGTTGTGTGTGCATGTGTTTTTTTTTAGGGGGTTCAATAGGTTTGTTGAGGTTTTCAAGCAGAATGGAGCCTCAGAAGCCCTCTGTAAAATGTGTGTGTAAGAGAGACTAGATAAAAATGCTTTTTGATGTGTATGTTTGAGAGTGTGTGTGTGAGTGTATGTGTGTGAATAAGAGAGGGAGCAGCCTAATGGGATTGGATGTGGGCCTAATGCGCTCAGGCTGGGTGGAGATGATAGTTTAATCAGCTCTGTGGTGCAGCTCTGAGTTGGGGCCTCCCCTCTCCACTACGCTCTGCAGTGGAGCCCCGCTGTGTGCCAGGCTGCAGGCTGGCAGGCCAGACGCTTGCCCAGTCAAGGACAGGAGGGGGACAGCTGCTCCACACCGGAGCCCAGGACAAGGCCAGCACCTAAACCCCTCACATAAGGAGAGAGGGAAGGAGGGAAAGAGAGAGATGGAAGGAGGGAAAGAGAGAGAAGTGACCCGTTTCAAGAAGTTAGGTATATAGAACGTCACTACTTAACTTTTTTTACTCCCATCAAAATGCGGAAAAATACTGGAACCTTCCCGCAAGCTATGATTGGCTGATATAATGGATGGGCTGGACATGCCGGGAGATGAGTTTGGATTGGTCTGCCATGTAGCATGTACATGAGCTAATCAGTATGTGTTGATAATCCTTTCTACTGCAGCTTTTTTTAAAGATATAACGTTAGCCATCGAGAACTACAAAAGTTTAGCTACTTTTCTCAACAACATTGATGCCCTGAATTTATGGGCTACTTTCTGCACGCCACAGTCAGTGTGAGCCGGAGAGACTTGACACAACGCTGGCCAAACAAGATGTAGCTACAAACAAAACAGAGTGGTAATATTATTTGAATCATAAATCTATTTGCATTGATAGTTATAGCCTGTTAGCTAGCTAGCGAACATTAAACCTAGTTGGTAGGCTTTAGCTACCTGCAGATTCATACTACAGCTATGACAATCAGTTTGTGTTGTTAGTATTATGAGTTGGGATTATGCCGGTTCATTGTTTAGATAGCTAGCTACATGTCTAAACAAAAGACTCCACTTCGCCAGATGATAACATGACCCATCAAGTTAGCCAGGTGTGTCTGGGGGTGATTACTGCTATTGTATGGGGGCTGGTGTAGCTACCTAGCCCCGTTGGCTAACAAGGGCATGGCTAATGCGAACCCTACGCTCCCTAACAAGCACTGTCACTTTTCGGCTGCTCAGCTGGATAAGGTGTATCATGCAGAGGGGGTGGCTGCCCAATCCCTCTTGTCTGTCACTATGCTGCAGGTCTACCAGACCGAGTTGCTGGAGGAGCTGGGCACGGCTTTGGCCACAGGAGAGATCCACGCATAACTCCTAGATGAGACCTGTGTTACGACCGCATGTCCCGGTACACCATTCTGGTGCTCGGGAAGAGCATGGGAGCTACTGTGGTGGCACAGCATCATTTTTGTATGCCGCTTTTGTAGGTACCGGAGATGGATGGACAGTTGCACTTCAATGAGCCGATTTCTCCCACAGGGTTGTTCGGTTCAACCCTGGAGGCTATGCAGGCCCGGTTTGAGGCCAGAAAGAAGCAATGGTAGTCGCTAATCTTTGCCAGGGAGCCACATTGGCAGAATTCAATCACAGAGAGAGCCGCCACCTTACTGCGTTAACCGCAAATTAAAATTGCATACCTCAATTAAATAGTTTTGTCTGCTAATGTAATATTTGTTATAAAAATACACTCAAAATACAACACATAAAACAAATAGCCATGTATAAACACCCTATAGAAGAGCAAACCTGCTTAATAGCCTGCTTAATAGCTTACTCCAACTATTTTGTGATTATTTTGTTGTTTACTTGTACTTTATTTTCTCAAAATGTATCCTTTTGTGAGCTATTTAGTAGTCTTATGGCATGGGGATAGAAGCTGTTCAGGAGCCTGTTGGTGTCATACTTGATGCACTGGTACAGCTTTCTGTGTAGAAGCACAGAGAATCATCTATGGCTTGGGTGGTTGGAGTCTTTAATGATTTTCCGGGCCTTGCTTTCACACTGCCTCATATAGAGGTCTTGAATGATAGCGAGCTCGGACACCACTCTCAATCCCCCCCCCCACAGGCACCGCAAAGACACCGACCTCAGGGGGCCGTCCACGAGGAAGCGGAGCAGGCCGGTCGGAGCGGTGGCCAGTGAAGGGTCCAGGAGAACGTACACCTCCCACTCCACAAGGTATTGGAGTTGCCCTCTCCGGCGCCTCGAGTCCAGGACGTCACGGACCGAAAATGCCGGAGCCCCCTCGATGTCCAGCGGGGGCGGAGGGACGTCCCTGACCCCAACCTCATGGAGAGGACCAGCCACCACCCGCCTAAGGAGCGAGACATGAAAAACTGGGTGGATTCTGTAATTCGTAGGTAGTAGCAACTTGTAAGACACCCTGTTCACCCTCCACAGGACTTTAAAGGGCCCCACAAACCGTGCCCCAAGCTTCCAGCAGGGCAGGCGAAGGGGCAGGTCCCGGGTAGCCAGCCAAACCCAGTCACCGGGCACAAAGACCGGGGTCTCACTGCGGCGATGGTCTGTCTGGAGTTTGTGCCTCTGTCCACCACAGGAACCTCAGACTGGCCCCCGTGCCACGGCGCCATGGCTGGCTGGAACCCTAGGACACACTGGAAAAGGGACAGGTTAGTGGAGGAGTGGCGTAGTGAGTTCTGGACATACTCAGCCCAAGGCAGAAACGTTGCCCACTCTCCCGTTCGGTTAGTGCAATACGACCTCAACATCCTTCCCACCTCCTGGTTTACACGTTCTACCTGCCCGTTGGATTGGGGGTGGTACCCGGAGTTAAGGCTGACCGTGACCCCCAGGCGGGACATGAAAGCCTTCCACACCCGAGACGAGGACACTTCATTAAATAGTACCCGCAAAACACCAGTCTCAACGTCAAAAGTGAAGAGGTGACTCCGGGATGCTGGCCTTCTAGGCAGAGTTGCAAAGAAAAAGCCATATCTCAGACTGGCCAAGATTAAGATGGGCAAAAGAACACAGACACTGGACAGAGGAAGATATGTATTTTTCTTTGCAACTCTGCCTAGAAGGCCAGCATCCCGGAGCCTCTTCACTGTTGACATTGAGACTGTTTTTTTGCGGGTGCTATTTAATGAAGCTGCCAGTTGAGGACTTGTGAGGCGTCTGTTTCTCAAACTAGACACTCTAATGTACTTGTCCTCTGGTTGTGCTCAGTTGTGCAACGGGGTCTCCCACTCCTCTTTCTATTCTGGTTAGAGCCAGTTTGCGCTGTTCTGTGAAGGGAGTAGTACACAGCGTTGTATGAGATCTTCAGTTTCTTGGCCATTTCTCTCATGGAATAGCCTTCATTTCTCAGAACAAGAATAGACTGACGAATTCAGAAGAAAGTTCTCTATTTCTGGCCATTTTGAGCCTGTACTAGAACCCACAAATGCTGATGCTCCAGATACTCAACTAGTCTAAAGAAGGCCAGTTGTATTGCTTCTTTAATCAGCACAACAGTTTTCAGCTGTGCTAACATAATTGCAAAAGGGTTTTCTATGATCAATTAGCCTTTTAAAATGATAAACTTGAATTAGCTAACACAACGTGCCATTGGAACACAGGAGTGATGGTTGCTGATAATGGGCCTCTGTACACCTATGTAGATATTCCATAAAAAATCAGCCGTTTCCAGCTACAATAGTCATTTACAACATTAACAATGTCTACACTGTATTTCTGATCAATTTGATGTTATTTTAATGGACATTTTTTTATTTTTTTTTATGGACAATGTTGTTTTTTTTTGTGACCCCAAACTTGTAACCCCAAACGTTTGAACGGTGGTGTACATTTATACTGACTCTACATACACCCACTCACATACAATCATCATATTTGCTGCTGCTACTCTGTTTATCATATATCCTGATGCCTAGTCACCTTATCCCTATACATACAGTATCTACCTCTATCAGTCCAGTATCCCTGCACATTGTAAATATTGTACTGGAACTGACCCTGTGTATAGTATGCTTACTTACTTTGTTGTGTTCTTCTGATCTTATATATTGTGTGTTTTTGTTCTACGTTGTTATTTTTAGTATTACATTGTCATTGATTACTGCATTGTTGGGTTTAGAGCAAACAAGAAAGGCATTTCATTGTACTTGTGCATGTGACATTAAAAGTTGAATCTTGATGAGCGGAAGTGTACCTGCTGCTCCTTGACTCTTCTCATAAAACAAATAGGCCTATTCATGTGTTATAAACACCCCTATGTAAGAGCAACGTCGTTGTCTTAGCTCTCTTAATTAACTGTTATTTTTTATTTATTTTTTGCCCCTTTCTTATTTCAATATGCCTTGTCTTTTGCTGTTCAGGCTAGCTATTATTGTTTTATTTCACTGTAGAACCCCCAGTCCTGCTCAACTGGCCTCTGATAGCTCCTTTGTTCCTCCCCCCACACATGCGGAGACCTCACCTGGCTTAACTGGTGTCTCCAGAGATGCAACCTCTCTCTTCATTACCCAACGCCTAGGTTTACCTCCACTGAACTCACATCCTACCATACCCTTGTCTATACATTATGCCCTCAACCTATTCCACCATGCCCAGAAATCTGCTCCTTTTATTCTATGTAGCCAACGTACTAGACGTCCAGTTATTAAAGCCATTAGCCGAATACTGATTCTATTACTCCTCTGTTCCTCTGGTGATGTAGAGGTAAACCCAGGTCCTGTAGCCCCCAGTACTACACCTATTCCCCAGGCGCTCTCATTTGTTGATTTCTGTAACCGTAAAAGCCTTGGTTTCATGCATGTTAACATTAGAAGCCTCCTCCCTAAGTTTGATTTATTCACTGCGTTAGCACACTCCGCCAACCCGGATGTCCTAGCTGTGTCTGAATCCTGGCTTAGGAAGGCCACCAAA
The DNA here is from genome assembly GCA_023634145.1 of Thymallus thymallus. Lineage (NCBI taxonomy): Eukaryota > Metazoa > Chordata > Actinopteri > Salmoniformes > Salmonidae > Thymallus > Thymallus thymallus. The sequence goes on along the minus strand of CM042409.1, from coordinate 24,075,867 downwards.
AATTCGGAAATTTCCATCCCCAACTACAACATTTCCCGTCAAGATAGAACTGCCAAAGGTGGCGGAGTTGCAATCTACTGCAGAGATAACCTGCAGAGTTCTGTCATACTGTCCAGGTCTGTGCCCAAACAGTTTGAGCTTCTACTCTTAAGAATCCACCTTTCCAGAAATAAGTCTCTCACTGTTGCCGCCTGTTACAGACCCCCCTCGGCCCCCAGCTGTGCCCTGGACTCCATATGTGAATTGATTGCCCCCCATCTATCTTCAGAGTTTGTACTGTTAGGTGACTTAAACTGGGATATGCTTAACACCTTCAATCTAAGATAGATGCCCTCAATCTCACACAAATTATCAAGGAACCCACCAGGTACAACCCAAAATCCGTAAACATGGGTACCATTATTGATATCATCCTGACTAACTTGCCCTCCAAATACACCTCCTCTGTTTTCAACCAGGATCTCAGCGATCACTGCCTCATCGCCTGCGTTCGCAATGGGTCAGCGGTCAAACGACCACCCCTTATCACTGTCAAACGCTCCCTAAAACACTTTTGCGAACAGGCCTTTCTATTCGATCTGGCCCAGGTATCCTGGAAGGATATTGACCTCATCCCGTCAATAGAGGACGCCTGGTTGTTCTTTAAAAGTGCTTTCCTCACCATCCTAAATAAGCATGCCCCTTTCAAAAAACGTAGAACTAAGAATAGATATAGCCCTTGGTTCCCCCCAGACTTGACTGCACTAGACCAACACAAAAACATCCTGTGGCGCACTGCATTAGCATCGAATAGCCCCCGCGATATGCAGCTATTCAGGGAAGTCAGGAACAAGTACACACAGTCAGTTAGAAAAGCAAAGGCCAGCTTTTTCAAACAGAAATTTGCTTCCTGTAGTACTAACTCCAAAAAGTTCTGGGACACTGTAAAGTCCATGGAGAATAAGAGCACCTCCTCCCAGTTGCCCACTGCATTGAGGCTCGGAGACACTGTTACTACCGATAAATCCACGATTATCGAAAATTTCAATAAGCATTTTGCTACAGCTGGCCATGCTTTCCACCTGGCTACCCCTACCCCGGCCAACAGCTCTGTACCCCCGGCAGCTACTTGCCCAAGCCCCCCCCGCTTCTCCTTCACCCAAATCCAGACGGCTGATGTTCTGAAAGAGCTGCGAAGTCTGGACCCCTACAAATCTGCTGGGCTAGATAATCTGGACCCTCTCTTTCTGAAATTATCAGCCGAAATTGTTGCAACACCTATCACTAGCCTGTTCAACCTCTCTTTCGTATCGTCTGAGATCCCTAGAGATTGGAAAGCTGCCGCGGTCATCCCCCTCTTCAAAGGAGGAGACACTCTAGACCCAAACTGTTATAGACCAATATCCATCCTGCCCTGCCTTTCTAAAGTTTTCGAAAGCCAAGTTAACAAACAGATAACTGACCACTTCGAATCCCACCGTACCTTCTCTGCTATCCAATCTGGTTTCCGAGCTGGTCATGGGTGCACCTCAGCTACGCTCAAGGTACTGAACGATATCATTACCGCCATCGATAAAAGACAGTACTGTGCAGCCGTTTTCATCGACCTGGCCAAGGCTTTCGACTCTGTCAATCACCGCATTCTTATTGGCAGACTCAACAGCCTTGGTTTCTCAAGTGACTGCCTTGCCTGGTTCGCTAACTACTTTGCAGACAGAGTTCAGTGTGTCAAATCGGAGGGCCTATTGTCCGATCCTCTGGCAGTCTCTATGGGGGTGCCACAGGGTTCAATTCTTGGGCCCACCCTTTTCTCTATATACATCAACGATGTCGCTCTCGCTGCTGGTGACTCTCTGATCCATCTCTACGCAGACGACACCATTCTGTATACATCTGGCCCCTCTTTGGATACTGTGTTTACTAACCTTCAATCAAGCTTCAATGCCATACAACACTCCTTCCGTGGCCTCCAACTGCTCTTAAACGCTAGTAAAACTAAGTGCATGCTTTTCTATCGAACGCTGCCAGCACCCGCCCACCGGACTATCATCACTACTCTCGATGGATCCGAATTAGAATACGTGGACACCTACAAATACCTAGGCATCTGGTTAGATTATAAACTCAACTTCCAGACTCACATCAACCATCTCCAATCCAAAATTAAATCCAGAATTGGCTTCCTATTTCGCAACAAAGCCTCCTTCACTCATGCTGCCAAACATGCCCTTGTAAAACTGACTATCCTACCGATCCTTGATTTCGGCGATGTCATTTACAAACTAGCCTCCAACACTCTACTTAGCAAATTGGATGCAGTGCCATCCGTTTTGTCACCAAAGCCCCATACACTACCCACCACTGCGACCTGTATGCTCTCGTTGGCTGGCCTTCATTATATATTCGTCGCCAAACCCACTGGTTCCAGGTCATCTATAAGTCTTTATTAGGTAAATCCCCGCCCTATCTCAGCTCACTGATCACTATAGCAACACCCACCCGTAGCATGCGCTCCAGCAGGTATATCTCACTGGTCACCCCCAAAGCCAACACCTCCTTTGGTCGCCATTCCTTCCAGTTCGCTGCTGCCAATGACTGGAACGAATTGCAAAAATCATTGAAGCTAGAGGTTCTTATCTCCCTCAATAACTTTAAGCATCAGTTGTCAAAGCTGCTTATCGATCACTGCACCTGTATATAGCCCTTCTGTAAATAGCCCACACTACTACCTCATCCCCATATTTATTTTTGTTTATTTTCACTAATCTTGCACTCCAGTATCTCTATTTGCACATCATAATTTGCACATCCTTCATTCCTGTGTTAATGATGATAATTCTGTAATTTATTTCACCACTATAGTCTTATTTATTGTCCTACCTCCTAACCTTACTGCATTTTTGCACTACATTTTGCACTCTGTATATAGATTTTTCTATTGTGTTTTTGACTGTTTGTTTAATGTGTAACTCTGTGTTGTTATTTGTCGCACTGCTTTGCTTTGTCTTGGCCAGGTCGCAGTTGCAAATGAGAACTTGTTCTCAACTGACCTACCTGGTTAAATAAAGGTGAAATAAATAAAAAAAATAAAAAAATGATTTGATGAGCGGAAGTGTACCTGCTGCTCCTTGACTCTCCTCATGCAATACTTGTACTTTGTCATGGCAATCCTAGTAATGCAGTCCAGATGTGCAGTGGGCAGTCTATTCCTGTGTTTTCGCTTCACAAAGTTCGTGCTCACAAAAAAGGACATCACCTTTTGCTTACACTGCTTCAGAGCTGGGTACTCTGTGTCAAGGACCATTTTCCAGAAGTGGGAAACACTTGTTCTCAGCTCAGCTTGCCTGCAGTTCAACAACTTCACATTCTACTGCAGCATGGTCAGGGGAGAGGCCTGTGATAACTGGGGAAAGAGAAGACACTAGGAGAGAGAAGATACCCCTTCAGCTCCAACACTTCCCCAAAAACCTTGTAATTGAAATGATGCAAAGGTTCTGGGTCATCTGTGGGGACTGCTCTGAGTTTTGGGAAGTGCACAGACTGTCTGTCAGGTATGAACAGTGTGGTGATTTTGTTTTGGAATGCTGTGACGACATGCAGCATGTTATCTGCAGGCATTCAATTGGAGAGGAAAAAGTCACTCTGGGAACACACCAATGTAAAATCGTATATATTCCATTCCATTCTATTCTAAAACATAATTATTTTAATAATTGCACTCCCCTCCCAATTCCACCCCTGATTACCTGGATTGTTTTATTTCCCTTGGAGCTGAGGTTCAGTGTACTCAGATGGCAGGTGATGCCAGTCAACGTGGCTAGGATTCTCCAAGTGGCAATGATTTAGTGCTCTTGAAGCAATAAAGTTGACCACTTGTGCAACCAGCTGCATCACATTCTTGCTCATCATGAAAAACATTCTACTAACAACACCTCCCTGTGAGGCTCGATAACACAACCCACACTCTTAAACACACAGAGGTTGTCTCCTTCTCTCCTCCCTCCATCCATGAATTAGAGAGAGAGAGAGAGAGAGAGAGAGAGAGAGAGAGAGAGAGAGAGAGAGAGAGAGAGAGAGAGAGAGAGAGAGAGAGAGAGAGAGAGAGAGATAAACATCTGGGCCTGCAGGGATCTGTAGTTATTTGTGTCTAATTAGCCTACATTTGGAGAATACCAATCTTTCGAGATCTCTTTCTTTCTCTCCCATTGTTATTGTGCTTTTGGCCACACACTTCTAAGCAGGACTTGGCCTAGTTAGCATTGATTTGTTGCTGTTAAAGTAAACTGGGTTTGGCTCCAGGAGACCACAGAATAATAATTAAAGATAAAGGCCAATAATGAGGGGGACAGGTCTAGTTTTGTACAATATCTCTAGTTTTGTACAGCATGCAGCAATGAAGTTCCATGGTCAAGCACACATGGTCATTATAGTGATTATGTATGAAATTTGTAACCAAAGAGAGTTTAATTACAATATTTTGGCATTATTGGGAATCATTGATAAGCCTATTTAACTGTACCTTTCCCGTTCTCCACATCTTTCTGTGCTTTTGACTGTTGGGGTAACCGAGGGGCAAATGTGAACTTGAAAGGCAAATTTAAGGGTAAATCTGCCATTGACCTCAATTGACATCAATGGATCATTTAAGCAAAAACATTAACAGTTACGAGCAGAAACTTGAAGTCAACATTTCTGGCTAAGCCAGTAGATTAGCCTACCATGCCAACTGTGGTAGGAATCCCTATTTTTCAGCTCTGTTTAGGTGTGTAAGTTGTCAGGACTCATTTCAGATGTACTAGTATTCAGATAAACCATAGTACCAAACATCCTGACTCAATAATGCAATAACTGACTCATCAAAACAAGTTTCAATGCTCCCCCAGGGCGTTTGCTGTCTCATCGTCTCATCATCATTCCAAAGAGGCATTTGACATTGAGGCAATGTTGTTTTGATTATGTTTAAATGCAGTGTCTAAATTCTAACATTGTTTTAGCTTATTGTCCACTGTATAAAAAAATTACCAACAAAATTGGAATGGCAATTTTTAGGGCTTTCCTCTGACTTAGAGCAAGCTTTTGGCCCAACGCTCTAATTGCTAGGCTACCTGCCACACTAACAGTGGAGTACCCTACTTAGTAATTAACTGTTTCCACGGCGTGTGCGTTCACACCGAGCGAGAAGTGATCTCAGCGCCTCGCTCCATCTCGCAGTAAATCATCAGAGCCGCTTATGGATTTTTTATTACATTCCACTTCTTGTGAAGCAAGATTTGCGTCCCTCTCCTAACGGAAGGGCTGGGGGGTGGGAGTGTTCCTATCAACAGAGATAATTGAGTGGCTGTCCAGCAACAAATTGTCAATCAAAGTCCTTGCTTGTTATCAAAGCCTTAAGGCAGGGAGAATGGATGGAGGACCTTGGAGTATGAGGGGTGCTGAAGACCCAATGCTTACAAGCTAACAGTCTCTGGCATATTGCTGTCTGATGTAGATGTGATGTAGATTATGTTGTAGATTCTGTAAAGTGTGTTGACATTTTTAAATGTAGGCCTAGTTTAAATAAAGTTGGAATGTATTCGAGTTGAGTTGGTGATATACACTTTATTATCCCTAGTGGCTGAAGAGGCATTGACATGTAGGAGGACCACATAATGAGGATCACACCATGTCATAAAAGGAATGGTACCAATACACTGGATGTTATTAGCAGTTGTAAAATACCAATTATGAAATTACTTGTTAGAGGTGCTGGTAGTGAAGCTGCAAGCAGAGCTATTGTTTTTGATGGAACTATTCTTTCACACAATTTCGCAATATCTCAATGCCCTAATTGGTTAAAGAAATGACACTTTGGCAATATTATACTTTGGCCCATAGGTGGCACTGTAATAAGTATTCAAAGTCTAAGGCTCAGCCCCGTCACCCCGTTTGACGTACAACCACAAAACGTTGTATATAATTTTCCGCATGGACTTGCTAAATGGACTTCCTCAGCTAAACCCAAATAACTCCACTTCTCTTCGCTCTATCAACTTGAAGCTTGTACATGAAGTGTTTTGAATTGTTACATGTACAAGAGGGAATATGTATAATGCTTCCATGTAACTTTCTCTTTCAGCCTGCTCATAAAACAGTACCCCATTTAATTTCTGCTTGCAGTTATATTTTTATTTGTTACCTTAAACGACTTAGAAATCATCGTAGGCTCTGTTCAACTGAAATCACCACAGTCCCAATCATCTGTAGGTCATTCAGAAACTGGGTAATGTTGCCCAATGTTTTACCGTAGTAATTGTTGATTTACATCAGTAGATTTATACCAGGGGAAAAGGTGGTTATTGTAAGACAAAGACATTCCCTGTTCCATTGAAATAGATTACCGACCCTACAGTCTAGATATAAATCTTCTAATCTTAATCCCATCAATAGACTTCTTCCTATGTAATCTCACACACTTTTAATCCCAATCAGGAGTCACATCTCCCAGTTCAGGACTGGAGACAGGAGGGAAGGAGCGATGTGATGTGTGTCTGATGTGTTCATTTCCACCGCAGTCTTAACCACACTTCAGTGGACTCATTGCTGAATCAAGAGTTACGTAACGAAAGCTTATAAACAATTTTAATGGTCTATATTTGGCCCCTCGCTACTCCTGATTAAAAAAAAATCAATGCCACTTCATGCTTGAATTCTCACCCCCGTGAAAAGTAATGAGCTAGAATAATCCCATAAGGTATTCTGTATGTATGTGGAACAACGTGAAACATACGGTGCATGTGTGTGTGCGCGTATGTGTGTGTGTGTGTGTGTGTAAAGACGCATGTTGTTTGAAGCTTCATATGCTTCACTTTGCATAAAGTTTGAGAATGGCTTGGATGTATAGAGGCAGTTACATGGTGCAGAATTGAGATACATTGTGTTTGTCAACGGCATGAAAGAGGACATGTTACGGTGGCACATTGCGTTTGTCCATGGTTCATAAGTGTGCCCTTTAATTATCTCTACTCTGATAGAATAACTGCCTGTACTAAATATTGTCCCCTGTCAATGGTAGGGGATTTGTTAGATACTGCCAATTAAAGCCATATCTCCAACACACAGCAGGAGCGGTACTGGCACAGTGGCTGTTTGTCCTGTGTGTTTGCTGTGTTTTGGCTTCCAGTACTGTGTGTGTGTGTGTTATACTCTTTGGGCCTTTTTCCATTCAAATGACTCATCATCTGAAATCAACTCTGATCAAACATTTAGGGTAATGTGTGTGTGTGTGTGTGTGTTCGGGGGCGGGGGGTTGTGTGTGTGTGTGCGTGCATTTATCGCCATCTCTTCCTCCCACGTCTCCCTTGTTACTTTCCTCTGTCTGGCTCTGCTGTCTTCCTTCTTCTTCCTCCCCCTCTCTCTTTCTCCCACCCGGTGGCCCATTCCCTCTATCCCACGCCGCGCAGTGCTGAGCTGAGAAGCGAGTCGTGGTGGAGTTGCTCCTCCCTTCTCCGGGGCCCAGCCGGTTGCCATGGTTTCATGACCTTCCTGTATCGCGGCGCTACCGTCTCGAGACAACTTCTTATTTGCAACTCTGTTTATGTCTCTGTCCTTCCTCCTGATCACTCATCCCTTCTGTCTATCCCTCCCTCTCTCTGTCTCACCGTCCCTCTTTCTGTCTCTCCCTTCCCTTGCTCTCTTTTCCTCCATCATCCCTTCTGTCTCTTAATTGCCCCTCCCTCTCTCCCTCCCTCGCTCTCATACATTTAGAGAGACCTGGTACGATGCGTGACAGCAAAAAGATTGTGAATTGCATCTAATGTTTGAGGATCTAAAGTGTGCACTAGTATTATGGATGGGGTTAAATTGTGTGTTATATCGTGTGTGTGTTTGCGTATTCATCTTGAAGTCATGTTGTGCTGATAGTTGTAAGAGCCCTGCTCTTGAATAATTGGCTGCATCGACCAATCTTACATTGTCACTGTTGCAGTAAAACGCACGCACAAGCGCACTTGCGTACACACACACACACACAGACACTTTCATGCATGCATAAACAAACACACACACGTCTATAGCACCTGGTTCCCTGCTGGATGGCTCTCTCCATATCTGCTCCATCTGGTCGACTGTGGTCCATATGTTAAACTAAAGAGCGGATGACATCCCCCTCAAAATAAAGCTCTTTGATTCGCCACTTTCAGCTTTTGATCCAGGTTCTATGAAAAGGAATGGACAATGCTACTGATAGGAAATATAATGCTAATTCAAAAGAGCTGGAATTGGAACTGGGAAGTCGAATGAATGGTGCCGTTATTCAATTCATTGGCATTCATTCAATCAAATGATACCTGACATCAAATTAGTAAAAGGTTATATTGAGGAGGGAAGTAGAAGTAACTACCAAAATAAAGGAAAAGGCGTTGGGCCACCATGAATCAGAACAGCTTCAATGCACCTTGGCATAAATTCTACAGGTGTCTGGAACTACATTGTAGGGATGCGACACCATTCTTCCACAAGAAATTCCATAATTTGGTGTTTTGTTGATGGTGGTGGAAAACACTGTCTCAGACACCGCTCCAGAATCTCCCATAAGTATTCAATTGGGTTGAGATCTGGTGACTGAGACGGCCATGGCTTATGGTTTATATCGTGGATGGGGGCATTGTCATCCTATGGGGGCATAGCCTTGGTAGCCAAAATAATAGACAAAATAATGGCTTGCCCAGCATTTTTATACATTACATTAAGCATGATGGGATGTCAGGAACCACACCTGTGTGGAAGCACCTGCATTCAATATACTTTGTATTCCTTATTTACTCAAGTGTTTCCATTATTTTGGCAGTTGGTGCTTGCAACGCCAGGGTTGTGAGAATTCCCATGGGGGACCAGTATGTATGCATTGTAAACACAAGCAAATTAAGATAATTGATCGTTCTTAAAAGAAGGGCAGGATGGTTGTTCTGGCAGGTATAGTATAGTAGGTGTTTAGTAGTTATGTGGGTATGTTTACCGTATATGTATGTTTGTGTGATGGCAGGTATAGTATAGTAGGTGTTTGGTAGTCATGTGGGTATGTTTACCGTATATGTATGTTTGTGTTCCATTAATGCATTCCTGTATGTACATGAGCTTGTGAATGTGTGTGTAGAGTCTGGCGTTAGCCTTGGATTAACAGAATAATCGATTTAGTCATTTGTTCCTCCCCCTCACGCCCCCTTCTCCCAGCTGGGCCAACCAAGATATAATGAATACCTCTGGAACGCCAAGGCTTGAGAGGCTACTGGGAAATGTAGTTCTTTATTTTTTTAAAAATCTATATCTCAGCTGACTGGCCATATATAATGTACAAATCACAGCAGGATGCATGGCAGATATACTGTAGATCCCCGTCAGAAAAGGCCATTATATTCATCCAAGCTTTTTCCCATGTTGAGGGAGCGGCTTGATGCTTGCCGAAGCACCTTGTTCGGACACCCAATTCTAATTTCCTTTGCTCTCATTGTTAGTATGTATCTCATACACTCCACAGTGTCTGTGAAGGGTTTTAGCACTAATGTTCAGAGTCAATTGAATCGAGTTGGTTTTGTTCTTTCAGTTGTTTTCTTGCAACGTTAGTTAGAGTAGAGCGAGTCAATTGGATTTCCATTCAGAGGACCGAACTTTGGAGGACATGAATAACTGAAGGGCCTTTCGTCATGCCGTTTGTTTGTTGTCAAGCCTCTGAACAGCCTTTGTGTTTGTGTTTTCACTCCACAGACAGGATATATCTGACGCAATAACAACATCTCTTCACTGTTTAGTAGTTGTCTCCAAATCAAATCAAAGTGACCCATTTTCAGTTGTCTTGGCTCTCTAATCCAGCACTTTGGATTTGAAATTACAATACAATGAGTATAGGGTTAAAGTGTGGGCTGTTCATTTGAAATGATTTTCATCCATATTGGGTGAACCGTTTAGACATTACAGCACTTTTTGTACATGGTCTCCCTATTTTAGGGGAGCAAAAGCATTGGGATAAATTAATGTATATGTGTGTATTAAAGTAGTCAAACGTGTTGTATTTGATCCATTATTCATAGCAAGCAATGACTACATCAATCTTGTGACTCTACAAACTTGTTGGATGATTTTGCTGCTTGTTTTGGTTGTGTTTCATATCATTTTTTGCCCAATAAAAAATTATGGTAAATAATGTATTGTCACTTTTATAAATAAGAATAGTATATGTTTCTAAACACTTCTACGTTAATGTGGATGCTACCATAGTTACAGATAATCCTGAATGAATCGTGAATAATGATGAGTGAGAAAGTTACAGGGCGGCAGGTAGCCTAGTGGTCAGAGTGTTAGGCCTGTAACTGGAAGGTTGCAGGATCGAATCCCCGAGCTGACAAGGTAAAAATCTGTCGTTCTGCCCCTGAACAAGGCCGTTAACCCACTGTTCCTAGGCTGTCATTGAAAATAAGAATTTGTTCTTAACTGACTTGCCTAGTTAAATAAATAAAAAAAGTATACCCCCAAGACATGCTAACCTCTCACCATTACAATAACAGGAGGGATTAGCATCCCTGACACTGATTTAAATTGTTGGCCATTAAGTCTAAATCAAGCAGAGGAAAGCCAGTCAGAACACAGAAACACTTCCTGGACCAATTGACAATGAATAGAGGTCATGGCTATAAGGCATCCAGCTTTTGTCAAGTTAACATCAAAAGTTGAAATGTTTTGCATTTTAGCTAACCCTAACCCTTTTCCTAACCTTGGCCTAATTCTCCTAACCTGCTACGTTAATTATCCTAACCTGCTGCGTAAGTTCTCCTAACCTGCTACGAAAGGTCAAATCTGACATTAATTCAACAAAAGCTGGATCTCTTCTAGCCATGACCAGGAATAGGGGAACAGAAATTTAGAAAAATGTGACTACATAAATCATACATTGATGTCAGTGCAAAAAGAGTTTGCAGATTTCAAGTTAGAATTTCGGTCTAAATTAATTGTCTAAAGTCCAGAGTCACAACTCCCGAGCCCGTATTCATAAAGCCGATCTAAGAACAGTTTTTCCTCTTAGATCATAATGAATAAGATGGACGGGGGGACCTGATCCTAGCTCAGCACTCCTACCCTGAGATGCATTATTAGTAAGGGCTGAGAGTTCCATCATGCAAAGGGTTCTCCTTCTTTAACATTAAATCAGAGTTAGGGGGTTAATCAGGAGGAACGGCCCAATAAAATAATACAGCTTGGTCGCATCTGGCCTGTAGGCCTCACAGGGACTGCTCAGGCCCATAGGGAGAACTCCCAAGCTGCCTGCTTCACACATACTTGCACATGTTTTACATGTAGGGCAAGGAGAGTGCAGTGTTGATTAGGCAATAAAACAGTGCATTCGGAAAGTATTCAGACCCCTTCCTTTTTTCCACATTTTGTTACGTTATAGCTTTATTCTAAAATTTTAAAGATTCTCATCAATCTACACACAATACTCCATAATGATGAAGCTAAATTCAATTGATTGGACATTATTTGGAAAGGCACACACCTGTCTATATAAGGTTCCACAGTTGACAGTGCATGTCAAAGCATAAACCAAGCCATGAGGTCGAAGGAATTGTCCGTAGAGCTCAGAGACAGGGTTGTGCCGAGGCACAGATCTGGTGAAGGGTACCAAAAAAGGACTCAAAATATGAGATACAAAGTTCTCTGGTCTGGTCAAACCAAGATTGAACTCTTTGGCCTTAATGCCAAGCGTCACATCTGGAGGAAACCTGGCACCATCCCTACAGTGAAGCACGGTGGTGGCAGCATCATACTGTGGGGATGTTTTTAAGCGGCAGGGACTGGGAGACTAGTCAGGATCGACAGAAAGATGAACAGAGCAAAGTACAGAGATCCTTGATGAAAACCTGATCCAGAGCGCTAAGGACCTCAGACTGGGGCGATGGTTCACCTTCCAACAGGACAACAACCCTAAGGCTTTGGAACAAGTCTCTGAATGTCCTTGAGTGGCCCAGCCAGAGCCTGGACTTGAAACCGATCTAACATCTCTGGAGAGACCTGAAAATAGCTGTACTGTGATCCAACCTGACAGAGCTTGAGAGGATCTGCAGAGAAGAATGGGAGAAACTCCCCAAATACAGGTTTGTTGGCCTCCTTGCGCTCACACGCTTTTTCAGTTCTGCCCACACATTTTCTATAGGATTGAGGTCAGTGCCACTCCAATACCTTGACTTTGTTGTCCTTAAGACATTTTTCCACAACTTTGGAAGTATGCTTGGGGTCATTGTCCATTTGGAAGACCCATTTGCGACCAAGCTTTAACTTCCTGACTGATGTCTTGAGATGTTGCTTCAATATATCCACATAATTTTCCTTTCTCATGATGCCATCTATTTTGTGAAGTGCACCAGTCCCTCCTGCAGCAAAGCACCCCCACAGCATGATGCGGTTGGGTTGGTGTTATTCGGCTTGCAAGCCTCCCCCTTTTTCCTCCAAACATAATGATGGTCATTATGGCTAAACAGTTCTATTCAGACCATAGGACATTTCTCCAAAAAGTACGATCTTTGTCCCCATGTGCAGTTGCAAACCGTTGTCTGGCTTTTTTATGGCATTTTTGGAGAAGTGGCTTCTTCCTTGCTGAGCGGCCTTTCAGGTTATGTGTATAACCTGTATAGATACTTTTGTACCTGTTTCATCCAGCATCTTCACAAGGTCCTTTGTTGTTGTTCTGGGATTGGTTTGCACCAAAGTACATTCATCTCTAGGAGACAGAACGTGTCTCCTTCCTGAGCGGTATGACGGCTGCGTGGTCCCATAGTGTTTATCCTTGCGTACTATTGTTTGTACAGATGAACGTGGTACCTTTAGGCGTTTGGAAATTGCTCCCAAGGATGAACCAGACTTGTGGAGGTCTACAATTGTTTTTCTGAGATCTTGGCTGATTTCTTCTGATTTTCCCATGATGTCGAGCAAAGAGGCACTGAGTTTTAAGGTAGGCCTTGAAATCCATCCACAGGTACACCTCCAATTGACTCAACTCATGTCAATTAGCCAATCAGAAGCATCTAAAGCCATGACATAATTTTCTGGAATGGGATCTAGGAGAGTGTGCACTAGTATTTTCTGGAATGGAAGCTGTTTAAAGTCACAGTCAACTTAGTGTATGTAAACTTCTGACCCACTGGAATTGTGATATAGTGAATTCTAAGTGAAATAATCTGTCTGTAAAAAATTGTTGGAAGAATTACTTGTGTCATGCACAAAGTAGATGTCCTAACCGACTTGCCAAAACTATAGTTTGTTAACATGAAATCTGTGGAGTGGTTGAAAAATGAGTTTTAATGACTTGTATGTAAACTTCCGACTTTAACTGTAAGACATTATTCTGGTGAGCACCAGGCCTACTTTATTTAGTCTTCTGGTGCATCAAGTTATTACAGAAGAGAAGCTGCATGTATCTAACTGTAGTTTTATTTTTATTTTTTTATTTCACCTTTATTTAAACAGGTAGGCCAGTTGAGAACAAGTTCTCATTTACAACTGTGACCTGGCCAAGACAAAGCAAAGCAGTGTGTCAAAAAAAAACACATGAGAATAAACAAACGAACAGTCAATAACACAATAGAGAATCTATATACAGAGTGTGCAAATGTAGTGCAAAATGCAGTAAGGTTAGGAAGGTAGGACAATAAATAGGCCATAGTGGTGAAATAAATTACAGATTAGCATTAACACTGGAATGATGGATGTGCAAATGATGATGTGCAAATAGAGATACTGGAGTGCAAAATTAGCTAAAATAATAAATATGGGGATAAGGTAGTAGGGTGGGCTATTTACAGAAGGGCTATATACAGGTGCAGTGATCGATAAGCAGCTTTGACAGCTGATGCTTAAAGTTAGTGAGGGAGATAGGAACCTCAGTCACTGGAAGGAATGGCGGCCAAAGGAGGTGCTGGCTTTGGGGGTGACCAGTGAAATATACCTGCTGGAGCGCATGCTATGGGTGGGTGTTGCTATGGTGACCAGCGAGTTGAGATAAGGCGGGGATTTACCTAGTAAAGACTTATAGATGACCTGGAGCCAGTGGGTTTGGCGACTAATATGTAATTAGGGCCAGCCAACGAGAGCATACAGGTCGCAGTGGTGGGTAGTATATGGGGCTTTGGTAACAAAACGGATGGCACTGTGATAGATTACATCCAATTTGCTGAGTAGAGTGTTGAAGGCTATTTTGTAAATGACATCGCCGAAGTCAAGGATCGGTAGGATGGTCAGTTTGGCAGCATGAGTGAAGGAGGCTTTTTTGCAAAATAGGAAGCTGATTCTAGATATAATTTTGGATTGGAGATGCTTAATGTGAGTCTGGAAGGAGAGTTTACAGTCTAACCAGATGCCTAGGTATTTGTAGGTGTCCACATATTCTTAGTCAGACCCGTCGAGAGTAGTGATGATAGTCCGCTGGGCGGGTGCGGGCAGCGTTCGATTGAAAAGCATGCATTTAGTTTTACTAGCATTTAAGAGCAGTTGGAGGCCACGGAAGGAAGTTAACAAACAAATCCCCCAAATTTCAGATGTTATAAGCAGAAAGTTGTTTTAAATTAGGGGTGAAAGTAACCAGTAGGCTAAGATGATGTTTAACTGTATATATATTAGATATATTGCGATCATACTGGTATGTATAAGTATGTACATATAGAATATGTTGTGGCTACTGTAGGTATAATATGTGCACATTTTTATTCATGGTCGTTGTTGGCAACATTCAGTTCTCTGTGTGATCTAATGAAGTAATAGAAGGTTGATTGTGTTCTTACTATCTTGATGCACACGCTCGTCTAAAAAGTTATCCCTGAATTTATACATTTTTTATTTAACCTTTATTTAACTGGACGTCCCAAGGATATGGGCTGTTATCAATTATTAGTCTACAAAGACCCTTTTATTTGTGCTCGCCAAAGTGGAATACATCGTGGTTAGTGCAGCGAGAGAGAAAGAAAGAGGGAGTAAGAGAGAGTGAGAGAGGAAGTTCCACCTCAGGGCATTATGGGTAGTGCGTGAGGAACCAACCCGCTGTTGCTGTGCACTATGGCAACACTACATGGTTCCCTGACGATGGTTTTAATTCAAGCTCAGTCATTAAAATGGTAATCAGACCAGCAAAAAAACTGGCAAGGTGTTTGCTTTTGTATATCAAGTGTTTAATGATTAGATTTTGTTGACTGATTTCAAAGGCGGGGATTGTGTGTGTGTGTGTGTGTGTGTGCCCATAGTATACTTGTGTTTGCATGCATCTGTTGTGTTTGTGTGTTTGTGTGTGTGTGTGTGTGTGTGTGTGTGTGTGTGTGTGTGTGTGTGTGTGTGTGTGTGTGTGTGTGTGTGTGTGTGTGTGTGTGTGTGCGAGTGTGTTGCATGTCCAATTTGCATGTTGAGCTTAAATTTTAAATTGTATAAACATATTTTCACATGTATTGCATTTACAGTTCACATGTTAACATCACCTTTTTACATGTGAGGAGAATAACATGAGCGAGCGGAAATAAAATATACAATATATACAAAATTATGTGGAAACCCCTTCAAATGAGTGGAATCAGCTATTACGTTTTTTACTGAAGAGCTCAGTGACCGTCATAGGATGCCACCTTTCCAACTAGTCAGTTCGTCAAATTTCTGCCCTGCTAGAGCTGCCCCGGTCAACTGTAACTGCTGTTATTGTGAAGTGGAAACAGCTCAGCCGCGAAGTAGTAGGCCACACAAGATAAAAACATCTGTCCTCGATTGCGACACTCACTATCAAGTTCCAAACTGCCTCTGGAAGCAACATCAGCACAATAACTGTTCATGGGGAGCTTCATGAAATGGGTTTCCATGGCCGAGCAGCCGCACCCAAGCCTAAGATCACCGTGGGCAATGCCAAGCATCGGCTGGACTGGTGTAAAGCTCACCGCCATTGGACTCTGGAGCAGTGGAAATGCGTTCTCTGGAGTGATGAATCACGCTACACCCTCTGGCAGTCCGACAGACGAATATGGGTTTTGCGGATGCCAGGAGAACGCTACCTGCCTGAATGCATAGTGCCAACTGTAAGGTTTGGTGTTGGAGGAATAATGGTCTGGTTTTTCATGGTTCGGGCTAGGCCCCTTAGTTCCATGAAGGCAAATCTTAACGCTACAGCATACAATGGCATTCTAGACAATTCTGTGCATCCAACTTTGTGGCAACAGTTTGGGGAAGGCCCTTTACTGTTTCAGAATGACAACGCCTCTGTGCACAAAGCGTGGTCTATACAGAAATGGTTTGTGGAGAACGGTGTGAAAGAACTTGACTGGCCTACACAGAGCCCTGAACCCATCAAACACCTTTGGGATGAATTGGAACGCTGACTGCGAGCCAGGCCTGATCACCCAACATCAGTGTCCAACCTCACTAATGCTCTTGTGGCTGAATGGAAGCCCATTCAGCCACAAGCAATGTTCTAACATCTAGTGGAAAGCCTCCCCAGAAGAGTGGAGGCTGTTTTAGCAGCAAAGGGGGAACCAACTCCATATTAATGCCCATGATTTTGGAATGAAATGTTCGACGACCAGGTGTCCATATACTTTTGGTCATGTAGTGTACCCCCGAAATTGTCCATACACACAAAAAGCGTATTTCTATCAAATGTTGTGCAAAAATCTGTTTACATCCCTGTTAGTGAGCATTTCTCCTTTGCCAAGATAATCCATTCACCTGACAGGTGTGGCATATCAAGAAGCTGACTAAACAGCACGATCATTACACAGGTGCACCTTGTGTTGGGGACAATAGAAGGCCACTCTAAATTGTGCAGTTTTGTCTCACACAATACAATACCACAGATGTCTCAAGTTTAGAGGGAGCGTGCAATTGGCATGCCGACTGCAGGAATGTCTACCAGAGCTGTTGCCAGAGAATTTAATGGTCATTTCTTTAACTTAAGCTGCATCCAACATCGTTTTAGAGAATTTGGCAGTACGTCCAACCAGCCTCACAACTGCAGACCACGTGTTACCACGCCACCCCAGGACCTCCACATCCTGCTTCTTCACCTGTGGGATCGTCTGAGACCAGCCACCGGGACAGCTGATGTAACTGTGGGTTTGGATAACCAAAGAATTTCTACACAAACTGTCAGAAACCGTCTCTTGGAAGCTCATGTGCGTGTTCGTTGTCCCCACCACGGTCTTGACCTGACTGCAGTTCTGCGTCGTAACCGACTTCAGTGGGCAAAAGCTCACCTTTGATGGAGAAGTGTGCTCTTCACAGACGTATCCCAGTTTTAACTGTACCGGGTAGATGGCAGACAGCGTGTATGGCGTTGTGTGGGAGTGAGCGGTTTGCTGATGTCAGCGTTGTGAACATAGTGCCCCATGGTGGCGGTGAGGTTATGGTATGGGTAGGCATAAGCTACAGACAATGAACACAATTGCATTTTATCAATGACAATTTGAGTGCCCAGAGATACAGTGACGAGATCCTCAGGCCCATTGTCGTTCCATTCATCCGCCGCCATCACCTCATGTAATGATGATAATGCACAGCCACATCTGTACACCATTCCTGGAAGCTGAAAATGTCATAGTTCTTCAATGGTCTGCATACTCACCAAACATGTCACCCATTGAGCAAGTTTGGGATGTTCAGCATCGATGTGTACGACAGAGTGTTTCAGTTCCCGCCAATATCCATCAACTTCGCACAGCCATAGAAGAAGAGTGGGACAACATTCCACAGTCCACAATCAACAGCCCGATAAAATAGATATGCGTCACACTGCATGAGGCAAATGGTGTTCACACCAGATACTGACTGGTTTTCTGATCCATGCCCCTACCTTTTTATGACCAACAGATGCATAACTGTATTCCCAGTATTCCCAGTGAAATCCATAGATTAGGGCCTAATTAATTAATTTCAGTAGACTGATTTCCTTATATGAACTGTAACTCAGTAAAATCGTAGAAATTGTTGCATGTTGCGTTTATATTTTTGGTCAGTGTATAAACTTGTTTTACTCCGATGTTTGTAAACAAAGTACATTGTGGCATTTTGCACCTGCCCTGTGTTTTGTTCTATCTATCTATCTATCTATCTATCTATCTATCTATCTATCTATCTATCTATCTATCTATCTATCTATCTATCTATCTATCTATCTATCTATCTATCTATCTATCTAAACAACCACTGTATAGCGTAAAAACATGGTTAAAACTATAATTTTGATTTCATGGATTTTCAGTCCTTGCATCCATAGCACAATCTATAGATTTGAGAGTGGTTGCATTTCTCCAACCCCATCCCTCAGCCTTTTACTGAAACTGTGGTGGGGAGATAGCGTTAATGTTTCAATGAAGGATTGCTGCTTTAAACACCTTTAATAGAATAATAGTGTTATTATATGGTGCAATCCTCTAATGAGTGAGTTACTTTTGTGCCATCAAGTAAAACTTCTGAATTCGAGAACCAAATTCTTAGTATTGCCAACAAAAATGATGATATTGAAAGCAAAACGTAAACCCAAAAGTTTACAAATTAACATGTAAAACTTCACACATGCCCAAAAACCACTCGTGTCTGACTCGTGAATATTTCAACAACTAACATTAAATAATAATTTACATGAAATGTTTTGTCCACTTGTTTTTTTCATGTGATTTTTTCATGTGTATTTGTAAGGGTGCATGTGTGTGTGTGCATGTCTAGAAGAGAGCATCACATATTCCTGTTATGTGATGGATGAACAGTCCAGAGTGTTATGAATAAATTACCAGGGAGGTACACTACATGGCCATGCTCGTCGAACATCTCATTCCAAAATCATGGGCATTAATATGGAGTTTGTCCCCCCTTTGCTGCTAAAACAGCCTCCACTCTTATGGGAAGGCTTTCCACTAGAACATTGCGGGGACTTGCTTCCGTTCAGCCACAAGAGCATTTGTGAGGTCGGGCACTGATGTTGGGCGATTAGTCCTTGCTCGCAGTCCATGTTCCAATTCATCCCAAAGGTGTTCAATGGGATTGAGGTCAGGGCTCTGTGCAGGCCTGTCAAGTTCCTCCTCCACCAAACTTTACAGTTGGCACTATGCATTGGGGCAGGTAGCGTTCTCATGGCATCCGCCAAACCCAGAACAATCCGTCGGACTGCCAGATGGTGAAGCGTGATTCATCACTCCAGAAAACGCGTTTCCACTGCTCCAGAGTCCAATGGCGGCAAGCTTTACACCACTCCAGTCGATGCTTGGCATTGCACATGGTGATCTTAGGCTTGTGTGCGGCTGCTCGGACATGGAAACCCATTTCATTAAGTTCTTGTGCTGACGTTGCTTCCATAGGCAGTTTGAAACTCGGTAGTGAGTGCTGCAAACGAGGACAAACAATTATTACGCGCTACGCTCTTCAGCACTCGGCAGTCCCGTTCTGTGAGCTTGTGTGGCCTACCACTTTGAAGCTGAGCCGTTGTTGCTCCTAGTCGTTTCCACTTCACAATTACAGCATTTACAGTTGAGCGGGGCAGCTCTAGCAGGGCAGAAATTTGAACAAGGTGGCATCCTATGATGGTGCCACATTGAAAGTCACTGAGCTCTTCAGTACCGGCTATTCTACTGCCAATGTTTGTCTATGGAGATTGCATTGCCCTGTACTCGATTTTATACACCTGTCAGCAACGGGTGTATACATACTTTTGGCCATAAAGTTGTGAGCCATAAAGTTGTGAGGGTTTGGCTGTGGTTAGACCTTACTCCCAAATAAGGGAGTGGTAGGACCACAGCCGAGCCCTCACACCCTATCTAGAGGAAGCAACGATCCTCAATCAGAGACAGCTGTACAGGGTTGTCTGTGATTGGGGATGGTATTTAGGCACCACACACATCCACCTGTGTGTGGGTCATTGTATATTCCTCACGTCACAGTAAGTGTGTTTCTTGTTCATTTCATTCATTGCCTCTTGTTTATATAGTTCGTAACATTTGTTGTTTTATCGTTTAATAAATGATGTCGAACTATCGCTGCGCTGCTCCTTGGTCTCTCTCTACACCCACTCGTGACAAAAGTGTATATGCGGTTGGCAGTGGCAATATTATTATTTTAAAAAATGCACCCCCTTCTTTTCCCCAATCTTGGTTCATCGCTGCAACTCCCCAACGGGCTTGGGAGAGGCGAAAGTGGAGTCGTGCGTCCTCCAAAACATGACCTGCCTTACCGCGCTCCTTAACACCCACCAGCTTAACCGGGAAGCCAGCCGCACCAATGTGTCGGAAGAAACACTGTTCAACTGGCATCTGGGGTCAGCCCGCAGGCACCCGACACAAGGAGTCGCTAGAGCGCAATGAGCCAAGTAAAGCCCCACCGGCCAAACCCTCCCCTAACCCGGACAATGCTGGGCCAATTGTGCGCCGGCCTATGTGACTCCCAACAACGGCCGGTTGTGGCACAGCCCGGGATATGAACCCGGGTCTGTAGTAACACCTCTGTGATGCAGTGCCTTAGACCGCTGCGCCACTCAGGAGTCCCGGATGTGGCAATTTTAGCATGTAAATATTGGTGGGGCAAACAAACATAAAATTGTGGGATACATGCCAGCAAAGCCACAACACAACACAACACTAAACAATACATTAATTGCACTATAACGGTGACAAACGGTGCCCACAAACTGTTAGGGCCTACATAAAGCTGTCCCAACAGCATTCCCAACACCTTACCACTGCTACACCTGGCTATCAGCGGAGCCTTGTCTGGCAGCGAAAGTTCTTTTTTTTTTTTTTTTTCACCTTTATTTAACCAGGTAGGTCAGTTGAGAACAAGTTCTCATTTGCAACTGCGACCTGGCCAAGACAAAGCAAAGCAGTGCGACAAAAACAACACAGAGTTACACAGTAAACAAACATAGTCAAAAACACATTAGAAAAATCTATATACAGAGTGCAAAATGTAGTGCAAAATGCAGTAAGGTTAGGAGGTAGGACAATAAATAGACCATAGTGGTGAAATAAATTACAGATTATCATCATTAACACAGGAATGAAGGATGTGCAAATTATGATGTGCAAATAGATATACTGGAGTGCAAGATTTGTGAAAATAACAAAAATAAATATGGGGATGAGGTAGTAGTGTGGGCTATTTACAGAAGGGCTATATACAGGTGCAGTGATCGATAAGCAGCTTTGACAACTGATGCTTAAAGTTATTGAGGGAGATAGGAACCTCTAGCTTCAATGATTTTTGCAATTCGTTCCAGTCATTGGCAGCAGCGAACTGGAAGGAATGGCGGCCAAAGGAGGTGTTGGCTTTGGGGGTGACCAGTGAGATATACCTTCTGGAGCGCATGCTACGGGTGGGTGTTGCTATAGTGACCAGTGAGCTGAGATAGGGCGGGGATTTACCTAATAAAGACTTATAGATGACCTGGAGCCAGTGGGTTTGGCGACGAATATATAATGAAGGCCAGCCAACGAGAGCATACAGGTCGCAGTGATGGGTAGTGTATGGGGCTTTGGTGACAAAACGGATGGCACTGTGATAGACTACATCCAATTTGCTAAGTAGAGTGTTGAGGGCTAGTTTGTAAATGACATCGCCGAAATCAAGGATCGGTAGGATAGTCAGTTTTACAAGGGCATGTTTGGCAGCATGAGTGAAGGAGGCTTTGATGCGAAGTAGGAAGCCAATTCTGGATTTAATTTTGGATTGGAGATGGTTGATGTGAGTCTGGAAGTTGAGTTTACAGTCTAACCAGATGCCTAGGTATTTGTAGGTGTCCACGTATTCTAATTCGGACCCGTCGAGAGTAGTGATGATAGTCCGGTGGGCGGGTGCTGGCAGCGTTCGATAGAAAAGCATGCACTTAGTTTTACTAGCGTTTAAGAGCAGTTGGAGGCCACGGAAGGAGTGTTGTATGGCATTGAAGCTTGTTTGAAGGTTAGTAAACACAGTGTCCAAAGAGGGGCCAGATGTATACAGAATGGTGTCATCTGCGTAGAGATGGATCAGAGAGTCACCAGCAGCGAGAGCGACATCGTTGATGTATATAGAGAAAAGGGTTGGCCCAAGAATTGAACCCTGTGGCACCCCCATAGAGACTGCCAGAGGATCGGACAATAGGCCCTCCGATTTGACACACTGAACTCTGTCTGCAAAGTTAATTCAGCCTCATTTACTGCCTTTTTTAAAAACATAGCTGATATGCCTGACTTGCTTAAACAAATGGGGTTTCTACTGACAATTGAGATGTACAAGCTATGGCATAAGGCCAAATTATTAGGGTGAGGCACATGGGCTACTAACAGCTTACTACACAACATACACTTAGTATTACTTTCTTAGCTACAGTATACATATCTCCTTGGCATATTACATAATTTATGTAGCAGCATACAAGACATTTTTGGACCTTGTTGTGCTATGCTCACTTGAACAGGAAGGTGGCGCGGCAGACCTTTGTGGGTTTGTAATCAAACTTCAAAGTCTGGCATTCTCTAGATTTATGGTGCGTTCAAGGCAACTGGGAACTCAAAAAAAAAAAGGCTGAATCATGTTGATGTCAGTGATCTACAGGTCGTAGCTCTAGAAAGAGGCCCGAGTTCCGAATTTACAATTCCGAGTTGGATATTTTCCCAGTCATAGCTCGTTTTTCACGAGTTCCAAGTTAACAGTTGTTTTGAGCGAATCATGCAAACAGCATGGCCAATGTTGAATGTTTATCATTTTAAACTAGGAAAAGAGACCCTTAATCTTAGACTTGGGACCACACAGCCACTCCACTGAATATCAATAATTTCTCTTCATTATTTCTCTTCATATGACAAGGATTAAAAAGGATTTGACAGTAGATTGTCGACTTGATTCATGATGATGACTGCTAGCTAAGATTTTGAAAGTATGATGTTGACATAATCAGTCCAATCAAAGCTACTGTAGATGTAACGTGATTTGACGTCATTTTATCTGTGGCCAATGACCTTGAGCTGTCTTGAATGTGCACTTCTAATGTAACTATATGGCAGCACCCAAGGGGCTTGAATTTTCAAGCGCTACCCTTAGACTTGGCGGTAGTGTCAGAACATTGAGCCAATCACAGAATTACTGAGCTAGGCTGAAACACCTGCATTTTAGAGCTGCCTTACTCAAGATAACAAAAAAGAGACCATGTTTGTATGCGGCTTTATTAACTCAATGATATATATATTTTTTTACATTTTTTGCAAACTGATATGTGACAAAATAACAGCCAAAACAGACTCTGCTTCTCTCTTCTTTTTCTCCCTAATGTTTCCTCTCTTTTTGGTTCTTCACCACATTTTCTTGCTCCTTTCTTACTGTCTCCTTTCTATGCCAATAATTTCTTCATCCTCCATCTCTCTCCCTCCCTCTCCTACTTTATTTCACTCTGGCATTTTCCTTCCATCCCTCCCTTCTTGTCTCCCTTCCTTTTTCTCTCTCTCTTCCAAATGATCAATAATTCATTAAGCGCTCTGCCCCCTCTTCTCCTCGGCTGTGTGTTTGTGACAGTGGTGGATCAAAGCACCTTCTACCTTCACAGCGTAGATCAGCGCTCATTGGGCTTTGCCACTGACAGAAAACAACCTGTCGCCCTGCTTCTCTTAAAAAGTAGATAGAAATGAAGTGATCCGTTTCCTTTCCTTTTCACTCCTGTTGTAATACTACAGATGAACGGCACTACTGTCTGGAGACACTGTGTATGTTTGTATATGTATGTATAAGCCAGAGTTTAGGACCGTTTCTAGTGAAATCAACATATTGTAGAATATTGTATTTTATTTTGACCTTTTTTCAGTCATATAAAATACTACATCAGATTGTATGTTATATTGTGGTGTACGAGATTACACGACTTCTGTCTGTCTTCGCTTGTATCATTGCAAGTAATATTTACAGTGTTAGTCAGAGTTTGCTTGTTGCAAGCTACATTGGAAGAAGTAACTGATACAGTACAAATGATGCGTTCCACAAAACAGTGCAAGTGCAGCAGTCTATCTCAGCTTCAAGTTGATCCCTTTGGCCCCAGGAATCCATATATATATATTGACCCTGCCTTGAGCGGAGTATGCTAGAACTTACAGTGGCAGTGCAATGGCAGTGTAGTCTTTCAACCTCATTATAGATGACTGTGTGGTGTGGTAGTCGACAGGCGCACACCTCTTTAGCCGGGGTCTTTTTCACTGGGCTCAGATGCAGTACAGTGTCAGTGTTTTCCACTGACTCCACTGGGCCTTTGCTGAAGATTAATACAATTGTCAGCACAATAATGCTCCTTTCTTCTTTCTGCTATCTTTATTTGTAATTTTTCACTCCCTCTTTCTCCGGCTCAGCCTTGGTCAAGTGCAAGAGCAAGACAGAAAGGGATGCTAGCGAAGCAGTTCCAATGGCAATGAGGGTTGACTTACAATGCAGTGTGAAATGGAGAAATAATGATATACTTTTCTCTCCATCACTTTCCTCTTTCTCGCTCCATGTCCCCTTCTTTTGTTCCCTTTCGTTACTCCCAAAACCAGTTTTCCTTGCCTAAATCTCACCTATCCTACCTATAGTACCCCTACTAACACAACACCGTTCCCATTTGTTCACCCCTCTATAGTATACTAAACCCCCATACCACCTCCCCTCAATCGATCTCTTCACAAACTGTACACTTCATACTACCTCCTTAAACTGCAACTATACACATCATCCTGTCTCAAGCGAGTACGCTAAAACATACAGTGGCAGAGTGGTCTTTCAACCTGATTATAGACGACTCTGTGGTGTGGTAGTCGACACGAACCTCTTATAGCTAGCTGGGCTCACCTCCTCTCTCTCTCCCACCTCTCTCTCCCATAGCCGTGTGTTTGATCCTGGGCTGTATGATCTTTCCGGACGGCTGGGACTCGGAGGTGGTGCGCGACATGTGTGGCGAGGAGACGGGGAAGTACACGCTGGGGAACTGCTCGGTGCGCTGGGCCTACATGCTGGCGATCGTCGGCATCATGGACGCCCTCATCCTCTCCTTCCTGGCCTTCGTGCTGGGCAACCGGCAGAACGACTTCCAGCTGGAGGAGCAGCTTAAAGCAGAACAGAAAGGTGAGGCGTTTTACCAGCAGGACTATATAATAAAGCATTGCCCATTTACCAGATGGGCTAGGTTATTGAGACACCAGTGGCTAATGCTAATTGTTGTCATATATCAAGCAATGCACTGGGTTTACAAAATGCTATGTAGCTATGTCTTAATACAAGTGATGAAATATCAAAACCAGCCCTGTCCTTTTGTATTATTTCATTGAGCATGTAGTGGCTTTGAAATTCGAAATTTAGCAAAAAAATCTCCATGTAGCTAGCTCAACCCATAGCTAGCTACTCTATATATAGAAAAGTATGTCGACACCCCTTCAAATTAGTGGATTCGGCTATTTCAGCTCCACCCGTTGCTGACAGGTGTATAAAATCGAGCATACAGCCATGCAATCTCCATAGACAAACATTGGCAGTAGAATGGCCTTACAACACTCACTACCGAGTTCCAAACTCCCTCTGGAAGCAAAGTCAGCACAATAACTATTCGTCCAGGGGCTTCATTAAATGGGTTTCCATGGCCGAGCAGCCGGACATAAGCCTAAGATCAACATACGCAATACCAAGCGTCGGCAGGAGTGGTGTAAAGCTCGCCTCCATTGGACTCTGAAGAATTGGAATGTGTTCTCTGGAGTGATGAATCACACTTCACCATCTGGCAGTCCGACGGACAAATCTGGGTTTGACGGATGCCAGGAGAACGCTACCTGCCCGAATGCATAGTGCCAACTGTAAAGTTTGGTGGAGGAGGAATAATGGTCTGGGGCTGTTTTTCATGGTTCGGGCTAGGCCCCTTAGTTCCAGTGGGAAATCAACGCTACAGCCTACAATGACATTCTACACGATTCTGTGCTTCGAACTTTGTGGCAACCGTTTGGGGAAGGCCCTTTCCTGTTTTAGCATGACAATGCCCTTGTGCACAAAGCGAGGTCTATACAGAAATGGTTTGTCGAGATCGGTGTGAAAGAACTTAGCTGGCCTGCACAGAGCCCTGACCTCAACCCAATTGAACAACTTTGGGATTAATTGGAATGCCAAATCGCCCAACATCAGTGCCCGACCTCACTAATGCTCTTGTAGCTGAACGTAAGCAAGTCTCTGCAGCAATGTTCCAACATCTAATGGAATGCCTTCCCAGAAGAGTGGAGACTGTTATAGCAGCAAAGGGGGGAACAACTCCATACTAATGCCCATGATTTTGGAATGAGATGTTCGAGCAGTTGTCCACATACTTTGAAAAACTAGATTCAGAATTTTTAAATTCAGAAAGGATGTTTGCGAAAAAGAATCTTTGACACTTCTCTGTTTTCTGAATGACATTCAAATCAGCATTGAAAAAAGGCCCAAGTTTAAATTTGACTTTTGCAATTATGTTAGTACAGCTGAAAACTGTTGTGCTGATTAAAGAAGCAATACAACTTGCCTTCTTTAGACTAGTTGAGTATCTGGAGCATCAGCATTTGTGGGTTCGATTACAGGCTCAAAATAGCCTGAAACAAAGAACCTTCTTCTGAAACTATTGTTGTTCTGAGAAATGAAGGCTATTCCATGCGAGAAATTGCCAAGAAACTGAAGATCTTGTACAACGCTGTGTACTACTCCCTTCACAGAACAGTGCAAACTGGCTCTAACCAGAATAGAAAGAGGAGTGGGAGGCCCCGGTGCACAACTGAGCAAGAGGACAAGTACATTAGAGTGTCTAGTTTGAGAAACAGATGCCTCACAAGTCCTCAACTGGCAGCTTCATTAAATAGTACCCGCAAAACACCAGTCTCAATGTCAACAGTGAAGAGGCGACTCCGGGATTCTGGCCTTCTAGGCAAAGTTGCAAAGAAAAAGCCATATCTCAGACTGGCCAATAAAAATAAAAGATTAAGATGGACAAAAGAACACAGACACTGGACAGAGGAAGGTTGGAAAAAAGTGTTATGAACAGACAAATCTAAGTTTGAGGGTTTCGGATCACAAAGAAGAACATTCGTGAGACGCAGACCAAATGAAAAGATCCTGGAGGAGTGCTTGACGCCATCTGTCAAGCATGGTGGAGGCAATGTGATGGTCTGGGGGTGCTTTGGTGGTGGTAAAGTGGGAGATTTGTACAGGGTAAAAGGGATCTTGAAGAAGGAAGACTATCACTCCATTTTGCAACACCATGCCATACCCTGTGGACGGCTCTTAATTGGAGCCAATTTCCTCCTACAACAGGATAATGACCCAAAGCACAGCTCCAAACTATGCAAGAACTATTTAGGGAAGAAGCAGTCAGCTGGTATTCTGTCTACAATGGAGTGGCCAGCACAGTCACCGGATCTCAACCCTATTGAGCTGTTGTGGGAGTATGTGTCACGATCGGGTGTGTAGAGAGACCAAGGCGCAGCGTAACGATAGTTCGACATGTTTATTGAACTGAACTAACGAACTATACAAAATAACAAATACAATATATAATGAAAGGGAACACACGTAGCACGACACGAGACAACATACGACAATGAACCACGCCAACGGAGTGGAACATAGACATATAAGTAAGATCCCTAATTAGAGGTAATGCATAGCAGCTGCCTCTAATTAGGGATCCCACACACACACACACCAGACAGAAATAGAAATGATAGATCTGCCAGACTCTGACCATAGAAATATAGAGAAGCAAAGCTTCTCTATGGCCAGAGCCTGACAGTACCCCCCCCCAAAGGCGCGGACTCCCGGCCGCAAGAAAAATAAACACAAAAACATGAGGGAAGGGTCAGGGAGGGAAAAACATCAAACATAACCCATCGCCGGTGGCGGTTCCGGCCCCGGCGAAGTGGATGTCTTCCTCCTCATTTCTACTTGGCCCTTACTGGGCACTGGTGTGGTAGGCGACTCAGGCCATTTAAAGGGGCAACCCACCGGTCCTGGAAATGACCATGGTGGGGCAAAAGGCTCAGGCCATGGAGCGGGGCAAATAACCGGGCCAGGACTGGGCACCGGTGTGGCAGGCGACTCCGGCCATATAAAGGGGCAACCCACCGGTCCTGGTAACAACAATGGTTGGGAAAAAATCTCAGGCCATGGAGCGGGGCAAATAACCGGGCCAGGACTGAGCACCGGTGTGGCAGGCGACTCCGGCCATATAAAGGGGCAACCCACCGGTCCTTTAAATAACAATGGTGGGGAAAAATGTTCAGGCCATGGAGCGGGGCAAATAACCGGGCCAGGACTGAGCACCGGTGTGGCAGGCGACTCCGGCCATATAATTATCACGGGAGGCTCCGGGCTGTCGAGCTTCACGGGAGACTCCGGGCTGTCGAGCGTCACGGGAGACTCCGGGCTGTCGAGCGTCACGGGAGGCTCCGGGCTGTCGAGCGTCACGGGAGGCTCCGGGCTGTCGAGCGTCACGGGAGGCTCCGGGCTGTCGAGCGTCACGGGAGGCTCCGGGCTGTCGAGCGTCACGGGAGGCTCCGGGCTGTCGAGCGTCACGAGAGGCTCCGGGCTGTCGAGCGTCACGGGAGGCTCCGGGCTGTCGAGCGTCACGAGAGGCTCCGGGCTGTCGAGCGTCACGGGAGGCTCCGGGCTGTCGAGCGTCACGGGAGGCTCCGGGCTGTCGAGCGTCACGGGAGGCTCCGGGCTGTCGACCGTCACGGGAGGCTCCGGGCTGTCGACCATCACGGGAGGCTCCGGGCTGTCGACCATCACGGGAGGCTCCGGGTTGTCGACCATCACGGGAGGCTCCGGGCTGATGAGGCGCACCGACGGTCTGGTGCGTGTAGCCGGCACTGGAGGTACCTGGCTGGGCACACGCACTGGAGGTCGAGTGCGGGGAGTCGGCACGGGACGTACCAGACTGGAGAGGCGCACTGGAGGCTTGGTGCGTGGAGCCGGTACTGGAGGAACCTGGCTGGGCACACGCACTGGAGGTCGAGTGCGGGGAGTCGGCACGGGACGTACCGGACTGGAGAAGCGCACTGGAGGCCTGGTGCGTGGAGCCGGCACTGGAGGAACCTGCCTGGGCACACACACTGGAGGTCGAGTGCGGGGAGTCGGCACGGGACGTACCAGACTGGAGAGGCGCACTGGAGGCCTGGTGCGTGGAGCCGGTACTGGAGGAACCTGGCTGGGCACACGCACTGGAGGTCGAGTGCGGGGAGTCGGCACGGGACGTACCGGACTAGAGACGCGCACTGGAAGCCTGATGCGTGGAGTCGGCACATGTGGCACAGGACTAATAACACGCACCTCAGGGCTAGTGCGGGGAACAGGCACAGGACGTACCTGACTGGAGACGCGCACTGGTAGCCTGGTGCGTGGAGTCGGCTCATGTGGCACAGGACTAATAACACGCACCTCAGAGCTAGTGCGAGGAGCAGGCACATGACGTACCGGACTGGAGAGGCGCACTGGAGTGTAGCAGACGGCCGGACCCAGACTGGGCACCGGTGGAGCGGACTGCTCTGGCACTGGAGTAGAGCAGACGGCCGGACCCCGACTGGGCACCGGTAAAGCGGACTGCTCTTTCACGGGATTGGAGTAGGCGACTGGACACGGATAATTCCACTCCGACATTTCCTGTTCAACCTCCTCCGCTATCTCCCACATTTCCTCCAGAACATCTCCAAAATGGCTCTCCAAATAATCCTCTTCTTCTGCACTTTGTGCCCCCCATTTATATTTAGGGCACAGTGTATCCCACATGGAGAGTGGTACTGGCGCGTCCTCCTCCTTGCCAGACCATCCCCATAGCCCCCCCCCGAAATTTTCCTGGGGTTGACTACGGGCTCCATTTCCTCTATAACGCCGCTGTCTTCCTTTCTTCCTCTCCGTTGCTCCCGTATAACGCTGCTTGGTCGGGTGGTGGTTCATTCTGTCACGATCGGGTGTGTAGAGAGACCAAGGCGCAGCGTAACGATGTTTATTGAACTGAACTAACGAACTATACAAAATAACAAATACAATATATAATGAAAGGGAACACACGTAGCACGACACGAGACAACATACGACAATGAACCACGCCAACGGAGTGGAACATAGACATATAAGTAAGATCCCTAATTAGAGGTAATGCATAGCAGCTGCCTCTAATTAGGGATCCCACACACACACACACCAGACAGAAATAGAAATGATAGATCTGCCAGACTCTGACCATAGAAATATAGAGAAGCAAAGCTTCTCTATGGCCAGAGCCTGACAGTATGGTACGTAAGAAGTGCCCATCAAGCCAATCGAACTTGTGGTAGGTGCTTCAGGAAGCATGGGGTGAAATCTCTTCAGATTACGTTAACAAATTGACAACTAGAATGCCAAAGGTCTGCAAAGCTGTAATTGCTGCAAATGGAGGATTCCTTGACGAAAGCAAAGTTTGAAGGACACAATTATTATTTCAATTAAAAATCATTATTTCTAACCTTGTCAACGTCTTGACTATATTTCCTATTAATTTTGCTACTCATTTCATGTATGTTTTCATGTAAGTGACCCCAAACCTTTGAACGGTAGTGTAGCTATTTGCGCCTTATGGATTGTGACTGTTGTGGATGGCTGTTCACAAATCTAAATGTGTATTTGAACCCAATAATTGTTGAATTAAAGAATTTTAAGCTGCCTATCAATCTTTGTTTTTGCAACTAGTGGAAAGACAGTGAAAAATGCGCTCTTGCAAAAGCTGCATAGTGTGGATCCCAGTCGATGGAATAAAAGTGGGTATTTTATTGCTCAATCAAATTCATGCTGATAAAAAAAAATCCATAGGCCTAATGGACACATTCTCAAACTCACACACTTTTGATAGACTTAAAGGAGCAATCGGTAGTTGCTACATACATTTTTGGACTAATTCATTATATATATATATCCATTGAATATAACTTAGAAATGCCTCATGAGCTAAGTTCAACTGTCACACCCCATGAGAACCGGAAATATAAGCTTGTTTTTCTCCATTGTTTGTAAACATTGTAAATGTAAACTAACACTGTATAGCCTCATAACGTGGTTAAAACAATCATTTTGATATCCTGGATGGATAGGCATCCATAGTTCTGTCTATTAATCTGAGAGTGGTTACAGGTGAACAATAGACCTATAGCAAATGCAGCCTATGGCATACATTTTTCACATTTAAATAGCACTTTTCAGTAGTGCTCAAAGCATGCCATTCCATGAGCGCAGCATTTATTTCTCAACACCGAATCAATTAGCCCAATCAGTCCTCCATGACAACAAAATCATAAACACCAGAGTAGGGCTGGCTAATAAGTCCTTAGTTTTAGGGTCATGCTCAGGTAAAACAATTAGGCTAATCTATACTTCCATATTTCCAGGTCTTATTCTTGAAGATCAAGGGATATTAAATTAATTGGAATGACTGGAAATCTGATTATATGTAGTACAAAGTGATGGGTTAGAAGTAACTTACATAACCAACCCAGAAAGTAAAATGTAACATCCATATATGGCCAGCTATGTAAACCCTAACATTGATTTATCCGTTCAATTGGTAACATACATGTTTGTCTTCTAATGCCTCTTAAGGGGAAAGTAATCTAATGTAATCAGATTACATTACTGAGTTTGAGTAATCCAAAAGTTAAATTAATGATTAGAATTTTGGACAGGTAATTAGTAACTGTAACAGATTACATTTAGAAGGTAATCTACCCAACCCTGAACACCGCAGGGGGAACCCTACACCATACTTCACCAGTTCAGGACTGTTTTTCTTGTAGTTTGCACAGTCAGAGCTGGTTCTCCTGCTTGTTTGACTTGAAAATGGTGATGTTGATGGGGATGGAGGTTTAAGCTTCAGGCGACACATGTTCATAAATATTTGATCTTGCATTTCAGTTTCTCTGAAACGCATTGTGGCGTCGGGTGCGTTACATCATCCAGGTTTTCAATCATCTACCCACTGTTCCCTTTATACAATCTCAGTGTATGAAATATTTCTATGTGTGCTGTCTAAGGGTTGCATAACAAGACAACGCTGCTTTATCTAGATTCGTTGTGTCTGTATGTTTGTACGATTTACCATTAATAACGTTAGCGTCGTGATGAGGGATGTTGCAGCATGATCAGAGGTAGGAAAAGACGGAGAGCGTGTCGAGCTTCCTTAAAAAATATATTTAAACCCCCCCCCAATTCCTTCATAGCCCTCTGATTCTATTGAGGAAGTTTCCATGGTTACGTGTCAGATTCAAGCAGGATAAGGCTGCAGTTGCTCTCTCTCCCCAGCGACTCGGCACTCTGCAGCGGTGCCTGCTTTCCTTCCTTCCTCCCCCTCTCTCCCTCTCTCTCTCTCTCTCTCTCTCTCTCTCTCACACATATATTTTTCAATATTCCTCCAATCATTCCTACTCGATTCTCCCCCTCTCGATTAATGTCTTTCTTTCCTCCCCGTCTCTCTCTCTCCCCATCATCCCTCCTCTGGATGCTCATTTTCAACAGGTTTAAGGAGGGGGTTAAATGAGGTGGGAGGGGGTAAATGGGGTCTGAGGGGGTGGGGGGCAAGACAGAAGGGATGGAGGGTTGGGGGGCTCTGGGATAGCACAAGATGAGGTGGGGGGGCTGGGGGGGTGCAGTGTGTGTGTGGAGGGGGTGTTAAGGCATCTGTAGATGCCTGAGGATCGGTGTTGCGTCAACAACAAAAGCTTGTGGCATTGTGCCAGAACTCCTCTGGCGTTATTTGTTTTTGCCTTAATCCACTCTGCTGTTGCCCCATCTGGATTTATTTATTCTTCTTCTTCATCAGATAAAATAGCTTCAGTCACAGCGTCATGGTTCGTTTCATTGCGATATGACTGCTTCGTCTTTTCTCTCAGTCATAAAAATATGACGCCCTGGAATGCAATTAGAAAAAACGATTTATACAGATAATTATAAAAATAAGCCTAAATAATATATTTTTTAAACCACTTTTTTGTTTGAATAAGATACGATGGAGCATCGAAAGGCAGATGTGGACTTGTTTGTGTGTTGGGAGCCGTGCTCGTGTCTGATGGATTTCCAGCTACATTTTTCCAAGGGTTTCCCTCCCCTGCTTCCTGCTCCAGACCTCCCACTGGTTCTCACCGCAGGAGGCCAGAATTTGGATAGAATTCCAACGGAACTGCAAATCCTATTTGAGCCAGCCAAGAGGAATAGTCTTATTCAACAATCCTTAGGGATAAACAGTTGGTTTAACCTGCGATAGAAGGAAAATACACTATACTTAATACATTTCTATGCAGAATTAGATTTTTTTCACCTTTTGATATTATCACATTGAACTAGTCTCTATTTGACACTAGGCTCGTACAATAGTAGTACTGTATAAAGACAACAGTGATGATTTAGTAAATTACTCTACATACAGACTACCAAACATGTATAAGCTCTGTATAATAATACACATAAATGTTAATAAATGCAATGCAGGGGCGGATTTAGCAATTTGGCGTCCTGTTTCAAAATGCTGTTGAGGGGCCCCCCTACCCCCCAAAATGGACACTTTCCTATGGACATTACCTGCTATGATTATTATTATCCCATAATTAAAAATATCTATTTCATGTACAGTATGTTTTTAATTTCAGGTAAAGTATTAAATATATAGGCCAGGGATGGGCAACTGGCGGCCCAGGGGTCCCCTTTTTGTAGGCCTGAAGATCCCAAAAATATATACACTCAGTGGACAGTTTATTAGGTACTGGGTCGGACCCCTTTGACTCCAGAACAGCCTGAATTCTTCGGGGTATGAATTCACAATGGCATCATGTAGTTGCTGCAGATTGGACGGAGGTACACCACCGCCACCAGCCTGTACTGTTATCACCAGGCAGGATGGGTCCAAATACTGACTCTGCATGACACAACAGAAACCGGGATTCGTCGGACCAGGAGATGTTTTTCCACTCCTCAATTGTCCAATGTTGGTGACCACGTGCCCACTAGAGCCGATTCTTCTTGTTTTTCTGGTGTGGTTCTCCATTTTCATGAACGGGGTGGTGTACATAATAAACTGCCTTCACAAAGTATTCATACCCCTTTACTTTTTAACATTTTGTTGTGTAACAGCCTGAATCAAAAATTGATTAAATTGAGATTTTTTTGTTGGTCACTGGCCTACACAGAATACCTCATAATGTCAAAGTGGAATTATGTTTTTCAATATTTTGACAAATTATGAAAAGCTGAAATGTCTTGTGTCAATAAGTATGCAACCCCTTTGTTATGACAAGCCTAAATAAGTTAAGGAGTAAAAGTTTGGAAGTCCGGGGGGAAGCGGAGAGAACAGGCCGTGGCTCGGGTGGCTGAGGTCCTTGACTTCTTGGCCTTCCTGCGACACCTGGTGTTGTAGGTGTCCTGGAGGGACACCCTCTGTAGAGCTCTGTAGAGCTTTGCGGTCAGCAGCGGTGGAGTGGCCATACCAGGCTGTGATGCAGCCCAACAGTATGCTCTCGATGGTGCTCCTGTAGAACACTTTGAGGACCCTCGGGAACAGGCCAAATTTCTTCAGCCTCCTTTTCTTCAGTGCCGATCTCACTAATGCTCTTGTGGCTGAATAGAAGCAAGTCCCCGCAGCAACATTCCAACATCTAGTGAAAAGCCTTCCACGAAACGTGGAGGCTGTTATAGCAGCAAAGGGGGGACTAACTCCATATTAATGCCCATGATTTTGGAATGAGATGTTTGCCGAGCAGGTGTCCACATACTTTTGTGTATATACACACCATACTGTACACACTGAGTGTACAAAACATTAAGAACTTCCTAACATTGAGTTGCAACCCCACCCCCTCTTTTGCCCGTCGGAGCATGGACTCTACATGGTGTTGAAAGCGTTCCACACTGATGCTCGCCCATGCTCACTCCAATGCTTCCCACAGTTGTGTTAAGTTGGCTGGATGTCCTTTGGGTGATGGACCATTCTTGATACACACGAGAAACTGTTGAGTGTGAAAAACCCAGCAGCGTTGCAGTTCTTGACACAAACCGGTGTGCCTGGCACCTACTGCCATACCCCGTTCAAAGGCACTTAAATATTTTGTCTTACCCATTCACCCTCTGAATGGCACACATACTGTATACACACTTAATTTCTCAATTGTCTCAAGGAATGAAAATCTTTCTTCAACCTGTCTCCTCCCCGTCATCTACATTGATTGAAGTGAATTTAAAAAGTGACATCAATAAGGGATCATAGCTTTCAGCTGGATTCACCTGGTCAGTCTATGTCATGGAAAGAGCAGGTGTTGTTAATGGTTTGTACATATATTGTGTGTGTGTATATATATATATCTTATGGCTCAACTTACTGTTGAGAGTCACTCAATTAGCCAATTTTAGATGGTGTTGCAACCAGCTTTCTAAGCATGTAGTAATCATGGTTGAATTACCAACCGGGGGCCCCCATTGATTTTGTTAGTCACTTTCACTCAGATATCATATTAAAAACTGCAAACATTTCTCTCCACCCTACGGCAATATTTCTAGAATTGCAGGAAATTTGATGTAAAGCTGCTAATTTTTCACTCTGCCCCTTGGCAAACTGAGTAGATTTGCATGAAATTAGATTTATAATAGCAATATCTTCTCTCCACCCCATGGCAAAATGTGTAGATATGCAACACATTTGCAACATTTTCTCTATGCCCCATGGCAAAATGTGTAGAATTGCAGGAAATTAACTCTAAATCTTGTTTTGCTTGCAAGGTGGGGGAAACTACATTTAGCTGCATAGATGTGCTTATGCAGACGTGCAAGCCACTGCGGCCCCCGATGATGAGATTTTCTGTGACCCCCCACCCCCATCAAAGTTGCCCATCCCTGATATAGGCCATATAAAGTAGTTTTTAACACATTTGCGTACAAAAATCTGTCAGTGGGCAGCTGGTGCCCGTTTCCATTGAAACCACTGAATGGTAAAGGGAGGAAGACCATGATAGATAGATAGATAGATAGATAGATAGATAGATAGATAGATAGATAGATAGATAGATAGATAGATAGATAGATAGATAGATAGATAGATAGATAGATAGATAGATAGATAGATAGATAGATAGATAGATAGATAGATAGATAGATAGATAGATAGATAGATAGATAGATAGATAGATAGATAGATAGATAGATAGATAGATAGATCAAGCAACTTTGTCAAGCAACAAAACATAGGGCAAGTGCAAAATGCCAGAACGAAAATACACAAAAGACAGATACACGATACATGATAGAGTGCAAAAAAGCTATAAAAAGACATTGCATAGTATGGCTGAATATGTACACTATACATTGGTGGATGGTTAACTATACAGTCGTGGTCAAAAGTTTTGAGAATGACACAAGTATTGGTCTCCACAAAGTTTGGCAATTTGCATATAATCCAGAATGTCATGAAGAGTGACCTCTTTGCCATGAAAATGAACTTAATCCCCCAAAAACATTTCCACTGCATTTCAGCCCTGCCACAAAAGGACCAGCTGCCATCATGTCAGTGATTGTCTCGTTAACACAGGTGAGAGTGTTGACGAGGACAAGGCTGGAGATCACTCTGTCATGCTGATTGAGTAAGAATAACAGACTGGAAGGTTTAAAAGGAGGGTGGTGCTTGAAATCATTGTTCTTCCTCTGTCAACCATGGTTACCTGCAAGGAAACACGTGCCGTCATCATTGCTTTGCACAAAAAGGGCTTCACAGCAAGGATATTGCTGCTAGTAAGATTGCACCTAAATCAACCATTTATCGGATCATCAAGAACTTCAAGGAGAGAGGTCAATTGTTGTGAAGAAGGTGTCAGGGCGCCCAAGAAAGTCCAGCAAGTGCCAGGACCGTCTCCTAAAGTTGATTCAGCTGCGGGATCGGGGCACCACCAGTGCAGAGCTTGCTCAGGAATGGCAGCAAGCAGGTGTGAGTGCATCTGCACGCACAGTGAGGCGAAGACTTTTGGAGGATGGCCTGGTGTCAAGAAGGGCAGCAAAGAAGCCACTTCTCTCCAGGAAAAACATCAGGGACAGACTGATATTCTGCAAAAGGTACAGGGATTGGACTGCTGAGGACTGGGGTAGAGTCATTTTCTCTGATGAATCCCCTTTCTGATTGTTTGGGCCATTTGGAAAACACCTTGTCCGGAGAAGACAAGGTGAGCGCTACCATCAGTCCTGTGTCATGCCAACAGTAAAGCATCCTCAGACCATTCATGTGTAGGGTTGCTTCTCAGCCAAGGGAGTGGGCTCACTCACAATTTTGCCTAAGAACACAGCCATGAATAAAGAATGGTACCAACACATCCTCCGAGAGCAACTTTTCCCAACCATCCAAGAACAGTTTGGTGATGACCAATGCCTTTTCCAGCATGACGGAGCACCTTGCCACAAGGCAAAAGTGATAACTAAGTGGCTTGGGGAACAAAACAACGACATTTTGGGTCCATGGCTGGGAAACTCCCCAGACCTTAATCCCATTGAGAACTTGTGGTCGATCCTCAAGAGGCGGGTGGACAAACAAAAACCCACAACTTCTGACAAACTCCAAGCATTGATTATGCAAAAATGGCCTGCCATCAGTCAGGATGTGGCCCAGAAGTTAATCGACAGCATGCCAGGGTGGATTGCAGAGGTCTTGAAAAAGAAGGGTCAACACTGCAAATATTGACTCTTTGCATAAACTGAATGTCATTGTCAATGAAAGCCTTTGACACTTATGGAATACTTGTAATTATAATTCAGTGTACCATAGTAACTACTGACATAAAGATCTAAGAACACTGAAGCAGCAAACTTTGTGGAGACCAATACTTGTGTCATTCTCAAAACTTTTGACCACGACTGTAATATACAGGTCGATGGCAGAGAAATACTTCAATAGCTAAAAATGCGTATGATATGAGTGAGGGTAATAATAGTTTACTTAATAGACATGCTGGTTAAATGAACAGGTAAGTGAATATTTTGCATGGTTAAATTAACTGTACAGGTAAATATACAGTTACATTTACAGGTAAGTGAATATTAGCATGGTTACATTAACTGTACAGGTAAATGACAGGAAGAGATACTTAAATAGCAAAAATGTGTGTATGATATAATTTGGGGTAATAATAGTAATTCCCTTAAAATACAGTCCTTAGTGCGCAGGGTTTAATTACAGATAACTGCACGTATTGCACATTCGATATACTAAAAGCAATGCAAAAGGATACAACTGACAGGATACTAATATGCATTCCTGAGTGAATGACTACGTAAGTTAAGTCCAAGAATCACATGCAATATTGCACGTGATATGGTATAACAACTGTACATGAGTATGTATATACAGACCTGAATGAATAAATAAGTCTTGAGTGAATGAGTGATTGCAGACCAGAGTTACTCACAGATGGATGCAACAATTGTTAAACTAGGTCCTAACACCCCAACAGTTCCAGGTCTGTGTTGCCGACGGCACGGCACCCCGGTGAGGCATTAAATAGTCTAAGGACCTCCTGTAGAGCTCTCTGGCACACTGTAGTGGGATCAGTCTGTGACTGAAGGTGCTCCTCTGCGTCATAACCATGGCATGCAGAGGGTGGGTGACGTTGTCCATGATGGCCAGCAGTTTGGCCAGGATCTGTCTCTCCGCCACCTCCTCTAGAGTGTCCAGGCTCATCCCCAGGACAGAGCTAGCCTTCCTGATCAGCTTATTTACCCGAGAAGCATCCCTGGCTTTTATGTTGGCTCCCCAGCGCACCACTGCAAAAAAGATGGCACTGGCACCACAGACTGGTAGAAGGTATGCAGTAGTTTACTGCACATGTTGAAGGACCTGAGCCTCCTCAGAAAGTAAGACTCCGTGCCTATGTCAAGAACAGTAGGCTGTTTTTCCTTTCTCTGTCTTTCTGTTTTAAAAAGGGTGTTTCTTGATGAGGTATAAAGGTCCAATGCAGCCGTTCAAAAAAAATGCAATATCAATTAATTTCTGAGTAACAAAAATTGCTTCTTAGCAAAGAGCAGTTTCTAAAGCAAAAATGTTACTCGGACTGTCTGGGAGTGGTCTGAGTGGGGAGGCTGAAAACTATCTGTTTATGGCAGAGAGGTTTGGAACTCTCTTTCTTATTGGTCTATTAACTAATATTCTGGCTGGTGGTGTAACCAACTCCATCCCATCTTTTCAAACAGCTCTTACACTAAAAGGGCATTATTATCATTTTCACAATTTCACAGTATTATTCCAACCTCATAGTGTGTAAATATAAAACACAGGAAAATCACATTTTTGACTGTGCTGGGCTTTTAAAGGTTATGTTTTTTTGAATCAAACTATATGTGTGATGACATTTTAAAACATTTGATGAAATTAGAAAAATTATTAGCTAGAATATACATGTGCAGTCAAAACCATTTCTGCCTGTTCCCATCAATCCTACTAAAGGAGGTTGACTCAAAACAATTCTCCTTCTGTCTTCACAGATTTTGCAGTGTCCAGGGTAAGTTCAACCATTATTATATGGCTTTTTTGTGTGCCTTGTGGTGTGTTGTGGTTGTAAGGCTTGTGCGCCGGCAGGTGTGTGATGTGTACTAATGATGTGCAGGTTGACTCATAACCCGCAGTCCTCTCTGTTATATCCGCGGGGCAGTTTTATGGTCATTAAATATTGTGTGGATGAAGGGATTGCGAGGGGTGGGCGGGTTGAATTAATAGAAAACAATGTGTAAAAAAATGCATAAATGTATAATTCTTGTGCAATTTATATCTATAGGCTACATTGAGATTTTTCTTTACAAAACATTAAGAACACCTTCCTAATATTGAGTTGCACCCCCCCTCCACTTTTGCCCTTAGATCAGCCTCAATTCGTCGGGGCATGGACTCTACAAGGTGTTGAAAGCATTCCACAGGGTTGCTGGCCCATATTGATTCCAATGCTTCCCACAGTTGTGTCTAGTTGGCTGGATGTCCTTTGGGTGGTGGACCATTCTTGATACACACAGGAAACTGTTGAGCGTGAAAAACCCAGCAGCGTTGCAGTTCTTGACACAAACCGGTGTGCCTGGCACCTACTAATATACCCCATTCAAAGGCACTTAAATCTTTTGTCTTACCCATTCACCCTCTGAATGGCACACATACACAATCCATGTCTCAATTGTCTCATCCAAGGCTTAAAAATATTTATTTAATTAACTAGGCAAGTCAGTTATGAACATTTTTATTTACAATGACGGCCTACCTACAGGGTCAGCCATAGTAGTACGGCACCCCTGGAGCAAATTAGGGTTAAGTGCCTTGCTCAATGTCACATCGACAGGTTTTTCACCTTGTTGGCTCGGGTATTCAAACCAGCGACCTTTCGGTTACTGGCCCAACGCTCTAACCGCTACCTGCTACCTGCCACCCTAAAGAAGCTACATGTATCAAATTATAGACAAGTTGATTAACAAATAGCCTACCAAAGTGTTGAAAATGCAGAAACATCTCTAAATCAGGCAACAACAAAAAAATCCTGCACCCCCTGTCAATTTTTTTTTCTATATTAACGGGTTAGGGTCAGGTGCGGCCTCAGATTTTCACTTTATCACAAATAAAGTGGTTGCGGATGGGTTATTAGCAATTGTGTGCTGGTGCGGGTGAACAAACAGCTGACCCGCGCACCACTAGTTTGTACCAGTGGAGGCTGGTGGGAGGAGCTATAGGAGGACTCATTGTAATGGCTGGAATGAAATAGGAGTCAAACATGTGGTTTCCAAATGCTTGATGTGTTTGATACCTTTCCATTGATTCCATTCCAGCCATTACAATGAGTCCGTCCTTCTATAGTTCCTCCCACCAGCCTCTTCTGGTGTTTACAGTGACCTCTGCTGTCCCGCCCCCACCCCCTGCTTCAGCCTGTGTGTGTGTGTGTGTGTGTGTGTGTGTGTGTGTGTGTGTGTGTGTGTGTGTGTGTGTGTGTGTGTGTGTGTGTGTGTGTGTGTGTGTGTGTGTGTGTGTGTGTGTGTGTGTGTGTGTGTGTGTGTGTGTGTGTGTGTGTGTTACTGCCTCTGCTAACCCAACCTGGTGTTATGTCGGTTGTCTTACCCCTCAGCGTTCCACTCGTCCCTGAGAGATGATCACATGTGCAAGCCTCGCTAAGTGATATTCCACAGGGATTTCAGTCCTCTCTCATCCCCCCTGGAGGGGACAGGGGAGTGGAGAGAGGGGGGAAAGAGAGGGTAGTGGAAAACAAAGGTGGTAGCATGTTGTATTAAAAGATCCCGGGGCAGAATGCACTCCCACAGGAGCGAGGCATACCGCGAGTGGAGAGGAGCCGTCAAGTCGAGCTACTCATATCACTGAGCCTCTGTCTGCAGGAGAAGCTACAGGACCTGGGGCTAGTGTGTAGCCACTCTGATTCAGATCTGGGAAGAAAGAGAGAAAGAGAGCAGAGGAAAATGCTAGCCTAATTATGAGTGGAGCAGTCTTAAAAAAAACAAGTGCTCACAAAACAAATATGATGTGAGCACCAGCACCGGGGCCCATGAAAAATGAATTGTTAAAAGCACTAGTAGTGACGCTTATAGGGAAAAACATGTCCGCCTCTTTGTATTCCACAGAAAATAAGCTGCTGCGATAACTTTTAATGTGCTGGGAGAAAAAAAATCTGCTTATGTCTTAAATATCTCGCAATGAAAAGTAATTGTACCTTGAATATGTGAATATTTAATGTCAGGGGTATTTTAAGAACCGTTTTCAGCATTTTAAGTGTCTGTTCACTTGATCTGGAAGAAGGCTCATTCTTGGTTAAGGAGGAGGAGGAGGGAAGGTTATCATTGTTCAAGGAGAGATAATAACCTCAAAGTAGAGTCGTCTATTAGACGAGTGTAGAAATGAACCACAGTAGATTGTGTGACTACCTTGAAAATGCTGACTTATACCTTCAATCGATAGAAATGGGCCAAATTGAACCCTGAGGCCTTTTTATTTTCACATAGGAGGAGACAACTGTGCTTGTCAGGTGGTGAAAGTAATGTCAGCATACAATATGGATAGAGCCGGAGGGCTGGTATTTAATATACAGTAGTGAGCTGATTACACTGCTCTACAAATACACTTCGGAGGTCATTTTTAATGCAATGTCCATCATTTTAGTCAGTAGTACGGTATCCATATTAGGAAGTCGTGAGGGAGTTTTGTCTAAGAACTGACGACTTCCTAATATGGATAACGCACAGCCCACCTATAGGTTAATGTGCGCATGTCATTTTCACTGGGGCCGCAGTAAGAAAAACTAAATTATAATTTTGAGGCTATAGAGGTAGGCTAGTTTTTCCAATGAATCATCCAATAACATCTAAAGGTCAACCAAAGGTTGGCTATGTTTTTGCGCTTTTATTAGATTTTGAACCTCATCGCTATAATAGTTTACTATAAATATGTACATTTTCTTTTTTTATTTAGTGCTAGTGATGTGACAAAAGTAATTGCGTGTGGTAGACAATAGTAGTACTTATTGTTGTCGTGACGATTCACAGGGCTAACGCTATGTTCCTCCCCTCCAGCATCTCCACCTTGGCTCCACCCTCAGGATGGACGGAGTAAGACCAATCAGCTTCCCCCATTCAATCATTGGGGAATATGACCATGTCAATGAGCCAATGTGCTTGTGACTTACCCTAGCATTCACCTGGAACCTGTTTGTAGCTGTTTCGGATGTCTTGACGTGACTGCTTCTGTTTGTAATAAGTAGTACTGGTGTTTTGTGCACTCCTTCCCCAGACCTCTCCTCATATTTCCTGTGCGTGATGCTACTATATTAAAGGCATCAATTAGCTT
This sequence comes from Thymallus thymallus, assembly GCA_023634145.1. NCBI lineage: Eukaryota > Metazoa > Chordata > Actinopteri > Salmoniformes > Salmonidae > Thymallus > Thymallus thymallus. The sequence continues at coordinate 24,033,056 of CM042409.1, read as the reverse complement.
GTCTAAAATAAGTCAGCAAAATAGACATCTAGACTATGTTCATATTCACTATGTTCATATTCTCTTCTTGATATAGACAGGTGATGCGATTTTTGTCATCACCACATCAGACATCTTGACATTGTTTTCTAGATATTTTCTCAAACCTGCTATAGACAAGTTGATAACTGTTGATAAATGATCATTATCTCAGTGAATCAGCACTTTTGTAGATAATACAATTAATCAACATAGCTTTGCACATGCCTTCCAAATGAGTTGGAAGGCACTTAGAGATCTCCCCATAAATCGGGAGGAAGAACTCATGTGCCGGGCAAGCAGCCCAACCTACAGTTGAATTCGGAAGTTTACATACACCTTAGCCAAATACATTTAAACTCAGTTTTTCACAATTCCAGACATTTAATCCTAATAAAAATTATTTCCTCACATTACCAGTGGGTCAGAAGTTTACATACACTCAATTAGTATTTGGTAGCATTGCCTTTAAATTGTTTAACTTGGGTCAAACGTTTCGGGTGAAATAGTGAAATAATCTGTCTGTAAACAATTGTTGGAAGAATGACTTGTCATGCATAAAGTAGATGTCCTAACAGACTTGCCAAAACTATAGTTTGTTAACATGAAATCTGTGGAGTGGTTGAAAAATTAGTTTTAATGACTTCAACCTAAGTGTATGTAAACTTCTGACTTCAACTGTATGTGTAGAGAGGGGGGTGAAGAGAGGGGGAAGCTGGAGGTGGGAGTTGGGGGTGAGGTATAGTGTAGTGTTCCAGGTTGCGCCTTAGCACTCCACGGTATGTTTCTAAAGTGGGGGAGGAATGCGATTAATTAATTCAGTCTGGTGCCTCAGCCGTCCTGGCCCCCAGCCAAATGTGACACCTGCTTGGGTGGCAGAGGTAGAGCGGGGCTCTTAAACAGATTAATAACACTGTAATCCATTTTCTCCTCCATCCACCTATTTATCCTCAGCCCCCGCCCCTGATTGATTCACTTTTGGCGTAATCCGATTTTTATTAAATTGGAGGATGAGTCATCCTGCCAAAGTTCTACAGCTATTATTATCCCCGCCAAGCACGCTGAGTCGCAAACAGGAAGTTAATGTAGTCTCAGGTCCAAGTGGACTAACGATATGGGGTTAGGGCAGGATGTGACACGCGATGGGGTTTTGGCTTGATTATTTGACTTGTTGTACTTTGATAGTCCTCGTTAGGCAACGTAGCCGTTTTGTACAGAACGTTAATGGCCGTTGTGCTTGAAAACGTCAGCTGGGTTTCTGTGTGTTCTGCAAAGCGTCAAGGACAAAACAAGTCAACCACAAGCACATTTTGTGTATCCAAACACTATTTTTAAAACCAGGCAAAAAGACAATAATAGCATGTAAACAAGGAGAGCAGATGCACGTTCTGAGGCACATCAAGTTTTGTTTTATGCTGTAAATATAAATATATACAGTAGGCCTATATCAAACATAATGAAAAGTTATATACAAGATAGTCCCATACAAAAACATAATGAAATGTTGTTTTTAGGGATTTGGTCTGAAATGTCAGAGAAAATGTTATCAGTGACCTTTAAATGGTATTGGATTTGTATGCTTTTTTGTTTCTTTCATATTCCACACAGCGGTTACTGACAGTGACTCATGTTTCATGCCCCTTGTGCTGCTCCTTTCACGTCCACGATGACATACCATATCCGTTGGATAAAATGAAATTATTTGACAGGATTATAAAAAATTATGATAATTGCCACTAGAGGAATCAAGTAATTTGTTTTCTGTTAAAGCAGGAATCCACTACCCGTGGCCAACCCCCTGCTTGCTTATTACTGTTACTGTCTGCCCCAGCACCTTTGTTATTGCTTTTGTTTCACCATGGTGCTGGGATGGACAGTAATACTAATAACTGAGCACACAACACAAGCAGCGGGGTGGCCGCTGGGGCGGCAGTGGGTAGTGAAATCGGGCATGAATTATCCAAAACCCATAATGTGAACCTTTGTGTCACTCCCCTTATTCCAGACCAGATCCATCCCTGCTACTTCCTTGTTCCTCTCCCGTTCTCTCTTTCCTCCATGTGTTGCCTTACTTCCTGGAGTCCACTCTTACCTTTCTCTTAACTTTTCTTTTTTTTCACAGATTGAAATCCGAGAGACCAAGGATCCACGATACGGAGTCCAACGGTTCCACTGAGCATCCCCCTCCCCAACCGTTTCAGACCCTCTTCCTCCTCCTCCTCCTCTCCATCTACTCTGCTCATTCGCCCCCAAAGACCCCAGCTCTTCAGGTCCAACCACTGGTGTCGGAGTGGAGGCTCCATCCAGCTGTTGGTAAAATAGAACTGAAATGGAAGATATTCAAAAAGAGAAACTAAATGTCTGTTTGAAGAGAAATACGATAAAAAGGAATAATATGATCAGCTTTATAAAACTCTGGGAAAATAATTAATGATATACAGTATTAATTAATACTCACATAATATTACTATAACAAAGGTAATGAAGTTAATGATAATGATAATGCTTGCGGCAGGCATATTCTATGAAAATCTACATATTTTTATTCAGAATGGAAAATGAGTAATTTCCAGCTTTAAAAATAACCATTAAGAAGTGCATTTGTACAAGTGGGTGCTACTTCTGAGATATCTAATAAAATAAGAAAAAAAGGAACAAAAAAACACAAACAAAAATTTTGTACAGCGACAATAATTTTGAAGACCATCGTTTTTCTGACAGATGTTCAACTTCCCCCTTTTTGTACATGATGTCTGGTCCCAGGAAATACAAAAGAAAAGGAAGACACGTGTAAATACTTCTAGCATTTATTACCCAATAATTATCTTCCCTCAAAACCCTTTGGAATGGCAACCCCTTTCTGATCATGGATTATGTGCACCATTTCTTCACTTCCCGTGTAATTTGATCTACCCACATCCCTGAACCAGAAAAGCCAACAGGAGCAACGACAGTGGTAATGATGGACCAAATTAATTGACAGTCATTGAAAAGAAAATACTTTACTGTTCTCAACTCTTTCAATCTTTATAATTTCAATCAAAATCCTGCATGCTGCATCTAACTCACAAAAAAGGCTTCTGATAGAACCAAAAAGGGTTCTATCGCTTGCTTCATATATGGAACCTCTAAAAGTTCTATATGAAACCCTTTTATAGGGTTATTTGGCTGAACCAAAATTGGTTCCATATAGAACCCTGTATGGTGCCATTTATGAATTATGGCTAATACCAATAAATGGCAATATTTTTTGCTAAGAATATAACTTAATAAACAATTAAATAATGGAGAAAAGAATACCAGCATAGTTTTGAGATTTCATTGTCAATATATACAAACATAGTTTGGAAATATGCACTGGTGGCCAAGTAGGCATCTGTTTGTTTGAATGATGGCCCATGTCAATCTTTGTACCAACTCTGGCTGACTTCGTTATGGAACAGTACAGTAAGGGTTGTTTCCTAGACTGGTTCCTGAGAAGAAGAAAAAGGAGCAAAAACATGAGTTAATCTGACTAAATAAATTCTATGCAGACATATAATTACTATGATGTAGAAGAACAACTTACAGAGTTGTTGTCAGTAGCAGCCGAAAGAGATCCTCTGCCTCTGATAGTTGGGTTACTGCTAGACTGAGTAAAACATAGATATAGTGTGTTAAAAGTCATGATTAACTAGGCTATTGAATCACCAAGACATATAATTCATTTTAAATCATTTAGATGCATACCTCCTCAGTCAGCCCACTGCCCAGCACGTGCATTCAACAGAGGTCAGTAACAGTCTTCTAATGGCTTCATGAAACATAGTCCCCTCATCTGACTCCACAGTGAAATACTGAAATAAAAATAACAATTAGCCAGTAGCCAATGTCAGCCTGGGTCTGTAGCTCTATTTGACATATTAAATAATAAGAGTTACTAATAACTGAGCTAGCTAGCTTGTAAAGTGTCTAATTATACTAGGCTAATTCCCTAGCAAAGTTAGCTAGCTACAATGGTGCTCAAATTCGAATACAACTTTATCTATCTAGCATAGCTATAGTTTATCATATGACTTTGGTGTAATATATTTTAATTAAATAATCAACTTTGTTTACCTTAATAAATGGAAAAATAACATGCTTATTGGTAGGCTATTTGCAAGTTTAACCACCATCCTGCTGGAATGGCAGTTGGTTTTTGAATCCGAATGGCAGTTAAAATTTGAATAGACCAAAAGGTTCTACATAGAACCCCTTTTTTATCTAAAAGTGTATTATTTTATTAAAAACATTATTTCCTCTTGCTTTTATCTAGAAATTAGTTTGCAACAGCACATATTTGTATGAACCTTGCTGTTTGCCACTCCAACCTGGGAAACAATGTTGCAAAATGCAAATAGAAAATGTAAAGGTGTCGGATGTCAGCTAGCCATTTTTCTGACCAGGCAAAATCATAGCAGCATCATTAATATGGATATAAATGTCAATGCAAAACAGCTAAAACAAATGAAAAGTGAGCTAGTTAGCTGCCATTTCAGAGGTCGATGTGATTGTGCTAGCTTTTGTTAGCTGTTGTTTGCTAAAATTCACATTACACTCTGGGGTAGGGATAGAACCCTCAAGGTTCTTTGCCTTTACTGGGTATATATATAACTTTTTATTGTCCAAAGAAGCATAAGGTTCTATATAGAACCCCAAATAACCCTTTTTTCTAAGAGTGCAGGCTTGCAAAGAAAGGTTTACAGTACTCTTTGCTCCAGAGGAAACCAGCTCCATGCTCTAGACACAACAAGCTTCATGCTCTCATCGGTTCTATTCTGTCACGGACCCTCTCCCACGCTCTTTGGTCTTGCACAGGAGGCAGGAGATGGATCTCCCCCAAAATGTGTTTGTGTTAAGTCCTTGGTCTTGACTTGCAAAATAATTTAATTTCTGAGTGCTTTAATATCATTGTGATAGCAGGCCAAAGTACCGTAAAACTTCAATTAAACGCAGTCTCAAATAACCTTTTAATAACTGGGCAGAGGCACACATTTCAGCAAATAAACACCTGTTTATTAAGGTTTTAAGGTTACCATGAATTACCATGAATTGTTTACAAGGTTTAATGTTTGATTTATTACATTAAATAATTTGGTAATGACTGAATTATGGCAATCATCAGTTTTTATCGCCAGTAAGAGAAACTGCAATCCTTTGGCTGCTAATAGCTGAGAACTGTTAGCTAAATGGCAAACAAAAATACTTCGGAAGTACAGACCCCTAGAAATTGGCCTGTAAGAACTGCCAAAAATGCACACAGTCATTGTGGAGAATAATTATTCTGTCAAGGAATTTTTGATTTTTGATTTAAAAATGTATTTTTTGAAGCATACTAAAACAAAAGAAACGTGACACGGTGTGTAAATGAGAACACATTAGTGCAGGCAATTAAGAAATTGAAAAATATGCTGGAAAGTTAATTCTGGAATTAAACAATTGACTATGCAAATGAGAAAAAGCTGTGTGCATTAAGGAAATAGATGCCTGGCTCAAATAGAAGCCTGTTCAGTGATTTAAGCAAATAAACGCCTGGGCTATTAATTAAAGTTTTACGGTATTATCTCAGGGAGATGCAGCTAATGAAGAATATAGACACTATTCAACCTGATTAGAGTAGAGTATATGTTAGTAGTGCTGAGCGATTAATGCTTTTTGAGGTCGGTTCGGTTTCAGTTCCATTACTAAAAAATGTCATGATTTTAGACAATAAATGCACTATGCATTATGTGGGTTACATGCTGTAATAACACAGACAACATAGACTGCCCATTACTGCGTATCACTTATTAACCGTAATATTTATTCACATTACTTTAATAAAATATTTCAGTTGCTGTGTACTGTATATTACAGTTGCTTTAGGCCTATTGGTGGATTTTATTATTTAATTCCAAGTCATCATCTCATCTCTGCTGCTTATGCTGTCTGACAAAATCCCTATTTTAGTAGTTATTCCCTCTTAATTGAGTTCTTCTGTCTCTTCTCTCCATCTCTGTGTCTGCACCACACACACCCGACAAGTAGGCATGCAATGGATTATGGTCATTATAGTTCATTACCACGTTTTCTGCACTAAACGATGTAGAATATTGGCCTGACGGAAACTACCACTCCCTACTACACCGCACAGTTTGTGCTTGATCTGATTTATCTCTAGAGACTAAATTGAATTCTCACGATTGAACCTACGTTGGTCAATTAGATTTGGTTAATCGCTCAGCACTATATGTTAGACCCTGACACCTCAGATGCCCAGAGATTTTGCACCACACGTTTCACAGATCTTCTTACTGTAAGGCTTAGCTGCAGGTCAAACGTAAGTCGTCCCTGCCCTTGAATCTTAATTCTGCACCAACATCGCACACTGTGGTTGATTGATTCCATATATAACCAATGGGAGCTCACAATTTTTGGATTACAGATCCCATTTTTGCATCACAGATCCCATTTTTGGATCTCAGATTAAATAAATACAGGACATACCAGGGTTGTTCTCCAACGGTGAGTAGACAAAGTGTCCCAACATGTCTTGGGTCAATAGAACTGGTGTCATCATTTTGAGGTCAGTGAGGTTGACCTCTTGTGCTGTAACACCATTGTAATGTCCTGCATGGCTAGACTAATGGGATGTTGGATGTGGAGCAGAGGTAATCAAAGCGGTCTTTTTAGGTGGTGGACAGACTCCTCCGTGGTGCTTTCCCAACCCAGCAATGTCCCTATACCTTAAATCCCCCATACTTGAACTTTGAACCTCCAATATCGATGAGGAAATGGAAGTGCTACTGTTTTGAGATGTAGCAAATAACAAAGGAGAATGAGCTTATGAAGAACAACAAAGGGAGAGGAGGAGGAACCCAGCAAAATGGCGGCAAAGCCTGACAATCAAACACGGCGTCCTACTGAAGACGTCAGGCAGAGACAGGTACTCTTTCTTCGCCCCTCTCCTCTCCTTATCCCAACACCCCTTCCTCTGGCTCCCGTGGATCAGCCGTTCTTAAATGAGGACTTGTAAATGCAAAAATATATGTTTCCTTGGTAGTATTTGAATGAATATCATCAGTGTTTTTTTCTCCCGGGCCATTGCCGTTTTCAGACCGATCGTTTAGCGAGACTCTTTTGAAGGAAAGCGTGTCCTCCTCAGGCCTTTTATGCACCTGAGGGACATGGAGACGAAAGACTGGTGTAACAACTGACCACAGACGGATATGAATGGGGATATGAAAAGATAGAATAATAATTTGGTGTGCTTACTATCACTTTCCTTTCACTTGTTTTCTACATGTCAGTTCTCTTTTCTGATTATGTTTATAAAGACAATATAACAAGAGGACTGAGTAGACCCCAAACTAGTCTTACAAGGTTGTGCGTATCAACACCTGTCCATCAAATTACCTCTCTGGTCTACAGACGCTGATGGGACAAGAGCCCAGGTTGACGCAGATGGGTGGGAGTACCTCATGGTTGAATACTTGGATCCTTACAAATATTTGGAGAGTTTTATATTTTGCAGAGTGTTTTGTACAGTAGGGGTGCCCTCATTAGGCTTTTTTGTTTTGAATAGTGCCATGTGGCACATCTTTCATTTGGAGTTTCACTGGGCTAGTCTCTTGTAAACCACTCTTTCCCACAATTGGCCTGACGGCAGCAATGACAACATCCTGAGGGTTTCCTTAGGACAGAGCTTCCAAAGGGTCACTTTAGTCCATATATTGCACTACTCTTGTCACCCTATTCCCTATGTAGTGCAGTACCTTTAAACAGAATCCCTTCTTTTAACTAGGACTGGTCAAAAGTAATTGACTACATAGGGAATAGGGTGCCAAAAGTAGTCCAATACAGTATATAGGGAATAGGATGCCATTTCAGACGCACCCTTTGTATAGCCTTTTCAAAGCAGATTTCTACTCCCATCCCAGCCTCACATCAATTTGAATTAAATGTGTATGTAACAACAGAGTAACTTCTGTCATCTCCATCATGCAAACAGCCAAGAATTGAAATGTATTGGGATGGTTCTAATGACAGACTATTTCATTTTTGTGTTATCCCTCTTGTTTTACCGTGACTTACATCAAATATCTCTGAACCTCATTATTATTATAACATTTTACAACTCTCTGTATTGGCTACAATGAAACCTGTCAGCAAATTGCCATATCAACTCTTTAACTTGACGATATGATATCTGGTATGATAACTGACACATACATGTACAGTGCATTCGGGAAAGTATTCAGACCCCTTAACTTGTTCCACATTTTGTTACATTACAGCCTTATTCTAAAATTGATGAAATAAATAAACATCCATATCAATCTACACACAATACCCCATAATGACAAAGCAATAAAAGTTTTTTGAAAATGTTGCTAATTTATTACAATCTAATAACAGAAATACCTTATTTACATAAGTATTCAGACCTTTTGCTATGAGGCTCGAAATTGAGCTCAGATGAATCCTGTTTCCATTGATCATCCTTGAGATTATTCTCCAACTTGTTTGAAGTCCACCTGTAGTAAATTAAATTGATTGGACATGATTTGGAAAGGCACACACTGCCCGTAGAGCTCAGAGACAGGATTGTGTTGAGGCACAGATCTGGGGAAGGGTACCCCAAAATTTTCTGCAAGAAAACAGTGGCCTACATCATTCTTAAATGGAAGAAGTTTGGAACCACCAAGACTCTTCCTAGAGCTGGCCACCAGGCCAAACTGAGCAATTGGGGGAGAAGGGCCTTGGTCAGGGAGGTGACCAAGAACCTGATGTTCACTCTGACAGAGCTCCAGAGTTCCTCTATGGAGATGGGAGAACCTTCCAGAAGAACAACCATCTCTGCAGCACTCCACCAATCAGGCCTTTATGGTATAGTGGCAGACGGAAGCCACTCCTCAGTAAAAGGCACATGAAAGCCCACTTGGAGTTTGCCAAAATGCACCTAAAGACTCCCAGACCACAAGAAACAAGATTATCTGGTCTGATGAAACCAAGATTGAACTATTTGGCCTGAATGCCAAGCGTCACGTCTGGAGGAAACATGGCACCATCCCTACGGTGAAGCATGGTGGTGGCAGCAACATGCTGTGGGGATGTTTTTCAGCGGCAGGGACTGGGAGACTAGTCAGGATCGAGGGAAAGATTAGCTGAGTAAAGTACAGAGAGATCCTTGACTGGGGCAAAGGTTCACCTTCCAACAGGACTTGAGTGGCCCAGACAGAGCCCGGACATGAACCCGATCGAATATCTCTGGAGAAACCATCCCCATCCAACCTGACAGAGCTTGAGAGGATCTGCAGAGAAGAATGGGAGAAACTCCCCAAATACAGGTGTGCCAATCTTGTAGCGTCATACCTAAGAAGACTCAAGGCTGTAATCGATGCCAAAGGTGCTTCAACAAAGTACTGAGTAAAGGGTTTGAATACTTATGTAAGTGTGATATTTCTGTTTTGTATTTCAAATAGATTTGCTAAAATTTCAACAAAAAAAACGGTTTTTGCTTTGTCATTATGGGGTATTGTGTGTGGATTGATAAGGGGGGGAAACGATTTAAGGGGTATGAAAACTTTCTGAATGCACTGTATGTTAGTTATATGATATGTTACTCGATTCACACTTTCATATGTTCTACTGAAATGTGCCAAAAATGACATTTCAATTATATCAATAGTCTTAGTGTCGAGCATCCCTCCAGATGAGTCATGTCAAACCACACTCACTGAGATGAGTTTGTGAATTCAATATACAAGATACTCTGTACCAATAATCATATTTCCATCCAAACTTTTCATGCGAGTAGAGTACATGTCGGATAAAACATTTAATGACAGGCCTGATGGAAACAGAAAATGTTTCAGTAAACTTTCCAAATGTTGACAAAACAAAATACGATAGACAAGGTGGGATCTTTTTGTGTAGGTAAAATTAATTACGCGAGAAATGGCGGTGGAAACTTTGATATCATAACCATTGTATCGAAGTAAACTCGTAAAGTCACGCAATTATATGTTGTGTGGTCCTCCCACTAAAACTCGGGAAAGCATGCAGTGAATGAATTTCGTCAAGGTGGCGAAAGTGCACGGTGATGAGATTGTTGCTCCTTCCCAATAAATATCTAGGGTCTTATTTTGATGACATGATGATCGATGCTTGGCTGCCAGTTGACAAAAAAAATCATCTAATCGTCTGGGTTTGAACTGCAACAGACTGCTGCAACCTGATTGGCTGAACGCGGGGCGCAACATTTGGAAGAAGCATTCCTAGTCATTAACCACTCTAGCATGGTGGTGGAAAATGATGTTTCAGAAAGAAATTCTGCATATTTTCCCCTTTTTTTCGCCTTCTCGCCATTAAATCTAGTTAAGGAGGAAGTCGAAGCCTTTGTAGCCTGAATGGAGAATGCTTTATGTAGGAACCGGTCGCCGGCTCTGCACATCAAGCCCAGACGATAGCGGAGCTCCATAAGGCCCACTAGCGGCTTCACATGCACTGTCACTTTTACTTAAGAATCGTTTTTTTCTTTTTGTTCTTTCTCTGATCAAAATGTGCCAAAACAAGAAAAATGAAATTGTGGAATACTTTTGTAATTCATCCAGCTATTTATTTTTTACGTGCATTATCTGTTGAATGCTTTTCATTTCAATATTGTTGCTTGGCTATAGTTGTAATGTTATTTTCTATCTTAATGAGATGCTGTGATGTCTCTCGATGTTATGAAAATTGAATGTTTATGCAAGATTGTGCAGCAGGAGAGTCCATCGTGACATATATTGTCACACACCACTTTAACATTGTTAGTGTTGTTGTTTTAAATAAAAAATTAAATAAATCAATTGAATATCATGCTTTTCCATTATTTCATATTATGGAATAATGAGATACTGTAACTATCTGGAAAAACGAATAATAATGCATTCATCCAAAGTAAACTATAACGCCATCTAGTAGCATTTAAAGATAAATTATTATGTATACAAAACACATGTAAAACAATTGTTTTATAATAACGCACTAATGAACCAGACAACTACTGTAACTTCATTTGTATTTATTCCGATTGCCTCTGTTATGACATTTACAGGTTCTTTGAGATTTGTTTGCATACCTACTGTAGTTAAAGCCAGAACCAGACCCTGAGTCAAGAGTAGAAGCACATGGTATTTGACTTAGTTTGCAAGCAAAAATGATGATGTCACTGCATTTATTTGGGGAAGAATCTGAATAATCTATGAAGGCAAGATGCACACCTACAGTTAAGACATTGCTGATTGGTTAACCACATCAATGCTATCCATCCTTACTATAGTCTATTTTAAAAGTATTTTTTTATAATAATAATTTCAATTAAAATTGTAGGTTATTTATTAATAATTTAATAGATTCATATAGAGAGGAATTAGATGGGGAGACAGATTTGGGGAAAGACAGATTTGGAAGGTCACAGGATGGGTTTCGAACCATTGCCCACAGGGTCAGCACTACCACAATTATTATCTAGCCAAACAGATGACCCAACCTGGCCTTCACATCTCCTTCCACAATCTTTTACGGGGGTCATTGGTGCTGGAAGGAGCAAGCCCCCCTGCGGGGCAGGCATTATGGCAGCTAGGTAGGGAGGTGGGGGGCAGAGGGATTGACGGAAGGACGGTGCTGGACGCCTCAGTGTCATCCTCTGAGATCATCTGTTGTTAAGCGGCGGGGTGTGACAGAGTGCTACTGGACTAACATGACCAATCTTCATCCCCAGGGCTGCGCTACTTACACTGGGGGGAGAGGGGATCATAGACATGACCCTTCTCAACATGTTAACCCCTGTTGGGGGGAATAAAACCCCAGAGGTTTGGCTATGGCAGTGGTATTCAACATTTTTCAGCGGGGACCCCAATTTTTCCCCCAATAGTTTCTCACAACCACAACCCAAATCTAATGACACAACCTTAAAAATCGGTAGATTTCTATTTTTACATTAACAAATAACCTTAAATTCAATGCATTTTCAAAATGAAAAGAAACCAATAAATAGGCTACATTAACTCAATAAAAATTTTCTAATGAGCTTTTGGGCGGCAGGTAGCCTAGCGGTTACAGCGTTTGGCCAGTAACTGAAAGGTCCCTGGTTCGAATACCTTGAGCAAGGCACTTAACCCTAATTTGCTCCAGGGACTGACCCTGTATGTAGGTCATCATTGTAAATAAGAATTTGTTCATAACTGATTTTCCTAGTAAAATAAAGGTTAAATAAATACACATTTCTCAAAAACGTATGTATATTGTCCCATACAATAATGTGTACTCTTAATTTTGGCGACCCCACTGCAGTTACCCCAATTTTGAATACCACTGGGCTATGGTGTTTTTGTAGCAGTGACCTGCGGTGAGGTCTGAGGCAGGGTAGGCACTTTCTATTGAGGTTTCCACTCCAACCCTAATCTAGCACACCTTATTCTAATAATTAGATGGTTTATATGCTGAAGCAGGTTAGTTATAACAAAGATCATGGATATACTGACAAGATACATGTCTCTCTGCCCTAACTGACCACGGTTACATACTCAGTTAGGCGTATTCTGTTTTTGAGTTGAAACATGTAGACTAAACATCATATCCCGCTTACAGACAGGATACTGTGGCATGTAAACATCTTAGCTTACTGGTTACTTTCACCCCTAATTTACACTTTCTGCTTATCATTTCTGAAATTTGGGGCGATTTGATTGTCAACTACAGTTAGATACATGCAGCTTCTCTTCTGTAATAACTTGATGCACCAGAAGACTAAATAAAGTAGGCCTGGTGCTCACCAGAATAATGTCTTACAGTTAAAGTCGGAAGTTTACATACAAGTCATTAAAACTCATTTTTCAACCACTCCACAGATTTCATGTTAACAAACTATAGTTTTAGCAAGTCGGTTAGGACATCTACTTTGTGCATGACAAGTCATTCTTCCAACAATTGTTTACAGACAGATTATTTCACTTATAATTCACTATATCACAATTCCAGTGCGTCAGAAGTTTACATACACTAAGTTGACTGTGCCTTTAAACAGCTTGGAAAATTATGTGGATGTATTTCAAGGCATACCTTCAAATTCAATGACTCTTTGCTCGACATAATAGGAAAATCAACAGGAATCAGCCAAGACCTCAGAAAAAATTATTTAGACCTCCACAAGTCTGGTTCATCCTTGGGAGCAATTTCCAAACGCCTGAAGGTACCACGTTCATCTGTACAAACAATAGTAACCAAGTATAAACACCATGGGACCACGCAGCCGTCATACCGCTCAGGAAGGAGACGCGTTCTGTCTTCTAGAGATGAACTGACTTTGGTGCGAAAAGTGCAAATCAATCCCAGAACAACAGCAAAGGACCTTGTGAAGATGCTGGAGGAAACCGGTACAAACGTATCTATATCCACAGTAAAATGAGTCATATATCGACATAACCTGAAAGGCCGCTCAGCAAGGAAGAAGCCACTTCTCCAAAACTGCCATAGAAAAGCCAGACTACGGTTTGCAACTGCACATGGGGACAAAGATCATACTTTTTGGAGAAATGTCCTCTGGTCTGTTTGGCCATAATGACCATTGTTATGTTTGGAGGAAAAAGGGGGAGGTTTGCAAGCCAAAGAACACCATCCCAACCGTGAAGCACGGGGGTGGCAGCATCATGTTGTGGGGGTGCTTTGCTGCAGGAGGGACTGGTGCACTTCACAAAATAGATGGCATCTTGAGGAAGGAAAATGATGTGGATATATTGAAGCAACATCTCAAGACATCAGTAAGGAAGTTAAAGCTTGGTCGCAAATTGGTGTTCCAAATGGACAATGACACCAAGCATACTTTCAAAGTTGTGGCAAAATGGCTTAAGGACAACAAAGTCAAGGTATTGGAGAGGCCATCACAAAGCCCTAACAATTTAAAGGCAATGCTACCAAATTAATTGAGTGTATGTAAACATCTGACCTAATGGGAATGTGATGAAAGAAATAGAAGCTGAAATAAATCCTTCTCTCTACTATTATTCTGACATTTCACATTGTTAAAATAAAGTTGTGTTCCTAACTGACCTAAGGCAGGGAATTTTTACTAGGATTAAATGTCAGGAATTGTGAAAACTGAGTTTAAATGTATTTGGCTATGGTGTACTTCAACTGTAGTATGTATAAGTTGGAAGTAGAAGCCTTAGTATTGTTTTCCATTAGTTTACTCCAAATATTGTGCACAAATGTCTTTACATCCCTGTTAGCGAGCATTTCTCCTTTGCCAAGATAATTCATCCACTTGACAGATGTGGCATATAAAGAAGCTGATTAAACAGTATGATCATTACACAGGTGAACCTTATGCTGGGGACAATAAAATGCCACTCTAAAATGTGCCATTTTGTCACACAACACAATGACACAGATGTCTAAAGTTTTGAGGGAGCGTGCAATTGGCATTCTGACTGCAGGAATGTCCACTAGAGCTGTTTCCAGAGAATTTAATGTTAATTTCTCTACCATAAACTGCCTCCAACGTTGTTTTAGAGAATTTAGCAGTACGTCCAACCGGCCTCACAACCGCAGACCACATGTAACCACGCCAGCACAGGACCTCCAAACCCGGCTTCTTCACCTGCGGGATCATCTGAGACAAGCCACCTGGACAGCAGATGAAACTGAGGAGTATTTCTGTCTGTAATAAAGCTTTTTTGTGGGGAAAAACTAATTCTGATTGGCTGGGCCTGGCTCCCAAATGGATCCACCCATTGCTGCGCCCCTGCCCAGTCATGCGAAATCCATAGATTAGGGCCTATTGAATTTATTTCAATTGACAGATTTCCTTATATGAACTGTAACTCAGTAAAATCCTTGAAATTGTTGCGTTTTTTATTTTTGTTCAATAAAAAATTGCCACCTGCTGGAGGGAGAATGATTTTCCATCTAGTTGGGCCTCTCTCTTCCTCTTCCTCTCTGGTTATAACAAGTGTTGGAGCAAAAACCTACAAAAGGGTAGATCTCCAGGAACAGGGTTGGAGAGCCATGTTCTAGTGGTTGAAGTATTGTATTGCAAGCAGGCAAGTAAGTATTTTGCGCAAATGGGGGATATGATGACATGCTTATTCATAAAAACATGGTAACAAGATGCAGCCACTTGCCGTTAGTGGGAAGAGTGAAAATAATGTGTTTTATTTTTGGAATCTAAAAAAATTACACATAGTAATATATGTCCTATTTATTTTATTTTCATAACCATTGCAGAATAAATTCCTCATTTATTCTGTATCTATATCTGGTCATGAAGGGTTCATATTACTTAAGTAACCATAGGCCTTCAATAAATGACCATGTGCATCTAAATAGATTGGCTATTTCAAGTTTAGCTGTTTGTGATCCCATAGGCAGCGTGGTGTATAGCCTACATAAACAATGTAACATGACAGAGGTGAACATCAAGACAGTTGATATTTTACGTTGAAGTATGTATGCTACTACTGTATGTAGCCTACTGTGATTTAAATTTGTTTTGAGTGCTAGTCAATGTTTCAGAATTCGCGGGCAGTCCACTAGGCTGTATTTAGGTTGAGGAAAAGTCGATGCAAAACCTTGTTGTTTTCAAACGTTCTGCTGACAGGTCCACAACACTTTGCCATTGTTTTCTCTTTCAGAAACTGTCACAGTCCTTTGCCAAATACAGCATAAATTACTCGGACACAGGATATTGACTGATAGCTTTATGTAAATGTGGTATATTTTACAGTATCAGTAGGCTACAGCATTGCTGTGCGATAGGAGCGGGATATCATAGGCCTGCACTGTCGGAACTAGAGGCACAATCATTTCGCTACACCCACATTAACATCTGCTAAACATGTGTATGTATAACATTTGATTTGATTTGATGTGAACCTATTTAATCTCAGAGCCGAATACTTTCAAAATGCACTGTAGGCTAATCAATCTTGCAGAATGCATGGACAGGCGCAGCGCTCGCTATAGTTCCAGTTGGTTGTTTTAGTCAATTACAAAACTACATTTAAGAAAAGAACAACTTGTCTAAAGATTACTTTTCAATATTGCCTACTCCAGAGCGTTCTCAATACTTAGAAAAACATCATATTGTATACTAAACAAGTTAAATGTCTTACCTGTGATTAAATGTTTTCAACACACAATCAACATGTAGCCTACTTGGACACCATGTCTCCACATTTCCCACTCTCCCACGGTGAAGCCACAGGGCTCTTCTCGCAGGCTCTATTTCTATACGTGGGAACATTGCAATTGGTAGGATGGGATTTTTTACCTGGTTGCATGTACATTGCTTTTCGGCATGTTTTGTTATTTAAGTGATAATGCCTGTTATTTAAGTCATAATGCCCTCGAAGCCGGTGTTTTGAGGATATATTGGCACAACTGTTGTTACGCCTGAGTCGAGCGTCGGCAAACCGTGTCAATATGTCCTCCAAACATCAAAGCCGGTGATGCTTCTCGGGTAAATAAGCTGATCAGGAAGGCTAGCTCTGTCCTGGGGATGAGCCTTGACACTCTAGAGGAGGTGGCGGAGAGACGGATCCTGGCCAAACTGCTGGCCATCATGGACAACGTCACCCACCCTCTGCACGCTATGGTTATGATGCAGAGGAGCACTTTCAGTCACAGACTGATCCCACCACGGTGTGCCAGAGAGCGCTACAGGAGGTCCTTCCTGCCGGCGGCTATTAGACTATATAATGCCTCACCGGGGTGCCGTGCCGTCGGCAACATAGATCTGGAACTGTTGGGGTGCTAGGACCTAGTTTAACAATTATGCATCCATCCGTGAGTAACTCTGGTCCGTCAGCACTCATCCACTCAGGACCTATTTATTCATACAGGTCTGTATATACATACTCATGTACAGTTGTTATATCATATCACATGCAATATTGTAATTATTGGACTTAACTTACGTAGGCATTCACTCAGGAATGCATATTAGTATCCTGCCAGTTGCACCTTTTCTCATTGCTTTTAGTATATCAAATGTGCAATACGTGCAGTTGTCTGTAATTAAACCCTGCGCACTATGGACTGTATTTTAAGGGAATTACTATTATTACCCCAAATGATATCATACACACATTTAGCTATTAAAGTATCTCTTCCTGTCATTTACCTGTACAGTTTGTGTAACAACGCAAGTATTCACTTATCTGTAAATATAACTGTATACCTAACTGTACAGCTAATTTAACCATGCAAAATGTTCACTTACCTGTTCATTTACCCAGTCTGTCTATTAAGTAAACTATTATTACCCTCGCTCATATCATACGCATTTTTAGCTACTGAAGTATTTCTCTGCCATCAACCTGTATAGTATAGTTAACCATCCAACATCCACCAATGTATAGTGTACACATCCACCAATGTATAGTGTACATATTCAGCCAACCACCCATACTATGCAATGTCTTTTTTATAGCTTTTATTTTTTTGCACTCATCTTGTATTTCTATACTTTTTCATACTGCCGCTCTATGTATCATGTACCGTGTATCTGTCTTTTGTGTACTTTCGTTGTGGCATTTTGCACCTGCCCTGTGTTTTGTTGTAGCTGCTTGACAATGAAATTTCCCCCCCGGGGGATCAATAAAGTACCTATCTATCTAAACACCGGCTTCGAGGGCATTATCACTTTTATACAAGGGTTACCAACATATTCAAATAATGATTGACATATTTTAATTAAAAACATTTATTTAGCCGGCCATGACCGGGAATCCCATAGGGCGGCGCACAATTGGCCCAGCATCGTCTGGGTTAGGGGAGGGTTTGGCTGGGGGGCTTTATTTGTCTCATCGCGATCTAGTGACTCCTTGTGGTGGGCGGGGCGCCTGCAGGCTGACTTCGAGTTGTCAGTTGAACAGTGTTTTCTCCGACACATTGGTGCAGCTGGCTTCCCGGTTAAGCTAGCGGGGTGTTAAGAAGCTCAGTTTGGCAGGTCATGTTTCTGAGGAGGATGCATGACTCGACCTTCGCCTCTCCTGAGCCTGTTGGAGAGTTGCAGTGATGAGACAAGATCGTAATCACGAAATTGAAGAGAAAAAGGGGTGGGTCAAAATCACACAAAAACATTTCTAAAATTAAAACATTGATTTAGATTCATACTAGTTCATCTTTCCACGAGATATAGTCCTGACACAAAGCCGGCTGGTCGTTTGTTTTATCGGTTCAGTTGCCAGAGACGCGACCCAGTCGTTAAGTCTTTTTGTTCTGTATCTATGGACGCGACCCAGTCATTCTTTCTAAATGTTCAATTGCCATACTGGCTGGCAACGTTCTTATCCTTTGCTTGATAGCTAGCCAACTATGGCTAACTTACAGTCACATCAAACAGTGCAGAATAACAGCAAAGTGGCTGGATTTGCACTTGTTTAAGCTGTTTTCTAGTGACATTTATTTGGATACATTTATAAGAACGATTTCACCTGGCATATAAAATGTGTGCTGTCGTCAGGACACTGTTGTTCAGAGGAGCTAGCCAACAACACAGCTAACACAATCACTTTAAACTGAATCTGGAAAGACTGCAAACTGTATTTCGTTTAGTTTTACCTGTTGACATTTCTATATGTCCATAAAAATTATGCTGATTCGTGATTTCGACTGGCTGAGAAAAGCTGTCTGCCTCTCTGTCTCGTCCCGACCCCCGACCCCTACACGTTTATTACTATGGGACAGCTGGAGATAAAATTTCAATATTGAAACAATGTTGCAAATGTCAGAGAGATCGACCCCACAGCACGTTTTATAAAAATATCCGCTATTGAAAACCAAGTAATTGCTAGTCTAAAAGAAATGGGAGATAATGTCTAGATGCTTTTTACAGTGGAGATCAATTTTATAAATTGTCTGGCTGGGCTGATGAGACAGTGGATTGCACAGTGAGATGGAACAGAGTAAATAGGCATTTCAAAGTCATAGCTTTAGCCAGTGGTAACTTGTGGAATAGACACCAACTGGAATGCACTTTTAACCAATCAGAGTACAGGATTAGACCCACCCATTGTATAATTCTGTATAACAAAAAATGTATGATGAAGTTGGCTCTTTTACAATGGGGGTGAATGGGAAAGAATGTTTGTTTTCCCCAATTTGTGGGCGTGGTTGATGGGAATTATTACGTGAATATCGACTCGACCCATAGGCATCATGCATGTTTAGTTTGAAAAAAATCACTGCAAAATATCACAACATTCTGCCCACACCTCTACAGAAATGTGATCAAATATATCATTGCTCTTTTCAGAAATTGTGCCTGCAGATACAGTATTTAGTGTGAAATTGCAACAGTTAGAAGAATATGTAAGTAAAAAAATATTGAGATTTATAAACTTATAATACATAGGCCTACGCATGTTTCCTGTTATAAATCAGACCTATAGTAAAACGGTGTGGGCGTGAATGAGCAATAAAACTACATTCACCTTTAATGGTGAGAATAACCCTTTATTTGCTGAATAATTTGGCACTATTGGAATTAGGCCACTGCAGTTTGAGTTTTAATGATAACAATAACGCCCTTATTTGCTGTATCCTTTGGAAGTATTGTAAATTATTGGAAATAGCAGTGGCAAACTTGATAAAAGTTGGTGCAGGCAGAATGTTTTCTTTTGAAGTGGCATTTACTGTACCTGGCAAATGGCAACTTTTGTGTGAACTGGCACACCAATGTTTTGTGGCATATTTTGTCTCATATCTGAATGCAGTTTTCGGGTGAATGCAATTTCACAATGTTGGATATCCTCACTCTGTCTGGATTCCAATAGAAATACACATCACTTTGTAAGCCAGCATAAAGTGATTTGCAGGCCTAATTCTGCCTGTAAACCATGAGTTTCAGGCCCCTGTATTAGGGTAGAACTAGGCCCTCAAAATATGGACTTATGAATTATGTTGTATTGTGTTAAATAATTTTATTTTAATGATAACATATTCGCTTAGGATCTCAGTTGGTGAAGGCCACAGGACTGAGAATGGATGAATGCAACCACCATGTCTCTTTCACTAACAAATAGTCAACAAATAGTCTACAATTCACTCGAAAGGCAAGGCACTCTGGGAAATATTCAAATAAGGCTTTGTGGACCCGTATAGACACTGGACCATTTGCTGTGAAGGTATCAGTGAACACCATAACAGTGTACATTTAATACTGAGTTAGTGTGACATTATAATGCTGGAGTTATAATGCTGGTGTAATGCTGGTGTTGGAAAGTGTCGGTGTTAAAAGGGAAACACTTTGAAAAGTGTCAATTCAACACTTTCTGGTGGTTGTCATATAAACACTTAAAAAGTGTGAAATGGAACACCCACAGCGTTCAATTTACGGATAAAATTTTGCTGTGCATTTGGTAGCAGATCAGAAATCGTTTTAATCATGCAGAAAAAACATGAAGATTACAAAATGATTAATGATAAAATGCATATTTATTTATTTAATTTTCATTACAGTTGATTTTTTCATTCATTTTCACAGGGTAGGCACTCCCACCTTGCCTACACTAACCGCACATCACTGATTTGTAGTCATTTTTCCCTGCTAGGACACGTGCACTGAAGTGCAGTAGGCGACTGAGGGGTAAAATGGTTGAGCAATGCAAATCACTGGCTTTTACAATAAAAAGGAGGAGATGGGATAGATTCAATAGAATTTGACATAGTACTGAATGCGCAAAATGTTACCTTATTTTGGAAGCATCAACCGTTTTACAGTGTATAAATACTGCAGTGCGGGATTGATTGAATTGCACCCAGAGGTTGTACTATACTGTAGGATCTGAATGAAACAAAGCTCCCAGTCTAAATGTATAGGTCAGGGGTCACATACACTCCCTTAGCTAAACCCACCTTTGCTACTTTGTGATTCTTTTGTTGTTCATTTTAACTTTATTTTCACAAAATGTATCCGCTATCATTTCTTACAATCGACAATAACTTTTGAACATCAGATCGGCAGTTACTTACTCAATTCCAGCTTCAACTTCGTCTTCGACTCATCTGCCATAGGCTCTTTCTGTAATTCCGACCCAATTTACGTGTTACCCAAAAAGAAATGGGGTTACAGAGGCAAGAAAGCGGGATCCTGGCGAGATTAAGGTGAAGGGAGAACAGGCCACGTCTTCCCGACATTCTACCTGCCAATGTACAGTCACTTGATAATAAGACCTCTGATCGTTGGATTTGTATTTTCCGCTTTTCTGAAACATGGCTCTCAGACAAGATACCCGCCATGACTATCCACATAAGACACATGATGCCCAACTTCCATCAACATGTCTCCTTCGCCACTAGGGGCGATAAAGTCCTAGACCACTGTTATTTTACCCATTATTAAGCATGCAAGGCCCTCCCTTGTCCGCCATTTGTCAAATAAGATCAAGACCCTATACTCCTGCTTCCTGTCTACAAGCAGAAGGTCAAACAGGAAGTACCTGTGACTGGTCACTAGAATCAGAGGTTATGCTACAGGACTGCTTTGCTAGCGCTGATTGGAATATGTTTCAAGACTCCACTAATAACATTGACGAGCTAACCACTTCCATCACCAGCTTCATTAGGAAACGTTGTGCCCTGTAGCACTCAAATCTGTAATCATGAAGTAATTACAGCCACAAAGTCATAAACCCTATTTCTACAATTTATCTTCTTAAAATGTGATTTTAAAACTAAACCAAACCCCACTGCTAACCTTATACCTTACCCTAAAATAAAATGTAAAACATTTTTACAATATAGCCCATTTTTACATTGTGGCTGTGGTAACTAGTGGAAGCTGTTGTGCCTGTTGAAACTTGAAGCCACGGAGGGTTTCTGCCCTCTCATTGGCTAGAATAGTCCCACCTGATCTTGCATCCTCCCGCCTGCCTTCCATTTTCTTAAGACATTTATTTTCATTGTTAGAGCGGCCACTAGAGTATCTGGTCAATATAATGGATAATCTGTGATGCCACGCAACTAATTTAGCATTTACCATACACTCTTATCCAGAGCGAATTACGGTTAAGAGCTTTGTTTAAGGTCACATCGACAGATGGTTGTGCTTTTGTATAGGTATGATTTCATGGGACCTATTGGAGTGAATGGGCTATTTATTCTTTAAAAGTATTTGATGCTGTGTGTGACTACTGTCGCCTAAGCTTTGTCTGTGTTTGACCAAAATTTACTCTCCTTCAGTGCCATGGAGTGCACAGGTATTACTGTCGCTGTCCTTTCAGCACCCTGAGCATGTCACCTTTGATATGACACTGTTGTTGTCGCTATTTGGTGATAGTCTGATAGTGGTGTTGGCTACGATAAATTGTGTAAACAGTGCATTCTTTTATGCTGTGTGTCATGTTGTGTCCATGCCGGTTCTGTCTCTGTGTGTGCTTTTTTTTGTTTGATACATCACATTGGAATATTTTTGGTCCCTCTGAAGGCCTAGGTCGTATAGTCAAGGTTTGCCACTGCTCTGGACGTTCTGCAAAACACAACGCCCCAATGCAGCCGTTTTATATCAATATCAAATCATTTCCGTGCAACAATTAATTACCTTACTGTAGATTTCCATTAAAATGGGCAAAAGCTTTTTAGTGAAACTATTAACCAATTTACTACATGTTGATGTCACCATGAACAGCCGAATATCCCACCCATGCAAACCTGCTGATTAGAAGGTCCCAGATTATATTTTCAAACAGAAACTATCAGGAAATAACACTGATCCATTTTTTTCACACTTTTACATTGTTAGGTTCATCAGCTGTTGAAAATATTATATTAAACACAGGAAAAACAGAATTTTGACTGGGCATTTAATGTGAAACCCAGCCTTGTGGAAACATCTCCTGGCACATCAAACAAATCTCTCCACCCCACTAAAACGGTAAGTGCGTGCTAGCCCCAGCTATTTTTAGAGATTGGCAGAGCGGCTAAAAGATGGCTGGGGGGTGAGTGCAGCATGTTATGTCAGATGAGATTGGCGTAGGGATGATAGCACTGCCATCCTTAGTGCAATGGGCCTCTGAGGCCTCTCTCTCTCTCTCTCTTCCGCTCTTTTGTTATTTCTCTCCCTCGTGCCCACCCCAGGGAACACTGACCCCAAGAGCCCTGCCAGTGCCAGAGCCCTAGTCTGCACCCCCTCTGGGGTGCATGCCCAAAGCGATCGTTTAGCTGGGGTGAGGACAGGGATGATAACTGTTAAAGGTTAGAGATCAGGAGAGAGTAAAGGACAACAGAAAAAAAAGGACGACTGGAGCTGGAGGTGTAACCCCGGGTTCTGTACTTCCTGTCTTCACGTCCATAACACCAAACGTCCTTTATCTGTACGCTACATGTATCTGTTTACAGTAGAAGACCCAGTTAGTGATTCAGGTTATTCTTTTCATTTTAAACATAAGACATTTGTATTTATTTTTTTAACTGAGAATACATTCTCATTTACAGCAACGACCTGGAGAAAGTTACAAAACATATAAAAAATACATTAACCTACAAAATCAAGCATAGAATCAGAAGAAACAAGCACATGCACCAATTCCTCCAATTTCAGCGAGCCCTGTAGACCATTCCACAAGCAAGGTCCAAAATAGTTTTTTTTTTTACAGATAAACCAATATTGTTCATTTAAATAGTAAAAAGAACCGGACCAAGAATTGATCCCTGTGGGATAGCCTTTATTATGTCCAGAAAACCTGATTTAACACCATCAGTACATACACCCTGCGTAGTGTCCGTTAAATAATTTTCAAACCAGCTACATGCAGGCTGGTTTAGGCCTATTATTACTGAATAAGTAATAAGTAATCCCCAATGTCAAAAGCCTGAAAGGCAGGTCAAGGGCAGCACAGTGTTTCTTCTTATCCATACAATTAAAACGTAATTAAATTAAATCAAATTTTATTAGTCACATGCTTTGTAGACAACAAGTATAGACTAACAGTGAAATGCTTACTTACAGTGCCTTCGGAAAGTATTCAGGACCCTTGACATTTTCCATATTTTGTTACGTTACAGCCTAAAATAGATTTTAAAAAATTTAAAATCCTCAGCAATCAACACACAATTCCCAATAATGACAAAGTAAAAACAGGTTTACCTTATTTACATACGTATTCAGACCCTTTGCTATGAGACTCAAAATAATTTTTCCATTGATCATCCTTGAGATGTTTCTACAACTTGATTGGAGTCCACCTGTGGTAAATTCTATTGATTGGACATGATTTGGAAAGGCACACACCGGTCTATATAAGGTCCCACAGTTGACAGTGCATGTCAGAGCCAAAGCCAAGCCATGAGGTTGATGGAATAGTCCGTAGAGCTCTGAGACAGGATTGTGTCAAGGCACAGATCTGGGGAAGGGTACCAAAAAAATAAATCTGCAGCATTGAAGGTCCCCAAGAGCAAAGTGGCCTCCATCATTCTTAAATGGAAGAAGTTTGGAACCACCAAGATTCTTCCTAGAGCTGGCCGCCCGGCCAAACTGAGCAATCGGGGGAGAAGGGCCTTGGTCAGGTAGGTGACCAAGAACCCGATGGTCCCTCTGGCAGAGCTCCAGAGTTCCTCTGTGGAGATGGGAGAACCTTTCGGAAGGACAACCATCTCTGCAGCACTCCACCAATCAGAGGCCTTTATGGTAGAGTGGCCAGACGGAAGCCACTCCTCAGTAAAAGCCACGACAGCCCACTTGGAGTTTGCCAAAAGGCACCTAAAGACTCTCAGACCATGAGAAACAAGAATCTCTGGTCTGATGAAACGAAGATTGAACTCTTTAGCCTGAATGCCAAGCGTCACGTCTGGAGGAAACCTGGCGCCATTATGCTGTGGGGATGTTTTTCAGCCGCAGGGACTGGGAGAGTAGTCAGGATGGAGGCAAAGATGAACGGAGCAAAGTACAGAGAGATCCTTGATGAAAACCTTCTCTAGAGAGCTCAGGACCTTAGACTGGGGGCGAACGTTCACCTTCCAACAGGACAACGACACTAAGCACACAGCCAAGACAACACAGGAGTGGCTTTGGGACAAGTCTCTGAATGTCCTTGCGTTGCCCAGCCAGAGCCCGAACTTGCACCCATCGTACATCTCTGGAGAGACCTGAAAATAGCTGTGCAGCGACACTCCCCATCCAACCTGACAGAGCTTGAGAGGATCTGCAGAGAAAAATGGGATAAACTCCGCAAATACAGGTGTGCCAAGCTTGTAGCGTCATCCCCAAGAAGACTCGATTCTGTAATCACTGTCAAAGGTGCTTCAACAAAGTGTTGAGTAAAGGGTCTGAATACTTATGTAAATGTCATATTTCATATATATATTCTTTTCAGGGAGTACCAGTACTGAGTCGATGTGCAGGGGGAACCGTGTAATTGAGGTAGCTACACTACACGGCCAAACGTATGTGGACACCTGCTCGTTGAACATCTCATTCCAAAAAGATTGGCATTAATATGGAGTTATATAACTCCAGAGAATACATTTCTACTAATCCAGAGTCCAGTGGCGGCGATCTTTACACCACCAGCCGATGCTTGGCATTGCGCATGGTGATCTTAGGCTTGTGTGCGGCTGCTCGGCCATGGAAACTTATTTCATGAAGTTCCCGACAAACAGTTATTGTGAAGATGTTGCTTCAATAGGCAGTTTGGAACTTGGTAGTGATTGTTACAACCGAGGACAGATGATTTTTACGCGCTATGCGCTTTAGCACTTGGCCGTCCCGTTCTGTGGGCTTGTGTGGTCTACCACTTTGCGGCTGAGCCGTTATTGCTCCTAGACGTTTTCACTTCACAATAAAAGCACTTACAGTTGACCGGGGCAGCTCTAGCAGGGCAGATGTCAATGTTTGTCTATGGAGATTGCATGGCTGTGTGCTCGATTTTATACACCTGTCAGCAACGGGTGTGACTGAAATAGCCAAATCCACTAATTTGAAGGGGAGTGCACATACTTTTGGCCATGTAGTGTATTTACTGTACATATACAGTAGGTAGGGGTAAAGTGACTAGGCAACAGTATAGATACAGTCGTATGAAAAAGTTTGGGCACCCCTGACAATTTCCATGATTTCCATTTATAAATAATTGGGTGTTTGGATCAGCAATTAAATTTTGATCTATCAAATAACTGATGGACACAGTAATATTTCAGTAGTGAAATGAGGTTTATTGGATTAACAGAAAATGTGCAATATGCATCAAAACGAAATTAGACAGGTGCATAAATTTGGGCACCCCAACAGAAAAATCACATCAATATTTAGTAGAGCCTCCTTTTGCTAAAATATCAGCCTCTAGATGCTTCCTATTGTCAGAATCACAGGGTTAGGACTAGGGTGAAAACTTGAACAGTCAGAAAGGTGGACCCAAATGCAGAAAACCAGATGACAGTCCTGGGAAATGTCTTCAAATCTTTTATTTGAGGAAAAGGAACATCCAAACTTTCCTAGGGTTTATGCAAAAAGTAAACTCCAAAACAAAACTTCCAAAAATAGTTTGACAACAGTACCAAAAAGTGAATCCAAAAAGTCCACAATGTAAATCCAGAAGGAATTTGAAAAAGATCAAAGATCTGTGAGTACTCCAAAAATGTCAAAGAGCAAAAGTAAATAAATCAAAACAAAGGAAACATACCAGGTACACGAAGTAGAATCAGTTAACTCCAAAAGAGGAACAGCAAGAGAATGACCTAGACACGGTCATGGCACTGGAAACACTGAGCAAAGTACTCAGGAGAAGGGTGACTTAAATACACAAACAGGGAACAAGGCACAGGTGACAACAATAAGACCTAATGACAGAGACTGAAAACCAACAAGAGACGCAATGGGGACCTCTAGTGGCCAAACACATAAGTCTAAAACCCTGACAGGACCCCCCCCCCTCTAGGAACAGCTCCTGACGTTCCTCCCAGGATGATCAGGTCGACGAACGTGAAACTCTCTGATCAAGTCGGGGTCAAGGATGTCCCGGGAGGGCACCCAGGAGCGTTCCTCTGGGCCATAGCCTTCCCAGTCCACCAGGTACTGAAGGGATCTCCGTACTCGACGAGAGTCCAGAACCCGATGGACTGTGTAAGCAGGCTGGCCTCCAATCATCCGGGGAGGAGGGGGAGGTCTGACTGAGGGGGTAAAAGGAGAAGAAACAACAGGTTTCAGTAAAGACACATGGAAGGTGGGATTAATCTTTAGTGATCTAGGTAAGAATAAACGGTAGGTAACTCAATTTACTTTCCTTGAAATGTGGAAAGGACAGATGAAACGTTGAGTCAGCTTGCGGGAAGGGGATAAATCTGCATGCCTTAGAGAATCGGTCAACTACTACTAGAATGGTGGTATTTCCTTGGGATGGTGGGAGCCCGGTGATGAAGTCCATCGAGAGGTGAGACCAGGGCCGTTTGGGAATGGGGAGGGGGTGCAGCAATCCTTGAGGTCTTTGATGGGGAACCTTCCCCTGGTTGCAAGTCGGGCAAGCAGCCACAAATGCCTGAGTGTCTTCCTTAATGGTAGGCCACCAAAATTCTCAGGAGGAAATCGAGGGTTCGAGCATCGCCAGGATGGCAGGTAAGGCGAGAACTGTGACCCCACTGGAGAACCTGGGAACGGACAATGCTCGGGACAAATAGACAATTATCCGGTCCCCCTCCAGGATCAGGTTCTTGAGCCTGGGCCCTCCTTACTGTGGCCTCAACTTCCCATCTAACTGGAGCCACCACCTTAGAGCTCGGAATGATGGTTCCTGCTGGCTCCTCATGACCAGCGGGGGAGTAAACTCGAGACAGGGAGTCCGGTTTCACATTCTTGGATCCCGGTCGATAGGACAAAGTGAACTGGAAACGGCTAAAAAACAGTGACCATCGGATTGAGGATTGAGCCGCTTAGCCTGTTGGATGTACTCCAAATTCTTGTGATCCGTGAGAACTAGGAACTGGTGTTGTGCCCCCTCAACCCAGTGCCTCCATTCTTCTAATGCAAGCTTGACCGCCAACAGTTCTCGATCCCCCACATCATAATTTCTCTCAGCAGGATGAAGCTTGTTGTCCACTCCTCGCTGCGAGAGAATTGCTCCTACTCCCATATGCGAGGTATCCACCTCAACCACAAATGTCTTCTCAGGATCAGGGAGAGTCAGAATAGGAGCAGAGGTGAAACGGCGCTTCAGTTCCTTGAAAGCCTCCTCGGCCTCAGAACTCCACAGAAATTTAGAGCCTTTCTCTTTAGTGAGGGCTGAGAGAGGGGCTGCTACTGCACTAAAGTTCCGCACAAACTTGCGATAGAAATTTGCAAACCCCAAAAAACGTTGAACTTCCTTCATATTGGTGGGAGTAGGCCAATTGGTGACGGCCTGGACCTTTCTAGGATCCATCTGGATGTTACCTGGGGTGATAATGAATCCTAGGAACTGTACTTCAGAAACATGGAACTCACATTTCTCGGGCTTAATATATAAATGGTTATCCAGGAGGCGACGGAGGACTCTTAGAACATGCGTTGTGTGTTCTTGCAAGGATGCCAAGAAAATCAGAATGTCATCTAGATAGACGAATACGAACTGGTTTAACATGTCTCGGAGGACATCATTGATTAGGGCCTGGAAAACAGCTGGAGCATTAGTGAGTCCAAAAGGCATAACCTGATACTCATAATGCCCTGTAGGGGTGTTGAATGCTGTTTTCCACTCGTCCCCTTGCCTTATGCGCACCAGATGGTATGCGTTGCGCAGGTCAAGTTTGGTGAAAATGGAGGCTCCTTGAAGCAACTCAAAGGCAGTGGACATGAGGGGCAAGGGGTAGCGATTTCGGATTGTGATCTTGTTGAGGCCTCTGTAATCAATGCACGGGGGCGAAGGCTACCATCTTTTTTGCTCACAAAGAAAAATCCCACCCCAGCGGGGGAGGTAGAGGGCCGGACGAACCCCGCAGCAAGGGCTTCGTTGATATAGCTGTCCATAGCTTCCCGCTCTGGAGGGGATAGTGAAAAAATACGGCCTCTAGGGGGAATAGTGCCTGGAAGCAGATCGATGGCGCAATCATAGGGCCGATGAGGGGGTAACGAAGTGGCCTTGCGTTTACTGAAAACCTCCTGGTAAGGATGATACACGGGGGGCACTCGAGAGAGGTCAATGGGTTCTTGGGGCTGAGGAGAAACATATGAGGAACTCGAGAAGATGCATGTGGCATGACAGGTGGGTGGGTCCCTACTCCAGGAAGGTGTTGGTGGACCAGTCGATATGGGGGTTGTGCCGAAGAAGCCAGGGATAGCCCAGGATTACAGGGAATTGAGAAGACTGGATGAGATGGAACGATATCTCCTCTTGATGTTGAAGAATGGAGAGACGTAGTGGGAGTGTTTGACAAATGATTTCTCCATGGCCCAGAGGTCGCCCATCCAGGGCAGTAACAATCAGGGGAGACGAAAGGGACTCAGAGGGAAGGCTCAACTTCTTGGCCAAGGAAATGTCCATAAAATTTCCAGCTGCACCGGAATCCACCCAAGCCTGCAGAGAATGTCTTTCGCTGCCCCAGGAGAGTGTGACCGGAAGGAGTAGGCCAGTGTCGGTTAGGGGAGAGATTTGAGTAACTCCCGTCACAGACCTCCCCTGTCTGCACAGGACAAAGCTTTTCCCGAAAGCTCAGGACAGGAGACTCTGAAATGTCCAGACTGTCCACAGTAAAGGCAGCGGCCCTCTTTCATATGCCGATCACGTTCAGTGGGTGATAATCTGGTACTTCCCAACTGCATGGGCTCTGGGGTTTCTTGGGAAGCTTGAGTTGTGAGGTGTACAGGCATGGGGAAGGAAGACTTACGGGCCCATTCTCTCTCTAAGTCTATTGTCCAAGCGGATCGCCACCTCAATTAGAGTCTCAAGAGTACCAACAGGATCTCTAGTAGCAAGCTCATCCTGGATGGCCTCTGAGAGGCCGTTCTGGAAACGTACAATGAGGGCCTCTTGATCCCAGCCAGTAGCTGCTGCAACAGTGCGGAACTGGATGGCATAGTCTGCCACACTGCGTTTACCTTGCTGGACGGACAACAGCCTCTTCGATGCCTCCCGCCCTCGGAGGGGATGATTGAAGACCCGTTTGAACTCTCCCACAAAGGCAGAGTAACTGGTACAGACAGGACTGTAGGCCTCCCAGATGGCTGTGGCCCAAGACAGGGCTCTTCCAGAGAGAAGGGTGATAATATAGGCTATCTTAGCCCTGTCTGAAGGGAAGGATGATGGTTGTAACTCAAAGATGAGAGCACACTGCGTCAAGAAGCCGTTGCAGGCATTAGGGTCTCCTGCAAAGTGTTGAGGTGGAGGTAGCCGGGGTTCAGATAAGAGGCTTGGGTTAGGAGGCATTGGCTGAGGTGCTGGTTGAGGTGCTTGGGCTGGAGTCATGGCAGGATCGGCTGGCAGTCTCCGAAAAAGCTCTTGAAGAGATGTGAGAATGTCAGATAGCAGGCTATCATGTCTTGTCATCAGGGTCTCATGTTGGGCTAAGGCAGCCTCCTGATGTGCAACTGCCCCAAGATGATCCTGTGCATGAGATGAATCTGCTGGGTCCATGTCTGGGTCCATTTCTGTTAGAATCACAGGGTTAGGACTAGGGTGAAAACTTGAACAGTCAGAAAGGTGGACCCAATTGCAGAAAACCAGATGACATGTCTTAAAATCTTTTATTTGAGGAAAAGGAACATCCAAACTTTCCTAGGGTTTATACCAAAAGTAAACTCCCAAAAAAAACTTCACAAAATAGTTTGACAACAGTACCAAAAAGTGAATCCAAAAAGTCCACAATGTAAATCCAGAAAGAATTTGAAAAAGATCACAAAGATCTGAGAGTACTGTCAAAGAGCAAAAGTAAATAAATCAAAACAAAGGAAACATACCAGGTACACGAAGTAGAATCAGTTAACTCCAAAAGAGGAACAGCAAGAGAATGATCTAGAAACGGTCATGGCACTGGAAACACTGAGCAAAGTACTCAGGAAAAGGGTGACTTAATTACACAAACAGGGAACAAGGCACAGGTGACAACAATAAGACCTAATGACAGAGACTGAAAACCAACAAGAGACGCAATGGGGACCTCCAGTGGCCAAACATAAGTCTAAAACCCTGACACCTATAGCCTCTAATGAGTGTCTGGATTCTGGATGAAGGTATTTTGGACCATTCCTCCTTACAAAACATCTCCAGTTCAGTTAGGTTTGATGGTTGCCGAGGATGGACAGCCCGCTTCAAATCATCCCACAGATTCTCAATGATATTCAGGTCTGGGGACTGGGATGGCCATTCCAGAACATTGTACTTGTTCCTCTGCATAAATGCCCGGGTAGATTTTGAGCAGTGTTTTGGGTCGTTGTCTTGTTGAAATATCCAGCCCCGGCGTAACTTCAACTTTGTGACTGATTCTTCAACATTATTCCCAAGAATCTGCTGATATTGAGTGGAATCCATGCGACCCTCAACTTTAACAAGATTCCCAGTACAGCCACTGGCCACACAGCCCCACAGCATGATGGAACCCCCACCAAATTTTACTGTGGGTAGCAAGTGTTTTTCATGGAACGCTGTGTTCTTTTGCCGCCATGCATAACGCCCCTTGTTATGACCAAATAACTCAATCTTTGTTTCATCAGTCCACAGCACCTTATTCCAAAATGAAGCTGGCTTGTCCAAATGTGCGTTTTGTTGTGCAGAAAAGGCTTCTTCCGCATCACTCTCCCGTACAGCTTCTCCTTGTGCAAAGTGCGCTGAATTGTTGAACGATGCACAGTGACACCATCTGCACCAAGATGATGTTGTAGGTCTTTGGAGGTGGTCTGTGGGCTGTTTTTGACCGTTCTCACCATCCTTCGCCTTTGCCTCTCTGATATTTTACTTGGCCTGCCACTTCTGGCCTTAACAAGAACTGTGCCTGTGGTCTTCCATTTCCTCACTATGTTCCTCACAGTGGACACTGACAGCTTACATCTCTGCGATAGCTTTTTGTAGCCTTCCCCTAAACCATAATGTTGAACAATCTTTGTTTCAGGTCATTTGAGAGTTGTTTTGAGGGCCCCATGTTGCCACTCTTCAGAGGAGAGTCAAAGAGAACAACAACTTGCAATTGGCCAGCTTAAATACCTTTTCTCATGATTGTATGCACTTGTCTATGAAGTTCAAGGCTTAATGAGCTCACCAAACCAATTGTATGTTCCAATTAATCCGTGCTAAGTAGTTACAGGTATTCAAATCAACAGAATGACAAGGGTGCCCACATTTTTGCATAGCCTATTTTTCACATCTGATTTAATTTCATACAACTTAATATTGCTACACTAAAAATCTTTGTCTGGACAATACCCCAGTACTCAGGTTTTATTAGAAAATGAATGGCATGCCACTGTGATCATTTTCTGTGACGACAGAGTAAATTATTATGCAGCCTCAGAGGGGTGCCCAAACTTTTTCATATGACTGTAGACAGTAGCAGCAGCGTATGTTGTGTGTGTGTGTGTGTGTGTGTGTGTGTGTGGCGTCAGTATGCATGTGTGTGCATGTTATGTGTGTGTGTGGGCGTATGTAGTGTGTGTATGTGTGTGTTGGGGTGTCAGTGTAAATATGTGTGAGTGTGTGGGTAGATTCCAGTGTGTGTGCGTAGAGTCAGTGCAAGAGAGTTACTGCAAGTAAGGGTAAATGCAGGTAGTCCAGCTAGCCATTTGATTAGATATTTAGCAGTCTTGTTTAGAAGTCTTATGGCTTAAGAGTAGAAGCTGTTCAGGGTCCTGTTGGTTCCAGACTTGGTGCATTGGTACCACTTGCCATGTTGTAGCAGAGAGAACAATCTGTGGCTCCTCTGATACCGCCTGGTATAGAGGTCCCGTATGGCAGGGAGCTCGGCCCCACACTACCCCAGTGATCTACTGGGCCATACACACTACCCTCTGTAGCGCCTTGCGGTCGGATTCCTAGCAGTTGCCATAACAAGTGGGAAAGGGCAGTGCGGTGCAAAATAGATTGCATCATCTGTGGATCTGTTAGGGCGGTATGCATGCAAATTGGAATGGGTCCAGGCTGTCTGGGATGATGGTGTTCATGTGAGCCATGACCAGCCTTTCAAAGCATTTCATGGCTACAGATGTGAGTATTACAAGGTGATAGTCATTTAGACAGGTTACCTTGGCGTTCTTGGGCACAGGGACTATGGTGGTCTGCTTGAAACTTGTAGGTATTACAGACTAGGTTAGGGAGAGGTTGAAAATGTCAGTGAAGACACTTGCCAGCTGGTCAGAGCATGCTCGAAGTACGCGTCCTGGTAATCTGGCCTTGTGAATGTTAACCTCTTTAAAGCTTTTACTCACGTCGGCTACGGAGAGCGTGATCACACAGTCGTCCGGAACAGCTGGTGCTCTCACACATGGGCAGCTCATGGCTGGGTTTCCCTTTGTTGTCTGTTGTCTGCCCTGCCACATCCAACGAGCGTAGTAGGATTCAATCTTCGTCCTGTATTGATGCTTTGCCTGTTTGATGGTTCGTCGAAGAGCGTAGCGGGATTTCTTATAAGCATTAGTGTCCCGCTTCATAAACCATAGAAGCAGCAGAGAGTATGCTATGACCAGTTCTGAAACCAGACTGATTATAATTTAGAATACATTTCGTAGTTAAAAACGATCTAAGTTGAATATTTACCAAGGATGCTATGGTTTTAGATAGGCAAGATAGTTTGGAAATGGGGCAATACTTTTTCTGATCACATGGGTTGCCACCTTTATGAAGGGGGAGTATATGGGCCGCCTTCCAGACCCTGGGGATGGATCCAGAAAACACAGTCAGGTTAAAAATATGTGTTAGTTTCCCACAGGCTGTCCAAACACACAATGACATGAGAGTGAATTCTGACAGTGTAAAAGGCCCTTAGTTGACTCTAAAATGTTGTATTCTATACCCATTTTATGTGAAACAAGTTATGTGTGTTTGATACGATTAAAGACTATGTTGGGACCCTATTTAAATTTTAGGGTACTACTAACTTCTCTCCCTGTTTGCTTCAATGTTTCCTTTCTCTGTGTATCTCCTTTGCCTCCTTCATTGTAGCCTGACTCACCACTGTCTGTCTCACTACTCTCTATAAAGGAAAGGTATTTTGTTATGATAACTTATAGTAGGCCATCTTTTGATTACTGTTAGCGTAATTTCAGTCAACTGATCCAGCGACTATTTACCAGTTGTACACTCATTTTACGAGAGTCAGGGGTTGGTTTGTTTGGCCGATGTTTGTTGAAACGGCAGGAGTTGCCCATACAAGACCTCCACCGCCA
This sequence comes from Thymallus thymallus, assembly GCA_023634145.1. NCBI lineage: Eukaryota > Metazoa > Chordata > Actinopteri > Salmoniformes > Salmonidae > Thymallus > Thymallus thymallus. The sequence continues at coordinate 23,998,720 of CM042409.1, read as the reverse complement.
CCACTGGGCACTCTGTTCATTATGTTGACATAAGCAAATCGTTCGCCCACTCGACGCCATACAAGTGGTCTGCAGTTGTGTGGCCGGTTGGACGTATAGTACTGCCGTATTCTCTAAAACGATGTTGGAGGCTGCTTATGGTAGATAAATGGTGTACATTCCTGCAGTCAGCATGCAATGTATGCTCCCTCAAAACTTGAGACATCTACAGTATGTGTTGTGTGACAAAACTGCACATTTTAGAGTGGCCTTTTTGATCATGCTGTTTAATCAGCTTCTTGATATGCCACATCTGTCAGGTGGATGGATTATCTTGGCATAGAAACAGCGATGTAAACAAATGTGTGCACAAAATTTGAGAAATATATGTTTTTTGTGCAGATGGTAATTTGATTTTATTTCAGCTCATGAAACATGGGACCACTTTACATGTTGTGTTTATATTTTTGTTCAGTATAATTCAGATTACAGAAAATGTTTTAAATACAGAAATAGTACCAACAGCATCTGCCAGAGCAGCAGGGAGGCAATACATCTCTGCTACAAACATGTGCATGTTTTGGCGCAAGGCCACATCTATAACCAAACACTCAAACCTTTTGGGAATAGTGACACTGAAAACAAAATGATGCCACAAGAGTCGATTTCACATATATAGCCACCCCTCCCCCATTTTCCAGTCTATCACACCTGAAGATGTTGTAATCATCAATTTCAATGTCTTTATCCATGATCAAACCATTGAGCCAGGTCTCTGTGAGAACCAAAATATCAGGACTAGACATCAAGAAGGTCCACCTTTGATATCAAGCTTTTATAAGCTACTCCTCATTGTTTGCCGAGAGAATTCTTGCCTTTCTCCTATTTGGAAGCAATCCCTCCCTCTTGTAAAACTGGGACCTCTTCCAGAAGTTGTCAAAATTGTCAATGAACTCCGACTCCATCGAGGAATAGTAGGATTTAAATTAGTAGTGTAGACCGAGGAGACGTTACTACTGTATTATCATTATTTCTATCAACAATGTACACCACAGTAAACTATCAATTGATAGAGAGAGAGACAGAGAGAGAGAGAGGGAGAGAGTGAGAGAAAGAGAGCAGAAAGTGAATGCAAATCTGGGAAAATGGGAAGAGAGAGAGAGAGAGAGAGAGAGAGAGAGAGAGAGAGAGAGAGAGAGAGAGAGAGAGAGAGAGAGAGAGAGAGAGAGAGAGAGAGAGAGAGAAGGAGTCCCAGATGGTCAGTCTGGCACTTGGCTACAGCAGGCCGTCTTCTGTCTGCTCCTTGCGGGCTGGCCAATGGGACGGCAGGATGGAGGGGGCACGGGCCTGGGCAGTGCCAAGCTGTCACAGAGGAGCCCCGTGGAGGGTACCGTCAGGGCCGCTTTCACTTTGATCACGGAGCACCGACACATGATGGCACTGCCAGCGCCAAGGTGTCCTACTACACCTAGGAGTATCTATTACCGCTCTAACAATGGAAATGCATGTCCTCAAAGATGGAAGAACTGTATTGTCTTTGATGGAAGGCAGGCGTAGGCAAGATCATGTGGGACCATTCTAGCCAATGCCGGGACCATTTTTTGCCGAAATGCCACATGCGTCTACTTATATCAGTGCATTCATAAAAACCTAAGCAATACAAAACTTCTATTAGATCAAATAAGCCTCACGTAACAAATGAGCAATTCCATTTTTTGTTGACCAAATTTGACACTCATTGTTCTCCAAACAAAAATTCCTCACTTTGTGGTCTTATCTTCGTGGACAGATTTTGTGCGAAGTAAACTCTCTTGCATCGCCCCTCTTCCTCTCTGACTACACCCAGTATCATGCCACTCTTGCTGGGTGGCAGACAGTGCCAGTTGGCTGTTAAAGACATTGAGCTGAATGAATCCCATCAAGTCCCAGTTTTTGAATACTCTTTCAAATGCGTCTTCTCTTTCTCACTTTCTTGAGAGGTTCGATGATGTGTTGGCGATTAGATAAGTGAAGTTGCACAGCCACACTAATGGATTGCATCAAACGTCATATATAATTGAAACCTGTATATGGTGTAAACATGTCATTGTCTTTGATAGCACCAGCTGTCATCTACAGTATTTAAACAGAAGTGTGGTACGACTCAGATAGTGAGTGAGTCTGGACCCTCACTCTCATTGTCGATCAATCGGGTCTGACCAGTGCACCTGTGTGGTCCTATCGATCGCTCTCCTTTCTGACTGTAGACATGAAAGGAAAAAGGAATGACCAGTTGTTTTTAACACACCTTGTTTAAATAATTCAGTCTGGTCAAAGAAAAGGATGTGGTCAGCCCCTGGCTCCAAATCACTTCTAAATCATCATCACCCATCCAGTCCTTGTGAGTCATCAGGAGTATTGCGCACACAACGAACTAGGCTGTAGGCACCACACCTTGAAGGGCTGAGCTCATCAACTGGAGGGAAAACAGTTGAGTCAGGGAGTGGACCACAGTGTGTATGTGTGTGTGGCCTGCGAGTGTGTGTGTGTGTGTGGCCTGTGTTTGCTCACACAGCTAGCGAAATAATCACATGGAGTGTGGTCATCATCGGGTGAGCAGAGATTAGCTCTTTAGCCATGTGCATTTCTCATCTGTGGATGGGCTCGGTCACGAGTGGAGGGGATAGGAGGGAGAACAGGATGTGCTAGGCAGGGTTTCGGTGGGATGGGTATCTGGCACAGGGTGTCTGAGTGTTTAGGCTTCGCCATCGGAGTGGCAGCTTTGAAAATAAAGCAGCCATGTCACGTCACTTTGTAGAAGGAGCCAGCAGCAAGGCCTGGCCTGGCTTCTGTATGTGAGGCTTTGGCAGGAAAGGTGGAAAACGTTACCCCTTACCTACAATGAGCACACACTCGCCTGCACACACACGCAAGACAAAACCACACACACTCAAGACATGTTCATGTCACTGCTGATTGAAAAACAGAAATTATGCTTTGTTTGCTTTTTCTTCTTTATTCATGAGGGAGTAGCCAGGTAGCCTAGCGGTTAAGAGCGTTTGGACAGTAACCAAAAGGTTGCTAGTTTGAATCCCCGAAAAATCTGTCAATGTGCCCTTGACCAAAGCACGTAACCCTAATTGCGCTAAATGGCATAATAACACAGGCCTACGTGCACACAACACAAACATAGCAGAGCAGTCAAACACACATGGTTCTAAATGCCATGTTGTTGCCGTCCACATTCTTGTTTTAGTCTTATTTCAGACGTTTATTGTCCGTCTTAAAGAACAAGATGTGCTGACAAGACTCAATATAACACCACACCCTATCTTAAGCACTGAGTGGGGACCAGGGCCCGTAGCCACAAAGTCTCTCAGAGTAGGAGTGCTGATCTAGGATCAGTTTTGCCTTTTAGATCATAATTAATAGAAATATATTGACAGATGGGGACCTGATCCTAGTCCGCACTCCTACTCTGAGGCGCTTTGTGGATACGGGCCCTGATTCCAGTGGACATAATTTTTTCCACCACGTAACACAAACACGCGCATGAACAGGAACAGCACATGTACAAACACGGGCCATCCTCCAGACCAAGGACTGAAATTCAACCAGTGCGAGAGTATATTTTCTCTGCGAAGTTCCTATAGAGCTTGTCAATACATCTTATAGGAAATAAGCTTCAATATATACCTTCGCCTAATGTACATCGAGCTCCATAGAAGTTACATAGATCTTTCCCCTAGGTACAGATTCAGGATCAGCTTTCTTTTCCTAACCTTAACTATTAATGGGAAAACGCAAAACTGACCCAAGAACAGCATCCAGGGGCAACATAGATGTCCAGGATCAGGAACCGTATGCATCTACTTACAGCCACAACACGCTGGCTCTCTTTCTGGAGACTGGTTGGATGATGCGGCAAGATAAAATTAGACCATGGGTTTCATTAGCTGGTATAATTAACCAGTTATGTAACGGTTCTGCTGCCACAGTGATGTCATGGCGGTGCACATACAGTGAACGTCATCACCGATGCACATACAGTGAACGTCATCACCGATGCACATACAGTGAACGTCATCACCGATGCACATACAGTGAACGTCATCACCGATGCACATACAGTGAGCTCCAAAAGTATTGACATATTTGTTGTTGCTTTGGCTCTTTACTCCAGCACTTTAGATTTGAAATGATACAATGATTACAAGGTTAAAGAGTTTTCAGCTTTAATTTGAGGGTATTTTCATCCGTATCGGGTGATCCGTTTAGAAATTACAGCACTTTTTGTACATAGTTAGCCCCCCTTGGTACAAATTCACTTACGTTTTTGGTTCAATATTCCTAGCACACAATGATTACATCGAGTTTGTGACTCTACCAATTTATTGGATGCATCTTCTGTTTGTTTTGGTTGTGTTTCAGACACTGGAGGTTGGTGGCACCCTTTCCCTTTCCCAATTGAGGAGGACGGGCTCGTGGTAATGGCTGGTGCTGAATTACTGGAATGGTATAAAATACATCAAACACATGGTTTCCATGTGTTGTGACATTTCCATTTGCTCTGTTCCAGACATTATTTTGAGCCGTCCTCCCCTCAACAGCCTCCACTGGTTTCAGATTATTTTGTGTCCAATAGAAATTAATGGTAAATCATGTATTGTGTCATTTTGGAGTCACTTAAATTGTAAATAAGAATATAATGTTTCTAAACACTTCTACATTAATATGGATGCTACCATGACTATGAATAATCCTGAATGAATCGTGTGTTAATGATGAGTGAGAAAGTTAAGACTCACAAATATCATACCCCCATTAAGATAACAGGGGAGGTTAGCATTTTTTTTTGTGCACCTCTGCAACTTTCTCACTCATCATTATTCATTCAGGATTATCCGTAATAATGATAGCATCCACATTAATGTAGAAGTGTTTAGAAACATATTCTATTCTTATTTACAATAAAAGTGACTCCAAAAGTAACGACACAATACATTATGTACCATTCATTTCTATTGAGCACAAAAAAACATGAAACAGAACCAAAACAAACAGCAAATGCATCCAACAAGTTTGTAGTCACAATATTGATGTAATCATTGCTTGCTATGAATATGGGATCAAATACTTTTTTCTACTTTAATACACATAAGGGAATTTGTCCCAATATGTACAAAAAGTAATTTCTAAACGGTTCACCAGATATGGATGAAAATTAAAGCTGACAGTCTGCACTTTAACCTCATAGTCATCGTTTGATGTGAAATCCAAAGTGCTGGAGTACAGAGCCAAAACAACAACAAACCTGTCACTGTCCCCAATTCTTTTTGAGCTCAAATCCCAAAATTGGGTTTGCTGCTAATTACTTGGTTAGGATGTTGGGTGGGAGATTAGAATAAACTCTACTTAATGTGGCCAAAAAACAGGTCAGGAGCCACTCATGTCCCAGACTTGAATGGAGGGATTGAAAAAGGGGTTGTGTCATGGTAACTGGGTTAGCTCATGGAGGGCTGTCGTGTTCCCGTTAGGTCTGTTAGCTCTCCAGAGTTTCCTCTCTGAGTGATTGTTATTCCGGGTGCGGCGGTGACGACAGATAGACCTACACAACAGCCCGTTCCCACGTAAGACTCCAGGTGTGGCTGACTGATGTGTGCGTGTATGAGTGTGTGTATTTGCGAAGAAGCCACCCAGTGTGCTACAGTGGTAGACACGGCACCCACAGGAAAACGCCAGGTCGGGACATTCCGAAACCAAGCGGTCCACATTCCACACCTAGCGTTACAATTCCGGAAGCTGCGCTTTGCTCATATAAACCCAATGAGTCAGAAGAAATATCAAAATATTTAGTAGAACTTTTCCCTTTGCCCAGACCCAGACGAACCAAACCCCAGTCGACCCGGAGCGAGAGCGCTCCAGAGCGGAGATGGGCGAGCCAGACAACGAGGTGCGGGGGAGGGTGGGGGTGCTCCCTGGCACAGACAGGAGTGCAATAGAAAAAGAGAGAGGGGAACGAAAATAACATTTAAAAAATTGGAAAGAAACAAGCACAGAAATGTCTGTTTAGTCCTAGGCGTCTCCCACCCTCTCTCTCTCTCTTCACTGTGCGGTACCTTGGCCGTCAGAGCAGGTGTTGGGCAGGGAGGGTATAAAGGCCATCTGGCGCGCCGAGCAGTGAGAATGAAGACTTCCACACTCTGACAGCGCTCAGACGAACCATCTGGTCCCCTCCTCGCTTAAAGAACCTGTTCCCAGCTTCTTCACACACCGGCCTCCGGCACTCGCGCTCTCTCACTAAAAACATAGGCTACCTGTTCACTCTATTCTTGATTAGCATTTGCTGTCGGGAGGTTAGTGGATTGTGAAGACCTGCTTCTTCCTGGTAGATTTCCTAGTTTATTTTTTCTTGTGACTTCTTTGAGTGGAGTCGGGCTGCCATGGCGTGGGTGAGACGTGTGTTTGGACACGGGATGTCAGTCTGTCTCTGGGCTTTGTGTCTGTCCCTTAGTCTCATCTGGACTTGTCAGGTGACCCAGGCAGCAATATACAGACACTCAGGTACAGTATAACCCTGATTATATACTCTTCGAAAAAAAGGGTTCTTCAGATTTTTTTGTTCCAGGTAGAAACGTTTCACCCAAAGTAAAAAAGGTTCTACTTGGAACCAAAACAAGGGTTCTCCACCAGGGACAGCTGAAGAACCAGCTCTGGTCCTAGGTAGTGCACCAGAGTAGGCTTACATATTGCTGGTAACTTGTCGTTTCTCATTTGGTGCAAAGGCTGTTTCTTTTTTCTACAACAATACATTTCGTTTTACCTTTCTGCAAAACAAGAGAGAAATAAAACCTATATAGAATATTTTGGCTTTGGTCAAATATACATATTTTTAACACTTCTTCCAATTGAATAGTGACTTGACAAAACAAAACTCCACATAAATCCACTTAACAAATCACTGTAGATAAAGATACACATTGTGTTGTAGCATCAATTAAAATCACAGCTATGATAATGCATTTCCACATACATTGTGTGAATCCATTTCTCAATTTGGGTCAACACTTCTTTGGTATGGAAAGCTTTACTGTTCAGCAGTTAAGTGTAACATTTCCATCTACTGGCCAACTGAAATAATGCTGGCAGTGTTGGGTGTGATACAGTAGGGCAGGCCTACTTATTCAGGGTCATTTTGGTATCACGCAGTAATCTCTTGTAAATCCTTGCAATTGTGCATGCCATAGCCAGATAAATTGACAGTGCAATCTAACAACCCGTACCTTTTATCAATGTCAATTGATCTCTGTATTCTTTGACTGCAGGTCCATGTATTTACAAGGAGGTTCAGTTTCAGCCTGGACAGACCTTCTACAGGGGCTGTGACAAGTGCTACTGCCACGAAAATGGCTACTTTTGCCTCTCGTGAGTAAACAAACCAAATTAATGGCTAGGTTAATGTTGAGTACTGGTATGCAACAGTGAGATAGAAAAAGCTGGTAAACCAAACAGGAATTCTGTTGTTGCCAATATCACAATGTGCCTTGTTTCTGTTCGTATACCCAGACCGATGAAACCTACCACATGGCCCGACAAGTGCCAGCGGGTTCCAACAGAGTGTGGCTACCGCATCGTTTATAAGGAGTTGCCGGAGGTGGAGTGTCGTGCCTACAGCTGGATCCGGTGAAGGAAGAGACACACCGATGCCCCCTACAGTCAAAATACAAGATGGCAAGACTCTGGCAGTGGACAACCCCTTTAATGAAGCAGTTACAATGCAGAGAACATACCACACCCAACCTTCAATTTGGGAATTGGTTCTCTCAAAGGAGGAACCAATTCATAAATTGAACAACCAACTCCCAAAGTTTCATGCTGTGAGTTGAGCGCACAATATTGACTGTAAAAACATTTAACTGGACCAAAGGACCTCCTCAATTGGCATGGATTCTCTAATAAGGTGTTATCAAACAAGTACCGTAAAAGTAGCAACCAACTCCAGTGTACAGTCTCCTATCGTCCCAATATGCTTGTTCAGATACCTGCCCTTGTCACCTTACTTTAGTGACCACTTATACATGGGGCCAACTGAGTAGATTGGTGGACTGCATTGGCCTTTTAAGAGGACCATGTATCACCAGGCAAGAGAAATGGCGTTGAGCTATACATTACACTCTACTGCCCAAGTGTGGCCTCCCATATCATCCCAACCAGACACCCTTTATTACCGCACAGTGCTACAAAGGTCTATAGCCGTTTCCCCATTATATTTTCCTATCTGTTCCTTCGTAGGTGTTCAGTCTTCTATATGACCTTGACTAAGTGGAGCTTTCGCACACTGATAGGTTTTCAATGTGAAGGTAGCGAGAGCGCCATCAGTCAACTTTACAAATGTAGGCTGGGTTTACACTTCACTAGGTGTACTCCATTGAGGCTCCGCAATCGCTTTGCGACTTCACACACGGCAGAGATTTCAGTGCATGTCAGAATTTGCAACTTTACGCAAGCATCAGTGACGTATAGCTAACCACCCTAGCCTCACTCATCACTTGGTTTGTTAAGCTAAGGAGATGCATGACGATATTTCACTGTTCACTTCATTGTATGTATATAATTTCTTTCTAATAAAACATGGCAGTGTTACACTGTGTGGACATTCTTTTACCATTTCCTTCACAGATTTGGGTGAAAACGTATACTCACACCATAGATTAGATGGCAGGTAGCCTAATGATTAAGAGCGTTGGCCCTGTAACTGAATGGTTGCTGGGTCGATTCCCTGAACCGACAAGGTGAAGAAAATAAAATCAGTCGACGTGCCCTTGAGCAAGGCACTTAATACTAATTGCTAATGTAAGTTGCTCTGGATAAGAGTGTCTGCTAAAATGTAAATGCATGAAATATAAAAATGGCCAATTTCAAAATACATTATCACGAGTATTTTATTATCAGAATGAATTACATCTCTTCTGCTTTTTTTTTTTTTATATTTTGGATGGGGAGTCCAAATAGTTACAACTATGTTCTGTGTAAAAATCAAAGTTAAACCTCACCAGAAAAAAATGCAGTGTCCAGTTTTTCTGGGACTCCAAAGTGAAGAGTAAAACCAGATTTTCTGGACAGATTTAATCATCCCAATCCGACCATCTGTCCCTCGGTAAACTCCAGAAAATAAAGATCATGCTGCAAATTTAGTGTACTATGTTTTTCTTCGTACAGTTTAACACATTTTATACAAGTACATGTGATCGTACATTATGTTGTTTTTGTTTCATTTTAGGGCTTTGTCTTTCGTTACTTAAGGTGCTGGTAATATTGGGTCACAAATTTCTCTGAAGTCTTCTGTCAAACATTCATGTAATAAGTGAGTACCCTTTGTCTATGGGTGAGGCAATAAGAGAAAGGTCAAGTGTCCTGTCAAGCTGACAAGTTCCTCTGTCCAAAGCCTTCCCCTAAAGCCCCAATGTGGTTCCTGGCTCCCCAAAGACATTTATTCCCAAACAAACCAGAACGTCCGAACGAGCTCCATAGAAGGTCCATCTTCCTGCGGTCTCGTCTGTCACGAGGAGACTACATCTCCCAGTGTGCATCAGAAATGTCATTTAACATTGATTAAAAGTCCCACTGCAGTGGTCATGGTACATGACTTGTTTTTTGTTGTATTCAGTTGGTGAGGACTTCTAAAATGAGGGTACAGCATTCTGTGGAAAGGGAGACTTCTTGAAGCAGCAAATAAGGAGAACACAGCAGCTTTTTCTTTTTTTTATACCATTCAAACAAATCCCGCCATAGATTAGCCTCCTATTTTCTTAGGTGGCATACGGAATGCAAGGATTGGTCAGAGGGAGAGAAAAAATATATTCTCAATACATTTTCATAAAAAGAATCCGACAGGATTCAAGAGACAACAAACCCAACAACGGAGTAAAGAAAAAAAGGAAAAAAAGTATTCTGCTTCTTATTTCTCGCTCCAGCACTATAAAAGTTAACGATTACTAGGATGTTTTTCCGGCAAAAGTCTGATTCAAAATGACAGATGAGTTGAATCAACCCGCTTGTGTGGAACATAACTGGATTTGAATGTAAATAACTTAAAGACGAAAACAACTGCAGCACCATGAATTGCAAGATCTGTAGGACTCAAGTACAATATAGCAAATCTACTGTGAAGTAGTAATAAAATCAAAACAGTCAAGTGGGAAAGAAAACAAAAAAAGAGCAAAGAAAATCAATAAACAGTAAAATACAGATCAAGAGTTTTCAGAAATTGGCTAAGTTAGACACAAAAAGCTGGAAATCATAAGGAATGATTTTTTAGGCAGCTCTTGTTCACCACCCTCTGCATCTTTATAACGGATGATACACACATACGCTCTTGCTCGTAGTTTCCCCTTTCCAAACGAAACACTTATACTGCAGGACTGACCCGGCTTCTAGCCAAATCCAAAAAGAAACCTCAACAAAGTCTCTGCTGAAGTACACCTGCCATCACAGCATTATCAAATCAGGTACCAAAACAATAGGTACGCTTCTTTAAAAACAAAACAAAGGAAACACTTTGTACAGATATCGTGGTTGAGTTTCACCCTCTACTTAGCCTGTTTTACACAGTCTGTTCATGTCAGGGCAATTTCAAATGACACATGATCTTTTTGTTGTTGAACATGTCTATCTTTTCCATTGATTCCTTGATGATGTTGAAGTTCCTCCATTAGCCATGTGTAGAATGCAGTAATTTATTTTCAGATAAAACAAAAAAGACAGAAAATAAGACCGGAGGAATCCATACAAGAAGCAGAGTCCTTGCTCCTCTTAGGTCTGTACATATCCCCTCCCCCAAGCCTAGTTTCTCCACAGGGTTTAAAAGAGGAGGTACACGATTTCACACACGCTCACACAAACACACGCACACAAACAACGTCCTAAAAGCTTCCTGACTGTGTCCTTACTCCTGACCCCTGTATGGGGGGGTGCTGGAATTGACTGAGGGGTGTCCCGCGCTGCGGGTAGTTTTGGCCGGTGGAGGCCGCCAGAAGCCTGGAGCCGGCCTGCAGCACTGTCTGCCCGGGGCTGCCTGGTTTCAGGCTCCGGGACGCCTGCTGCTGGCTCAGTCTGGAGGCGTGGTGGGACGCCGGGTTCCCCGCCGCACCAGCGCCCAAGTCTGTTTTAGGGTTGTCGTGTGCCCTGGAGCCAGGGGTGGGAGACCCCGACAACCCGCTGTTCAAGAGGCTGGCTTTTAGGTGGCTCCCGCCACTGTACACGTGTGACCCGTCCATACTGCTGCTGCCGCTCAGCTGGTGCAGGGTGCCTCCTGGAGGTGTGGAGGTGGTTTGGTTGGGGAAGGAGGACAGGGGGTTGAGGGGCTGCTGTTGTTGATGCTGCTGCGAGGGGTCTTGAGACAGGGCGGAGTGGGAGGACAGGCGAGGGTAGAAGCCCTGGCCTGAGGAAGGGGGAGCATTGGGGCTGTAGGAGCCACGGAATGGAGAGGACACGCTCTGCTGAAGGAAGGCCGGACTGTCCACTTTCTGCTGGTGGCTCTCCGATAAGGGGGGCTGCACCTTAGAAATGGCAAAACACACAAAATACAACTCACCTGACACCCTAGTACACACCTCAAAGAAATGAATATCCAAACACAAGAGCGCCAAAACAAAAACCAGTGCCGACAAAACAAAACCAGGCCAGACAAAACACTCAACTCTCACAAATGACAAGGGACACCATACCTGGTGTGTGTAGACAGACGGGCTGTATCTCTGTGGGCTCTTTATGGGAGAGGCCAGGGGTACTGTCTGGATCTCATACCGGTCTGCATCTGTGATAAACATAAGAGGACACAAGCTTAACAGGAGAACAGGTGGTACATGCAAGCGCAATCCCTGAAGCCTCTGAATCTGAAATGAATTTGTCTTTGTTCCAGACTAGGCTAGATACTGTATCTACATTTCAGACAAGACAAACCTAGACAAGAAAAAAACCAGCCTAAACACACGTCTATATTTCAGTTTTAGTCTAGACAAAAATTGGCACAGGAGGATGTCTGGCCTGAATTTGCTACTACTTCATTCATGTGAAAACCAGAAAAACTTGTAGTGAAAACCAGTGCAGTACCAGGGTCATTGTCTGAAGCCGAGCAGTCTGTTCTCTTCAGCACACGGTCCATCTTGAGGGAGCCCCTCAGTACCCGCTCTAAGACGCCCTGTCCCTCCCTCAGCCGCTCAACTGTCGTGGGCACCATCCTGGACCAAAGCAAAACACCAACACCGTCACGTACAGTACGTTCAGTCACACACAAGGGGCTTATGTAGGACCCTATAACTGTAAAAAATAAAATAAATATTTGCCCAATTCCGTTTAGTCTTTTCCTAAACTCAATTTTGTTATATGCCATTTATTCAGGTTTCACTCTTTTTTTGGTTTGTTTTTTACAACCAAATTGGATGTTCCAAGTCCACAACAACGCTTAAACCACATCAGGAGACCACTTTTGAGGTCTGGGGCATTCCCGTGTCGAGAAGTTTCTTATGGTAAACTTGGGCTAATTAAATAATTTTATAATACGTTCAATACATTTACTTGATTTCCTCAATTTTTTTTTATATTATTGAATTCCGTGATTCCGTCCGTGTTCTCTGCATCGCAAATTTTATATGGCCCAACTTCAGATCAGCTGGCTGTGTCTGGAGACACTGCATGGGGCTCAGGTTGCTGATGTTCCCACCTTCGCCAGAACAAGCAAATGGTCTCAAACCCCACAACACGTCACACAAAATGTGGGAGAGCAAAGATGGATATGTCTGGAAACAGTGACAGGGAACAAAGTGCTGTGAGAGGATGTGATGTGGTGGCGGTGGCTAGTCTTACCAGTGGCTGGTGCTTTCCTGAGCTCTGGGCTGCTGCTGTGTTGGTGGTCCCGGGGCGTGGGAGGTGGTGGTGTTGTGGTGGTTATCTGGTGGGCTCACCTCTTCTATCTGGGGGATGGAGGAGTGGGTAGGGGAGGAGAAGGAGCTGTGGGGGGAGGCTGGGGGCTGCAAGTGGAAGGAACGGAGGCCTCCAGGGGACTCGGCGCTGGCACAGATGGAGCTGGGGGTGCCCAGGGAGCTACCCCCGGGCTCTGGGTCCCTGCTGCTCCCCTGCTTTCTCTTACGGTACTCCAGCAGAGACACCTGAAGAGTAGAGGGAAAGGAACCATTCCTAGTCAGCCATATGTACAGCCTTAGTCCTATGAGGTCACACACACACACACACAAACACACACACACACACACACACCCCACTCACCATGATGTCACACACCGGTACAATACCACTGGTTGCATTGTGACACCAGTGATTATTCACCAGTACAGTATGGCGGTATGGTTAGACGTCATGCATCAACTCAAGACTGCTTACCTTGAATGCACGTCGCTTACATGTTACCAACTGACTGACCAAACTTCCAAAATGTTACCAAACCCTAAACGGAAGAGCAACCCCAGGTCACCGATCTACTACTTCTACCATCCCGGAAGTTCTATTTTGTTCCATGATGGGTCAACATCCTTTGTTGCTGTGGTTATCTGACGTGGATACATAGGTGCAAAAGTACAATATCTTAGCTGACAATTGGAATGAGTCGACTTGGACAATAACAGACAAACAAAGAAGCAATCCAGTGTAGCTTTAGCACCCTCTCCCTACAGGGTCGGGTCAAAACCCTGCTGAATGGCAACAAAAATGGCTTTTTGTACCAGAGTATTGATATTGATTATTACCAGAATCGGGAAGCTATCATGTTCTAAATGGGTTGTCACACACCACAATTCTGTTTGACTTTTGAAGCCTTTGTTCTTTGTAGATAGTTAGTAACAGGCCAAAATGAAACATCAGCACAGGCAACTTCTCATCATCATCATCATCATCATCATCAAATGAAACATCACAACACAAAGCAACCACTGCGAGGTAAGAAACAACAGAAAAAAGGAAACACGACAAAAACAGAACTACAGGGCACTGACGTACGGTACATACACCCACACTCAAGAGACAATGAGAGAGAACGGCCCAGCAGAATGTCGTCAAGGCACAGGCAGGAGACTCAAGGAGGGGATGGGAGGGGGGATGGGTAAGAGATGGAGAAGGCTGGCTGAATGGACAGCCCGATAAAGGCTATCGGGGGCGGAGAGTTGAACCCAAAGAGAGTCGAGAGGGGGGGGGGGCTCAGGGGTCCCCACCTAGACCATTAGCGCTGTCGTTGGGGGCTTAGGACTTTATGAATCGCCACACAGTAGGGTCTTCGGACCTGGGGACTACTGTACTTGTTAGGGCCTTTCGATTCTGCTTAGAACAGCTTCTCGGGCTCCAAAGACTATCTGATTGTCCTTGGGCCCTTAGGGGTGCCTCTTGAACGGCTGCTAGTATGGTTCTTAGATGGGCATTGGCCATACTGCTGGTATGGATCTAACTTGGGCATGGGACGAGGCTAGTAAAAGGGGATGCGGGCACAGAACTATGAATGAGATGGACCATAGATGAATGGCCAGTGAAGTCAACGCCAAAAGAGCCTAGCTCAACCTCGGCGGCCTGAAGATGACATCATGAACCATCAGGCTCGTAGCATGACAATGGGGTGACCATGTTTCTGATATAGAGATGTTTTGATATAATAGGTCATGCTCATGTACGTTTTTGGAGAAGGGGTGGTTTGGGGCGGGGCGTGGGGTTTGTATGCGGATGCGAAACAATATTTACATGCACACTTCTAAATGGTATGGAAATATTCACCATATTGTGTACTGTCTTGTATTCACGTCTTACTGCTATAGCCTGGTAATCTGGCTGTCCTGTCAGCAGACTAACGGTTTGCAGGTTGGCCCTCTGCCTTGGAAGAAACAGTAGAAGAAAGACTTGGCAAAGGTTTCAGGAGGAGCATAGGGGGAGTGGGAGGGTGGGGAGAGGGTCGACAGAACACACAACCTGTTGGGCTAGCTGCAGTAGGAGAGACAGAACACACAACCTGTTGGGCTAGCTGCAGTAGGAGAGACAGAATACACAACATGTTGGGCTAGCTGCAGTAGGAGAGACAGAGTACACAACCTGTTGGGCTAGCTGCAGTAGGAGAGACAGAATACACAACCTGTTGGGCTAGCTGCAGTAGGAGAGACAGAACACACAACCTGTTGGGCTAGCTGCAGTAGGAGGGATAGAATACACAACATGTTGGGCTAGCTGCAGTAGGAGAGACAGAACACACAACCTGTTGGGCTAGCTGCAGTAGGAAAGACAGAATAGACATAAAGAAAGAGACGTGTAAATCATTCTAAAACAATTGTTACCCCACGTCTATTTTGATGTAATTATCTCGATGTGGAATCACTGAGCCCACTTGATCTATTTGACACAAAGTGAATGGAAAACACAAAGCAAGGAAAGACTACAATGACTAAGTAGCCATTCAGTTTTCACATACTCTACCACACTCAATATCACCCTTTCCCCTGAAATGTGGACATTACACCAATAAGCATGTAAGCACTTCTTCCATACTACCACTACAGACATGACCTACCTAACATACCCCCATTTGGGAGTTTAATTTACTTGCGGGGGGGGGGGAAGCAGGAAGAAACTGAGATCATTGGAGGACTTGCCTTCTTTTTCTGAGGTGGGTTGCTGGTGTGGTGGGGCGGCGTGCCGCTGTCAGGGTAGCACCCACCATAGCGCGGCTCACCGTAGGGCGACAGAGAGCCAGGCCCTGCCTCCGCCAGGGGCCCTTGGCCACTCACGGTGCTGTAGAAAGACTCGGCCGGGGAGAAGCTGCCCTCCGATTGGCTGAGGCACCTGTCGGTGGTGGCGGGATTGCCCAGGTTGGCGTTGAGCGGGGAGCAGGTATAGATGAGGTTGAATTCAGTCCTGAAGCTCTGATCTCTGGCCTGCTGGGCTGACTCGGACGGGGTGCCTGGCGCCAGGGGAGTGAGGAGGCCTCCCCCACCCACCATGGAGGCAAGCGGCTCCTGCGTGTCAGGGGGAGGAGGCCCCGTTGCCAAGAGGAGAGAGAAGTCGTCCGACATGGTGGGCACGGGGCCATCGAGGCCCGAGGACAGGTCGGGGAACTGCAGGGTGCAGCGTGGGGCATCAAAGTCTGGTTGCAGACAGGGCTACAGGTGGAGGAGATTAGGAGGAAAAAGAAAGGGAAACAGAGTTACGAAAAAACACCTAGGACAAAGAAAAACACCTGCCCTTATCTGTCCGGTGACAGTAAAGCTAACACATCTAGCCCTATCTCCAGTGCTATCACAGATACTTTGGGTCTGTGGGGTGAATGCTTACCTCTGGAGAGATGGACTCTGGCCTGTGCACAGGAGAGGCCTCTGGAGATGATATGTTCTGGATGGGTAGAAGAGAGAGACATGAAATACCATTAGAAACAGATAAAGTCTGAAGTGTACATACACCTTCGCCAAATTCATTTAAACACAGTTTTTCACAATTCCTGACATTTAATCCTAGTAAAGATTCCCTGTCTTAGGTCAGTTAGGAACACCACTTTATTTTAAGAAAGTGAAATGTCAGAATAATAGTAGAGAGAATTATTTATTTCAGATTTTATTTCTTTCATCACATTCCAGTAGGTCAGAAGTTTACATACACTCAATTAGTATTTGGTAGCATTGCCTTTAAATTGTTTAACTTGGGTCAAACGTTTCAGGTAGCCTTCCACAAGCTTCCCACAATAAGTTGTGTGAATTTTTGCCCATTCCTCCTGACAGAACTGGTGTAACTGAGTCAGGTTTGTAGGCCTTCTTGCTCGCACACGCTTTTTCCATTTCTGCCCACAAATGTTCAACAGGATTGAGGTCAGGGCTTTGTGATGGCCACTCCAATACTTTGACTTAGTTGTCCTTAAGCCATTTTACCACAACTTTGGAAGTATGCTTGGGGTCGTTGTCCATTTGGAAGACCCATTTGCGACCAAGCTTTAACTTCCTGACTGATGTCTTGAGATGTTGCTTCAATATATCCACATAATTTTCCTTCCTCATGATGCCATCTATTTTGTGAAGTGCACCAGTCCCTCCTGCAGCAAAGCACCCCCACAACATGATGCTGCCACCCCCGTGCTTCACGGTTGGGATGGTGTTCTTCGGCTTGCAAGCCTCCCCATTTTTCCTCCAAACATAACGATGGCCATTATGGCCAAACTGTTCTATTTTTGTTTCATCAGACCAGAGGACATTTCTCCAAAAAGTACGACCTTTGTCCGCATGTGCAGTTGCAAACCGTAGTCTGGCATTTTTATGGCGGTTTCGGAGCAGTGGCTTCTTCCTTGCTGAGCGACCTTTCAGGTTATGTCGATATAGGACTTATACTTTTGTACCCGTTTCATCCAGCATCTTCACAAGGTCCTTTGCTGTTGTTCTGGGATTGAACTTTTCGCACCAAAGTACATTCATCTCTAGGAGACCGAACGCGTCTCCTTCCTAATGAACGTGGTACCTTCAGGCGTTTGGAAATTGCTCCCAAGGATGAACCAGACTTGTGGAGGTCTACACATTTGTTTCTGAGGTCTTGGCTGAGTTTGAAGGTAGAGGCACTGAGTTTGAAGGTAGGCCTTGAAATACATCCACAGGTACACCTCCAATTGACTCAAATTATGTCAATTAGCCTATCAGAAGCTACGAGTGGGTGCTGGGAGCTGGGAGGGCGGGGGCAGTGACCCTGTGACATTTTCTAAGCAGTCAACTTAGTGTATGTAAACTTCTGACCCACAGGAATTGTGATATAGTGAATTATAAGTGAAATAATCTGTCTGTAAACAATTGTTGGAAGAATTACTTGTGTCATGCATAAAGTAGATGTCCTAACCGACTTGCCAAAACTATAGTTTGTTAACATGAAATCTGTGGAGTGATTAAAAAATTAGTTTTAATGACTCCAACCTAAGTCTATGTAAACTTCCAACTTCAACTGTAGATAGCACAGTGAAAACATGAACTGTAGTTATGTATGTGGAAATATCATATGCTCTGGTATTCATTGACACACGCTCAGTATGTCCCGTGTGTGTGTGTGTGCATATTTCTGTATGTCCTGTGTGTGTGTTCTCTGCATCCTTCCAAAGTACCTCAAACTGCAGTGGGGTGTTACAGCGGCTGGTTGGCAGCGAGGGCAGTGGCGAGGAGCCAGCCAAGCCGTTGGACAGCCGGCGCTCCTCGTCGCCGTAGCAACCCAGCAGCGCAGCAGCACCGTAGGAGGCGGGGCTGAGTAGGGGGTGGTCCGAGGGCAGCGGAGGCGTGATGGGCGACAGGGGCCGCAGCAGCAGACTGTGCTCTTCTGAGCCGGGCAGAAGTGGTGCTGCCTCCACCTCCGGGCCATATATGGACCGTCGCTTCTTGGGGGGTGCCGCCAGTTCTTTGTATCGGAAAGAAAGCAATAGTGTAAGATGATCTGCTGTGACAGGTGTCAGACTCTTCATTTGGAGTTAGGTTCATTTAAATTATGTACATGGGTGACTTATTAGAATAATGCATGTAAAACAATACCAGACTAATAACCAACGCTAAACGCTGGCGACAATTGATTGCTAAATACTGGCACGTTTGAGGATGTGCAAGGGTTCCAAAAACTATTTAAACTATTAGAAACCTTTCAAATACTTGGCTGACCTTTTGCAATAGAACCAGTAGAAAAGTCCCAAAAGTGCAAACATCGTCCACATTGCAAATGCTCAAAGTATTCGAAAGATTTTGGATAGTATAAACTAGGTCTGTACTAGATTACAAATACTACTAGACTTGTTAATAGACAGTGAACAAACAAAAACAATACGTCGTAGATACCGGCTTTGAAAGGGTTGGGGGTGGAGCTGCTGCTGTTACTTTGGTGGGAAGAGGTGGACTCTGTGCCGTCCTCCAGGCCCCCTGAGCATAGCCCGCTCTCATCCTGGGCTTGTTGGATCCATCTCTGCACATAGGGGAGATACAAACAGGTATTAGACAAAATACCGGGATACTGAATATCCTTCAAACCTAAGAAGGGTAGTGAACAAGTGCAAACTTGGGATGCATCCACTTCTAACAGCCCTGTCCTTCTCAAGCACCCACTACACGTCACACTACATTTCCCATGGTGGAACGCCATTTAACCCCAACTTCCACAACTCTCTCCACCGTTACCTTCTTGAAGGAGCCGTAGGTGGCGTCCACACTGACGGGCCGGCGCCGGCGCTCAGGGTTGAAAGGCGAGCCGAAGCGCACGTAGTGCTTCGGTGCCGTGCAGATGAGCGGCGAGGCCGCCAGGCCCGGCAGCATGTTGAGTGTGGTTGCCAGCACCGTGGGGTCGGTGGTGATGCGCAGTTGCCGCTCCACCGTGGGCACCTCCTGCTGGGCCACCTTGTCCAGCACTTTGTTGTTCAGCCACTCCGTCACCAGATACTGGAGAGGGGTGGGGTTTCATTATTAGCAAACAAATTCTGAAAGACTTTTAGCGCGAAATTTTGGAAGATCCATCCCTCTCACCTTCTTAGTCTTAGGCAGGTTGCGCAGGTTGCCCTTGTTCAGAGCACTCAGGCCTTCGCCGTCGAGGAGCTGCCCAGCTCCAAGTGCTCCGTCCCCCAGCCCCAGCTCTGTCCCGGAGACCCCCAGGGGACCCTCCTGCCCCTCGGCCGCCACCGCCTGCTCCAGGGACGCCTGCTGCAGGGCCAGGGCCTGCCGCTGGCGCCGGGCTCGCTGCGACGAGCTGGAGCGGTATCGCGAGATCCGGCTCTTGGGCCGTGGCTTGGAGGAACGGGCCGGGGGAGGCTTAGGGGGCGCAGCGAGAGGGGCCAGGAGGGGAGCGGTACATGCCGGGGCCTTGTCTGCGTCGGCTGCTAAGGAGGGTTCCTGGAGAGAGTGAGAGATTCGTCACAATTTGTCACAAAGTTCATAAAGAGAATGTGGCGGTAAGGGGGAGGAAAGTCTGACTCACGGTGACGTAGGTGGCACGGCGGGTGCTTATCCCCACCCCTGCTTGGTGGAGCACAGTGTTAACCCCTGTGGGGTTCCCTCCGCTCACCTCTACAGACTCCAGGCCCTCCTGTTTAAGCTCGTCCATACCCCCTGCGCTGGACGTCCTCTTCTACAGAGACAGAGTGGGTTATGAACTGCAGACTTACACTATGATTTGATAGTGACAGTGGGTTGAGTTGGTGTGACAGGAATTGACAGAGCAGTGATGTAGCACATACCGGTCTACTGGAGATGAGGACTCCGTTCTCGTCCAGCTCATCCTCCTCTCCTTCCTCCAGCTTCACCCCATCTAGCAGTCCATCCTGTAACACACATGCACACACATTGCTTTGTGATTGCTAAATGGCACATATATTTTCATTACACAGTGGGTCTTTGTGGGAAAGCACCAGATGAGTTGTAAAATCCTCTACAACCCAAGCATCCCGTCTCTATACGTTTTTATTTTTATTTTATTTAACCTTTATTTAACCAGGTAAGTCAGTTGAGTTACGTACACACACATCAACTGTAACTTGCTGTCTATACGGACACACACGTCTTTGCACGAAGACGAAGACTTCACACACCTCTGTGTCGCTGTTGCCCAGGCTGACGTTGCCCTGCAGCGTCTCCCGGACCTCGCCACTCTCCTCGGGCGGCTGGTTACTGTCATCTGACGTCCCGCACGGTCCCTTGCCGCCGCCTGGCCCCTCCATCTCTCTCCGCTGGGCCTTCCGCCGCCGCGTCTCCGCCCCTGTGGGTGCTGGGAGCTGGGAGGGCGGGGGCAGTGACCCTGTGGCGGCGAAGAGCAGGGTCTCGCGCGGGCTCAAGTTGTGCTTCTGCACGGGGCAGTTCTGCTGGTTGCCTTTGTAGCAGGCGCAGTCCACCTTGTAGTTACTGTAATAACAATAACAGAATTTTTCAAAAACCCAAATATGCTGGACACTAGGGTCGAGAGAGGGAAGAGCGAAACCGTACAATGTGCTGATATAAAAAGGCTTTACAGATATACTCGATGGGTTGATACTGACCAGCTATTGAACTCGTAGTCAAAACCGATGGTGACCTCTGCGTCCTTGGTGATTTGCGTGACAGCGTAGATACAGAGGTGGATCATGCCATCGGCGATCATGTGCCGAACCTGGAGGGGACAGAATACATGATGTATTAGCTTGGCTATGACTATATCCATTTCCCTCTAGAACAATAAAGTACGTATTTATCTATGCATCTATCTAGCTAGAAAGCGTACTTTTAAAAAAAATCAAGATTTTTCAACCTTTATTTAACTAGGCAAGACAGTTAAGAACAAATTCTTATTTACAATGACGGCCTACCAAAAGGCAAAAGAAATCCTGCAGGACGGGGGCTGGGATTTAAAAAAAAATATATATATAAATATAGGACCAAACACACACCACGACGAGAGACAAAAACAACACTACTAAAAGAGATACCTAAGACAACAACATAGCAAGGCAGCAACACATGACAACGCAGCATGGTCGCACTTTAACATGACAACAACATAGTAGCAACACAACATGGTACAAACATTGGGCACAGACAACAGCACAAAGGGCAAGAAAGGTAGAGATGACAATCACACAAAGCAGCCACAACTGTCAGTAAGAGTGTCCATGATTGAGTCTTTGAATGAAGTTTGAGTGTTTGTTGCAGCTCGTTCCAGTCTCTAGCTGTAGAGAACTGAAAAGACGAGCGACCCAGGGATGTGTGTGCTTTGGGGACCTTTAACAGAATGTGACTGGCAGAACGGGTGTTGTATGTGGAAGATGGGGGTTGCAGTAGATATCTCAGATGGGGGGAGTGAGGACTAAGAGGGTTTTATAAATAAGCATCAACCAGTGGGTCTTGTGACGGGTATACAGAGATGACCAGTTTACAGAGTATAGAGTGCAGTGATGTGTCCTATAAGGAGCATTGGTGGTAAATCTGATGGCCGAATGGTAAAGAACATCTAGCCGCTCGAGAACACCCTTACCTGCCGATCTATAAATGATGTCTCCCTAATCTATCATGGGTAGGATGGTCATCTGAATCAGGGTTAGTTTGGCAGCTGGGGTGAAAGAGGAGCGATTACGATAGAGGAAACCAAGTCTAGATTTAACTTTAGCCTGCAGCTTTGATATGTGCTGAGAGAAGGACTGTGTACCGTTTAGCCATACTCCCAAGTACTTGTATGAGGTGACTACGTCAAGATCTAAACCCCCATAGGTAGTAATCTGTGGGGAGAGGGGCATTATTGTTACCAAAACACAATACTTTTGTTTTGGAGTTGTTCAGAACAAGGTTAAGGGTAGAGAAAGCTTGTTGAACACTAAGAAACCTTTGTTGTAGAGCATTTAACACAAACTCCGGGGAGGGGCCAGCTGAGTATCCATAACCTGAGCAGAAACCAGATTGCATACCAGAGAGAATACTATAGACATCAAGAAAGCCAGTCAGTTGATTATTGACAAGTTTTTCCAACACTTTTGATAAACAGGGCAAAATAGAAATAGGCCTATAACAGTTAGGATCAGCTTGATCTCCCCCTTTAAATAAAGGACTAACCGTGGCTGCCTTCCAAGCAATGGGAACCTCCCCAGAATGGAGAGACAGGTTAAAAAGGTCAGAGATGGGCTTGGTGATGATAGGGGCAGCAACCTTAAAGAAGAAAGGGTCTAAACCGTCTGACCCAGATGGTTTTATGGGGTCAAGTTTCAGGAGCTCCTTTAGTACCTCGGACTCAGTAACTGCCTCCAGGGGAAAACTTTGTAGCGGGGCAGGGGAAAAAGAGGGAGAAGCATCGGGATAGTTGCATAAGAAGGGCTGGCAGATGAGGAAATGTTGGATGGGCAAGGAGGCATGGCTGAGTCAAATAGGAATCCTGACTTAATGAAGTGTTGATTAAAGAGCTCAGCCATGTGCTCCTTGTCAGTAACAACCACATCATCAACTTTAAGGGACATGGGCAGCTGTGAGGAGGAGGGTTAATTCTCCAGGTCTTTAACCATTTTCCAGAATTTCTTGGGGTTAGACCCACAGAAAGAGAACATGTAGCAAGCTACACATTTTTTTCTAGCTTTCAAATAGGCACATTCTTCTCCTCTCCTCTGTAACTCTTCCCCGGGTCCTTCGTGTACAAGAGAAAGTAGTGCGCTAGGTTCTCAGTATACCTGCTTAAAGTATGGTTAATAAACAACTAAGGAGAGCACTATAAAATGTGTGATTTTATATTTTCCCTAATTATATTTTCTCAGTTGTATTTTTTCTGGTTTTAGATATTAGTTTATCACTCTCAAAATTACAACTGTTTCGAGAGAAACAATTAAATTGGATGTTCTGAGTCCATGTCAATGGTTAAATCGCTTCAGAAGACAATTTCGTTTTAGGTCTAAGAAAAGTACCAAATTGATTGAGTGTAATTCCCCTTTAATTGTGCATCTAGTGAGTGAGGAATGTGCCGTCTAACGTGCCGGCCTAGTGACGGTTCTGTACTGCTGCTGCTCATTTCAAGGCAAAGTTAGCAAATAACAAATAATAGATACTCATGACTTACTTCTGCCAGGTAAGCCTACAGTTAACATTTCATTGAGAAGGTTTTGGGGAAAGTATTTCTGTCAACCCACAAGACAGTTATCACATCAACTACACACAGAGTGACAGACAAATGCGAGCACCAGACAGACAGACAGACAGGGGCAATTTATCTGGAAATGAATTGGCAGGTATTGTGTGAAGTTTGGTGGCTAACTAGGGGTGGGATAATGTCAGTGTTGCGTTGATTAGATAGCTTGGGGGCTACTTTCGGAATTGTTTGATCGACCTGTTGGAGACCCTTGCTCAGAAGCGTGCGTCTGAATAGTTTTAAAATGGCCTGCTCTCCCCATCTCTTTTCCTTAATCTAAGCTGATTAAGGTGAGCACTAAATTCACCTGGTCTGACATTTCAAATGAATTAAGTGAACTGAGGAGAGGAGATGAGGTGAGGGAGTAAGTGTAGACTATTGAGACACTCCCAGTGCCTTTCTTGAAGAAAAAAACAAGATGGCTGACCTCTGCGTTGGGTTTGCAGGACCTCCGGATGAAGCGTGCATCATTCCCAAATGTCCGCGCGTCCACGCACATCTCCACCTCGTTGAATTTGGAGTAGAACAGCACGAAAGGGTAGGGCCTAGAAAAAGTCAAAATCGTGTCCATTTTTATTTTAGCGTAATATTTTACAGCTCAAGTGTATTTATCCTGAATACATCCTCAATTTCCTTCATAATACATTTAAAAACAATGCAATGGTGAAGCGTATGAAAACCAAAATATTCCACCTTAAAATGTCAGTTTATACATCTTACAAATGAGTGCAATTTTTTTATCCTGCTTGAAAAAAAATGGAATTTTGGGGAATTCTGCAACCATATGGATAAGTGTAGTGAACGAATGCATACTTTTTGAAGAAGTGTCCGTTGACCTCAAACTGCTGTTTGAGCATGACCTTTCCCCGGTACTCGATGATCAGAGTGTCTGGCTCTAGATCCCTTGACGCCCGCAGGATCTTCCGGTGCTTCTGCACTCGAGTCACACGTCCTAGTTGTAACTGCATCTGAGAGCCAAGCACCGTGTTGTTGCACGCCAGCTCCGTGCGGTTAATTGTGTCCATGGCATCGGCCGAGGCGTTGACTTGGGCCGGTGAGGTCGTCGCCGCCACTGGCGTCGTCTCGCCCACTACCACGCCCTCGGCAGCAACTGTAACGGTAGCGGCGCGGTGTAGCTGGAGCAGTGTCTGAACGTCAGCACTGTACTGGTTGTCAGTGGCCTCCTCGTACTGTTCCGTCCACTGGCGGATGCGGCTCTCCCAGCCCTCCGCCGTGGTCTCGTCCACGGCGCTGGCCTCCGTCGTGGAGTTCTGGGGGAGGGGAGGAGAACGTTTTTACTTCAGAGCTGTGTCGTGTTGAAAATACATTTATTTTGATTTATTCACCTCCCTTTTACATAAATCACCATTTCAGGTCTACAACTAGTGTTTCTTCCACTTAGATTAATGGGTTGTCATTGGTTGGTGGTGCACTGTGTTCTATATCAACTGTACCATGTGATAATAAGATGATTGGTGTATTTGTGTTATGCCCAATGGAACCCTGATGCTAACAATGTGGCACTGATGATTTCTTCATCCCATTCGCAACTGCTGTGAAGTTCAAATATGTAATTTATTATTGATATAGAACTTAACTAATTAATTAATCTTACCTTCATCCTCATGGACTTTCTAGAACCTTCTCTGAAGGCCTGTAAAGACAGACACTGTCGTTTACTTACAACATTTCAGAGTCTACTCACAGCGTTTAGACAATGTTTCAGTCTACTACTCAACGTTTAGACAACATTCAGAGGGTCTACTACTCACTGTTTAGACAACGTTTCAGAGAGTCTACTTACAATGTTTACATGTTTCAGAGATTCACCTAAATAATGTAGAAATAATAACTTTATGCTACTAGATAAAGAGTGCAACTGCACTCTTGGCCTCTAGAGGTGCAATTGGCATATTCAGCCTTAAGAGCAAGTTAAAACTTTACCATCTTGGTCCTCTTCCTAGCTGTGGGTTTGGCATTTGCACCCTCAGCCCCTATTCACACTTTGTTTGTGTGGCATTTTCCCCATACTATCGCTGTCCTTTAGCAAGGATACTCTTGCCGTCGCTACTGCTGCATTTAGGCTGGCATTTTCCGCTAGCACTTCATTTAGCACATTTGTCACTTTTGCCTGGCATGCCTCGCATTTCGCACACACTTAGGACTCTTTGCTCAGTGTGCTCTTTTGAGGTCTGTGCCCTTGCTCCCTAGTTCCTGTTAAGTATCCCTATGTTTCTGTTATTACGGTGCTATCACTCTGTTATTAGTGCGCCTGCGCAGGAGTCTCGTTGTTGATGGACCTGGCAATGATGTATTGTAGAAATACAATTGAGTAAACGTTGTTAAACTGGAACCTTGTCGTTGCGTAATTTTGAGTTAACAGTTCCTACCTTTATTTTCTTGCCCTTCGGCGCTCCGCGGGCCTTCTCTGTGCTCTTCTTCCTCTTCTTGGACTTGTTCCGCTTGACGCGGTTGACTGTGAGCGTAATGCTGGTGGGCGTGTGCTGCGTTGCCGTGTAGGACACAGTGGCGGGCGACACCTCCTCGTCACCGCTCTCCGTGGCGCTGCTATCACCCACTAGAAGCGCAAGAAGAGACAGACTTGAGAATGCACAGGTACTTGGCAAAGTTACTTTCCACCTGGGCACGCCAACAGTTCAAACTTAGGGATGGTTTCCCGGACTAAAAATATTTAAATAGAGATTCTGCATTGAGCTTATTATACCAGGCCTAAAGGTGCTTTCACATCAAATTGGTTTGGAGGGGTGTTTCCGAACTCTGGAGCGTTTTCTCCCTTTTCGGTTCGTTTGGACTGCTGTGAACACCATCTGCACTATGGAGTGCACTAAACAACACACTGTGATTCGCTCAAAAAGTGTGGTCTCTGTCTGATTCCATTTGTACTGTGGTGTGGTTCGCTGCAGGTGATAATGCAGACCGGACCAAACACAGTAAAAGAACCAGAGGCGCATGCAGTATTTATTATTGATTGTTTGACAGAGCATTTGATAAAATGCACGAAGTGCCGATCGATCGGATAGATCAGATAGATACTTTATTGATCCCCGAGGGGAAATTTCTTTATCAAGCAGCTACAACAAAACATAGAGCAGGTGCAAAATGCCAGAACGAAAATACACAAAAAGACAGATATACGATACATGATACATAGAGCGGCAGTATGAAAAAGTTAGAAATACAAGAAGTCTGGAGTGTAAAAAAGCTATAAAAAGACATTGCATAGTATGGGTGGTTGGCTGAATATGTACAATATACATTGGTGGATGTTGGATGGTTAACTATACAGGTCGATGGCAGAGAAATACTTCAGTAGCTAAAAATGCATATGATATGAGTGAGGGTAATAATAATTTATTTAATAGACATACTGGTTAAATTAACAGGTACGTGAATATTTTGCATGGTTAAATTAACTGTACAGGTAAATGACAGGAAGAGATACTTTAATAGCTAAATGTGTGTATGATATAATTTGGGGTAATAATAGTAATTCCCTTAAAATACAGTCCTTAGTGCGCAGGGTTTAATTACAGACAACTGCACGTATTGCACATTCGATATACTAAAAGCAATGAAAAAAGATACAACTGACAGGATACTAATATGCATTCCTGAGTGAATGACTACGTAAGTTAGGTCCAAGAATTACTTGCAATGTTGCACGTTAAGTTAACATTCTGTGAGTAACAGTGCATCCGATGCAGATTAATGAAAGTCTACACACCCCTTGCACAGTATTCATATTTTGCTGCCTTAAAATACAATTTAAAAAGGCATTATAATATTCAAGTATTGAGGTGGCAGCATCATTTTATGCTTGTCATTGGTAGGGACTAGGGAGTTTGTCAGGATCAAAATAACTATGAAAGGAGCAAAGCCCAGGTAAAAAGTTGAAAGAAATCCTGCCTCAGTCTTCTGATAAAACTCCATCCCAGGGTTAGGTTATCAGCAAGACATTTACACAGATTTTTATGGCAAAGACACACCAGAATGGCACTTCAAGAAGTATTGTGTGTTCATGAGTGGTCTAGTCTCTGTCAGGACTTACATTTGTTTGACAATCAGAGATAAGGTTTAAATATTGCTGTCCATCAATGATTTTCAACCAAATTTACTGAGCTTGAGTAATTTTGACCAAAACAATGGACATATGTTGCCCTAAGAAATGTGCAAAGTTGGAAGAATATTATTTTAAATGATTCACAGCTGTAGTGTCTGCCAAAGATGCTTCCACAAAGTATTAACTCTGGGGTGTGAAGACATACGCAATAAAGACATCTTCGTTTTTTTGTTTAGATGTTCTTTAACTTTCTTTCACGTTGAATATGTGTAGTAGGTTGTGTAAATCTGTAGGATCAAAATCCGATTCAGTACTTTTTTTTAGATTTAAATTTTAAGGCAGCAAAATGTGATGATTGTGTATGGGGTGTTTAGACTTTCACCAGGCACTGTAGTATACTCGTCTCCTCCTGGCTGCCATTGTATGGTTTCCTCTCGCATTTTGTTAGATGACCAAAGTCAAAGTAATATGACATTTGGGGCACACAAGTTATGCTTCTTGATAACCAAAGAAGGATTTAAAATGACCATTTTCTGCAATAAACAAATGACTCCTATGAACACATTTTGTGTTTTGTTTGACATTTTGTTTGACATTTGGCAATGTGAGCCTGACCAAATACAGTGGGGAGAACAAGTTTTTGATACACTGCCGATTTTGCAGGTTTTCCCACTTACAAAGCATGTAGAAGTCTGTAATTGTTATCATAGGTACTCTTCAACTGTGAGTGACGGAATCTAAAACAAAAATCCATCACATTGTATGATTTTTAAGTAATTAATTTGCATTTTATTGCATGACATAAGTATTTGATACATCAGAAAAGCAGAACTTAATATTTGGTACAGAAACCTGTGTTTGCAATTACAGAGATCATACGTTTCCTGTAGGTCTTGACCAGGTTTGCACACACTGCAGCAGGGATTTTGGCCCACTCCTCCATACAGATCCTTCAGGTTTCGGGGCTGTCGCTGGGCAATACGGACTTTCAGCTCCCTCCAAAGATTTTCTATTGGGTTTAGGTCTGGAGACTGGCTAGGCTACTGCAGGACCTTGAGATGCTTCTTACGGAGCCACTCCTTAGTTGCCCTGGCTGTGTGTTTCGGGTCGTTGTCATGCTGGAAGACCCAGCCACGACCCATCTTCAATGCTCTTACTGAGGGAAGGAGGTTGTTGGCCAAGATCTCGCAATACATGGCCCCATCCATCCTCCCCTCAATACGGTGCAGTCGTCCTGTCCCCTTTGCAGAAAAGCATACCCAAAGAATGATGTTTCCACCTCCATGCTTCACGGTTGGGATGGTGTTCTTGGGGTTGTACTCATCCTTCTTCTTCCAAACACAGCGAGTGGAGTTTAGACCAAAAAGCTCTATTTTTGTCTCATCAGACCACATGACCTTCTCCCATTCCTCCTCTGGATCATCCAGATGGTCATTGGCAAACTTCAGATGGGCCTGGACATGCGCTGGCTTGAGCAGGGGGACCTTGCGTGCGCTGCAGGATTTTAATCCATGACGGAGTAGTGTGTTACTAATGGTTTTCTTTGAGACTGTGGTCCCAGCTCTCTTCAGGTCATTGACCAGGTCCTGCCGTGTAGTTCTGGGCTGATCCCTCACCTTCCTCATGATCATTGATGCCCCACGAGGTGAGATCTTGCATGGTGCCCCAGACCGAGGGAGATTGACCGTCATCTTGAACTTCTTCCATTTTCTAATAATTGCGCCAACAGTTGTTGCCTTCTCACCAAGCTGCTTGCCTATTGTCCTGTAGCCCATCCCAGCCTTGTGCAGGTCTACAATTTTATCCCTGATGTCCTTACACAGCTCTCTGGCCTTGGCCATTGTGGAGAGGTTGGAGTCTGTTTGACTGAGTGTGTGGACAGGTGTCTTTTATACAGGTAACGAGTTCAAACAGGTGCAGTTAATACAGGTAATGAGTGGAGAACAGGAGAGCTTCTTAAAGAAAAACTAACAGGTCTGTGAGAGCCGGAATTCTTACTGGTTGGTAGGTGATCAAATACTTATGTCATGCAATAAAATGCAAATTAATTATTAAAAAATCATACAATGTGATTTTCTGGATTTTTGTTTTAGATTCCGTCTCTCACAGTTGAAGTGTACCTATGATAAAATTTACAGACCTCTACATGCTTTGTAAGTAGGAAAACCTGCAAAATCGGCAGTGTATCAAATACTTGTTCTCCCCACTGTATAAAAAATTCAATATAACAAATAAAATCTAGGTAGGATTCAAACTATAGCTACGAACTGTGTGTAGAAACTTAAATCAGCATCCGAGAAAACTGGCCCATGAAGTTTACGAGAGGTTAAGTTGAGGCCAAGTGGCACCATGCATCTACGTACTGCCAGTGCATTAATGTGGTGGCTGTATGCGTGTTCCATACTTGGAATACACACAGTGAGATGTTTGTTATGCAGTCAGTGTCATGTGGCATTCACCATACCTGATACATTTTCTTGTTTCCGGCGTTGGCCGTCCAGTCCTTTCCTCCTGTCTAGCCCCCTGAAATCACAGAAAAACAAATATTACAACCAGGAAATTGCAGATCTTATACAGTAAATTCGGAAAGTATTCAAACACCTTGCCTTTTTCCCAATTTTGTTAAGCTAGCCTTTTTCGGAAAAAATAAATAATATATATGTACTTTGTTGAAGCATCTTTGGCAGCAATTACAGCCTCAAGTCTTCTTGGGTATGACGCTACAAGCTTGGCACACCTTTATTTGGGGAGTTTCTCCCATTCTTCTCTGCAGATCCTCTCAAGCTCTGTCAGGTTGGATGGGGAGCGTCGCTGTACAGTTATTTACAGGTCTCTCCAGAGATGTTCGACTTGGGTTCAATTCCTGGCTCTGACTGACTTACTCAAGGACATTCAGAGACTTGTCCCAAAGCCACTCCTGCGTTGTCCTGTTGGAAGATGAACCTTCGCCCCAGTCTGAAGTTCTGAGAGCTCTGGAGCAGGTTTTCATCAAGGATCTCTCAGTACTTTGCTCCGTTCATCTTTGCCTCAATCCTAACTAGTCTCCCAGTTCCTGCCACTGAAAAACATCCTGCAGCATGATTCTGCCACCACCATGCTTCACCGTAGGGATGGTGCCAGTTTTCCTCCAGGCGTGACGCTTAGCATTCAGGCCAAAGAGTTCAATCTTGTTTCTCATGGTCAGAGTCTTTTAGGGGCCTTTTGGCAAACCAAGAGGGCTGTCCTGTGCCTTTTACTGAAGAGTGGCTTCCGTCTAGCCACTCTACCATAAAGACCTGATTGGTGGAGTGCTGCAGAGATGGTTGTCCTTCTGTAAAAATCTCCCAACTCCACAGAGGAACTCTGGAGCTCTGTCAAAGTGACCATCGGGTCACCTCCCTGACCAAGGCCCTTCTCCCCCGATTGCTCAGTTAGGCCGGGCGACCAGCTCTAGGAAGAGTCTTGGTGGTTCCAAACTTCTTCCATTTAAGAATGGAGGCAACTCTGTCCTTGGGGACCTTGAATGTTGCACAAATGTTTTGGTACCCTTCCCCAGATCTGTGCCACGACACAATCTTGTCTCTGAGCTCCTTTGGACAAAACCTTCAACCTCATGGCTTGGTCTTTGCTCTGACATGCACTGTCAACTGTGGGATCTTATATATGTGCCTTTTCAAATCATGTCCAATAATTTTTTCTTTCCACAGGTGGACTCCAATGAAGTTGTAGAAAGTTGTAGAAACATCTCAAGGATGAGATTCATCTATCTATGACGAATGGAAACAGGATGCACCTGAGCTCAATGTTCAGTCTCAAAGCAAAGGGTTTGAATACTTATGTAAATAAGATATTTCTGTATTTGATTTTGCAAACTTTTTTAAACCGGTTTTCACATTGTCATTATGGGATATTGTGTGTAGATTGCTGGGGGAAAAAATAATAATAATAATTTTAGAAAAAGTCTGTAGCGTAACAAAATGTGGAAAAAGTCAAGGGGTCTGAATACTTTCCGAATGTACTGTATATACACAACCATCCGACATCCTACACACAGAGTGGACCATGTATTCAGAACCTTTTCTCAAAATGGCCACCGCCGGCTCTCACCTGCAGCTCTCGCACTTCATGAGGAAGCCATCCTGAGTCAGGCTGCAGTGGCACCAGCTGGCCACGGCCCCTTCCTCCTCCGATGAGCTGTCGCTGTCAGCAGAGTTCTCCTCCTGGCAGTCATTGTCGTGGTAGCGGGAGGTAGGGCCGCGTGCCACGCCGTTGAGCTCCATGCGGGGGATGATGGTTTGGGAGAGCGGGGAGGCAGGTGGGGTGGGGGGAGGGGGCGCGCCATAGTTGTGATCCTGACAACACACAACGGAAGACTGTTGCATCTTCAAACAATGGGTGTTCAGGCACAAAAAAAAGGAGGAAGGGGGAAACGGAAAATGAAAGACGAATGAAAATGAGGGCAAACAAAATGGTACGTGACAATACAGCATGTTAGCTAAAAACGCAAGAGGGTGCTGCAAATGAGTTAATCAGCATTAGAGATTCATAGTATTGCAGCCTTGCACTGACTTTATTTTGTTAAGTTTTTCTAGATACTTGAGACTTGCGTGTCGTGCGGGACTCTCCTTCCTCTCTGATGTAAGACTATGCATGCAACAGTACTGGCCTTTACGAGCTCTCAGACCAACATATTAATTTAGTATACTGTGAAAAGTCCACAAGGGACATCTTACAAAAGGTACATGATTGGAATGCTGATATCTTATCTAAAAATAAATAAGAGAGACTGGCCTATAAAGTTGGCTACATTGTGTACTCACAGTATATGGTAGTCCCCGATACCCATGACTCTGTGCACTCACACAGCTGTGGTTGGGGTAGTTTTTCTCATTCACGGCAGGGCTTGCTTCCACTGACTCAGGGCTGAGAGAGGGAGAGAGAACAAAAGCGTAAGCAGGAGAAACATTGAGGGTAAAAGAGTAATGGTACAGACTAAGGTTGCAAAATTACAGGAACTTTCAATAAATTCCCTGTTTTTCTGGAAATTCAAGTTGGACCATTCCCGGAATCAGGAGGGAATAAGCAGGAAATCAAGAATCCTCTAACCATGATTTCTGAGAAACAAGGAAATTTATTGAAAGTTCCCAGAATATTGCAACCATAGTACATACACACAGAAATTTGACTGCTGATACAGTTGAAGTCGGAAGTTTACATACACTTAGGTTGAAGTCATTAAAACTCATTTTTCAACCACTCCACAGATTTCATGTTAACAAACTATAGTTTTGGCAAGTCGGTTAGGACATCTACTTTGTGCATGACAAATGTACTTCTTCCAACAATTGTTTACAGACTACAGATTATTTCACGTATAATTCACTATATCACAATTCCAGTGGGTCAGAAGTTGACTGTGCCTTTAAACAGCTTGGAAAATTCCAGAAAATGATGTCATGGCTTTAGAAGCTTCTGATAGGCTAATTGACATAATTTGAGTCAATTGGAGGTGTACCTGTGGATGTATTTCAAGGCCAACCATCAAACTCAGTGCCTCCTTGCTTGACATCATGGGAAAATCAAAAGAAATCAGCCAAGACCCCCAAATCTGGTTCATCCTTGGAAGCAATTTCCAAATGCCTAAAAGGTACCACGTTCATCAGGAAGGAGACGCGTTCTGTCTCCTAGAGATTAACGTACTTTGGTGCGAAAAGTGCAGATCAATCCCAGAACAGCAGCAAAGGAACATGTGAAGATGCTGGGGGAAACGGCCACAAAAGTATCTATATCCACAGTAAAACGAGTCCTATATCGACAAAGCAAAGAAGAAGCCACTGCTCCAAAACCTCCATAGAAAAGCCAGACTATGCTTTGCAACTGCACATGGGGACAAAGACCGTACTTTTTAGAGAAATGTCCTCTGGTCTGATAATAATGACCATCGTTATGTTTGGAGGAAAAAGGGGGAGGCTTGCAAGCCAAAGAACACCATCTCAACCAAAGTTGTGGCAAAATGGCTTAAGGACAACAAAGTCAAGTTATTGGAGTGGCCATCACAGAGCCCTGTCCTCAATCCTATATAAAATGTGTGGGCAGGACTTGAAAGGCGTGTGTGAGCAAGGAGGCCTACAAACCTGACTCAGTTGCACCAGTTCTGTCAGGAGGAATGGGCCAAAATTCACCCAACTTATTGTGGGAAGCTACCCGAAACGTTTGACCCAAGTTAAATTTAAAGGCAATGCTACCAAATACTAATTGAGGGTATGTAAACTTCTGATCCACTGGGAATGTGATGAAAGAAATAAAAGCTGAATTAAATCACTCTACTATTATTCTGACATTTCATATTCTTAAAATAAAGTGGTGATCCTAACTAACCTAAGACAGGGAATTTTTACTAGGATTAAATGTCAGGAATTGTGAAAAAATTTGTTTACATGTATTTGGCTAAGGTGTATGTAAACTTCCGACTTCAACTGTAGGTATTTAGCACAGTAGGAGGCTGTTCCTTCTCTTGCTAGAACAAAGATGTCCCTGCTGTGTACCGACGAACCTCCATTTCTACTTGCAGAATCGCAATGCTCGTCAGTGGCCGAGAACTTGACTGAGCCAATCAGAAAGCACAAACCTCCACGTGGGGGAGCCGACAGCAGTGACAAGGGAAAAAGAGGGTGTAATACATTTTTTTCTTTCTATAGCAAGTCTTTACATATTTTCATCTAGCTAGGGAGTTTAGTGCTTGAATGATTTTTTTTTTTTAGTTTCAGTTTGATAATGTGCAACTACTAATTATTTAGCTAGCTAGCTAACTTTAGCTTTCTAACAGAGCTAGGTAGTCACACACAAATTAAGTGGTAAGTGCAGCACAATGCACACAACACAAAATGCTTTACCAAGCTAGCTATCTAGTAATGAAGAAATCATTTAATTCACTCTCCATTATCCCATACTGCCAGTGCCAGTTCGCTTGCTAGCATTGCCATTTAGCACAACAACTAGCTAGCTACTACGACTCTCGACAGATGACAGTCAGCTCCTTCATTCAAAAACAAATCCATTGTGATTTAATTATAATGTTGCTAACGACACTAGTTATCTATATTGAATAAAAATATAAACATGTAAAGTGTTAGTGCCATGTTTCATGAGCTGAAATAAAAAGACCCCAGAAATGTTCCATAAGCACAAAAAGCTTATTTCTCGCCAATTTTGTGCACAAATCTGTTTACATCCCTGTTAGTGAGTAAGTCTCCTTTGCCAAGATAACCCATCCACCTGACAGGTGTGGCATATTAAGAAGTGCATTAAACAGCATAATCATTACACACGTGCACTGCGTGCTGGGGACAATATAAAGCCATTCTAAAATGTGCAGTTTTGTCACACAACGCCACAGATAAGTTGAGGGAGCATGCAATTGGCATGCTGACTGCAGGAATGTCCACCAGAACTTGTCAGATAACAATGTTCATTCCTCTACCACAAGCCGCCTCCAATGTTATTTTAGAGAATTTGGCAGTACGTCCAATCGGCATCACAAACGCAGATCAAGTGCAACTACGCCAGCCCAGGACCTCCACATCCAGCTTCTTTACCTGCAGGATCATCTGAGACCAGCCACCAAGACAGCTGATGAAACTGAGGAGTATTTATGTCTGTAATAAAGACCTTTTGTGGAGGAAAAGCCATTTTGATTGGCTGGGCCTGGCTGCCCAGTCATGTGAAAACCATAGATTAGGGCCTAATGAGATAATTTCAATTGACTGATTGTCTTTATATAAACTGTAAGTCAGTAAAATCGTTGAAATTGTTGCATGTTGCGTTTATATTTTTGTTCAATATAAATAGCCAAGAACACAAGAACATAAGTCATAACATAAAGTCTCACTTCAGTAACATTAGAGCCGCTTGCTAGTTTGCTTACATTAGCTCCAGCATGCAAGTCAAACACGCTACTGCCACCTTGTGTCCTGGAGTATTTAAAATGAAGCAAATCGGAGCAAAACTGTTCTGTGTGAACCACAAAAAGTCACCCTTAAAAGAGTAAAACAAAGTAAATAAAAGATAGAGTAATTTGGAGAAATGTTGAGGAGTTAAAGAACGAGAGACAGATATAGGGACAATTTTGAGATATAGAATAAAACACCGTATCTAGAAAAAGTAAGCACTTAAATATGGTGAAAGCCATTTTTCAACTACTAAGCAGTTAAGCTTGGTCATATTCATAATGTACCACACTGACTAAAAACAGAAAAACTACGAAAGACAACCTAAACTTGTCTAATAACACATGCCTGTTTTCACTTATCGTGGCAAAAAGTTTTGGTACAGAGTGTCCTGATGAATACTACCCTGTTAGGGGGGGGGGGGGGGGGTGGGGGTTCCAGTATTAACCTGGTTTACTTGTAAACAACTCAAAGGTGATATCTCCTAGGCCTGTTCTGTACACTAGATGGCGCCAGAGCCCAAAACATTCTCACGGGTAGTCTGGGTGAAAGATGACCATTCAGGAAATGGAATGTCAGCGGCCATGATGCCTAGCGTGTTATGCAACTCCCTCGTTGCCCTTTAGCAGAGATCTCGGTGGGAGGGGAGAAGAGAACAAACAACCTTGTCTTTTTACCCAACAACTAAACAGTCCTGGTGCACGTAGCCCTGCCGAACAATCTCAAATGTCAAAAGGCTCCATGTCAAAACAAGAAAACATTACATCACGGCTGGTGATTTTTCTAAATGTCGCCCATGTCTGCTTTTCTGTTTCTCATTGTTTTCATGCGAGGTGAAATCCCCCCACCCTGCATGCCTTCCCCTGAGTCAGGTTGGGCTTCTTAAAAGGGAGATGTATGGGGGAGGGGAAAGAGCCTGATCCAGCTACATTCCATAGAAGCTCAGTCATCTGGCTCACCTACAGTGTAGTAGGAGCACTGGGTTCAGGTTGTTTTCCCTGTGCAGTCTGGAGCAATTTCCTCATACTGCGCTCAGCAGAGCAGTTGGCTCCTGTTCCAATACTTGTCTGATTTAGCCTCAGCCACCCTAAAGCCATCCTTTGGGTCATCACTGATCAGTTACAGGCGACGTCCCAAATGGCACCCTATTCCCTATATATTTTGATAAAAATTTGTGCACTATATAAGGACGCAACCACTATGTGATGGGGTGGTTGAGTGCAAGGCCTGACAGACAGGGGAAGGAGGGTTCAGATCCTAAATGGTCCCTCACGCTGCCTTCTGCCCCATGGACAGAAAGGTGTCCGGTAGTTAATTTACAGTTTTTTGTTCTCCTGTATTCTGTCCAGGGTTGGGTGGTATACCGGGGTATTTGGAAATAACTACGGGATGGGTTTTCAATACCATTGAAATAATTGTTTTAATAAATGTGAATATTTGTAGGTACTTAAGTAAATACCTGCTGTGAACTTGTGCAACACGTTAGGAGATGAAGATCTCATTCTTCATTTCACCTGAAAAATCATTTTTCAATATGAAGCTTACCGGTACTCCCTAGTCACGTGATGTTTGTTTACAAGCACACAACGACGATAGTCACTCACGGTTGTGAAGCACGCGCCAGGTGATCTAGCTACAGTATGGAATTCACCACTAAATGTCAGCTGGATATCTTTTAATTATTAAGTTAACGGTCTAAAATGTGCTGAATGCTCAGTAGTTGTGCATTAGGTTTGGAAATGTATTAACTAGTTCGCTATCTAGCTAAGTGGTTAGTTTCTTCCAAATAAAGCTTTGCTTGGTAACAGCAGAGAATCCCCTCCCTTATCAAGAGCCTTGCTGTCTAATATTTGTTTTGTGCAGAAAAATGAGTGGCATTTTTGAGTTACTTGTCCTGCAAATAATTCAGCTCAGACACTTTATAAAACGTTCGCAATACGCTCGTTGGCATTTAGTTTGCATTCTCTATAGGATTTTACATGTAGTTGTTAGCATTGTGAACCTTTGGATTACAAAGGCTCAGTGGGGTTTGAAAATAGCGCACTGTTCAATGCCGGTATTACCGAATATCCCAGTATGATACAAGGTCAGTATGAAAGTATGACAATCTGGATACCACCCAAACCTAATTCTGTCTGTGGTGGGCCCCAGCTTCCTGGTCTAGGTTGGAGGACCTACACTGTGACCTACACTTCCCACAGTTACCAGCTCTCCTGGTCACTTCCTGATTCTGACATCACAGCTGAAACACAGCAATGTGGACCCCCCCAAAAAGTATCTAGCTAGTTTAGAAACATTTAGAACTGCTGCACATGGCTAGTTGGGTTGTGAAAATGAGATACCCCCCCAAACACCCTAGCATCCCTGTCCTCAACCCCCCCTCCACCCTGGTACTCACTCTGATCCAGCAGCCATATCTGAGTAGGACGTTTCTGGTGTGGTGACTCCCAGCGCGATTACTATGCTCATGACGTCCAGCACAGCGATGCGCAGGGAGGGTGGGGAACGGGGGGAGGAAGGAGGAGGGGGGCGGGAAAAGGGAGTGGTAGGGTGGGATGGGACAGGGGGAAGGAGGAGGAGGAGGGGAGGGAGGGGAGGGGGGAGGGGGGGAGGGGGGAATCACGGGGTCTGAACTGCAGTGACAGACCACTCCAGGGGTGGGGCGCCGCAGAGCCGCAGCCGACGGCTCACGGACATGGGGAGACCTGGGGAGAGAGCAAGAGGACAGGTCAGGAGTAAGACAAACACACACCAAACACGCATGCACTAGACACACACACACACACACACACGAGCGCCACACACGCACCACACACACACCAAACACACCTAAACATGTACACACACAAGGAAACAAGTGAAGCGTCCGCAAAGACACTTCTGACCCCATGAACTTGAGGGAGTTTGGTATAGCCTAAGATACAGGTAGAACCATAGAAATAGAATCTATAGATTCTAGATTATATTTCTATGGGTAGAACACCATTATACAGACAAGCATAAAGCTAGGTCTTCCGCAGCTGTTGACACATAATTGGACTATTTAATTTGGATTCTCAATTTTAGAGGTCATTCTAAATGCTGGGCCTTGTAAATCGATACAACAAGCCTAAAAGTAGGGCTACAGAAGTTTAATTGTCACAAACACCGGATAGGTGCAGTGAAATGTTGTTTTACAGGGTCAGCCATAGTATACAGCTCCCCTGGAGCAAATTAGCTTTAGGTGACTTGCTCAAAGGCACGTCGGCAGATGTTTCACCTTGTCGTCTCGGGTATTCGAACAAACAACCTTTTAGTTACTGGCCCAGCAGCAATACTCTGCCTTACCTAACAAAGCCAAATGCAAAACAGGTGACGAACTGCTGCAGCCCCATGTTCTGGAAGTGTGTGTGTGAACAATGAACTTGATTGAGTTTCAATACCATCGGTCGGCACCTAGGCAAGTTGGATAATAGGTCTAATGTTAATAGGGTGATTCCACACCAGCGTAGACAGGGAATATTTTTGATATCTCAGATTGTTCTGTCAATTTGTTTGAGGATGTTTGATATCAATATATTGTGTCAAATGGACAATCGCCAATCCTCTCCAACCTGGCATGGTATAATTTGATACAGAATCATTCCTTGATTTATAGACTAATCAACGCTGATCAGGCCCGGTTCTGGCCGATATGCCACCCTAGGAGAGACAAAAATTGCCACCATCCCCGCAAAGTGGAACAGTAGCCTATCTATATACAGTGTCGGTCCACAATGCACTTTTATGAATGCCCATGTAGAAACCTACCGTTTGTAATTTGGTTACATACAATTTATGTGAATACATGTATTAATTATAGTCATTTACCGTTCTCATTCTCAGAGTGGAAAACGTTGTTTGCAGAGTTCACAACCTGCTACACTTGTGAGAAACGAGTTTGGGTTTATTTCATACCATCATTTATGTGCTCAATGTGAGCAATGAGCATCTGTCTGGTTTCTCCGTCCTGTTAATGTTGATGGAGCATGCATAGAAGTACCTGGCCTGCTTCTCGCAAATGTCAAATGTAGGAAAGTGCCCATCTGGGGATGTCTGATTGTCTTAACTCACCACCACTAATAAGCTGGGCTTCGTAGTCATTTTTTTTATTAACAAAGTAAAACATTTTTTAGATCCATTCAAATTATAATACTTCCTTACAGTATTTGAAAAATCTTTCCAACACTCCCCCTCAATAATCAGCGTTGCTGATAAAAACGGCCATATTGCATGTATTTGTTTCTATTTTAATGATTGTCAATTTCATCTTCATACTATAGCATAGCTGTCCCCTTCATACTTTCCTTGTCAATTCATTATCTTATAACCTACTTTCGGAAAGCCTATGGTAGGCCTAGGTTTTTTAATAAATATATGCATGCCAATCAATTTCAGTAATTTTCCATCCAAGTTGTCAGACCCCGGTGCCTTGTCATTGTTGACAGACAACGTTTTCACCTCTTCCTCACTTACATTACAGAATTCTAAATTACAATGCTTGTCTTTCATAATTTAGACAGATATACTTGGATGTGTAGTGATGGCGTTTGTTGCTGGCATGTCAAGCCTAAATTAGCTAATCTTGCCAATTAAAAAATAATTAAAAGTAGTTGGCAATATCAGTGGGTTTTGTGACGAATGAGCCATCTTATTCAATGAATGATGGAGCAGAGTTTGTCTTTTTGCCCAAAATGTATTTTAAAGTGCACCAAAGCTTTTTACTATCATTTTTTATGTAATTTATCTTTGTTTCAAAGTGTAGTTTCTTTTTTTAAATTCAGTTTAGTCACATGCTGTACGTTTGCCAATCGGTTGTGTAGCCAGACTTATTTTCCATATCCTTTTGAGTCATCCCTCTCAACCATACAATTTTTCAATCCACAGTGATTTAACAGTTTTTACAGTCATTTTCTTAAATGGATGCTGCTTATTAGTAACTGGGAAAAGCAATTTCATAAATGTGTCAAGTGCAGCGTCTGGTTGCTTGTCATTACACACCACGGACCAACAAATATTATTCACATCAACAACATAGGAATCACTATAAACGTATTGTATGACCTCTTATAGACTATATTAGGCCCAGTCTTTGGAACTTCGGTTTTCCTAGATATGACTCCTATATTGTGATCACTACACCCGATGGATTTAGATAATGATTTCAAACTAATTTCTGAAGCATTAGTAAAGATATGATCAATACACGTTGATGATTTCATTCATGTACTGTTTGTAACTACCCTGGTAGATTGATTGATAACCTAAACCAGGTTGCAGGCAATAGTTAGTTTGTGATGAAAGCCAGACAATATTTAAATCACCCAGAAAATATACCTCTATTGATATGACATACATTATCAAGCATTTCACACGTTATCCAGATACTGACATTTAGCACTTGGTGGTCTATAGCAGCTTCCCACCAGAATGGGCTTTAGGCGAGGCAGATGAACCTGTGGCCATATTACTTCAACTGTATTTAACATGAGATCCTCTCTAAGCTTTACAGGAATCTGGTTCTGAATATAAAAAACAGACACACCTCCACCTTGGGCATTTCTGTATTTTATGTAGATCTTATAACCATGTATTGCAACCACTGTATCATCAAAGGCATTATCTAAGTGAGTTTCAGAGATTGTCAGAATATGAATGTCATCTGTTGGTAGCAAATTTTTGAATTTATTAACCTTGTTTCTTTAGCTACACATGTTAACGTGGGCTATTTTTAACACATTTCTAGGATGCTTGATTGTGTTTCTTGCTTTACTGGGAAGCTTAGCAGAGATAGACATGCTCAGGTTATTTTTATTAGTAAAGGGTTTATAATGTTTGGTATAGTCAGTGCAGGGTTCAGGAAGGTGTTTATAATGTTTGGTATACTCAGTGTATATACAGGCAGTTTGTGGGACTGGTAACAGATAAAGACTGACTCGGACGCTGCTGAAATGCAGTTCTTGAGGAGAAACAACTACACAGGATTTGTGTACATCTTGCCAGCCAAGGACGACAAGGCTTGGCTGCAGGTTGCCAAGGACGACCAAGCTGCAGGTTGTCCAGTTCCTGTGTCCTTTTGTGGACAACAGGGGGAGGAGATACCATTTCATAGAGCCTGTGTCCTTTTGTGGACAATAGGGGGAGGAGGTACCATTTCATAGAGCCTGTGTCCTTTTGTGGACCACAGGGGGAGGAGCTACAATTTCATAGAGCCTGTGTCCTTTTGTGGACCACAGGGGGAGGAGCTACCATTTCATAGAGCCTGTGTCCTTTTGTGGACCACAGGGGGAGGAGCTACCATTTCATAGAGCCTGTGTCCTTTTGTGGACCACAGGGGGAGGAGCTACCATTTCATAGAACCTGTGTCCTTTTGTGGACCATAGGGGGAGGAGCTATTTTGCGCAGCGTCACAACCATGACGGAGAATGTCACATCCATAACGGTATACAATTGTTCTATTTTTACCATTGTTGTTTTAGTGTGTAGCCTAGCCTTACTTTCAAAGTAGCTATTAATATTTTACCGTAAGATTCAAACATTTGCCGATATGTCCATTCTCCCAAAAATGCATGTCCATTTGTGTCACATCCATAACGGAAGTTTTGCTGTTCCATTACTTCAAAGTGGTATTACTTAGAATTGTGTAATTTTGTGTCTACACTTCCCCTATAGAGTTCTATAAATATACACATGAACATTAATTCATAAGTCAATTCTGTGAAACATTTTGTGTCTGATTTTGTGTGCAAATAGAATTCCTGGAATTGCCCTTCACAGAGTCTTGCAGGAGGCATGTAAAGGTACAAATTAGAGATGCACGATATATCGGAAAGCATATCGGCCGATTTGAGCTAAAAACGCCAACATCGGCCCGATGTCTAGTTTAAACCGATGTGCAAAACGGATGTCAAAGCTGACTTACATACCTATAGAACGTAGGTAGATGACGTGCAACACAGCATTCCTAACCTAGCCCACAATGTCTGCTGTGTGGATCTATTTTTAAGTTTCAAAGGAAGATAACAAAAAGGCCATATGCAACGTTTGTGCTGCTATTATTTCCTGAGGGGAGAAAGTGAAATCTTTCAATACCACAAACCTAATTACTCATTTGAAAGTGCATCACCCCCAGACGTTCAGCGATAGAACTAAGCGCAAACTTCCAACAACTGAACAAGTTCAAGTCGAGCAGTCAAGAAATTTCAGCAATACAACTCAAAGGCGAAATCCATTAAAAACGCCAAGATAAATGGAATTCATTGCCCTTGACAATCAACCGTTCTCTGTCGTGGATGATGATGGCTTTCGCCGACTGGTCGAGCAACTCATGCCCCGGTACGCACTACCAAGTAGGCGCTATTTTTCATATGTTGCCCTACCGGAGTTACACAGTATTGTTGAAACGCACATCCATGGGCGTCACTGCTATTAGCTTCACGACTGACATTTGGACCAGCGATGTCAGCCCCATGAGCATGCTGAATCTGACAGCACAGTGGGTCGACAAGGATTTCGTACTGAGGAAAGCCATATTGCATGCTCAAGAATGTGCTGGTTCTCATAACGCTGCTACCATTTCAATGGCATTTGAGAACATGTTTGAAACAGGAACACACTCCTAGCTCCATTCGAACAACTGACTCGAGAAATAAGCTCATCAGATACCCTCTGTCATTGCACTGAAACGCCTGCTCAATGAAACTGCCGACACAGGCTGTGGGGTTAAAACGTTCAAAATGACTCTACTAGAGGCTGTGAACAAGCGATTCGGTGGCATTCTCTCTGGGCCTCTTTACTGTGTCGCCACCATGCTCGATGCTAGGTACAAGGACCGCTACTTCGATGCAGACAAGAAACAGGGTTAACGTGACATGTTAGACACAGCTGGACGAAATGGAAATGGACACAGTGACAGTGCGCACCGAGGAAGAGGCCCCACGACAGAAGAGGCCATGGACAGACAGAGCTGAAATTTCCCTGCTTGACATGCATGATGAAATCCTGGTTGAGAATGAAACGACTGAACAAATTAACAACTAAACAGCACAGCAAGTAAGTGAAAGAAATAGGTTTTGATGATGTTTTACTGGTAATGGGGACATATACGTAAATGCCAACAAAATAACTTTTGGGTCAGTGTGTGTGTTTCAACTACTTAAATGTACTAGAATGCTTAAAAGGCATATATATCTGTTATCGGTATCAGATTTTATGGCAAGGAAAAAAAAAATGTGGATATTGGTATCGGCTGAAAATTGCATATCGGTGCATCCCTAGTTCAAATGTAAAAAACATATCAAAC
Organism: Thymallus thymallus; assembly: GCA_023634145.1. Lineage (NCBI taxonomy): Eukaryota > Metazoa > Chordata > Actinopteri > Salmoniformes > Salmonidae > Thymallus > Thymallus thymallus. The sequence continues at coordinate 23,954,832 of CM042409.1, read as the reverse complement.
AATCCTTCTCACTTAAGTTTCTATTTGAGAATTGTCATTGTCAACTAACATTGATATTTCAACAGCTTCATAGCAAAAGAGTATTCCATACTCAAATCAGGATCAGTGTCCATTACAAGCACCTCTCTATGGCATTTGTTCCTCCACACTCTCGTAAACACACTCACATACACTCTTTCACACACACAGGCACAGTTACACATCCACACGTAACTAGTTCATGTACTGCACAGGAGAAGGGGAAGCGTCAAAGAGCCACCTATAATACCTCACATTACACAAACACTATGCTGAGTCATGCTGCTATCTATGACATGGGTTTGTGTGCAGGCCAGGTTAGCCTGACAATGGCAATGACAGTCAGGGACGGACTCTGCCTGTGTCCCAAATACAGTGCACTACTTTTGACCAGAGCCCTATGGGTTACTGTCTGAAGCTCTGGATAAGAGGGTCAATGACCAAAGTGTAAAGTCAAACAGTTGGCAGACAGATGGGACCCAGGACAGATCCAATGAGCTGAACCAATTTTTTAACAGGTTCGATACTGGCCCTTTCCACCTCCCCTCCAGCTCCCCAGGCCACACACCCTCACGGCTGTCCCACCCCCCACTTTGCTCACAACACCTCTGTTGAGACAATCAGCGACCCCCTCCCCACCTCTGCCCCCGCTCCCTCTGGACTGATCTGCAACACCTCCCTTCCCCCCACCTCTGGACTGATGCTCAACAGCATCCCTGTGCTGTGGAAAACATCCTGCCTGGTCCCAGTGCCCAAGAAGGCGCACCCCACTGTCCTGAATGACTTCAGACCTGTAGCGCCAACATCCCACATCATAAAGACCCTGGAAAGGTTAGTCCTCTCTCACCTCAGACCCCTGGTGTGTACATCACTGGACCCCCTGCAGTTCGCATACCAGCGCAACATCGGGAGGATGATGCAATCATCTACCTTCTGCAGAGGGCCTACTCTCACCTGGACAATGCAGGTTGCACTATGAGGGTTATGTTTTTACACTTCTCCAGTGCCTTCAACACCATTCAGCCCCTGTTACTGGGTGAGAAGATGAAGAGGACGAAAGTGGAAGCACCCTTAGTCTCCTGGGTCACGGACTACATGACCGGTAGGCCACAATTTGTGCGACTACAGAGCTGTGTGTCAGAACGGGCAGTTAGCAACACAGGGGCCCGCCAGGGAACGGTCCTGTCCCCCTTTCCTGTCACCCTCTACACCTCGGACTTCAGATATAACTCTGAAACATGCCAACTACAGAGGTTCTCGGATGACTCCGCAATTGTCGGGTGCATCAGGGGTGGGCAGGAGGAGGAGTACAGGAGCAAAATCAATGATTTTGTGTTTGGTGTGAGCAGAACCACCTTCAGCTCAACATCAGCAAAACAAAGTAGATGGTGGTGGACTTCAGGAGAACCAAGGCCCAACTGACTGCAGTCCCTATACATGGGATGGATGTGGAAATGGTTGGGTCATAGCCGACTACTTTCTGAGGAGGCTCAGGTCCTTCAACGTGTGCAGTAAACTACTGCATACCTTCTACCAGTCTGTGGTGCCAGTGCCATCTTTTTTTCAGTGGTGTGCTGGGGCGCCAACATAAAGGCTGGTGATGCTTCTCGGGTAAATAAGCTGATCAGGAAGGCTAGCTCTGTTCTGGGGATTATCTTTGACACTCTAGAGGTGGTGGCGGAGAGAAGGATCCTGGCGAAACTGCTGGCCATCATGGACAATTTCACCCACCCTCTGCATTCCATGGTTATGACGCAGAGGAGCACCTTTAGTCACAGACTGATCCCACCACGGTGTGCCAGAGAGCGCTACAGGAGGTCCCTTCCTGCCGGCGGCTATTAGACTATTTAATGCCTCACCGGGGTGCCGTGCCGTCGGCAACATAGACCTGGAACTGTTGGGGTGTTAGGACCTAGTTTAACAATTATGCATCCATCCGTGAGTAACTCTGGTCTGTAATCACTCATTCACTCAGGACTTATTTATTCATTCAAGTCTGTAGATACATATTCATTTACAGTTGTTATATCATATCACGTGCAATATTGTAAGTAATTCTTGGACTGAACGTATGTAGTCATTCACTCAGGAATGCATATTAGTATCCTGTCAGTTGTATCTTTTTTCTTTGTATATCGAATGTGCAATACGTGCATTTATCTGTAATTAAACCCTGTACTAAGGACTGTATTTCAAGGGAATTACTATTACCCTAAATTATATCATACACACATTTAGCTATTAAAGTATCTCTTCCTGTCATTTACCTGTACAGTTAATGTAACCATGCAAATATACACTTACCTGTAAATATAACTGTATATTTACCTGTACAGTTAATTTAACCATGCAAAATATTAACTTGCATGTTCATTTAACCAGACTGTATATTATGTAAACTATTATTACCCTCACTTATATCATACGCACTTTTAAGTATTTCTCTGCCATCGACCTGTATAGTATAGTTAACCATGCAAATACTCCTTATTTATCTATATCAACTTGCAATATTTGTATCATTTTCTTTTCACCTAACACTAACACACAATGTATAGCGTACATATTCAGCCATCCACCCATACTATGCAATGTCTTTTTATACTTTTTTGCACTCCAGACTTCTTGTATTTGTATACTTTTTCATACTGCCGCTCTATGTATCATGTATCTGTCTTTTGCGTATTTTCGTTCTGGCATTTTGCACCTGCCCTGTGTTTCTTTCATAGCTGCTTGACGAAGAAATTTACCCTCAGGGATCAATAAAGTATCTAAAAAGTTAAATGTAGTGCACTAAATAAGGAATAGGGTGCTATTTGGGACACAAACTCCTTTCCATACAAAGGTTTCCACTGCCAAGGCCAGTGATGCTTTCCAATGTGGAGAAAAACAAGTGCCAGATTCCCCAGTCACCACCACCCCGCCCCTACAACAGGAGCTCTATCTAGGCCTCTCTCTCTCCCCTCACTAGGCACAGTACCAAGGACAACCAGCGGGGGCAGTGTTTGCCCAGACAGACACTACTAGGGGGGTGAGTCATCCAGCATTAGGCTGGGCAGCCAGTCATATGATCCACACACCACAATGACGCAGACGCTGGAACACTGACCCACACTCCTCCTCCTCTCTCGGTCTCATCCGTCCAAGCCTAGCCCAGCCACCTCGCAAGATAGGCAGGCAGGAAGCAGAGCAGACTGCGGCTGCAGAAAGAAGCAGCAGCCCTGGGAGCGTGTGAACCCAGCAGCAGCAGAGAGAGAGGGAGAGGATTTGGCTTAGAGCAAGGTCATCTTAAGGCCACCCACACGCATTAACTGACTCACACAGACATGAACGCACTCAAACGTGCACGAGGGCGCGCACATGTACACACACACACACAAGGGTGTGGCTTTTAAGGCTAACAACAAAATACAAATTCTTATGCACTACAAAGACTTTTTACAAAACTAAAGTCATTGTTCTAATGCCGTGGTGGGTCCAGTAATGGGTAGCCTACTCAAAGTACTGAGCTGCATGGCATTTCTGAACTGGTCCCTTAGCTACGCAAACGCTAGCTTGCATGGGTTCCCAGTGCCTAGTTACCAGCATCTAGGCCAAAACAATGGGTTAGCTAATGGCCTAGCTGCCTCCACTAACGTCAAGGTTGGCTGCCCACAGTTTATTTGTAGCTGGACAGCGATAACGGTCTCAAGTGGAACTTGCTGACGGCACTCCAGACACGATTGTGGATTTTTTTGGGCCAAAAAAGATTGTGTTGCTCTGCTACAAACTGAGATTCAAGCCTTGTGTTATGTTTGATTTGAAGGAACAATATACAAAGCGTTTAAGGTACAGATCAACACGCTCATTTTACACTTCCGAGTTGAATTCCCCTTTAAATCTAAGGGACATTTAGTAACTTTTCTTTTAGATAAAATGCTTATCTATTACAAGTAGGCTATAGTCAGAAAAGCCCAGCCGTATTCTGATTGGATGCGAATTTAGCCCATCTAGTATGTAAAATCGTGAAATGTGTACTTGAGAAGTTGCGTAAGAGAATGCAAGAGAAATACAATCTTCAAATGTATTTGTAACGGTCTTTTGTGTGTATTAGTATTTCTGTCAAAATGTTATGTACACAGTGTAATTTCCCTGTTTAGCCTTCCCTGTTTTGCCGAGTTAAATTCCAAAAGGGGAAAGGGAAGACCTCTCTTTAACTCCCCCTTTCCCTTGTTCGCTCCCCCTAGCCTTGAATACCAGGCTCAAATTACCAATGGCCTCAGTCTTTTCACTTCACTAGAACAGAGGCCATTTTGGAGAGGAACAGCACAGAGAATCCTCTTTCTCCCTCCCTTCTCCTCCTGCTCTTCCCTGCGTGTCCCTCACTGCCTCCCTCTCTTTCACTGCGCAGACACAGTTAAGCTATGCTAGACGCACTTGTACCGTGTGTCCCTGGAGGGATAAAGTGTACGTATGGCGTCACAAGAAGGGAGAGAGGAACCAGGATGTGTACACAGACACACCTAGCTACAGCCTAGCAGGGCAGAGAAAAAGGAGTCAGTATGCTTCATTCAATTTAACACTGGGCCAGTGTCTATATGAGTCCACACTTTTGCGTGTTATGTTAACACTGTGTTTAGTGCTGACTCTGTTACATGTCATTGAAAAGGAATTAACACTTTGTGTTATGCATTAACACCTCAGATAGTATTTTTAACACTAGGAAGTGTGTATATAGTCTTCATTACCACATACTCTTATTTAAGAATATACAAAGACTCCAGAATTGTCAGCAGACATGCTCAAACATTACTTAACATAACCATAGACCACTTAAACTGGTGCAAAGCCACGCCCCCACAAGCCACGCGTCCAATATAATTTCCCAGTGTTGCCTTTTAGTGAATTGTAGAGTACAACCCATGACTGTATTTGTAATTGACAGAGAGACATTGTAGAATTTGTTCATTTTCAGTCTTTTGGACCCACCAAATGAGTTTGTATTATATAATAACATATATTATATGTTATTATTAAAATTAAACCGTTATTGGCAACCCTTTACATATATTATAAGGCCTTACTTTGATAGCCAAGTTTTACCCTAAGACGGTGGTTTTAGGAACCCCCAGGTTTACAGGCCACATCAGGCCTGCAAGTCACATTATGCTGGCTTGCAAAGTGATGTACAATTCCTATTGGAATCAAGCCAGAGTTAAGACATCCAACAGTTGGAAGAAAATAAATTCACCTGCAACCTGCGTTCAGAATAACTGAACATTTCTAAAGGAGACTACCTAAATCATTTAAACAGTAATGGGGGCAATACATCTAAGTAACTGATTTAATTATTTATCTTTGTGTATCATAAGATTAATCAATAAATTAATATCTGCAAAAACACAGATATTAAAAACAATCCTTAAAAAAGTAGCTGCAGTGGAGCATGATGGGAAATATGATATTGAGGGGTGTGGTTTTGATGGGAATGTTTTACTCTCCACAGAATAAAACTGACACAATCACACTCAATATTTGCTCTGTAGCCGAAGTTGGCTAGGTGAACCAAACGAGTGTGCTAGCATACTCCTTTAAAAGACCTTTGCTTGAAAAAAAATGGGAAAAGTGGCAATAGTACTGTTTGTCCATTTTGAGACACCATAGCCAGTATACACTTCCTCAAAATAGTCAGAAGTAGGAAAAGCACATCACTGATATAACATTGATGAAAGGTGAATAGCTATCTTCTGGGAAACTAGTAGGAAATCAAGGCCTCAATGAGAAATATTACTCAGACCTCTTTCATTCCCTCTTGTGCACACACATTCACACACTGACGTCAGAGACTGATTCTATAATCATGTGTTGTACACAGACTGGGATGAGCTGCGGGGGATATGCTTTTATATCGTACAGTCAAATAACAGGATAGGCTACATTTGTTCACATATTCTTCTGTTTTAGAAAAATAGAAAATGAGAGGCTAAGGTTCTTGAAGCAGGGAGAAGGGTAAAGCTCCTCAATGACATGGAACAATATTTAGCAGAAGTCAATCGTCATTTATGCAAACCTTTCAAATGAAAATAACGCTGAGAGAGAAAGAGAGAGAGGGGGAGGGGATATAAGGGCATGAGTGAAAGTGCAGTTTGCATTATACCGATTCGTCCATCTCTCTTATCCTCTTTGAATCGAACCCCCACCCCCCCGATGCGCCCTAAAAAAAACGCAATTACGTGACACAACAACCGTCTGCTCTACGCACAACACAATTATTCCCCACAGACAGTCTCCTGGTCTCACAAGACAATTACAAAGCAGAAAAACTGTCTGCATCAGATAGGACACCAGCTGGCCTCCTGCTAAAAGCAACCCCTGAAAGTAAACATGGGATACTGGGAGACGAGTTAGCGTGAGAATAATCCCACGAACTGGCATGAGTCCACACTTTAGTATTATTTTTAGTTAAGTTAATGATATGTTTCACAATGTGATATTACAATATCGATATATAGTCACATCGTTGAGACAGCACCCCCCAAAGGTGCAAAAAACACCAAAGAAAAGTACAATTACTAAACCGTGATTTCCAGTCAAATTTGTCAGCCAGTGTCATCAGATCAGAATGCCACAATCATGATCTGACCGTTCTCATTCCGTGCGGTCAGGCGGCGAGGAACACATTGCAGCCTGACATTAACACAACAATGTCCAGCTGTCTGAATGGACCGGGACCAGACTGGGGATGAGAAGGACACAATGAAGAACAAAAGGGGAGAGAGTGCCATAAGAGTAAGGGGGGGGGGGGGGGGAGAGAGCAGGCCGACAGAAGGGCCAGTACACAAAATCAATCATTTGTTTCAGGAGAAAACAAACCAAGCCACTGTCTACTGGGGCAACAGAGTAGAGGGAGGACGGGAAGGAAAGGGGTGCCTGTTTGGGTACACAGTATGCCAGCCTGCCCTATCACTTTCTATTGGCCAGACTGAGACACCAGAGCTGCTCATTGAATAAATAAAGTCTACTTCTCTACATTCTGAGGCGTAAGTTAACAATCGGTTTAGCTTAGCTGTGAATAGGGAAGTACAATGTGAGTCAAGTCGACATTCATCACAGGACTGTTACTTTCTTACATTTGTTGGAACAAAATGTACGTGTTAGCTACATTTGTTTGAACTCGTTGGCTTCCTGGGTGTTGAGGGTGGAATTTCCCCTCAGAGAGTGTGTGTGTGTGTGTGTGTGTGTGTGTGTGTGTGTGTGTGTGTGTATATATATATATATATATATATATATATATATATCAGTCAGTCAGTCAGTCACACACACACACACGGTCATCCCTTGCGTATGCTAATGCTAGGCTAGAGGAAGCATCACAGACAACACAGAGAGCGTCCATTTTGACATGCCATTGGGATCCTGGGTTTAGCCCATGTGTCTGCTTCCCACAAAGTATATTCTGTTTGGGACTCAGGAAATGCAATAATACAATGATTTAAACAGGCCCAAAAATGACAATGTACAGTATTTAATAAAGTATGCATGGCTGAGTGAAAACATTCCGACCATTGCTTCCAATTCAGCCATAACCAGTTTTGGGAGGGGGGAGGGAGACATGGAGCAACTCTGGAAAAGGGCAATAAAAAAGGCAGCCCTCCCCTAACAGGGTAGGTAGGTGTTGAGCGGCCTGACTGATTTCTTTCATCTTCCTCATTTGCTCTCTGCGGTGCAACATCACCCTTTGTGTAAACACACAAGTCGGAAATATGGTTTTGCAATGGTTTCACCTGACAAAGGTAAATATGTCAGTACTCTGACCTCAAGCTTGTTTTATTGTCCCTGCAACATAAGAGGGGAACATGGCCAAGCTCTTCTTCCCTAAAGAAGAAAAGCTTGTCTCTGCCATACACTACAGGTATCTGCCTTAAATCAGATCCTTTTGTGGAAAAAATAACTGAATAAATACAAAAACTAGGAAGAGAGAAACTGTCTGTGTGGGAGAGCAAGAGAGAACAAGACGGAAAGAGAAAGAACGAAGGAGAAAGAACAGAGCGCGAAGGACGGAGCATGAGGGCGGAAAAGCAAAGAGAACAGAGAGAACATGGGAGAAGGGGAGGGAGGGCGTGAGGAAACAGCAAGAAAGAACGAGAGAGGGAGAAGAGAGAGAGAGTGTGAGCTGATTACGTAGTTCGCTCGCCCGCCCCTACCGGCCTTGTTTTTTCCCCCAGCCTCTTCCTCCTCCCCCTCCATTATTCTCCCAAGAAGCCTTGCTCCTCGCCACACAACAGAATTACCCAGCAGAGCCCTCTGCAACACTGCTCTCCCAGTGCCATGGCCTGGCTGAGGTATCGGCGAGCCCTATTGGAGCAACTCCAGAGTGACAGGGCCAATCAGAGGGCACCAGAGAGCCAGGCGTCACAGCGACTTTTTTTAACCCCATTGTGCAAGACGAGCCAGCAACACAACACAGAGCAGCTGCCGAAGAGCAGAGCAAGAGAGAGAGAGAGCGAGAGAGAAACAGAGAGAGAGAAACAGCAAGCGAGAGAGAAGGAATGAGAGATAGCAAGAGGAAGGGAAAGAGTCACATACGCAGGCAGTAACACACCCTTAAACAAACACATATTCAAATGCAGGCAACAATGTTGCAAAAGTAATCAATAACCAGCATGTACAGTACAACCCACATTCTTGCTATCATCCAGTCAGTAAAAAGGCATAGACTCAGTACAGAGCACAGTTAGGAAAAGCAACCATAGCTGAGAGCAATTTTCTATTAAAAAGAGGCAGAGATAATGGATTCACTAAAAGCCAGTGTTTACGCTGCAGTCACTTAGCTGTGGCGCTGCACCAAAATCATTGCCGCCACGCCAAAAAAATATGGAATATGAAGAGAAAAATAATAACAAGAAACCAATAGAAAAATCTGACAACCCCATAGTAGAATAATTTATCTATTTACCTTGACGCCTTGATGCTGTGTGTTCTATGTGAGATAAATATTCCTCTCGACGCACATTCAAGTTACGAGTGCCATATAATATAGGCAGCAAAAATAGGCTATATTTTTTTAGTAGACTCAAACTTTTAGCAGCTGCATCGGTTTACACTTTATATGGTCTGCGTATGGTCTAATGAACGAAAGCCTAAATTAATGTGATAATTTAGTGAATTATAAAAAATAATTAGGCCTACCTATTGATTGGAATTTGCAACATAATGCAACACAACAAGCTCCTGTATTATCTTGATTTAAAATATTTCAGACGCGCAATGTAATTGTTCTGAACTACTGGGAACCGTGGGTATCTAACCTGAATCAGGACTCTATTAATGATTAGCCCAATAGGGTAAATACAGATAGCCAACACCATGCTTAAGCCTTTTTATGTTAATCATTTTACCAATATGTTATTTCGCTCATTTCTGGAGGTGGAAATTATATTTTAGATTGTGTCAGCATAATTTTATTTTCAAGGATTTTGGAGTAGAAAGTCCTTTTAAAAAGAGCTTCTCAGTCCATAAAAATGATCTGGGGGGGGGGGACCCCACACACCTACGTGACCTTTTCCTCCCACAATTTTCTGGAGGAAACACTGCTGAAAGCCATTGCTAATCACTACCAAACAAGGAGGTAGCTAAAGTGAAACCACAGTCTCTCCGACACAACCAAGCTTCTCTAATTAATTCTCTGAGCCATGAATTCAATCCATCCAACTGACCATATAATGATACATTCAAAACAGTGACTGTGTGCTCTGCATAAGCAGAAACTCACCACAACATTACCATGTCAATGGACACACCTGCCCTCCATGTAACGAAACGAAGTGTCATCAGCATACAAATGGGCAGCTAAAAAAAATTGCAAATTTCTCCCCCCTCTAGCTTGGCTCTTCCTAACAGCCAGCCCCCCCCGGCCTAAAGTATTCTGCACGACGGAGCTGGGATCCTGTCTTCCTTTGTTGAAAACAGGCCAGCATCCTGCCTCTGTCACACACACACAGCCTAATCACATGATAAGGTGATCCAAATAAGATGAAACTATGTCAACATTCGAGAAACATAAATAATCAGCAACTTCCCCTTCCATGGATTGGTGTTATATTAGTTAAACGACACAGTGTTGCCCAACAGTTAATGTTCACTTGCAGTTATTTTACAGCTGTGTGCGTGTTGCCATCTATCCACTATAATAGGAACAACACAAAAAAAACAGGCCAGACTAATCTTGCCCGTCCGCACATTCCTTCAGATCTCCGAAAGTTAGAGGCCCACTTTTGGGGGGAATTCCACAGGCTACACACACACACACACACACACACAATAAAGCAAAGGGAAATCCGAGCAGAGATTATTCTACAGTACTCTCGAAGATAAGCTTGCCAAGGCAAAACACATTAACAGTGAACAGCTAAAGCCATTTTCTCTTTCTGAATAACTCTCATTCAACCCGCTTACATTAACTCCTTTATGTTGATTGTGTGTGTTACATGTATGTAGGCTAAATTATTTATATTATGCGGGTTGTGGCAAGTATTTTACGCTCACAAGGTGACCTGTGCAAGAGAGGCCTAAAAATACAAAATGGTAGGCAATATCCTTTTTATAGAAAAAGGAACACATCAGGTAGGCCATGTGAACATTAGACAATATTTGCAGGTTGGGTTAAGAAAGCGAGCCATTGTGTGTCCATGTCCCAATTTACCCTGCGTTTCTTAGGGGCTTGTGTGCCTGTCTTTGTCTACCTTGGTGAGCACACCGTCTGTTCTAGATAACAAGAAGGGTCAGGCCGGGGGGGGGCTCATGTTTCCAATGGTTATGAGTGGCCAGAATGGCAGCGGCGAGGCTATTAAAAGATGGGAAAACATATTTGGAGAATGCAAGCCAGGACCAATCAAAACGAGTCTCTACTCTGTGCGCCTTGCCACCGGCAGGCTATGAGAGCAACCAACACATTTCAATCCAGCCTATTCAGTATGAAATAGGCAAGGTCATGGTAGCCGTACTACTAAGGTCGTGGTAGCCAAACGGTTTCATCAGATCACAAATCCATTAGTGACATTTAAGTTCAGTTTTATTTCTGATAATCTGCGAAAATGGACTGACAGTATTTTGCAGTTACATGAAACAGGAGCACTTGCTCTTGATGTGTAAGCCTATCATGCTGTGTTGTGACACTGAAGGTTTCTAATCTAAGCAGAGCTAATCAACAGCAGCATACCTTGCTTTTACCCACACAACTATAGTATAAAATAAAGTATACATATCCAAATGTTATAGCAGCTCATCTATTTGGGCTGAAATTAGGAGGATTGACAAATTAACCATACATTACAGTAATTTAATTTGTAGAACTTTGACAATTGAAAAATATTTGTAGAAAACATGGCAAATTTGTATTATTATTATTATTCTAGAGGAGGACTAGGTAATGATACATCAAACACTGAGTCAGACAAAAGATTCGTTGTGACTTGGTTGTCACATATCCGGTTCCAGATTGGCCTACACAGGCGAAACTGGGGGGAAATAAAACAGACTTATTTTTCTCACTGCAGCCAAGTCTCTGCTCTGCTCTTGGGCTGGGAGCGACAGTCATACTGGTAACTGCCAAAATAAAGGAAACACCAAGATAAAGGGTCTTAATAGGGCATTGGGCCACAACTAGTCACCAGAACAACATCAATATGCCTTGGCATAGATTCTACAAGTGTCTGGAACTCTACTGGAGGGAACTGACATAATTCTTCCATGAAAAATTCCATAATTTGGAATCTCCCTTAAGTGTTCAATTGGGTTGGTATCTAGTGACTGAGACACACACCCTTTAAGGCCCCTGTGCTCCTTTGAGACCCCTCTTACAAAGTCACTGAGATATCTTCTTCTAGCCATGGTAGCCAAAATAAATGGCAACTAGATACTTTTATACATGACCCTAAGCATGATGGGATGTAAAGTATTTAATTCAGGACCACACCTGTGTGGAAACATCTGCTTTCAATATACTTTGTATACCTAATTTACTCAAGTGTTTCCTTTATTTTGGCAGTTACCTGTAGCTCATGGAGTCTACGTGGGGCAGCTGAGCTTAGCCAAATAACTCAGGCAATGATGAGGGCAGCCATTGTGGCACTACAATGTCGGGTCCTAATGAATTTAGCTAACTATATAATATAAGCCCCTAATGCGCAATGGCCCTTAACTATTGTAACAAAACACAAGTAAAACATTAACGGCGGCCAGCCAGTACACACATTTAAATGATAAGATCCGTAAGCCTTCTGTGCAGAACAACTAGGCCAACGTCAACAACGAGAAAGATCCAGGCCAGCCATGGGTGAAGCTAAAAATAAACTGCGAGGGCTTGTCCAAATCAACTCTCTATAAAGATTGTAAAGATTAATATGGCTACACTGGTGGCAACTAAGTGAAACCATTGCCCATCGAGTTCGTCTTTACCGACATGTCCAACATTGACAGACGGTCAAAACAAGTGTTGAATCCGCTTCGCAGCAAAACAGAGCTCAGCATCAGCATCCGAGTCTACAGCGACTCTATTCTCGATTCTAGCGCTCCGGCTCACTTGTTGAAATAAAAATGGAGGCTAAAAAAGGAAACGCGAGCTCCCTTCAAAAACACCACCCATTTCTGTTCTCCACCACAGAGGTTGGGGGTTGGTAGATGGGGGAGGTGGAGGAGAAGAATAAGAAAAGCAAGTCACTACTCTTGAGATATGGCCTTCTATTAGCTTGAATCGACAAAGACAAAAAGTTAGTTGCCCAATCTTAAGTAGCCTAGATGTTCTATTTTAACACCATAAGGCAAATACACTGAACTCAAACGTAGCTAGGGTTAGGCTAACATTAGTATTGGCTAACTTGGAATAAATAACACAAACAGGATAGCCTAACTCAATGTATGCACAACTGTAAACATGTTCAGCCAACGTAGATATATTCACCATCTCACAACTCGGACAGATAATGAAACACTGAATCAGGGGAGTATACAACCAACTGGAGAATGTCCATAAAGTTAGCTACAGCCTTGCTAGCCTAGTCAACTAGCTAGCTTCCTTGGGGACATTTCCCTCACTCATTTTCTTCCAAGGCTGTTCCTAAAATACATAGTTCACTACCAACAAAAAGCAACGTTGTATCAAACTGATGATTCCAAACCACATACAGCCATCTACACCCACACTATCAACTTACTAAGGCAAGCCAAGCAACTTATAACCAACCTAGTTATCTAGCCAATCTTGCTAACAAGCTCAAATAGTTAACTAGTTAATAAACACCAAACCAGGGTCCATGTAGTCTAATAAGAATAATGTCCTCTTGAAATGTGGTTTATTGTCTAACGTTAGTTGTGGTATAAAATCACTCACTATGTGGACAGTCACTCCAAGGGGAAAAGGTATATAGCTAATAATATAGTTAAAATACCTAGTTAGATATAGTCTACCTAAAATAGGTAATAATCAATTAGAAGTGAGAACAAGAACATATACGATGAATATTTATATTGATATAAATATTTTGCTGCTCAGCCATCGTGGGAACCAACCATTAGAAGTTGAAACCTTTGTAACAGTTGTGAAAATGGTGTAAATTAATAAAATGAACTCATTTCTGAGCTAACGTTAGTTCAATTAAACTCACGAAAATGCAGAGGAATACAATGTGTCAGGTGATCATAAAACAATACATATTGTTGATATTAGGTAACGTCAGTAAGCCTAGTTAACTATCAAAGAATTCCAATGAATGTGGCTAGATAAATTACATGGATTACACGAGGAACTGGCCAAAACCAAGGATAATCATCGCATACATCAACTGCTTTGCGACCATAGACAACATCAGGAATATTAGCAAAGGAATCTAAACTATGAAAGACTTAAACTACCCCATGAAGGACAACAAAGTGAAAGTTACATTACCTAGCTAACAGGCTTACTAATATATCATTTGTATTGATGGCGTTATGATACTAAAAGACAGCAAACAATCCAATGATGTGTGTTTAAACTAAAACATTGAAAAGTTGATAAACCCCCCAAAAATACACATTTAACAGGTCTTAACCACTCACCTAGTGAGACATTCCAATCCACTACAAATAAAGTATCCTCCTGTGTTGTCTGCAGATCTTCGAATATTCCAACATCAAATCGAACAAGACCAGTAGGCCTCCAACTCGGCCTCGGCTTCTCCTGTATCCTTTGCCCCCCAAGGTAGCTCCCTCTCCCGGGGTAGGAAACAAACTTCTCTATGTCCCCCACGCAAAGGTTAAAAGTTTAATTCCCTGTCCTGCTTGGGCACCGTATTTCCATCGCGTGTCTATGTTGAATCTTCGGTGCTTGAATCCATTTATTATGGCGTTTTATATTATTTACAATCGATATTTATAAAGGGATATATGCTGCTCTATGTTGTACAGGGCTCTGATTCTATCTCGGGTTCTAACATTCGCAGTGGCACCCATCCCCCTCCACCGGCATCGACCGCGGGTCCCAGCGAAAGTGACACACAACCATGCCACGGGGTTTCCCCAGTGATGATGCAGGGGCTGATTAATAGGGCGGGGTTTGCACCGATGTCCTGCCTCCTTTATATTATTAGTCAGTGAAGTGCCAGTCAAGGCAAAACATAATAATACTGTAAGAGCAAGCCATTGGGCGGCGAATGTTGCTTTTCTCTTCGCTGAAAGCGTGACGTTCTAGCAGGGGTGTGGAAGCACATTCGGATTCTGCTATGTGTTGTGGTGGCACACATGAGTGAGAGCAAGTGACGGTAGAATGGATGGATTCGGCAGAGAATTTGATACCAAAAGCGGACCCGTGTCTACAATATGAGGAAAATGCTCAAGTAATTAAATGAAAAAGCCGTGGATTTCTTTCATTCTTTTATAGAAGGATTATCTTGAATTGTTTTATTTATTTATGTCTATGCTCAAAGCAAAGAGAAAAAAACCTTCGTTACATACAGATACAGAACTAATATACAGAGTAGACATATTTCTTAACGTGGTCTACGGGTCCCATAAAAGGGAATACGACAGAATATGAGATGTCGCTCTTGTAGGATCTGGCATGGGATTGGGCAGGGAAATTGACCAAGGTTGTATGTATTACATCTGGTCCCTCCTACTGCCCAGCCCAAATTCAGTCGGTCCATACTTGAGGAGTGGGGATAACCAAGGATACACTTCACGAAAATACTATCTAGCTGTTTGAATGGCGCATTGACTGCACGAACATACCATGTATGCGATCAGATCGTATTTTCTTATAAGCAACCCATAATCGATACCAAAAAAATGTTTTTTGATTATAGTCTATATTCTGTTCCTGTTTGACTGTTCCTACGCGCATTCACAGAATGGATTAAATGTTTCAGATTCCGCTTCCATTATCCTTCATCGGTCAAAAAAACAATTTAACTGCGTCTGATGATGAATGGATATAATTAGGCGTACATGCAATTGGCTTCTTGATGTGTTGGGACGTCATGAGACCTGGGAGAAGAATTTGGATTGGCTAAAGTGATAACGCTAACGTCATTTTTTTCGTTGCAACGGTGGGAATTGGGAAGTCGTCTCCACAATAGAACGCTGATTTTTCACGCTTCTTAAATTTATAAATTGTTACTTTTACTCATAATTTTTTTCGAATACAATGCATTTTGACAGTAGGTGACAAATGTTACCACGAACTCACAATAAAGATGTTAAACTGTGTACATTTTTGTGAATATAAATGATCAATTTAATGTGTAGTCTATTTCTGCGCATGAAAACGAAGATTGTGATCTGAATAAGTCAAGTGTTCTTTCGGTCTTGGCTTTTTATTTTTATCATAATTTATCATTTAGCAGACGCTCTTATACAGATCTATTTATAGTTAGTGCATTCACATTTTTGTTAAGCTGTGTACATTTTAGTGAACAGAAATGAAAGTTCCAAAATAGATCATGTATAATTCTACGACATTTTGGTTTTACTCTTCGCTTGGTTTGATTTTGGGGAAGGGCAGACCAGTCCTACACCCTTTACATAATTTGCACCTGCTTTGATTGTTTTTGGCTTCACTGCTCTGCTGATATACGATTGGTACCTTTACTACCCTTTCTCACCAATTGTAGCTCAAGACATAAAAACAAGCTAGACATGATGGGCCTCATGAAAACCTTCACAAGTGGATTTCTATAGCCAAAGAGCTCATGAGAATGCATTCTGACCCCAATATAACAACAAAAAATCCACACTAGTTTCCAGGTTCACACCCCTCTGGGCAGTTGGATTCCAGTACAGACAGGATAACCTTTGTTCTGTAGCCCTCAGGTGATTAAATATCTATTCTGAGGGACCATGTACAAGTTTCCCAGCAACCATGCATATACTTCTATTGTAAATACGGGGAACAGGCTACAAACCAATAGTCATGTCACTTGGCCACTTAACCATAGCATAACTCCAAGCAATAGTCCCCGGATCCCGCCCCGAGTTGAAACGTGGCAAGGCAGAACTTCCAACATTAATACAATAAACAAATCATAGCAAAGTAATTATTTTGTGCCATATGACTGTTTGGGTAGAAATGTTCACATAAAAGTATAATACAGATCATGTAACTAAAATTTAAAATCAGTTAACTTGGTCAGTAGTCATTTTTAATTGTCTCCTTGGTTTTAATACGAACACATGGTTGTGTAACACAGGAAGGTATCAAAGTGCTAACACATTAACATGGATGCAGCCATGGGGTTTTGCATGGTTTCTAACACAAAGAAAACTTACATGCATGTCATGTCAGTGCCATTTAAATCATTTATATAAGAATCCTTTTCCATATTTAGTAAGACTTCAGAGCCATTTATAGTCCCAAATAGCATCTCATGCCCACAGAATACAATTCATTTTTATAGAAATGGACAAATTTGTTTTAACAGAAACAATATATCCTAGGTATCTGTTTGTCAAATGTTTAAGACTGTAAGTGCAAGAATCAAATAATTCTTTAAGCGGTCCTTAACAAATGTTATCCTGTATTTGCTACGCCATCTTAAAATATATGTACCGGTTTGGTAAAAAAAACTCATAGCTCAACCATTTAGCTAGCATGTTCTAACACATTTACCCTCAAAGCAGTTATACAAATATTTAACTTGTGTAAACCATTATTTATAAGTCAGCTAAAGTACATGCGCTTGGGCACTGTGCAAGCATCAGCACAGTCGCTTATTTTGACCCATACAATGAGATCCTCACACTCAAATCCTATTCACTAAATAGTGTTATTTTTCTGCCAAACCACCAGTCCAGGAATTATAACTCAGTGAGCCGAATCAACATTCTTGCAAGGAAAAAAAACAATATAATAAATTGTAACAAATCCAAACCGTGATTGTGCGAAACGTTGAGGGTGGCACACCCATAGCGACTGATAGATACCTCGAGGCCAAAGGCCCGTTAGCATGGGCAGCACCATTGAGGGCTTCCATGCTTCTGCCATTTTGAAGTAGTCAACTGGGTGGGGATTCCCATGGGTTGAAGCCTCAATGGCGTTGCCCATGCTGTCACAGATGCTATAATGGCACAGATATAAAGATGAGCCCGCTTTCTCTCTCAATGGGCACACCACATTATATACGGCCTGAACAGATGCACATAAACGCAATGGATGGCAATTTGACATCAGTATGTAGTGTTAAAGATTCTAAGGGACAGGGTCTTTGGGAGAGAATGTATACATATACACCTTAAATTTTATACATCGAAGAAATAGTAAAGGTATCAGTAAAGCACCTTCCTTACTGGCAAGCAGTAACTTTCACAAGGATATCCTACATCTAAAAGGATTTCATTACAATTACATATTTTACTCTTTGAATTTACGATAACATTATTTAACAATCACCAAAACACTAGGTTCTATCCTAGATTTTTTTCATACGCTAAATCATATGTAAAACTGGGAGATAGAATTATGGATGTCATGGACTTTTACCTTTATAAAAATTGGATATGATTCCCTCATATAGTATTGGACTTTCCCTTCACTAGCAAAACTCCATAATCAAAAGAATATACAAATAGACACTAAAAACTGCCTTCAACATGGTCGGTTCGAGGAACCAGTCCCTTCCTCTCGACCTAAGCAGCTCTGCGTACATCTCTTTTCCAGTCAGTTGATCGGACAGGGAACAGAAGGAAAAAAATGGCTGAGTGTGTTCGTCTTGGTGGTTGGGTCATGTCTGGTTGTTTCTTTTTTTCTGGTTTTTGTTTCATTACGTTGTTGTTGCAAGCTTGCATGTCGAGACCCTTCTGCTGTTAGGGGATGCTGCCCTCTGCTGGTTGCCCCGGTGGCAGTAAACTGCCCTGCACCTTCACAGCCGGTTAAGTCCCTCAGAGCAGCTTCAGACTACCAGTGACGTTGTTCACCATCTCCTCCTCCCCGACGATGGCAAGGACGGTGCGCGAGCCAGCTTCCACCTGGCAAAAGGGCCAGAGGTCATAGAATTTAGACTAGCATCCTTGTGGGTAGGAGGTACTAGGAATAGGTTGTAACAACAGAAGTGTGTGGGAAGGCAGGGAAGACTAGGCACGCATTTATTGGATTAAATCGCAATAGAGAATCCCTTAATATTAATTGATGCAGATTGTTTATTATATTGAATGAGTTGCATTTTCCCCCCTTATCCTCTAGTGAACCCTAAATCTCTGTTGTATTGTCTTTTACAGTGCCTTCAGAAAGTATTCACACCCCTTGACTTTTTCCACATTGTTGTGTTACAGCCTGAATTTAAAATGGTATCAGTAAATTAAGATTGTGTGTCACTGGCCTACACACAATACCCCATATGACAAAGTGGAATTATGTTTAGAAATAAATTAAAAATGAAAAGCTGAAATGTCAATAAGTATTCAACCCCTTTGTTATGGCAAGCCTAAATAAGTTCAGGAGTATAAAGTTGCTTAACAAGTCACAAATTGCATGGACTCACTGTGTGCCATTATAGTGTTTAACCTGATTTTTGTTTATGACTACCTCATCTCTGTACCCCACACATACAATTATGTGCACCTCAGTCGAGAAGTGAAATTCAAAACAGATTCAACCACAAAATACCAGGGAAGTTTTCCAATGCCTCGCAAAGGGCACCTATTGGTAGATGGGTCAAAATAAAAAAGCAGACATTTAATATGCATTAGGTACACTTTGGATGATGTATCAATACACCCAGTCACTACAAAGATACTGGCGTCCTCCCTAACTCAGTTGCCAGACAGGAAGGAAACCGCTCTAGGATTTCACCATGAGGCCAATGGTGACTTTAAAACAGTTTGTTTTCTGCTATCACAGCCATTAAACGCTGAGGATGGATCAACAAAATTGTAGTTACTCCACAATACTAACCTCAATGACAAGAGCGAATACAAATATTCCAAAACATGCATCCTGTTTGCACTAAATTAAAATAGCAAAAAATTAACTTTGTCCTGAATACATAGCGCTATGTTTCAGGCAAATCCAACATAACGGAGTACCACTCTTCATATTTTCAAGCATGGTGGTGGCTGCATCATGTTATGGGTATGCTCGTCATTGACAAGCACCGGGGAGTTTTTCCCCCAGGATAAAACAAACTGAATAGAGCTAAGCACAGGCAAAATCGTAGAGGAAAACCTGGTTGTCAGCTTTCCAACAGACACTGGGCGACAAATGAATCTTTCAGCAGAACAATAACCTAAAACACAAGGTCAAATATACACTGGAGTTGCTTACCAAGACGATGTTCTTGTGTGGCCTAGTTAGTTTTGATTTAATCTATGACAAGACTTGAAAATGTGTAAATAAAATATTTCTGCATTTCATTTAATACATTTTGCAAACATTTCTAAAAACATGTTTTCAATTTGTCATTGTGTGTAAATGGGAGAGAAAATAAATACATTTAATTCATTTTGAATTCAGGCTGTAACAACAAAATGTGGAATATGTCAACGGGTATGAATACATTCTGAAGACACTGCATGTCATTCATTTCTCAACCTCATTGTAATATTTACAGGTTATGTACCTCTGTCTAATCCAACTTATAAAACCAAATAAAATGTTTTAATCTTTGTCACAAAAATGTTATTGCACATTCAGCAGGATATGATGTGAAATAGGCTATTATAAATACTTTATTACGTATCATTAAGGCCACATTTCATGTGCTTTTCAATGCACACAACACTTCCCCCCCCCCCCCACTCCTATCGATAAAACAATTGTGTCATACAAGAGTGTAATGTGATAGGTATTTTAGTATGACTTTTTATGTTACATACAAAAAACTATTTGATTAATTAAATATCCTTAGATGAAGGGGATGATGACGCAATGTTTGCAAGAGGGAGCGAATCAGATTTCGTTGGTCCTCAACTCGAGTCTTAGCCCCTAGTTAGCCTGCCCCGGAGCAGATTAGTTCGGATGAATTCATTGCCATTACATTTATCTGGCTAAAGGGTGAGCCTCTTTCGTGGTACCGGTCATCCCAAGTTGAACTCAGAGTTGACCAAAGTTCTCGCTAACTCTTCAAAACAGAAGGGTATACTACGTTCAAACTCAATACTTATGATAATGGCTGTGCGTACCCCTGTGAGCAGACACTATAGTGTTACGCAGGTGCTGCTGTGGAGCCATAATGGTGGTGTATGTGTCTGTAAGTAGGAGCAGCAGTGCTACTATAGAGCAGTAATAGTGGCGCATGGGTCTGTAAGTAGATGCTGCAACCGCTGCTGAGTAGCCGCACTGGCGGTGCACGTCTCACCTGGGTGCGTCCGGCGTCCTGGACCAAATACGTGGGCAGGCTAAGGCTCATCGCCAGGGCCTGCAGCTCCAAAAGGTGAGCCATGTTGGTCCCCTGCAACACCACTTTCTTCGCCCTGCACACCACACAAACACACATTTAGATATCCCACTGTGGCAAACATCGACAGCAGGTTTAACTGGTGCATAGAACAGCCAGATAGTGGTATTGCCATTACCAGATGTCATTATGGTGTTTTAAAAGCGTCCGGCTTTCTTTACCTGATCAGATCCAATTTAATCAGCAGAATGGAGTCTCAAGTAATAGATATGATTATGGTATTGCTCCAGTAAAGCCCAAATGAAAAAAGGGCCCAGTCCAGTCAGGTCCTTACCCGCCATGGTCCCACTTCCAGGCCATCTCTCTCCAGCTGTTCTTCTCCTGCAGGGCCTGGTAGAGCCCTACGGCCGCATGGCCCACCTGTGCAGCCACCTACACAACACACACCAAACACTTTCAGAGTAAGCAGAAATATAAACAAAAGTTTCATGTATTAGCTTTGTGTTTGATGTGAGATTCTCATTTAAAAACGGGCAAACTGGGCCTTTGTGCGTCTGGTTGGAACAAACTACACCACAACAAGCATAGTAGCCAGACAAAATCTATCATATCTAGCTATGTAATGTATCCATGTTATGTTTTTGCACCATGGAATTTAGGGAACACAATGGCAATAAGTCTGACTTTGTGATATTCCTGTCACGTTTTTTAATAATGTATGCCTTTTCTTAAACTGGCAAAAAAAATCTAAACAACACATTCCAACCCTCTTTACACCGACCTTTCCGACACCCATGGCCAGGTCCATGTTCACCACAAACACCATCTTGAACATGAGGTCGTCGTCTCCTTCTTCCTGAGGGAACAAAAAAGAGAAAGAGAGACATTTAGGGTGGGATCAGACATAATACAGGAGACGTAATGTACCAAAGTGTACCTGTGCGGACTAAGGCTATCTTATGGGCACCTCATTCTCCAGCTTGTTGAAGTAGTACATGGCAGCCTCCTCAGCAGACACGTTTCGGGTGTGCAAGAGTGCCTGCGGGAGATAGAAACATAGAAAATGTTGGGTAGATTAGCCATGTCAATCATAGCTATGGTACTCTTTACAGTCATTATGAATGCATTAGTAAGTAGATAAATATAGATATTGTATTAGAAAATAGATATGCCGATCTAAGAGAACATTTGCATAATATACTGCACATCATATCTCAGGAAATGCAAGAGAACTTGTATACAGTAATTAACCCACCTGCTTGGCAGCCTCCTCTGGGATGTCCAGCTCTCGAAGCTGCTGAAGATACACAGGGTTGACCTCCTGAGAGCCAGAGTCTGGACCTGTCTGTTGGTCAGAGGGCTCCATAGTTAGCTGTAGAGGGAGCATGTTGGATTAGTTAGTTTAATAAGGTGCCGCATTAAAAAAATACAATATATACAGTACACCTTAGCATAATTCTCCACAAGCGGCGTCTCAATCCCAAATGAATTTAAAAGACTGGCACCGATGTTAAATTATTAACATTTGGTGCCTGTATTTCCCGTTCAATTAGGATTGAGGCACAGCCAGAGCACCATGATGCATTCTCATTCTGGTAGACTAGCCATCAGGGCATTATCATCCTGGTAGACTAGCCATCAGGGCATTCTCATTCTGGTAGACTAGCCATCAGGGCATTCTCATTCTGGTAGACTAGCCATCAGGGCATTCTCATTCTGGTAGACTAGCCATCAGGGCATTCTCATTCTGGTAGACTAGCCATCAGGGCATTCTCATTCTGGTAGACTAGCCATCAGGGCATTCTCATTCTGGTAGACTAGCCATCAGGGCATTCTCATTCTGGTAGACTAGCCATCAGGGCATTATCATTCTGGTAGACTAGCCATCAGGGCATTCTCATTCTGGTAGACTAGCCATCAGGGCATTCTCATTCTGGTAGACTCGCCATCAGGGCATTCTCATTCTGGTAGACTAGCCATCAGGGCATTCTCATTCTGGTAGACTAGCCATTAGGGCATTTTCTTCCTTGTATAATAGCCATGCCAACTAACTAGGCAAGACACACCACGCAACTAGCCAAGTGTTTCACTAACTAAAGTTAGTGAACTGATATCATAGATAGCTAACAACCTAAATCAAAATTATGTAGTTAGCCAGACATCTCACACTTGTCTACAGCTAGCCAGCTAACTAACTAGCTAAGTTGAGGGAGATAACAAAGCTAGGTAGTGTTAGCTGCAAACTAACGTTAGTTAACTAGCTAGCTAACGTTAGCCAATTACCGACAGAGTCGAGCAAGTAGTGTCTAACTTTACGTTAGCCACCTATCTAGCTAGTTACTCATATCATGGCACGAAAGAGCAAATTCTCGCTTACAAATTAGCAACTCGATTGTGGGATGACATCTAATTAGTTAGCCAACTGTGATCACAAGACACCTACATGAAATAATGTCAACCATGAAATATAAAACAAACCGTAACGTTAACCAACCAAGTTAGCTGGCTACAGTACTTAACGTGCATTGTAACAATAATATTGAACATCATGCGTTAACGATAGCTAATCCCTGATTGCATTTTCTATATTGTAACTAAACATCGTTATATTTCAGCTAGTTACCTAACTAGCCAACATGCATGTTTGCAATATATTATTTTCCCTGCAAGTTCTAACTAGCTAACGTTAGCTAGCTAGCTTACAGTGTAAGATTGCGCCAGTCACTCCTACCTGCGCTGCCTAGATAGCTTGTTAGCTACAATCCCCGTGAACTAGTGGGATGGGAGTGTTATCTTGCAGACCAGTATCCACGCTGTCTCTTCACTAGGTGAAGCCAGGCTGTTCACTGCAGATTACTAGTTCATTCAAAGATGGGCGCTCCGAGAGGAAGAAGCAAGGCGAGAGGGTTTACTCCGCCCAAAATCTGTCCACCGAAATAGGACCACTAAGTGAGCAATTTCTGTATGGGGGTTATTGAATGTCGAATTTGGTCAACCAAAAATGGAATTGCTAATTTGCTACGGGAGGCTTATTCGATCTAATAAACGCTTCGTAATGGTTAGGTTGTTATGAACTGACCTACCTGGTTAAATAAAGGTGAAATTCACACACGTGGCATTTTGGCAAAAACGTTATTTGAGTTGTGCCCATATAAATGATAGAGGCCTCTAGTGGCGGCCAAAAGGCAGTATTAGGATGGGCAGCTCTCTTCTTCTTTAAGGTTTTCATTTGCGGACTACATCCCCAAAAGGTATATTGCCGCTTCCTACCGGGTGCGGTAAAAACGGATACTTCAATATACATACACTGCTCAAAAAAATAAAGGGAACACTTAAACAACACAATGTAACTCAAAGTCAATCACACGTCTGTGAAATCAAACTGTCCACTTAGGAAGCAACACTGATTGACAATAAATTTCACATGCTGTTGTGCAAATGGAATAGACAACAGGTGGAAATTATAGGCAATTAGCAAGACACCCCCAATAAAGGAGTGGTTCTGCAGGTGGTGACCACAGACCACTTCTCAGTTCCTATGCTTCCTGGCTGATGTTTTGGTCACTTTTGAATGCTGGCGGTGCTTTCACTCTAGTGGTAGCATGAGACGGAGTCTACAACCCACACAAGTGGCTCAGGTAGTGCAGCTCATCCAGGATGGCACATCAATGCGAGCTGTGGCAAGAAGGTTTGCTGTGTCTGTCAGCGTAGTGTCCAGAGCATGGAGGCGCTACCAGGAGACAGGCCAGTACATCAGGAGATGTGGAGGAGGCCGTAGGAGGGCAACAACCCAGCAGCAGGACCGCTACCTCCGCCTTTGTGCAAGGAGGAGCAGGAGGAGCACTGCCAGAGCCCTGCAAAATGACCTCCAGCAGGCCACAAATGTGTCTGCTCAAACGGTCAGAAACAGACTCCATGAGGGTGGTATGAGGGCCCGATGTCCACAGGTGGGGGTTGTGCTTACAGCCCAACACCGTGCAGGACGTTTGGCATTTGCCAGAGAACACCAATATTGGCAAATTCGCCACTGGTGCCGGCAGCAGAACGTTGCAGGCAGCAGAACGTTCTCCACGGCGTCTCCAGACTGTCACGTCTGTCACATGTGCTCAGTGTGAACCTGCTTTCATCTGTGAAGAGCACAGGGCACCAGTGGCGAGGTAGCGGTCCTGCTGCTGGGTTGTTGCCCTCCTACGGCCTCCTCCACGTCTCCTGATGTACTGGCCTGTCTCCTGGTAGCGCCTCCATGCTCTGGACACTACGCTGACAGACACAGCAAACCTTCTTGCCACAGCTCGCATTGATGTGCCATCCTGGATGAGCTGCACTACCTGAGCCACTTGTGTGGGTTGTAGACTCCGTCTCATGCTACCACTAGAGTGAAAGCACCGCCAGCATTCAAAAGTGACCAAAACATCAGCCAGGAAGCATAGGAACTGAGAAGTGGTCTGTGGTCACCACCTGCAGAACCACTCCTTTATTGGGGGTGTCTTGCTAATTGCCTATAATTTCCACCTGTTGTCTATTCCATTTGCACAACAGCATGTGAAATTTATTGTCAATCAGTGTTGCTTCCTAAGTGGACAGTTTGATTTCACAGAAGTGTGATTGACTTTGAGTTACATTGTGTTGTTTAAGTGTTCCCTTAATTTTTTTGAGTAGTGTGTATATATATATATATATATATATATATATTATTCTCAAAAAACAAAAGTCAATGTACTCCTTCACTGAACTCATATCCCTACACATCTTCAGACAGTATTCCCTGTAATGTTTCAGCCATGAAATCCTGGAGACCCAATAACCTTTTAGCCGCTTTCACAATGATTTCCAGTTTCTTCAATGTTTTGTTAGTTTGTCCTGTAAAATGAATCACCTGTGCAATAAATGCAACTAAATCAACCTTCATGATTAGTGTTTCAGGATGACTGACATCCACAGACTGGTGGGCAGACACTGCCATAGCTTCTTCATCATCTCTACTCGCTGCTTCAACAATTTTCACTGCCTCTGCATAGGATACCTTTGACAGTCGTGATCTTTCTCACTTTGACCTCCTTCACCCTAACAAGGCACCAGGGGAACTCTGGAACGTGATTCCCATCACAATACCTTGCATCCTCAGACTCTTTAACAACGATATTCCGTTTGCAAACACTTTACATAGGTTGGGAGAAGTACTTAATCAAACATCAATAATACAGAAATGCTTTCCTCCTTTCCATTCACAGTGCAGGTTAAGCAACCTTTTATCGGTGCCCTACTCCGATAATCATAGCGTTCCACTTCATGCGTTGATCATTTGTACATCGACAGTGCTTTCTCCTTTTGATACATATGAAACAACATCAGACCACTCCTGGTCACTGACTGATTTACAACTTTGGCCCTCTTAGCTGCAATCTTAGATGTTACAGTATTCCAGTATTCCAATCTTCACTCGCGCCAACAGAATCAAGCAGTGTTTCTGCCCTTGCTAAAAATAAATAAACACCCAACATTTTTCTGGCCAGCGCCATTGAGGGTTTCAACCATTTTAATGAAGTCAACTGGGTCAGACCTTCAACTTGAGCAGAGTTCACACTTTCGTTTTTCAGGGAAAACCTAAGTTAGATAGAAATCTGTATATCCTAAAAAATGGATGTTAGAGTTTTCTGGTGACTCCGCAACACTGAGGTATAAGAAGAACTGGAGACTCCGTTCAAGATGTCCGACCATTGTTTTCAAAGTAATCTACTCATGTCTTCTTCAATGAGGTTTAACGGCGGTTGGCAATACATGCTGTATTGTATTGCCACCACCAACTAGAATGGAATATAACTCCCTTATACTAGGAAAAAGGGAAATAAATCAAATAACCTACCATCTAACCCTACACATTAAAAACGCACCACCCTACTCCACCATTTAAACCGATCTTGTCCTACCTCAGGCCAACAGCCTGAAAAGATGGGAAACCACCACTCAATACACCCTGTAACTCTTCTGACTTAAAATCTCGTACACCCAAATACTTATTTCCTGCGACTTACAGTGCAGTTGATAACCATTGCTATGAACGCTAAAAAGCCAATCTTACTGAAGCATATCACTCGATGGCCGATCCCTATGTACTGGTACAGATCTACAACACGCAGATCCTCAGGATCCCTCCCCCTTGACCAATCTTCCTCAACTTTCTTCACAGCCTTAGCATACAACACCCTCTACTCTACTCTAACCCTGGTAACCTCAACCTACCTCTCTCACACCAGACATTTCTGATCCCCAGCCTCATGGGCACTCCTACAATTAACACATACCACTACTTTCCCCAATGTTACACATTCCTTTGGCTCATGCCCGTCTGCACACTTCTCACACCTAGGAACCTCCTTCCTACACACTTCTGCCATCTGCCCATAAGCTTGACACCTGTAACAACGTACTGTATTTGGCACATGAGCTCGTTCGGGATAACTGAAATATCCTAACAAGACTCAACATCAAAACAAAAAGACAATTACGCTTGTTTCACCACTCACACCACCCTGTATGCATCGCACCAAACGGCAAGTGTTACACACACCAGGAATCTTTCACTTCAGTTGATCCACTTTCACATTTACCGTTACCCCAGTAATCACTCCTTTCAATGGCAACCCTCATTAGAAGAGGGAGTGGTTACATAATTCATTGGACGACACCTAGCAAGCAATACTATAACCATTAAAAAGTGAAATACTGTAGATATGTTATCAAAAATGCAACTCAAGGCTAGAAGCATCAGAACCCACAGAAAGGTAGTTCTAACCTTGAACATGACTGGGCAAAGTGTTAAGAACAGGAGAGCCATCCATTCTATAGTACACTAGAATATAGCAAACAAAGACCAAAACAGTCCTAACATAGCTGAGGGCAACAGAGCAAAAATAGCAAAAAGTCCAATAGATTACAGCAAAGGGAACTCTCACGACCCTACAGGAAAGGTGAGAAATCCATATCTTAATTTAAACCAGGGTACTTAGTGGCCTGTAGTTTGTAAATCCAAAATCATTCCCAGGGTTTAGCTGTTTAAGACGGTAACCTTTTCTAATTGAGTCTGGAACATGATCAATACCCATAGCTTGTAGGGAGGCAGGATTGCCATGGTGTAAGTATTTCTAGTGCCTTGCCATGGGGTAGCCTTCATTGCCTACCCGTATGGCGTACTTGTGTTCTGCTAAGCTGTCTTTAAGGGGTCTCTTTGCCCGTCCAATGTAGAACACCTTGCACTGTGGACATTCTAATCTGTAGATGACATGAGTGTTTTTGCAGTTAATAAAATGCTTGACTTGATACTCCATTTTAGAAGCTGTGTCAACTAACAACTTTTTCTGTGCAATATTTCTGCAATGGTGGCACTGGTTGTATTTAAAAGAGCCTTTGGGTTTGTGGTCTAGCCAAGTTTTTTGAGAGTCATCAGGAAGATAGCTGTGGACTAATTTATAATTTTGGGTAGGACATCTCTTAAAGCTTATGACTGGTGGCTCTGGGAAGACTTGGCGTAGTAGCGTATCACTTTGGATGATTCCCCAATTATTTTTATGTTCTCTGCTTCAGTGCTGCATTTTGTAACAAAGTACACTCTCTCTGATGCATCACGAGGCGCTCCCCTTTGCAACAAGTTCTCTCTGTCAAGTCATCCAGCCCTTATACCCACATCTTTCAGGATCTGAGCGCTGTAGCCCCGATTCAAGAAGCGATTCTCCAATTCAGCAGATTTGACTTTGTAGTCTATTTCCTGATAGCAAATTCTGTGGACTCTTTGGAATTGGCCATATGGAATGTTATCTTTTAGCCTTTGGGGTGAAAGCTGTCTTCCCTCAGAATGGTATTCCCATCTGTAGGCTTCCTAAAGATTGATGTGTGCAAACAACCTTTGTCAATTTTACTGATGTCAAGGTCCAAAAAATTAATGTTATCCTTGCTGTACTCCATAGTTAGTTTGATGTTAGGATTTATGCTGTTAAGGTATTGGTGGAAGGAAAAAAGTTGATCTTCTGAGCCAGACCAGAACAGGCAAACATCATCAATATAGTGTCCCCACCATATAATCCGGTCAAAGAACTGGTTTTTAGAAGGACACAAAATTATGTAATTTTACCATTTACCTAAGTACAAACTAGTGTAGGAAGGGCTGTAGCAAGCTCCCATGGAACATCCTTTGACTTGTTTAAAAATACAGTCGTGGCCAAAAGTTTTGAGAATGACAAGTATTGGTCTCCACAAAGTTTGCTGCTTCAGTGTTCTTAGATCTTTATGTCAGTAGTTACTATGGTACACTGAAGTATAATTACAAGTATTCCATAAGTGTCAAAGACTTTCATTGACAATGACATTCAGTTTATGCAAAGTGTCAATATTTGCAGTGTTGACCCTTCTTTTTCAAGACCTCTGCAATCCGCCCTGGCATGTTGTCAATTAACTTCTGGGCCACATCCTGACTGACGGCAGGCCATTCTTGCATAATCAATGCTTGGAGTTTGTCAGAAGTTGTGGGTTTTTGTTTGTCCACCCGCCTCTTGAGGATCGACCACAAGTTCTCAATGGGATTAAGGTCTGGGGAGTTTCCCAGCCATGGACCCAAAATGTCGATGTTTTCTTCCCCGAGCCACTTAGTTATCACTTTTGCCTTGTGGCAAGGTGCTCCATCATGCTGGAAAAGGCATTGGTCGTCACCAAACTGTTCTTGGATGGTTGGGAGAAGTTGCTCTCAGAGGATGTGTTGGTACCATTCTTTATTCATGGCTGTGTTCTTAGGCAAAATTGTGAGTGAGCCCACTCTCTTGGCTGAGAAGCAACACCACACATGAATGGTCTCAGGATGCTTTACTGTTGGCATGACACAGGACTGATGGTAGCGCTCACCTTGTCTCCAGACAAGGTGTTTTCCGGATGGCCCAAACAATCGGAAAGGGGATTCATCAGAGAAAATGACTCTACCCCAGTCCTCAGCAGTCCAATCCCTGTACCTTTTGCAGAATATCAGTCTGTCCCTGATGTTTTTCCTGGAGAGAAGTGGCTTCTTTGCTGCCCTTCTTGACACCAGGCCATCCTCCAAAAGTCTTCGCCTCACTGTGCGTGCAGATACACTCACACCTGCCTGCTGCCATTCCTTAGCAAGCTCTGCACTGGTGGTGCCCCGATCCCGCAGCTGAATCAATTTTAGGAGACGGTCCTGGCGCTTGCTGGACTTTCTTGGGAGCCCTGAAGCCTTCTTCACAACAATTGAACCTCTCTCCTTGAAGTTCCTGATGATCCGATAAATGGTTGATTTAGCTGCAATCTTACAAGCAAAGCACCCCCACAACATGATGCTGCCACCCTCGTGCATCAAGGTTGGGATGGTGATCTTCAGGTTGCAAGCCTCCCCCTTTTTCCTCCAAACATAACGATGGTCATTATGGCCAAACCGTTCTATTTTTGTTTCATCAGACCAGAGGACGTTTCTCCAAAAAGTACGATCTTTGCCCCCATGTGCAGTTGCAAACCATAGTCTGGCTTTTTTATGGCGGTTTTGGAGCAGTGGCTTCTTCATTGCTGAGAAGCCTTTCAGGTTATGTTGATATAGGACTTGTTTTTTCCTCCAGCATCTTCACAAGGTCCTTTGCTGTTGTTCTGGGATTGATTTGCACTTTTCGCACCAAAGTGCGTTCATCTCTAGGAGACAGAACACGTCTCCTTCCTGAGCGGTACGACGGCTGCATGGTCCCATGGTGTTTATACTTGCGTACTATTGTTTGTACAGATGAACGTGGTACCTTCAGGCATTTTGAAATTGCTCCCAAGGATGAACCAGACTTGCGGACGTCTAAAATGTCTTATGAGGTCTTGGCTGATTTCTTTTGATTTTCCCATGATGTTGAGCAAAGATGCACTGAGTTTGAAGGTAGGCCTTGAAATCCACAGGTACACCTCCAATTGACTCAAATTATGTCAATTAGCCTATCAGAAGCTTCTAAAGCCATGACATAATGTTCTGGAATTTTCCAAGCTATTTAAAGGCACAGTCAACTTAGTGTATGTAAACTTCTGACCCACTGGAATTGTGATATAGTGAATTATACGTGAAATAATCTGTAGCCTGTAAACAATTGTTGGAAGAATTACTTGTGTCATGCACAAAGTAGATGTCCTAACCGGCTTGCCAAAACTATAGTTTGTTAACATTAAATCTGTGGAGTGGTTGAAAAATGAGTTTTAATGACTTCAACCTAAGTGTATGTAAACTTCCGACTTCAACTGTATATTGTTCAATTCCTTAATTTTGTTTAACACATCTGTGGTATGTTGGAGATAGGCTTGGAGTGAAGGCAGAAGAGGCTTAATAAAGTAATCAATGTACTTGGAGATGGGTTCTGTCAGACTTTCATTACCACTAATGACTGGTCTGCCTGTGGGGTTTTCAAGATTCTTGTGGACATTTGGAAGAAGATAAAAAGAAGCCATACGCGGACTGCCACTGAAAAGAAATTTGAACTCATTTTCTGAAATTTAGCCATTCTCCTTAGCTTCTTTGAGGATCCCTTTCAATTCAGTTTTTAGGTCCTCTGTAGTGTTAAAGGTAAGAGATGATGATTGAACTGCATCCCTCTCTGTCTTAGAAAGGTTATGTTGTTTTGTTTGGAGTCAATTTTACCCTTAAACAGATTCTCCACATCACAATTCACCTTCTTGGCAAATGTATTTAGTGTGGCATTCTGCAAATTCTTAAAAGGTGTCTTTGAGGGCACAGAAACTGCCTGACTTGAAACACTGGTGTCTGTAGTTGGAGAGATGTTTTGCTTGTACCATGCCTTTAGATGTAGATTCCTGTAGAAACAAAATCAATCAATCAATCAATCAATCAATCAATCAATCAATCAATCAATCTTTGTATTGAATTCATTAGTTGAGTATGTGGGGGCAAAGGACAGTCCTTTAGACAAGACCCTTACACAATCATCAGAAAGGGGTTCTCCAGAAATGTTGATCACAGCCTTGTTCTGGTTCTGCTCCGTGTAGTTGGATAGTCTCGATTTCTTCCTCCCTTTCTGTGTTGGCCTCTTCCGCGTACTCTCCCTTTTCACCCACCCTAAAACCACAAATGGATCATCCATCTTCCAGAGTGTATCTGGTTCATACAGACCAACATCACATGCGCACTAGCACTCAGTGGAACCCTGGCCTCTTGCTCGGCATAGGCAATAGAATAGCGTATCTGCCCTCTCATTGGCTAGAATGGTCCCACCTGATCTCCCCTCCTCACGCCTGCCTTCCATCTTTGAGGACATGTATTTTTATTATTATAGTGGTCACTTGACCATCTTTCCAATATAATAGATCATATTTGGGTTCTTTTCCCGTTTTACTCTACCTGATGGCGTCACCTTTAAAGCCCCCCCCACCCCCCTCGTGTGAAACAAAATTTGTTCCTCTGTCAGAAGTTTCTGAAAGTTTCCTAACTTCGTTAAAGTAGTTTCCCATGCATGCTGCTTAGTCACTTTATGACCCTCCTCAAACTGATTTGATTTGCATATGGTGCGTGAAGGCATTAGTTAATGTTAGAGCGATTATGTCTGTTTCATGACTAAGTGAAGGATCTTCCATTCCTTATTTCCATACACTGATCTGAAAACAATAAAACAATATCATGTCAGTGCAGACAAATGAGAGGAAACAAGCATAATGGACAGTAGTGTCCTTCACTTCAAAACATTACTCCATATGAGACAGATGTAGACAAACAGCATATGATTTTGCGAATACTTTATTACCTCACCTTCTGTAAGAATTTACACTCTCTTATTAAACAGATTAAGTCGCTACAAGTTACATTATTAAAATCATTATGTACAGTGATATTAACAGACAAAAAAAGAACCATCCTTAAAAATTGCTCATTGCAGAGCCTGCTCTACATAGCTGAATTTATACAGCCTAACAATAGTTAGTTTTTCCCTCAAATGACCTCCACCATCATGGTCTCTTCATCTTAAGGCTTCATACATACTCATCTACATTAAAAGCATATGACAGTACAAATTGTCCATTCAAATTAGACATTAGTTGCGTGTGGTAAGTAGTGTGATGTTAACCTATAGGCTACTATGACTTGCTTATACTGTGCAATCTAGAGACAATGGTGGTGCACATGAAAGATCAACAAACTGGAGAACCTACACAATAGCACGTAGCGGATACACTCCATACACTCCTGCTAAAAAAGGTGCCTCTCTCTTGGAAATTATTGGCTATCCAAACAGGAGGTCATGTGATTGGGTTTTACAGTTAAATTATATGCCGACTCATTGTCAGGCTCTTTTTGGTCACTACTCACTAGAAAGCCAACAGTGCACCCTCATATAAAGATATATCCTACCAGGAGGGTGGTGTCAAACTTCATCCATAAGTCACTTAGGCCTATGTATAGTTAACATACATGCAACACCTCCAATTAATGTGATAATGTTGTTGCTTGGTACATAGCTTCACCAAAGGATTTCATTCTAATCTCAACAAACTATTAAAGCTCTGAGGGATAGAATGATAAGTCTAGGGATGCATCCCAAATGGTACCGTATTCCCTACATAATGCATTACTTTTGACCAGATCCCTATAACCCTAAATGGGTGCCATTTGGGACACAACTTAGCTTTAGAAAATAAGGCTGTTGTGTAATAGAGAATGTCGAGGTGAGCAAATTATGAATAACATAGCCCATGGGGAAATCATAAGAGAACTAATTTCAGTAAAATACAGAAATTGCAATGTGCTTTATAATCCTAATATTTAATCAAAGCTTGGAAAATATGACTAGGTCAAAGTATTTTCTGTGAAAATTCATGGACAGTAAATACAGCAGTGTACTTGAGTTAGAGCACAAGTTCAACAAATATAGGAGTGGTTGCCATCTTGTGTCCAATAGAAGAACTGCAACACACATATCAATGAGCGGTCGCCAATGTCAGATAAGTAGTCTACCTCACAACAGCACAAAGTGAATCATGATTCAATAGAATTTTCTTGGTTGAAAACAAAAAAGGAATGTTAAAATGTACAACATGGGAAGCTGTATGAACGTACACCATAAAATACTGTCTGTGGGACATGTTTTAACTATATTAAATTCTAAAGTTGAGATTTGTTTGTTTCATCTCTGATCTAGTGTCCCTCCAGTGACCGTTACCTTTTAGAAACATAAAAATGAACAGCGTAAAAGCAACAAAAAGTTGAAGTAAACAATTAATTTACACGGTCACCTATTTTCAGTACCTTTTGAAAGACTGCCTCTGATTTTAGTACCATTCTTTTAGTCCTGCAGTCTAGTCAGTCTCCCAGAGCTGTGTATTTCAACTCTTACAATAACATCTTCCTCCCGTTCCTAAAACATAAAGATGAACAACGCATAGATTTGTATGGACGTTGGCGCTACCTGAAAAAGCGGAATTACAATAATTACACTTTTTTTTATTTATAATAGACGTCTCAAGAGTGTCATTATTAAGTGAACTATGTGTGCGTGTGTGTGTGTGTATGTGTGAAATACACTATTTGTACTTCTGATTTGGACGGATATGGAACAAAGCTACTGTTTTGACAAAGAGGGTCAGGGGGAGAGCGCAATCTGGTTTACCACAGCAGACAGTGATCACACAAAAAAAGTTTCAATGAGATAAGAGGATAGCTTGAGTATTAAGGAGGAAGAGAGTGCTGATAATTGACGAGACTCAAGACCTTAGGAAACCTATCCTATCCAACTGTATTAATTGGTGACAATGTAGTTTTGAGTAATGTTTATGAAACACTAATAAAACATTACACTCTGCTGTGAAAAATGGTGTCTTGAATGGGGGGGAAATCCAAACCAGAATTCTGGCAAATGTGCACGAGAGATGGAGGTATATACAAGTAATGCACAACATACAGTACCAGTCAAAAGTTTGGACACACCTACTCATTCAAGGTTTTTTTTTTTTTTTTTTACAATTTTCTACATTGTAAAATAATAGTGAAGACATCAAAACTATGAAAAAACACATTTATAATCATGTAGTAACCAAAAAAAGCATAAAACAAATCAAAATATATTTTATACTTGAGATTCTTCAAAATAGCCACCCTTTGCCTTGATGACAGCTTTGCACTCTCTTATTTCCTTCATAATGCGTTTGAGCCAATCAGTTGTGTTGTGACAAGGTAGGGGAAGTATACAGAAGACCAAGTCCATATTATGGCAAGAACAGCTCAAATAAGCATAGAGAAACGACTGTCCATCATTACTTTAAGACATGAAGGTCAGTCAATCCGGAAAATTGAGAGAATGCCAAGAGTGTGCAAAGGTGTCAATCAAGGCAAAGGGTGGCTACTTTGATGAATCTAAAATATAAAATTATTTAATTTTGATTTGTTTAAGTTTGATTTGTTTAACACTTTTTTGGTTACTACATGATTCCATATGTGTTCTTTCATAGTGTTATTGTCTTCCTTATTATTCTACAATGTAGAAAATAGCGAAAATAAAGAAAAACCCTTGAATGAGTAGGAGTGTCCAAACTTTTGACTGATGATACAAAGACACGGCAGTTGGAACCTCAATTATATAAAACAATGGCATCAGTGGGCGGGGCATGTAAACCAAGACAGTTCACCGTTGCAGGCACGCACATTTCAAGAGAGTAAGATGGGCAGATATACAATCCCTAATTACGCAACGACACAAGCACGAGCCATGGGAAGTACACTTCAATTTCAATTTCATCCACCCAGTGTCTTGTATCATCACCCATCAAGCAAAATAGCGACCGGTGAATCCTTTCCATCTCTCTCTCACACTCATTCTCCATCTCCTTCCACTATAACCACCATTTTGATAAATATAAAACGATTTCTTTCATTCATTCATATGAGACTACAGAGTGTTGACTTCAGCATGTTTCCATTGACACATTACTTAATGTCCAGATAGCGTCCAGATAACATCCAGGTCTTCTAAGCCCCTTCTTATAATTCTCCTACTTCCACAGAGAGTTCTAGAAGAGAGGCAGACGCAGATGCCACAACGTGGTCCAACTCAGGGCTGAAGGTTGAACGGGTTGGACATATAAACAAAGGCTCCTGGTCTGTGTGTATCTCTCCCTTGCCCTTTCCCTACTGTTTTGTCCACAGTGGAGAGTGAGAGAAGGGTTCATGTCCACCACCACCACCATCATCTCTAGAGGGCTTCATGTGTCCAATCCACCACCCCCCCTTTTCAAACCCCTCCCCCCCAGAAAATTGCATCTTTTACACCAGTCACCCATTGGCCCTTAATGTGGAAAAGGGTTGGGGCTTTTTGCTCCTCCCTCTGCGTTTCCCTCCCCTACTCCAGTGGGTAACCTCACAGTGTGCGCGTCTCTTAACGTGGTCCCCCTCGCCGGCGTGATCTCGGTCGGTGGTTCTGATGTCACAAGTCGGTGACTTTGTTCTCCACGGCTGCAGCGACCTGCTGGAGCCGGTAGCCCAGCTGCATCTTTTGGGCCATGCTGTCCTCCTCTAGGGCCCCGATGATCTGAGAGTGGGAGGGATGGAGAGAGAGAGGGATGAAGAGAGATGGAGAATGGTGGTGTAATAGACCGAGACGAATGGAGAGAGAGTGAGAGGGAGTGGAGTGAGAGACCGAGAGAGAAAGGTGGAGGGATGGAGTGAGAAAGAGGGATGAAAGGAGAGAGAAAGAGGGATGAAAGGAGAGAGAGGGACGGAGAGATAGAACCAGAACACAAATCCAGTTTAGAGCAGGTGCAAGGTAAACCAAAGACAACTCTGATTCGTTATGCCATTCAACCAGACAAGCGACTGAATTAAAACTCACCTGGTCGTAGTATTTGTTGATGTACTTGTACAACTCGTGCAGGGCAACAAGGTAATTCAACTCTCCTGAATAATTCTGGAGGGAAAAAAAACGAGTCATTCCAAATAAATAATAACACATATTTTCAAAGATTAACTGAAGTTTAATTGAAAATGTGCTAATATTGGTTCAATTAACAATAGGACAAATAACAGCTTTAAGGGATAGTTCACTCAGACTTTTTTATTTCGTATTTTGTTCCTCAAACATAAAAATAAAAAAAAAGTCAGCAGTCAAGTTTTCAAGATGGATCACTTTCAGTACAGAGCAAAAACTGATGGACGATCACTTTTGGGTGAACTATCCCTTTAATGGAACAATACAGTGTTTACTGAACGAATAAACTAAAGTAAAAGACCCACCCTGGACAGTTCTGCTAGAGCTGAGTTCATCTCCTGGTCACTGGCAGAGATGGTCTGTCGGATGTCAGCGTAGTACCTTTCCACCATCTGCTTGTAACGGGGGATGTCTCGGGCATACAGCAGTTTGTTGATTGGTGAATCCTGGAGAGAGAGACGGAGGGAAGGAGAGAGAGCGATAACCAGTTATTTAAAAAAAATCACATCCTCCACCTTCCCCGCCACAAACACCAATCCTCCCGACCCTCCCTATCTGTCTCTCTCCCTCTCTCACTCACTCTGCCCAGCTTGTGCTCAGCGGTGGTGCAGGAGTCCATGAAGGTCTGGGAGATGACTGTCAGCACGGCGTCCACGTGGTCCGAGGGCTGGACGTCAAAGATAAACTGGGGGTTCTTCACAATGTTGATCCAGAACCTCAGGGGCAAACTGGAGGGAGGGAAACAGCGTTACATGTATGCATAAGAACTGTCATTGTCATGTTCACATGATACATACTGTACAGTACAAGACAAAATTTGACACACTTACTCATTCCAGGGTTTTCCTTTATTTGTACTATTTTCTACATTGTAGAATAATAGTGAAGACATCAAAACGATGAAATAACACTGCCCTGAGGGACACCGCACTGTACATTTCTGATGTTAGAGAAGCTTCCATTGAAGAACAACTCTGGTTTCTATTGGATAAATAACTCTCCAACCATGTGATGTAAAGCCATAGCAAGTGAGTTTCTTCAATAACAATGTATTATTAATAACATCAAAGGCTGCACTAAAATCTAAAACTACAGCCAACTATCATCTTATTATCCAGTCATCTGAGTCAGTGCAGTACAAGTTGAGTGCCCTCGATATGCATGCTGAAAGTCAGTAGTTAACTTGTTCTCTGAAAAAAATAGCATTGTATTTGGTAAAATACAATACTCTCCATCAGTTTACTAAGAACATGCAACAATCTGATTGGGCGGCTGTTAGATACATATATCACCAGACCACATACAAACATACACACACACAGATTCACAAAGACACACATGTTGATCTTCCAGATGTGGATGGCATCGGGATAAGTGTGTGTGTATATGTGTGTGATTTAATGTGCATACTTGTTATGGCGTGTCTGCTTGTAGGCACCATTGTGTGCCATTCGTCTGCATCAGCGTGTGTACCTGTTGGTCTTCCAGATGTGGATGGTCTCAGGGTCAGTGATGGCGTGGTGTTGCGCCTGGTCGTCAAGCAGGTCAAAGAAGTACTTGACGGCCAGAGGAACGGGACGACTGGTGGACAGGATCACCGTGAACAGATCGTCTACAAACTTCTGCAGAGTTCCCTGTGGAGGGTGGGGGGAAGATGGGGAAAAGGTTAGGGTTTGAAAGTGGCTGGAAGTGTGTCTCTGTCTACAGTATCTGGCTCTTCACTTGATTCTTAGCGTGTGTGTGTGTGTGTGTGTGTCTGTGTGCCTCCAGTATCTACCTTCATAGAGAGCAGGCGTGTGAGGTAGATCTCTGGTATAGCCTTGGCCCTCTCCCTCTCCCTCACGCTGCCCCGGCGGTGCTTTGGTAGCTCGGGCTCCTCACTGGCCTTGACCAGGTGCCACAGCCTCACCCCACCCTCGTCCGCATCCTCCAGCATGGGCGTTTCTGAACGAGGAAGGGGGAGAGAAGAAAGGAGAAGGGTTGAGAAAGGACGTTAGCAAAACAAATTAATGATCTTGTATCTTTTATTCCATGTCCACAAAAGTGAAGTACAGCTGTGCACAGTAGAGGAACAACAAGACCTTTCCGAGAGAGAGAGAGAGAGAGAGAGAGAGAGAGAGAGAGAGAGAGAGAGAGAGAGAGAGAGAGAGAGAGAGAGAGAGAGAGAGAGAGAGAGAGAGAGAGAGAGAGGAGAGGGAGAGGGAGAGGGAGAGGGAGCGGGAGAGAGAGCGAGAGAGAGACTAAAATGAAAGTGGAACTCACTTTCCCCTGCTATATAGTCATGATTGTCGTGGTGGATGTGTTTGCTGTGGCGCGGGACCAAAGCCACTGTCGCGCCGTCTGGAACCTGACACACAAAAATAACAACAACTTATACATCTCTCAAACGGTTAGTGGATGCACTATGAAGGCTTATGAATGCATATGTAGGGTTAATGAAGTGTAATACACCATTAATCAAGGCTTAGAAACATGAATGTTAAATCTTAAAGTCATAATGAATGCTTTATAAAGGCTCTATAAATACTTTACGGAGTGTTAAATTCTTTATGAAGCGTTAGGGAGACTCTGAACATGTGGCTGCAGACCTTGTAGTGTTGTAGTGTATTGAGGCGCTTCCAGTTGCCCTGGACAACAGACGTCAGGTCTTCATCAGACAAGATCAAATGACCAGCTACACCTGACCTCCACTCTGAAATAGCACACACATAATGTTAGACTATAGACAGGCTATAGACAGACTGAAATAAAACACAATATTATAGAACACTAAAATTATATTAAAAGTGAGAGATCTGTGTGTGTGTGTGTGTGTGTGTATGTACATCTGCGTGAATGTGTGTGTGCGCATCTTTGTTTGTGTGTGTCTGCACGTGTGAGTGTGTGAGTGCATATCTTTGTGTGTGTGTGGGCTTCTCACCCAGGTCCA
The DNA here is from genome assembly GCA_023634145.1 of Thymallus thymallus. NCBI lineage: Eukaryota > Metazoa > Chordata > Actinopteri > Salmoniformes > Salmonidae > Thymallus > Thymallus thymallus. The sequence goes on along the minus strand of CM042409.1, from coordinate 23,915,098 downwards.
GGGAGTCTGTGTGTGGCCGGTGGGAGAAGGAGGTGCCCTTGTAGACCTGGTCCAGGAGTTTCTCCTTCACCTGGGTGATGGTGTCTATGTCCAGCACCTTGGAGGGCAGCGGCTGGGTCTCGTTCACCCCCCCACCCTGCATCAACACATTCAAGGTCTGGGAGTGGGGGAGGAAAGAGACAGATGATCAAATCACTCACAAAGCAGACTTTCTTGGATGTATATTTTTCACATTTTTAGATCCGTCTTAAGATAATCTATCTCTGTTTTTTAACTGAAACTTGTGGTTAGATTGAGTGCACGTGTATGAGTGTGTGTCTGAACCCTTGAATGCGTGTGTGTGTCTGAACATCTGAATCTACTTGTGTCTGTGTGTCCGTGTGAGTGTGTGTCTGATCCCCTGAGTGTGTGCATCCTCACCAGAGTCTTGTACTCCACGTCCTCTCGGAGCAGGCGGTTGTCGTTGAGCGTGTATTTTGCTTTTCCCGTCACTGCGTCCACTGGCCCCTTGTCAACCTGGTGCTTGATAGCCCTGAACAACATGTACAGGGACTCGCCTGCAGAGTCCTAGGGAGAAACACCAACAGTTAGCATCACGATAGCGAAACAGGTAAACAATTAACATCATGCTAACAAATCAGGTAAACCATGCTAACGATCAGGTAAACAATTAGCACCATGCTAACAATCACTGTCCTGGGAAAGACAAGGACAACAGTAATTACCTTTACGCTAATAAATGCTAATGCTATAAGATGTACATAGATCGCCAAGTATGCTTCAAACTGGCATGGAAGACATAGCTAAGATTCCCACCCCTGGAATAAAGCCTAGGCCTGTTCGAATTCTTCCTTCCTTCCTTCCTTCCTTCCTTCCTTCCTTCCTTCCTGCCTTCCTTCCTTCCTTCCTTCCTTCCTTCCTTCCTTCCTTCCTTCCTTCCTTCCTTCCATGGAGTAATCACTGATTAGAAATGAGTGGACAGGTGAAAGCCATGTGGTGGAGCCGTTTTATTTCTGTCCATCTGTGATTACTTTCAAGGAAGGGAGGAAGACAATGCACAACAGTGCACTTATAAAGAATGGGGACATCATTTCTGTCCAATTGGCTGCGTTTACGCATGCAGCCCAATACTGATCTTTTGCCCAATTATTGGCAAAAATATCTGATCTGATTTGTCATTAAACCAATTAGCGGCAAAAACAAATCCGAATTGGGCTGCCTGTGGAACGGGGCTATCATTTCCTTCTCTTTGTGTGGCAGTAATTCATGTGGGTCGACTCACCCTAAGGAAAGCGTAGAGGCAGATGGACATCCAGTTGGTCAGAAGCTTCTCCACCACTGTCTCCGTTCTGCAAAATGACGACGTGTTAAAATCCGTTACAGGTCGATGGAGCACACACACAATCCCACCCCACCCCCTGACCCCCACCCCCTGACGCACACACCCACACTCTCTCTCCATCTTTTCCTATCTTACCTCCGCAGCATGAGTTTGGGGTTCTTGGCCACATACTGCTCCACTAGATCGTTGAGGAGGGTCTTGAGGATGTCGGTGAAGTACTCCAGTTTATCATGCAGCGCCACTGTCAGGAGAGATGCCACGTAGGCCCGGTCCCGCGGCGAGAACGTCCGCTGGCTCTCCAGAGTATGGATGAACTGAGAGGGAGGGTTGGAGGAAGAAGAACGACAGAGTTAGGAAAAAAGAAAAAGGGAGCGAGATACCGCCAAATATCAACCATGAATACTCTCCCATAATATTTCAACGAGAGGAGGCTGGTGTATTCAGGAAGAAGAGGATGGTTCTCTTCTGTAATCAGTTTTGCAATAAAACTACACCAGTCTGTTTTTTTTTTTTTTTTTTACCTTTATTTTACTAGGCAAGTCAGTTAAGAACAAATTCTTATTTTCAATGACGGCCTAGGAACAGTGGGTTAACTGCCTTGTTCAGGGGCAGAACGACAGATTTTTACCTTGTCAGCTCGGGGATTCGATCCAGCAACCTTTCGGTTACAGGCCCAACACTCTAACCACTGGGCTACCTGCCGCCCCAAATAGGCTACACAATTCAAATCCTGGTTTACATCTTGCTAGGTCCAATGTACCAATGTTCTTCATCGCAGTCTTCACCAACGTTCTTCACCTGCTTTCCTTCAAAACCACTTGTCTAAAACAAACTTTCATGAGTCCACTAATGGGGTAAGAATCGCCAATCAGCATCACTGTCCCCCTACCTTGGTGAGGAAGAGTTTGCTGTTGAGCAGGTTGGAGAGCTGCACCAGGCCCTGCTCCACCGTGGCCCGCCGACACTCCTGCACGTCCAGATCCCTTCGCAGGGGCGACTCGCGGTGGCCCGGGAAGAAAATACGCTCAGCGTAGCGCCGGTAGTCCAGGAAGGGAATGCCTGAGCCCACCAGGTCACTGGACATGTCCATCATCTCCGTCATCAGGTCTGTGGGGGGGGCGGTCAGGGGTTCAAAGGTTAAGTGAGTATGACCTTCCTTTGAAGACATGTCAAATGGTTGAGTGAAAGTCAGTGGAGAAAAAGGGCCCCTTAGAGGCTAAACAGAACTTTGGGCTTTTGAGCCAAAAGGTGTCACCTAAATGAATAGATATATTGTCCAGAAAGGACATCATTGGACAGAAAGGGACACCACCCGATAGCCATGAAAAACTTCCCTCAGAGAGCTCGTCTTTAGAGCTGGGCGGTATACCGTATTTGACCATGTACCGGTAATGATGCATGGACCGGTTTGGGTTTTTCCTTTTATAACACTATTTTAATTGTTAAATCAATGAAGAAAGCCCCGGAAAAAATGTATAATTTAGGTGTTGCCACCGTAGGGGTCATCACACACACACACACACACACACACACACACACACACACACACACACACACACACACACACACACACACACACACACACACACACACACACACACACACACACACACACACACACACACACACACACACACACACACACACACACACACACACACACACACACACACACACACACAGTCTGACCTGTGAACTCTTTCTTGCAACGGTCTCTCACGCTGGTCTCCAGGTTCTCCAACTGGATCTGAACCTTCTTGTAGTCCCTCAGAGCCTGCTTACTCTTCCTCCTGACAGACAGGCAGGCAGACAGACAGAGAGAGACAGAGATTAGAATTACACTCCTAGCAAAAGGTACAAAATGTTAATGTAAACAAATGCAAATGCTTGCACCCACATACCCCCACACATACCTATAGATGAGCACTATGATGAGGACGATGAGGGCTACGATGGAGGCCCCCACGCCCACCCCGATCTGGGCCTCCAGGGGGAAGGTGGGCAGACTGAGGGTGTCGTACTGCACCCTGCCCAGGGAGAAGTTCAGGTTTCCCATGTGGACCTGGAACACATACACACACACATCAGCTATGGAGCTACACTGAACACCCCCATTTTCCTCATGCAGCAAGACACATCTCCTTCGCATAGAGTTGATCAGGCTGTTGATTGTGGCTTTGGAATGTTGTCCCACTCCTCTTCAATGGCTGTGCGAAGTTGCTGGTTATTGGCGGGAACTGGAACATGCGGTTGTACACATCGTTCCAGAGCATCCCAAACATGATAAATGGGTGGCATGTCTGGTAAGTATGCAGGCCATGGAAGAACTGGACATTTTCAGCTTCAAGGAATTGTGTACAGATCCTTGCAACATGGAGCCGATGGTGGAGGATGAATGGCACAACAATGGGCCTCAGGATCTCGTCAAGGTGTCTCTGTGCATTCAAATTGCCATTGATAAAATGTAATTGTCTTCGTTGTCCGTAGCTTATGCCTGCCCATACAATAACCCCACCGCCACCATGGGGCACTCTTTGTTCACAACGTTGACATCAGCAAACCGCTCGCATACACAACGCCATACATGCTTTCTGCCATCTGCCCGGTACATGAATCCGGGATTCATTCGTGAAGAGCACACTTTTCTAGCGTGCCAGTGGCCATCGAAGGTGTGGCAGGGTCTACAGACAATCACGGATTATAAAAGGAAGACCATCCACGTCGCGGACACCGACGTCTTGCTTCCAGACAGGCTGAACACCTTTTTTGCTCGCTTTGAGGATAATACAGTGCCACCGACGCGGCCCGCTATCAAGGACTGTGGGCTCTCCTTCTCGTGGTAAGAATGCTGTTCATTGACTATAGCTCAGCATTCAACACCATAGTACCCTCCAAGCTCATCATCAAGCTGGAGGCCCTGGGTCTGAACCACACCCTGTGCAACTGGGTCCTGGACTTCCTGACGGGTCGCCCCCAGGTGGTGAAGGTAGGAAACAACACGTCCTCTTTTCGCTGATCCTCAACACTGGGGCACCACAAGGATGGGTGCTCAGCCCCCTCCTCTACTCCCAGTTCACCCATGACTGCTTGGCCAAGCACTCCCAACTCAATCATCAAGTTTGCAGATGACACAACAGTAGCAGGATTAATTAACAACAATGATGAGACAGCCTTACAGGGAGGAGGTGAGGGCTCTGGGAGTGTGGTGCCAGGAAAATAACCTCCCACTCAAAGTCAACAAAACTAAGGAGACGATCGTGGACTCCAGGAAACAGCAGACTTTTACAGATGCACAATTGAGAGCATCCGGTCGGGCTGGATCACCGCCTGGTATGGCAACTGCACAGCCAACAACCGCAAAGCTCTCCATGGGGTGGTGCGGTCTACCCAACGAATTACCGGGGGCAAACTTCCTGCCCTACTGGACACCTATAACACCCGATGCCACAGGAAGGCCAAAAAGATCAAAGACATCAACCACCCGAGCCACTGCCTGTTCACACCGCTGTCATCCAGAAGGCAAAGGTCAGTACAGGTACATCAAAGCTGGGACCAAGAGACTGAAAAACAGCTTCTATCTCAAGGCCATAAGACTGCTAAACAGCCATCACTAGCACATCAAAGGTGGCTGCCTTAGAAATCACTGGCCACTTTAATAATGCTTCTGTATCTTGCATTACTCATCTCATATGTATAAACTATTTTACCGTATCTTAGTCACTTTAAGCATGTTTACATATTGCATCACCCATCTCATATGTATATACTATAATATGCCACAGTATATATTCTTAATACATTCCTTACTTAGATGTATGTGTATTTGGGTATATGTTGTGAAACTGTTAGATATTACTTGTTAGATATTACTGCACTGTCGGAGCTAGAAGCACAAGCATTTCGCTACACCCGCAATGACATCTGATTTGATCAAATTTGATTTGATTTTGATTTGATCGAAGGTGAGCATTTGCCCACTGAAGTCGGTTAAGACGCTGACCTGCAGTCAGGTCAAGACCCTAGTGAGGACGACGAGCACGCAGATAAGCTTCCCTGAGATGGTTTCTGACAGTTTGTGCAGAAATTCTTTGGTTGTGCAAACCCACAGTTTCATCTGCTGTCCTGGTGGCTGGTCTCAGACAATCCTGCAGGTGAAGAAGCCGGATGTGGAGGTCCTGGGCTGGCGTGGTTACACGTGGTCTGCGGTTATGAGGCCGGTTGGACATACTGCCAAATTCTCTAAAATGACGTTGAGGCGGCTTATGGTAGAGAAATTAACATTAAATTATCTGGCAACAGCTCTGGTGGACCTTCTTGCAGTCAGCATGCCAACTGCACGCTCCCTGGAAACTTGAGACAACTGTGGCATTGTGTTGTGTGACAAAACTGCATATTTTAGAGTGGCTTTTTATTGTCCCCAGCACAAGGTGCACCTGTGTAATGATCATGCTGTTTAATCAGCTTCTTGATATGCCAAACCTGTCAGGTAGATGGGGTTATCTTGGCAAAAGACAAATGCTCACTAATAGGGATATAAACACATTTGTGCACAAAATCTGAAAGAAATTAGCTTTTTGTGCATATGGACATTTTCTGGGATCTTTTATTTCAGCTCATGAAACATGGGACCAACACTTTACATGTTGCGTTTATATTTGTTCAGTATAGAACACGTACAAGCTGGGGCAGTTAGTTTGCCTCAAATGGGGTTAGGAAGTCCAATTGAGACTACTGAGATGCACCCTCAGCATATCAACCTTTGTCTGATTCACACTATAGCGACAAACCGAGCCAAGCAGAACTGTACTGGGATGGCCTGGTTACACATACATCCACCAAAGTTGCTGAAACCATGCTGGAAAAGACAAAGTGTAAAGAATCCAAGCCAGCACACTACAGTTTTGGTCAGCACAGTAGCGTGAAAAGAGTATTAGTGTGTTGGAATTGACTGTCTTATCGATCTGGTGTATTGAAATGTGTTTTGGGGAAATGTCAGTCTTTGGAACAATGTGTTTTGAAATATGTGTTTCTGTCTGTTTAGAACATAAGTGTTTCAAGAAATGGAAACGACAGTAGTGGCGCAAGTAAGGTGGACTTACGGTGAACTCGGGCAGCGTGTCGGCGCCCTCGCGCTTCCTGCCGCCGTTGGGGGATCCCGGGACGGGCTGCTGGGGCGGGGGCTCGCAGTACAGGTGGTTCCTGGTGAGGGTCTTCACGGCACACACACCCTCCCCCACCAGTACCACCACCTCCTCCTTAGAGATGGCCAGGTCCAAGTTTTCACCCTATGGAGGGGGAGGGAGAAAGGGAGAAGACATTACCACATTGGGCATCATGCTTGAATCAAGACTTGTGCATTCCCAGCCTCGTCTTTGGAACATTCCACTATTTCCCCCATCTCTCATGTAGCGTTCTCCTAAACTTCAGCTAGGGGGACAGAATGAAAGTTTTCAGATGCAAGGCCTTATAAGTGACTTCTCTCTAAAGACCAGGTGAATGGAAAGTAAAAAAACAAACAAAAAAACGTTACATTCTGTCCCTTTTCCTTGGCTTTATAGTACTAGCTAGCGGTAAATGCTAACCTCCAGCTGTCAACTGTACATGCTCTTAGCCTGAAAGCTGTCTAGCCTCCAGCAGCTAATTTAACAAGTTGAGAGTAGCAGGTAGCGACTAATGCTAACCTCCAGCTGAATGAAGCTTCCCGGGTTGTAGCGGTAGGGCTTGAGGGGCTCCTGCTGGTTGAGCGGGTGCAACACAGGGTTGGGCTCGTAGCTGAAGGCCCCCTGGGGGCTGACGGCACCGAACGGGAAGCGCAAGTTGTCTAGGAGGAAGGCCACATCCACACGCGAGCCCCACACCGAGGGCTCCACTGCTGGGCTCCGACACAGGATCAGACTGGAGGAGTTGACCTCACAGCGTTCTATGTACTGAAGGGGGGAGATTGAGAGGGAAGGGGGAGATTGAGAGGGGGGGGGGGGGGGGGGGATCGAGAGGAGGGGGGGGGATCGAGAGGGGATATCAATCAATCAAATGTATTTATAAAGCTCTTTTTACGTCAACAGTTGTCACAGAGTGCTTGTTTTTAGCAATCTAGGATCAGTGTTGGGGGTAACGTTACAGTGATCAGATCATTTTTGGGTAGTATTATTACAGTTACCTTTACGTTACTTTTAGAAAATATTTCCCCCACCGGGGCGTGGTCTTTCTACAATCTGATCTCGGCTTGTTTCCTCATTTAGTTCTCGAGCAAGCAGAGAAAGCTGTTTCTGTCTATAAAAACGGATAGAGGGTGCACTTCTGATTTTGTAATAGGAGCACCAGTATCTTTGGCTTCACCATCTAGTGGCAAGTGTTCCGTCTAGCTACCCAATGGTCGCACTGGCGGTTGGAGAGAAAGATTTTGAATGAAAAGAAAGAATCTGTACAGTTTAAAGTTTAGCTTATATTAGGTTTGGCTGTGCAACATAACATCATCCATTTCATAGGATGAGATAAGTATAGACTAAAGGGATTTTCTATTTATAGAAATAAATATATATTCATTAGACTAATTAAAAGAATAAATGTACTTTCCCACTGGAACTTCTGACAGCAGACCCTCTGAAAATCATTTCCCAGTTTCAAATTATCCATAATCATGAAATTACTCAGCAAATAGCCTTGTCTACTACTAATTTCGTGAAAATTTGGGCATAAATGCACCAGTGAATACATGAGGCTAGCAGCCTATCTTTGGTAGAGCGTGTGTGGCTCACCTCGCTCCCTCTGACAGTCTAACAAACAGTGAGGTTTTGAGATTGTGTTCATGAAAGTAACGCAAAGGAATATAACAAGTTACTTTTCCCCCCATGTAACAAGTAATATGACCTTTTCATGTTAATTCCAACGCTGCCCAGGATAGAGGGGGAGGGAGGGGGAGAGCGATAGGAAAGCCTGACACATAGTCTGAATGTAGTTTCAGTTACAAATACCATAAAGATGACAACACACACACTCTCCCTATCCACACACCTGTTTGATGGAGCAGAGGAGGTCGCCGGGGCAATCGGGCTCTGGGACGATCCTGCGATGCCTCAACAGCACCTTGTCCTCAGTCTCTTCCTCCCTTTCTCCTCCACTCCTCCTCCTCCTTCTCTTCCTCTGGCCGATGGACTCATAGGGGGACACGGTCACCAACATCCTAGGTTCCTGCACCACATCCAGGTTATGCCCAGACACGAAGACCAGACGACCACCGCTACAGCGAGAGAGGGGGGCAGGGGGGGGTTGTGTCATTACACTAGTCTGAAGGAAACTTGCAAAATGTTCTATGATGGGTGGATCGGTGGCCATATTGAGCGGCTCCACGTGTTTCAGTCTAATTGACGTGGTCTAAGGGTCTTTGCCCCTTCTTGTAATTCTATTTCTATGGTCATAACCATTTCTAGGCTTTTGAAATATACAATTTCTGTGTAGGAGTGAGGCCAAACACACACACCTGAGGAAGCTCTTTGCGGGTGTGGCCTGGGTGATGTTGGGGTTGGGGGTGTAGCAGTAGGCGGACTCGTGGAGGTGGCGCTGGCTGTTGCCATAGCGAAGAGTCACACGGTGCTCTCCCGTCCCATTGCTGCTGCCCGTCACACACATCACACTGCCCTCCTGGACCTCTGACGAACTGGGGGAGGAGAGAAGAGGAGGAAAGGGAGGGTAGTTGAGAACCGATAAGTTGTACAATACAGCTAATAGGATAATGTATCAATGGCTCTGTGTGTGTTTATGTTTGCGTACTTAAGAATGAGTGTGCTTGTGTCTGTATGAATGAATGTGTGTGTTTAATAATCACTCACATGACACAGGGCACTCCGCCCACAGTGACAGTGATGTCAGAGGGGCGTCCCGTTAGCAGGTTCCTCCCAGTGATGGTAAGGGATGATCCCCCCGCCATGGGACCCCTCTGGGGGGACACCTCCATCACAAACGGGTCCTGGTAACTGAACTTCTGGCTGGAGGAGCCAAGCTCTCCCCCGCTCACTTTTACTGACACCTCGCCCATCTTCTCTCCCCTGCTGGCTTCAGTCTTACACACGATCCTACAGAAAACACACAAACACACAGATGTAAGACAATGCATCATAGAAATAGTAATCTCACACACACGCTCTCACTCACAGTCCTTACCTGGAGGAGACCTCGTAGAGGTGGGGGATGACAGAGCAAGAAACCCCGGCCACTCTGACAGAGTGCAGAATGTCCTCAGCCTTCTGGCCCAGGTTGGACCCTGAGATGGTCACCACCGTGCCCCCCTCCACCAGACCTGACAGGGGCTCGATCTAATATGGGGGGGGTTCAAACATATCCTCCAACATAAGCCTCAACAGTATTAAGATATCTCTATACATTACTCATATCTCTATTTCAGACTATAAAATATTCTAGTGAAGATAAACTCAGCAAATTGTGATAGTTAGTTCAGAAGTTGACATCAGCTGTCACAACAACTGTATATGATCTGACTTATCTTTTGCAGTGACAATGCTATATGAACCAAATGACAGGAGGATTCAAGTTCAAGTGTTAAAACGTGTTACTTCGGGTAAATCAATGAGAAATAATAAGTCCTGAGCGTTGAACTCTTGACAGGGGGATTCTCACAGCATGGATGACGGGGGCAGGGCAGGTCTGTTCAATACGCTCGCTGCAGGAGTTTCCGTAGAGACAGGTGGACTGGCCCCCTCCGCACCACACACAGCCGTACTTCTGGTCCGCTGTGTGACACCGGCTACAGTCCGAACGCCCCACTGAACAGTTGTACAGAGTCACTGGGAGGGAGAGAGAGGCAAAGTATAGTCAACTCACTAAACTAGACAGTTGAGTTAGAGTTTATATGGGTCTCTGAAAGAGAGTTGTAGAGTGCTGAGGGAAAGTACAGCTCTACACTCTAGATGTGTTTGAGACGAACAGAGAGAGAGAGAGTTATACAGACTGTAAGAGAGTATGTCGAATGAGTTTAGAGTTAGAGTTGATGGAGTGTCTGTGAGAGAAAGATGTTAGAGTGAGAGGAATACAGCCACTGGGGGAGAGAGATGTAGAGTGTGTGTGTCTGTGAGTGCATGCTTGTGTCATAACAAAACAGAAGACACAGCGTGATAAAAACATTACAGAACCACACTCGTGCTACCAGGTCCTTGGGGACGGGTGTTAAAACAGAAAATGCGAGAACAGTCTCTCGGGACCATATGTTTTGATACAGAAGTGAATATATATATATATATATATTTTTTTTTATTATTGTTACTGCTAGAGTAACAACACAGCTGTCTGGGCTGGCAGCAGCTGTTACTCAGTGCTCTAGCGCCGGGACTCACCATACAGGTCGTGAGAGCTGTCCACATGGAAGGTGTCCCGCCTCTTCACATACACCATGGCGTTGTACTCTTCCACCGGGGCAGAGTAGGAATACTGCAGCGAAAATTAGTCATTAAAGTTTCCATAGAAACTTCAAGAGTACTAAAGTTTCCATAGAAACTTTGCGTCAGAGAATGCTTCCCAAAAGGCACCCTATTCCCTATAGAGCGCACTAGAAAGGGGAACGGGTGCCATTTGCGAGGCAGACAGAGTTTCAACACAAACTTCAATAGAGTATTGAAGTTTCCAAAGAAATGTCAATAAAGTACTGGAGTTACCATAGAAACATTCATATGAAAAAGAAAGGGATACAACAGTGATCAGAAAGTAAAACTACAGTGTCAGCAGTGTTTGACACATAAATCGAAAAAGTGTTTAAGTATAACAAAGCCTTGTACAAAAACATAATCATACAGGGTCAATCCAAAGTCCCATACCACTTAGAATGCACGCCAATATATTTCATCATTCTAGGTAATGTAATGTAGTGTGGCTATTGGAACAGAGACATAATAAAGCCACTGACAAGATGACTCTTCATCCAAGCTGGCAGTGAATGAGTATGGGATAGAATCTGACCTGGTGCAGCTGACAGGTGATGTCAAAGAGAGACGGGTTCATCTCGTCCATCTCCACATAGGCATCCACCACCACTGTACGGCCCTCGATCACCAACACACACTCGTAGTCCAAGTCTCTGTCCTGCGCACACACACACACACACACACGCACACGCCAGGATTAAACATCAACAGGGGAATTGGTAACAGACAAATTAACCCTTTTGTAATTGCCCCAGACCCCGGATTAGGGGTGTGTGTGTGTGTGTGTGTGTCTGTCTGTCTTACCTGGTACAGGTGAAGGTTTCGGGCGAGTAGCGTGATCTTCCTCTCCACTCTGACTGGTAACAAAGGCGAACCCTGGACCTTCTCCACACAGGGGCAAGCAGACGAGCCCCAACTCACATAGGAGCCCTCATCCCCCTACATTCCCCACACAGACAGTTGTGTTAGATACATACACATACACTCACAAGGACACACACACTCCAACCAACACAAGCTATCACAAATTTATGAAAATCCCATCAACCCATAAACAATTGACAGATATATAAGATATATAACATATAACATATAAGGATGTTATAGGCTTTTTTATGTAATACTGGACTACTAAAATAGCCGAACAAACAATAAAACATATGAAAACATTCATAAAAAAGCAACTGCTCTAGCTTATGCTGACGCAGAAATTTTTTCAGGTCGATTTCCAAAAGCCAAAGCAATGTCAACAACGGAATCAAAACACAGTGAGGAATAGCAAGGGGATAAGTGGAGATCAGGGATTCTGGTATCAGAAGTGGGAAGTGGGATTCTAGAGAGCTGTGTCCAGTCAAGAGCTGGGAGCACGGTGGCCATGGAAGCTCCCAGGGAACTCGAACTCACCGGCAGGAAGGTGTCGGCCGAGTCGTACTGGTAGTCCAGCTCTGAGTCAGCGTCAAGGAGCCGGGGGTAGGCAGAGGCCGACGGGGAGTGCTCAGCTGCCTCTCCGTCCCCTGAAAGCATGGTGGCGGCCGAAAACGCGGCGCTGGTGTCATTCTCCACCACTGGGCCCTCTGTCTCCTCTTCCACTTCCTCCCTGGGCCAGAGGAGCACTTCCGGCTCGGTGCCCTGGCCCTCTGCCTCAGTGGGGGGGAGGGGCTCTAGCGGGGGCAGGAAGTGGGCTCCAGTCAGGTCCAGATGGAAGGTGGGCTTCGAGTCGGCCGGTTCCCACAGGGGGAAGGGGGTCGGGAAGGGGTAGCTGCCAGTGGTGGGCTGGGCCTCCATGGGGGGCTTGGCCAGAGTCAGAGCCTCATCCAGTTCCTGAGGGGGGGACGTGGTGACCACTTCCAATGGGGATGTCTCGGGGGGGAATGCCAGGGGGTTTAGAGTGGTGAGATCATCGGACGGCTGCTCGTCTTTGGTCATAACTGTCGCCACCTCGGTTTCCGCGGCAAGCTCCATGTCACCAGGGGTAACGACAGGACCTTCAGTTTCACTTTCAGTTTCAGCCTCTGCAAAGAGCTCTTCTGCAGTCGTTTGCTCCTCTTCCTCACTAGTGGTGGTCTCAGGCATGGGCGTTGTAGCCTCGACTAACGTTGTAGGGGGAAGAGTGGTGGGTACCTCCGTCGACAGAGCAGTGGTGGGCGGTGTAGTCGGATCTGGGGTGGTGGTTGTGGGGACGGTTGTAGGCAGGGTTGTTGTCGTAGGCTCCTCTGTGGTTGCTATGGTGGTTGGGGCTTCAGTTGTTGTAGTCGTGGCGATAGTTGTTGTAATTGTGGTAGCTGTCGTTGTTGGGGGTGCGGTTGTTGTTGTAGTTGTTGGGGGCGCAGTTGCTGTTGTGGGGGCCACAATTGTGGACGGGAAAGTCGTTGTTATAGTTACAGCTTTAGTTGTGGGAGGAGCCGAGGTGGGGAGTTTAAACTGGGTGGTGGAGGGGGGGGAAAGGGGGAAGACATGGGGGAGAGGGTGAGACAGAAATAAACAAAATCATAAGTTGACTGAAAAACCCAAATTGGATGTGAAACACGTATCCTGAATGTTGTCAGTGTTACCAACGATGATAGCACAACTCATGCATTTGGTTGGCAAAAGGGAGATGATTATTAGTTACAGTTGAAGTCGGAAGTTTACATACACCTTAGCCAAATACATTTAAACTCAGTTTTTCACAATTCCTGACATTTAATCCTAGTAAAAATTCCCTGTCTTTATTTTAAGAATGTGAAATGTCAGAATAATAGTAGAGAGAATTATTTATTTCAGCTTTAATTTCTTTCATCACATTTCCAGTGGGTCAGATGTTTACATAGACTCAATTAGTATTTGGTAGCATTGCCTTTAAATTGGGTCAAACTTTTCAGGTAGCCTTCCACAAGCTTCCCAAACAAAGTTTGGTGAATTTTTGCCCATTCCTCTTGACAGAACTGGTGTAACTGAGTCAGGTTTGTAGGCTTCCTTGCTCGCACACGCCTTTTCAGTTCTGCCCACAAATTTTCTATAGGATTGAGGTCAGGGCTTTGTGATGGCCACTCCAATACCTTGGCTTTTTTGTCCTTAAGCCATTTTGCCATTGTCCATTTGGAAGACCCATTTGCGACCAAGCTTTAACTTCCTGACTGATGTCTTGAGATGTTCTTTCAATATGCGCACATCATTTTCCTTCCTCATGATGCCATCTATTTTGTGAAGTGCACCAGTCCCTCCTGCAGCAAAGCACCCCTACAACATGATGCTGCCACCCCCGTGCTTCATGGTTGGGGTGGTGTTCTTCAGCTTACAAGCCTACCCCCTTTTCCTCCAAACATTACGATGGTCATTATGGCCAAACAGTTCTATTTTTGTTTCATCAGACCAGAGGACATTTCTCCAAAAAGTATGATTTTTGTCCCTATGTGCAGTTGCAAACCATAGTCTGGCTTTTTTATGGCGGTTTTGGAACAGTGGCTTCTTCCTTGCCGAGCGGCCATTCAGGTTATGTCGATATAGGACTCGTTTTACTGTGGATATAGATACTTTTGTACCTGTTTCCTCCAGCATCTTCACAAGGTCCTTTGCTGTTGTTCTGGAATTGATTTGCACTTTTCGCACCAAAGTCAGTTCATCTCTAGGAGACAGAACGCATCTCCTTCCTGAGCGGTATGACAGCTGCGTGGTCCCATGGTGTTTTTTACTTGCGTACTATTGTTTGTACAGATGAACGTGGTACCTTCAGGCGTTTCGAAATTGCTCCCAAGGATGAACCAGACTTGTATAGGCCTACAATTTGTTTTCTGAAGTCTTAGCTGATTTATTTTGATTTTCCCATGTCGAGCAAAGAGGCACTGAGTTTGAAGGTAGGCCTTGAAATACATCCACAGGTACACCTCCAATTGACTCAAATTATGTCAATTAGCTAATCAGAAGCTTCTAAAGCCATGACATTATTTTCTGGAATTTTCCAAGCTGTTTAAAGGCACAGTCAACTTAGTGTATGTAAACTTCTGACCCACTGGAATTGTGATATAGTGAATTATAAGTGAAATAATCTGTCTGTAAACAATTGTTGCAAGAATTACTTGTGTCATGCACAAAGTAGATGTCCTAACCAACAAAACTATAGTTTGTTAACATGAAATCTGTGGAGTGGTTGAAAAATGTATAACTTCAAGTGTATGAAAACTTCAACTGTACATCTGATTTGGGACTGTAGTGAGAAAATTAGTGACTGGTTATTAATGATTTCCAACAGTTTGCGTTTCTCATTAGAGACCTTCTTTCACACAGCCAGCTACAATTGATCGTCCCCAACCAGTCTTATCATGCCATTGTACACTAGGGTGCATTAGGTGGACCAAACTATATAGCCAGACTGGCGGTTCCTTTTGCACAATGCGCACAGCATGCTGTTTGACCCCTAGCTAACTGACCATTGTCGCTGTGTGTGTGACTCACGTGTTCATTGTAGATGATGACCCCCTTGTCACAGGTGGGCTTGTGGGTACAGGTGTGCTGGTGGACACACCAGTTGCAGCCCCAGCGACTCAACACGCAACCACGGCAACTAGAGGAGAAACAGTGCAGGAATCAGTGACCATACTAACACTGCTACAATGAGAGCGAGATGGAGGGAGGGAGGGAGAGGGGAGATTGGGATATGAGAGAGAGAGAGAGAGAGAGAGAGACAGCGAGAGAGAGAGAGAGAGAGAGAGATGGTATTGAAAGAAAGTGAAAGGGGATTAGAAAATGAAATGAAAGAAAGGAGATGACAGAAATATAAAGAAATGGGAGGAGGGAGAGGAAGAGAGAGGGCAAGCATGGCCCACAGCGCAATCCAACTGCAGGCTATCTAGGGCCACTGGTAAAAACTACACATTAGAGCTTGACAAGGCACTCCTATGGCCAGATATCCCACTTGACACTAACTCTATCCAATGTATTTCTAATAAGGGTTTTGCACCAATGTGAAGTTTGCAACTCAAATAAAATCAAATGTATTGCTCACATACACGTGTTTAGCAGATGTTATTGCGGGTGAAGCGAAATGCTTGTAACTATCACTATCACTATCAATAGGGAATAAAACATGCAAAGCAGAAAGAATAAAGTCGAATGAAAATGAACAGATTGATAACACCTGATGGCCGATTATAAAGACAGTTATGTTTCATTTTTCTCTGAAGAAATGTGACTCCTACTCCTTGTATTCTAGCTGGGTCCGTTCACGTGCAGACAGTTTTCCTGCAGGACATATATGGAGATGTCTCTGAGATGTGGTTTTAATATCAACCAGACTAGAGAGCGGAGGAGGCATGTGACCACCACATGTGGAGGGCAAGGGTCAGGTGCCTGCAGCCATAATAACCACAGGTTCTCCTGAGTGTAAGTGAGAGTACAATAGGTTTACAATAGGTTTACAATAGGTTTAGAATGGAGCAAGGGGATTGGAAGATGCTATAAGCGGTTCCAAGTGTTGCAGTACAGAGGTCCAACAGACCCTGTATGGTTGAAGAGGGAGAGAAATAAAGATGCCCCTATTGAAGGGGACAGAAGGCAGAAATTGATATCAAAATGGAGAGAAAGAGCGAAAAAGAGAGAGGAAAAGAGAACAAGAAGAGTAGGATAAAGAGTGAGAGTGGTGGACCAACTCACGGCATGCTCCCAGACAGCTGCTTGACTGCAGTACAGTCGTAGAAGGTGAACTCCGTCGCCGTGACGACGACATCACCGAAGCGCAGGGACAGGGTGACCGTGACAAAATCTGAGGAGAGAGCGAAACGGAGACAAAGAGAAAAGACAACGACGATAAATCATAAGCAACATTGTGTTTCACTTCCCCAGGATCCTTGACAAGCTTTCTGAAAATACTCTGTTCTGAAGTTTGAGAGACAGAGACAGAGACTTGGCCGTGTCAGTCTGTCCAAATAAAAGCACCGTGTCTTCAAAACAGTGTGAGGAGGGGAGAACGTGAGACCGAGTGAGATTGAGACGTTGCGCCCCAAATAGCGTCCTATTCCCTATACAGTGCATTACTTTTGACCAGAACTCTGTGGGCCCTGGTTAAAAGTAGTGCACTATGTAGGGAGTGGGGTGCCATTTGGAACATTGTTTGAGAGTACGCTTGGCCGAGTGGAGAGCCATAACAGAGTTCTAATAAAATCCATCTGCAGCCCCAAAGCCCCAGACATAAACAGTGCAGAGGGAGGAGTTCAGGTCTGTGGGGCCCACTGTGTGTGAATTATGAAGCAAACTGATTGGACACGCACGCACGCACACACACACACACGTAAATATTGTATAAGTGTATTCCCTCACACTTACTAGCCCGTTAACGGAAATATTTTCAGAATTGTATCAATTCACTTAATACAATGTTCCAAGTATCAAGCTGATCTTCCTTATTCTAATCGCAGTATAAGAGCATCTACTTAATGAATTAATGGTTCAGACTATGAACTAAACCTGATTACATGATGTGAGTACGGCTGGACTCTCTTTACTCCCAAGATCCCATTAGAACCCAAATTAACTCCATATGCACACACAGATCTCCCTGTAATACCTGTGGGATCAGTGGATCCCCCCTGTGTGTGTCTATTCACTAATACCCCCAGGCAGACGGGCATAACTACCTAACCACAACAAACATCCTTGCTCCAAGAACGATTTTCATGGGAACCAAGGAGAGAGATGGGGGGAATGAGAAAAAGAGTGGATGGATGGAGGGAGGGACGGAGGGACGGGACGGGGGGGTTCACTGGTGTGTGAAGGTGTGTGTGTGTGTACATGCATACGGCCAACTACCCGCAAGCGTATACATGTTAGCTTTTTTATTGGCACTGGACTAACAGTTAATCCCAATAATTAATCTAATTAATGACTAACCAAAACAAATCGACGGCTCCAAGCACGCAACCGAACCATCACAGACTATCCCAGACAAATAGATAGAAGAGGGCATAAAAACACACAGGCAAACAATGGCTGAATTGTTGCGTGAATTTAAAATCACTAGCTATAGCTGCTACCCGGACCGGCGGGGATGGAGATTACTCCCTGCTGTGTAAACTGGGAGCCAAAGAGGATTGGGCTGCAACACCATCTGCTCTGTAAGGATGTAGGATATCGGGGCTTAGGGTGGAGCTAGAGGCTGATTGGACTGTATAGCAACACACACATACACACAGGTGCATGTGAACACATGCCACATGCTTACACACACACACACACACACACACACACACACACACACACACACAACCCATGAAACTGTGTGTGTGTGTGTGTGTGTGTGTGTGTGTGTGTGTGTGTGTGTGTGTAAACAGTATGGAGATGCAGGTTGAATGCCCAGTACCCGCTGATCATCTCACCCAGTTGGTACTCACCTTGTCCGGGGGGCACAGTTGACACCCTGTGGGGGTCGGGGGAGAGGCAGGTGACGCCCGTGTCGGTGACGGTGGCAGGACTCTCAGTGTCATGGAAGAAACAGGAGTACGAATGATCCTTTTCTAGGATGGGCAGGCCCGGGACTGATAGCGCAATCTGAGGGAGGAGGGGAGAAGAGGGGGAGGATGTGAGAGAGAGGGAAAGAGAAAGAGTATGAACGAGTTGTCTCGGATCTGCAAAAATGGATCTGCTATTTCAAATAAATTCAGAATCTCAAGGAACACTAATGGACATTGGCTGGATAGAACTGGTTTGAACTTGATAAAGTCTGTAATCCACCATTCCTCCTTCCCCAATGTCAGACGATATACATCCCCTCACATTAATTATATGTAAAGTTGTCCAGAGCCGGATCACTTAATACATGATTTATACTAGAGTTGAGACGGGCAGCTAGCGCCAAGTCTGATAACCATCTCTGATCTCTGCTGTGACACTGGAACAACGAGCAAACACTCTGCCAGCCAGGCTAAAACGAACTCCCATATACAGGACATGTGGACATAAGGGAATGCACTGTCTATAAGCATGCTCTCACATACCAATGTACGTGGACATACACACACACACACGCGCGCGCACACACGCACACTTCTCTTCTCCTCGCGGGTGATGTTGGAGGGGCTGAGGGACTGGATGGTGAGGCACTGCTGCTCCATGTCGAAGCTCCACAGCCACTGGCCCGCCTGAGCCCCGTGTGAACACTGAGACTGCTGCCCACACCTACACATACAACAGATTATTATCATACGATACTGATACATATGTTATCATATCATACTGTAATAGATACGTTATGACCTCTGTATCATATCTCTATAAAAGGCAGGATGTAGATGGAGAGAGGAGGGGAAGAGGGAGGAGAAGATTAGAAGGGAAAGGGGAAGGAAAGTAGGAGAATGGACAGAAGGAAGGGAGGGAGGGAGGGAGAGGGGAAATGGAGGGACAGAGAGAGGGAGAATGGGAATACTGGAAAGAGCAACAGAGGAATCGGGGCCAAAAATGTGATGGCACTGACGAAGGCCGAAATGTTTGTCTATCTACCCTGTATTTAAATAAATACTAAGAATTCTTGAATGTCCTTTTTGAGTCGGACAGGCTACACAGTCTTGATGGAAGAAATAGAAATGGAAAGGAAAGATTAGGTAAATGTGGATGGAGGACGGTTAAACAGGCGAGTCGATAACATTAGATGGAAAAATTGAGAAACAGGAGGGAGGACAGGTGGACAAGGTGCAGGAGAAGAAGGGAGAGGGGGATGAGGGAGACAGAGGGAAAGAGAGAAACAGATGGTAAAAGAAATGATGCTCTTCCTCATTGCATCATTACTCATTGTAATCCCCCTGAGGAAATACGAGTGGTGCCACAAAGACCTTCTCTGACTGTGTTGAGCATTAGTAATGCCCTGAGTTTTTCCAGTGTGCTTGGCCTGACAATGGAAAACTCTGGCCTATAGCTTGATATGTCAACTCTTTAACCAGAGCCAGGGTTGGGTGGATTATTTGTTACGGATTACATGACAATAAAAGTAATTTGTGACGGAATCCATTGGATTACTCAGGAGGAGTCGCTCACCTCCCCTCCAGGACACACCAGCCACAGTAGGGGTCGTGGGCCGACAAACAGGCCTGGCAGTCCAGGTGTTCGTGGCACTCCGCCACTGGCCTCTTCTGCAGCTGTGACCACAACAAAACCACAGGGAATATTCATCATGGCGTTATGTCCAACGCATTGCAAATGATTACACAGCTCTTAACCGAGACAAAGAAGACACATTTTACCATTGCCCACAACTGTAATCACTTACTGGGTAGCTGAAAGGAGAGTTGAGTATGTATAAGCAATATGGTGAACAAGTCCTAGCCTATTGGTACTGTGGATCATTACTATAAACGTAACCTCGTCCCCAGGCTTAAAAGAGCTGCTGTGGATGAGATAATTAAATACCAGCGCTTCCCAAACGTGCACCCCTTGGGGTCCCCAGGACCGAGTTTGGGAAATGCTGCTATAAACTATAAAATAGTATTTTATGAGAGACATTTGTTGACCACTGTGCCTGTGTGAAGGGATGGGAAAAAAGCTAAGTTGTTGTGATGTGGTGTACTATTGGTGTCAGGAGCGGGATTCACCAACAGTTCTGGGACCAGGCTAGTGTACTGTACCATGGTGGAGGTCATGATGAAGAGGTGTTCCTCAGACTGATCCAGGACCAGGTCAGAGCTGATGGCTGTGTTGGCCTGGATGGAGACAACAGCATACTCCTCCACCTCACCGTTAGGGCCCAGGAACACCTGGAGCACACACAAGCCAATGGTTAAGAAACCCATAAAGTACATTTCATTTCATTATAGCAAACGAATGGAGGGGCAATAACCCAGGTGACTTGTGTGAAAGAAAAACATGAAATAAGATTAGCCCACTTGAGGGAATTGTAACGTAGGCTAATTAGCGAGGATCGCTACAATATTATAATATTCTTAAGTAGTTATTAGAAATTCTATTTTAACGTGACACATAACCCTAGTTCTATAATTCAATAATCAGGGAGACAAATAGCCTAGCATGATCTGTTAAATTTAGCCTTTAGGAATAACAAGTGTGCGTATTTTGAGTCACAATGGTTTTGGGGATGAGTTTAATTGGTGAAACATCATAGGTCAGCTGAAAGCATATACTGTATATGCACTGTTTGGATAAGTTGGGATGCCAATCTAATGTTTGTCTTGAGGAGGGCAACTGGGAACATGGCGACGGGGTAACTGTTTGTGTGGCAACATGGCGACGGGGTAACTGTTTGTGTGGCAACATGGCGACGGGGTTACTGTTTGTGTGGCAACATGGCGACGGGGTTACTGTTTGTGTGGCAACATGGCGACGGGGTAACTGTTTGTGTGGCAATATGGCGACGGGGTTACTGTTTGTGTGGCAACATGGCGACGGGGTAACTGTTTGTGTGGCAATATGGCGACGGGGTAACTGTTTGTGTGGCAATATGGCGACGGGGTAACTGTTTGTGTGGCAACATGGCGACGGGGTAACTGTTTGTGTGGCAACATGGCGACGGGGTAACTGTTTGTGTGGCAACATGGCGACGGGGTAACTGTTTGTGTGGCAACATGGAGACGGGGGAACTGTTTATATGGTGTTCACTCAGTCATCCTCATTCATGTCTTTTTATCTCTCTCCTCTCACTCTCTTTCCAATACACAACCGATTTGGCTTTGGGTGTGGATATGTGTGTGTGTGTGAGTGCGTGCATGTTTGTTTATGCTTGCGTGAGCATTTGCTTGTTAGTCTATGCGTGTGTGTGTGTGCGCACACTGAATATTATTTCAATGCATGCGCGCAATTCTTCAAGAAACGCAGAGAGATTTGCCTTGGCATTTCTTGAAAAGAAAGGCTGATCTAATGCGTCAATGCCCCAAGCTTGCTCCCCTTTGAAGAGGGGGAATCTAATTTTAAAATCGGTTGTTTCATGTCTGGCAACCCGTCTGACCCATCTGTTCTGTCGGGTTGCCATGTCGGGAGACTAATACTGCTCTAGTGTGGGCTAAATGGCCCAAATTAGAGCATGGACAGTCAAAGCCTTTGATGAAAGCCAGGATCAAAGAACATGCGACGGCACAGCTGACCCAAAACTCCCCCCACCATCCAATAGAATAGGATTATCTCATCAAGGCAAAATCTTGGCCCATATCTCGATCTCGCACTCCCCATTATCTGTGTGTGGCCCACCTGCACACACACACACACACACACACACACACACACACACACACACACACACACACACACACACACACACACACACACACACACACACACACACACACACACACACACACACACACACACACACACACACACACACACACGCAGTACAGAACAAACAAACTCAGACACACAGATTGAAAAACAGACACGTTCTTTCTATACCTCTTGCTCCTTCTCGTTGTCTCTGTCATACACACCCCCCCCCCCCCCCACACACACACACACTACACCCCCCCCCACCATATTAGGATGATTGCACTCTGGTGGAGGTCCATGTGAGAGAGAGAAAGAGTAGAGGAGTGGAATGTCCAGTAATAGCATTACATTAGACTGTGGTAACCTGATGTTGAAAAGCTTGCTGTAAATAACATAAAAGCCTGACGCTGTGGAGCTCCCGGTCAAGCACTTCTCACATTAATCCACATTAAAGGTGGCTCAGCCCCCCATGCCCAGTTTTAAACAGTGGAACAGCAGGAAATGCTGCCTGCATACCTCAACCTAATGGATTTAACTGTTTTGTGACGTGTAGCATTTGTTAATTTGAGGGGAAATGTGCCTTTTTTTTCTGTATGTCATTGCTCTTTCTTCCGACAGGAAGTTAATATGACATTTGTGACAATGAAATCGCATTGATGGCCAATAAAATCAATCGATTTCTAGTATCAAATCTGTATTAGTTATAGAGCTTAAACAAATACCACTTTAAACAAATATCTCCTTTACTGCCAATTCACCTAGAGAGTAAAAGTGATGTGCAGTAATATGCTAGCGAGAGAAGCATATATAAATTAATACGTACTTTATTGTCAATTAACTTACAGAGAACGAAAATGTGCCTTTTATGCTCACAACCCAACCCACCAAGACACTCACACACACCGAGGGTCTGGAAGCAATGGGTCAGCTACCCCTAGAGCAATTGTAGGGGGTTATGTGGCTTGCTCAAGGGCACAATGGTATCTAGTATGTCCCAGGGTCATATATAGTTCTGGGACTACAGTTAGAGACTTCATTCACACAAATAGTCAGTGTGTGTGTGCGGGTGTGAGGACTCATGAATAGGGCCTTCTATTTATAACTCTGGTTAATACCATCTAGTTGCCACTAGTCAGCGTATGTTGAACTGTTACACACGGAGTGTGACACACACAACAAAGCCCTGAGTCATGGAGTGATATTGGCTAGACATGATGAGGGGTGGCCACATTGGCCAGTGCTATTGTTTTGTGGTCAGTGTATAAAAAAAACACTGTTAATGGGTGTCACTGTGCAGATAGAGCTTCTCTCCCCACTATAACCCACCCTGGTCACAACCGCAGGGCAGCCACTGACAAAAATAACACAAAGAGCTAATTGTTAGCGCTAGTCACCATTCCTCAAGTGACATTCTGAGAGTGAGAGAACTCGCTGCTGTTATGAACTTGTAATGCTTAAATACTCTGACGTGGCTTCCTTGGCTTCGCTGATAGTGATAGGCGAACCGAATGGTGGGTTTACACCAAGGCAGTACATTTTAACTAATGAGACTCACCATATGAGCCCCCCAACACATCACCCCTCTAATTCCCATGTTTGAGGGATATCAACTCAATTCCTGGCCCTAATGTGTTTCAAGACCATATTTGAAGTATTGTGTTTTTTCCCCCAAAGCTCACTGTCATGTTAACCCCTGTGTGTGCCCCGGTCCGTGAACCCCAGAAGATACAGCTCAACACAACACCCCTGGCACCACACAATAATCTAGCGGACAGAACAGAACCATGCCTCCTGTTCACACCAGCTTCATGCGACCCCAGCCAATAAGGAAAACCAATGGACTAGACTATCCCAGCCAACATGGCAACCCAATGACCTGGACGAATCCAGCCATACTGCCTGGGATGTTCTGGGACAATTGCGACTGTTGAGTTTGTATAGAGCTGCCCGTTCCCTGTTCTCTAAATCAGAGGATGGTACAGGGTGGATGTACGAATATCTCCCTCATAGCGTGTATGGTTAACAATAGTGTCAGTCAATGCTGCCCTTCTTCTATCAGTGACCTGGTCCATGCTGGACCAATAATGCCTTTCCATGTAGTAATTTACAGGGCTTTCTCCCAAACAATGGAGGACTACGACTATGTTTTACGAAACAGGACAACCTAAATAAATGAAAGAGAGCTGTGGGGGAAAAAATACCAGAGAAAGAGAAGAGCTCTCATTGTGCATAACAACAGTACTAATGTTATCTGGCAGGTCCAGGGAAAATCAAATGCACCCAGAGCCAATTAAGACAGATGCATTAGTTACCTGGGCCTGTCTGCTCCTGCCATTATTTCTGGAGTACTGAGTACAGTCTGCGCTACTATGGAGGATGCTATTTCTGACCTCTTGGCGCACGTGTGCGTGCTGTGTGCGTGCGGAAGTTTGTGAATATCTGGAGCTGCAGTTATTTACCGATTATCAAAGGCTCACTTCATGTAATGGAATGTACTTCAAACAAAAACAACCAGCATAGGACATGTCCAGTCAGGGCCCAAATTCACAGACTCCTGATCTAGGATCATGTTCCCCCTGTTAATGTAATCTTATTTTGATCTCTATTGAAGGTGGTCCCTATACCATAGATATAAACCGCGCCATCAGTTTGATCTCTACCTTGCGCAGGTTCCCCTTGGAGTCCCCCAGGAAGGCGATGGTGTGTCCCACCCTCACGCTGACAGCCACTGCGGTGAGACGGGCAGACGGGCTGTCCAATATGGGCTCGGTTTCCACCGGCACCCGGCTGGCCATTGGACTGGGGGTGTGGTCCGAACCACAGGGGTAGGCATCCAGGGTGTTCTATAGGTCAGGAGGGAATGAATATGCAAATTAATGTAGTTTAGAGATGTATGAGGAAATAGGACAGTTTATTAAAGTAGGTGCAATTGATCAACTTTTGATAAATCATGTATCTATAACGAAACAATAGGGTTACAGTCAGACAACAACTAGTCTAAATGCTGATGGATTTGCTCTTTAAAAAGCTACGGTCAAATACACAGATACGCAGCGACAACTCATTCGCTAGTATTATTAATTGCGAGGAAACAAGACAGGTGCTAAAAGTATATAGTGGCTCCCTCGTATCCTATACGAACACGGAGTCACGATTTATAGTGATAGGGTTAGAGGTGAGGGGGAAAGTACTACAGGAATCCGGCGAAAAGTGTTCCAAAGTGCTTGTTTTGCTTTGACCCTTTGTCAGTGGAAGATCTATGGTTGGACCTGTTGTTTTTTGTTCTGCAAATTTTGGGAACAGCCAAGAGCAAGTCACAACTAGATCAAGAACAATTCCGAGTCCAACCATCTGCTTTTACAATCTCCCAAACACAGACGCATCCATGGAATTTCATTATGACACTGTCAAGATAAATATGGCCAGTTTACGAGTTCCTGCAACAACAAAATCTACCACTGTTGATAGTGGTTTGTTTGGATGGTTTACTATGGTGTTCTTAATATTTGTTACAGAGACTTAGCCCAGCACTACCCGTATCACCCCATATCTCCCTCCCTCCCTCCCACACACCATCTCTCTCTTCCTCCCCCTCGCTCTCCTTCCCTGTCCTGTCCTGTCTGCTTCACTGTTGCCATCTCCCTCCTTCGCTTCTCAGTGGTGGGTGACTTTATCCGTCCTTGTCAGTCCTCGTTAAACATGGCCCTCCTGCTAATGAAGGCTAATGCCGTCGATCGATTACCCCCATACAATCCTATTAAATTACCCAGTATGCATCCTAAATGGCACCCTGTTTCCCATATGGCTCTGGTCAAAAGTAGTGCACTATACAGGGAATAGTGTGTCATTTGGGACACACCACCACCACACTACTGTTTCCCGAACCTCATGGAGGTAAATAGCATTCAGGGGTCAGAGTTTAACAATTGTTCTGTTTCCTCTATGTGATGTATCATTAAACACACTGTGGCTCAGTGACCAACTATAGTTGGAGCGGTAGTCACACCAAAGGTACACACACACATACAAGTATACACACGTGTATACAGCACACACACACACACACACACACACACACACACACACACACACACACACACACCGGGGGATTTTCAAAGATGTGGCATTACAAGAAAATAATAAAAATGTAATTCCCCAAATAGGTGGATTACATTTGTCTGTACTAAAAGATCAAATTAAATGTCATTGAATTTCTAACATGGAGGTCACATTGCCAAAACCGAATTACCCTGGAAAGCGTCTGATCTAGTAGCATACTCAATAGTAGACTTACAGTAAATCTAAAAGACATTCTGACTTTGTAAGAAACATCTTCATTTGCACCCAGTTAAACTATTTTTACAATCCCGATTTGCCTTCTAAGTACTTAAAACATGGTCCCAGCATACACTACCAGTCAAAAGTTTGAGAACACCTACTCATTCAAGGGTTTTTCTTTATTTGTACTATTTTCTACATTGTAGAATAATAGTGAAGGCATCGAAACTATGTTGTAACACATTTGGAATAATGTGGTAACCAAAAAAAGATTGAGATTCTTCAAATAGCCACCCTTTGCTTTGAAGACAGCTTTGCACACTCTTGGCATTCTCTCAACCAGCTTCACCTGGAATGATTTTCCAACAGAAGGAGTTCCAACATATGATGAGCACTTGTTGGCTGATTTTCCTTCACTCTGCAGTCCAACTCATCCCAAACCATCTCAATTTGGTTGAGGTCGGGGGATTGTGGAGGCCAGGTCATCTGATGCAGCACTCCCATCACCCTCCTTCTTGGTAAAATAGCCCTTACACAGCCTGGAGGTGTGTTGGGTCATTGTCCTGTTGAAAAACAAATGATAAGTGCAAACCAGATGGGATGGCGTATCGCTGCAGAATGCTGTGGTAGCCATGCTGGTTGAGTGTGCCTCGAATTCTAAATAAATCACTGAGTGTTACAAGCAAAGCACCCCCACTAAATCACACCTCCTCCTCCATGCTTGGAACTACAAATACGGAGATCATCTGTTCACCTACTCTGCATCTCACAAAGACATTGTGGTTGGAACCAGAAATCTCAAATTTTGACTTATCAGACCAAAGGACAGATTTCTACCGGTCTAATGTCCATTGCTCGTGCTTCTTGGCCCAAGCAAGTCTCTTCTTCTTATTGGTGTCTTTTAGTAGTGGTTTCTTTGCAGCAATTCGCCTATGAAGGCCTGGTTCACACAGTCTCCTCTGAACAGTTGATGTTGAGATGTGTCTGTTACTTGAACTCTGTGAAGCATTTATTTATGAGGCTGGTAACTCTAATGAACTTATCCTCTGCAGTAGAGGTAACTCTGGGTCTTCCATTCTTGTGGCGGTCCTCATGAGAGCCAGAGTTCATCATAGCACTTGATGGTTTTTGCAACAGCACTTGAAGAAACTTTCAAAGTTCTTGACATTTTCCGTATTGACTGACCTTCATGTCTTTAAAGTAATTATGCTTTTTTGAGCTGTTCTTGCAATAATATGGACTTGGTATTTTACCAAAAAGGGCTATCTTCTGTATACCCCTCCTACCTTTTCACAACACAACTGATTGGCTCAAATGCATTAAGGAAAGAAAATGAACTTTTAAGAAGGCACACATGTTAATTGAAATGCATTCCAGGTGACTACCTCATGAAGCTGGTTGAGAGAATAAAAAAAAAGTGTGCGCAAAGCTGCCATCAAGGCAAAGGGTGGCTATTTGAAGAATCTCAAATATAAATACATTTAGATTTGTTTTAACACTTTTTTGGTTACTACATGATCCCATATGTGTTATTTCATAGTTTTGATGTCTTCACTATTATTCTACAATGTAGAAAATAGTAAAAAATAAATAAAAAAAACACTTGAATGAGTAGGTGTTCTAAACCTTTTGAACGGTAGTGTATAACTTACATTATTATCCCTTAATAATATTCTAATACTACCACTAGGTTTTCGAATAAGGACCAAAACGGACCAAACTATTAAATAAAGCACTACCAGAAACAATAAAACAAGGATTAGACTGCTTACTATCTGGCACCAAATGGTTACAAATTGTTGGATTCAGTCACCGGAAAGTACCCATTGTTGCCCCACAATTTCCTCATACTAGGTAGCCTAAATATCAGCAATAAAAGGATTGTAAAGTAAAGTGCTTCCAGAGACACAATACAATAAGGAATTGGTGAGCAAACCTGGGTTCTAATAGTATATAAAATCATTTCAAAAACTTTAGCGGGGCTTGATTGAGCTTGTCTGGAACGAATGGAATAGTACAAAATGTCAAACCCCGTCTATCTGAGACTCAAGACAGGCTAAAGCGAATGATAAAAGATTTGTAAAGATTATGAACACTATTTGAACCCAGGATTAATAAAATAAGGACCTGGCAAGTCAATCCACTCAACCCCAGTCCTACTCACCGACGGCAGGTTGGCGCAGTTGGATTTGACCTCGTACTCGATGTAGGCCGCCTCTCCCCCTCCCTCGTCCCGGCCAACCTGCGTGTAACACAGGTCCCTGGTGGAGTTGATCCTCTGGTCCAAATCGTCAAGATTGAACATGCAGAGAGCAGAGTCCTCGCTGGGTCGCGTGGACGAGGCCTGCTGGGTGGAGAACACCCCCAGGAGCACCTCTGCCTGCCCAGCTTCGCCCCCACTTTTCTTGGGTGGTAGACCAAGGCGGACAGCCTGGAGCAGGTTGTAGCTCTTCCTGGCCGCAGAGCGACAGGCCAGGGGCACTTCCACGTACGAGTAGTAGGCTTGGTCATCCAGGCACACACGTGACACGTAGGTGCGGTACTCGCGCGACTGTGACTTGAGGTCACGGCGGTAGAACAGGAAGTAGACGTGCTGGCGGTGGGCGAAGGACGCCACGAAGTGGTGGTCGTACTCCGAGAGGCGGCCCGCCACCGCTAGTTTCGCTGTTTCTTCATAGGAGAAGACGGGCTCCTGGACCAAATTTCGTGTGGAAATTGGTGGGTGGCTGCTGGTGTAGCCACGGCCCACGAAGAGCACGGGCTGGCGGTCGGGGCGGGAGCGCACCACTAGGCCCACCGTACTCACATTGGGGTGGTTGGCAGCCACGTACTGCGTGTCCACGGGCCGCTCGGCCGAGAACAGCACCGTACCCACCGAGTCCAGACTCCGCTTCTGGCAGATGCCCTGGTTGACGCTGCCGCACGTGATCAGTTCCATGGCATAGGGGTCTACCAGCAAGAGCTTGTTGTGGTTGCTGGTGCGCCGCGCTTGTGGGCAGTTGCTCTCGGTGACGGGGGGCAGGCACTCTCGGCTGTCCGTCACGGGCCCTGTGTTGTCCTGGAGCTCGGCAGTCAGGTGGCGGTCCAGCTGGAAGAGGTGGTCCCGTGCCCCCACGTAGATGCGCCCCACCGCAGGGTCCGGGTGCAGGGCCAGGTGCTCGAAGAGGGTGTCTGTGCGGGTGAAGGTGGGGTAAGGGGAGGAGGGGGTGGAGGAGGGGTCAGAGGCCCTGGCCAGGCCATAGGAGGGCCAGCTGGTGGCTAGCAGCAGCGACAGTACTGGGACCGCCGCTAGGACTGAAAAACCATGTCGCACCATCCCCGGAGGCATGGCAACCAATCTGGCAATCCAGGAGAGAAAGAGAGGGATTCACACACTATTTATAACCACAGTGGGGAGAACAAGTATTTGATACACTGCCGATTTTGCAGGTTTTCCTACTTACAAAGCATGTAGAGGTCTGTAATAATTAATTTGCATTTTATTGCATGACATAAGTATTTGATCACCTACCAACCAGTAAGAATTCCGGCTCTCACAGACCTGTTAGTTTTTCTTTAAGAAGCCCTCCTGTTCTCCACTCATTACCTGTATTAACTGCACCTGTTTGAACTCGTTACCTGTATAAAAGACACCTGTCTACACACTCAATGGCCTCTCCACAATGGCCAAGACCAGAGAGCTGTGTAAGGACATCAGGGATAAAATTGTAGACCTGCACAAGGCTGGGATGGGCTACAGGACAATAGTCAAGCAGCTTGGTGAGAAGGCAACAACTGTTGGCGCAATTATTAGAAAATGGAAGAAGTTCAAGATGACGGTCAATCTCCCTCGGTCTGGGGCACCATGCAAGATCTCACCTCGTGGGGTATCAATGATCACGAGGAAGGTGAGGGATCAGCCCAGAAGTACACGGCAGGACCTGGTCAATGACCTGAAGAGAGCTGGGACCACAGTCTCAAAGAAAACCATTAGTAATACACTACGCCGTCATGGATTAAAATCCTGCAGCGTACGCAAGGTCCCCCTGCTCAAGCCAGCGCATGTCCAGGCCCATCTGAAGTTTGCCAATGACCATCTGGATGATCCAGAGGAGGAATGGGAGAAGGTCATGTGGTCTGATGAGACAAAAATAGAGCTTTTTGGTCTAAACTCCACTCGCCGTGTTTGGAGGAAGAAGAAGGATGAGTACAACCCCAAGAACACCATCCCAACTGTGAAGCATGGAGGTGGAAACATCATTCTTTGGGTATGCTTTTCTGCAAAGGGGACAGGACGACTGCACCGTATTGAGGGGAGGATGGATGGGGCCATGTATCGCGAGATCTTGGCCAATAACCTCCTTCCCTCAGTAAGAGCATTGAAGATGGGTCGTGGCTGGGTCTTCCAGCATGACAACGACCCGAAACACACAGCCAGGGCAACTAAGGAGTGGTTCCGTAAGAAGCATCTCAAGGTCCTGGAGTGGCCTAGCCAGTCTCCAGACCTGAACCCAATAGAAAATCTTTGGAGGGAGCTGAAAGTCCGTATTGCCCAGCGACAGCCCCGAAACCTGAAGGATCTGGAGAAGGTCTGTATGGAGGAGTGGGCCAAAATCCCTGCTGCAGTGTGTGCAAACCTGGTCAAGAACTACAGGAAACGTATGATCTCTGTAATTGCAAACAAAGGTTTCTGTACCAAATATTAAGTTCTGCTTTTCTGATGTATCAAATACTTATGTCATGCAATAAAATGCAAATTAATTACTTAAAAATCATACAATGTGATTTTCCTGGATTTTTGTTTTAGATTCCATCACTCACAGTTGAAGAGTACCTATGATAAAAATTACAGACTTCTACATCCTTTGTAAGTGGAAAAACCTAAATCGTCAGTGTATCAAATACTTGTTCTCCCCACTGTATATACGCATATACAATACATAGATAAGATTCACAATATTTAAGTCCCTTGTACATTTGTACATACACATTTACATATAAAACAAGGCCCTGTACTAACTGATAAACTACAATCTATACCTTTATTTGACTAATACATAGGATAGCTTTTCCTCACCATTTGTTTCCAATGATGTGTTACAGAGGCATGTCACCTCTTGACCTCCCAGCAGCTTGGTTTGGTTAAAAACACCTCCTCTACGGCTCCAATCTGCAAGACAAAGGGAGACAAAAAGACAAATGCTTAACATCTATGTAAACCAAGGAACACCAGTTCAAGAGTATATAAAGATTCACAAGAGCTAGAAGCAACAAGTGTTACCACAACTCTAGAGTTAGCATGTTACTTATTGAACAAATCCCTTCAAATCCCAACACATAAAGCACAAGTCTATGCAAAAATAATAAGTAATTTAATCCTGCTACAGCAGATACACATTTGACCGACCAGGTTTAGAAGCAGGGTTCAAACCGTGGTCTCCTGCACTCTGTAAGAATTAATTATCCCCCTAAGCGATATTGTGCTTGGTAGAGCACAGTGAGTTGTCTTTATCGCACGTTTGACAATATGGAGCTCAATGGAGCTCATTCCCATTGAAATTCCAGTCAGACCTGTCTTTTCCCAACAACATCCGTTTTCTCTGGCCTGGGAAGCCATTCTTATCAAAAGCCAGGTCAAGTAGTGTCACTCATAGAGAGCTTTCAGTACCACGCACACTCATTGCTCCAAGCCCTCCCCATTGCTAAGCTACCAGGCAAAAACACTTCACTTCAGCACAGTCACTAACACCCCTGGTCACTTTAACCACAGTCGTCATCCCGTGCGTCACCATATTCCCTATTTGGTGAACTACTTTTTATCAGGGCCCATAGGGCTCTGATCAAATGTAGTGCACTATATAGGGAATAGGGTGACATCGGGGACACAGACAGCCTAACGCTCACTCTACCTCTGCACTTCTGTACCCCCCCCCCCCCGTCCTCTCTCTGTCTGTACTGAGAGGAGTGAGAGAAAGAGACACACACTGAAATATAAACTAAACTATTCACCCCCCCACACACACACCTCATTCCTCACCACACTGGGATGTGTAGAGAGCCCTCTTTATGAGAAGGGGCAGAGGTCTTATCTGGGAAATAGGTTAAAGGCTTGGCAAGGGGCCAAACTATTAAAGAGACAAAACTATTTTTACTCAAGCATAATAATAATTAACACAGATTATCTGTATAATTTTGACCTGACATGAATTACATCTCAATCCGTAATTTTGCACTTCCTCTACAAATGTTTGTTTTTCCCGCTTGATAGCCCGCTCATGTTCTCTGGAAAGTTTTATCAACTGAAGGCACCAGAGGCAAAGTCACTCTTTGATCGATGCCTTAGTTGGTGAACATTCAAAACAAGCAATCCAAACATTGAGTCAAGATTCGGAGGGAAGATACTGTAGGACACACTGACAAACACAAGCCAAAAGACAGACTCTCCCCTTTGATCTGGCAAAGGAACAACAAAAACAAACGAATAGCCAAAAAGGGTTCCTCTGGCTACGAGTTGTCAGGTTGTGAACCCCATAGCCTGAGCATACCTGGCTTCAAACACTATTTGAAATAATTTAAAATGCTTCAGCCGGGCTCCATTGAACTTGCCTAGTTCAATGGAACCAATAGAAGTTGCAGAAATGCAAACCCCGCCCATCTGGTAATCCAGGCAGGCAAAAGCAAACTCAAAGTATTTGAAAGATGTCAAATTAGATACAAAATTACAGAACCATCTTCAATACCAAATGAGATTATTCATGTGATTCGAAATGCATATAAACAAGGAACATCCAAGACTAATCTCCTCAATCTGTCTCAGCCTGGAAAGACTCAACCCTGTATATTAAAGCAAAAATAGGAAAAGGAACTGAAGATGGACATCTTAGTGGAAGACTGGGACAATATATGCAGAACACAACATAAGGTACTTCTACAAACTCAAGAACATGGAGGGAGTTTTGTTGGAAAAATATGACACGTTTTTTTATCACTCTTAGAACCAAAAGCTAGGCACACAGCAGCCATGCTGGCGGCTGTGTGGCCATGTTGGTGCCAACCACACCCATGTTTTTGGGGAATGTCAGAAGATATCATTTTGAGATAATGTATGCTTGGTGTTAAAAGGTGTCCTGGGATATGAAGTCCCTAGAACTTGCCCTGTAATGTATCCTGGCAATATTCCAGAGAATGTGATGGTAGGTGATAGATACCGGATTAAAGTAAAACAGCCATTACCAGGAACTACCCATCCTACCCATGCTACCCACGCTACCCATCCTACCCATGCTACCCATGCTAACCATCCTACCCATGCTACCCATCCTACCCATGCTACCCATCCTACCCATGCTACCCATGCTACCCATGCTAGATTACGGAGACGTAATTTATAGATCGGCAGGTAAGGGTGTTCTCGAGCGGCTAGATGTTCTTTACCATTCGGCCATCAGATTTGCCACCAATGCTCCTTATAGGACACATCACTGCACTCTATACTCCTCTGTAAACTGGTCATCTCTGTATACCCGTCACAAGACCCACCGGTTGATGCTTATTTATAAAACCCTCTTAGGCCTCACTCCCCCCTATCTAAAATATCTACTGCAGCCCTCATCCTCCACATACAACACCCGTTCTACCAGTCACATTCTGTTAAAGGTCCCCAAATCACACACATCCCTGGGTCGCCCCTCTTTTCAGTTCGCTGCAGCTAGCGACTGGAACGAGCTGCAAAAAACACTAAAACTGGACAGTTTTATCTCCATCTATTCATTCAAAGACTCAATCATGGACATTCTTACTGACAGTTGTGGCTGCTTCGCATAATGTATTGTCATCTCTACCTTCTTACCTTTGTGCTGTTGTCTGTGCCCAATAATGTTTGTACCATATTTTGTGCTGCTACCATATTGTGCTGCTGCCATATTGTTGTTGTCATGTGGTGTTGCTACCATGCTGTGTTATTGTCTTAGGTTTCTCTTTATGTAGTGTTGTCTCTCTTGTCGTGATGTGAGTTTTGTCCTATATTTGAATGTTTAATCCCAGCCCCCGTCCCTGCAGGAGGCCTTTTGCCTTTTGCTAGGCCGTCATTGTAAATAAGAATTTGTTCTTAACGGACTTGCCTAGTTAAAAAAAGGTAAAAACTATTTTTTTATATAATGAAATAAAAAGCTAGTATAAAGTGGAAGCCTCAAAATCTAAAGAATGGTAAAGTATAATCCAATAAATCTTTCATATGGACAGCTTGACATACAGTGCCTTCAGAAAGTATTCACACCCCTTGACTTTTTTGACATTTTGTTGTGTTACAGCCTGAATTTAAAATGGATTAAATTGAGATTTTGTGTCACTGGCCTACACACAAAACATAACTCCACTTTGATATTATGGTGTATTCAGAATGTTTTGAAATTAATAAAAAATGTATTGACTCAATAAGTATTAAACCCCTTTTTTATGGCAAGCCTAAATAAGTTAAGGAATACACATTTGCTGAACAAGTCCCTTAATAAGTTGCATGGACTCACTCTGTGTGCAATAATAGTGTTTAACATGATTTTTGAATGACTATCTCATCTCTGTACCCCACACATACAATTATCACTAAGGTTCCTCAGGTGAGCAGTGCATTTCAAACACAGATTCAACTACAAAGACCAGGGAGGTATTCCAATAACTTGCAAAGGGCACCTATTGGTAGAAGGGTAAAAAAAAAAAAAGAAGCAGACATTGAATATCCCTTTGAGCATGGTGAAGTTATTAGTTACATCAATACACCCAGTCACTACAAAGATACAGGTGTCCTTCCTAACTCAGTTGCCGGAGAAGAAGGAAACCGCTTGTGGGTTTCACCAAGAGACCAATGGTGACTTTAAAACAGTTAGAGTTCAATAGCTGTGATGGGAAAAAACTAAATGATGGATCAACAACATTGTAGTTACTCCACAATTAACAGTAATTAATTAGGTTAGTATTGTGGAGTGAAAAGGAAGCTTGTACAAATAAAAAATATTCCAAAACATGCACCTGTTTGCAATAAGGCACTAAAGTAATACTGAACAAAAATATAAAATGCAACATGCAACAATTTCCACGATTTTATTGAATTACAGTTCATATAACAAAATCAGTCAATATAAATAAATAAACTAGACCCTAATGACTTGGCAGGGGCGCAGCCATTGATGGCGCCAGGCCCAACCAATCAGAATGAGTTTATCCTCACAAAAAGGCTTTATTACAGACAGAAATAGTCTTCAGTTTCATCAGCTGTCCGGGTGGCTGGCTTCAGACGATCCCGCAAGTGAAGAAGACGGATGTGAAGGTCCTGGGCTGGCGTGGATACACGTGGTCTGTTGTTGTGAGGCCGGTTGTACGTACTGCCAAATTCTCTAAAATGACATTATGGTAGAGAAATTAACATTCAATTCACTGGCAACAGCTCTAGCGTACATTACTGCAGTCAGCATGCCAATTGCACGATCCCTCAAAACTTGAGATATCTGTGGCATTGTGTTACAAAACTGCACATTGTAGAGTAGTCGTGTATTGTCTCCAGCACAAGGGGCACCTGTGTAATGATCATGCTGTATAATCAGCTTCTTGATATGCCACACCTGTCAGGTGGATGGATTATCTTGACAAAGGAGAAATGCTCACTAACAGGGATGTAAACAAATGTGTGCACAAAATTGGAGAGAAAATTTGCTTTGTGTGTACGGAACATTTCTGGGATCTTTTATTTCAGCTCATGAAACATGGGACCAACACTTTACAAGTTGTTTTTATATTTTTGTTCAGTATTAAAACAGCAAAAAATTTGGCAAAGAAATTAACTATGTCCTGAATACAAAGCATTATATTTGGGGCAGATCCAACAACATATCTCTGAGTAACACTTCATATTTTCAAGCATGGTAGTGACTGCATCATGTTATGGTTTTGCTTGTCATCGGCAAGGACTAGGGAGATGTTTAGGATAAAAATAAACTGAATAGAGCTAAGCACATGCAAAATCCTAAAGGAAAACCTGATTCAGTCTGCTTTCTAACAGACACAGGGAGACAAATTCACTTTTAAGCAGGGCAATAACCTAAAACACAAGGCCAGATATACACTGGAGTTGCTTACCAAGATGACATTGGATGTTCCTGAGTGTCCTAGTTACAGTTGACTTGAAAATCTACGGCAAGAATGGCTGTCTAGCAATGATCAACAGCCAACTTGACAGAGCTTGAAGAATTTTCAAAATAATAATGTGCAAATATTGTACAATACAGGTATTCAAAGCTGTATATTATTCTGTACCTACTGTATGGCAACTACTGTTTGTTATTATTTATTTATTTTATTGTTTTTGCTGTATTGTTCTGAAAAAGAAAAGATCATGATGATTTTACATTATATTTGAACCCAGGTAGGGGGAGGTGTGGTAAGTAGAGCCCCCCTTGATTCTGGGAAACGATACACAAAATATATAATTTGAACAAATATTAAGTAAGAGGTCATCATTTCATGGTCTGTGAAAGAAGAAACCACATGGAAAAAGTGGTAAGCAAGTTCGGTCCAAAAAACCAGTCAATTTATTGTGTTACAGGTTTTTTGTATACAAACCCAAGTAGATAATTTTGTTCTATACATCAGCTGGGATCTCTATAACCTTCAATGAGGTCCTAAACCGACCATTAAAGTGCATCCTTGTAGCTGTGTGGGCTAATATAGTTAAAAAATGTTTACCTTGGGGTAAGTTGAGCCAATGGCCATGGAGTAAGTTGAGGAAATGGTTGAGCTAATGGCAAGTTGAGCAAATGTAAGTGTTTTCTTCCCAGGCGTAATTGTAAGGCATTTTCGCTGGGATATGAGGTAACAAAACAGGGCCTGGACTATGTTAAAAGTGTTTTAAAAAGTACAAAGTGTTTGTTAGGTGTTAAGTCAGTGTTAAAATCAAATATGCTTAAAATGATTGGGCTCCCAAGTGGTCTAAGACACTGCATCTCAGTGCTAGAGGCGTCACTACAGACAACCTGGTTCGAATCCAGACTGTATCACAACCGGACGTGATTGGGAGTCCCATATGGTGGCGAACAATTGGCCCAGCGTCGTCCGAGTTTGACCGGTGTAGGCCGTCATTGTAAATAAGAATTTGTTCTTAACTGACTTGCCTAGTTAAATAAAGGTTAAATAAAATTAATTAATTAATTAAAAGAAAAAAAGCGATTTGTGATTGTGTTGAATTGTGTTTGGGAAATAAAGATAGACATGGTTTTAAAAAAGGTACGGTAGTGGTAATATTTCATTCAGTACAGAAATATGTAGGCTCCTAACTTACCCTGTCCCGCGGCTCAACTTACCCCATACCCGGGTTAAGTTGTGCCAAGAGACCACTTTTTTTGAACAAGCTATGTTTTCAAAACTAATGTTTCGATGAATTCAGATTTTTCAGTGATACAAAACATCCTGAAATATATGTAGATATCTTTGTTAAAAAGAATACCATAATTTCCTTGATAAAGAGATGCTGAATGTAAAAAATGGCTCAACTTACAGTACCCCACTCTCCCCTATGTTTGTGAGCATGTCACGACTCTTCTGGAAACCTCTTCCCTGTACTAACTTCACTAGAAGGATCGCTAACCCTGAGAACGCTACAGCCCCAGAGCCTAGGGCAGCCCCGTCAGGAATGACATGTTAACTCTGTGAAAGACTAGAACAACAAACAGTTTTTCTCCAATTTCCTCCGTGACAACCGGATTTTGGAGGTCGCATGTAATACCATCGCGGGTCATGGTGAATTTGGCACAGCCCAGTTACGTGGTTGTCACTTTGAATGATGGCAAAAATCTTGCAGGCCTGCGCGTTCACGGTCCAAGAGCAACAGTTGGGTTGGTTCAACATCTATGTTAATCCTTTTTTTCCTTTTCTCCCTTCCTTCAAACTTATTTTTGGAAATAAAGCTGCCAAAACGTACGGTACACTGGATTCTCACTCCACTTCGTCCTATTTGACTTGGAAATGATTTCCTTTTCCCGAAGCAATAATCCAATCAGGCTAAACTTCATTGAGTTTTTTGGGATATACGAGAACGGGCGAATGGAGCGGTGATTCAATTCTG
This sequence comes from Thymallus thymallus, assembly GCA_023634145.1. Classification (NCBI taxonomy): domain Eukaryota; kingdom Metazoa; phylum Chordata; class Actinopteri; order Salmoniformes; family Salmonidae; genus Thymallus; species Thymallus thymallus. The sequence continues at coordinate 23,876,790 of CM042409.1, read as the reverse complement.
GTAGTCAGATCTCCAAATCCGATTTCACCTCCAGGGGAAGTCATTGTTTTTTTGGCACTTTAGCCGGCAGGTTAGGTATCACTGTGAAAGGAGAGCGGGGAGGAAATGTGTGCTTGTAATTGGTTTATCCGAATGTAATGTTTCTTTCACCTCAGAGTAATGGAGTATTCCCTTCCTTTTCCCCTCTGTCTCTTTACTGATTGGAGTGGACACAGAAGCTAATGCACTGGATTCCTATGGTCAAGCTGTGCAGACTTAACAGAATATACAGCATCTAGGCCTATTGCCAAAGTAAAGCTGCGTACCAAACCTGTTTGTGTAGAGCCTACATTTATAAGCCTAAATGTGTGGCCAATGTATATGCTTATTTGTGTTTGTGAGGTATAGCCTTACTAGCCTATATGGGTTTTCAATTGAACAATTTCTCATTGGATGTGTCACCATGGACACAGATTGGGTTTTCAGGCATTGGGGTCTGGGTTTTCAGGTATAGGTACAGGACTCAAGGAGGTCCACTGCTCTGGGCCTAGCCAAGTCACCAGACGATTACGGAGCATTCCTGGGAGGCCATCATCTGTTTACTGTAGTCGACTCCCACACACAACCACCATCTCATTCAATCAAGCACAAATCAGACAGGCACAGACAGAGAGAGAGAGAAGACAGAGACAGAGAGAAAAGGAACAACCAAGAGAGAGGGATATAGGACTATTGAAGGGAAGAATGAGGGAGAGAAAGAGTGAGAGAGCAAGAGAGGAAAAGAGTGAGACAGACCCAGATAAATCACCACAAACAAGTGCTTGCAAGCCTCAGTGCACCCTGAGAACTTATGGAATGTGACTAATGATAATAAGCCACAAATGGAGAGCGAGAGAGCGCGAGAGAGAGAAAATGAATGAGGGGGGAGGTAGCCATTAATTACAGGGCCTACCCATAATTCCCCATTCATTCACAGACCAGGGGAGAGAGGGAAGAATGGAGCAGGGTTTCTAATTAGTGACGAATGATTGTCTACATAGAAACCAACAAACAGAAATCTGTGGAGAAGTGGACTCCCATCCCACTCCTTAATTTCACACCCACGCTTACACACACCCTTCCCTTGGCTCAACAGAAAAGCGGGACAAAATCAAGTCTGGAGAGTGCACACAGCCTTCTGCGGTCAGTCACTCCCTAACATCAACAAACAGCGTTTAAAAAAGGTGCTTTAGAGCCCATCTTCAATTACACAAACACTGGCATCGATGTCCCCCCCCTTCCACCGCACCCCTTTCCACATTGCAACTGTTACAGCACACACACACACACACACACACACACACACACACACACACACACACACACACACACCTGTGATATACAAGCTGCTTAAACCATTAGGGGAAGCTCATAAAGGCTAGCTGACGAGGGTCAGTACAAAATGTACACGGTTGTGCGTTAAATAAGTGGTGTGAGTGGGGGAATCCCGACATTGTTAGTCGGAGCCTAGGTAAGCTCTTAGCTTGTCGCCAAACAAGTCTGATCACGCCCCTGTATGTTTTCATTAGGATATATCAGAGGGTGATATGCATGTATGGCTTCCATTTCATAGGAGCAAACGATTATGGGTGCGACTAATCAACCCAAACCCCTAACCCTGGGAGACCCCTAATGAGGGTCCAAAAAGCAGTTTGAATTTTTCTTCCACTTTGACAGAGTATTTTGTTTAGATCGTTGACAAAAAAATGACATTTAAATTAATATTAATCCCACTTTATGACAACAAACTCTGGAAAAAGTCAAGGGCAGCAGCTAATGGGGATCCCATGGATTACATTAGAGACGTCTGCAGATTTGGGTAGAACTGCCTTCAGTTCCTTTGCACCTTTTCTGTGGAACAAATTGCAGATTGCGTCTGTGTTTGTTTTCTTGAAACTTTTCTCTGTTTTGGTATGTTTTGAGATCTTTCTTCTCCAAAATGTCTGTCTGTGTGTCTAAATTGTGCATGTTAACATGTTTACAAAGGGCACAGCCGTAAAAGAGATATAGGTATCAGTCTGTTTTCCCTGTCAAAATAAAGTAAAAAAAATAAATAATCCATAATAAATACAAATACATTCTGAAGTCACTGTATGAGTTTCTTTGATCCTGTCATTGGTGAGATATTGCATACAGTAGGTCCAGAATCTGAACTGTAGTATCTACTGTAGTGTCTCACACACAAGAATCTCAAAGTATGTTGAGTGGGAAGGGATTAGTTGCTTGTAAAAACTGAAAGTACACAGGGTGTGATGGAGTACCATCTGGGGGAAGTTTCCCTGATCACTTTCTTAGACTTCCAGATTTGTTTTTTGGACCATCTGGGGGTGTATACTGATGACCTTCTTGGACCCTCCAGATGGTCCAAAAAATTAATCTGGAATTTCAAGCTCTGTCAATTTGGTCACTAGACAGCCATTTTCAAGTCTTGCCATATATTTTAAAGCAGATTTAAGTCAAAACTTTAACACGGCCACTCAGGAACATTCACTCCCTTCTTGGTAAGCAACTCAAGTGTATATTTGGCCTTGTGTTTTAGGTTACTATCCTGCTGAAAAGCGAATTGATCTCCCAGTGTCTGTTGAAAAGCTATAACCTATAACATGATGCAGCCACCACTATTCTTGAAAATATGGAGAGTGGTACCGTAATGTGTTGTATTGGATTTGCCCCAAATCGAACACTTTGATTTAAGGATCCATCCTCAGTTGTTTTCTCCTATCACAGCCTTTAAATTCTGTTATTATTGTTTTAAAGTCACCAATGGCCTCATGGTGAAATCCCTGAGCAGCTTTCTTCCTTCACCATGTTCAAAAGGGATATTCTTTTGAGATTTTTACCCATTTACCAATAGGTGCCCCTTATTTGGAGGTATTAGAAAACCTCCCTGGTCTTTGTGGTTGAATCTGTGTTTGAAACTCACTGCTCGACTGAGGGACATTACAGATAATTGTATGTGTGCGGTACATAGATGAGGCAGTCATTCACAAAAATCATGTTAAACACTATAATGGTACACAGAGTGAGTTCATGAAACGTATTATGATCTACTCCTGAACTTATTTAGGCTTGCCATAACAAAGGGGTTGAATACTTAGACTCAAGACATTTCAGGTTTTCATTTGTAGGTAATTTGTAATAACACATTTCTAAACATAATTCCACTTTGACATTATGGGGTATTTATTGTGTGCAGGCCAGTGACAATTTAAATTCAGGCAGTAACAAAACAAAATGTGGAAAAAGTCAAGGGGTGTGAATACTCTCTGAAGGCATGGTGTCTGTGACAGCACACACCTAGTCACTGGGCAGCAGTATCTATATGAGGATTTTAAATGTTTTCATTATTACTCATGAGTTGAATCTTTGAAAGGCCATGTTGTTTATTCCTTACGTAATTGCCCAGGTGTTAACTTGCATGATGTCAGTGCTTGTGAGAGAATTACTGTATAAGTTAACTACACTGCTCTGTGTCCAGTTAGTTCAAGTAGCCTTTATTTATCGGCGTGCTTCAAACATTTCCTTCGAAAGACTCTGAACTGAGCCAAGTCATGTTACGTTTGTAATATGTCACAATCAACACCTGCCAAAATATTGAAGTTAGCCACAAAATTGTTACAGTGGTACATTATTTATTTTCTGTATCAGACTTGACTCTTCTTCCAAAACTCTTGAAAGGGCTGAGTGGAGTTTCACTGTTGTTTCATTTATGATATTGAATTGTTTTCTGACCATCAGTACCTCTTTATAAAGACAGTATTTGAGCCCTTAGCAAGTCATAACATTACCGTTACAGAGATAAACTATCAATAACACTCGAAAGGCTACAGATTGTCAGAGTTCCTGTGTGTAGTTTCATGGCTTCTGCTCTAGCCTTTCCAGACGGAGTTGGGTCGCGATACAAGTGCCCCACGAATAACTGTTCCCCAGCCTCCTGTTAGCCTGACTGCTTGCCTGGCTAGCTGAAAACAAGTTATTTATAGAGAATGGCCGCTGAACTGAAGAGAACACATTCCTCCTCGGCAGCTCAGTTGATGAACTTTCTGACAGGGAGATTACTGCCTGTGTGTTCTTCCAGAAAGTTCTTCTCTACCAGTACAAGACTTAAAAAATGTACATGAAATTCACTCGTCGGAGACAGTTTAAAAACATTTTTTAGGGAGAAGTTTGTTCTCACACTCTTTTAGTCATGTTCCACTACTCTGAGGGAAGATAAACTTGTCACCGAGAGAGGACGGAAGTTCCCATGGCTATTAAACTTTATAGCCCTTGAGGAGGAGTGACTCCTGTGTGAGGGAGGCTGACGAGTTGTCAGAGGGATGGATATCCGGAAGACAGCGGCTTGGTTGAGGGGATCCCCCCTCTTTCAGGGGGACAGATATGGGTGTGACATATGAGAACTTTGATCAAACTGCTCCCTCTCTCTGCGTTGAGCTCACAACAGTTCATGTTAAAGGAGCCTGAATGGTCCTTTCTATGAACACTTACTTCTAAAACAACTAACCAGACGTTACTCTGTAAACTTATAAATCTGAGATCTCAAAAGGGAAATGAAAAAAAGAAAAGGAGTTATGGTGGGGACAGATATTAGGGGCAGATAGTAAACAGAGCGTCCTCTGGGATAAACTGTCAATCAGAGGAATTAGTGTATAAGTAACCTCTTCCTCTTCACTTCCGTATCACGTCCCCTAATCTTTTGAATGGGCTTGACGATTATGTCATAACATTTGTGAAAACGCACTCATTTAAGATACAGTATATTAAATTGAATGCGTTGATTAATTTACTTCTTCCAGATGTGCTATGTTTTTTCCCCATTATTAAAATACCATTTCAAAAAATCTACAAAAGTAAAAAATATATAAAAAAAGGCTACTTCCTGGAATACGACGTGTCACTTGCATAGCATATACAGATGCCAACAGCTGCCAGGAAGCTATGAAGTGTAGGCCTAAAACTCATGTGAGTTTAACTACACCCAAATAGAGACAGGTGGATGTCATTACAAAGTATTCCAAAATAATCTACTGTTTCCACACCATAACAAGCGTGTCGGATGATTCATCTATGATTTAGCTGAGATTTCTATCTTTTGTGGAAACACACACCCCAACTCTTCTACCTCAAGTTCTGACATTGTTTGGGTATGAGTTGTTGCATTCCAGGGCTTTAGCTGACCAGCCAGCTGTCGCCATAGAAATTGGCAGTCTAGGGATTTTATAACAGTAGAAGTTTAAACACAACAGCTGAGAAAGGCCACTAAATTCCTGTCTCTCTGACTTAATCTGCACCATGTTAGCTGCTGTCCAAGTCCTAAGATATGATGAGTTCTTGTTGATCAAGCAAACATGCATGTGGAGAGATGGTGGAGGTGAGTCTATAACAGTTTGAGTTATACTGTAGGGTTGTGGGGGGTGCAGTATTGTTTGATAAGGATCGCTCCATGTGAAAACGTGTGTGTACACGCACAGGGGCTTGTGTGTACAACGTCTGTGAGTCAGGGTTTCGTTAGCCGGTAATAGCTGGCTTTTGGCCTATAAAATTAAAATAAAAAGCCGATAAATAAAATTGCCAATGGCCAATTGACCAGGAGAATGCCTTTTAGCCTATTAGTTGATGGATATACCAGTCTATGTAAATCCAGTACATTTGACTGGTCATGCTTATTGGTCTGTAGGTTAATTTGCATAATTGAGTGGAATTAAATTGCTGCGTGTCAGCTACAGTATATTCGTTATGCATCTTATTTATCACACGCCTACAGCATACAGATACAGAGCCTTTGAGCGGAAAATCTGTCAGACAGCGCGAGAGCTGCTGCTGCAGCACCTCAAATGGCAACTCTAACCAGTCCTCATCAGCGCCTCACACACCACTTTGCTATGAGCTGGAGGCAGTATGCTATGCATTTTGAAAAAATATACTTAACTATCTGAAACCTGAACATTTTAATAGATATTATGAGGCATATCTTACCTTGCTTCAAAGTAGCCTATTAGATCTCCCCTCTACATTTCTAACAGATATTTTCATCTCTGTCACATGAAACCGATCGCATGTGCGGTGCCCTTTTGACAATAGTGTTAACACCTAATTGCATTATGGAACAAACATTTGCGCGTAGCCTACTGCCTTGTGAGCATTGCTGCGCTAATGTGAAGAAATAATAGTGAATCATCATTAAGCTAAATGTTCTGATCTGTTGCATCAGACTCATTGCTTTTTAATGTTTTTTTTGTTAATGTTGCCTAGGCCTACTGGTTGTATGAATTTGGGATCCATCTTCCCACAACTATCCCAGAGTCTGTTGGGAATAGGCTATTTCTTATCGACAAGCTGACCAATAGATTAGGTCAACTTTTCTACTGTGGGGGATAGTAGATTGACATAGGCTAGTGATTTTGCTGTTCGTTATTCATCTTGTTGGCTGAGGAAAAGTAAAAGTAAATGTGGGAAGTTATTCTAACATCTTCAAAGCGCACATCAGAATTCGGTAAGAAGGACCACACATTAATTAATATATATATATATATATATATATATATATTTTTTTTTTTACCTTTATTGAACCAGGTAGGTCAGTTGAGAACAAGTTCTCATTTACAACTGTGACCTGGCCAAGACAAAGCAAGGCAGTGCGACAAAGAAACAACACAGAGTTACACATGGGAAATAAACAAACGTACAGTCATGGATATATTAATGACCATAATCTAAATGTGATTTCTGTCATTCTTAGCACCGTGGGTGGACGCCCTCAATAAAGTACCTATCTATCTATCTATCTATCTATCTATCTATCTATCTAATCAGGTTATACACCCAATGCTTATGGGTCCGGACAGATTTCTCAAATGTCCGTAAATTAAAATGCCCAGTGCCACATTTTCCAAATGGAAACCCTGGTGTGAGTGTATAATTCCATTATTTAGGTTGGTCACCGCTGGTGGCAGCTGTCCAGAGGGGACAGTCATCCTACCACAGTACAATAGTAGGGTGGGGACACAGACAGCAGGGCCGAGACCTCAAATACAGATACATAAATAAACACTGAGTGCAACCCTGTCATTAGACACTAAGGATGTGTCTGAAATGGCACCCTATTCTCTATATAGTGCACTACTTTTGACCAGGGATCGCATAGGGTTCTGTTCAAAAGTAGTCCACTAGTATATAGGGAGCCACCTCAGACACATACAGTGGGGAGAACAAGTATTTGATACACTGCCGATTTTGCAGGTTTTCCCACTTACAAAGCATGTAGAAGTCTGTAATTTTTATGATAGGTACTCTTCAACTGTGAGTGACGGAATCTAAAACAAAAATACAGAAAATCACATTGTATGATTTTTAAGTAATTAATTTGCATTTTATTGCATAACATAAGTATTTGATACATCAGAAAAGCAGAACTTAATATTTGGTACAGAAACCTTTGTTTGCAATCACAGAGATCATACGTTTCCTGTAGTTCTTGACCAGGTTTGCACACACTGCAGCAAGGATTTTGTCCCACTCCTCCATACAGACCTTCTCCAGATCCTTCAGGTTTCGGGGCTGTCGCTAGGCAATACGGACTTTCAGCTCCCTCCAAAGATTTTCTATTGGGTTCAGGTCTGGAGACTGGCTAGGCCACTCCAGGACCTTGAGATGCTTCTTACGGAGCCACTCCTTAGTTGCCCTGGCTGTGTGTTTCGGGTCGTTGTCATGCTGGAAGACCCAGCCACGACCCATCTTCAATGCTCTTACTGAGGGAAGGAGGTTGTTGGCCAAGATCTCGCGATACATGGCCCCATCCATCCTCCCCTCAATACGGTGCAGTCGTCCTGTCCCCTTTGCAGAAAAGCATCCCCAAAGAATGATGTTTCCACCTCCATGCTTCACGGTTGGGATGGTGTTCTTGGGGTTGTACTCATCCTTCTTCTTTCTCCAAACACGGCGAGTGGAGTTTAGACCAAAAAGCTCTATTTTTGTCTCATCAGACCACATGACCTTCTCCCATTCCTCCTCTGGATCATCCAGATGGTCATTGGCAAACTTCAGACGGGCCTGGACATGCGCTGGCTTGAGCAGGGGGACCTTGCGTGCGCTGCAGGATTTTAATCCATGACGGCGTAGTGTGTTACTAATGGTTTTCTTTGAGACTGTGGTCCCAGCTCTCTTCAGGTCATTGACCAGGTCCTGCTGTGTAGTTCTGGGCTGATCCCTCACCTTCCTCATGATCATTGATGCCCCACGAGGTGAGATCTTGCATGGTGCCCCAGACTGAGGGAGATTGACCGTCATCTTGAACTTCTTCCATTTTCTAATAATTGCGCCAACAGTTGTTGCCTTCTCACCAAGCTGCTTGCCTATTGTCCTGTAGCCCATCCCAGCCTTGTGCCGGTCTACAATTTTATCCCTGATGTCCTTACACAGCTCTCTGGCCTTGGCCATTGTGGAGAGGTTGGAGTCTGTTTGATTGAGTGTGTGGACAGGTGTCTTTTATACAGGTAACGAGTTCAAACAGGTGCAGTTAATACAGGTAATGAGTGGAGAACAGGAGGGCTTCTTAAAGAAAAACTAACAGGTCTGTGAGAGCCGGAATTCATACTGGTTGGTAGGTGATCAAATACTTATGTCATGCAATAAAATACAAATTAATTATTTAAAAATCATACAATGTGATTTTCTGGATTTTTGTTTTAGATTCCGTCTCTCACAGTTGAAGTGTACCTATGATAAAAATTACATACCTCTACATGCTTTGTAAGTAGGAAAACCTGCAAAATCGGCAGTGTATCAAATACTTGTTCTCCCCACTGTACATACTACAACCCTTTCATTAGACACTAAGACCCTGTGCTCATAAACTGCATTTAACTGTTTACAGGTCTGACCAGTACAAATGATGTAGGCCTCGATAGTTCAAAGGCCCCTAAAGAGTGATAATGTAACTCTTTGTCAGATAGGGAAGGCTAGACAGAGCATGGAGGAAGCAACCAAAGAAATCATTAAACAGGGGTGGAGCCTTTTCATCATGTACTACAAGGTGACCCGGAATGAGTGACAAGTCTCAAAGGGGTATTGAGAGAGAGAGAGAGAGAGAGAGAGAGAGAGAGAGAGAGAGAGAGACACAGTGAAAGACAGTCAAAGCCACAGAGTGAAAGACTGAGATACAGAGAAACAGACTATTCAAACGGTCCAGTCATCATGCAGTCATATTACCACATACATAACTACATGACATGTACAAGTAAACGCAATCTATCATCTCACCAGTATGAAACTTCACTACAACCAAATTAAAACTGCCAGTGTGCACTACCAATAGGTGGCACTATAACATGTTAACCATAGGAGAGTCTATAGCGTGCCATATAGGGAGATCTTGGAGGTTCCAGTTTAGTGAATGGTACTGCTGTTGTCTGGCAGTGGCAATTCGAGTGTGCTAAAAACAAACACAACCTAGGATGACATTCGCTTGCTTTGTCCTGCCAGAATGGAGTGGACTGATCCAGTTATAGACACCAGGGTTGTATTCATTAGGAAACTCCGTAGTAAACATTTTGCAGATCATGAAGATAATGTTGCTTAACCCCCCCCCCCCCCCCCCCCACCCCCACCTTCAATTCCTAAAAACTCCAATAACAACAATATATATATATTTTTTTAAATAACAGCTATACCAGGCGGTTGAGAAGTCAAAAGAAGGTCGTACCAGCAATGCCATATTAGAATGCCAATTTTCTTAGCAATTTTACTCATCTAAAAAAAAATATTACAAAGACTACTGTAGGTCTTCTTCAATTGCTTTTAGTAGGTAGAAAAAGGTGATTGAAGCAGACCTACACACATTTTTGTAATATTTTTTAAATGAGCAAAAATGCTATGCAAATTTCCATTCTAATATGGCATTGCTGGTACAACCTTCTTTTGACTTCTCAACCGCCTGGTAGAGCTCTGTTATTTCCAAAATAAACATCATGTTGAAAAAAAACTATTGGAAGCTCTTGGAGTTGTTAGTAATAGGAATCGAAGGTGATTTTCTTTCCTACATTGTTAAATGAGGACTGATTATGGTAATTTTGTATGTCCAAACATGAATATTAAATTACATTGAAATTAATGCGTTTTCAGGTGGTGTATACGGCAATGTCGCTCAAAATGGTTCTTCCACAATATTTCCCACATGTTCAGACTACATTCTGAGGTATGTGACACGTTTTAGGTATATGTCGTAAGTCACTACTTCACAGGAGCGGCATTTGAACATAAACATACATTTTTGTATCACATTTTATTGGGCAGAAATGGCTTATGGAACATGTGAACTTTCATGTGCCTTAATAACAAACTTGTATTCCATCCATAAATACGAATACAAATTGTTAAATTATGAGCCTAGTCGGTTTAGCCACGGAAAGACAGGAACCTACCCGCTAGCCATTATTGGCGGAGATAATGGATGGGCTGGACTTGCCGGGAGATGAGTTTGGATTGGTCTGCCATGTAGCATGCTTCTGTCTTCATAGTGAGCTGTTTAGTACGTGTTGACAGTCCTTTCTACCGCACCGTTTTTGAGAGATATAACATTAGCCATCAATAACTACAAAAGTTTTGCTACTTTTCTTAACAACATTGATGCCCTGAATTTAGCAGGCGCTATCGACAGATCAGTTGGAAAACGTGATGGGCTTAACAAGATGTAGCTACAAACAAAACTGAGTTAAATGGTTATAGTCTGCCGTGAAGCGTTTATACATGTATATGGGTTAGAGTCTACAGTCTCTAATTCTGTCAGAATGTCATTTTTATTGCAAGTTAAACCGTACTGTTAGTTAGCTAGCAAACATTAGCTTGCTGGCTCGCTAGCTAGCGTTACGTGTATGATCTGTGTAGTAATACTATTTGAATCAGAAATTTGCATTGCTAGTTATAGCCTAAACGTTATCTAGTTGAACCTAGTTTGTTAGCTTTAGCTACCTGCAGATTCATACTACAGCAATGACAATGTTTGCATTGGTAGTAGTATGAGTTCGGATTATGCCGGTTCATTGTTTAGGTAGCTATATAGCGTGTGTTTACCACATGGCCTCACATGTGAATCCTTAAAGAGATGGGTGGGGCTAAGGATTAAGTGGGTGTGAACATGCTGAATGGGTGTAGACAATGAAGAGCTCTCCAGTAGGTACCAAAACATTCAAAGGCCATTTTGTCAAAAGTGGGGTTAAAGTTGATCAACTTTCAAAGCAGAATTACTTTCCCATTGTTCCTCAACTGCAGTGTATGATATACCATTTTCTAACTCTAAGTCTCTACTTTTATCCAATGTAAAGAAACACAATTTCACATTTTGCTACATAAGACCGAAGAGGCGGTCGGTCACATATGACAAAGTATAGTTTTTATTACTATTATAGGCGACCTTGAGTCTGAATATTGAATAATTGACCCCATGGGTCATAAAATGTATGTTGTTTAATATAGCGTGCTGTCAACAATTCAATTATATTTTTCACCAAAATAAGTATTTTTGTAAAAAATAAATGCAGCCTATTGTTAGTCCACCATACTTTTTTATTGACATATCAACCACCTTGATGAGCAAATTCTTTAAAAAAAATAAAAAATTACATTAACTATTTATTTTCATATTCCAACTCTTCAAGATCTCTACTAACAGGAATAGTGCAATATTAATCCCTCACCAACTGAATTCCTGCCTTTTATCCCATATCTTTGGTGACTGATTTTGAGTTCTCTTACAGCCCACTGAGTGGGCAAAGTTAGATTGCCAAAACACTTTTTTTGCAACAACCCAAAAGGATACAAATGATGCTAATTGATGCAGGATGGCTGGGGGAGTTGACCAATCAAGTTCATGTCATTTTTTTTCATATCCACTTCTAAATCCATTATCAAAATATGCTCTACCAGCCAGTTGAGCATAGGGTTAAAGGGTTATTGGACAAGTTCAAGTAGTCCCTTACTGTTTCAGTCTTTCTTCCATTTGGTATCTAATGAATACAACCCAGATCTGTGTGTGAGGCTAGGTGGGTGGATATACCACTACTGGAACAATACATTAAAATGTCGGCCATATTTTGTTCTGGCAAGTAGGTTGTGGATGGACACACTGTATCAGTTTGCTGGTGATTACTTTGAGGTGAGTACCACTGTGTCAGCAGTACACATGCACGCACACACACACACACACACACACACACACACACACACACGTCACAGGATGTGCTTGGACCAGGCAGGGGAATTTCCAAACTAATGCACACACACACACACGCCTGAGCTAGACAGAGATTGGCATTGACACAAGGTTCATGTAGGAGGCAAACTAGGGATTCAGCCTTTTTAAACATCTCACCAATACGGCTGTTCTGCAGAGAACACACCTCAACAGATAACCCCTTGATAAATCCCTGTTTATGACCTAGCCTTATACAGTAATACCATAGCACTCAAATCTGTGTCTCAGAGTGTGGTGAGTTACAGCAAGTTGTGATATCTAGTCTCAACATGCAGAGGCATTGTGACACACATATCCAGGACAAGGTCTACTTGGTACGACTATTGTATTCATCCAGGATGAACAGAGTGAAAGAATCCCAATAATATAGTGTGTGTGTGTGTGTGTGTGTGTGTGTGTGTGTGTGTGTGTGTGTGTGTGTGTTTATTCATACGTTTGTGTGTTTTCAAATGCTTTTGGAGGGAAATTACAGCTTGGGTTTTTACATGCCGATTATGGAAGGGAGAAATATGTGCACATTCTCGGAAAGAATGTGCAACCTTCGCTGACACAGGGATCAGCTGGAAAAAGTTTGCAATTTTTTTTCTCTGGTCATTTTAATCACGACAGAACATACCAGCCACTATAGCAATATGACCAACTATGGAAGAGACCAAGTACCAGCTATAAGTGGAGGCTAACGATTGGCTAGCGGTTAGCAGTTAGCTGCTAATGCCATCATGCTAACATTTGTTTGTCCCTAAACCCAGGGAATTCTAATAAGCACTCGTCAGGAATATAGTGACGACACCAACCACAGCTTGGAATATTATTCTTCACGAAAGGGGAAACATTGTAATAGGGTTTAGGTTTCTGTCATGATAACACTAGGAAAACTTCTCAAGACACCATGAAAGAAGCCATATGGCATTCGAGACAAATGTTGGGGGGAAACCTTTTTTCTTTATTGCCATTATGCCAAGTAGTCCTATGGAGCTTATGTACAGTACACATAGTAAATAGCAACCAACCAATGACTATGAACGTGCTACTTTTTACCCATAAATATATTCTTGAATATGGAAATGAAAATGAAAATATGCGAATATGCATTTGAAAACAATTCCTAACTTGAGATGCACGCTAATTACTTTTCACACAAACACAACAAGCATTACTTAGCATTCAACTGTCTCCCTGTGCATTAGAGTCCTTGAATAAATTAAATCCAAGCCTGATAGTTTTTGTGATTCACGGGGAGATACTCTTTGATGATGGTTGAAAGGCTTTGTGGTGTGATGAGAGCGAGCTCTTTGTGAGACTGCATGTTGTCCACGCACACACGCAAACACACAAACAGTTTGAAAGGCCTACTAAGTGAGTGAGGGAACAAAGCTCTCAGAACTCTGTATACATACAGTATGTATGAATCAAACCCTATGAGAATGGACCTCAAATAGCAGGCAAGACACACACACACACACACACACACACACACACACACACACACACACACACACACACACACACCTTCCTTCCTTCCTTCCTTCGAGGGCTTATGAACCAACAGGGACACTATGGGGGAGGTCTTTCAGAGTAGTGCTGTTCCAAGATCAGTTTAGCCTTTTCTATCATATTTAATAAGAGGGGAGACCTCATCCCAGATCAGCACTACAAGGTGTGTAAAAGTGTACGTGAAAGAGAAGGCTATATAAAAATATCAATCATCATACTGAAAACAGGAGAGTGAGTGAGAGAAACCTGGGTGAGAGTATGAGTACGTGAGTGGGTGAGTGCCAGTGAGAGAGAGAGGAAGAGAGAGAGCAATAGAGAGAACCAGACAGACAGGGAGAGTGCCAGAGCACCAGGCCAGCTGCGGAGGGTGGGATGGGGACTGGGAAGTGGAGTGAATGAGGGACGGCCCTGGGAAAAAACACAAATATTTTCCCTTCCCTCTCCAGCAGCAGCACGAGGCAGGCAACAGCTCTGCCTCTGACACAGCAGGAAAAACAAGCAGTTATTTATAACGTCTGGGAAAGGGGACAACAACAAGCCAGAGGACAGATGGACAGAGGGATGTACAGTGGAAGACTGGAATGGCCAGAGGAGTGACTCCCCTGAGAAGGGGGAAGAAAAGAGTGACAATTCAGAAATAAAGATAATTTAATTTCTAATTTGTGTCATTATATATCTCAGTTAACTAAATACTATAGTGCCTGATTCACACAGTATGGCCAAACCGAGCCAAGTCAAGCCGAGCTGTACTGGGCTGGCCTGGTTACACATCCCCTATAGTTACTGGAAGTGTGATGGAGAGGACAATGTGAAAAGAAACTAGCTGAGCCAGCACAGCGTGGTTAAGGTCTATAATTTTGTTGAAATGTAATAGGTTTTGAAGAGCTTCTGAAGAGATTTACTAGTTCCTCTTAGTCTCCACAGTTGATCTATAACAATCAAGTCACTGACCGTTTAACAGGGGAGGTTAGGTATTTCTAGACTTTAGCATTACAGTAAGAGACCACTAGGGGGCGTATACACCCACATACACCAATATGCATTATCCAGCCCTCAAGGCAAACATTACACACCGTTACGCCACACCAAAGAACATAAAGTCCAAGGTGATGAATAACAGGCACTCAAACACACTTTTGCTTTCACACACACTAAGTTACACTGTGGCTCAACACACCAATCCTAGTCCCAGACGCTCTCACCCTCTCAGAAGACCAGGAATAACAGTGACGGAGCAAAATAAATCACAGGCCAGAGATATTACAGTACACCATTATATGCACCACTAACGAAAGAGGTGCTGGGTTAATCATTTACTCAAACGCCAAAGTGGTGTTCATATTTCGCACATTAGCATCAAAAGCTAAGGGTGGGCGGTATACTGGGGTATTTTAAAATACCCTCTGTATGATTTTCCAACACCGTTTTCTAATAAACTTGAATATTTGTACATTTTAAATAAATACCTGCAGTCAACTTGTGCACTAGGTAATAGATCATATATTATTTTTCATTATAAAAGCTTGCCAGTACTAGTTTCCACTCTTGGTAACAGCAGCAGAATCCCCTCCTGGATTAAGATCCCTGCTGTCTAATATTTGTTTTGTGTGTGCTGCAAACTGCATTTGGAGATACTTGCAGCACTTTATGAGCTGGGTTGTCTGTCTTAGTAGCAAATGCATTTACCTACCATCCTTAATGGGGTACTTTGTTTGCATTCCTTAGTACTTTGTTAGCATTCTGGTAAATTACATTTTGGAGCATTTTTTTTTTTGAAAAAAATACAGTACCAGTCAAAAGTTTGGACACACCTACTCATTCAAGGGTTTTTCTTTATTTTCACTATTTTCTACATTGTAGAATAGAGAAGACATCAAAACTATGAAATAACACATGGAATCATGTAGTAACCCAAAAAGGGTTAAACAAATCAAAATATATTTTAGATTTTAGATTCTTCAAAGTGGCCAAACTTTCCCTTGATTACAGCTTTGCACACTCTTGGCATTCTCTCAACCAGCTTCATTAGGAATGCTTTTCCAACAGTCTTGAAGAAGTTCCCACATATGCTGAGCAATTGTTGGCTGCTTTTCCTTCACTCTGCGGTCCAAGTCATCCCAAACCATCTCAATTGGGTTGAAGTCAGGTGATTGTGGAGGCTAGGTCATCTGATGCAGCACTCCATCACTCTCCTTCTTGGTAAAATAGCCCTTACACAGCCTGGAGGTGTGTTTGGGGTCATTGTCCTGTTGAAAAATGATGATAGACCTACTAAGCGCAAACCAGATGGGATGGCGTATCGCTTCAGAATGCTGTGCTAGCCATGCTGGTTAAGTGTGCCTTGAATTCTAAATAAATCACAGACAGCGTCCAGTGGCGACCCGTCATTCAGGGTAGGTGGGGCAGCGCTTGCCTGTTTTGCATGTTATTTTGGCATTAATATGTGTCATATAACAGTTTGCAAACAAACAATGTAAAAAAAATACATCATTGAGTTAATGAAGCCACTTACAACATAGTCTATTTTCTGTTTTCTTGAGTAAAACAGCTCCAAAATGCAGGTGTTTCAGCCTAGCAGTGCTTTCTGTGGTGGTGGGACAAGCCAGCAGAAAATATGGAGCGTTGCACCGTGATTGGCTCAGTGTTTTGTCACTCATGGGGACACTACGTCACTGCCAAGTCTAAGGGTAGAGCTAGAAAATTCAAGCCCCTTGGGTGCTGCCATAGAGTTACATTAGAAGAAGTGTCCATCCAAGAAGGCTCAAGGTCATCGGCCACAGATAAAATAATGTAAAATCACGTTACATCTACAGTAGCTTTGATTGGACTGATCATGTCAACATCATACTTCCAAAATCCTTATCATATGAAGAGAAATAATGAAGAGAAATTATAGATAAAACGTATCGGTACTCACCGGCCGTTGGACATAAACATTACACAACAAGTTGGAAATTGCAAATTCAACAATGAGTGGTTTGGAAGGGATCAGTGACAGTTGCTAACTGCAAGCACTGCAAAGCAATCACTAGCCTGCTATTCAGTGAAATGGCTCTGTGGTCCCAAATCTGGGATTAAGGGGCTCTTTTCCAAGTTTAAAATGATAAACATTCAACATTGGCAATGTTGTCAGTGAAGCATGATTTTTGCCGCGCTCAAAACAACAGGTAACTCGGAACTGCGAAAACGTGACTTCAGTGAGTTCAAGACAACTGGGAACTACGGTTAACTGTTCAGGGAGAACGTGTACAGGGAGAACGGCCCATGTACAGGGAGAACGGCCCATGTTCTGAATTCTGTCGCTGTACATTTCAAAGGTGCTGAACAAATAGTTATATTGACTACGTCCGTCCTAGCTCGCTCATTAATGTCTTAATCAACATAGCGGATTGCCTTTTATACGCTTGTTGTCACCTTATGCCATAGTTTGTACAGCAATTGTCGGTAGAAACCACATTTGTTTAAGCAAGTCAGCCATATCAGCGATGTTTTTTTAAAGGCAGAAATGAGGCTGAATTAACTGTTTCGCTGCCAGGCTCCGCTGATAGCCAGGTATAGCAATGCTAAGATGTTTGGCCTGCTGTTGGGACAACTTTATATAGGCCCTAACAGTTTGTGGGCACCGTTTGTCACCGTTATAGTGCAATTAATGTATTGTGTTATGTAGTGGCTTTGCTGGCATGCATCAGACTATTTGTTATTTTTTTGCCCCACCAAGATTTACATGCTAAAATCGCCACTGACAGTGTCACAAGCAAAGCACCCCCACAGCATCACACCTCCTCTTCCATGCTTCACGGTAGGAATTACACATGCGGAGATCATCCGTTCACCTAATCTGCGTCTCACAAAGACACAGCGGTTGGAACCAAAAATCTCCAATTTAGACTCATCAGACCAAAAGGGCAGATTTCCACTGGTCTAATGCTCATGTTTCTTGGCCCAAACAAGTCTCTTCTTATTGGTGTCCTTTAGTAGTGGTTTATTTGCAGCAATTCGACCATGAAGGCCTGATTCAAGCAGTCTCATCTGAACAGTTGATGTTGAGATGTGTCTGTTACTTGAACTCTGTAAGCATTTATTTGGGCTGCAATCTGAGGTGCAATTAACTCTAATGAACTTGTCCTCTGCAGCAGAGGTAACTCTGGCTCTTCCTTTCCTGTGGCGGTCCTCATGAGAACCAGTTTCATCATAGCGCTTGATGTTTTTTGCGACTGCACTTGAAGAAACTTTCAAAGTTCTTGATAATTTCTGTATTGACTGACCGTCATGTCTTAAAGTAATGGACTGTCATTTCTCTTTGCTTATATGAGCTGTTCTTGCCATTATATATACACTTGGTCTTTTAACAAATAGGGTTAACTTCTGTATACCACCCCTATCTTGACACAACTGATTGGCTCAAACGCATTAAGGAGGAAATAAATTCCACAAATTAACTTAACAAAGCACACCTGTTAATTGAAATGCATTCCAGGTGACTCCCTCATGAAGCCGGTTGAGAGAATGCCAAGAGTGTGCAAAGCTGTCATCAAGGCAAAGGGTGGCTACTTTGAAGAATCTAAAATATATTTGAATTTTGTTTAACACTTTTTGGGTTACTACATGATTCCATGTGTTATTTCATAGTTGTGATGTCTTCACTATTATTCAACAATGTAGGAAATGGTAAAAATAAAGAAAATCCTGGAATGAGTAGGTGTGTCAAAACTTTTGAATGGTACTGTATATTTGCCCGCAATAAGTTAAAAGGCACGGTATGGTCATCTGGATACCACCCAACCCTAACGAAAGGCTACCATTAGTAAACATGAGCGATTGTAGCAATTATTTAGTCTATTAATTCTCTTTTTTCACACCGTTTCACGCCGGTACTGCCAAATGTGACCTTGGCGCATTCCAGTTCAAAAACGTGCCTAGGGGAATTTGTTTACTAAGGGTCCTTTAACCCATTTTCATGTGACTCAAAAGTACTTTGACACACTTTGCTTGGAACAAAGCAGACCGTTAAGGAGCTGTGCTAAAGGATTACATGCACACACAGACACAGAACCAGTTCTGAAACACTGAACAACTGGTCCATAAATTTTAACCCGACCGTGGACCAACCCACCCCTCTTTGGAAAAACCAATGTACTAATCCTTTTTTTCAGGGTAGTGTAGTACAGAACTCTTTTCATAATCAAATCAAAGTTTATTGGTAACGTACACAGTTTTGCAGATGTTATCGCAAGTGCAGTGAAATGCTTCTGTTTCTAGCTCCAACAGTGCAGCAATATCTAGCAATAGAATAACAATACACACATAATCCAAAGAACAAGAAATGTAGAATATAAATATACAGTGCCTTCAGTGCCTTCAGTACTCAATCCCCTTGACTTATTCCACATTTTGTTGTGTTACAGCCTGAATTCTAAATTTTTCCCCTCACCCCACACACACACACACACACACACACACACACACACACACAAAGTGAAAATGTTTTTGTATTTTTGCTATAAAAGAAAAAAAAAATGGAAATACAGAAATATCTAAATTTAAACACCCACACCAACCAACCCACACTGTGTACAATAATAGTGTTTAACAGGATGTTTGAATGACTACCTCATCTCTGTACGCCACACATACAATTATCTGGTCCCTCAGTTGAGCAGTGAATTTCAAATACAGCTTCAACCACAAAGACCAGGACGGTTTTCCAATGCCTCGCAAAGAAGGGTACCTATTGGTAAATGGGTAAAAAAATATATATAAAAAAAATGTATGGTGTATCAATACACCCAGTCACTACAAAGATACAGGCGTCCTTCCTAACTCAGTTGCAGGAGAGGAAGAGCACCTCTCGTATTTCACCATGAGGCCAATGGTCACTTTAAAACAGAGTTTAATGGCTGTGATTAAAACTGAGGATGGATCAAGAACTTTGAAGTTACTCGACAATACAAACCTAATTGACAGAGTGAAAAGGAAGCCTGTACAGAATACAAATTGTAATACTGCAAAAAATGTGGTAAAGCAATTCACTTTTTGTCCTGAATACAAAAAAGTGTTATGTTTAGGGCAAATCCAATACAAAAGCTGAAGAAGATATGCACATCCAGGTACTTTTTGCAGGTGCTGGAGTTGAAGGTGAATTCATGGCCAATAGAAAGGACAACACTGCACAGTGCTGCTCATGCTCCCAGGTGATTATATTATAACGTTTCAAACCTTAGGTCTTCATCAGGCATGGATGCCTGATGAAGACCTAAGGGTCGAAACGTTGTTATGATTTCCAAATCCAATACTTAGTACCACTCTCCATAAATTTTAAGCATAGCGGTGGCTGAATCATGTTATGGGTGTGCTTGGGACTTGGGAGTTTTTCCATGATAAAAATGAAAACGGAATGAAGCTAAGCACAGGCAAAATCCTACAGGAAAACCTGGTTCAGTCTGCTTTCCACCAGTCACTGGGAGATTAATTCACCTTTCAGCGGGACAATAACTTAAGACACAAGGCCAAATCTACACAGGAGTAGCTTACCAGTGAATGTTCCTGAGTAACCAAGTTACAGTTTTATCTTAATCTGCTTAA
Source organism: Thymallus thymallus (assembly GCA_023634145.1). NCBI lineage: Eukaryota > Metazoa > Chordata > Actinopteri > Salmoniformes > Salmonidae > Thymallus > Thymallus thymallus. Next base: position 23,856,449 of record CM042409.1, on the reverse strand, counting down.
CAATCTATGGCAAGACATGAAAATGTCTTGACCAACAAAATGTGATTAGATAGGCTGAACTTATTTAGGCTTGCCATAACAAACACGTTGAATACTTATTGCTTTTCATTTTTTATTTATTTGTAAAAACATAATTCCACTTTGACATTATGGGGTAGTGTGTAGGCAAGTGACACAAAATCTAAATTTAATCTATTTTAAGGGTGCAAATACTTTCTGAAGGCACTGTACAGTCGTGGTCAAAAGTCTGACAAGTATTGGTCTCCACAAAGTTTGCTGCCTCAGTGTTGATGATGGCAATTTGCATATACTCCAGAATGTCATGAAGAGTAATCAGATGAATTGCAATTAATTGCAAAGTCCCTCTTAATCCATTAAAATGAACTTAATTTCCAAAAAACATTTCCACTGCATTTCAGCCCTGCCACAAAAGGAACAGCTGCCATCATGTCAGTGATTGTCTCGTTAACACAGGTGAGAGTGTTGACGAGGACAAGACTGGAGATCACTCTGTCATGCTGATTGAGTCAGAATAACAGACTGAAGCTTTAAAAGGAGGGTGATGCTTGAAATCATTGTTCTTCCTCTGTCAACCATGGTTACCTGCAAGGAAACACGTGCCGTCATCATTGCTTTGCACAAAAAGGGCTTCACAGACAAGGATATTGCTGCTAGTAAGATTGCACCTAAATCAACCATTTATTTGATCATCAAGAACTTCAAGGAGAGAGGTTCAATTGTTGTGAAGAAGGCGTCAGGGTGCGCAAGAAAGTCCAGCAAGCGCCAGGACCGTCTCCTAAAGTTGATTCAGTTGCGGGATCGGGGCACCACCAGTGCAGAGCTTGCTCAGGAATGGCAGCAGGCAGGTGTGACTGCATCTGCACGCACAGTGAGGCGAAGACTTTGAGGATGGCCTGGTGTCAAGAAGGACAGCAAAGAAGCCACTTCTCTCCAGGAAAAACATCAGGGACAGACTGATATTCTGCAAAAGGTACAGGGATTGGACTGCTGAGGACTGGGGTGGAGTCATTTTCTCTGATGAATCCCCTTTCCGATTGTTTGGGCCATACGGAAAACACCTTGTCTGGAGAAGACAAGGTGAGCGCTACCATCAGTCCTGTGTCATGCCAACAGTAAAGCATCCTCAGACCATTCATGTGTGGGGTTGCTTCTCAGCCAAGGGAGTGGGCTCACTCATAATTTTGCCTAAGAACACAGCCATGAATAAAGAATGGTACCAACACATCCTCCGAGAGCAACTTCTCCCAACCATCCAAGAACAGTTTGGTGAGGACCAATGCCTTTTCCAGCATGATGGAGCACCTTGCCATAAGGCAAAAGTGATAACTAAGTGGCTCGGGGACCAAAACATCGACATTTTGGGTCCATGGCCAGGAAACTCCCCAGACCTTAATCCCATTGAGAACTTGTGGTCGATCCTCAAGAGGCGGGTGGACAAACAAAAACCCACAACTTCTGACAAACTCCAAGCATTGATTATGCAAGAATGGCCTGCCATCAGTCAGGATGAAGCCCAGAAGTTAATTGACAGCATGCCAGGGCGGATTGCAGAGGTCTTGAGTATTTGATCACCTACCAACCAGTAAGAATTCCGGCTCTCACAGACCTGTTAGTTTTTCTTTAAGAAGCCCTCCTGTTCTCCACTCATTACCTGTATTAACTGAACCTGTTTGAACTCGTTACCTGTATGAAAGACACCTGTCCACACACTCAATCAAAAAGACTCCAACCTCTCCACAATGGCCAAGACCAGGGATAAAATTGTAGACCTGCACAAGGCTGGGATGGGCTACAGGACAGGCAAGCAGTTTGGTGAGAAGGCAACAACTGTTGGTGCAATTATTAGAAAATGGAAGAAGTTCAAGATGACGGTCAATCTCCCTCGGTCTGGGGCACCATGCAAGATCTCACCTCGTGGGGCATCAATGATCATGAGGAAGGTGAGGGATCAGCCCAGAACTACACGGCAGGACCTGGTCAATGACCTGAAGAGAGCTGGGACCACAGTCTCAAAGAATTAGTAACACACTACGCCGTCATGGATTAAATTCCTTCAGCGCACGCAAGGTCCCCCTGCCAAGCCAGCGCATGTCCAGGCCCATCTGAAGTTTGCCAATGACCATCTGGATGATCCAGAGGAGGAATGGGAGAAGGTCATTTGGTCTGATGAGACAAAAATAGAGCTTTTTGGTCTAAACTCCACTCACCGTGTTTGGAGGAAGAAGAAGGATGAGTACAACCCCAAGAACACCATCCCAACCGTGAAGCATGGAGGTGGAAACATCATTCTTTAGGGATGCTTTTCTGCAAAGGGGACAGGACGACTGCACTGTATTGAGGGGAGGATGGATGGGGCCATGTATCGCAAGATCTTGGCAAACAACCTCCTTCCCTCAGTAAGAGCATTGAAGATGGGTCGTGGCTGGGTCTTCCAGCATGGCAACGACCCGAAACACACAGCCAGGGCAACTAAGGAGTGGCTCCGTAAGAAGCATCTCAAGGTCCTGGAGTGGCCTAGCCAGTCTCCAGACCTGAATCCAATAGAAAATCTTTGGAGGGAGCTGAAAGTCCGTATTGCCCAGCGACAGCCCCGAAACCTGAAGGATCTGGAGAAGGTCTGTATGGAGGAGTGGGCCAAAATCCCTGCTGCAGTGTGTGCAAACCTGGTCAAGAACTACAGGAAACGTATGATCTCTGTAATTGCAAACAAAGGTTTCTGTACCAAATATTAAGTTCTGCTTTTCTGATGTATCAAATACTTATGTCATGCAATAAAATGGAAATTAATTACATTAAAATCATACAATGTGATTTTCTGGATTTTTGTTTTAGATTCAGTCACTCACAGTTGAAGAGTACCTATGATAAAAATTACAGACTTCTACATGCTTTGTAAGTGGGAAAACCTGCAAAATCGGCAGTGTATTAAATACTTGTTCTCCCCACTGTATATATACACACAGCGGGTGAAATAAGTATTGAAGTATTGAACACTGTAATTTTTATCATAGGTACTCTTCAACTGTGAGAGACGGAATCTAAAACAAAAATCCAGAAAATTACATTGTACATTGCCACTCCAGGACCTTGAGATGCTTCTTACGGAGCCACTCCTTAGTTGCCCTGGCTGTGTGTTTCGGGTTGTTGTCATGCTGGAAGACCCAGCCACGACCCATCTTTAATGCTCTTACTGAGGGAAGGAGGTTGTTGGCCAAGATCTCGCGATACATGGCCCCATCCATCCTCCCCTCAATACGGTGCAGTCGTCCTGTCCCCTGTGCAGAAAAGCATCCCCAAAGAATGATGTTTCCACCTCAATGCTTCATGGTTGGGATGGTGTTCTTGGGGTTGTACTCATCCTTCTTCTTCCTACAAACACGGCGAGTGGAGTTTAGACCAAAAAGCTCTATTTTTGTCTCATCAGACCACATGACCTTCTCCCATTCCTCCTCTGGATCATCCAGATGGTCATTGGCAAACTTCAGATGGGCCTGGACATGCGCTGGCTTGAGCAGGGGGACCTTGCGTGCGCTGCAGGATTTTAATCCATGACGGCGTAGTGTGTTACTAATGGTTTTCTTTGAGACTGTGGTCCCAGCTCTCTTCAGGTCATTGACCAGGTCCTGCCGTGTAGTTCTGGGCTGATCCTTCACCTTCCTCATGATCATTGATGCCCCACGAGGTGAGATCTTGCATGGTGCCCCAGACTGAGGGAGATTGACCGTCATCTTGAACTTCTTCCATTTTCGAATAATTGCGCCAACAGTTGTTGCCTTCTCACCAAGCTGCTTGCCTATTGTCCTGTATCCCATCCCAGCCTTGTGCAGGTCTACAATTTTATCCCTGATGTCCTTACACAGCTCTCTGGTCTTGGCCATTGTGGAGAGGTTGGAGTCTGTTTGATTGAGTGTGTGGACAGGTGTCTTTTATACAGGTAACGAGTTCAAACAGGTGCAGTTAATACAGGTAATGAGTGGAGAACAGGAGGGCTTCTTAAAGAAAAACTAACAGGTCTGTGAGAGCCGGAATTCTTACTGGTTGGTAGGTGATCAAATACTTATGTCATGCAATAAAATGCAAATGAATTATTTAAAAACCATACAATGTGATTTTCTGGATTTTTGTTTTAGATTCCGTCTCTCACAGTTGAAGTGTACCTATGATAAAAATTACAGACTTCCACATGCTTTGTAAGTAGGAAAACCTGCAAAATCGGCAGTGTATCAAATACTTGTTCTCCCCACTGTGTGTGTATATATATATATATATATGTGTGTGAATCATGTGTATAGACAGTATGGCCAGTATAGGAATATATAGGATGAGCCATGACTAGAATACAGTATATACATATAAAGTCGATAAAACAGTGTGTAACATTAGTGTAAGACTAAATTCCTGCACCCACTATAACTGTGTAAACTGTGTACGCGACCAATAAACTTTGATTAGATTTTTAGAGAGCGAGAGAGAGAGCGAGAGCGAGAGCGAGAGCGAGAGAGAGAGAGAGAGGGAGAGGGAGAGAGAGAGAGAGTAAGTGTGACCGCTGTCTAGGCCCCCGCACTAAATGATGTATGTGTAAAACACACCCTTAACAAAAAGCCCCTTTGTGTGCTGTGCCAAAATGTTGCTTTTCCATAACATAAACATAAATCACAGGGTGTGGGGTGTTTACTCTGCCCAGCGACCAGCATGGCATAAAACTTCCAGGGGTGAAAATAATGCTGTAAAATAGTAGGGGGCCAGTGCCACTGTAGCAGCAGAAACAGTAGTTACTACCTACCATAGGCTGTTGAGAGATGAGGACTGGGTCGTATTCATTAGGGCACACTGCGTTTCTTTTTGGACAAGTTGAGGTAGTCCCTCCCTGCTTCAGTCTGTTTTGTGCCTAATAAATACAACCCAGGGAAAAGACAAGAGATGCATCTAGTCTACAATGGCTTCCTATCCTCGACTTCTTCACCTCTCATTGACTGAGATGTTTTGAAAAAGGCAACCGACCGTAACGTATAAATAATCACAAAGTGCAGAGGTAATATTGTGTGTGTGGGAGTCATTTTTTCTCTCCAATGAAATTCAAGTAGATAATAACACAGGACTGTACAGTGATATACAATAAAGGACGCCTACCGGGATATAGTGTTCACCTGTCCAGCTCGTTCACATCAGTGCAGATGAAGGATAGGAGACGAAGAGATGAAGCCACTTTAGACTATTGAGATGCAGCCCTGTGGGGAAAAATAAAAGTGCTTACTGTAGGTCACTTAAGGTTATCTTTATTAAGTCAGGCCGCTGAAACAAGATGGCCGATAAAGAGAGCAAAGAATCTGGTCACTTGCAAAATACTAAACCTCAATAAGTTCAGTATGAGATAGTCAGAGTGATATCGAAATAGACAGAAATAACACTAGGAACACAATTTGAACAAACCTAACGCAATGGTGAATCTTAGCGCTATAGGTTCGGAGGTGTGTCCCGAAATATTTTAGCTATTTTCACAATTGGAATTATAGGCACAGTAGCTAGCGGTGGCGCAAAATGGATGGGTTTTGATGAATAAAGGTTTTAGGTGTCGAGGCTTTTTCCCGCAATGGCCAATCAGAACGTGTTCCATGGCTTAATACACTAAGTGCACAAAACATTAGGAACACCTTCCTAATATTGAGAACAGCCTCAATTCATCGAGGCATGGACTCTACAAGGTGTTGAAAGCGTTCCACAGGGATGCTGGGCATGTTGACTCCAATGCTTCCCACAGTTGTGTAAAGTTGGCTGGATGTCCTTTGGGTGGTGGACCATTTTTGATACAGTTGAACATGAAAAACCCTGGAGTGTTGCAGTTCTTGACACACTGGTGTGCTGGCACCTCCTACCATACCCTGTTCAAAGGCACATCAATCTTATGTCTTGCCCATTCACCCTCTGAATAGCATACATACACAATCCATGTCTCAATTGTCTCAAGGATTAAAAATCCTTCTTTAACCTGTCTCCTCCTCCATCTACACTGATGGAAGTGGATTTAACAAGTGACAATAAGGGATCAAAACTTTCACCTGGATTCACCTGGTCAGTCTGTCATGAAAAGAACAGGTGTTCCACATTCTTTATACACTCAGTGTATGTGGTTGCTTTAAGTTGGGGCGCCAACATCAAGGCTGGTGATGCTTCTCGGGTAAATAAGCTGATCAGGAAGGCTAGCTCTGTTCTTGGGATTAACCTTGACACTCTAGAGGAGGTGGTGGAGAGACGGATCCTGGCCAAACTGCTGGCCATCATGGACAACGTCACCCACCCTCTGCATGCCATGGTTATGACGCAGAGGAGCACCTTGAGTCACAGACTGATCCCACCACGGTGTGCCAGAGAGCGCTACAGGAGGTCCTTCCTGCCACCGGCTAGTAGACTATTTAATGCCTCACCGGGGTGCCGTGCCGTCGGCAACATAGACCTGGAACTGTTGGGGTGTTAGGACATAGTTTAACAATTATGCATCCATCTGTGAGTAACTCTGGTCTGTAATCACTCATTCACTCAGGACTTATTTATTCATTCAGGTCTGTATATACATATTCATGTACAGTTGTTATATCATATTACGTGCAATATTGTAAGTAATTCTTGGACTGAATTTACGTAGTCATTCACTCAGGAATGCATATTAGCATCCTGTCAGTTGTATCTTTTTTCATTGCTTTTAGTATAACGAAAGTGCAATACGTGCATTTATCTGTAATTAAACCCTGCACTAAGGACTGTATTTTAAGGAATTACTATTATTACCCTAAATTATATCATACACACATTTTGCTATTTAAGTATTTCTTCCTGTCATTTACCTGTACAGTTAATGTAACCATGAAAATATTAACTTACCTGTTAATTTAACCAGACTGTATATTAAGTATTATATACCATTTTTACTTTCACTTATATCATACGCACATTCAGCTATTTAAGTATCTCTGCCATCGACCTGTACAGTATATATACAGTGGGGAGAACAAGTATTTGATACACTGCCGATTTTGCAGGTTTTCCCACTTACAAAGCATGTAGAAGTCTGTAATTTTTATCATAGGTACTCTTCAACTGTGAGTGACGGAATCTAAAACAAAAATCCAGAAAATCACATTGTATGATTTTTAAGTAATTAATTTCCATTTTATTGCATGACATAAGTATTTGATACATCAGAAAAGCAGACCTTAATATTTGGTACAGAAACCTTTGTTTGCAATTACAGAGATCATACGTTTCCTGTAGTTCTTGACCAGGTTTGCACACACTGCAGCAGGGATTTTGGCCCATTCCTCCATACAGACCTTCTCCAGATCCTTCAGGTTTCGGGGCTGTCGCTGGGCAATACAGACTTTCAGCTCCCTCCAAAGATTTTCTATTGGGTTCAGGTCTGGAGACTGGCTAGGCCACTCCAGGACCTTGAGATGCTTCTTACGGAGCCACTCCTTAGTTGCCCTGGCTGTGTGTGTTTCGGGTCGTTGTCATGCTGGAAGACCCAGCCACGACCCATCTTCAATGCTCTTACTGAGGGAAGGAGGTTGTTGGCCAAGATCTCGCGATACATGGCCCCATCCATCCTCCCCTCAATACAGTGCAGTCGTCCTGTCCCCTTTGCAGAAAAGCATCCCCAAAGAATGATGTTTCCACCTCAATGCTTCACGGTTGAGATGGTGTTCTTGGGGTTGTACTCATCCTTCTTCTTCCTCCAAACACGGCAAGTGGAGTTTAGACCAAAAAGCTCTATTTTTGTCTCATCAGACCACATGACCTTCTCCCATTCCTCCTCTGGATCATCCAGATGGTCATTGGCAAACTTCAAACGGGCCTGGACATGCGCTGGCTTGAGCAGGGGGACCTTGCGTGCGCTGCAGGATTTTAATCCATGACGGCGTAGTGTGTTACTAATGGTTTTCTTTGAGACTGTGGTCCCAGCTCTCTTCAGGTCATTGACCAGGTCCTGCCGTGTAGTTCTGGGATGATCCCTCACCTTCCTCATGATCATTGATGGCCCACGAGGTGAGATCTTGCATGGTGCCCCAGACCGAGGGAGATTGACCATCATCTTGAACTTCTTCCATTTTCTAATAATTGCGCCAACAGTTGTTGCCTTCTCACCAAGATGCTTGCCTATTGTCCTGTAGCCCATCCCAGCCTTGTGCAGGTCTACAATTTTATCCTTCATGTCCTTACACAGCTCTCTGGTCTTGGCCATTGTGGAGAGGTTGGAGTCTGTTTATTGAGTGTGTGGACAGGTGTCTTTTATACAGGTAACGAGTTCAAACAGGTACAGTTAATACAGGTAATGAGTGGAGAACAGGAGGGCTTCTTAAAGAAAAACTAACAGGTCTGTGAGAGCCGGAATTCTTACTGGTTGGTAGGTGATCAAATACTTATGTCATGCAATAAAATGCAAATTAATTATTAAAAAATCATACTATGTGATTTTCTGGATTTTTGTTTTAGATTCCGTCTCTCACAGTTGAAGTGTACCTATGATAAAAATTACAGACCTCTACATGCTTTGTAAGTAGGAAAACCTGCAAAATCGGCAGTGTATCAAATACTTGTTCTCCCCACTGTATTTATATATATATATAAATGCAAATACTCATTTATCTATATCAACTTGCAATATTTTTATCATTTTCTTTTCACCTAACACTCTGTAACAATGTATAGTGTACATATTCAGCCATTCACCCATACTATGCAATGTCTTTTTATAGCTTTTTGCACTCCAGACGTCTTGTATTTCTATACTTTTTCATACTGCCGCTCTATGTACCATGTATTGTGTATTTTCGTTCTGGCATTTTACACCTTCCCTGTGTTTTCTCGTTGCTGCTTGGCGAATAAATTTATCCTCGGGTTCAATAAAGTATCTATCAATCAATCAATCTATTTACGGTATTTATGTATTGCAATTTGAATGTCAGTCCATTATAGCCTAGTTTGTTGAATAGCCTACAGAAACTAAATAAAACAATTTATGTAGGCCTCACCCATCATTATATGTTGAACAAAATTGCATAGCTTCAATATGGAAATGTATTGCTAAACATAGCACTCGCACTGATATAGGGGCTAGACCTACTGTAAAATTGCATAATGTCTGTCATGTCGGAGCCACAGACATGCCAAACGTTGTCAATAAGCATGATTAAATTCCCTAAAGATGAGTCTTAAAAAGAGAGCGAATAATTCTAATCAATTCCAGACGAAAATAGATCAAAGTCAAACAAATCGAATTTACATGAAAAGAGTTTGACATTTAAAAAATAAATGTGCTAGTTGTGTAGCAGTTATGACTGGACAAGGGCAACCACCAAAACAATGTCCACGAAGAAACCCTCAAATCTCTCCAGTATTAACTAATGCATCTATTCACTGCTGTAGGTTCCAGAACATGTGCCTTCTTTGCAGACTGGTGAAGTCGGTCTGTGTGTGTTTCTCTCCAGCGTACACACAGGGCACATGGGGATAAATGTTGACCTTAACACATTCCCATTATTCCCCCAAAGGACTCTTCGCCTGGGTCTGCGAAATGCCACGGATTCCTGGAGCTTTGGATCACTAGCCTGGGGCTCTCTGGAGCTCTCGCCCTGGCTGGCTGGTGCACCGGTCTCTCTAAAGGCTTCCGCATGCTTTGGTTTGGCTGGCGCCTAGCCAAACTCGGCTAGGCAAACCGAACGAGTATGCTCGCATACCTTCGACCTTCACTTGATAAAGGAAGCAATAGTACCATTTGTCCATCTTGACATGACGTAGTCAGAATTAATCAAGTATTCAAGAAATCTATCATTCAAAAAATATATATGTTGTGTCGAAGTCGTCATAACATACGCACAAACTGTTCCGAACTGTTTTGGATGGGGAGCATGCAGATGGCTTAACCCAAGATCAGTGCACCCTGTCTCGTAGAGGTCGTTCATTCACAGCCTCTGGTGTGTGTGAGTGAGTGAGTGAGTGAGTGAGTGAGTGAGTGAGTGAGTGAGTGAGTGAGTGAGTGAGTGAGTGAGTGAGTGAGTGAGTGAGTGAGTGAGTGAGTGAGTGAGTGAAAGTCAGAGGGGATTAGCACTGGGCTAGGCCCCCTGTGGTTGTGGTACTAATGGAGCGCTGGCCACTGATTGGGCTGGAAACACATAAGGGTCAGACTTAGGGGTCAGTGACCAGGTGACAGAACAATAGGAAAACCTCCTCTTTCTTTCCCTTGTTCATCGGATTCCAAGATGGCACTGCAGAGGTCTGAGGGTGGTGTAGAGAGGTGATTATGTTCCTCATATTACTAGGCACAACACACACCTTGCTCACATTTAGTACATACACACACGCACCGCTCATACACTGAACATGAACATACACTCCCTTTACAAATATACAAACGCATAACCGTAAACCACTCACAGCTGCACAAAGACATGATAAACTCTACTTCATGAAGCAGCTAGGCCTATATCCAGCCAAACATAACTGTGACAGAAGAATGAAGGGATGATTGGTGAGGATAAATAAAGGAAACGACAAGAGTTCCAAGTACATTCCTGTGGTGAGCTATCTTACATAATCCTGTTGACATTAAATATCATATTCACACGCCAATAAGTCTGTCTGTCATAACACATCTGTATTGGGTTCTTCTCTCCTTGACCGTTTCACAACACTGAGGCGAGATTGAGCTAATAAATCGTTAAAGGACGTGACTGGCTATTAGGTTGCGCCGGAGGAGGAATATGCGCCTCTTCTTTTCACGAGGACATGGAGAGGCTTGCCTCCGCCCTTCAGACCACTTGTCTGCTGTCCACTCTCTCTTGGTCGGTCTCCTCTCCCTCTCCCTCTCTCGTTCTTGCTCTTTCTGTGTCTGTCTCCTTTTCTCTCATTCTTCCTCTTTTTCCTCTCCTTTTCAATCTTGTACTCCTTTCTACATCTCAACTAGCTCTTCCACTTCTCCATTCCTCCCTTGTTCTTTTCCTTGCATATCTCTTTACCCTCCCCCTTTCGATAAAGCTCAATTCATAGTCCACAGCCGTGTAGCCTCAATAGTCTGATGGTCCATTTATTATTCCACATGTACAAACCTCACTTCATTGGCTGTTCTCAAGTTGCAGACGTATGTCCCAATAAATCGCACAGCTCTGCCGCATTGAACTCTGTCGGACGCTTAAGACCTCCCTCAAGTCATTTCTCTCAATCTTTTTCCTGTCCCCTTACTCACTCCTCTCTCCTATCAATATTTTTCTTCTCGTTCTCTCCACGTCTTCCTCGCTCAATCTCTCCTCTCTGTGAAGCTGGTTCAGGAATGTTACGTACTCCCATGTGTACTCCCTTCTTCTCCACCATATATACTGGAAGAATACGCTTGGAAAACACTGCTTGACATTTCAGCCTCTCCAGCACTCACACTGGGGCACATTCAGCCTACACTGCGAAGGCTTGACCCCCTACTGCGGCCTATAGGCGGACCGGCACAATATAAGGCGCTTTAAATTATACCCCACTTCATTAAAACAAGACAACATGATATGTGTATAGTATGGAGATTTTAAAAAGGTCTCAGAGATTTATTTAGGCCGAAAAGATCAGAGATGTCAGTTTTTAGGACATGGTGATATACTGCTGAGAAACGTCTTTTAAAGCTGGTTGCTATGTAGAATGTGTGTAGAATAACATCGGCCATTGCTAGGTGTTACATGGTGTTACGGTTTGGTTTGTCGTGTTGTTACAGAGTTTTGAGGGGGCGTTACATCATTTGCTTGTGGTGATGTTCTGGTATCACTTTCAATGTTTATTTCAAGATGAGGTGGATATTTTAGTTGATTGGAGGATCAGTAGAACTTCAGTAGGACCTCAGTGATACGAACACAATGGGAATGGAAGTCCTTTCTGAATACCGAAAAAAAAAATGCATCAAACCTTCATAGAAGATAATCAACATGTAATTTATAACATTTGGCCAGATACGATAAATGATACTTGCATCACATGAAAGTAACATTATGTTTGTGTCACCTTTAAAAGTAGAGAAAGTTCCAGTTTAATATTATCCATTTTGTTTGACCAGTCAGTCTGTATTTTCAGTCCATTGATTATCTAGAGGGTAACACCTACCACAACTAATCTTAATTTCAATGCTATAGCTATATCCACATCCACACACTACAAGCTATACACAGATCTAGATACTAGAGCCTATATATAGATAGATAACGCCTAGCAATTGTATAGTGGTGGTGGGTAGTCTTTAGATTTCTGAACAGTTTGTCTGAGAGGGAGTATGGAAGATCCTTAAGGGTGATGCCACACCCACACAGCCTTATAGGAGAGGGGGAGAGACAAGAAAAGACAAAGTGTGTGTGTGTGTGTGTTAGTATGTGTGTACGCTAAGCGGGATAACACTCCACAGTAAAGTCTCACACCTCCACTAGAACAGTCCCATTCATCATAGTGTCTCACACTGGACTAGGGTCACACACACACCCCTGATTAAACTGGAACGCAAGCGACAAAACAACATTAACCGTAATATCAGCCTAGTAAAGTACTGCATGACGCGGCTCACATGATAAACAAGGTCTCTCTGACCTGACCTTGGAAACACACACACGCACACACGCACACACACACACGCACGCACTGTTTCATCTCTTCATCAAGGATGAGGCAGGAAGATATTTACTCACGCTGAAAAGGAATGTGCCTAATTGGTATTTCTTAGGATGCGTCCCAAATAGAGCCCCACAGTGGAGGTGTCATAATACCCATAAAACCTAGCGGTCAAATAGGGAAATGGTTCAAATTGTTTTTCCACCATAGATTTTTCCCATAAGGGATTATAGAAACGCTTAAAATAAAGTCTGTGTTTCGTGTGGGCTTACCCTGGTGTGATGTTTTGATAACCACGTAAATCTTTTTCGGACATCTATCAATATATTTTGGCACTATTTACTCTCAGATTAGAAAATGCTAATTAGCATCAAAGTAGACATCATGGAAGATTACAAATCCCTGCAATCTCTAGCTGACACCTTTGCGAACAGGTATTGTGTCAACTTAAAACTTGCCCAAGACAGTTCACAGAAATGAAGCCAATTTATTGATTACTACATGTAGCTAACATTAGATAGTTAATCCAGAGATTCTTACATTTGCCTCAATTCGGCAGTCTCGTCCAGATCATCATGGCATTTGTGGTTCTTTATGATAGCCACATTAGCGGTTCATTTATTGGGTGTCAATACAGGTGAATATATTGATCAAAGTCACCTTGTCTGAGAGAGATTTACACGGTTATCAAAACGCCACGCCAGGGTAAGCCTATACGAAACACAGCCCTTATTTTAAGTTTTTCTAAAAGCCCTATGGGAAAAATAATGGTGGAAAAACGATTGGAACCATTTCCCTCTTTGGGAGTAGAGCTGAAATGTGTTGTGTACTCCCATGGCTTAGATGTCATGTTGTTTCTGGCAGTTTCAAAAGAGCAACAGTCTCTTTCTTAATATATCTTTCCTTGCCTTCTCTCGCCTCCCCTCTTTCTCAAAACACATTGGAAAAGAGGCTCCAAAGGAAAATAACCTTCTCCAATATGGTTGAGGAAGTGGCGAGGATAAAGGATGCAAAGACTTGCGGAAAGGCAAATTAAGATACAGCCAAGGGCCCAAGCCTGATATGTGCTAGTACCTTGTACCCTTTGACAGAATGTTTAAGCATGGTATATAGAAGGATATAGCCTGAGGTCTGGTTAAATATTGTTCCTAATGTGATCAATAGGATTACATGGTGTCAGGTGCCCAGCAGCTGATAACCAGATGGGTCAGACCGATTTCCCCACTATCTGTGTACCAATGGTCCAGCCCAATCATCTCCCCAAGGGGCCAGTCAAACCAACCGGGAGAAGAGGAGGGTAGGTGGAGACAGGCCATGATGGATGAGCCACCCCAACGGTTGGGTCCCAATCAAAAAACACTGGTACCGTACTTCCACATAGGGAGAAGGGAAGAGGTGGGCGCAAAAACAAAACAAAAACGGGAGGACGAGATGCAGACACACAGACAGAGTTAAAAGAGACACAGGAAGAGAGGACAGAGACAGACAATGATAGAGAGAGAAGACAGAGACAGAGATGGAGAAAAACAGAGGGAAAGAGAGAGAGAAGGTGTATAAGAATAGGGGCAAAGGGGTCAAGAGGGTAAGGGTAGAGGGGGATTTCTGATTCCTTCTGTTCCAACATCAGGGGATGGACAGCTCCATTTAAAACACAATGGACACCCCTCCAGCTCCCCATCACCCTCCTGCTGACCGCAAATGGGACTGTGTGTGTGTGTGTGTGTAGGTCGAGGGAGTGTTGGAAGCTTACAGGGAGATGCAGAAAGAGGGGAGATGCACACACATACTGTATGAACCCACTTTGCATGACCATATATTCACATGAAAACACATATGTAAACCTACCCATGCACCAACACGCACACACTATCGACCTCACTCAGTAGCCACAGGGTCACAATAACCCCCTGTAGAGACACAGATGAGCTCAATCTAATGCTCTTCTCCTCCTGTTAACACTGATAAGCAGATCCATTACGGGCCATTGATCCACACACACACCCACACACCCTTACTAAACACAGAAGGCACACACAAACATTTTGCTGCCCACTCTATACTGACATCATACAAACACCAGAGAAAGGGTTACTGGATAATCCCAAGAGAGTGAAGCTACCTGTTAGAGGAACAATGGACCTATTCACTGCCTGTGTGCACTGCAGCCACACCCCAACTTTACTACTGGCTCTTATTTTTATTTTACTAGGGAAGTCAGTTAAGAACAAATTATTATTTACAATGATGGCCTAAGAACAATGGGTTAACTACCTTGTCAGCTTGGGGATTCGATCCAGCAACCTTTCGGTTACGGGCCCAACGCTCTAAACACTCTACCAATAAGGGGCGGTCTACCTGCCGCCCCTTATTGCTTTCCCATTGATCATTTAGATCTCATTCAGCAATATTATTTCAGCAATATAGCAACCATTCGGCAATGTAGTTTCCCATCCTGTAATGTTTACTGAACAGAAATAGAAATGCAACATGCAACAATTTTACTGAGTTACAGTTCATATTTTAATTAATTAATTAGGCCCTAATCTGTGGATTTCACATGACTGGGAAGGGGTGCAGTCATGGGTGAGCCTGGGAGGGGATAGGCCCACCTACTAGGGAGTCAGGTCCAGCCAATCAGAAATTTGTTTTTCACCACAAAAGGGCTTTATTACAGAAATACTACTCAGTTTCATCAGCTGTCTGGGTGGCTGGTCTCAGACGATCCTGCAAGTGAAAAAGCCGGATGTAGAGGCCCTGGGCTGGTGTGGTTACACGTGGTCTGCGGTTGTGAGGACGTAGGAGGCGGCTTAAGGTTTAATTGGCAACAGCTCTGGTGGACATTCCTGCAGTCAGCATGCCAATCACACACATCCTCAAAACCTGAGACATCTGTGGCATTGTGCTGTGTGACAAAACGGCACATTTTAGAGTGGCATTTTATTGTCGCCAGCACAAGGTGCACCTGTGTAATGATCATGCTGTTTAAATCAACTTCTTGATATGCCACACTTGTCAGGTGGATGGATTATCTTGGCAAAGGAGAAATGCTCACTAACAGGGGTGTAAACAAATTTGTGCACAAAATCTAAAAGAAATAAGCTTTTTGTGCTTATGGAACATTTCTGGGATATTTTATTTAACTTTACATTTATATTTTTGTATAGTTTCCCATTAAACAATGTAATCTTCCATTTGGCAATGTAGTTTCACCTTCAGCAATGTATTTTTACATTCAGCAATGTATTTTTACATTCAGCAATGTATTTTTACATTCAGCAATGTCTTTTTTTCACATTCTGCAATGTCGTTTCGTAATAGGAATGTAGTTTCACATTCAGCAATGTATTTTCTCATTCAGAAATATTGATTCGCCCGGCCGCGACCGGGAGACCCATGAGGCGACGTACAATTGGCCCAGCATCGTCCGGGTTAGGGGAGGGTTTGGCCAGCCAGGTTGTCCTTGTCCCATCGCGCTGTATCGACTCCCGTGGCGGGCCGGGCACATGCACACTGAGCTTTGCATTATCTTCAATAATGACAATAATTAATGTACATTATATTCAATGTCTTATAAAGGGTGTGTATATTGCTCTGTCCATAGTTTTGAATTAGCAGTGGGCATTGTGTAGATCTTTACTATGCACAACTGCACACAGGCGCAGGCACGCACACACACATTTTCCTAAGAGGGTCCCCTTCCCCCGTCTGTATGGCAGGGAAGTCCTGATGTAGGATTGACAGCCTATTACCCCATTCCCGCTCCCACACTGTTATCAGGAATATAGCGCTGACAGCCAGCTAACTGCTATTCATTACCCTGTCCTCCCTGGCAATGCCATCTGATCATGAGAAGCATACAGCTAAACTAGTCATGTTCTTATGGATAAATCACTATGGCTGTCTAAAAACAAGTAGCGTTCCCTGAACAGTAATTCTGGTGCTGGACAAGGATGAAGAGAGACTACGTTCTTCCTAAGTAGACCCTTGGATCTTTGTGCTTTAAAGAGTCAGGTAACAGATACTGAGACCGATAATTACACACCCACACACACATTCAAAATGGCTACCTTCTGCTCCTCCAATTCCCTAGCGTCTTCATTCATTTCCCTTCAGTGTGGTCTCGTTAGGAGAGCCTTGTTCTGCAGCTCTCGAGATACAACCAAAGACGGTAAACATAAAATAGCATCAACACACCATGAAAACAGTCTGCCTTCCTGACCATGATAAAACAATATGTCTGGCCACCCAACCCAGGTTGAGAGGCCCTAACCAAGGCTTCCTGAAGTGGCTCTAATTGCAGAGGGCAGAGCATGGAGAGAAAGAGGAGGGGACGAGATCCAATTTGTCAGCGTGCATCAATTCCCCAGGAGACTAGCCCAGGAGGGTGTGTCTGCGTCTGTATCTGAGCGTGTGTGTGTGTGTGTGTGTAAAGCCAGCCTAAGCACCTGGAGACCAGTGTCCATTATTGATCAGGCCCACGTGTATTTAACTGTACCTCTGGGGATTCTTCAGTCAGCCTAAAACCACAGATCTGCACCCTCTAGCTCTCCATTTATCTGCTTGGTTGCTCTCAATTGGTTTCTTCAAATTCAAATGTTGCTCTGCCTCTTACATTGTCCTTCTGTCACAGTTTTTCACTGTCTTTTTCACTGTGTAGAATGGTCTTAGAGACGTCCCTCTGCTTCTCCCTCTGTCTTTCTCTTGGTTTACTCTCCTCTATCGGTCTCAGGGGTGAGAATGGATGGAGAGCAAGAGGGAGAGAAAACAAGAAAGACTGGGTAATGATAGAGAGGTGAACGTCAGAGTGGAGGGGAGAGACTGAGAAAAAGAAGAGCACAGGAGGGTCTTTTCTGAAGAAACACCACAATATCATCACTCTCTCTTCATAAAAATCCAGCCAATGGAATGAAGAGTATTTGGAGAAATATAGATGACTAATTACTATATATAGAAAAATGCTAGTTTTCTTTCAAGACAAGTTCAACGTTCTTCATTTAATTTCCCATTGTAGAGATTCTGGACAAATATTTAGAGTTCAACCAAACAGACTAGAAATGCCTTCATAGATCCGCACAGCCCAAACACGTCCAAGGCCAACCCACCAACGAACAAACAAATAAACAAAGGCGAACAAAACCACAGAAGGTCGTTCAACAGGGTTGGCATATTTTAATATATTTGAATAACAAAACAAACCACAATGCAGGGAGTGACCCAGTTGAGCTAACTATTCTTAAGAAGTTTGGGCCATCCTATAAGAATATCGAGGCAAAATGTGTGTAATGTGAATGATTATAATATATGCCATTAAGAAGACCCTTTAGTCCAAAGCAACTTAGTCGGGTGTGCATACTTTTTTGTACGAGTGGCCCAAGCGGGAATTGAACTCACAACTTTTTACATTACAAGCACCATGCTCTAGCAATGGAGCCACACAAAATGGTTCTATGAGCGCTCTTTCAAGGCCCAAACATATGCACAGTTGCAAACCTGTCAAGGGATTGACCCACTTCTGCCATTTCAAAGCCCTTTTTATTTGACTGGGCAGGATTTTCAAGTCCTCAACATCAAAGGCAGAGGCACCACCCATAAAGCCCCTACCCCTCCCGTGCATAATACCCTCTAGAATGTTCTGTATTCAATCAACGAAGCATCAGAGTGGAAAATGTTTGATAAAGAGGGAAGCCTACTCTACTACAACCCCGGAGCATCTACAGTCAGCCATGTGAAAGTCACAAACGGTCAAGTGGTGATTATGATTCCGGACTGTTTCTGCAGAGTGGGAAGAAGCAAGGGATAGAGATGACATTGGATGACGAGGAGGAGTGCGTCCTGTTCCCTCTCCCTCTCTTCGACTCGGGCCAGACATTGTTCACGGGACGGAGATGTAGTAAAGGGGGGAGAAAAAATAAGAGGGAATCATGTCAAATTATTTGATTTGATTACTTCTGCCTGCTTGTTATGACTACTGCTCCCTCTCTGAAGGAAAGTCACCTTGCTCTGCAAAGAGAGACTGCTGATTACATCCCGGCTGTATGTATTAACTCTTTCAGATGAGAGTACGGTCATGTAGAAAGACATGGCTGAAGGCCAAGAATAAATAAACTAACTAAAAACAGGAAATGGGTTACAATTTTTTTTATTTAAGAGTTTGTAGCCGAGGCCTGAAGGCAAAGGCTGTGGCGAGAAGACCTTCAGCGGAAGTGTGTGTAAATGATTTATGTGTGTGTACTACTAGTAGTGCTCTATAAAATCTGTTGTATTTGTTTGACAGATTCCATTAATTTTTTCCAAAATTCAGTTCAGTTTTGTTTTTCCAGGTTTCCATTTCCCCAAGTTTTTGCTCTCAAAATATATATATATTTTTAAAGAATCAAAATCGCTTTTTATTTGTCACATGCCCCAGATAGATAGATAAGATAGATAAGATAGATAAGATAGATAAGATAGATAAGATAGATAAGATAGATAAGATAGATAAAATAGATAAAATAGATAGATAGATAGATAGATAGATAGATAGATAGATAGATAGATAGATAGATAGATAGATAGATAGATAGATAGATAGATAGATAGATAGATAGATAGATAGATAGATAGATAGATAGATAGATAGATAGATAGATAGATAGATAGATAGATAGATAGATAGATAGATAGATAGATAGATAGATAGATAGATAGATACTTTATTGATCCCCGAGGGGGACATTTCTTTGTCAAGCAGCTACAACAACAAAACACAGGGCAGGTGCAAAATGCCACAACGAAAGTACACAAAAGACAGATATACGGTACATGATACATAGAGCGGCAGTATGGAAAAAGTATAGAAATACAAGATATCTGGAGTGCAAAAAAAGCTATAAAAAGACATTTCATAGTATGGGTGGTTGGCTGAATATGTACAATATACATTGGTGGATGTTGGATGGTTAACTATACTATACAGGTTGATGGCATAGAAATACTTCAGTAGCTAAAAATGCATATATGAGCGAGGGTAATAATAGTTTACTTAATAGACAGACTGGCTAAATGAACAGGTAAGGGAATATTTAGCATGGTTAAATTAGCTGTACAGGTAAATATACAGTTTTATTTACAGATAAGTGAATACTTGCATGGTTACATAAACTGTACAGGTAAATTACAGGAAGAGATACTTAAATAGCTAAATGTGTGTATGATATAATTTGGGGTAATAATAGTAATTCCCTTAAAATGGTAGTGCGCGGGGTTTAATTACAGACAACTGCACGTATTGCACATTCGATATACTAAAAGCAATGAGAAAAGGTGCAACTGACAGGATACAAATACGCATTCCTGAGTGAATGCCTACGTAAGTTAGGTCCAAGAATTACTAGCAAGTTAGGTCCAAGAATTACTAGCAATATTGCACTTGATATGATATAACAACTGTACATGAGTATGTACAGTGGGGAGAACAAGTATTTGATACACTGCCGATTTTGCAGGTTATCCCCCTTACAAAGCATGTAGAAGTCTGTAATTTTTATCATAGGTACACTTCAACTGTGAGAGACGGAATCTAAAACAAAAATCCATAAAATCACATTGTATGATTTTTAAATAATTAATTTGCATTTTAATGCATGACATAAGTATTTGATCACCTACCAACCAGTAAGAATTCCAGCTCTCACAGACCTGTTAGTTTTTCTTTAAGAAGCCCTCCTGTTCTCCACTCATTACCTGTATTAACTGCACCTGTTTGAACTCGTTACCTGTATAAAAGACACTTGTCCACACACTCAAACAGACTCCAACCTCTCCACAATGGCCAAGACCAGAGAGCTGTGTAAGGACATCAGGGATAAAATTGTAGACCTGCACAAGGCTGGGATGGGCTACAGGACAATAGGCAAGCAGCTTGGTGAGAAGGCAACAACTGTTGGCGCAATTATTAGAAAATGGAAGAAGTTCAAGATGACGGTCAATCTCCCTCGGTCTGGGGCACCATGCAAGATCTCACCTCGTGGGGCATCAATGATCATGAGGAAGGTGAGGGATCAGCCCAGAACTACACGGCAGGACCTGGTCAATGACCTGAAGAGAGCTGGGACCACAGTCTCAAAGAAAACCATTAGTAACACACTACGCCGTCATGGATTAAAATCCTGCAGCGCACGCAAGGTCCCCCTGCTCAAGCCAGCGCATGTCCAGGCCCGTCTGAAGTTTGCCAATGACCATCTGGATGATCCAGAGGAGGAATGGGAGAAGGTCATGTGTTCTGATGAGACAAAAATAGAGCTTTTTCGTCTAAACTCCACTTGCCGTGTTTGGAGGAAGAAGAAGGATGAGTACAACCCCAAGAACACCATCCCAACAGTGAAGCATGGAGGTGGTAACATCATTCTTTGGGGATGCTTTTCTGCAAAGTGGACAGGACGACTGCACCGTATTGAGGGGAGGATGGATGGGGCCATGTATCGCGAGATCTTGGCAAACAACCTCCTTCCCTCAGTAAGAGCATTGAAGATGGGTCGTGGCTGGGTCTTCCAGCATGACAACGACCCGAAACACACAGCCAGGGCAACTAAGGAGTGGCTCCGTAAGAAGCATCTCAAGGTCCTGGAGTGGCCTAGCCAGTCTCCAGACCTGAACCCAATAGAAAATCTTTGGAGGGAGCTGAAAGTCCGTATTGCCCAGCGACAGCCCGAAACCTGAAGGATCTGTATGGAGGAGTGGGCCAAAATCCCTGCTGCAGTGTGTGAAAACCTGGTCAAGAACTACAGGAAACGTATGATCTCTGTAATTGCAAACAAAGGTTTCTGTACCAAATATTAAGTTCTGCTTTTCTGATGTATCAAATACTTATGTCATGCAATAAAATGCAAATTAATTACTTAAAAATCATAATGTGATTTTCTGGATTCCGTCACTCACAGTTGAAGAGTACCTATGATACAAATTACAGACTTCTACATGCTTTGTAAGTGGGAAAACCTGCAAAATCGGCAGTGTATCAAATACTTGTTCTCCCCACTGTATATACAGACCTGAATGAATAAATAAGTCCTGAGTGAATGAGTGATTACGGACCAGAGTTACTCACGGATGGATGCATAATTGTTAAACTAGGTCCTAACACCCCAACAGTTCTAGGTCTGTGTTGCCGACGGCGCGGCACCCCGGTGAGGCATTAAATAGTCTAGTCTAATAGCAGCCGGCAGGAAGGACCTCCTGTAGCGCTCTCTGGCACACCGTGGTGGGATCAGTCTGTGACTGAAGGTGCTCCTCTGCATCACAACCATGGCATGCAGAGGGTGGGTGACGTTGTCCATGATGGGCAGCAGTTTGGCCAGGATCCGTCTCTCCGCCACCTCCTCTAGAGTGTCAAGGCTCATCCCCAGGACAGAGCTAGCCTTCCTGATCAGCTTATTTACCCAAGAAGCATCACCGGCTTTTATGTTGGCTCACAGTGCAACCTGCATTGTCCAGGTGAGAGTAGGTGCTGGTGAGATGTTGCGCTGGTATGCGAACTGCAGGGGGTCCAGTGATGTACACACCAGGGGTCTGAGGTGAGCGAGGACTAACCTTTCCAGGGTCTTCATGATGTGGGATGTTAACGCTACAGGTCTGAAGTCATTCAGGACAGTGGGGTGTGCCTTCTTGGGCGCTGGGACGAGGCAGGATGTTTTCCACAGCACAGGGACCGTTTCTAGGCTCAGGCTAAGGTTGAAGCGATGCTGGAGTATTCCACACAGTTGGTCAGCACAGACCCTAAGCATCCTTGGGCTGATGCCATCAGGGCCCGTCGCTTTCCACTGATGTAGTCTCTCCAGCTCTCTCTTCACTTGGTTGGTGGTAAAAGCCAGCCCAGGTGGGGAGGTGGGGGGTAAGGGGGGTGTGTTGAGGAGACAAGCTGGAGCATGGTAGTGCAAGACTAATCAGGAATACACTAACCAGACCTTCCAAACAAATGGTCCACCACCTATTACGGTCCCTTAGTGCGAAACTTGATGATGATACGCCACTTTATGAAATGACCACATCCTTTCAGAAGCATACACTCCAGATTGGTAGGCAATGCTTGTCTACATCTTACCTCAATAAGTATTATAGGCCACTTTCTGAAATTACAACAGCATTTTTTACACCTATACTCAAGTCCTATGTCAATACTTTTCGGTCCCTTGTCTGAGTAGTAAACAAACAGATTGACGCTAAATGTGGTATATGTAGTGTGCTTTAAGACCCTGCCTACTGTTAGGGTCATGTTAGTGTGTGGAAAACAGAGGATCTTTCATCAGAGAGCAGGGAGGGTCATTTTGGAAAAGCTATGTGCAGATGTCACCTCCACAAACACACAGAAGAATGTGTGACGAGAATGGGTGTATGTTTGAGGATGTTGTTTTGGTCTGTCCAGAGGAAAACTATTAACGATAGACATTTCACAGGTAAAAGGACAGGAATAATTTTGTATAACAGTCAACAAAAAGAATCTGCCAACTTGACCCAAATTACACCAATACGACTTTATGTTAACGCCTCACATGTTGTCTAGGTCTGTGGAAGCTTTCATTTATGAGTTGCGAATTTCCAAGGATGTCCAGACACTGCCTAAGCAATTTTGTTATTGCCACACCCAATCACACAGACACCTGAAAATGTCAGACATTTCTACGGAGCGTGTGAAAGAGAGTTTTCCTCTGCACAACAAGGGATTGAGAATCCATGACGTGGGTAACAGTTTCTCCCATTTGAAATTGGATGTTGTGAAATACACTAGTAGTGTGACTAAAATGTTTAAAGGAATGTACTACTACCACCTATTAAAACTCTAGTTTGAGAGCTTGTTGCTACCTATCAGGAGTGAAGAGAAACGGCTACTATTCAAACCCTCACAGAAACACTGACAAGGATGGGGGAATTTTACTCAGTGCTGTATACAGTAGATAATGTTGTCCACAGTACACAATATATAAAGTGTCATCAAAAAATGGCACTAAGATTGAATTTTGCTTGTCTCAATCTAAATAGTGCCTTTAATTCTGGTCCTCAGAGTTGAGTGTATAAAATGCACAGTCCACCTTTCCAATAAAACATTTCTGAGAGGAGCCATATTTGGCCATGTGATAAATGCATTACATATGATAGTAGTGCTAGCCTTCCTTCCAGACCGTTACTTCACCGTTCAAACACTGCCTCGGACTGGCTGCCAATCTCTCTCTGTGGAACCCAACCAGCCTTCCTGCCTTTATTTAAGCATGTTTATTTTGCAAAGTTCCTTATAATCGAACCCCCTGTTGTTAGTTAAGATTTCTGATACGCTTAGAGGTCACCTAATCTAGTGGCCCTAGCCCTCTTCTCCACTCCCACAGTTTGATGCAGTTCAAATAAAAGGTTTGCGTTGGCCACGGAGCCTGACTGAGAAGTGTGTGTACTGTGAGTAGGCTATATGTGCACACGTCTATGAGTGACCAAGTGGTTTGGTATTTTAATAGGCTAGGTTTCAAAACGCCCCGCCTTAGTCATGAGCTGAACAGGACTGCCAAATAGAGACACATATCTGCCATCATGGATCTTGGCATGGAGCTCAGTTACACAAAATACCATTATAAATCAATACACCCGACTGAAACCATACATGGTGAGTAGACTGAGCAGATTGAGCTCCACTATACTTTGCATATAATTTCCCTTCCTCAAATCACAGGATCCAGTTCAGGACAATACACTGCTGCTGTACTTACCTAGTCTATCTCATGGTATCAGTCTTGTTGTTGATTGTTCCTAAAAGACCCATCCTAAAGTAAAATGTGCAATGGGTTTTAAATGACACAATTACATGGTCTGGTTGTCAGTGGTATGGGAATGCGGTTATGATAGTGTCTAGACCAGGTGTGTGATGTTCAGTGATTCTCTCTCTGCTCGGGGTAAAGTTCAGGTGCGTACACAAGGACACACACACACACACACACACACACCTCCCCTGTAGTGTGGCTGCCGGTTACCAGTCTACTCTGTAAGAAACTGTGACTCATAAGTTGTCACAAATATGTATTTTTCTCAAGTTATGAACCAAACAAAGCACTCAAACGAGTGTGTTTGGATGTGTGTTGAGATTGAGATAAAAAATAAAATAAAAAAACTACATGCACAAGTACAGTGAAATGCCTTTCATGCAAACTTCCAACCCCAATAATGCAGTAATCAATGACAATGTAATACTGAAAGCGGTGTGTGTATGTTTAGGGAGGACATAGTGTGTGTGTGTGTGTGTGTGTGTGTGTGTGTGTGTGTGTGTGTGTGTTGAGCAGCTATATAAACACACAAAGGCAGGGCACTGTTGTGTTGGGCTCCGGGAGAGCTACTGGATGTCGGAGGTCCCGACAGTCAACCAAAACATCACTCCCTCAATCAAATGACTATGTGTGTGCGTGTTTGCGTTTGTGCACAGACATACACATTACCATAACATCACTCCCCTCCCAGACAAATCTCAGTGAAAAAGTAGACAATGATAAGGCCCTCAGGAGGCACATGCCCCAAGGCCACAGGCTTGTGTGGGTGAAGCACTGTTTAAACAGTGCTCAAAACCATAGGCTTGGCTGAGTGCTGCTACCTGCGTTTGGCTAACCAAGCAATGAGAAAGAGTGAAAGTGGAAAAGAATAGAGGGTGATGTTAAGAATATAGAATAGAACACTCTGGCCATAGGATAGAGGGCGGGAGTCCAAAGGGTGTTAATGGAAAAAGGTCTGAACGGCCAGAGTGTTTCCCATTTGTTTCCTCAATGTTTGGCTTTTGTGGGAATAAGTTGAATAATGGGGTTAGGATTGGCAATAAAAAAAGAGTTGGGAATAAAACGGATATGGTTGCTGTGACATAATGGTGGTTTTCTGTGCAATAGAAACAGCTGCTTTGCCACAAGGGTCATGAGGAGAGGTTAGAGGAGGCGCAAACAGTTTACACATACTCGCACACTACAACCCTCTGGGTTCCACCAGAACAGCTTCCTCCCATGCACCCGCCTTCAATCCTCCCTCTCTTTCTGCACCTCCTCCCCTCTCCACCCCTTTTACCCACCCGGCCAGCCTGGGAAAAAAATAGTCCCTGATCCGATTTCACAATGTAATTAAAACACTTTGTGGGAGCTGGTCCTCGTAGGATGGGGCCTGGCAAAATGGCAACTTGGACTGGGTGGAATCGAGGGGAGGGATCAGGAGGCGAGTTTACATAACCAAGGTCAGCATGGGAGGAAAATGTTTTATAATCCTTGGCTGGGCCAAAAATGGCAATGGTGAGGAGGAGAATAAGGGAAGGGATATATGAAAACAAACAAATAAAAGCTACTGTAGGATGGCCCTTCAGTCCACAAAGCGGCCAAAGCCTCTGGTTTGGGGAGGTAATTGGGACCAGACGTGGACACTTTAAATAGATGCTGAATGCGTTGGCATGCGGTTGGTGGAAGTGGACTTGTCACCAGAGGGTAGGAAACTCCAATCCAGGCGCTGAGCTATTGTATAATTCAGATGAATTAGAGTAAATGTCTCAAAAGTCATAACAGTTATTTAGGTTGCCACAACTGCCTGGTTTACAATAGGACTTTCTACCAACATAACAGCTGAAATCAGGTTCTGGCAGATCTGGGCAACATGTCTACTTCCTAGGGAAGTAACGATTCACCAGTAGGCATCGGCCACAGGTTCAAATGTTAAAGATAGGACTGCATTGGAAAGCAGACCCCAAACTGACCCAAAATGTTAAAATGTTACAAATCACTGATTCACCAAAATGTTTTGCTCATATTACTTTCTTTCTTCGGAAAAAAACTAATCTTTTGTGACAACTGATGTGTCCTCTCCTTCAGGTGTCGAACTAAGCATGTAACTGTATTGACAGTCATTGATCTACAAGTAATTTTGCATGCTAAACAACCCCAGGCAATAGCAGTAGGTTGGTCAAACTGTGCACTGTGCCCAGACTTACACACTGACAAACCCGACACACATCCTTTCACATTGGTGCAGCACCTTCAGCATTCAAATGCTAAATGCTAGGTTATTGTTATCCATGTGCTGTTGAAAATTGTGTTTTAATCCAGGCGCTGAGCTATTGTATAAAAGTAAGCTACCGGAGACACAACTCTGGTTATACTAGGCTACCTGCTAAACGGGGCTTACAACATATTTTATTTTGATTGTTCAGGTTCACCATTAGAAATAGTTTAAAACAATCAATCAGTGTCTATGATCAGGGTAAAGTTGATAATTTCATAACGCGGACAGCAATCACGTTGCAAGGCGCACTGCATGGTGGGAGGAGAAAACAAGATCACTAAAAACTCCTAAACTATCATTCGATTTTGAGATGGTGAAATCCAAATTGTACTATTTATTGGCTCTCTCGTAGCTAATCTGTAGATGATAAATATTGATACATTACTATCTCAAACACTTAATATGCAAAAATGAAAAGTTAATTAGTGGGTGAAGGTGATTTCAGAACCAAAGTGGGGGGACAAAAACAAAAACATGCTACTTTCCCCCCCAATCTGATAGTAGAGCATTAGATGCCTAGTCTCCTTTGTGGCTCAGATCAGGTGCCTACATAGTACATGCACCATAGACATGCATCATTTACACACACAACACACACCACACACACACACACACACACACACAAAGTCAGGTCAGACAGATCAAGCTCAGAGAGGCCCAGTTCATGAGCTCCATCAGCAGAATGGAAAATGAATGTGTTTATGCAACAAACGTTAGTGTATCAAATGGAATCACATAGATTTGTTCTCTAATCAAACCATATCGTTTCAAACTAAATTGTATCATTCCTGTATCGTATCGGAGCCCATGTATCAAATCGTCTTGAAAGGGAAAGATGCACATGCCTACTACTTACCTCTTTCTACATGTGTGAGAATTACCTTACATTGCCCTCCGTAATTACTGGGACAGCAGTGGTTCTCTCTCCCTCCCCTCATTCCTTCTCTTTCCCTCCCACTCCAAAACTGTTCAACTACTGTCAACTATCTCTCTGAGTCACATTTTATGCACTGCAGTGCTAACTAGCTGTAGCTTATGCTTTCATTACTAGATTAATTCTCTGATCCTTTGATTGGGAGGACAACATGTCAGTTCATGCTGCAAGAGCTCTGATAGGTCGGAGGATGTCCTCCAGACGTTTTCATAATTACTGTTTAAGCCTATGGAAGGGAGTGAGGACCATGAGCCTCCTAGGTTTTGTTTTTAAGTCAATGTACCCAGAGGACGGAAACTAGTGGTCCTCCGGTTACACCATGGTGCTACCCTACAGAGTGCTGTTGAAGCTACTGTAGACCTTAATTGCAAAACAGTGTATTTTAATCAATTATTTGGCAAAAATAAAAAGGATAACTTTAATGTTTCACTATTTTTATGAAATTCACTGAGGAGGATGGTCCTCCCCTTCGTCCTCTGAGGAACCTCCACTGTGGGACACTGAGGCATTTTTCATGCATCCGTTCTCCCCTAACATAAACAGACAGAGCCTTAGGGTTCTTACCTGTAGAATTACTGTGGGACAGTGAGGCATTTTTTATTATTTTGGCTCTATACTCCAAAGGTTTGGAAATCAAATAATGACTATGAGGTTAAAGGCTAGACTGTCAGCTTTATTTTGAGGGTATTTCATCCATATCGTGTGAACCGTGTAGAAATTACAGCACTTTTTGTAATTTTGTCACTCATCATTACTCACAATTCCCAAAATAATCTGAAACACAACCAAAACAAACAGGAAATGCATCCAACAAATTTGTAGTCCAAAGCTTGATGTAGTCATTGTGGGTCATGAATATGGGACTAAATACTTAAGTCTTTACTAATTTAATAAACATAAGTGAATTTGTCCCAATTCTTTTGCTACCCTAAAATGTACATATAGTATAGAAGATTGACAATCATTGCAAATAGAGAAATGGTGGAGGAGGCCAAGACAAGAAGGCCATGTTTTACTGTGTGAACATGCCATTCCATTCCCACAGTATTTCTTCCTGTCAGTCATGCATCCGTTCTCCCCTAACATAAACAGACAGAGACTTAGGGTTCTTACCTGTAGAATTACAAGTTCTACGGTTCCTTCGCTTACATTACAAACTTCCCGGAATTACACTTGCTGAACCCCCATATGCACCAGTTCAAACCTGAAGATGGAGAAGAGAGGAGATTAAAATTAAAACAGCAAAGACAAATGATGCTTAAAACATGCAGAGAAAATGTTCTTCAGGTCTACACTACCTTTGCGTGGCTAAGCAAATAAGAAAAACATTTATTTAGCTAGTAGCGAAGTTACTTGCTACTAGGCTACAGCATATCCTATCATGCATACATCATTATCATATTACTAAAAGGCTAAAAGAGGAATTACTTGAATGCTGCTACATGTGCAATTATATGCTAAAATATATATTTTCTGCTGGCTGGACCTAAACCTGTCAAATGTTTGGCTTGAATCATACATCATCCTGATGCCTAGGTGAAGCCTACAAGAGTAGGGCAGGGCGGCCTTTGTCGGAGACGACAACAAAAGCCATGCTGAACATGGAGGAGCAGAGCGAAACAAAAGTCACCTTCAAAAAGGCAGACAAAAGACAACAGAGGAGACAGGTCTGGCAGAGCATGAAACATGGCCCATTATAGTGCTTTTAAAAAGATTCCCACATGTCCTTGATCAGAGAATGACTGGGAATATTGAGTTATAACCAGGTCAGTTACCAGTTAGGAATGAGTCTAGACATTAAGTTATCAACCAGAGTAGACCAGAGTAAATATCACTAGCTTTAAAAACAGACTACACATAACATTGTGATTTTGCTACACCAAACATAAAATAGATCAAAAGAAGACTAACCAGACTAAACAACTTCCAAAGGGAGGTTTCCCAGAGCCAGATTAATCTTATTCCCAGACTAAAACACCCTTTCAATCACATTGTGAACTTTCATCAATTATTTTAGATGGTTGTAAGGAATATTATTCACTTCTCCTACACAGGAGTTCAAAAGGAATGCTGCCCGTATACCAGGCCAACATTCAGTCAAACCTGGATAATCTCCAGAAATCCCTCCAGGTTGTTAAGAGGAAATGGTAAGTAAACTATACGTTTCTGCCCAGAGGTCTGCACTGCAATAGCATCTGCCATCTTAGCATTTCCTTTTAAAACTCAGGAAACCCTCTGGCCTTCCGGCCAGCTGAGCTCTGGCTCATTCTTGGAACTTCCCATTCCTGGATCTGTCGGGTCTTGCTGTGCAACGCTTCCCCTCAGGTGAGGCAAGCACAAACCCAAGGGAAAATTCAGAGTCGCTCGGTCATATAATTAGGTTAATTTATCACTGACCTAGACTATGACTGCTAGGGCCTGAGTTGACGTCTAAATGAAGACCCAAGGACACATATTGGATATTCTTTGGCTGGTCGTTTTGACTTTCTTCATGCGATTCGTTGGAGACTGAGCTGGGAAATATTGTCATCAAAGATCTTGTTTGTTTTCTCTATAGGACTTCCCATTCAAGGATTAGCAGCACAATCGTCCCTCAGGTCTACCGACAATCTTATCAGAAAGAGTAAGAAAGCCAGATAGCGAGAGCCTTTATTACAGATCTACACTGTGCACATATTGTATTGTCAGCTGTTGACTACCTCTGACCGATAGGAAATGGCATGTTGTAGGGCTTGAATTGTGTAAAGGCACCACCATACACTTTAATTTCAAGCTTAATGGGTCCCATTGTGGCCAGGAAATGGACTGGACCGATTTCAAATGAGACTTC
Source organism: Thymallus thymallus (assembly GCA_023634145.1). Classification (NCBI taxonomy): domain Eukaryota; kingdom Metazoa; phylum Chordata; class Actinopteri; order Salmoniformes; family Salmonidae; genus Thymallus; species Thymallus thymallus. The sequence continues at coordinate 23,826,009 of CM042409.1, read as the reverse complement.
CCAGCATTTGAGACTGTACAGTGACTCAACTAGGTGACATAGCGTGTTTGCTCACCCCTGCCAAAATTGGGGGTCACCAATGCTAAACAGTGGGGTAATTGTACCCTTACACACACTCTGGGGGTTGACATCACACTCATTGTACTGAAAGCCCTCTCAAACATGGCCGGCGCTCCAAATAAACAAGGCCTTTTTTAACCGGGCCGAATGCGGCTAACTCTATCTAAATCAGGTCAGATGTACGGATAAAATAAAATATTACTGCCACCACATGGAACTTCAGAAAATCAAGTGGTTTCTTCATAGCAACTTGTAACCTTCAATATAAAGGCTGCTGTGAGAATATGGGACTTCAAAAGAGAACATTCTAAATGTATTTTCTATAATCATTAGCAACCTCAACAAAAGTACTGAAAATGAGCATACACATTTGTTTGTTGATTATATGAATCATGACATGTAGTATAATCTCAACGATTTTCTCGTACCAGCTATTTGCACACACTCTACCAGCTTCTCTATTCTTCCTCTCTAGCGGGTTTGGAACACACACATTCCCCTAGCACATAAAAAAACATGAGGAGAAATAGCACAACGTCATCAAAACCAACAATGCCACCATTTCTTGTGTGGTTAAGCTGTTGCTCTTAAAACTAACACTGACAGTGTTTCTTTGGCCACAGTGGGGCTATAATTAAATAAAAAATATACTGTTTTAGTTTTTTCCTCTCAAACAGAGGATAAAAGGGTCCCAAATATAACTCCACAGCATCCTGTCCAGAAGGGCTTGCCCTCTCCAGCCACTTGGCACACGGCTGATGCTATCCTAATTGCTTCCTTCCCGAACTAACAATACGTTATCGCCTCCCCAAACTCCACAAAGGTTATGCCAACGCAGTCACAGTCCACCAAACAAACATAACAAAAGGTCCATTGAGGCTTCGGTTTCTTAATGAGAGTACACTATATAGCATCGTGGGTGAGTCAGGGAGGCCCACGGGCAATTAGTGGAGCCTACTTGACTTCATCAGAAAGATATGAGAATGTTCATTGGCCATGATTCTGCAGCCATGTGAAGCTCTAACCAGGATTTCTCATGTTACTACATAATGAGAAACTGAGAGAGAATGGGCTTCTCCACTTACTTTGATGAGATTGGGGTTGAATGCCTTTCTGTGATAGAGCATTCATTGAGTTGAATTGTGTTCTCAGTCAAAATGACGACCATTAGCCTATATTTGTATGGCTACTTCTTTAAGTTTCCTTTGCATATATGTAATGGCATGCACTGGAAGTAAGCTGACCATTTTAAAATTGGAGAGTGCAAAAAACTCCAATTCACATTAGCATGCTTCCATATTTAGTAAGTAGAAAGAAATATTATTACTGTGCAGTCTGTATGCACTATGCCTGCTGCACTCACACTCACTGCCCCGGTTATCAGTTGGGTCTCATCTGCCTACTTTCATTAACAATGCTTTTCTAACTCGGGTGAGAGGTCAATGTTCCTCTGGCTGTCCCACCCCTCAGACAGTCTTTATTTAATCTCCAGAGATCACATAAAGTTAACAACTGAGCGAGAGCCAATCCAGAGTCAATCTCATTTGGAGGAGCGAAAAACAGAAAGAGTGTTGTTCGTGCGGTTTTCGTCAGGTCAGGCAGCGGCTTTTCTGGCTGAATTTTGGTTCATCGCATACAACACGTTGACCTTTCTCCAGTGGCCTGACCACAGTCCGCTTCTTCTCTGCAATATAGGGTGAATCAGTTCTGACGATGTTGCAAGTTTTGTTTGGTCTTTCTAGCATGACAATCTAGTGACTAGTATGTCAATATAGTAATGATGACTGGGGGCAGAGGAACTCGGTTGTACTCTGAACAAGCAGAGTTGGTTTAAAGTGTCAAAATCTCCTCTGAATCAAGAGTGAGAAAAATGTCCTCTGTATTTGGGAGTGATAGGCTTTTCCTGGCATTTCCTGACTTTGAGAAACGTTTGTTACTTTACTTCATAGATATTTTTATAATTTTTCCACTGGCTAGCTTGGTTTGACCAGAGATCCCGAGGAGATAAGCAAGCTTGACTCCAATCTTGATTCTTGCCAGTAAGCAACTCGTTCAACACAACCTTACTTTTTTAGGCCAAGGAATGCAAGACAGCCAGACTCTAGAAATATTTTTCACTGCACTCATTTCTCTATCACAGAGTTATCCTACACTGGCAAAAGCTATTCCCTTTCCCAAACCTTTCGTCTCAATACGAACCAACGGATTTGCACAAACAAGTAGACCAAGGGTCTCATAGGGCCAAGATCAGCGAGTTAATCACAAAGTTCAATGAAATGGACATTTCCACTTGATTTAACAAACATAAACAGGGGAACGGAGATCCATGGGAAGATTGAGCTCCAGCCTTTGAGATGGTTATTCATTTCGGCGGCCATAAAATGCTGGGGTCGTTGTCATGCTGGAAGACCCAGCCACGACCCATCTTCAATGCTCTTACAGAGGGAAGGAGGTTGTTGGCCAAGATCTCGCGATACATGGCCCCATCCATCCTCCCCTCAATACGGTGCAGTCATCCTGTCCCCTTTGCAGAAAAGCATCCCCAAAGAATGATGTTTCCACCTCCATGCTTCACGGTTGGGATGGTGTTCTTGGGGTTGTACTCTTCTTCCTCCAAACACGGCGAGTGGAGTTTAGACCAAAAAGCTATATTTTTGTCTCATCAGACCACATGACCTTCTCCCATTCCTCCTCTGGATCATCCAGATGGTCATTGGCAAACTTCAGACGGGCCTGGACATGCGCTGGCTTGAGCAGGGGGACCTTGCGTGCGCTGCAGGATTTTAATCCATGACGGCGTAGTGTGTTACTAATGGTTTTCTTTGAGACTGTGGTCCCAGCTCTCTTCAGGTCATTGACCAGGTCCTGCTGTGTTGTTCTGGGCTGATCCCTCACCTTCCTCATGATCATTGATGCCCCACGAGGTGAGATCTTGCATGGTGCCCCAGACCGATGGAGATTGACCGTCATCTTGAACTTCTTCCATTTTCTAATAATTGCGCCAACAGTTGTTGCCTTCTCACCAAGCTGCTTGCCTATAGTCCTGTAGCCCATCCCAGCCTTGTGCAGGTCTACAATTTTATCTCTAATGTCCTTACACAGCTCTCTGGTCTTGGCCATTGTGGAGAGGTTGGAGTCTGTTTGATTGAGTGTGTGGACAGGTGTCTTTTATACAGGTAATGAGTGGAGAACAGGAGGGCTTCTTAAAGAAAAATTAACAGGTCTGTGAGAGCCAGAATTCTTACTGGTTGGTAGGTGATCAAATACTTATGTCATGCAATAAAATGCAAATTAATTATTTAAAAATCATACAATGTGATTTTCTGGATTTTTATTGTAGATTCCGTCTCTCACAGTTGAAGTGTACCTATGATAAAAATTACAGACCTCTACATGCTTTGTAAGTAGGAAAACCTGCAAAATCAGCAGTGTATCAAATACTTGTTCTCCCCACTGTATATACACACACACACACACACACACACACACACACACACACACACACACACACACACACACACACACACACACACACACACACACACACACACACACACACACACACACACACACACACACACACACACACACACACACACACACACACACACACACACGTGTGTGGAACACTGATGAACGTTACAGACCAAAACGTTGTTGTCTATTAAAACGCTGTGATTTTGCAAGACATATGCATTGAGTGAGTGTGTCTGTGGGTCCTGATAGTCTCTCTGCTACCAGAATTCCCTCCAGCTGGATCTCATTAGGCCAGCTGTGCTGAACACATCCGATTCTGATCCCATGTGCCGTGTGTGGGCTCCAACCTTCATAGAAAAGAAAGCTTCAGGGTGAGCTGGGCTTTTTTGTTGGAAATAAATAATTCACTCTTATATTTCTGCTAGCGTAGTAACTCGGCCATGTAAGTAAAGTAAAACGACCAAAACCAATTACAACACATTCTCAGAGTGAATCCATCTGATAAACAGTTTAGACCAGAGAAGTAACTGAAGTCATACTGACTGGGTCCCAGAGAACTACACCTACTCTCAGGAACACCTACAGTAAGTAACTTAACGTGTGAGAGAAACTCTAACTTTAGCGTAAATCATGCAGTGATGAGCATTTTAGGATTTGGCGGCTAGTGCTTGTGTAAAGAGTTTTGTTTTCATTAGTTGGGAAGCTATGACACGAATGATAAACATATCACACTAATGAAGATAAACCATGACAGAGTGTGTTACAAACGCTTGCCAGCAATCAGCCATTGTCCCAAAACATAACCAACATGACTTGAGTGGTGGCTGGGTGATGAACCATAAATGAACAATAACAATTCCTCACCTCCTTCAACCTTACAATTCAAACCCTGTGCTAAAGAACACAAAACATGTAAATAAAAAAAAAATAAAAAAATTGACATTTAAACTAAAATTGACAGGAATAGGGTTATATACCGTACCCATCTTCCCCAGGGGGGCCGTTTTTATGGAAGGAATGTTATTGGCCACTGACTGAGATAGCCTCCACTGTCTTCTTTTGAGCAATGGCAGCTATCTGCCAATAGAACTGAGGAGGAGGTTGATGAGACATCCAAGCCACCACACAACAACAAAGCCACTCAGACTTATCAGCAGCATCCCACAGGTTGGCCCAGCCAGCGCAGACACCTCAGGCTATTCCATGCCAACGCCCTGACTCGAGAATAGAAAAGACAATAGAAAACAAACAAACGGAAGAGGAAGAGAAGAGAAAGAGGGATAGAGATTGGAGGGTTGGTACTCAGGACGAGGGAGATAAGGTAGACAAGTTCAAGGATAGTAGGCTATACACCCTACTTGCTATGTCAGGCAGTAGGCCTACATTACAGTATCTAAAACGTGTAGCAGACAGTAAATTAACTACTTGTTCTGATCAATTTATAACTTGAACAACTGACCGGCATTTTACACCCTTCACACCCATTTAACTCAGAGATTTTGTTTAAACGGTTGTGTGATCCATGGTCGATATTGTATTACTATCGTACAGTAGAATATGCCAAAAAAAAGCAATCCCCGCACTCCTCAGTTCACTTTGCACCCTCTCTTAAGACAGGGCAGAGGACTGCAAATTATACAAAACCACTGGTGGGGGGTGATGTGAGGGGTTTCGCCTTGTCCAACCTCCAGCCCACCCCCTCCAGGTCTCTCCATAATCCTGGTCGTGTTGAAACAGAGGCCCAGTTCACCCTCCCTAGATTAGGCCATTGGGGTGGAGCAGGAGGTTGAAAACGCTTACTGTATTCTCTGTAACCAGAAAAAAAGCCTTAAGCCCTCCATTAACAATATATAGAGAGCAAGTTATTTATGAAGCTGCCTGCAGGCTCTGCTGTGGTGTAGTGGACATACAGGGCCGTAGTATGCTGTTAGCCATGCATGCCAAGTTAGCTAACAAATTACAACCAACACACTTCAAACACACACACACGTTTAGCGTATACACAAGAGGCCCTTGCCAATTTAGGGTTATGAACACGCATTTGTTTTCGTATTGAGAGAAACGTTTGACAAATATCTGTCACTACAATACATATTGTAAGCCTAAGAAACAAGATTCTCTGGTCTGATGAAACCAAGATTGAACTCTTTGGCCTGAATGCCAAGCATCACGTCTGGAGGAAACCTGGCACTAAGGTGGTGGCAGAATCATGCTGTAGGGATGTTTTTCAGCGGCAGGGACTGGGGAGACTAGTCAGGATCGGGGGACAAGATGAGCGGAGCAAAGTACGGAGATCCTTGATGAAAGCTTTTTCCAGAGCGCTCAGTACCTTAGACTGGGGAGAAGATTTACCTTCCAACAGGACAACGACCCTAAGCACACAGCCAAGACAATGCAGGAGTGGCTTCGGGCCAAGCCTCTGAATGACCTTGAGTGGCCCAGCCAGAGTCTGGACTTGAACCTGATCAAACATCTCTGGAGAGACCTGACAGAGCTTGAGAGGATCTGCAGAGAAGAATGGGAGAAACTCCCAAAATACAGGTGTGCCAAGCTTGTAGGGTCATAACCAAGCAGACGCGGCTGTAAATCGTTGCCAAAGGTACTTCAACAAAGTATCTGAATACTTATGTTAATGTTATATTTCCTTTATTTTTTTGTACAAATTACAATTACCAGGCAGCCATTGCGAGTTTACCCATGTGTTTACCAGTCAAATTGCCATGGTTAGAGGTTCCAAGCCCGTTCTATTCATTCCATTCCTATACATGCTGCTGCTGCATTGTGGGGGGGCGGTGCCTAGGCAACGAAGACTCATTTTCTTGTTTCGGCAAGGAGCAACAAAGTTTAATCACATTGTCCATGTTAGGACCGAAACGGACTCAACCGCACGAATGCCCAGCCTGCCCAACTTCAGTCTGCTGTTAATCTGTGTGTGTTTTTTTTTTTACAGTTATTTTCATGACAGTCTTCATCCATAACTGTCAGTTACACGTATATAATAGTAGTAATTGTTCCAGCCCCCCAAGACTAGAGAATGCAGTGCCCCACAAACTAAAAAGACCATTCCCTCAGTGTATGTCCTATCTTAGTTTAGCAACAAGTGGCAGAAGGTTGCTAGGAAACACCTTGCTCTCTGGGGGCAGGGGCACAAGCACACACATACACTTCAATGTATTAACTGGAGCTTTGTATTTAACTCCTGGTGTGTTGAAAAAAAATCCAGGGAGGAGGAAAGCCCCTGTCAGCTAAGTAACATGTCTTTAGAGAGATGACACTCACCCTTTCACCTTTGACCATTTAGAAGTGTGAACTAGCAGGAAGTGTGTGGGGGGGGGGGGGGGGGGGTACATGCACATGGGGCACCCCTGGCACCCCATCATCACGGCACGTCAGCCCTGTGTTCAGCGCAAACACACGGAATTCAAAGCTTTCGCAAAAGATACAGTATGCCTATAGTAGAGACCAGAATCCATGCAATTAATACTCATGCATACTTTCTAAAAGACAGTCCAAGTTAGATGTTGCTTCTTCTGCTGCCACGTTCATAGTTTAATAAGACTAGCTTTGCTTGCGAGTTACTTTTTACATAGGGAGAAAAATTAAAGCTTTAGCCTGACCAAATCTCAATAGATCAAACAAATTAAGATTGACTTATTCCGAAATTGACTTGAGGTTCTCAAATTGGGACCAGCGAAAGATAAATCCCACACACCCTCCCCTCATCCATCCTTTAGCAGTCAAAGTACAAAACTTTTAACAGTCCAGTCCAACATTGGTCCTTTTCTGTCCATGACAACCCCCCTTTCACAGGATAGAGCGAGTCCCCCCAGGGGGGGTTATGGTGGGGGGGGTTTAAGGATGACTGCCCAAGCTTTGGCAGTTGTCTTGAGAAAAAGGGTGTTTCTGGGGAAACCAAGTGCTCCCCATTTTTCAAGGACTCCATAGTTCCTACTTAGCAACGGCCAGAAGCGTCGGTATTCCGAACACCGCTCGCCTATCGGCCTGCCAAAACCACACAGGAATACAAAACCTGCCGAATGCCACCATAACAGATGCCCCGTGTATTGTTTTCCGGTAGTCAAAATCCACAGAAAAACCCCTGATCTTATTGAGTTTATTTCAAGAGCAGTTAAATATCTATAATATCCAAGTGAATAGCCACCTGTCTAGCTTCGGCAAAACTCTCAGAACTTTTCAAGCTTCAAAGTTCAGACTTTTGAAGAAGTTCTGCACTAGTTTTTGGGTCCGGTTCCAGATGGTGGACACTCCCCCTCTACCACACCCACTCACCTACCTATCGCTCTGCGGAGGACTAAAGTCTACAGCCAGTCAACACTAGCTGTTCTCCCACAGACAGACAGACACAGTTCAAACAGAGCAAAGCAACACGAATCCTCCCTTCTCTTCCACATCCCTCCCCCCATCCTACCTCATCCAGACCTATACCTCACCCCCCTCAATCCCTTCCCTCTGCCCCAGTTCCCCCTCTTGTTGGCTGGCCTTTTCAACCTTCGCCAACAAAAGAAACAAAAGGAGCCAGTGCAGGGAGAGAGTAGAGAGAGACCAGGCCACCCTTTCAGAGAAGTATTGGGACTGCAAAGGCAAAGCACAGCAATAAACTCTACACATGCACACACCTGTAAACACATGTACACAAGTGTGTGTGGATGCAAACTCATGCTGCAGACAACATACAGACCCACAGTGCTAACACACACCATTCCATGAGGACACACATTACCCCTGACTTCTGAAAACACACAAAATATGCAAACAAACTTGGGGGCAGACACACACACACACACAACACCTGCACACCTTTAGAGAGCATGTCAACATTATTTTGACTACAGTCCGACAAACTGCAGATTATGTACCATTCTACACATTGCATCCAAAGAAATGCCCTTTGCGTTGCACAAGAGTGAGCAAGACAGATGCCGATTAGTTATGAGTGTGTGTTTGTGTCTATTCCCCGTTCTCCCTCTTCACCTGCCTCAGGTGGGGGTCAAATCTTCTCATAATCATCCGTGGCTTTGACAAAGACCTCCTCAGCCATGTCATACTATACCATCTCACCACAAGGGCTTCATTCTCTAAGGTACTGCTTGAACTTGTGAGAGTGAGTATGTGGAAGAGAATGAGACAGCGAAATATAGATATGGGAAATGGACACATTCAGTAGGAAGAGAAAGAGTAATGCAAAAAAAAAGAGATGACGAGGAGGGAGGGAGAGAGAGCGACAACACCCCCCCCATGCAGAGTTAGTGTAAATATAGTAGAACGCAAAAATTCATCATGGGGATGGAAATGGAATAACAAGGCAGGCCTACAAAATATGTCGCTCCACCCTACCATGTGCTAAACTTGTGTGTCTGAATTTGATTAAATTAACTGACTAAAGGCGTCAGCATGCTTCAGTTTGGCTGGTGCCTACCCTTACGAGTGTTATCGCATACTCCATTAAAAGACCTTCGCTTGACAAACAAAAAATATATATTTAAAAAGTGTCAATAGTGCCGTTTGTCCGTTTTGAGATGCCGTAGACAGTATACACTTAATCAAAGTCAGAATTAATCTAAGATATGTCCAAGAAATCTTTCATTAATTTTAACGTTTTTGCAGAGGAGATCTTAGTCGCATGATTTTTACAACTAAGATGTTTGATGCAGCATTTCTCAATGAAAAAATTTGCATGAAAACGAGTCATCTCTCGTTGAATGACAACAAAGACTTTATTGAAGAATTGCTACTCTTGACCAATCACTGACGAAGGGGCGTAGACTTCGGCTCTGATTTTCTGCTTTCCTGAATAGTGTCTGCCTGAATAGCCAAAAGAACCCTCACCGAAGTCCAAAACGTCACTAAATGTCGTCACGATATATTGCATGCGGACGCCTTAAGAAGTAACAGCAAAAGAAAACTAGCAGAGTATCAAAGAAGAATAACTTGGCAACCTTGCACTGTTTCTATGGCTTGAACCGCAGCCAAATAATGAATAAAGAATTAAGATTTATTAGTCGTACGGGATACACAACATGGTATACAGCGTCCAATGAAATGCTTACTTGCAGGTTTCTTCTCGACAACAATAAGAAATAAAAGATAAGAATACAAAGAAAGTAAATGGCTCAGTTTAATAGAATTTTAGTATAATACAAGAAGGCACAATTTATAGTCCTATATTTGTCCGGGTATTGGGGACGGGAGGATTGGGGGGGGCAAGTGTTTAGCGGGAACTACCATTTTATTTCTGTTGTTTCTCCGCACATTACATACAATAATCTATCATGATATGTTCACTGTGATGTAATACAGCGGGAAGCCGGTTGTCTTTGGTCATTCCCCAAGAACCTTATTCGCTACAAAAGAAAATGCATCCTTTGATATCTAGAGATAGATCGTCGGATAACTGCCATCTAGCAAGATCCAAAGATCTCAAATGGTTGAAATAGTCAGTCTGGCACTGGGTATCTGATTCTGAAACCCACCCCACCCCCTCTTTTAGGGGGATTGTGCTTTGTGACACCAGTAAATTCTTCTTAATCTTTATGCATCTGTTGGCTTGCAAAGCCCCATTAAAAGACCAGACCATTCTGATAAGGTTACTGAGTTAATGCCCACTGACATAATTAAATAGAGTATTTAATCTGACCATGGTTGTTGAGGGGCAAGACCACTTTAAAGCAAGTGTAGCCTTTACGTATCTTGCAAGGCTGGGTATCCTTCCCAACAAGTTGTATTTCCATCCACATTAAACAGATTTGTCCACAATAAAAGGAATTACCCTGAGACTCAAATTGTTTTACTTTAGAATGTATGCCGAACCAAAACCATTGATTTCAAAGTTTTACAAACAAAAACTGTGCAGATACGAAGTTTGGTAACACAATTACAGTAAACTCTCCCTCCGTTATATTAAGTTAACAAACTTCGGATCTGCACAGTTTTTTTGTAAAGTTTTGAGTAGAAATAACCAGTCATTGTAAGGTAGTCCAGTCATTGTAAATAAGACATAATTTAAATCAACACCACCACTGATGATCTACTGCCATCGCCACCCAGTCGCAGTTCATCAAATCTCACCATCCTTGACATCACCTGTTAATTTCCAGGCCGGCAGGAAAAATGTCACGACGAACGCTAAACAAGACAAATCACGAAAACGTCTAGCCCCTCTTCAGACAAAAGACAGACTGACTCAAGGACTGAGGCTCGCTAGTTTGTGGAAGTAGGACTGATGAAAGGTGTTGACACCACATGTTCATGCTAGCACGTACAGCTGCCAGCCATGGAGAACAAGAGTGGCCAACACCTATCCCCCTTCAGTTTTTGACACTTCAACAGTTACACTAGCACCATTTACTGGCAGAGAGGTGAGGAGTGCCCTGCCCAATTGGGTCATTATCATTTGAACCCTCTCTTTCACTAACTTTCACAAAAGTCTGTTAAGTATTGATGCCCTTTTAACTCAACTGGAGGCAATTAGTGTAGTCAGTCATGCATATTATACCACTGTGGTTCAATCTCATAAAATAATCCAGCCTCGGTAGCCTATACATCACCACCCGTATTGAATCTATTCAGAACATGGAAGTGAGGTTATGATGATAGCAGTTGTAAGTGCATTAATGTACAATTCTATTTAACTAGGCGAGTCAGTTAAGAACAAATTCTTATTTACAATGACGTCCTACCAAATGGGAAAAGACCTCCTGCGGTGACTGGGGATTCAAAATAAATAATCAATATCATTATTTTTATTCGAGCAGCAAGCCAAACTGGTGAAGGCCTACATTTCTATGGAATAATATGGACATAACCAACAGTCATTGAAATTACAATATAAATTCCACTACAACAATTCCCAGTGAGTAACGTTAAAATGGGAGAAAATCCCATTCCTCATGACGCCTCTAGCACTGCATCTCAGTGCTAGAGGCGTCACTACAGACCCTGGTTAGATCCAGTGTCGTTCGGGGTAGGCAGTCATTGTAAATAAGAATTTGTTCTTAACTGACTTGCCTAGTTAAATAAAAGTTCAATAAAATAAATGTAGGCCCGGGACAATACCAGTATTGTGATACATATTGTGGGAAGGAATTTGTATTTATTTAACTAGGCAAGTCAATTAAGAACAAATTCTTATTTACAATGACTGCCTACCCCGGCCAAACCCTCCACTAACCGGACGACGATGGGACTCTGGGCAAATTGTGCACCACCATATGGGACTCCCGATCACGCCCGGGATCGAACCCTTATGTTAGAAACAAACATCATGTCATCCAGTCACATTGATTTATTTTTCAAGATATAGCACACAATATTTTTTTACATACCGCAGGTTTTTCAAAGGTCCAATATCGCGATACTGGTATATTCACAGCCCTACTTATCTGGCACCCTTCCAGAAATGCATTTCTGGCTCAGGTAATGACAGGTCAAATCTCCAAAAGGTCAATTGGTGAACACATAATGGTACCATTCATACATGGAGTCAAGGGTAATTTTACAAGTCAAGACTGATCGGTCTTGTCTTGTCGGACAGGTCTGCATACAACGACACCCTCATTCACAAAGAAAACTTGACACATATTCAAGCCTTGATAACTGCTTTCTTTGTGACTGTTACAAACTCAGTAAAAATCTGTCCCAATTAGTCACAATCGTGAACAGCAGTGCTGTTCAGCAACCTCCTACAACAGTGGCCAGCTTGAACTATGTTTATTTGAGCTTCCACAGCCAAGGGATATAATTGGCAGCTTCCCTTTTATTTATTTATGACTGGAGACAAATTTAGCCGTCCATAAGACAATGCCCAGTTAGTCTTTTAATCTCCATGCTGCCAAAATACAGCCATAAATGTCTCAAAACCTTTTTATCATCTACCCGAAACAAAACAAGTTATGCTTTTTTAGAGAAATTGATTGTGCTAAATACTTATCTAGTCTTTGTAGCCCATCAAGGGGGTTTAGGCCTGACCGTTAATAACCAAAAATGACAGATGTGTATGCCGTGCAGCCTAAGACAAAAATAGCACACACAAAAATGACAATCTGCAGATGAGCGTAAAAACAAAACAAGTGGCTGCAATTCCGGATTTTCTGGAAACCCGATTTGCCATGGCTAAAGATACAGCAATTTCTACACGTTCTTTTGCCAGCAGCGGCCAAAAACAAATCAGGAAAAGCGCAATAACCAAAACGACGAGGAATGACCCAGTTATTAGATTCCAGGTCCGACCAAGACTACAAAGCAAATCCAATGGACAATCAACATCAAGATGGGATATTCCAAGCAAGTCTCTTCTTCTTATTGGTGTCCTTTAGTAGGGGTTTCTTTCCAGCAAATCGACCATGAAGGCCTGATTCACGCAGTCTCCTCTGAACAGTTGATGTTAGATGTGTCTAAACTCTGGGAAGCATTTGTTTGGGCTACAATTTCTTAGGCTGGTAACTAATGAACGTATCCTCTGCAGCAGAGGTAACTCTGGGTCTTCCTTTCCTGTGGCGGTCCTCATGAGAGCCAGTTTCTCTAATGTACTTGTCCTCTTGCTCAGTTGTGCACCAGGGCCTCCCACTCCTCTTTCTATTCTGGTTAGAGCCAGTTTGCGCTGTTCTGTGAAGGGAGTAGTACACAGCGTTGTACGAGATATTCAGTTTCTTGGCAATTTCTCGCATGGAATAGTCTTCATTTCTCAAAACAAGAATAGACTGACGAGTTTCAGAAGAAAGTTCTTTGTTTCTGGCCATTTTGAGCCTGTAATCGAAACCCACATGCTGATGCTCCAGATACTCAACTAGTCTAAAGAAGGCCAGTTTTATTGCTTCTTTAAAATCAGCACAACAGTTTTCAGCTGTGCTAACATAATTGCCAAAGGGTTTTCTAATGATCAATTAGCCTTTTAAAATGATAAGGGGGGGGGGGGGGGGGGGGGGGGGGGGTTCTAGCTAGTGTGTCCCTCTGTCCTTCGACTGTTATTGGATGTAGTTGTCTGGTTTATCAGGTCCCAGCCACCCATGACTGTTATGATTATGTATTTACAATTAATTAAGTTTTGCTTTTTGCTTTACTGCCATCTGTACCTGATAGAGCAAATCTTGTCTCACAAGCCATCTGGCGGAAGAGATTCATTGGGAGGAGACTAGAGCACACCCAGAAGTTCTGACTGAACGCACATTTAAGCACCCCTGGATGGTCCATTTGCTTTGTGCTGTTATAGTTTATGCTATGAAATCATGCAATTTCATTGGGATATTTCCCCTTCATAGCAAATAGCCGCAAAGCAAATAGCCAGCAAAGCAATCCAAGCAATGTTCGCATGTCCTATGCGCCCACGGAGGCGGAGCTGCCTGGCAGCCACTGAGGGGCAGAGTAGTAAGGAACTGAACAGCTTGTTTTGAACAATATATTTTTGAAACAGGAAAATGTACACATTTACAAGCACTTAAAACATAATCCATTCATTTATACTGGGGGGCACCAACGCTCTGGATTGTGGATTGTGTGGGGGGCACCAACGCTCTGGATTGTGGATTGTGTGTGTGTGTGTGTGTGTGTGTGTGTGTGGAGAGAGGGGGTGCATGACCGTAGCTCATCTTGTGACATCTTCCATAGAACTGCATCTGTCAAGACACAAACTGGGGCGCAAATGGTGGAACAGATCAAACATGTAAATTTGTTAGGGATCAATTTGTCAAAGAGCTGAATAGGCATGCAAGTCCATTCTTGCAATCTCTTGAGGAGGAATGCTTAATGTGCATCTTCAACATAGAACATACATACACATGAAACTTAAAAACATATATTGATATTAAGTATTTTCAATACGCAACATGCCACTGGAAAAGTAATGTAAAGACTAACGTAAAGCAACGACGCCTGCCGGAGAGAGACAAAACGGGCTGTAAAAACAGAACAAGCATTCCTACTCCAATGGCCCACCGCCTGCTGTGGTTCAATTAACTACTGCTAAACAGCAATGACGTTGGAGAACAACCTTCCATTTACTGTACCACTATATCTCCAAAATGTGCTAACCAGCATGGAAAACTACTTTAGTGATACTTGTTCAGCAGATGTATCACAAGGCAAGCAGTAGATGATGCTGTTACAATTTACACTCAGCAAGTGGCAACATTTTCCCAGGGCATTATTGTAAGTTCCTTTGGGACACAACATCGGGAGTGAGTATGTGTATTGGTTGAACACATGCGGACCCTTTCATCCAATACACAGACTCATAGGTGAAATTGTCACGGGGGATGGATTTGTCAATTTCTTATGACGTGTTGATATGCTATCTGGGGGGCACCCGACACTTCTGAATGGAAGAATAAGTAGAATTACAGGAAATTAAATTAAACGGTCAACTTTAGGCATGAAAAACAGTCCAATTTCTCCTCTTTCTCAATTTTCAAACAGAAATGGGGTTTGCCTTTGATGGTTCATTCTGGTAATTCACACTGCGACCGACGTAGCTAGTTCGTAACTCCTCCAGTACGTGTTGACGTCATTTCACAGGATTTGTTTTTGGTCAGAAGCTGTAGAGATCGGTAACAAACGGCACTTTGTAGCCAAATGTTATTCATTAAAAAAATGATATCATTAAATGACCTGTATGATGGTGCATTGACCAGTTAAACTTTAAAGTAACTTTCCATTGTTTCCAGATTTCTATGAAATATGACCTATAATTTACTACAACAGGAGTGAAATAGTTTTACTTCAAAAAAATGGTAATTAAGTATGCTAAAAGCTGCTTTTCTGTGTTAGAATGGTGTGGCTGTACCCCAACAACAGAATGGTGTGGGCTTATACCGGTCATTAAAAATATTATCCTTCCACTTTTCAAAATACCCCTCAATATACCCCTCAATAGCCGTAATAAATTGTGTCAAACTGTGTAAAATTACAGGAAATGCGTTTTAAAATGTCCACAAAAAAAACTCAGTGAGGACCCCAGGACACCCAGTCTACTGTTCGCCCATGCACAGACTCCCGATGTTGTTTTCCGAAAGCTAACCTTTAGTGTGGTCAAGTTTATCACACAAGATAGGCTAATGAAAAGACAATTGATTTGTAATAGTAGCCTTCGTATTAGCGAAATGTATTTACACATTCAAAACTAGGTCACAAAGACTCATTTTACTTGGCAAAACTGGATTCCATAAAGCAACTTTTTGTATCGGTTTTCAATGTTAAGATAGTTGTACTCCACTATTCGTACTACCAACTATTTTCACATTGCTAAAACACTTATGATAGCTGATAATAACACTTGAAATTTCTATATTTTTTAAAAACGTTTTGAGCGCTGTTTTCTGTTAATTTCTAATCGTTTTTGGTTGATGTTGTTAAATGTTTCTTCTCACTTTTGTTTATTTCTTTCTTTGGCAACGTAAACATATTTAGCGTGCCAATAAAGCCCGTTTGAATTAAATAGTAACATTGGCAACACTCAGCATGCAACTTGGCAAGTCAGACTCCACGTATTTAGGAGATAAATCCAATTTGCAGGAACTATGGACTAAATTTGCTTCAAACGTAGGTTTTCACAGTAAGATTAGACCTCCTTCACTCACCTAAATGAGGTTTAATTCCACGACCCGACGTTTCGTTCTGGATACAAGGCAAGTGAGTTCAGTGCCGTCGGCTGTCCGAATTGTTGGGCAAGCTTATCCAATTTGTCAGCAACTTGTGCTTTTAAATCCAGGCAAATCACAACGGTTCTCAGGGGTCAGGAGAACGCAAATGCCATTGTCGTTCAATCTTGCGTTTGGTTGGTATTAGTTTGCTGCGGGTTTAAGATTGTTTCACGAGATCAAACAACCCGCTTTAGTAAAGTAATGTTCCATGTACCTTTCCCGGTTTAAAACCAACTCGTGCGCGCTCTTATTGTTATTGCTTTTTTCTCATGTTGCACTGTGCGCTTTCTACGATCATCACATGTAGGGCTGCCCGGCGAATAGTGTCGAGAATGGATAGATTACCTCACGACAGCCCTAGATACGCCAGCCCTCGATATGCGTAATGTTTTAAAGGGGCTTGGCCAAACCGACTGCTAAAATGTAATGGTGACTGATGGACCCCTCCTGGCCAACTAACTTGGTTCTATTAACGGGGCAATCTGCAGTTCAAACAACAACAAAATCGACAGGGATAGAGCTGGATAAATATAACCAATCTCAAATTAATTGACAGAGCTACGGACGCAAGGATTTACCATCCATGAGATCAACATTAGCATTTTCACCATTATTTGAGGCTATACAGTGTTAGCCTACATTGTTTACAAAAGCTTATATTTTGGATTCTGGTGGGATGTGGTATGACATTTGAACTAAGCCCATCAGGCATGTATACGTTATATACTTCAAGAACCAATGGGTATATACAATTAATGTTTTGATAAAAATACATGTGTAGTTTTCGCAGATTGACCCTTTAAAGGGGCAACAGATTAGGGGCTCATTCAGATCTGCTTTAGCCACATCCACATAGCAGTTGTTCTGTCAGGAACCCACTAAGGCAGTGGTCACCAACCGGTCGAACTCCAAGGCATTTCTAGTTGATCGCCAAACATTTCTGTAGAAAACCCAATGATAAAGCCTTGTGTTCCTATTTATTTTATTTGTCCCGGGCTGTTGGTGGTAGGTACACCCGATTCAGCTTCCCTGCGTGCCTGATAAGCGAACTGCTGCCATTTTGAACCATTTCATGTGTTTGAAGGCACAAACTGCCTTCCCGGCTGGCCCAGAGAGAAAATCAGGTGCACTATTAGGCAATCAAATGGCTCAGATTACTGCAGTAACGTTGCAGGCATGAAAGAAAGCTACAGACAAGTTGATACTGTGAGATTTCAAAACGTTTAAAACCGTGACTAGAGAGCAGGGCCGGCCCTGGACGTTCTGCCGCCCTAGGTAAGACAAAATATGCTGCAAATTTGTATCTCAGCCAAAAATTGGAGGAACAGAACATAATAGCAGCCCAAGTCATAGGCCAAATTTCTCCAACGTCAAACCAGAGTGTATTGTTTACAATGCTGTGTGCAAATAATTAAATCTTAGACATCCTTATGAATCTAAGCATGGCACTTTTAAAAGTAAAATTTCCACCCAGACAGACGCTCTACCGAGGAAGAAAAATGCTGGTTACCATTGCATAACCAAAAAACAGAAGTGTTTCCCTAATAGGTGCCTTGATTTACAACATTTTAAAAAATCGGAAAGCTCAATTAATAGGGACAGAATGGCAAAGTAAAATTGATTGTCTCCTTGAATATTATAGGCTGCAGCTCAGCTTCAGAATGTGATAGAGAGGAATCAATATATCCCCACAAGCATCGGAGTCACGTCTTTCGCAGGCATTTTAAAGCTTGTTTCTACCATAAAGCATCACGGAGCTAAGCCTTTCTATAGAACGTTTTATATAATCTGGATACTTTTCATGTATTTAAAAAATATATATAAAGCAAACAATAGAAATCCTCTTTGCCATTTTCTTTAACAAAGGGTATAGGATACCTTCACTCAATTCAAACCCTTGTTTTAACCAAACACACCAAGCCCTTCCCAGACATGGAGGTATTTAAGGAGTGCATGCGACAGTATTTGGCTATACCGGATAGAATTGTGTTTATCAAACAGGTAGGCGTACCACTTATTTTTGTGAATAGCAAGAAATAGGCTCCAATTATATATGTAATTCTATGATTATTCCCATAAAAAAAATGGAGGTCCCTTACCAGACAGAAGAGAATATTACTTTAACCCCTGCATTGGAGAGTTACAATTTTGCTATCACTATGCAGCCAACTACCTATAGTAGGAAACCAAATTTCTTATTAATAATATGCCACCTGTTATCACACGTAGCACGATCCCATAATTGTTACAATTACAATAAAAATAACTGTAGAACTGTAAAAAAGGTTGAGATAATTTGAGGTTTAGAAAGACGTTCTTTCATAAATGCCTGGCGGGCCTCGTTTCGCTGGAGCAGTGTAAAATAAGCGTTATGTCGATGACTCAGCCTTAACGAATTTTGTTTATATACATATCGAATTTGATTGTCCAACATCAGTTTCAGCATTTATTTATTTTGTCTGCGCCTAGAGTGGCCTCTTTCCTCCGCTGTCGTGCTGCATTGCAGTCAGCTATGTTCTCTCTGTAGCTGTCCATGGTCCTGAAATCAAATCATCGGAGAGAGACAGAGCGAGATAGAGAGGTAAGACAACTCGTGCTCAATTGATATGGTGGCGAGTCCATCGAGTCTCTCTTGATTCATAGCAGAGCGCAGGCGTTTTTGATGAGTTTGAGCCATGGTCTCCACCCTCTCCCCGTTCGCCATCCTCATATTATAGTGGGCCACCGAAAATTTCAGTTGGGAAATTCCCCTCCTTATCCTGATGTGGTCCAGCCTGCACTAACATATCCCGTAAAGAACCATTCATATATTTTGGCCACTAACCAGGATCTTTTATGTTTATTGTCTGGGAGTCGGATTTAGCAGACAAAAAACATAAAAGATCCCGGGGAGTGGCCAAATCAATAATGAAAATGCAAAGGCTTACAACTATTAATTACAAAGGGGATGGGAAAGGAAAAGCATTTTAATTGACTTTTACAAGCAGGGCTAACGTTGGCTAACTAGACTAGCTAAGATGTCAATAAAATGTAGGGCTATGCCTGGTTTCTTGAGGCAGACAGTGGATGGTTCGTGCTGCACACTTGAAAGAAAGTGTATTTCTCAAAATTATGTTATAGGTTAGGTTATTCCCCAAACACCTGAATAGTCTTTCCAACATTCCCTAATGAATTTAAGGTAAAAGTAACTGACGTTAACTCTAGCTAGCTAGCTATTTAAATGAGCGAACATTACTAGTATCATCCAAAGTAAACTAGCTAGCAGTAGGCTGGACACATTACATTTTTTACAATGCTTTTTTCTGATAAAAAGTAGTTCATTGCATCCGCCGTGGAGCCCAGTTTCATAATATGATCATATTTCCCAGCTGCTTACCGTAGTTTTGAAGTAATCACGAAAAAAAAACAGGCCTTACTTTAGGGCAATTTTCACCCTGCCAGCTCCTATTAGTTTTATTGAGCACCGTGGCACCAACTCGCCTTCCAAACATTCTATTACCAGTTTATTGTTCTAAATCACAATGCCTGCTTCGCTATTGTTGGAAATTAGACCTGTCCACGTTGTTTGTAGTTAAAATGTAAACAACAACAAAAAATTACTCATGGAACTCTGAGGTCGTCCCATTGTTTCCTATAGGGAAATATAGCTATGTCTGTCTATTTCGCCAAATATCTCACAATGTGTATATCGATGAACCATCGATGAACCATTTTAATCAGGAGAAACTCCTCTTTGTAATTATGTAAGTCTGGGCAGCGAGCTCGGTTGTCATCGATCACTAGACCAGAAATAGTCAGAAGTTTTCATTTCTTCCCTACTTTCTCATTACGCAGACATAAGCACAGTTGACACCATCGAGGTGCGGATGTTTACTTTCTACGCAAGTAGTTTTTTTTCCATTTTCGTCAGACGAACAGATTGTAGTGGTCAAATAATTTTTTGTAATTTTTTTTGTGCCATTTAGGCGCAATAGAATTCTAAGCATCACTCCAGTCAAAACAGCCTCTGGAACATTCAATTCCATTCATTTGCTATGGGCTCGCGCTAGTGTTCCATGTTAGCCAACGTTCTTTTGCTGTTTTTCAGCCTTGGGTGAATTTTGACTCGTTCTATTGTCCAGCCTACTAGTAGTAACACTGCTCCAACGGTAACTACTATGCAATTAGATAAACTATTAATTCATCACATCACATTACCTCTGTCCTTATCCCGTTTTTCCTCCTCTTCTCTTCTTTTTCTTCCCTCGGCACCAGAGGGCTTTGGTCTTTTTAACATCGTTTGAAGTAGTATACTGATGCTAATTTACCATGTTTCACGTTCAGTGTCACTCACCACTTCAGATAACTGAACTCGCCCATCCCCCACAATCAGGTAAGTCTAACGATTGATGCGCCGGGCCAGGGTGACGCTGCGGGCAACACAGAAAATATGGCCTAATAAGCTATGTAGTTATGTTGTTGTGGGGGCTTTCGCTTTTCTGTAATATTTCAAATTAATAATTAAAATAGTATTAGTAAAAAATAATAATAATAATACAAATCTACACTCATTTGGGCTCCCCTATGGATGGACGCTCCCCTATGGATGGACGCGCCCCTAGCATTTGCCTATTTCGCCTATACCACGGGCCGGCCCTGCTAGAGAGAGACTGTCAACTAATACAGCAAAGAGCTGCTGTTTGTATGAGTGAGTTAATGTTTAAATTCTTACTCAGCACTGTCAACACTTTAGTATTCAACACTTTCATAAGCCATAAAATGCGTGTTCTTCCTATTTCCATTTAGCGCTACAAGAAGCACTGCAGCAGAAATGAATGAGTAGGACTGTGTATCGATTGGCTTGTGTTGTTGTTATTATTAGCAGCTTGGGTCTTTTTTAATATCAAGGAATATTTCACTTTCTCTGTTCATAGGAGTAACAACCTTAATTTTAGCATGAGGCAGAAATAATGCGGTGCGACTCGAGTTTTGCCATCAGCTGGAAGACAGTGTACTTTTTTGGTCAGTGACAGTTGAAGAAAGGGACAGCGGAGAGATGTTGATAGGCGGACCCTCAGTCTTCTGCTCTCTCCCTCCGCTGAGACTGACCATCAGATGCAGGCACCATCAGCCCAGTAAAATAAAAATAAATAGCAAATTATTTAAATGTATGCTCACTTAGCTGTGCCTTGCAAATACAACGGATATATTACCAGTGAAGCCTACCTCAAATTTTTATATATACATTTTTTTAAATGGCCCAAACAACAATGCATTGGCAGGGCAATTCAAGCAAAGCCAATATGAGGCAATAATGTATTGGGTCTATAGCTTACTTCACAAACCTCTTTGCTACAGTACTGTTTTTTTGCATAGGCTTACGTTTTTTAAGAAAAATCTGAGCGGTAGATCTCGGTTTGCATTTTGATTCAGAAAAAGATCTTGACTCAGAAAAGGTTGGTGACCACTGCACTAAGGTGTTTCAGATGCCAAGTGTATGGTCATGTTGCACAACCTGACCTCAGAGCATTTCGTATTATTCTGTATGTAAATCCGAGCTACTCCTTTTAGTATGATGTTACGTTTCGTATGGTATTTTTTAATTTGTGGATGACCATCATCCATTTCGCATCATATGTTACGAATCTGCAAAATGTACAATATGTTACTAATTTGCATAACGTACAATAGGTACGAATTCTAATTTGTTGTGGCTAATGTTAGCTAGCTGGCTAATGTTAGCTATGCTAGAGGTTAGGGTTAAAGGGTTAAGGATAGGGGAAGGGTTAGCTAAAATGGTTAGGGTTAGGGGAAGGGTTATCTAACATGCAGTTGCAAGGTAGATAAAAAGTATTAAGTAGCTCAAAAGTTGATAATTAACTAAAATGCTAAAGTTGGCCGTGATGAGATTCGAACACGCAACCTTTAGGTGTTCGAATCTCATCAACTTTAGCATTTTAGGTAATTAGTAACGTTTCAACTACTTACTACTTTTTAGCTACTTTGCAACTGCATGTTTGCAAACCCTTCCCATAACCTTAACCCTTTTAGCTAACCCTTCCCTTAACCTTAAATCTTTAACCTTAACCCTAAACCCTAGCATAGCTAACGTTAGCCAGCGTAGCTAATGTTAGCCAGCCAGCTAGTTAACGTTAGCATTAGCTACATAGCTATCATTAGCCACAACAAATTGGAATTCGTAACATATCATACGTTTGGTAAATTCGGCACTATTGTACGTTTTGTGAATTCGTAACATTTTTTATTTCTTTTTATTTCACCTTTATTTAATCAGGTAGGCCAGTTGAGAACAAGTTCTCATTTACAACTGTGACCTGGCCAAGACAAAGCAAAGCAGTGTGACAAAAAACAAAACAGAGTTACACATGAGAATAAACAAACGTACAGCCAATAACACAATAGAGAATCTATATACAGAGTGTGCAAATGTAGTGCAAAATGCAGTAAGGTTAGGAAGGTAGGACAATAAATAGGCCATAGTGGTGAAATAAATTACAGATTAGTATTAACACTGGAATGATGGATGTGCAAATGATGATGTGCAAATAGAGATACTGGAGTGCAAATGAGCAAAAATAATAAAATAAATATGGGGATGAGGTAGTAGGATGGACTATTTACAGAAGGGCTATATACAGGTGCAGTGATCGATAAGCAGCTTTGACAGCTGATGCTTAAAGTTAGCGAGGGAGATAGGAGCCTCTAGCTTCAAGATATTATTGTACATATTGTACATTTTTGCAAATTCGTAACATATGAATTGTAATTTCTAACATATCATACGAAATGTATGATGGACATCCACAAAATACCATACGAAACATATTATACTAAATGGAGTGTCTCGGATTTACGTACAGAATAATACAAAATGCTCTAAGACCAGGTTGTGAAAAATGACCATAAGCTTGGCATCTGAAACACCTAAAAAGTAGTAGAAAAGTTGCTAAAATGTTTAAGTTGGCCATGATGAGATTCGAACACGCAAAGGTTGCTAGATGTTTGCATAATTGTTTTATTTAACCTTTTATTTAAATAGGCAAGTCAGTTAAGAACAAATTCTTATTTACAATGATAGATAGATAGATAGATAGATAGATAGATAGATAGATAGATAGATAGATAGATAGATAGATAGATAGATAGATAGATAGATAGATAGATAGATAGATAGATAGAGCGGCAGTATGAAAAAGTATAGAAATACAAGATATCTGGAGTGCAAAAAAAGCTATAAAAAGACATTGCATAGTAGGATGGTTGAATATGTACAATATACATTGGTGGATGTTGGATGGTTAACTATACTATACAGGTCGATGGCAGAGCTAAAAATGCATATGATATGAGCGAGGGTAATAATGACAGGAAGAGATACTTAAATAGCTAAATGTGTGTATGATATAATTTGGGGTAATAATAGTAATTCCCTTAAAATACAGTCCTTAGTGCGCAGGGTTTAATTACAGACAACTGCACGTATTGCACATTCGATATACTAAAAGCAATGAGAAAAGGTACAACTGACGGCCTACCCCAGCCAAACATGGATGACGCTGGGCCAATTGTGCGCCGCCCTATGGGACTCCCAATCACGGCCAGATGTGATTCAACCTGGATTCGAAACCAGGGAGTGTAGTGATGCCTTAGAGCACTGCACCACTCAACCACCATCTTTTTGTTTTTGCCTTAAGTAACCTTCTGTTTTATGTAACCATGCCAAATGTAACCATGCCAAATGTAACATATACTCATTTCAGTGTAATAGTTTTCATTTACTATGTTACGTCTAGTCAATGAGACCAGGCTGTGTTGCAGCAGTGTTTAGGAGGGAGATACAAAGGAATGTGTAGTATTGGTGGAAAAAACTGTGTGTCAATTGTGGGGGTGCCCATGTTGCTGGGGATCAGAAGTGTCTGTGCGAGAGAGACAGGTAGAGGTTGCCAGGGTCAGCGTAGAACAGACGGGGTCATGCTGAGTGTGGGACATTTTTGCGGGACTGTCCTGCAACACGTATTTCATTCAAATATCCCAAGGTTGCGTTTATGAAAAAAAAAGATATAAGGATGTTGTATGTAGCCTACTTGTACAATCGTTGAGATCTAAGGTGCGATCAGTTCGCTTGAACGTTTACTACGTTGCGGAACGGTTTGTACTTATCGACACGTTTACTCAAAACGTTCTTGTACGTTCTTGAACAGACTTTGAGGTACGTTTGCTCCCATTTGGTGGGTGTGGTGAGGTGTGGTTTGATGCAATGAGGGACGTATTTAAAAGGGCAGTGGCCATGCTGACAGCTTTCCCCAATTCACAACCCCTCCCCGTGTTTCAACAGTCCTGATATTCTGCGCTAGCCTACAAAAGTAAGTAAATACCACTATTAGACTGAAAGCTAGACTATACGGTAATTTCACATTTGTGAGGCTCTCCATGCTCATTAGTAGCTCATTCAACATGTTTGCTGCTACTTCCCTCAATCCCGTTTTAAAAGTCTCCCTTAAATGTTTTACATTCCGTGAGACCAACCAGAAATGTTTCCTTGGCCACATATTCCCACATTTTAATAACACAGCCACACATATGATCAAAAGAGTAGGTGCACTTCAATTCGCAAATTCAGTGCTCATTCAGGGCAGCGGGAGAAGGGATGTAGTGCTGCTAGAACACAGCAGAGCGTCCCTCCGCCACTTCTCACAACGGTGCTAATTTAGTATTTCTATTTGTATTTATTATGGATCCCCATTAGCTGCTGCACAAGGCAGCATCCACTCTTCCTGGGGTTCAGCAAAATTAAGGCAGTTATACAGTTTTAAAAACATTACAATACATTTCACATCACATTAAGTATGTGCCACTACTCTACTACCACATACAGTGCAACACAAAATCCATGTGTATAGTGTGTATATTATCATGTGTGTATGCATGTGCCTGTGTGTCTGTCTCTTCACATTCCCTGCTGTTACATAAGGTGTATTTTTATCTGTTTTTTAAATCAGATTTTTACTTACAGGAGGCGTCTTCATACCCCTAGATTTATTTCACATTTTGTTGTGTTACAGCCTGAATTCAAAATGGGTGAAATGCATTTTTTTTCTCACCTATCTACTAACAATACCCCATAATGACAAAATGAAAACATGTTTATAAAAATGTTTTCAAATGTATTGAAAATTATAAACAAATATCTAATTGACATAAGTATTCACACCCCTGAGTCAATACATGTTAGAATCACCTTTGGCAGCGATTACAGATTTCTGGGTAAGTTTGTAAGAGCTTTGCACACCTGGATTGTACAATATTTGCCATATATTTGCAATAGTCTTGCCATGTTCAAGCAGATTTAAGTCAAAACTGTAACTCGGCCACTCCGTAACATTCACTGTCTTCTTGATAAGCAACTGCAGTGTAGATTTGACCTTGTGTTTTAGGTTATTGTCCTGCTGAGAGGTGAATTCATCTCCCAGTGTCTGGTGGAAAGCAGACTGAACCAGGTTTTCCTCTCTAGTTTTTTTTTTATCCCCAAAAACTCCCCAGTCCTTAACGATTACAAACATACCCATAACATGATGCAGCCACCACTATGCTTTAAAACATGGAGATTGGTACTCAGTAATGTGCTGTATTGAAAAAAAAATATATATATATATAACACTTTGTATTCAGGAAGGGTGTGTCACAAAGGGATTGAATACTTATTGACTCAAGACATTTTCAGCTTTTCATTTTTAAATAATTTGTAAAAATTTTGAAAAACATAATTCCAATTTGACATTATGGGGTATTGTGTGTAGAGCAGTGACAAAACATCAACATTTAATCTACTTTAAATTCAGGCTGTAACACAACAAAAGGTGGAAAACGTCAAGGGGAATGGATACATTGTGAAGGCACTGTAGGGTTAGTTGGTGGTGCGATTTCTTCCTTTCCCCCTTCCTTTTTTATTTTTGTATCACAAAATGTAATGCGAACGAGCACACATTCCCGCCGCATGCACAAACAAAATGTGCGATCTCGCAGCAGTATACCGAAATCGGACATTGAAATTGGCTGCACAGAGTCACATTAAGACAAATCCCATGCAGCCTTTATTATACTGGAATGTAATGTAATAGTTCAAACACTGGAATGTGAGATGTAATCTACACCTATATAAGGATTATATAAATATTCAAAACAGGTGGATTAGTCCCCCTGAATAATGACTTACAATAAAAAATACAATAATAATAATAATGGGTTGGAGGCCCCCCAGATAGTATATGAACATGTCAAAAGAAATAGCAAAATGTGTAGAATTTAACTTTAGCAGTCAACTTTGGGCATTGAAGGTTCCTATTTGGGCATTTGAGGTTCCTATCTCCCTCACTAACTTTAAGCATCAGCTGTCAAAGCTGCTTATCGATCACTGCACCTGTATATAGCCCTTCTGTAAATAGCCCACACTACTACCTCATCCCCATATTTATCTTTGTTATTTTCGCTAATCTTGCACTCCAGTATCTCTATTTGCACATCATAATTTGCACATCCTTCATTCCTGTATTAATGATGATAATCTGTAATTTATTTAACCACTATGGTCTATTTATTGTCCTACCTCCTAACCTTACTGCATTTTGCACTACATTTTGCACTCTGTATATAGATTTTCTATTGTGTTTTTGACTATGTTTGTTTACTGTGTAACTGTGTTGTTTTTGTCGCACTGCTTTGCTTTGTCTTGGCCAGGTCGCAGTTGCAAATGAGAACTTGTTCTCAACTGACCTACCTGGTTAAATAAAAAAAATAAAAAAATTGATGAACAACCAAAGGCACACATAACAAATGAGGAGTTTGACTGTATTTCGTGCCCAAAGTCCTGCAATTCTACACATTTTGCCATTTGTTATGACTTGTTCATATGCTGAGGTTAGATGGCTGGCTTGCTAGCTAACATTAATGTATGTTTGTGAAGTGTGTGTGTAACGTTAGTGATGTTTTCTCAGACAATCGGTTTGTATTGCTAGTTAAAGCTTGCTGTTCGAATCCAGTCTGTATCACAACCGGCCGTGATTGGGAGTTTGGCCGGTGTAGGCCGTTATTGTAAATAAGAATTTGTTCTTAACTGACTTCCCTAGTTAATAATAAGTATTGAACACATGAAGAAATGGAGGTGCAAAAAGGCATGGAAAGCCAAGACAACAGCTGAAAACTATCAGTAATTAGAAATGGCACTGCACATCACCCTAAAAACACCATACCAACAGCAAATGGTACTGGCAAACTTCACATAATTGAAGGAAGGATGAATGGGCAAATTTACAGAGACATTCTTGACAAAAATCTGCTGACATCTACCAGGATGATGAAGATGAAACGAGGGTGGACATTTCAGCAAGACAATGATCCCAAACACACAGCCAAGGAAACTCTCAATTGGTTTCAAAGAAAGAAAATAAAGCTGCTAGAATGGCCCAGCCAATCACCTGACTTAAATCCCATTGAAAATCTATGGAAAGAACTGAAGATCAAGATTCATAGAAGAGGCCCACGGAACCTTCAAGATTTGAAGACTGTTTGTGTGGAAGAATGGGCCAAAATCACACCAGAGCAATGCATGCGACTAGTTTCTCCATACAGGAGGCGTCTTGAAGCTGTCATTACCAACAAAGGCTTTTGTACAAAGTATTAAATAAATATCAGTAAGTGTGTTCAATACTTTTTCCCTGTCATTTCACATTATTACACATAACTTAATATCTGAACTTATTTGTTTTGGTATGGATTTCTTGGGTTGTTACCAACATCTGGTGAAAATTTCATGTCAATAGCACCTTTGGAAATATATTTACTGAGAAAAATGGTGACGTGTTCAATACTTATTTCACCCGCTGTACATTTTCACTGATACCCAAAAGTACTTGTTACAATGTGACAGGAAAATTGTCCAATTCACACACTTATCAAGAGAACGTTCCTGCTGTATCTGATCTGGCAGACTCACTAAATGCAAATACTTTGTTTGTAAATTAGTGTTAGTGTGCCCCTGGCTCTCTGTCAATAAAATAAAATTTTAAAAAATGGTGCAGTCTGGTTTAATATAAGGAATTTTAAGTTATTGATACGTATGTATGACAATTTGGTACTTTTTCCACCACTGGATGTGGCTGGGGGTTTTAGCATTTTTTTCACATGACCCATTAATTTACACAAGTGTGTCTGGGTAAGGGTCATCTAATATTTTACAAAATATTTTTATCTGGACACTTTCTGTTTACCTGGAATTTTTCCTTATTGTAGGCTACTACCACTTTTAGTCTTAGTCTTTACTACACTACTCACTGTTTAACACATGACCTCACATGTGAATCCTTAAAGACATGGGTGGGGCTAAGGCTTAAGAGGGTGTGAACAATGCCGAATGGGTGTAGACAAAGGAGAGCTCTCCAGTAGGTACCAATACTTTCAAAGGCCCTTTTCTCTAAAGTGAGTTTCCAAGTTTATCAACTTTCAAAGCAGAATTACTTTCCCATTGTTCCTCGAAAATACTGTGTATGATATACCATGATATACTTTTATCCAATGTAAAAAAGTAAGATTTTCACTGGACAGTTATTTTAAAACTGGAACATTTTCTTTCCGCCTCTTGGCAAAATGTGTAGAGTGGCAGGAAATTAGCTTTAAAACTGCTAAATGTTCTCTCATCCTCATGGCAAAATGTAAAGAATAGCATGAGATGAGCTATAAAACATTTTCTCTCTGCCCCATTTGAAAATGTGTAGCATTTCAGGAAAATATGTTTCCTCTCAGATGTATAACTAAACGTGTAGAATAGCATAATAAAACGACACATTTTGCTCTCTGCCCCATGGCAAAATGTGTTGAAATGCAGAAAGTTAGCTGGTTTCCTAATCAGTTTTCCCAATAAAATATATTGAAATAAATTATGTGAAATAAGCCTTCCACTTATCCTGTTTTCAAAATACCCCTCACAAGAGAGGTGTAATAAGTTGTGTCAAACTGCAAAATTGCAGGAAATGCATTTGAAAATGTCCACAAAATAATAACTGGAGGACCCCCTGACAGCCCGACGGACTCCCCATTCCCCCCCAATATATACACAGTTCCGCCCCTTGATATAAATCCTCAGTATTATGTTTAATGAGTTTTTATTTGTGCGTAATTATTTCTATAAAGCCTACACTTTCTCATTCTGAACCTCTAACCAGAGAGGGGCGGGTGGGGCTTTTTACACACAATGATGGCTTTGTGCGTGACAATGATCGCAAGAACAGCTACTCACCGATTTGATGGCTCCAAAACTCAAAACATCCACTATGCTTGATCTGATTGAATACCTACACCACATTTCTCCCTTGATATAAATCCTCATTATTACATTATAACATTTAATGATTTTCCATTTGAGAGTCATTATTTCTATATAGCCTACACTTTCTTATTCTGAACTTCTAGGCAGAGAGGGGCGGGTGTGGTGTCCTGCATGACAATGATGGCTTTGATGGCTCCAACATAGTTCCACCTCTGACACAGCCAAAACATCCGTGTCTGCTATCACAGGTAAGGCTGGATCTGATTGAATCTAGGCCTAGATTTGCAATGCAATGGCACTACTGAGAGCGTAACTGTGGTTTGAATGCCTGTGCTTTATGAAGAGGGATCGACAACATATACCTAACCAGGTACATATTTCAATCCAGATTTTGCCACCATGAAGTGTTACTGGACAAATGTTTTTTTTATCTGGAATATGTATAAATCGATAGTTTACTCATTCACTAGATACAATTAGTAGGCCTATATCACACCTAAAGTGATATAGGCCTACTAGTTCATTCAAATAAGGATGCTGATACAACCACATTCAACTGACCTTTTTGTGAAACACTTGCATAGCACTAATGTTCTCATAATCAAATGTTACCTTTCTGTGCTCTTGTTAGTATATTTACCAGGTCCTTGTGGCTCTACATTACAATATTGTCTTCTTTGGTCAGTCTGAAGCGGTTAACTTGGGGTACAGAAAGGTCTCAACTTACAGACACCCCACACATATCAGTCAAGACCACACAGACATCACAAAAACCCCAGCACACACATCATTCTAAAGGAGGATTTCCCTTCTAAACCCCCCTCTATTTAACTACAAACGCAAATAAGATGATAGCAATAGGCTAATGAGGCAACGAGGGAGGGATAGAGAAATAAAAATAAATAAACAGTAGCTCAGTCGTTAGATCATGGCCCTTGAAATGCTAAGGTTGTGGGTTCGATTCCCACAGGGAACCAGTATGAAAATGTATGCACTCACTAAAATGTAGAATGGGAGAGAGAATATGTGTGTGGGGGGGAGGAGTATTTTCTTAGTCCCCACTAGTTTGTATGTGTATATGTGTGAGCACAGGCTAGTATTCATAGCAGGAGGACAGGGTGAGGTGTGGTGGAAGGGGAAATCTGGGTGTGTGAATGAACGCGCCTGTCTGTCAGGGGCTACACATTGCATTCATGCCCCCCGAAACACTGAGTCTTTCATCCAGCTCTCAGACTACTCCTCTGAATAGCAACTCTGCCTTTCAGCAGAGTGAGAGCTGGTTAGGCCCAGGCCGGGGTGAGAGGAGTGTAAGGTGACGGTGGGGGGATGGAGGGGATCAGGGGGCAACACCCCTCCCCCTCGTTATGTTGATTCACAGAGTTGTTCAGGAGAAAGTCTTCAGTCACTGGATTGTTTCACACTTATGTGACCCAAAGGAACACATGCTTTTGAAAGCGGGTTTTGAGATAAACACAACATTCTCGCTCACAATGTTATCACCTCCTAAGTGATTTAACGGATTTATGCTCAAGTCTCAGCTCCTGTATTCTTATAATTGAGAGTGACGTTATGAATAGGCTATAGCGCCTGAATGGCTTCCCATTGGCCAGACAGTTGTGGTGAGTGTGTGTGTGCGTGAACGTATGCGTGCTGTGTATGAACATGTGCGTGCGTGAGTGCATTGTACAGTGACTTGCTAAAGTATTCAACCCCCTTGGCATTTTTCCTATTTTGTTGCCTTACAACCTAGAATGAATTACAGCTTCAAGTCTCTATAAGCTTGGTACATCTAGCCACTGGGATTTTTGCCCATTCTTCAAGGCAAAACTGCTCCAGCTCCTTTAAGTTGGATGGGTTCCACTGGTGTACAGCAATCTTTAAGTCATACCACAGATTCTCAATTGGATTGAGGTCTGGGCTTTGACTAGGCCATTCCAAGACATTTTAAATGTTTCCCCTTAAACCACTCAAGTGTGGCTTTAGCAGTATGCTTAGGGTCATTGTCCTGCTGAAAGGTGAACCTCCGTCCCAGTCTCAAATCTCTGGAAGACTGAAACAGGTTTCCCTCAAGAATTTCCCTGTATTTAGCGCCATCCATCATTCCTTCAATTCTGACCAGTCTTCCAGTCCCTGCCGATGGAAAAACATCCCCACAGCATGATGCTGCCACCACCATCCTTCACTGTGGGGATGGTGTTCTCGGGGTGATGAGAAGTGTTGGGTGTTGGGTTTGTGCCTTGATGGCCAAAAAGCTAAATTTTTGTCTCATCTGACCAGAGTACCTTCTTCCATATGTTTGGGGAGTCTCCCACATGCCTTTTGGCGAACACCAAAAGTGTTTGCTTGTTTTTTTCCATGGACAGATACTCCAATCTCTACTGTGGAGTTTTGCAGCTCCTTCAGGGTTATCTTTGGTCTCTTTGTTGCCTCTGATTAATGCCCTCCTTGCCTGGTCCGTGAGTTTTGGTGGGTGGCCCTCTCTTGGCAGGTTTGTTGTGGTGCCCTATTCTTTCCATTGGCTTTGGGGGTGGCCAGTGAGATATACCTGCTGGAGCGCATGCTACGGGTAGGTGTTGCTATGGTGACCAGCAAGCTGAGAAAGGCGGGGATTTACCTAATAAAGACTTATAGATGACCTGGAGCCAGTGGGTTTGGCGACGAATATGTAGTGAGGGCCAGCCAACAAGAGAATACAGGTCGCAGTGGTGGGTAGTATATGGGGCTTTGGTAACAAAACGGATGGCACTGTGATCCATCCAATTTGGACTACATCCAATTTGCTGAGTAGAGTGTTGGAGGTTATTTTGTAAATGACATCGCCGAAGTCAAGGATCGGTAGGATGGTAAGTTTTACAAGGGCATGTTTGGCAGCATGAGTGAAGGAGGCTTTGTTGCGAAATAGGAAGCCGATTCTAGATTTAATTTTGGATTGGAGATGGTTTATAACCCAACCCTGATCTGTACTTCTCCACAACGTTTTCCCTGACCTGTTTGGAGAGCTCCTTGGTCTTCATGGTGCCACTTGCTTGGTGGTGCCCCTTGCTTAGTTGTGTTGCAGACTGTGGGGCCTTTCAGAACAGGTGTATATACAGTGGGAAGAACAAGTATTTGATACACTGCTGATTTTGCAGGTTTTCCCACTTACAAAGCATGTAGAAGTTTGTAATTTTTATCATAGGTACTCTTCAACTGTGAGTGACGGAATCTAAAACAAAAATCCAGAAAATCACATTGTATGATTTTTAAGTAATTAATTTGCATTTTTTTGCATGACATAAGTATTTGACACATCAGAAAAGCAGAACTTAATATTTGGTACAGAAACCTTTGTTTGCAATTACAGAGATCATACGTTTCCTGTAGTTCTTGACCAGGTTTGCACACACTGCAGCAGGGATTTTGGCCCACTCCTCCATACAGACCTTCTCCAGATCCTTCAGGTTTCGGGGCTGTCGCTGGGCAATACGGACTTTCAGCTCCCTCCAAAGATTTTCTATTGGGTTCAGGTCTGGAGACTGGCTAGGCCATTCCAGGACCTTGAGATGCTTCTTACGGAGCCACTCCTTAGTTGCCCTGGCTGTGTGTTTCGGGTCGTTGTCATGCTGGAAGACCCAGCCACGACCCATCTTCAATGCTCTTACTGAGGGAAGGAGGTTGTTGGCCAAGATCTCGCGATACATGGCCCCATCCATCCTCCCCTCAATACGGTGCAGTCGTCCTGTCCCCTTTGCAGAAAAGCATCCTTAAAGAATGATGTTTCCACCTCCATGCTTCACGGTTGGGATGGTGTTCTTGGGGTTGTACTCATCCTTCTTCTTCCTCCAAACACGGCGAGTGGAGTTTAGACCAAAAAGCTCTATTTTTGTCTCATCAGACCACATGACCTTCTCCCATTCCTCCTCTGGATCATCCAGATGGTCATTGGCAAACTTCAGACGGGCCTGGACATGCGCTGGCTTGAGCAGGGGGACCTTGCGTGCGCTGTAGGATTTTAATCCATGACGGCGTAGTGTGTTACTAATGGTTTTCTTTGAGACTGTGGTCCCAGCTCTCTTCAGGTCATTGACCAGGTCCTGCCGTGTAGTTCTGGGCTGATCCCTCACCTTCCTCATGATCATTGATGCCCCACAAGGTGAGATCTTGCATGGTGCCCCAGACCGAGGGAGATTGACCGTCATCTTGAACTTCTTCCATTTTCTAATAATTGCGCCAACAGTTGTTGCCTTCTCACAAAGTTGCTTGCCTATTGTCCTGTAGCCCATCCCAGCCTTGTGCAGGTCTACAATTTTATCCCTGATGTCCTTACACAGCTCTCTGGTCTTGGCCATTGTGGAGAGGTTGGAGTCTGTTTGATTGAGTGTGTGGACAGGTGTCTTTTATACAGGTAACGAGTTAAAACAGGTGAAGTTAATACAGGTAATGAGTGGAGAACAGGAGGGCTTCTTAAAGAAAAACTAACAGGTCTGTGAGAGACGGAATTCTTACTGGTTGGTAGGTGATCAAATACTTATGTCATGCAATAAAATGCAAATTAATTATTTAAAAATCATACAATGTGATTTTCTGGATTTTTTTTTAGATTCCATCTCTCACAGTTGAAGTGTACCTATGATAATAATTACAGACCTCTACATGCTTTGTAAGTAGGAAAACCTGCAAAATCGGCAGTGTATCAAATACTTGTTCTCCCCACTGTATACTGAGATCATGTGACAGATCATGTGACACAGATTGCACACAGGTAGACTTTAACTAATTATGTGAATTCTGAAGGTAATTGGTTGCATCAGATCTTAGTTAGGGGCTTCATAGCAAAGGGGGTGAATACATGTGCATGCACCACTTTTCCGTTATTTATTTGAATTTTTTT
Organism: Thymallus thymallus; assembly: GCA_023634145.1. Lineage (NCBI taxonomy): Eukaryota > Metazoa > Chordata > Actinopteri > Salmoniformes > Salmonidae > Thymallus > Thymallus thymallus. The sequence continues at coordinate 23,791,634 of CM042409.1, read as the reverse complement.
CATTTTATTAAGTTATTTTTTTCATTTCACTTCACCAATTTGGACTATTTTGTGTATGTCCATTACATGAAATCCAAATAAAAGTCCATTTAAATTACAGGTTGTAATGCAACAAAATAGGAAAAACGCCAAGGTGGATGAATACCTTTGCAAGGCACTGTATGTGTAAACAGAACTACAGCTTATCCAGTATCTAAGGTACAGTACATTCAGAAAGTCTTCAGACCCCTTGACATTTTCCACATACTGTTACGTTACAGCCTTATTCTAAAATGTATCAAATACTTTTTTAACCTTCAATCTCCACACAATATCCCATAATGACAAAGCAAAAACAGGTTTAGACATTTTTGCTAATTTATAAAAAATATCCTTATTTACATAGGTATTCAGACCCCCTGCTTTGAGACTTGAAATTGAGCTCAGGTGCATCCTGTTTCCATTGATCATCCTTGAGATGTTTCTACAACTTGATTGGAGTCCACCTGTAGTAAATTAAATAAAGGTTAAATAAAAAATATATAAATAAAAAATGTGGAAAGGCACACCTCTAGATAAGGTCCCACAGTTGACAGTGCATGTCAGAGCAAAAACCAAGCCATGAGGTCGAAGGAATTGTCAATAGATCTCCAAGACAGGATTGTGTGGAGGCACAGATCTGGGGAAGGATACCAAAACATTTCTGCAGCATTAAAGGTCCCCCAAGAACACCGTGGCCTTCATCATTCTTAAATGGAAGTAGTTTGGAACCACCAAGACTCTTCCTATAATAATTGGGGGAGAAGGGCCTTGGTCAGTGAGGTGACCAAGAACCCGATGGTCACTCTGACAGAGCTCCAGAATTCCTCTGTGGAGATGGGAGAACCTTCCAGAAGGACAACCATCTCTGCAGTACTCCACCAATCAGCCCTTTATGATAGAGTGGCCAGACGGAAGCCACTACTCAGTAAAAGGCACATGACAGCCTGCTTGGAGTTTGCCAAAAGGCACCTAAAGACTTTCAGACCATGAGAAATAAGATTCTCTGGTCTGATGAAACCAAGATTGAACTCTTTGGCCTGAATGCCAAGCGTCACGTCTGGAGGAAACCTGGCACCGTGCTGTGGGGATGTTTTTCAGTGGCAGGGACTGGGGAGACTAGTCAGGATCGAGGGAAAGATGAACGGAGCAAAGTACAGAGAGAACCTTAATGAAAACCTGCTCCAGAGCACTCAGGACCTTGGACTTAGGCGAAGGTTCACCTTCCAACAGGACAACTACCCTAAGAACACAGCCAAGACAAGCAGGAGTGGCTTCGGGACAAGTCTCTGAATGTAATTGTGTGGCCCAGCCAGAGCCCAGACTTGAACTCGATCGAACATCTCTGGAGAGACCTAAAAATAGCTGTGCAGCGAAGCTCCCTATCCAACCTGATCTGCAGAGAAGAATGGGAGAAACTCCCTATATACAGGTGTGCCAAGATTGTAGCATCATACCCAAGAAGACTCAAGGCTGTAATCGCTGCCAAAGGTGCTTCAACAAAGTGCTGAGTAAAGGGTCTGAATACTTATGTAAATGTGATAATGTTTTTATGATTTTTTAAATAAATTTGCAAACATTTATAAAAACCTGTTTTTGCTTTGACATTAAGGGTTATTTTGTGTAGATTGATGAGGGGGGGGGAAACTATTACATTTTGAATTAAGTATGTAACGTAACAAAAAAATAAAAGAAAGTGAAGAGAATTGAATACTTTCTGAATGCACTGTATATGAAACACCTGTATCCTGGCATGGCTTGTATATCTGGCCATTCAGAGGTTTTTAGGGTGGTTAATACCATCAGTGGTCATTTTAGCATGTAAATCTTGTGGGGCAAAAAATTATAATTGTGGGTTGCATGCCAGAAAAGCCACTACACTACACAACACAATACATGAATTGGCAGCGAAACAGTTAATTCAGCCTAATAAATAAAAAAACATAGCTGATATGGCTGACTTGCTTAAACAAATGTGGTTTCTACTGACAATTGAGATGTACAAACTATGGCATAAGGGGACGACAAGTGGATAAGAGGCAATCCGTTATTTCGATAAAGACATTAATGAGCAAGCTAGGACGGATGTAGTCAATATAACTATTTGTTTAGCACTTTTGAAATGTACAGCGACAGAATTCATAACATGGGCCGTTCTTACAGTGTTCTCCCTGTACACCAAGTCAGAACAGTAGGATAAATAAAGGGGGCATATACGCGGACAATGAAAGCTCTTACAATATTAGATGATTACATTTCTCTGAAACAGGTTATAGGCTACATGTGCACCACCAAGTCATAACGGTAGGTGAAATTAAGATGGGAAAATATACCAAAGTATTAGGGTGAGGCATATGGGCTACTAACAGCTTACTACACAACATACACTTAGTATTACTTTCTTTGCTACAGTACACATATCTCCCTGGCATATTACATTGTTTATGCAGCAGCATACAAGTCATTTTTGGACTTACCTTGTTGTGCTGTGCTCACTTGAACAGGAAGGTGGCACGGCGGTCCTTCGTGGGAACATCTTGCCATCAAAGTCTGGCATTCTCTGGATTTATGGTGCTTTCAAGACAACTGGGAACTCGGAAAAAAACTATGTTGAATCATGATGATGTCTGTGATCTTCAGGTCGTAGCTCTAGAAAGAGGCCCGAGTTCCGGATTTACAATTCCGAGTTGGATGACCGTTAAACGTATTTACCCAGTCGGAGCTCGTTTTTTCCCAGTTGTCTTGAACTCACTGAAGTCAGATTTGGCAGTTCTGAGTTGTTGTTTTTAGCTCGGCACAAATCATGCTTCATTGACAGCATGGCCAATGTTGAATGTTTATCATTTTAAACTTGGAAAAGAGACACTTAATCCCAGATTTGTGACCACTCAGCCACTCCACTGAATAGCAGGCTAGTGATTGCTTTGCACTGATTTCTTCCAAACTACTCATTGTTGAATTCGTGATTTCCTTGTTGTGTAATGTTTATGTCCAACGGCCGGTGAGTACCGATACGTTTTATCTATAATTTCTCTTCATTATTTATCTTCATATGACAATGATTAAAAAGGATTTGCCAGTAGATTATCGACTTGATTTATGATGACTGCTAAGATTTAAGTAAGGTGTTGACATGATCAGTCCAATCAAAGCTACTGTAGATATAATGTGATTTGACATCATTTTATCTATGACCAAGGTCCTTTAGACTTTTTGGATGGGCACTTCTAATGTAACTATATGGCAGCACCAAAAGGGCTTGAATTTTCTAGCTCTACCCTTAGACTTGGCGGTGACGTAGTTTCCCCATGAGTGATATAACACAGACAATCACGGCGCAACTAGAGAACATTACTCACACCTACATTCCGTATTTTTCGCTGGCTGCCTGCCACCACAGAAAGCACTGAGCTAGGCTGAAACACCTGCATTTTGGAGCTGCCTTACTCAAGAAAGCAAAAAAGAAACCATGTTTGTATGCGGCTTTATTAACTTATCATTGCATTTTGTTAAAATTGTTTGCAAACTGATATGTGACACGTATAAATGCCAAAACATACAAAACAGGCATGCCCCGCACCCAATCTTTAGCTAAAAATGTGTGTCGCAAAACAGGTGGGGCTCTGCCTTTCTTTCCTTCTTAATGCGTTTGAGCCAATTAGTTGTAAGAAGGTAGGGGTGGTATACAGAAGATAGCCCTATTTGGTAAAAGACCAGGTCCATATTATGGTGTCATGAACGTGGTAAGTGGCAGACCAAGACTCAGCACTGAAGTAGTTCGACATAACTTTTAAGCAAATAAAAGTTATGTCGAAGTAAAACACGGGAAAACAACAAAGAAAAATAACATGAACATGACTGAACTGTGTGCTCACAGGCACAAACACAATGAACCACCAAGCACAGGTGGAAAACATGAACATAAATATGGCCCCCAATTAGAGACAATGACTAGCAGCTGCCTCTAATTGGGGACCAACACAAAACCAAACATAGAATAACATATGATAGACCTGTCAGGCTCTGACCATAGAAAACTAGAGGGAGCCAAAGGCTTCCCTATGATCAGAGCCTGACATATGGCAAGAACAGCTCAAATATGCAAATAGATACGACAGTCCATCATTACTTTAAGACAGGGCTGTCCAACCCTGTTCCTGGAGAGCTACCCTCCTGTAGGTTCACTCCAACCCCAGTTGTAATCGACCTGATTCAGCTTTTCAAGCAGCTAATTATTAGAATTAGGTGCGCTAGATGAGGGTTGGAGTGAAAACCTACATGATGGTAGCGCTCCAGGAACAGTGTTGGACAGCCCTGCTTTAAGACATGAAGGTCAGTCAATCCGGAAAATGTCAAGGACTTTGAAAGTTTCTTCAAGTGCAGTCGCAAAAAACATCAAGCGCCATGATGAAACTGGCTCTCATGAGGACCGCCACAGGAAAGGAAGACCCAGAGTTACCTCTGCTGCAGAGGATACGTTCATTAGAGTTACCAGCCTCAGAAATTACAGCCCCAATAAATGCTTCACAGAGTTCAAGTAACAGACACATCTCAACATCAGCTGTTCAGAGGAGACTGCTTGAATCAGGCCTTCATGGTCGAATTGCTGCAAAGAAACCACTACTAAAGGACACCAATAAGAAGAGACTTGCTTGGGCCAAGAAACACGAGCAATGGACATTAGACCAGTGGAAATATGTCCTTTGGTCTGATTACTCAAATTTGACATTTTTGGTTCCAACCGCTGTGTCTTTGTGATCCCACCTCCACCTTTACACCCCTGCTCCTCTTAGGAGTAGGGAGCAGTTTTATGACTTTACAACAGGCCATAAATTCCTGGCTTAGGACCTCCAGAACCATTTTAGTATTGAGAGAAGGGATCTCAGAACAGGACAAAGAAACTTTTCCCACCGAACACTACTACATCCCATAATTGAGAATTAAAACAATATTCCTGAACGGGAGAATGAGTGAACGGTCGGTGAAGAAACCAGCTATGATCCTGTCCACTCTGTGTCACCGTGGTGACATCAGAAGGAACAGCACAGCCACATTACCCTAACTTTGTCATTAGAGGTCCCTCAATGATGAGGCTTGTATAAATGTTTAACTGAGTATGTAATCTTTTCAAAAGTATTCTTGATGTGATTTTTTTTTAAATGATAGTGTTTGTTTAATGTTGTTAACTCGTGTTCAGGCAGTAGCCACGCCCATGTTAACAGACATTGGCTGAGATCTATCTATCTATCTATCTATCTATCTATCTATCTATCTATCTATCTATCTATCTATCTATCTATCTATCTATCTATCTATCTATGAAAGTCAACCTTCTCCCCCTAGTACAAAAGCCCATTGACGAAAGTTATCGTCAGTTCCCGATGACGCTAGGACTGTGGTCCATGCATTTAACAAGGGCTAAATTAGACTAAGCAAACCCCGGCGTGAGCTGTGGTTGCAAATGGTTGTACTTTATCTAACAAAATCTACATGCGAATATAACGTGGATGTGACGACTGACCGGTTAAAACTGTGAATTTTGATTAGATCAATCAGAACATAGCAGGAGCAGATTATTGCATGAACTTTGATTCACTACAGAAGAAGTGTTTAGACCTTAGTGGTCGCGGTTACAGCTGCAGTTGTGAACACGCCCCTAAGAAGAACACAGACAATCCCTCTACAGACGATCCAACCAGAAAGATTCTCCAAAGGACCAGTCTTCCGTCTTCGATCAATCTATCGAAGTCAAGCTCAAACCGTAAATATATAATTGCACTTTATTTATCCGAATGGGCGGTTGTGAAAGTGCATATGATATTGATGCTAGCATAGCTTCATCCAGGTCGCATAGACTACCTTCCTTTGTCCTTCCCGCTCTTCCAAAACTCCACCACTACCTTCCTTTGTGTAACCAGCCGTCATATCGGGGTAGCCCACTAGGGTCTCCATGATATGATGAGTAATCGATGTATGATCTATTGTACTGTATGTATGTATGTATGTATGTATGTATGTATGTATGTATGTATGTATGTATGTATGTATGTATGTATGTATGTATGCATGTATGCATGTATGTATGTATGTATGTATGTATGTGTATATACATATATACAGTGGGGAGAACAAGTATTTGAAACACTGCCGATTTTGCAGGTTTTCCCACTTACAAAACATGTAGAAGTCTGTAATTTTTTATCATAGGTACTCTTCAACTATGAGTGACGGAATCTAAAACAAAAATCCAGAAAATCACATTGTATGATTTTTAAGTAATTAATTTGCATTTTATTGCATGACATAAGTATTTGATACATCAGAAAAGCAGAACTTAATATTTGGTACAGAAACCTTTGTTTGCAATTACAGAGATCATACGTTTCCTGTAGTTCTTGACCAGGTTTGCACACACTGCAGCCGGGATTTTGGCCCACTCCTCCATACAGACCTTCTCCAGATCCTTCAGGTTTCGGGGCTGTCGCTAGGCAATACGGACTTTCAGCTCCCTCCAAAGATTTTCTATTGGGTTCAGGTCTGGAGACTGGCTAGGCCACTCCAGGACCTTGAGATGCTTCTTACGGAGCCACTCCTTAGTTGCCCTGGCTGTGTGTTTCGGGTCGTTGTCATGCTGGAAGACCCAGCCACGACCCATCTTCAATGCTCTTACTGAGGGAAGGAGGTTGTTGGCCAAGATCTCGCGATACATGGCCCCATCCATCCTCCCCTCAATACGGTGCAGTCGTCCTGTCCCCTTTGCAGAAAAGCATCCCTAAAGAATGATGTTTCCACCTCCACGCTTCACGGTTGGGATGGTGTTCTTGGGGTTGTACTCATCCTTCTTCCTCCAAACACGGCGAGTGGAGTTTACACCAAAAAGCTCTATTTTTGTCTCATCAGACCACATGACCTTCTCCCATTCCTCCTCTGGATCATACAGATGGTCATTGGCAAACTTCAGACGGGCCTGGACATGCGCTGGCTTGAGCAGGGGGACCTTGCGTGCGCTGCAGGATTTTAATCCATGACTGCGTAGTGTGTTACTAATGGTTTTCTTTGAGACTGTGGTCCCAGCTCTCTTCAGGTCATTGACCAGGTCCTGCCGTGTAGTTCTGGGCTGATCCCTCACCTTCCTCATGATCATTGATCATGCCCCACGAGATGAGATCTTGCATGGTGCCCCAGACCGAGGGAGATTGACCGTCATCTTGAACTTCTTCCATTTTCTAATAATTGCGCCAACAGTTGTTGCCTTCTCACCAAGCTGCTTGCCTATTGTCCTGTAGCCCATCCCAGCTTTGTGCAGGTCTACAATTTTATCCCTGATGTCCTTACACAGCTCTCTGGTCTTGGCCATTGTGGAGAGGTTGGAGTCTGTTTGATTGAGTGTGTGGACAGGTGTCTTTTATACAGGTAACGAGTTAAAACAGGTGCAGTTAATACAGGTAATGAGTGGAGAACAGGAGGGCTTCTTAAAGAAAAACGAACAGGTCTGTGAGAGCCGGAATTCTTACTGGTTGGTAGGTGATCAAATACTTATGTCATGCAATAAAATGCAAATTAATTATTAAAAAATCATACAATGTGATTTTCTGGATTTTTGATAAAATGATAAAAATTACAGACCTCTACATGCTTTGTAAGTAGGAAAACCTGTAAAATCGGCAGTGTATCAAATACTTGTTCTCCCCACTGTGTATATATATATATATATGTAGTTCTGTGTGATTCTTTAGCTCATAAATAATTAAGACAATTTGTATTTCTGATTCAACGTGATTCGCCAGGGTTAGTGCAGATTTATATCTTACAATTTTCAGAATGAGACTGACTGATTAATGAGGTAACGATTAAATAATTGACTGCTATTGATGTACAAGATCTTCAGATCTTTAAGAGTAGATTCGGGAGATATTACTCTATAAACAAACGTTCTTCCGTGGTGCCCCAGGTTATTCATGAGTTAATTATTGCAGGATTTAATTCAATCACATCATCAATTAAACATTGAATAATCTATTTGACAAAATAGCATGTCTCACATTTTAAAGCCAACGTTACGACAGGATGATATCCGCATGTGTGGTTCCCACCGTGAAGCATGGATCTGGTTTGCGCTTAGTAGGACTATCATTTGTTTTTCAACAGGACAATGACCCAAAACACACCTTTAAGCCGTTTAAGGGCTATTTGAGAGTAATGGAGTGCTGCATTAGATGACCTGGCCTCCACAATCAACCGACTTCAACCCAATTGAGATGGAAAAGGGATGAGTTGGACTGCAGAGTGAAGGAAAAGCAGCCAACAAGGGCTCAGCATATCTTGGAACTCTTCAAGACTGTTGGAAAAGCATTCCTCATGAAGCTGGTTGAGAGAATGCTAAGAGTGTGCAAAGCTGTCATCAAGGCAAAGGGTGGCTACTTTGAAGAATCTAAAATATTAAATATATTTTGATATGTTCAATACTTTTTTGATTACTACATGATTCCATATGTCTTATTTCATAGTTTTGATGTATTCACTATTATTCTACAATGTTAAAAATAGTAAAAATAAAGAAAAACCCTTGAATGAGTAGGTGTCCAAAATTTTGACTGGTACCGTATGTACTGAGTTGGTCTTATTAAAAATGATAGCTGTTGAGCTAACATGTTTGAGAAAGAAACAGAATTTTTCAAAGCTACATCATAGCCATAACACCATTTGGCCTGTTTGAGTTCGGAGATGTAGCATTCACCTGGACAGTTGTGAGGACATCAAACCCCTTACACCTTGTTATCTTGTTGACCACATCTGTAGGGGGGTAAGTACACACTGTGTCTGTGTTGTTGTCGAGTGTAGACATTACATGTACTAGGAAATCAAATCCATTCATGATGTGGACACATTTGAGAGATGACATCTGAGAAAAATAACAGGCACAGGACACATTTTGATACCAGGTGTGGATGCAAAACTTTTGATCGGATTACTCTGTGGATCATTCAGCGACTGGATTTGAAAAGTAATTCTAATCTAATACCATCTAATACATTCTTCAAAGTTCTCAAACAGAATTTGAGGTACGTTTGCTCCGTTTGCTGGGTGTGGCTTGAAGCAAAGAGTGGGCGATTTCGTTTAGCATAATTCGGTGCACATTTTATACCATTCCATTGGTCCTAAAGTCAAATCTTTACCCACCTGGGCAGTGTTTCCCAAACCACAACCCAACACCTCCTATTTTTTTAACTGGTCGTTCAGTACAGCACTGTTTCATTTTAATTAGGTTTTTTTTGTTCTGAATGCAGCCCTGACTGTGTGTGACTGCCTGGTTGTGAGGACCATTCGTCTCCACTTCCTGTAGTTCTAATTGTCTGTTTCTTGTAGTTCTAGTTGCCTCTTTTCCTATGGTTAATAGGTCCCCTGAGCAGGCTGTTGACCCAGCCTAGGCCCACTGGTACATCTTGCCACTGTCATTCTCAAGGTTATTTAGTAGACAAAAACAATATGGTCACGTGGCACAGCAGATTGATGTTGATGCCAATAATCTATTGGATTGGCACACTTAAACCGGACGTGCTCTGTTCACTGGCCAATTATCAATCGCTTGTCATATTGGGTGTTTGCTGTGTTTCATGTATTGATCCGATTTGAGGAGGAGATGGTGTGAAAGATTGGCCCATTGTAAAGTAAAGGAAGGAAGCTCAAGTCAAAGACTTGAAAGGCTATTTTGTAGCATTTGTCATTTCTTGGGTTAGGCTGGGGTAGTATTGCCCCAGCCTAACATTTGTCATTGACTGTGTAACTGAGACAATTACAACTACAGTCACTTCACACCCTGTTGAATTCATAATTAACCCTGTGGTGCCTTCTGTGCCAGTTGAGTTTTTTTTAAATATTTTTATTTTTATTTTTTCACCTTTATTTAACCAGGTAGGTCAGTTGAGAACAAGTTCTCATTTGCAACTGCGACCTGGCCAAGACAAAGCAAAGCAGTGCGACAAAAAACACAGAGTTACACATTAAACAAACAGTCAAAAACACAATAGAAAATCTATATACAGAGTGCAAAATGTAGTACAAAAATGCAGTAAGGTTAGGAGGTAGGACAATAAATAGACTATAGTGGTGAAATAAATTACAGAATTATCAACATTAACACAGGAATGAAGGATGTGCAAATTATGATGTGCAAATAGAGATACTGGAGTGCAAGATTAGTGAAAATAAACAAAAATAAATATGGGGATGAGGTAGTAGTGTGGGCTATTTACAGAAGGGCTATATATAGGTGCAGTGATCGATAAGCAGCTTTGACAACTGATGCTTAAAGTTATTGAGGGAGATAGGAACCTCTAGCTTCAATGATTTTTGCAATTTGTTCCAGTCATTGGCAGCAGCGAACTGGAAGGAATGCCGGCCAAAGGAGGTGTTGGCTTTGGGGGTGACCAGTGAGATATACCTGCTGGAGCGCATGCTACGGGTGGGTGTTGCTATAGTGACCAGTGAGCTGAGATAGGGCGGGGATTTACCTAACAAAGACTTGTAGATGACCTGGAGCCAGTGGGTTTGGCGACGAATATATAATGAAGGCCAGCCAACGAGAGCATACAGGTCGCAGTGGTGGGTAGTGTATGGGGCTTTGGTGACAAAACGGATGGCACTGTGATAGACTACATCCAATTTGCTAAGTAGAGTGTTGGAGGCTAGTTTGTAAATGACATCGCCGAAATCAAGGATCGGTAGGATAGTCAGTTTTACAAGGGCATGTTTGGTAGCATGAGTGAAGGAGGCTTTGTTGCGAAATAGGAAGCCAATTCTGGATTTAATTTTGGATTGGAGATGGTTGATGTGAGTCTGGAAGTTGAGTTTATAGTCTAACCAGATGCCTAGGTATTTGTAGGTGTCCACGTATTCTAATTCGGATCCGTCGAGAGTAGTGATGATAGTCCGGTGGGCGGGTGCTGGCAGCGTACGATAGAAAAGCATGCACTTAGTTTTACTAGCGTTTAAGAGCAGTTGGAGGCCACGGAAGGAGTGTTGTATGGCATTGAAGCTTGATTGAAGGTTGGTAAACACAGTATCCAAAGAGGGGCCAGATGTATACAAAATGGTGTCATCTGCATAGAGATGGATCAGAGAGTCACCAGCAGCGAGAGCGACATCGTTGATGTATATAGAGAAAAGGGTTGGCCCAAGAATTGAACCCTGTGGCACCCCCATAGAGACTGCCAGAGGATCGGACAATAGGCCCTCCGATTTGACACACTGAACTCTGTCTGCAAAGTAGTTAGAGAACCAGGCAAGGCAGTCACTTGAGAAACCAAGGCTATTGAGTCTGCCAATAAGAATGCGGTGATTGACAGAGTCGAAAGCCTTGGCCAGGTCGATGAAAACGGCTGCACAGTACTGTCTTTTATCGATGGCGGTTATGATATCGTTCAGTACCTTGAGCGTAGCTGAGGTGCAGCCATGACCAGCTCGGAAACCAGATTGCATAGCAGAGAAGGTACGGTGGGATTCGAAGTGGTCAGTTATCTGTTTGTTAACTTGGCTTTCGAAGACTTTAGAAAGGCAGGGCAGGATGGATATTGGTCTATAACAGTTTGGGTCTAGAGTGTCTCCTCCTTTGAAGAGGGGGATGACCGCGGCAGCCTTCCAATCTCTAGGGATCTCAGACGATACGAAAGAGAGGTTGAACAGGCTAGTGATAGGTGTTGCAACAATTTTGGCTGATAATTTCAGAAAGAGAGGGTCCAGATTATCTAGCCCAGCAGATTTGTAGGGGTCCAGACTTAGCAGCTCTTTCAGAACATCAGCCGTCTGGATTTGGGTGAAGGAGAAGCGGGGGGGGCTTGGGCAAGTAGCTGCCGGGGGTGCAGAGCTGTTGGCCGGGGTAGGGGTAGCCAGGTGGAAAGCATGGCCAGCCGTAGCAAAATGCTTATTGAAATTTTCGATAATCGTGGATTTATCGGTGGTAACAGTATTTCCGAGCCTCAATGCAGTGGGAAACTGGGAGGAGGTGCTCTTATTCTCCATGGACTTTACAGTGTCCCAGAACTTTTTGGAGTTAGTACTACAGGAAGCAAATTTCTGTTTGAAAAAGCTGGCCTTTGCTTTCCTAACTGACTGTGTGTACTTGTTCCTGACTTCCCTGAAAAGCTGCATATCGCGGGGGCTATTCGATGCTAATGCAGTGCGCCACAGGATGTTTTTGTGTTGGTCTAGTGCAGTCAAGTCTGGGGTGAACCAAGGGCTATATCTATTCTTAGTTCTACGTTTTTTGAAAGGGGCATGCTTATTTAGGATGGTGAGGAAAGCACTTTTAAAGAACAAGCAGGCGTCCTCTACTGACGGGATGAGGTCAATATCCTTCCAGGATACCTGGGCCAGATCGAATAGAAAGGCCTGCTCGCAAAAGTGTTTTAGGGAGCGTTTGACAGTGATAAGGGGTGGTCGTTTGACCGCTGACCCATTGCGAACACAGGCGATGAGGCAGTGATCGCTGAGGTCCTGGTTGAAAACAGAGGAGGTGTATTTGGAGGGCAAGTTAGTCAGGATGATATCAATAATGGTACCCATGTTTACGGATTTTGGGTTGTACCTGGTGGGTTCCTTGATAATTTGTGTGAGATTGAGGGCATCTATCTTAGATTGAAGTACAGCCGGGGTGTTAAGCATATCCCAGTTTAAGTCACCTAACAGTACAAACTCTGAAGATAGATGGGGGGCAATCAATTCACATATGGAGTCCAGGGCACAGCTGGGGGCTGAGGGGGGTCTGTAACAGGCGGCAACAGTGAGAGACTTATTTCTGGATAGGTGGATTTTTAAGAGTAGAAGCTCAAACTGTTTGGGCACAGACCTGGACAGTATGACAGAACTCTGCAGGTTATCTCTGCAGTAGATTGCAACTCCGCCACCTTTGGCAGTTCTATCTTGACGGGAAATGTTGTAGTTGGGGATGGCCTTCCTAAGCCAGGATTCAGACACAGCTAGGACATCCGGGTTGGCGGAGTGTGCTAATGCAGTGAATAAATCAAACTTAGGGAGGAGGCTTCTAATGTTAACATGCATGAAACCAAGGCTTTTACGGTTACAGAAATCAACAAATGAGAGCGCCTGGGGAATAGGTGTAGTACTGGGGGTTACAGGACCTGGGTTTACCTCTACATCACCAGAGGAACAGAGGAGTAATAGAATCAGTATTCGACTAAAGGCTTTAAGAACAGGACGTCTACTACGTTGGGTACATAGAATAAAAGGAGCAGATTTCTGGGCGTGGTGGAATAGATTAATGGCATAATGTATAGACAAAGGTATAGTAGGATGTGAGTTCAGTGGGGGTAAACCTAGGCGTTGGGTAATGAAGAGAGAGGTTGCATCTCTGGAGACACCAGTTAAGCCAGGTGAGGTCTCCGCATGTGTGGGGGGAGGGACGAAAAAGCTATCAGAGGCCAGTTGTGCAGGACTGGGGGCTCTACAATGAAATAAAACAATAATAGCTAACCTAAACAACAAAAGACAAGGCATATTGAAATAAGGGGCAAAATAAATAAAAATAAATAAATAAAATGACAGTTAATTAAGAGGGCTAAGACAACGACGGGTAATGGCGATGAATGAACAAAGAACAAAGAGGGTCAGTTAGAAAAAGTGATGTACTACACACAGGACCTGGGGCCTGGTAGTTAAACAGAAATAAATACCATATAACCAGGTTGAGTAGGAAGGATGGGGAGGGGTCTGGACTAATAGATTTTTACAGATTCATGTTGAAATCAATATTTCTGACCTATATTAGTGTCCGATGTGATAGTAGTCAATGATGCTGTATGTTAAACTGTGCTTTGGCTTAAAGGCCCAGTGCAGTCAAAAACGTGATCTTCTTGTGTTTTATATATTTTTCCATACTATGGAGGATGGAATAATACTGTGAAATTGTGAAAATTATGATAATGCCCTTTTAGTGTAAGAGCTATTCAAATTTCAGCCTGTTTTGGTGGGATGGAGTTTTGGCCTGCCTGGTGAAATTAGTTAGAGAAATAAAAAAAGAGTTCCAAACCTCTCTGCCATTAACAGCTAGTTTTTGGTTTTCCCCTTCCCACTCAGACCAATCCCAGTCAGTCCTTGCATGAGAATTGCTCTTTGCTAAGAAGCATTTTTTTTTTTTTTTTAAATGTAAGGTACTTAATTGTTACCCAGAAATAATTTGATTTAAGATAAAAACGGCTGCATTGGATCTTTAATTGGCAAACTGTCTGTGACAAACATACAGTGCATTCGGAAAGTATTCCCTTTTTCAACATTTTGTGATGTTAATTTTAAAATTGGTTAGATAAATATTTTGCCTCAGTTTACACACGATACCCCATGACAAAGTGAAAACATTTTTGCAAATGTATAAAAACAAACAGATACCTTATTTACAGTATTCAGACCCTTTGCTATGAGACTTGAAATTGAGCAACAGTGCATCCAACGGTGTTTCCATTGATCATCCTTGAGGTAAATTCAATTGATTGGACATGATTTGGAAAGGCACACACCCATCTATACAAGGTCCCACAGTTGACAGTGCATGTCAGAGCAAAAACCAAGCCATGAAGTTGAAGTAATTGTCCGTAGAGCTCCGAGACAAGATTGTGTCGAGGCACAGATCTGGTGAAGGGTACCAAAAAATGTCTGTAGCATTGAAGGTCCCCAAGAACACAGTGGCATCCATCATTCTTAAACAGAAGAAGTTTAGAACCATCAAGACTCTTCCTAGAGCTGGCCGCCCGATCAAACTGAGCAATCGGGAGCATTTCTGCAGCATCACTCCCTATTCAACCTGACAGAGCTTGAGAGGATCTGCAGAGAAGAATGGGAGAAACTGACCAAATACAGGTCTGCCAAACTTGTAGCGTCAAACCCAAGAAGACTCAATGCTGTAATTGCTGTCAAAGGTGCTTCAACAAAGTACTTAGTAAAGGGTCTGAATACTTATGTAAATGTGATATTTCAGTTTTATTTTTATAAATTAGCAAACATAACATTTTTTTTGCTTTGTCATTATAAGGTATTGTGTGTAGATCGATGAGAGAAAAATATAATTTTAGAATAAGGCTGTAACCTAACAAAATGTGGAAAAAGTCAAGAGGTCTGAATACTTTCTGATGGCACTGTATACATACAGTGGGGAGAACAAGTATTTGATACACTGCCGATTTTGCAGGTTTTCCCACTTACAAAGCATGTAGAAGTCTGTAATTTTTATCATAGGCACTCTTCAACTGTGAGTGACGGAATCTAAAACAAAAATCCAGAAAATTACATTGTATGATTTTTAAGTAATTAATTTGCATTTTATTGCATGACATAAGTATTTGATACATCAGAAAAGCAGAACTTAATATTTGGTACAGAAACCTTTGTTTGCAATTACAGAGATCATACGTTTCCTGTAGTTCTTGAACAGGTTTGCACACACTGCAGCAGGGATTTTGGCCCACTCCTCCATACAGACCTTCTCCAGATCCTTCAGGTTTCTGGGCTGTCGCTGGGCAATACAGACTTTCAGCTCCCTCCAAAGATTTTCTATTGGGTTCAGGTCTGGAGACTGGCTAGGCCACTCCAGGACCTTGAGATGCTTCTTACGGAGCCACTCCTTAGTTGCCCTGGCTGTGTGTTTCGGGTCGTTGTCATGCTGGAAGACCCAGCCACGACCCATCTTCAATGCTCTTACTGAGGGAAGGAGGTTGTTGGACAAGATCTCGCGATACATGGCCCCATCCATCCTCCCCTCAATACGGTGCAGTCGTCCTGTCCCCTTTGCAGAAAAGCATCCCCAAAGAATGATGTTTCCACCTCCATGCTTCACGGTTGGGATGGTGTTCTTGGGGTTGTACTCATCCTTCTTCTTCCTCCAAACACGGCGAGTGGAGTTTAGACTAAAAAGCTCTATTTTTGTCTCATCAGACCACATGACCTTCTCCCATTCCTCCTCTGGATCATCCAGATGGTCATTGGCAAACTTCAGACGGGCCTGGACATGCACTGGCTTGAGCAGGGGGACCTTGCGTGCGCTGCAGGATTTTAATCCATGACGGCGTAGTGTGTTACTAATGGTTTCCTTTGAGACTGTGGTCCCAGCTCTCTTCAGGTCATTGACCAGGTCCTGCCATGTAGTTCTGGGCTGATCCCTCACCTTCCTCATGATCATTGATGCCCCACGAGGTGAGATCTTGCATGGTGCCCCAGACCGAGGGAGATTGACCGTCATCTTGAACTTCTTCCATTTTCTAATAATTGCGCCAACAGTTGTTGCCTTCGCACAAAGTTGCTTGCCTATTGTCCTGTAGCCCATCCCAGCCTTGTGCAGGTCTACAATTTTATCCCTGATGTCCTTACACAGCTCTCTGGTCTTGGCCATTGTGGAGAGGTTGGAGTCTGTTTGATTGAGTGTGTGGACAGGTGTCTTTTATAAAGGTAACGAGTTCAAACAGGTGCAGTTAATACAGGTAATGAGTGGAGAACAGGAGGGCTTCTTATAGAAAAACTAACAGGTCTGTGAGAGCCTGAATTCTTACTGGTTGGTAGGTGATCAAATACCTATGTCATGCAATAAAATGCAAATGAATTATTTAAAAATCATACAATGTGATGTTCTGGATTTTTGTTTTAGATTCCGTCTCTCACAGGACGAGTGCACCGTATTGAGGGGAGGATGGATGGGGCCATGTATCGCGAGATCTTGGCCAACAACCTCCTTCCCTCAGTAAGAGCATTGAAGATGGGTCGTGGCTGGGTCTTCCAGCATGACAACGACCCGAAACACACAGCCAGGGCAACTAAGGAGTGGCTCCGTAAGAAGCATCTCAAGGTCCTGGAGTGGCCTTGCTAGGTTTGTATTTTTTTTTTAATGTTTTACTAATACTATTTGAATACTATTCATTCAAAATATTACAAAAAAGCAAAAGCCCCCAGAACAACATAACTATTCAGGTGTTTGGGGAATAACCTAACCTAAAACATAATTTTGAGAAATACACTTTTTCTTTCAAGTGTGCTGCACAAACCATCCACTGTCTGCCTCAAGAAACCAGGCATAGGCCTTCATTTTATTGACATCTTAGCTAGTCTAGTTAGCCAACGTTAGCCCTGCTTGTAAAAGTCAATTAAAATGCTTTTCCTTTCCCATCCCCTTTTGTAATTAATAGTTGTAAGACTTTGCATTTTCATTATTGATTAGTCTTATATGTATTATAGCAAACAGCATGCTAGAGAAGTGCTCATTGAATACATGTTTTGTGCATGAATGCTAGGTGTAATTACTCTTGCTATTTGTGTTTAGGCTATAATGTGGCTTAGGTGCTATTATTGTATAGTTTCACCCAATGGTCACATATACTCCTCTTCTCTCTTCAGATGCACTTTTGAAATACTTGAATCCCACCCCTGCAAATCCTGGGCCACCTGCAGACACCTTCTCTACCTCAGTACAGCCGAGTGATGCAGCATCAAGCGCTCCTGTCCCCTCTACCTCAGCACAGCCCAGCGATGCAGCATCAAGCGCTCCTGTCCCCTCTACCTCATCACAGCCCAGCGTTGCAGCATCAAGCGCTCCTGTCCCCTCTACCTCATCACAGCCCAGCGATGCAGCATCAAGTGCTACTGTCCCCTCTACCTCAGCACAGCCCAGCGATGAAGCATCAGGCATCTACAAAAAGGCTGCACCAATTTAACCAACTGACTGGCCATTTGTTTTAATTGATAAGGTAACAACAGAGTTTGTTCTCAGAGGACCGTATCAAATAAAAAACAGTTTCGCGTTTCCGAAACAAAAAGATGAGAAAAGGTGTCAGCATGATTATTTCAATAGAGTCGTAGTCAATGGAGAAAAAATCAAAAGAAGCTGGCTAATGTACTCAAAAAAGAATGATAGTTTATACTACTTCTGATGCTAAATGTTTTCTCAGAGAGATTTCAAATTGAGTAGAGACGGACTAAGGGATTGGAAAAATGCAAGCCATTTGCTCAAGGTCTATGAGGATACCCAGGAGCAAAATACACACATGGCAACATGGAAGGTGTTTGAGGTCCTTCTTGCAAAGGGGCTAACAATAGATAAGCAAGAGATGGCATTCGCTGAGGCTGAGAGAAACAGGTGGCTTGAAGTTCTTACCAGATTGGTGGCAATAATTCAGTCCTTAGCTGAAAGAAACATGGCTTTAAGGGGATCCACAGACACATTAGACAAACCAGACAATGGCAATTTTCTCAAAGAGGTGGAGCTTCTGGCCAAATTTGATCCACTAATGAAGCAGCATGTTGGTAGGGTGGAAAGTGGAGCTGGCAGTCACACACATTACCTGGGCAAAAGAATCCAAAATGAACTGATAGACTCCATCAGCGCAATCATACTGGAAAAAATAGTGGAAGAGATCAAAACATCAAAGTATTTCTCCATTATTTTAGATTGCACCCCGGATCTGAGTCATAAGGAACAGCTCTCTGTCATTGTCAGGATTGTGTTACTGGAAGACATACCACAAATTAAGGAACATTTCATGGGCTTTCTTGTGGCAGAGGAGTCAACAGGGGAAAGTTTGTCATCTCTCATCCTCAAAAGGCTGGAGGAGCTGAACATCCCCTTTGAGGACTGCAGAGGACAGTCCTATGACAACGGCGCCAACATGAAGGGAAAGAATAAAGGTGTTCAGGCTAGGCTGCTTCAACAGAACTCAAGAGACTTTTTTGTCCCATGTAGTGCCCACACTTTAAATCGGGTGGTAGCTGATGCTGCTAAGAGCTCACCAGATGCCATTGGCTACTTTGGATATTTAGCGACATTTTTTAAACTCTTCTCAGCCTCCACCCATAGAGGGATATCCTCCTGAAACATGTCAAAATCATCCTGAAATCATGGTCAGAGACCAGGTGGGAAAACAGGATAAACAGCATTCAGGCAGTAAGGTACCAGGCTGGGCAAGTTAGAGAGGAGGTGAGGGAAACTACTGCAGACCCTGTGGTGAAAGTTGAAGCCCAGTCTTTGGCTGAGGAGATTGGATCCTACCGCTTTTCTATTTGCACAGTCATATGGTATGACATCCTCAACAAGATCCAGCATGTGAGTAAACTGATGCAGTCACCCTCTATGCAGCTAGATGTGGCTGTCGACTTGCTGAAGAAAACCAGAGATTCCCTTACCTGCTACAGAAACACTGGATATTCTGATGCACAGACAACTGCAAAGGAAATGTGCGAGGAGATGAATGTGGTGCAAGAACGTCTCAGTGGACTTTCCGTCATCAGTATAAATCATGTGGTCTCACAACAGCTGTCTTATGATGATATCATAGATGACTTTGCTGCAAGAAAGGCAAGGTGAATAAGGCTGTAGAACATTGCTGCATTATGCATATTGCACTGAGGTTTCTGTAATATAGTTCGTTTTTTGTGCAATACTCTTATTTATAATTTGTTTTATGTCACCTGTTTACTGCAAGAAAGGCAAGGTGAGTAAGGCTGTAAAAAGGTCTCTGTAATATAGGTTTTTCGTGCAATATTCTTAATAATATTGTATTTATAATTCATTTTATGTCACTTGTTTCTTTAATAATGTTTTTATTTTGTGGATGGGTTTTGTTTCTAAAATAAAGAAAATCTCAAAGACATAAAGCTATGCAGTTTCTGTGTGAGTGTATGAACACAATGATCGGTGGTGGAATTGGCTATGATGCAAGGGGCACCAGCTAAAATCTTGCCTAGGGCACCAAATTGGTCAGGGCCGGCCCTGGACAGAGGTCTGGAGGAAGAAAAGAAGCAGGTCTAAAGCCTCCAAAGCAGAGATAGTATTACCCTACGCAGTCTCTCTCTTAAATACTATACTGTACTATAGACGCAGTCTGTATAGTTTTGCATGTATTGCTGTCCATAGAAATGCAGTGTACCAAGTAGACCAGCGCAATACGTTAGTACTCTTTATCCACTAGATGGAGCTAGAAGAGCCTAAAACTACACTTTTGAGAAAAATAACTTTCTGGGACTGTGTTTATCAAGCGTCTCAAAGTAGGAGTCTGATCTAGGATCCGTTTTGCCTTTTAGATCATAATAAATGAGATTATTGGACAGAGATCCTAGATTAGCACTTATACTCTTAATGAACACTGGCCCTGGTCTTGTAGCTCTAAAGTCACCTCTCCAAGGAGACTCTAGGATGGCACTGTACCTATTTTATTTTGTTTGAATAACCGTTGCGCCCTCTTGGCTGGTGTCTCCATAAAGGTCCAGAGGGTTGGTAGGAAAGGGAGAACTAGGGCGGGACACCACTGGAGAGGATTTCATTGGGGAAGGATGTTTGGCAGGTGACCGTGGGAGAGAGAAGTGTATAGCAGGAGAGCAAGGCTGAGAGGAACATTTAACAGGAGGGAGGTGGAAGGAGGGAGGAGAGTTGGGCAGAGGGTGAGGGGACAGAGGTGGCAGAGGCATTACGTTCAGAACGGTCAGGTGGAATTGGAGAGGGGGATGAAGTGCTACTCTCCTTCTTTCTTGTCTTCTGCTCCACATCAATTGAATTGGCTTTCTGACG
This sequence comes from Thymallus thymallus, assembly GCA_023634145.1. Lineage (NCBI taxonomy): Eukaryota > Metazoa > Chordata > Actinopteri > Salmoniformes > Salmonidae > Thymallus > Thymallus thymallus. Next base: position 23,771,065 of record CM042409.1, on the reverse strand, counting down.
TTTTTTCTGTTGACAAGGTGATCATAAGAATAGGAAGAGGTAGGCCTAAATTCGAGGAACTTATCTATCTATCCTAAACCTCAAATAACACAGTATAGACAGGTTACATTGAGTGACATTTGCAAAAGCATAGACAGGTTACATTGGGTGACATTTGCAAAAGCATAACTTCATGTACATTTCATGTACACGTTTTATGTATTTGTCAATACTTTTACTTTTATTCTAGGTCTAAGAGAAAAATACAACTCCAGAACTTTGATAGTTGATAATCGATTAAATGACCTGATTTCATACATTTTTGCACCAGCACAAACAAGCCATGTCAATAACCAATGAAGACTGATGCATATCCACATTAACTCAAATTGTTTTTAAGACCATTGTGATGTCATCGGTCATGTATGACACCACAGTCTGGCATCCCAATCTAGAATCCCAGATCTGTTTGTGCTGTCTTGCCAACTCCTCTGTCATGGCATGACAATGATATAGGAGAAGACAGACAGTACAAACAGATCAAGACAACACAAACAGATCTGGACTGTGCTAACCCAACCCCTACCCTACTTGTCTTTAACTTTTTATTGCCTACATTTAACCATTCACATTTGTTTCTATTGAAGAGCAAAGTTATGCAGTATACATAAAGTATTGTAGATATGCTCCATTGTTTTCTTGTTTCTTTTTTTACATAAATGTTTTATATATTGTTTCATTGAACATGCCACCACAATAAAGGCATTTTAATTTGAAGACAAGAGTGCCGTCATCTTCCTTGTTTTTTGATAGCTTCCATGTTGTTTGTGGGTTGGTCATCGGTTTATTGAAATGCTAAATGCTTTTTCTCTTATTCACCAGCAGATGGACAAAGGGTTGGTCAAAATAATAGAGATTTAGCCTAAACCTCAAACAACAACACAGATTGGTTAGGGACAGTTTTCCTTATTCAATCTTGCCCTGAGGGCAGCTCTGCCTTAAGGGCAGAGTGAATGTAATTGGTTAAATTAAAGCTCAATGGTCAGTGGGCAGAGCTTACAGCACCCAGTGTGAGTTAAATACACTTGCTAGGTGGTAAGTTGGTGTTGGATGGAAGGCATAACATATGGGTTGCCACACACAAGGTTGCCGGATTGAATTTTGTTTTCTAACCTCACTCCAACCCCTAAACAATTCTTCTTACCTAAACTTAACTCAACCCTAGCTCGAGTCCCAGATCTGTTTGTGCTGTCTTGCCAACTCCTCTGTCATGGCATGACAATGATATAGGAGAAGACAGACAGTACAAACAGATCAAGACAACACAAACAGATCTGGACTGTGCTAACCCAACCCCTACCCTACTTGTCTTTAACTTTTTATTGCCTACATTTAACCATTCACATTTGTTTCTACCCTCAAGGCAGAGCTGACTTTATAATAAGATGGAATAGACTGCCAGATGGCCTACGTGTTAAGTGACATTGGCAAAAGTAATGTACATGCATCTGCATTCTTAACACTTGGTGCACAATAGTTGTCAAGTCAATTAGGTTAAATAACCAACCTGGTTTAAGTCCCAAATATATATCAAGGTTGTATTATTAGTTAGTCTGTCTTGTACACATTTGCAGCTAAAAAATTAACTGCAGTATAAAGACAAAACAAATAGATAAAAGTTATGGAGCTGAGGTCTCGCCGTGGGATCCTATTCCCTATATAGTGCACAACTTTTGACCAGGGCACAAAGGACTGTGGTCAAAGCTAGTGCACTGTATAGGGTGCCATTTGAGACATATTGCTGATCTCATACCTTTTTGAACCAGCAGAAACAAGCCATGTCAGTAGCTAATGAAGACTGATTCAAACCCACATAATTAAATTGGCTTTTAGACTATGTTGATGTCACCAGGCTTTAAGACCATTTAACCTTTATTTAACTAGGCAAGTCAGTTAAGAACAAATTCGTATTTACAATGACAGTCTACACTGGCCAAACTCAAAGCCTATGGGACTCCCAATCACAGCTGGTTGTGATACCATCTGAATTCGAACCAGGTTGTCTGTAGTAACGCCTCTAGCACTGAGATGCAGTGTCTTAGACCACTGCGCCACGGGAGCCCTCAAAATACCAAAAAAATGATGATGGTGATGTAATCTGTCATTTATGGTCGTTTTAGGTGGTAATGTGAATTTTGTTATATTGGTGTATGAACAAACATTTTTTTAAATGACATTAACGTTTTTTTTATTTTTATAAAAAGCTCTACCCACTAACCCCAAGAACAACGAAAATCAATCTTTGTAGCTTATTTTGACAGTCGAACGCTCAAACAGTGGCGTACTCATTCCGGACAAATAGTTGCAAAACGAGAGTTTCTATTGGACAAATTCAGATTGATCACTCCCTGTTTCGTTCCGTTTGCTTCCGTTTAAGAAACGTTTTGCAAAAGAATCGGCGGCCTGAATACACCCCAGATCACTTGATTGGCACTGACGCACTTAAACGTGCGCGTCCCCGCTATTCAGCGATAAAGATGGCGGCCGCCGCCGGATCAGGTAAAGTACTTCCCTGTTCACACATTTGTGGTAGTAACTTTATAAGCTTGTATTTTACGTTTAATATAATAGTTGCCTGTATGACCATCGAATATGAGACGTTAATCTAAAAGGCGCCGCATTTGCCCAGAAAACATGTTTACTAACGTTAGATGAATGTGGGTGTTCAGCCAGTATTGCGCGCTAACTAACGTTAGCACAGCTGGCTTTTCTCCGGCTATTCTTCTGCTTTCACCCAATTATTGTGGTGATTTTAAAACATGACTTGATTCTGACCAACTATATAAACGATGTTATCCTCAATTGACTCTTGGTGTGGTTGTTTTGCTATCTGCGCATTTAGCTAACTTACTAGTTAACGTTAGATCGCTATCCAACTGCAGCGTCATGTTTCTGCAAAGCTAACGTTAGCTAGCTCACGACGCTGACGGGGAACTGGCGAACTTGACGGAAACAGAACCAGATATCTAGCATTTATTTTTCGAGTAACTGAGCTGGCTAACTATAGTTGGAGTCTTTCAAAAATACATGTATTCAACTGCCTATCAGCGATTAGTTGAATTTTTAATTTTAATCAGGAATTAGTATTTTACTATTTTGGATAAGTTGATGCTAGCTGACACTAGTTAACCTAACTAGTTTGTCAACTGGTCATAAGCCTTGGTACACACCAGGGTCTATTAATTACGGCGATAATGTTGCAAAACGTTTCTTAAACGGAAACAATCGAAACTGGGAGGTACCTACCTGAATTTGAGTAATAGAAACTCTTTTTAGTGACTAATGATTACACCCCAGTGGTACACACCCATAACCTGAGAAATGGATAGCTAAAGGCTAGCACGTGTCACATTCAGAGCTGCATGAATAGGTGAATAATAAGGAATAGCTAGTTAAAGGCCCAGTGCAGTCAATATGATTTGCATGCGTTTTATATTTTCTCTGAGGTTTGTATAATACTGGGAAAATGATGATAATGCCCTTTTAGTGTAAGACAAAATCACTCTGTCAAAAAGCAACCAGAGATCTACCACTCTGTTATTTTTTACATGACTTAAACATGAACCTATGCAACATTAACATATGAAAAACAGTACTGTTGCAGTGGGGTTTGTTCAGTAGGGTATAGGCCCAATACATTATCACTGCATATTTTCTTTGATTGAATTGTCCTGCCAATACATTGTTTGTCTTTGAGGTAGGCAATATGATCACACTGGTGGTAATTGATCAGCACAGCTAAGTGACCATAGATTTAAGTAATTAGCAGTTTTTATTTTACTGGGCTGATGGTGCCTACATCTGATGGTCAGTCTCAGAGGGAGAGCGCAGCAGACTGAGGGTCTGCCTCAACGTCCCTCTGCTCTCCCTTTCCTCTGCTGACACTGACAAAAAAGGGGACACCGTCTTAAAGCTCATGGAGAAACTCGTGCCGCATCGCAATGTTTCTTCCTCATGCATAAATTCATGTTTTTACTCCAAAGACCAGTGAAAGTAAAATATTCCTCTATATATAAAAAAATGCCTAAGCCTCTAATAATAACAATGTAAGCAAGCCATGTCAATACACTTTCCTACTTATTCATTGCAGCTGCAGTGCTGGCTGTAGTGTGAATGGAAGTAGGGAGAACACCATTTTATGACTTAACTTTATTTAACTTGGCAAGTGCGTTAAGAACAAATTCCTATTAACAATGACTGCCTACCTACAGGGTCAGCAAATTAGGTTTAAGTGCCTTGCTCAAGGACAGATCGATAGGTTTTTCACCTTGTCGGCTCGGGTATTAGAACCAGCGACCGTTCGGTTACTGGGCCAACGCTCTAACCGCTAGGCTACCTGATGCCCTAATAATAGTTTTGACAGTGCAGAGTATAAACTCAATCATAAAACTAGCAGCTCTGTGCTGTATTAGTTGCTGTGTGTTCAAGGAAGCTTTATTTTACGCCTGCTATGTTAGGTTACTGCAGACACGGTAATCTGAGTCATCCGATTGGCCAGCGGTAGGCCTGTAGGTGCACTTGATTTGTCTCCGGGCCCGCCGGGAATGCAATTTGTCCTTCAGACACATGAAATGGGAACATTTCGCTTATTTCGCTTACCCGGCACGCAGGGCAGTTGACTTTGCTGCACCAACCGCCAACAGTGTGAGACAAATGTATTGTTTTTGTTACAGAAATGTTTGATCGGCTAGGAATGCCTTGGAGATCGACCAGTCAACACTGTGTGCTAGCTAGCTTGAAAGCACATGGTGTTGCTCCTGCCTGCTGTGTACTGGAGTCCTCCTTAGGGTTAGCTGACTAAGCTAGCGCACCGTGTCCTTCGCTCCCGCCTGCTCCTGCCCTTGCCATCGTTAAAAGAACTGCGGGAAAACCGTGCTGATTTTCTTCTGTGCGGTTTATCGGTAGTTGGCATCCAATATTAAGGTGCATTACCTCCATTTACTGTACTGGCACACCCCTGCCTCGCACCTATATACTGGTGTCTTAGCTTAAAATTGGACCAATATAAGTATAGATGGGTTCCTGCAGATGCATGAATGCCTGAATTGTGGGCTGCAGTTGCACCCTTCTCCTCAGACCATTACAACAGTCCTAGCTAAATTCTTGCTTGAGAAATTGCCCTTTGCTAAGAAGCAAGTTTTGTTGCTTTTTGAGCATTTTTAATTGAAAACATTTACAGAAAGGTACTTGGTAATGGTTACCCAGAATTGACTTGATATGAGATAAAAATGGCTGCCTTGGAGCTTTTTTTAATATTACATGGGTCCTATAATGTATTTGATTAGCTAACATACCTTTTGATTTTTTTTATTAATCACTGTTGAAATACATTTGTTGGATGAAAGAAATGCGTTATTAGTAGACCTGCCAAAACACTGATGTTTGGCTATAGGGCCAAATTGAAAGCTTATGGTAAGAAATGGAACAATCTTAAGAGTACTGCTCAACACACTATAACCTGGAGTGTCATCAGTTTTTGACTTCATGTTTTCCATAAGCCTTATTACAATGACTACTATGTTCAGTCTTGCTCCACACTTAACATTTTTTATGCCTAATTCAATAGAACCCATTGAGTAAACATGGCACCCTTGTCTGTGTGCAGTAGCTACTAGGTGTGTGTGGTTGAAAAATCTCTGCTTTTAACCTTTTTTTGTTTTAAAAAGGCGTTAAAGTACCCCGTAACTTCCGGCTGCTGGAGGAGCTGGAAGAGGGCCAGAAGGGTGTTGGAGACGGGACTGTGAGCTGGGGACTGGAGGACGATGAGGACATAATGCTGACTCGCTGGACAGGGATGATCATAGGGCCTCCCAGGGTAAGCATAAAGCTAGCCAACGCCAACACACAATAAAGCCTCCCAGGGTGGGAGGGATCAAACACACACCAAACAACGCCACATAGAAATCATTGCTTTCTCTGTCCTGGTTTTCTTAATTCCTCTGAAAGCGCATTGGAAGAGAGGATCTGTGTTATTGCGCAAAGGCAGGTTTAGCTGCCCGTGGCACGAAGAGCAAAATAACCTTTACAACGGTGTTGTACCCGGACAGATCTATTTACCAAGGAAACAAATGTGCATAACAACACTTTATTGAGAGTATGTTTGGTATATATACTATGTTCCCCAAAAAATAAACATGTTTTTATTTTGCAGTGGCGGCAGTGATTTTAGCGCCACAGCTAAATTTATGCAGTGGATGCACATGACACAGCAGGCCAGCTCTAAACCATGCGCATGTAGCTAGTTAGCTGTGTGCGCTAGTAGCAGCCATTGTGCGGTGGCTTCACCCACACTGAGACCTAAAGTAGTGTTTTCCTCACCCAACCAAAACCATGATTTTGCTTGAAGTTTGAAACATCTGTGACAGTCACAGAACCACACTGGTTCTGTCCCTGACGCGCCCTGGTGTACTGGCTCCTTTAATTAACTACGTAGTAGGCCAATACCAAACTGGTATGTAGCAGCCCAAACAGGCCTACAACAAGCTTACTATCATAGCTCACCACTCATGATGATAACCAAGACTGTTACCCACAACCATGTAGTCTTTATCTTGAGCTGAAATCTATTTCAATACTTAAATCTTGCCTTTTTTTTCTAATGTGTTTCTCCCAGACAATCTACGAGAACAGGATGTACAGTCTAAAGGTAGAATGTGGACCCAGATACCCAGAATCTCCCCCTTTTGTCCGATTTGTGACCAAGATCAATCTGAATGGCGTACACAACTCAAACGGTGTGGTAAGTCCCAGGTCATACATTTCCTGTTCGGGTTGGATCAATTACCTCAAATCAAATGCGACCTTTGTATTTGAGTTTATAGCTTGAAAGACTCCAGGCTACAGCTAGCGAAGCACATCTGATTCATTACCTACAGATACAGGACTGGTTTTCCAGACTGATTTAAGCCTACTCCTGGAATAAAAAGCACTTTAAACTCCACTTAGTCCAGCAATCGGGTTTGTTTGTTTATAAGGGCACTTTTGTCTGAGCTGAAGTTTTAAAATGAGCCAAAGTTTGAAACCCAACTTTTTTTGGGGAGAGGCCATGTCCTTTCAGAGTGATGTCTGCGTATAGCTGTGTGCGTCTCTCACATGGCTGTAACCTCCCCTTCTCAGGTGGACACGCGGGCAGTGGCGGCACTAGCCAAGTGGCAGAACTCGTACAGCATCCGTGTGGTGCTGCAGGAGCTCCGACGGCTCATGATGTGCAAAGAGAACATGAAGCTCCCCCAGCCGCCCGAAGGCCAGCTCTTCAGCAACTGAGCCCCCTGACCCTGACTAGCCCTTATATCCCAACTCGTTCACTATCCCTCCATCCAACACACAAATAAATAAATCAATATACACATTCAATATACACACTGATTCAACGATTCCACACACATCAAATCTGCACATTCAGTGTACATGTACCCCCTCTTACTTTTCAGACTCTTGAAACCTCTGTTCTCACATAAGCTCTCTTTTGCCAGGCCCCTCCCACCTTTTGTCCTAAGTCATGGCCACTTTGTCTCTCGAGACCTTCTCTTTGGACAGAGATGGTTGCACAGGTGGACTCTACCCATCCCCTACCCCAACAGCCACCGGGCAGACCAGACCTTATGATACAAATTACTTACTAATCTTTATTTTTTATTTTTTTTGTTCTACAGCCAGATTGTAAAGTAACATAAATGATCTTATTGAGTGTACCGATCATGTGTGTACTGGGTTCTTCTACCAAGGGTGGTGGCATTTACTCTGTACTGTAGGTATAACAAGGGTGAAATCAAGGTGACTTGCTGCGCTGAAAAAGAGAAGTAGACCTGTGCCCCCACTGCAATGTAGTTGGTGAAGTTTTCACTGTTTGGCTCTTAACTTTGCTGTAATGATTCTGCTTCCCCAGTTGGATTTGTCAGGTCAGGAGCAGTGGCTTGGGATCTACAACAGTCTTGCCAGTATCTGTTTCAGAAAGCTAATAAAGAAACATTGTCCCCCCCCCCCCCCCCCCCCCCCAAAAAAACAACAACATTTAAGTTTGAGCCAAGTTTCTTGGTGTTTTTCAGGCTACCATTGATCTCAAACTGAGTAACCAGCTTTCTTATCCCGATTTATGTGAAGTTATTGGCCTTGGTGCGTGTACGGTACATGGGATTTGGGGGGAAATAAAGGTTCACTTGATTTTTCTTTGTACATGAGGTTTGAAATGCTCATCTTTTGTGCTTTGCACCTTTTGTCAGGTTCACCACATTACTGTGGAAAATTGAGGCTTTTGTTTTGTTTCATCTTTGGGGCTGATTGTACTCAGAGGTCATCTCGGACAGTGGGCTCATTGAATGTAACGTATGGCTTTAGTAGTTTATTTCATGCGTGTGAATCTCTAATCTGGGTGACGGTGACCTGTGCATGGTTTTATTTGAATTAAACCTAGTTACTTTTGCATGTTTGTCTTCTTCTGATTCTCAATCCATTTTGTAAGGGCGGCATTCAGTCGAACCCGCACCGTGGAATGATTACATTGGGTCTACTGTAACAAATTGCATGTTTGAACTTAATGCGAAATAAGTGCATTTATGTTTAGTGTATATTCCGTTATCACATGCCTTAGACTGTGTTCTTCCTGCACTACAGCATATTCTAAATCTGAATTTCTAACAAAGTTGTCTAGAAATGTTACGCTAGAGCGAATGGAAGTGTATACTACCAAAGTATAGGTGCTCCCTGCTCTTGAGGGTTCTGTGTTTTTCACATCAAAACCTCTTTCAATTATACAACTAACAAATGTTAATACTTTAGAGTCACATATTAGCTTATTAGACCTTCATTGGGTATTAACAATTTACTGTACTTCAGTTTATTTCCATATAATCTTCTATTAATACATTTGTGCCTAATGCAATCCCTATAGTGTTACCAAAAAGATTGCAGACACCTTACAAACAAATCTCAGGATGAACTACAAATTCCCCATCTTTGTCTGTCAAATGTGACTCTTTGCTTTGATGGGAAGACTTCTGTAGTGTCATGCAGATTTTCATGATATTAGGATGGCCCTCCTGATCTGATTCCATTTTTAAAGCCAGTGGGCCGCAGCATTAAATCAGCCAGCAAAAGCCACCCACCCCAGATTGATAGGAAATCAAATGGAGGGGGGGGGGGACTCCTTTATGAAGTAAGCTGTCGTCCGCTCAGAAAATGGGGATTGTTCTCATCCATCTTGATAGTGACTTGCAAGGTGCAGCAGGTCTATGTGAAGGTCCAACAGCTGTTGCCTCTTCTCACGTGGAGAAGGGCCAAAGAGAGTCACGTGACCTAGGTGGTTTTGAGGGCAGAAATTCATCGGTGAGAGACAGCTGGCGTGCCCCAGTCTCCTATAGGCTACGTCGCACAATATGGAGCACTCTGTGAACTCAAACGGACTGGCAAAATTAGAGTTCACCTCGTTATTTCAGCGGCAGTATTCATGTGCCTCGATGTAGGAGTGCTGATCTAGGATCAGGTGCCTACTGAGCATGTAGTCTCATTATGATATAATAGGCAAATATGATCCTAAGTCAGCACTCCTGTGACGATTTATGAATACGGCCCCAGGAATTGTTACGTATTCAGGAAAAATGTATTTAGTGTTGTGGTTAGGCAATTACATTCACAGGAAACTCCTGGAATCACTCAATTTAAGATTAGTTAGGTTTATGTGAATTTCCATCAGAATGTCCCGTGGTAAAAATGATTCGTAAGACTCATGCATGTATGACGCTTTATGTCTTACTATGATCTCATAATTATCATCCATCACCCTAAATGTATAAAAAGATGTATGTGCTGTGATGAACAATCCTTCTATCACCTTTACTGTATCTACAGTGAATGGGAGAGCAAAAAAGAGTTACAAATAGGATGGAATTCATTGAATCATTGAATGAGTCTAATTGGGAAGCAGGACACAGGTGTTTGCAGGATGCGGAGTCAGGGACTACTGAAAAAATTAATAAACATTAATAAACACTATTAATAAAATAGAATATGACTTGTTGACCAACTCCAACTCCATTTTCAACTTTTTGCTCATGCAAATGTAAAAAACCTTCCAACCTCATTTTCTCCTATTTTTATATATAGAGTGCATTCGGAAAGTATTCAGACCTCTTGACTTTTTCCACATTTTGTTACGTTACATGATTTGGAAAGGCTCACACCTGTCACACCTATAAGGTCCCACAGTTGACAGTGTATTTCAGAGCAAAACCAAGCCATGAGGTCGAAGGAATTGTCTGCAGAGCTCCGAAACAGGATTCTGTCGAGGCACCTTCGAGAAGGAGAACCATCTCTGCAGCACCACAAATCAGGCATTTATGGTGTGCCAAACTTGTAGCGTCACACCCAAGAAGACTTGAGGCTGTAATCGCTGTCAATGTGATATTTCCGTTTAGGAATTTTAGCAAATTTATATAAAAAATAAAGGCCTGTTTTTGCTTTGTCATTATGGGGTATTGTGTATAGATTGATAAGGGGAAAAACAATTTAATCAATTTTAGAAAAGGCTGTAACGTAACAAAATGTGGAAGAAGAGTCTGAATACTTACAGAATTTACCGGCCAGTTTATTTGGTACACCACCCCGATCATGAAAATTGATCACTCCTACAGACAGTGAGTCACAGGGCTGTGTCTTGCTATATTGTTTGAACGTTAGATTGGGAAAAACAAGTGACCTAAGCGACTTTGATCCAGTATCTAAGAAACGGCCGACCTGGACTTTTCACGCACAACCGTGTCTAGGGTTTACAGAGAATGGTGCGACAAACAAAAAACATCCAGTCAGCAGCAGTCCTGTGGGCGGAAACAGCTTGTTGATGAGAGAGGTCGAAGGAGAATGGCAAGAATCGTGCAAGCGAACAGGCGGGCCACAAACAGACAAAATGGAGCAGTACAACAGTGGTGTGCAGAACGGCATCTCGAAACTCACAACTCGTTGATCCTTGTCACAGATAGGCAATTGCAGCAGACGACCACATCAGGTTCCACTGCTATCAGCTAAAAACAAGAAGAAGCGGCTCCAGTGGGCACGCGATCACCAACACTGGACAATTGAGGAGTGGAAAAACATTGCCTAAAACATTCAGTTTACTTGAGTGGCCTGCGTAGTCCCCAGGCCTCAGCCCAATAGAGCATATTTGGGATGAGATAGAACAGACTGTTTGCAGCATGAATGTACCACTGTCCAATCTGCAGCAACTGCGTGATGGCATCGAGTCAACATGGACCAACATCCCTGTGTAACTTTTCCGATACCTTGTAGAATGACCCGAAGAATTCCAGCTGTTCTGGAGGAAACGGGGCGTCTGACCCGGTACTAAATGAATGTACCTAATAAACTTAATGTGTTCATCAGACCGACAGCCTGATTATCATATGAAATATCTGTATTCGCACACCATCTCAATAATTAACTCCATTCCCTGATTGCACTCCATTTGTTGCATTCACATGTAAAGCACAGACCAGAGAGAGCGGACCATTTGTGGGCGGTGTCAGATGGTCTACTGACACACACACACTCCCACACCATTCTCCAGCATGACTCGGTGTGCGGGCTGCGCCGAGCCGTTTCGAGAGGCCCATCTGCTCGTGGGGTCAATACCACTCACACACTCTCGCCCAAATAGAGAGAGATACCCGTGACTAAAGTGCCACTTAGCTAAATGGGAAAGATGGTTTGCTTAGTGTTGAGTTTCATTTCGAAGGATAGTGAACATGCATGTATCATTTTGGGTCTGCTGCTTTGAGATTTCTGTCAAATATATGCTGTGCCTTGCTTGGTGAAAGTCCTGTGTACCGTTGATTGAAACAGCTGCTAATTAAGTTGATAATTCTCTGTCATTGTCCCTATAGACCCTCTCATTATATAAACAAACGTCTTTATTTTAGTTTCGATTTTTGGGCATTGGAGAAAAATTGGGATGTGAGTTCTTCCTCCCCTGATAACAATTACCAATAATCTATTGGGAAACTGAGGGCTAGTTCAGCTTATTTGGGGGCTGCAGAGAAGCTGTTGACTAAGTTGCCAGTCTTCTCTCATCTATAGCATATCTAATTTATATTGAAAAAAACTCACCACAGGCACCCATTCTAAGAAAATAGACTTCTCTATTATCAGAGAGAACCTGAGTTCCAGTCAATTTCGACTGGAGCAAGCTGCTTTGTCAGTGCCGTCATGCCACACATGTCTGAAACCAGGCTAGTTGTTTCCCATTTCCCCGTTCTAATCAACTACAGAAACTAAAATGACTGATAAACCAATTCGACTGATTAGGGAAATGGAGTCATTTATGCAAGGTCACTTGGGCACTGTAAATCTCCCTCGCCATGTCACAGATCCAGGCCTCAGCCCCTATAGCCTGGGCTCAAGGGGAGCAGCTGAGGTGCTGGCAATCGCATGGCTTTAAGGTGACGGAATGTAGCCCTCTACCATTCTCTGACCCCTCCACCCCCCTTACACCCACTCACACGCCACACACCCCATTACGAAACCCTGAGCAGATGGCCCAAGACAAAAAGTGTGAGAGATTCCTCCCCCCTACACACACACACCCCGTCCCCACTAGCACACAGCTCATCACTACAGCTGGCCCCTATCACACCTATTGTAACCTCTCCTCGAACCCCCCCAACACACAGACACACACACACACTTTCCCACACACACACTTTCCTGCAGCATAAGTAAGCCACGTGCCCCTCAATTAGGCAGAATTGACAATGCTTTCTCAAAACGTTCCTTTTTCAGCATATGCAGATACATCGATTATTCTACCAGTACTTCATTTTGTGAAAATTTGCTTATTTAATGTGGATATTAGCCAAACGTTGTGTCCTCTGCAGGTAATTCTCCCTTTGACAGTGCAATGGAACCACGAGCGCTGAAGGGCTATTTGGCAAAGAGCCATTTAGCGTAAGTGCTCTCAAGGCCACCGAATGACACTTGTAGAGACAATGACACCATCAGTTGATTGTATATTGAATAGGGACAATTGAAGTGATATATGCTCCTCAATTTATTGGCAGGCATGAAGTCCAAGGCAAGTGTCCTCCTAGGGAAGTTAATTCACTCTGAATGTATCCCAAATGGCACCCTACTCCGTATGGGCCCTGGTCAAAAGTACTGCACTATTGGGAATAGGTGGCATTTGGGAAACAGCCTCTGTGGTAGACTGTGGAGGTCTTTATCAATATCAGGACGACAATGGGACTTTTTGCCAATAAACTCTGGTTATTTCAGTAATGCAGTAAACACAAATGGTACAACATAATACATTTTATGGGGGCATGGCTTATCAATGTAGCGGACACCTGTTCTTTTTCTGAGACACAACAACATGCACCAAACAGGCACTCGTCTGCCTTTTCAACGTTGTATAATGTCAATGATCTACTGTCTGAAGCTAACCTTTGCATGTTGTTTGTACATTCATTTTGTGTTTTTTTGTTTGCAAAATGGCCACAGTCCTTGTGTTTTTAGCGATATCAACAAAACAAATCAAATTTTCTTCTGCACTGCCTTCAGAAAGTATTCACACCCCTTGACTTTTTCCACATTTTGTCGTTTTATACCCTGATTTAAAATTGATTATATTGACACACAATACACCATAATGTCAAAGTGGAATTATGTTTTTTTACACTTTACAAATGATGCTACCAAATACTAATTGAGTGTATGTAAACATCTGACCCACTGGGAATGTGATGAAAGAAATAAAAGCTGAAATAAATTCTCTCTACTATTATTCTGACATTTCACATTCTTGTGGTTACCCCTGGTGACAATAAGTATTCACCCCCTTTGTTATTGCAAGCCTAAGTTCAGGAGTAAAGATTTTCTAAACATGTCACATAATACGTTGCATGCACTCACTCTGTGTGCAATAATAACATGATTTTTTCATTCTCATCTCTGTACCCCACACATACAATTATCTGTAAGGTCCCTCAGTCGAACAATTAATTAACTCCAACACAGATTCAACCACAAAGCCCAGGGAGGTTTTCAAATGCCTTGTAAAGAATGGCACCTATTGGATATCCTTTGGAGCATGGTGAAGTTATTAATTACACTTTGGATGGTGTATCAATACACCCAGTCACTACAAAGATACAGGCGTCCTTCCTAACTCAGTTGCCGGAAAGGAAGGAAACTGCTCAGGGATTTCACCATGAGGCCAATGGTGACTTTAAAACTGTTACAAAGTTTAATGACTGTGATAGGAGAAAACTGAAGATGGATCAACAACATTGAAAAATATTCCAAAACAGGCATCCTGTTTGCACTAAGGTCCATCTTTAAAAAGTTTGGCGAAGAAATTAACTTTATCTCCTGAATGGCGTAGTTAGAGTTTTGACTTAAATTGGCTAGAGAATCTATGGCAAGGCTGTCTAGCAATGATCAACAACCAACTTGACAGAGCTTGGAGAATTTGTACAATCCAGGTGTGCAAAGCTCTTAAGAGATTTACCTAGAAAGACTCACAGCTGTAATCGCTACCAAACATTCTAACATGTATTGACTCAAGGGTGTGAATACTTATGTAAATTTGATATTTCTGTATTTCGTTTTGCATTTACATTTGAACAAACTTGCAAAAATGTCTAATAACATGTTTTCACTTTTTCAATGTGGGATATTGTGTGTAGATGGGTGGGAGGAAAAAACAATTTAATCCATTTTGATTTCAGGCTGTAACAAAATGTAGAAAAAGTCAAGGGGCCTGAATACTTTCCAAATGTACTGTATACCCTGTATTGTATACCTGTTTTGTATCATTATTGTTCAAGAGAAAAAAGTTGAAATGCAGTACAGTAATCCTGTGTTTCTCCTATTGTCTGTCTGTACTGCTCTACCATCCATCCAGATCTGGCATCATGTCACAGCTTTGTCCTTCTAATGCAGCTTATTCTCTCTTCTTTTTCATTTCCAGCAGCATCTGTAGCGCAGGCCTCCCTGTTCCCTGGACACCCGGTCCTCCTCACGCCACGACCACGTACGGACGCCACGGAGAGAGACCAGTGGGATGGAGGGAATGGCATGTTTGATTGATGACCCCCGAAAAGGAGAGGAGAGAGACGGTCAGAATCCTTTTATCAGGATTGAGGCCCGACTAGATGAAAATGTAGTTGTACAACCCCCCTTTGGCCCCCGACAGCCCCCAGACCCACTCCATCTCTCCCCCCCTATCACAACACCTGACGGGTATTAGTTCTTCTCATCTCCTTCCGTAACCTCTCATCAGACCTCCTTGCTTTAATGTCTTTGGGTGGGATGGGGGATGGTGAGGATAGAGTTGATTGTAAATGCCTTTTCAAGTCGCTTTTGACGTAGGGGTTTTGTCATATGTTTGTCCTATGCAGGATCCCTGTGGACATTGTAGTATTGTATCTCCAAGCAGAAATTCAAGTCTACTCCAAACTAAAGTTGAGGTTTTGTCATGTGTTTGTCCTGTACACAGTCCCCTAGGATTGTCTCCCCCAGCAGACATAGAGATAAAGTGAACAAAATGTTTGCACGCGTAACTGTAAATACATGACCAAACTAAAATTTATTTTTGGATTCTACATTTTCAAGTCAGTTCGTACTCAGTAATTAGTGAGTGAAGGAAACAAGTGTAGTGAAAGTGAAAACAAGTGAATTCTTCTATTTTCTCCGATTCACTCACTGGTAACTGCTGATTAAATGGAAAAGACAATCAGGTTCATTCATTGGCTTGCAGCTGTCTCATTGTAAGGTGGTGAAGAAAGCGACTATAGCGAAGTCCTGAAAAGATGTTCTTAGTGAAAAGGACCTGGATTTGTTTTGCAGAGGGCCCTCCACTAATGACTGGATGCGATTAGCACAAATTATCTCACTTATCACTACTAAAACAGACCACAATAGCCACTCTCCCGTTACGCACTCTATGGCCCTATTTACTATGCAGTAAGCTAGTCAAATGGGGTAGAGTCGCACACAAGATGAATCAATTGTGCGTATAGAGGAAAAACACACATGTGATATTTTGTGTGTATCTTCACTGATTCATAGGGTTGCTCATTTTCTACAATTAACTTGTGCCTTGTATGAAAAGAGTCTTGTTTCCCCCCCCCCAATGTTAGTGGAGAGAGGGTTTCTCTTCTGTTTGAGTATTAGCAAAAATCCATCAAAATATTTTCAAGCCACGTAGTCCGTGATTCAGTCCAACTGTACCTTTTGAAATCAATAAACCCATCTGTGTGTGTGTCCTCACAGTCCAGACCTTGGTTAAGCCAAATCCCCCCTGCTGCCCCTGTGGAGAGTGACCCCGTCACCCCTCCGTTCACACAGGAGTCAACCTGTCACAGCCGGCAGGCCGGAAGTCACTACGGACACCATTGAGGAGGTTGACGTGGGGGATAAGAGATTCTTATGTGGACATAAAACTGCCAGAAACCTACAATAAGAGATGAGAGAGAACAGTAGCAGCTGTTGTATGTAAACAATATATCAAAAGCATTACCAATGTAGAATATTCAGAAGTGGTATGTATATGACACCCTCCGTTCTTCAAATCTAATTCAGTCTGTATGGGTGATAGCTACAATCACATTTTACACCATCTGCCTTCAGAAAGTATTCATACCCTTTGACTTATTCCACATTTTGTTGTGTTACAGCCTGATTTCAAAATGGATTAAATAAAAAAAAGTATCACCTATCTACACACAATACCTCATGATGACAAAGTGAAAACATGTTTTTAGAAATGTTTGCACATTTATTGAAATGAAATACAGAAATATCTCATTTACATAAGTATTCTCAACCCTGGGTCAATACTTTGCAGAATAACCTTTGGCAGTGATTACAGCTGGGAGTCCTTCTGGGTAAATCTCTAAGTGCTTCCCACACCTGTATTTTGCAACATTTTCCCATTATTCTTTTCAAAATTCTTCAATTGGTTGCCATAGATTTTCAAGTAGATTTAAGCAAAACTGTAACTCGGCATCTCAGGAATATTCAAATGAAATTAAATTAACCAACAATGCAGTTTTAAGAAAAAGAAGTGTTAAGTAAAAAATAGATAAGTAAAATATCAAAGAAAAAAAGAAAACAGCTAATAATTAAAGAGCAGCAGTAAAATAACAGTAGAGAGGCTATATACAGCTGTATACAGGGGTACAGGTTAGTTGAGGTAATTCAGGTAGTATGTACATGTAGGTAGAGGTAAAGTTACTATGCATAGATAATAAACAGTGAGTAGCAGCAGCGTAAAAGAGGGTACTGTATATTGTCATTTGTTAAAATCTATATACCCACTTATATAATCATATAAATACATTATAAAAGAATATTATAATTATGAAATCTAATTATTTAATCAGCATTCAGCCTTCGAAGATTAAAATATCAGAAGGTGGGGAGGAAGAGGCACATACATTTTTTGGGGGGGGCAGTCAGCAATAAACAGTGTTAGCTACTTCATTGGAAGACAATAGGGGACAAGATGTTGTGTGTAGTGTCACCCACATGCTTCAGCGGTGCTATTGTCTGGAGCGATGAAGGGGTGAAAGAGATGGGGTGAGAGGAGGGGGAGTTGACTGGGGTTGGCTGCAGTGTGTGTGTGTGCTCATGTATGTGTGTGCAGTGTGCGTATGCAGGATGCACAGACGGCTCGTGGTAATTTGATGTGTGTCCCCGGGGATGTTTGATGGATTAATGCTAAGTAGGCTCCCTTTTCCAAAGGCACCACCTGATCTTTGGGGGTTTGTGCCCCATATAAAAGCTTGCGCTAGTGCTGAGCTCAGCTAGTCTAGTCATCTCCTCTCTCTCACACTCTCTATCTCTCTATCTCCACTTTCTTTCTTCCTCTGTCTTTTCTTTCTCCTTTGTCTTTCACTTTTCCCTAGCACTTTCTCTTCCGCTCTTTCTCTTCTGTTCTTTCCGTTTCCATTCTTTCTGGCATTCAGACTGAGGCTATTCAGACTATTCAGGCCTGGGAGTTTTACTAGTGAGGGAAATCTCAGAGCATCCTTTGGCGTCATTCACCTCCATTTTGTCTTTCTTTGACTTGGGGCAAAAGGCCTAAAGGGCTGTCCTAAAGTAGCGTACAGGTCTTTGGTTTTTTCCTGTGTTGTTATTTTCTTCATATGTGGCATTAGGACCAGCCCGTCAAGAAAATGCCACGTTCCTTTTTGGTGAAGCAACTGAAGGTCCACGATTTCTCCTCCTCCTCCAATCATCAGCATCACTCGGACGGATCGTACACGCTCACACGTGCCATTACCGAGTCCGCCACCAACTTGGTGGTCCGTTTGAGTGAAAATGGTGAGTCGAGATTACTTAACATTTCTGTCTAAATATTGAAAACATGTTGTAAAAAAAAGCGAATTTTCATTATTAATGTGCTTGTATATAGATTAGAGTTGTAGATTTTTTTCAATAGTGTATTTGTTCAGGAATGGAATGAAAAACATACTTTTATAAAAAATCTAAATAAACGGACCAACCCCTTGATCCATGTCTTTCCTTCTGCCATGAAGCCTGTGATGTTGTTTGCCATTTAATCCCGTTACCCCCTTCCCCCCACCACTCCCCAGTCCACCCCTCCCCACCCCAGACCAGTTATGCTAAATAGTATTCAGGTCACTCTGGACCAATCAGTTTAATACCGAGCAGATCACACAACAGGCTTTGGCTTTAATACTATTGTGTACATGCATAATGGTATACATGGATGCGTGCATTAGTCTCAAAATCCCATCCAAGCCTTTGTGAGGTCTAAAACCTCTCCAGCACCACCAGAAAGCAGATATCCACATGTGACTGGTTTGCCATTAGCTGGTGCTGTTGCCCTTGAGTATTTCCCTGTGACCCCCCCCCCCCTCCCCCCTCCATCTCTCCATCCCTCTATCTCCTCATCCCTTTATCCCATCTGATCTTACAGGATGCTAGATACCCACAGGGGGTCGAATTGTAGCAATTAAATCCCTCTCTTTCTCTCTCTAAAATCCAATTACAAAATACATTTTTTTTTCTGATAAACTGACAAAACGCAATGTTAAATGATTTTTTTAAAAATCATTCATTAGGAAAATATAACCTTAAATGGAAAAGGGCAACATGCTTTATGTAACATCATTTGTTTATCATGTCACAGAATTGATACAAAAAACGAGAGGGGAGTACAATCAACTTTAGATGTAAACGAGGTTTTGTCTATTGATGCTGTAATTTCAGTGAAAAACACTTCCATAGAAATGTGCGGTGTGTTGTTAGTGGAATGTCCATCATAACCACAGAGCCTTGGCTCGCCGGATCATTTGTCCCCAGAATTAGGATGCCAGCTGTCTGGTTCCCTTTGTGTTGCAAGGGGGAGCACAATATATTGTGCACTGCTGTCAAGATCAGCCAATATCCCCCCTTCACCTCCCCCTCTCCATTCCCATCCCCAAATCACACTGCACCTGTCATTCAATCTATCCATTACCATACTCACAGGCACTTTCAACACACCACAGATGGAGAATGATCTGATTAAAATGATTTAGCGCTTTGGGGGATTTCTCTACTGAGACATTCAGTTTGGCCCCCACTACGATAACAGATTTAGATATACAGCGGGTGAAATAAATATCGAACACGTCCCCATTTTTCTCAGTAAATATATTTCCAAAGGTGCTATTGACATGAAATTTTCACTAGATGTTGGTAACAACCCAAGTAATCCATACATACAGAAACCAAAACCAAAACAAATAAGTTCAGAAATTAAGTTGTGTAATAATGTGAAATGACACAGGGAAAAAGTGTTGAACACATGAAGAAAGGGAGGTGCAAAAAGGCATGGAAAGCCAAGACAACAGCTGAAAACTATCAGTAATTAAAAAGCAATCCAGCCCCCTGTCAGTGCAAATTAATATCAGCTGGTTCAGTCCCAACTGATGGCCTACAAAAAGGTCTCATTGCCAAGGTGTCACACAAGACACATCTCATGATGGGTAAAAGCAAAGAGCTGTCTCAAGACCTTCGCAACCTAATTGTTGCAAAACATAATGATGGCATTGGTTATAGGCGCATTTCTAAGCTTCTGAATGTTCCAGTGAGCACTGTTGGGGCCATAATACGGAAGTGGAAAGACAATCATTTCACCATAAATTTGCCTCAACCAGGTGCTCCTCGCAAGATTTCTGACAGAGGAGTGAAAAGAATAATCAGAAGAGTTGTCCAAGAGCCAAGGACCACTTGTGGAGAGCTTCAAAAAGACCTACAATTAGCAGGTACTGTTGTCTCAAAGTAATGTACTCCACCGCCATGGCCTGTATGCACGCTCACCACGCAAAAAGCATGTTGAAGCTCGTTTAAAGTTTGCTGCACAACATTTGGAAAAGCCAGTGAAATACTGGGAGAATATAGTGTGGTCAGATGAGAGCAAAATTGAACTGTTTGGATGTCATAATACACACCATGTTTGGAGGAGAAATGGCACTGCACATCACCCTAAAAACACCATACCAACAGTGAATTTTGGAGGTGGGAACATCATGGTGTGGGGCTGCTTTTCAGCAAATGGTACTGGCAAACTTCACATAATTGAAGGAAGGATGAATGGGCAAATTTACAGAGACATTCTTGACAAAAATCTGCTGACATCTACCAGGATGATGAAGATGAAACGAGGGTGGACATTTCAGCAAGACAATGATCCCAAACACACAGCCAAGGAAACTCTCAATTAGTTTCAAAGAAAGAAAATAAAGCTGCTAGAATGGCCCAGCCAATCACCTGACTTAAATCCCATTGAAAATCTATGGAAAGAACTGAAGATCAAGATTCATAGAAGAAGCCCACGGAACTTTCAAGATTTGAAGACTGTTTGTGTGGAAGAATGGGCCAAAATCACACCAGAGCAATGCATGCGACTAGTTTCTCCATACAGGAGGCGTCTTGAAGCTGTCATTACCAACAAAGGCTTTTGTACAAAGTATTAAATAAATATCAGTAAGTGTGTTCAATACTTTTTCCCTGTGTCATTTCACATGATTACACATAACTTAATTTCTGAACTTATTTGTTTTGGTTTCTTTGTGTGTATGGATTACTTGGGTTGTTACCAACATCTGGTGAACATTTAATGTCAATAGCACCTTTGGAAATATATTTACTGAGAAAAATGGTGACGTGTTCAATACTTATTTCACCCGCTGTATATGACACAGGGTGGCACAGGATGGGATGGCGACAGGTGGATCAGTTGTGGAGAACTAAAAAGTGTGTTTCATTTTATGACTGTTGTGTCCCTGTCAGTGCATAGAACTTGCGTTTCGTCTGTGATGGTCTTTTTGATATAGCTAGCAATGATAGTCCTTGTATGTGTCGCAAATGGCACCCTATTACCTACATAGTGCACAAAGTAGTACATTATTAGGGAATAGGGTGCCATTTGGGATGCAAGCCTTGTTTTGAGCCGGATGAGTACTGATTGGTGCAAAATGATGCACTGAAGAGTCATTCATATTTAATTCGCAAAGATTGCTGAACCAAGCACTTGCAAATGGTTTCCTGTATGCAATTTCATATTGATCCGAAATGCATGGAAGACTCAGATCAGCTGTCTTTCACTCAATGGCTCAACAATAAAAAAAAAATGCTTTCAACTAGAATCAGAAAGAGTGCTGGAATCATAAAACCATAGACTCTTCGACCCAAAGGCTATACATTTAAAATGCCACAATTGTAGCCAAAAATACCCTTATTTATTCAAAATCTTTCTCTTCCAAACCTGCTACAGGCTACATCCAGGATTACGTCATCCCCTCAATATGCCAGAGCACAAAGGACCTCAGGTCGAAGAGGCAGACCGGGCTCTCCGCGGGGCCCCTGTACTCCCCGGGGAGCACAGGGGGTAGTGGGGGGGAGGACTACTCCGACCATGACATGGAGCTGCCAGACAGCCCCTGCTCAGGCATGACCACCGAGTCGGACAGCAGCTACACGGTGGACGCCTTCCTCATCTCTGACGGCCGCTCTCGGAGAAGAGCCAACCACAGGCAAACAAAAAAGGAAGGTGAGGAGAGAAACAGCATGGCAGAAGTGGGCTCCACAGGAGCCACAGGGGCCAAGGCTGCCAAAGGAAGGTCCGGAAAGTCTAAGGGACCAGGGCGCCACACGTGCAGCGAATGCACCAAGACCTACGCCACCTCGTCCAACCTGAGCCGCCACAAGCAGACCCACCGCAGCCTGGAAGGCCAGCAGGCCAGAAAGTGCCCCACGTGCCACAAGGCCTACGTGTCCATGCCGGCGCTGGCCATGCACATGCTCACCCACGACCTGCGGCATGAGTGTGGAGTGTGCGGCAAGGCATTTAGCCGACCGTGGCTGCTGCAGGGTCACATGCGCTCGCACACTGGCGAGAAGCCGTTCGCCTGCGCCCACTGCGGCAAAGCGTTTGCGGACCGCTCCAACCTGCGTGCCCACATGCAGACGCACTCGGCCTTCAAGCACTATGATTGCAAACGCTGCAGCAAGAGCTTTGCACTCAAGTCCTACCTGATCAAGCATTACGAGTCGGCCTGCTTCAAGGGCTCCGGAGACGAAGAGGACTGCTGTCCAGAGGACTGATCAGGGATCAGCTTATTTACACGATATCAGCTTATTTACCCAGGTCTGTTTCACTGAGATAACATCTCCTTTAAAAGAGAGACCAATGTTGTGTTCATTCGGGCAGTGTTTCCCAACTGCAGTCCTTGAGTACCCCCAACAGTACACATTTTCATTGTAGCCCCAGACAAATGCACCTCATTCAACTCATCAAGTTGAATCTGTTGGGGGTACTCGAGGACTGGAGTTGGGAAACATTAGGGTTTGTAATAGAAATGTTTTAAAACACAACTGAAAACGTAAATGAGGGTTCAACTTTTTTTTATTTTTGGTCTTATCAAGATAGTCCCTCACTTTTTTTCAGTCTGTTTTCTTCCATTTGGTGCCTAATGAACACAACCCTGGTCAAAGACTGCACTCCTCAACACTCGTCTTCCTCTTCCTGCCTTTTGATATAGAGCAATAATAATGTCAATGAGGGTTGTTGAAGGACATATAAGATTACTGACGATGAGGACTGAATAACATTAAATGCTAATATTTTTTATTCTATAATTTTTTACTTGCAATAATTTACATTCCAGTATTATTTAATTTGCCAATTAGGTCTTAATTCCCTTCAAACATGTCTTCCACGATAAACATATTTGTGTATTTATTAATTGAACGTATTTATGTATTTATTTATCAAATTATAAATGTATTGGTTATCTAGGTTGTTAATTCATTATAAATGTATTTATTTATTTGATTTATGAATTGAACATCTTATAAAATGCTGTAATATATTTCTGAGACAAAGTAGCCCTATATCTCGTCTCATTGTTGATATAGCCATGTTCTACATAGTAAATGCTCAATATTCCCATTTGTTTTTGAATATATGCACAGGCTATAAGTGTAAGCTGCATTGTGATACTTAGACATGAGAAGCCAGAGTTAAATTGTTATACCATTATTATGAAGGATTGGTACCATTCATTATTTACCCTATGTAAAGCTGTTGAATTTCTATTGTACTCAACTTTGTTTGTAATCGGGACAGGCTATGAACTTTTCAATTATCAAGTCATATCAATAATTAAAAGATGATATTTTCACTAAGTTGCTCTCTATGTCCTGTGCCATTTTCAAGGCTTCAACCATCATCAACTCAACACACAGCAGTGGCGGTCAGTGCCGTTTAAGATGAGGGACGATGATAATCATTTTAATGAGCATGGCCTTTTTCTATTACAGCATATTAGATGACTGTCATTCATATTCCATTCACCCAGCTCAATGTAACATCGATAGGTTTGGGCTACTACATGATAGTCAAAATGTCTCTACAGTATATCCATCATGAGGTGCTACAACCTAGCATATGAATGAAAGTTTACAACGTAGGTGGAGAGAAATTTGAGTAATCAAAGTGATAGACAGTGACATATTCAATACCGCTTTGCACACTCTTGCCTGTATCTAGTTGATCTAGGGTGTAATCATTAGTCCAACAGTTGAAAACAAGAGTTTCTATTGGACAAATGTAGGTATGTTAATTCCCATTTCGTTCAGTTTGGTTCCTTTTAAGAAACGTTTTTCAACAGAATCGGTTGGAATGAATACACCCCTGATCACACGCAAACACAGTTTCATAGCAGCCACATACAAACAGTATGATAATTTGCTCATTGTATAAGTCCTTCACGCATCTATGCGCTCTCTTCCTCTCACCTTTTCCCTTCATTTGTGAACTTCAGTGCACAACACATCAGCTGTCTGTGATCAGAAAAAAATACCTTTCCAAGCCAAACCTTCATATCATAACCGCTAACTGCTACACAATGCCTACATCGTTGTCACCATATTGGCTAACGTCATAGTCAACTTAGCTACTAGAACTAACAAGTTAGTAATCCTGCTACAATCATGCAGTACAGTTTACAGTTAGCAAGCAGTTTAGCAGTTACACCGGCAGGCCACCCGTGGCAATAAATTAATACAACCAAAAGTTTACCTTGACTTGGAAGAGTTCCAGTGTTGCATAGCCAGCTAGCTAACATAGCATCCCTCTCTGTTTGAGCCTGGTGATTCAGTAGGCTAAACTAGCTAGCTGCATTCACTAGCTACGTGAAAGTGGGAAAAATAATTAAATAACATATATAGCTAACACTCTCTCGCCTTCTCTCTTGCTTCTTCATTTTTAAAGGAATTCATTTGTTCAAAACTGTTAAACTATTATCCTTCATTATCAACTACTAGCAGTGCTAGCTAGCTGTAGCTTATGCTTTCAATACTAGATTAATTAATTCTCAGTAAACATGTCGTCCCCCAGGAATGATGCAGTGCCCCCCTGGGCCAATTAGTAACAACAATTCAAGATCAAAGGTGACAGGAGATATGCTTGTTCCAAGTTTGGAATTTCAGTTGATTACTATAGGGCCCCACTTGGGCCAATCAGTGTCATTTTATAAAAGTGTATCTCTATGGCAAGATGCATGGATGGTTAAGTTTTCTCACAATCGAGCCATTGGTGTCTTATATATACGTACGAGCGGACAGAGACAGATTGATATTTCCGATTTCATCCTGGGGGGACAATAATAGCAGACAACCATCAAAATGATTTACTCTAACTGTACACTTCTCCTGACCAGTAGAGGGGGCTACCACTTTTATGATACAGGATCCATCATTCAGTACTTAGTATAATACAAAAGTATACAGTACATTATAAGGAGCAGTACTCGAAGTGGCTGTGTCCATCCTGAGAAATGAAAGGGAAAACCCCCAACGCTGCTCTTGAGTAGGGTGTGAGATCAATGTGTTTCCCCCTTTATGCATGTGCCTGCTGTCTTTAGGTCCAGTCCTTACGTCCAGCCAGAGAGCCACCCAAATCTCCTTTGGGTCAGAGTCTCTCCACCGGCCCGGTTTGGCCCCCTGACCACACCACGCTGTGGGGCTGAGGACAGGATGTGGACTGGGTCAGGTGTCATGAGAACCAGGCCCCTTTCCCCCATTCTGGCCCAGACGGGGCCGAGAGACCTCCATTCTCGGCCCCCAGCCACTGCCCCCCCCATGGGAAAGATCAGCTATCTGTTTCAGACTCTCAGTGATTACTATTTTGAGATACAATGCGGTCCGTACACACACAAACACATGCACACACACACGCTTGTCTGAACCACAGTCCGTGAAAAAGATGTAGCCATTACAAACAGCCGAACCCCACACACTATACATAAAAAACATCAACACAGTGAACAAAAAAGTCCATCTGTGGTATCCCCACTCTAGGTCTTTCCTCAGCCAATCATGACTGAGGATACAACCGCCCCCCCCCCCCAAATCAATAGCATGTAGGGCCATCAGAGGGATAAAGTGGAAGGGCATTTTATAGCCTACCTTTATCAAATCTTATCAAATCATGAGATCATAAAAGAGGAGTAGGTTCATGTAGATTCTCTGGCTTGGTAAACTCGCCGACTCGTGAACACAGAGTTGAGACAAGGGCCCCGAGGTCCCAGGCGACCTGAAAGGAAGCTATATATTGCTGGTCAGAGGAACCGCAGGCCCGGCCAGGTGACCATAAAGGCCTGTTAGCGGGCTTCTCCAAAGAATCGTCGCGTATGAAAAGACTTCCTGTTATGATCAAGGAGACGAGGGTCTCAGAGGAGATTATTACAAGATTGTTAATCAGCCCCAGGATCAAATTTCAACAGCAGCTCCTCCGTTTGGATATCCATCAGTCCCACCAAAAATACCACCAAAATGTCCCCATGTTGTTATGTGGCCATGCAAGTGTAACCTCAGAAATTGTCACCTATAAAAGAGTATAGTTAACGCTTGCCGTTTAGGACCTCGATTTGGGCAACAATTTCTACTTCAACGAGTCGGCATCCCTGGACGTTCTGCTTACTCCAGACCAGGCCCTTATCCCCGGGACTCAAAAGAGGAAGCAGTGACAAAAAAGAGGCAGGCAAGCCGGCACCATGACGAGACTACGTTGGCAAGCAAATAGACAGCTCTGTTCTATAGGTGAACGTGCAATCCCTTGAGAACAAACAGGATGAGCTACGTTTGAAACTATCCTATCAACGGGACCTGATATCCCAAGTTTCTCAGAGTTGTGGCTGAACGAGGACCTGGATATATCTCGCTGATTTTTCTATGCACCGTTAAGACCGAACGGCAGACTCGGGTAAGATTAAGGGAGGAGGGGTGTGTCTCTTTGTTAACAACAGCTGGTTAAATTAAGTCTCACGTTTTGGTTCGCCTGAGTTAGAATACCTCATGATAAGCTGCAAACCATACAATCTACCAAGAGATTTTTTCGTAGCTGTCTATTTACCACCACAAACTGATGCTGGCTCTAAGACTGTATTCAACGAGCTGCATAGGGCCGTAAGCAAACAAGAAAATGCACATTTGAGGCTGTGTTCGTGGTGGCTGGTCATTTTTATGCAGAGAAACTGAAATCCTATTTACCAAATTTTTACCAGCATGTTAAATGTGCAACTAGAGGTGACAAAAGTCTAGATCACCTTTATCCCACACACGGAAACACACACAAAGCCTCTTCCTGACCCTGCCTTTGGCAGATCAGACCATAACTCTGTCCTCCTTCTTCCTGCTTACAATAGTGCTGAGCAATTAGTGCTTTTTGAGGTTGGTTCTGTTTCAGTTTGATTCTTTTTTATTTTATTTTGTTTTCTATACTTTTTTTAAACATTAAATGCACTATGCATTATGCTGGTTGAACAATTCATAAAGTCCAATGATGGTAGTGATGCCCATTACTGCTTATCACTTTTAACCATAATTTATTCACATTATTTTACTTTAATCAAATATTTCAGTTGTTGTGTCAATTACATTTGTTTTATTTGATGACTTTATTATTTCATTCCAAGTCATCATCTCATTTCTATAGAGCTGCTGCCTGTGCTGTCTGACTAAATCAATATTTTGTTGTTCTTCAAAGTAAATAAGGCATACTTTAATGACTGCTGAATACCAACTATCTTATTTTTATTTAACCTTTATTTAACTAAGCAAGTCAGTTAAGAACAAATTCTTATTTACAATGACGGCCTACATTGTTCTACAGGGTAAGCCATAGTAGTACATTGTCCCTGGAACAAATTAGGGTTATGTGTCAGGCTCTGGCCATAGAGAAGCAATAGGCTTCTCTATGTAGCTATGGTCAGAGTCTGACAGTGTCGTTCTTTTCTGTTTCTTTGTGGGTTTTGGGTGGATCTCTAATTAGAGGCAGCTGCTACCCGTTGTCTCTAATTAGGGATCCAATATATGTTGAGTCTGTCCCTCACGCGGGTGTGGGTTGTTATCGTTATATGTGATATGTATTTCGCAGTCACGGGTGAAGTAAGTGTGTTTCTTTTCGTCCGTTCATTTAGTGTGTTATTGAGCGTGACGTTGAGTCGAGTAGTGTTTGTTTGAGTTCAGTGGTTCGTCTTGTAGTTTGTCTTACATAGTACTTAAACATTTATTTGTACATAGTATAGCAAATAAACAATGTCGAACTCTGAGTGCGCTGCGCCTTGGTCTCTCCTTCCACCGAATCGTGACAGAACAACCCACCACACTGAGACCAAGCAGCGCAACTGGGGAGAGACTAACTCGGAGGAATTAGTACCCATTCCCACGTGGCCTAGGGTGAAGCCGGAGGACCGGGGTAGGTTCATGAAACTATGGAGGAGGATGGAGAAGGCAAGATCGGTCATGGCTGTGAGCACCACACCATCGGGGCGCGGCCAGAGCCCGGAGAGGCTGAAAAAGGGGAGTCGCACGCCACTTCGGATGCCCACAGATATGGATCGGGAGCGGCCAGAGGGGTTCGAGGAATACCCGGAGGAGGAGCGGACGAGGTGGTGGAGAGCCTGGAATGCTCTTCCTCTGGAGAAGCTGAGGGATCCGCTGGTTATACAGGCGTTGGTGGACTTCAAGCGCCAGATGACTCTCGTGGCAAGGCATATGGTTGGACCGGAACCTCCAGCGATGGTGAGCGACCCGGAACCTCCAGCGAGGGTCAGGAGCCCTGCACCTCCAGCGAAGGTCAGCAGCCCTGCACCTCCAGCGAAGGTCAGCAGCCCTGCACCTCCAGCGAAGGTCAGCAGCCCTGCACCTCCAGCGAAGGTCAGCAGCCCTGCACCTCCAGCGAAGGTCAGCGTCCCCGAACCTCCTGCGAAGGTCAGCGTCCCCGAACCTCCTGCGAAGGTCAGCGCCCCCAAACCTCCTGCGAAGGTCAGCGCCCCCAAACCTCCTGCGAAGGTCAGCGCCCCCAAACCTCCAGCGAAGGTCAGCGCCCCCGAACCTCCTGCGAAGGTCAGCGCCCCCGAACCTCCAGCGAAGGTCAGCGCCCCCGAACCTCCAGCGAAGGTCAGCGCCCCTGAACCTCCAGCGAAGGTCAGCGCCCCTGAACCTCCAGCGAAGGTCAGCGCCCCTAAACCTCCAGCGAAGGTCAGCGCCCCTAAACCTCCAGCGAAGGTCAGCGCCCCTAAACCTCCAGCGAAGGTCAGCGCCCCTGAACCTCCAGCGAAGGTCAGCGCCCCTGAACCTCCAGCGAAGGTCAGCGCCCCTCCAGCGAAGGCTGCTGACCTTCGCTGGAGGTGCAATAGGCTTCTCTATGTAGCTATGGTCAGAGTCTGACAGTGTCGTTCTTTTCTGTTTCTTTGTGGGTTTTGGGTGGATCTCTAATTAGAGGCAGCTGCTACCCGTTGTCTCTAATTAGGGATCCAATATATGTTGAGTCTGTCCCTCACGCGGGTGTGGGTTGTTATCGTTATATGTGATATGTATTTCGCAGTCACGGGTGAAGTAAGTGTGTTTCTTTTCGTCCGTTCATTTAGTGTGTTATTGAGCGTGACGTTGAGTCGAGTAGTGTTTGTTTGAGTTCAGTGGTTCGTCTTGTAGTTTGTCTTACATAGTACTTAAACATTTATTTGTACATAGTATAGCAAATAAACAATGTCGAACTCTGAGTGCGCTGCGCCTTGGTCTCTCCTTCCACCGAATCGTGACAGAACAACCCACCACACTGAGACCAAGCAGCGCAACTGGGGAGAGACTAACTCGGAGGAATTAGTACCCATTCCCACGTGGCCTAGGGTGAAGCCGGAGGACCGGGGTAGGTTCATGAAACTATGGAGGAGGATGGAGAAGGCAAGATCGGTCATGGCTGTGAGCACCACACCATCGGGGCGCGGCCAGAGCCCGGAGAGGCTGAAAAAGGGGAGTCGCACGCCACTTCGGATGCCCACAGATATGGATCGGGAGCGGCCAGAGGGGTTCGAGGAATACCCGGAGGAGGAGCGGACGAGGTGGTGGAGAGCCTGGAATGCTCTTCCTCTGGAGAAGCTGAGGGATCCGCTGGTTATACAGGCGTTGGTGGACTTCAAGCGCCAGATGACTCTCGTGGCAAGGCATATGGTTGGACCGGAACCTCCAGCGATGGTGAGCGACCCGGAACCTCCAGCGAGGGTCAGGAGCCCTGCACCTCCAGCGAAGGTCAGCACTCCTGCACCTCCAGCGAAGGTCAGCAGCCCTGCACCTCCAGCGAAGGTCAGCAGCCCTGCACCTCCAGCGAAGGTCAGCAGCCCTGCACCTCCAGCGAAGGTCAGCGTCCCCGAACCTCCTGCGAAGGTCAGCGTCCCCGAACCTCCTGCGAAGGTCAGCGCCCCCAAACCTCCTGCGAAGGTCAGCGCCCCCAAACCTCCTGCGAAGGTCAGCGCCCCCAAACCTCCAGCGAAGGTCAGCGCCCCCGAACCTCCTGCGAAGGTCAGCGCCCCCGAACCTCCAGCGAAGGTCAGCGCCCCCGAACCTCCAGCGAAGGTCAGCGCCCCTGAACCTCCAGCGAAGGTCAGCGCCCCTGAACCTCCAGCGAAGGTCAGCGCCCCTAAACCTCCAGCGAAGGTCAGCGCCCCTAAACCTCCAGCGAAGGTCAGCGCCCCTAAACCTCCAGCGAAGGTCAGCGCCCCTGAACCTCCAGCGAAGGTCAGTGCCCCTGAACCTCCAGCGAAGGTCAGCGCCCCTGAACCTCCAGCGAAGGTCAGCGCCCCTAAACCTCCTGCGAAGGTCAGCGCCCCTAAACCTCCTGCGAAGGTCAGCGCCCCTGAACCTCCTGCGAAGGTCAGCGCCCCTAAACCTCCAGCGAAGGTCAGCGCCCCTGAACCTCCAGCGAAGGTCAGCGCCCCTAAACCTCCAGCGAAGGTCAGCGCCCCTGGACCTCCAGCGAAGGTCAGCGCCCCTGAACCTCCAGCGAAGGTCAGCGTCCCTGAACCTCCAGCGAAGGTCAGCGCCCCCGAACCTCCTGCGAAGGTCAGCGCCCCCGAACCTCCTGCGAGGGTCAGCGCCCCCGAACCTCCAGCGAAGGTCAGCGCCCCTGAACCTCCTGCGAAGGTCAGCGCCCCCGAACCTCCTGCGAAGGTCAGTTCACCGGTGCCCATTCCGGGTCCAGCCGTCTGCTCCGCCTCAGTGCCAGAGCAGTCCGCTCCACCGGTACCCAGTCCGGGTCCAGCCGCCTGCTCCGCCTCAGTGCCAGAGCAGTCCGCTCCACCGGTACCCAATCCGGGTCCAGCCGTCTGCTCCGCCTCAGTGCCAGAGCAGTCCGCTCCACCGGTACCCAGTCCGGGCCCAGCCGCCTGCTCCGCCTCAGAGCCAGAGCAGTCCGCTCCACCGGTACCCAGTCCGGGCCCAGCCGCCTGCTCCGCCTCAGTGCCAGAGCAGTCCGCTCCATGGCCGGAGCCGTTTGCCCCACCGGTGCCCAGTCCGGGCCCGGTTGTTTTCCCCGATCCATGGCCGGAGCCGTTTGCCCCACCGGTGACCAGTCCAGGCCCGGATGTTTCCCCGCTCCATGGCGGGAGCCGTTTACCCCACCGGTGCCCAGTCCGGGCCCGGTTGTTTTCCCCGCTCCATGGCCGGAGCCGTTTGCCCCACCGGTGCCCAGTCCGGGCCCGGTTGGTTTCCCCGCTCCATGGCCGGAGCCGTTTACCCCACCGGTGCCCAGTCCGGGCCCGGTTGTTTTCCCCGCTCCATGGCCGGAGCCTTTTGCCCCACCGGTCCACAGCCCGGGACCGGTGATAAGGAAGGGGCACGGGACAAAACTGTCCACATCGCCGGAGCCGCCCCCGATGGACTAGTTTTCCCTCCCATTTACCCCCCCGTGTTTTGTGTGTGTTTTTTTTTTTGGGGGGGGGGGTACTGTCAGGCTCTGGCCATAGAGAAGCAATAGGCTTCTCTATGTAGCTATGGTCAGAGTCTGACAGTGTCGTTCTTTTCTGTTTCTTTGTGGGTTTTGGGTGGATCTCTAATTAGAGGCAGCTGCTACCCATTGTCTCTAATTAGGGATCCAATATATGTTGAGTCTGTCCCTCACGCGGGTGTGGGTTGTTATCGTTATATGTGATATGTATTTCGCAGTCACGGGTGAAGTAAGTGTGTTTCTTTTCGTCCGTTCATTTAGTGTGTTATTGAGCGTGACGTTGAGTCGAGTAGTGTTTGTTTGAGTTCAGTGGTTCGTCTTGTAGTTTGTCTTACATAGTACTTAAACATTTATTTGTACATAGTATAGCAAATAAACGATGTCGAACTCTGAGTGCGCTGCGCCTTGGTCTCTCCTTCCACCGAATCGTGACATTATGTGCCTTGCTCAAGGGCACATTGACAGATTTTTCACCTCAGGTATTCGAACCAGCAACCTTTTGGTTACTGGCCCAACGCTCTAAACACTAGGCTACCTGTAGTAGTAAGTAATGAACTATACTTGATATCGAACTATACAAAATAACAAATGCATTAATAGAAAGGAAACACACTTACTTCGACACGGGACAATTGACAATGAACCACGCCATGGGAGTGGAACACACACATAAGTAGGATCCCTAATTAGAGGTAATGCAATGCAGCTGCCTCTAATTAGGGATCCCACACACAACACCACACAGAAGTAGAACGACTAGAACTGCCAGACTCTGACCATAGAAATATAGAGAAGCAAAGCTTATCTATGGCCAGAGCCTGACAGTACCCCCCTCAAAGGCGCGGACTCCTGGCCGCAAGAAAACAAACACAATACATGAGGGGAGGGTCAGGGATAAATAAACATCGCAGGTGGCGGTTCCAGCCCCGGCGAAGTGGAATTCTTCCTCCTTTTTTCTACTGGGCCCGGACTGGGCACCGGTGTGGCAGGCGACTCCGGCCATTTAAAGGGGTAAACCACCGGTCCTGGAAATGGCACCGGTGGGGCAAAAGACTCAGGCCTTGGAGCGGGGCAAATAACCGGGCCAGGACTGGGCACCGGTGTGGCAGGCGACTCCAGCCTTTAAAAGGGGTAAACAACCGGTCCTGGAAATGGCACCGGTGGGGCAAAAGACTCAGGCCATGGAGCGGGGCAAATAACCGGGCCAGGACTGGGCACCGGTGTGGCAGGTGACTCCGGCCTGTGGACCACTACGGGAGGCTCCGGACTGTGGACCACCACGGGAGGTTCCGGACTGTGGACCACCACGGCACTGGACGTACCGGACTGGAGAGGCGCACTGGAGGCCTGGTGCGTGGAGTCGGCACTGGAGGCATCTGGCTGGGCGCACGCACTGGAGGTTGGGTGCGGGGAGCCGGCACGGGACATACCGGACTGGAGAGACGCACAGGAAGCCTGGTGCGTGGAGCCGGCACAGGTGGCACCGGACTAGTGACACACACTTCAGGGCGAGTGCGGGGAGCCGGCACTGGACATACCGAGCTGGAGAGACGCACTGGAGGCCTGGTGAGTTGAGCCGGCACTGGAGGCACCTGGCTGGGCGCATGCACTGGAGGTCGGGTGCGGGGAGCCGGCACTGGACGTACCGGACTGGAGAGGCGCACTGGAGGTCTGGTGCGTGGAGTCGGCACAGGTGGCACCGGACTAGTGACACGCACTTCAGGGCGAGTGCGGGGAGCCGGCACTGGACGTACCGAGCTGGAGAGACGCACTGGAAGCCTGGTGCGTGGAGCCGGCACAGGTGGCACCGGACTAGTGACACGCACTTCAGGGCGAGTGCGGAGAGCCGGCACTGGATGTACCGAGCTGGAGAGACACACTGGAAGCCTGGTGCGTGGAGCCGGCATAGGTGGCACCGGACTAGTGACACGCACTTCAGGGCGAGTGCGGGGAGCAGGCACGGGACGTACCGGACTGGAGAGGTGCACTGGAGTGTAGCAGACGGCCTGACCCGGACTGGGCACCGGTGGAGAGGACTGTTCTGGCACTGGAGTAGAGCAGACGGCCGGACCCCGACTGGGCACCGGTGGAGCGGACTGCTCTTTCATAGGAGTGGAGTAGACGACCGGACCCGGACTGTTCCATTCCGACATTTCCTTTTCTACTTCCTCCGCTATCTCCCACATTTCCTCCAGAACGTCTCCAAAATATTTTTCCAAATATTCCTCCTTTTGCCTCATCTCCTCTAATATTCCTCCATAATATGCCTCTAAATACTCCTCTTCCACCTTGCTTTGCGCCCCCCAGTGGTACTTTGGCTTCATTTCATTCCACATGGAGAGTGGTACTGGCCCGTCCTCTTCATAGCCAGACCACCCCCATAGCCCCCCCCCCCCCCAAAATTTTCTTGGGGTTGCCTACGGGCTCCGTTACCTCCTGCTCGTCGATTACGACGCTGTCCTGTCTTCTTCTGAGATCGTTCCGGCGATGCATTCTGACGGTCCTCCTCCTCTGAGTCAGTCTCAAAACCTCCAAGGAGTTCCGTCACGGTATAGCGCTGCTTGGTCTCAGTTTGGTGGTTCATTCTGTCACGTTCGGGTGTGTAGAGAGTAGACCAAGGCGCAGCGCAGCGATAGTTCGACATCCTTTATTTAAGTAATGAACTATACTTGATATCGAACTATACAAAATAACAAATGCAATAATAGAAAGGAAACACACTTACTTCGACACGGGACAATTGACAATGAACCACGCCATGGGAGTGGAACACACACATATAAGTAGGATCCCTAATTAGAGGTAATGCAATGCAGCTGCCTCTAATTAGGGATCCCACACACAACACCACACAGAAGTAGAACGACTAGAACTGCCAGACTCTGACCATAGAAATATAGAGAAGCAAAGCTTATCTATGGCCAGAGCCTGACAATTTCACTGTTAGTCTATACCTGTTGTTTACGAAGCATTTGAAACATTTATTTATATTTTATTCAAACTAACAATGTAACAAAATACAGTACATTGTTATTATTATTTAGGAAGTGTACAAAACATTAGGAACACCTGCTCTTTCCATTACATAGACTGACCAGATGAATCGAGGTGATTGATGTCAATCAGTGTAGATGATGGGGAGGAGACCGATTAAAGAAGGATTTTTAAGTCTTGAGACAATTTATCAAAAATGGTGCAAAAAAGTATAGGGTACTGTTGCTACTTCACAGTCCTACTAAGTTGCATGAATTGAGAAACAAACTGGATATACTGTACAAAATGAAAAAGGAAATTGCAGTAGAAGTAAAATGTGTTTAGTGCCTTAATGGTGCTTTTCCTTCCCAAAATCAAAGGGATGATTGCAGCATTAACCACTTCTTAAAGCAGCCACTTTAAATCAGCAGTACCGGCACCTGAAATGTTATTCTGACCTCTCATATCCTTACATATGCATACATTTTTCTACACAAAAACCCCATGTTGAATGTATTGTCAACATTAAAATCTATTTTATGCCCCAATGTTCCAGGAGATCTGCAGCTGGCTGGGTGCTCTGCGGATTCTCTAGCCTAGTTCCAGAACGGTTTGTGTTGTTTTGACAACTCCTATGGCTTCATGACTATAGGAGTTGACAAGATAGCACAAACAGATCTGAAACCAGGCTAAAGCTGCTCTGGGTCTGGGTCTCTGCACTCTCCTGTGCAGCTGTTTTCTCCGAAGCATCCATGAGTCAACACGTCTGACCACAGAGAGTATCTAACCCGATGGGCCGTCATGGCCGCGCTCTGCTGGCGTTAACACACTATCGGGGTTGACTAGCGATGTGGTCACCGTGTCATCACTCAAAACAGTGCAGGAGTTGTCCAAGAGAGAAAATGGACTGGAGGTGTGGGGGCAGCGATGGTGAATTGTCCTAAAAGGGAAGTTTATCAGGCCTATTCAGCTGCCTATGCAGACATTACTTAAAACATGTCTCTAATTTTTCATTGTCCCCCACGATGAAATCGTGATCTGTCTCTGCCCGTTAGTACGTTTGTTCATCACATGTGATATCTCAGATGATATCTCAGACAGCACTGGGACGATTTTGATGAAACTTGAGTGAATGATGCATCTTGCCATAGAGTGCGACACTGACTGCAAACTCAATATCCCTTAGTCAATCACCTCAACATGTTTTTAAAGGCATTCCTTTGTGCGGGGGGCCAAAGTATTTATGGTTCCAAACTGTGAGGTTGGGGAAAGTGAGCAAGGTGTCATATTGGTCACGGCTGAGGAGCAGTAAAAATAATCTTGCGGTGTCACGGTTTACAAGAGGGGACCGGGTCTTCTGCAGGTCGTCATTGTTGGTGCAGCTGAGCTAGGGCCAGAGCCAGCAGGACCTGCTGGTGGTTTGATGTGTCAGAGGTTGTGTTTTGTAAAAACAGGCCAAACAGGCCCTTTGATGTCAAACACCAGCAAATCTGGAAGCCATTTGCTTTTCAACAGTCAGTGATTGGATCCCCAATGGCACCCTTTTCCCTTTATAGTGCACTACTTTTTTACCAAGGCCCATCACAAGTACTGCACTATATAGGGAATAGGTTGCCATTTGGGACTTATTTAGAGAAAGTGGAGGGCTTGATCACCTCCAGCATCTGCTGCCTGTGTATTTACCCAGCTCACTTAACCCATTGGACAAACTAACCAGGGCTCACCGTTGCGCCACTGTTAGATTTGCCTCTGAGGACAGAGCTTTAGACTGTAACAGTTGAAAATGTTAAACAAAGACATAACATATAATAAGCCTTGTTATAAGATATTGTAAAGGTTACAATGCTTTTAACAAGTTATAAAGCATCATACCTTGATGCTTTAAGTAAAGTGTTATCTCTATGAGGAGATTAGACAATGCTTATAACATGTTTCTCTGTAGGCGTACTTTAATTGGATTACATGATAAGGAACTATAATAGGCCATCATAGCTGTGATTTTAGTTGTTTTGCATTGCAGAAGTTTTTCATGTGCTGCACAAACAACAGAACATCACTATGTGTTTAATCTCACTTTATATGTGGTGAGAGTTTCACACCTCACATTCCCATGCATAATCACACTAATGACATATTTTAAATATGCAAACATGGCACTAGGCCTATTTAAATGAGTACAATGTTGGTAAAGATATATTTCTCTCTCTATATATACAGTACCAGTCAAAGGTTTGGACACACCTACTTAATCAAGGGTTTTTCTTTATTTTTACTATTTTCTACATTGTGGAATAATAGTGAAGACATCAAAACTATGAAATAACACATATGGAATCATGTAGTAACCAAAAAAGTTTTAAACAGATTCAAATATATGTTATATTTGAGATTCTTCAAAGTAGCCACCCTTTGCCAAGATGACAGCTTTGCACACTCTTGGCATTCTCTCAAACAGCTTCATTCACCTGGAATGCTTTTCAATTAACAGGTGTGCCAATCAGTTGTGTTTTATACAGAAGATAGCCGTATTTGGTCAAATACCAAGTCCATATAAGCGAAGAGAAACAACAGTCCACTTTAAGACATGAAGGTCAGTCAATCCAGAAACTTAGAAAGTTTCTTCAAGTGCAGTCGCAAAAACCATCAAGCGCTATGACGAAACTGGCTCTCATGAGGACCACCACAGAGGATAAGTTCATTACAGTTACCAGCCTCAGAAATTGCAGCCCAAATAAATGATTCAGAGAGTTCAAGTAACAGACACATCTCAACATCAACTGTTCATAGAATGCTGCGTGAATCTAGCCTTCAGCATATGTGTCTGAGAGAATGCCAAGAGTGTGCAAAGCTGTCACCATATACTGTATATACAGTACCAGTCAAAAGTTTGGACACACCTACTCGTATATATACACACAATAGCTATTTTTGTAATTGCGGTACATCCAACATAATCCAGGTGAATCAGGAATTTCCCCGGGCAGCTGTTTAGGCCCTTTACTTTTTTCAATCTTTACTAACGGCATTGAGTAAAGCCAGTGTGTCCATGTATGCGGATGACTCAACACTATACACGTCAGCTATTACAGTGATGGAAATGACTGCAACACTTAACAAAGAGCTGCAGTTCGTTTCAGAATGGGTGGCAAGGAATAAGTAAGTCCTAAATATTTCTAAAACTAGAAGCGTTATATTTGGGACAAATCATTCACTAAACCCTAAACCTCAACTAAATCTTGTAATGAATAAGGTGGAAATTGAGGAAGTTGAGGTGACTAAACTGCTTGGAGTAACCCTGGGTTGTAAACTATCATGGTCAAAACATGTTTATACAACAGTAGCTAAGATGGGGAGAAGTCTGTCCATAATAAAGCGCTACTCTGCCTACTTAACAACACTATCAACAAGGCAGGTCCTACAGGCCCTAGTTTGGTCACACCTGGACTACTGTTCAATCGTGTGGTCAGGTGCCACAAAGAGGGACTTATTACAATTGGCTCAGAACAGGGCAGCACTGGTGGCCCTTAAATGTGCACGGAGAGCTAACATTAATGATATGCAGGTCAATCTCTCATGGCTCAAAGTGGAGGAGAGATTGACTTCATCACTACTTGTTTTTGTAAGAAGTGTTGACAAGCTGATTGCCCCGAGTAGTCTGTTTAAACTACTAGCACACAGCTCGAAAACATTGCATACCCCACAAGACATGCCACCAGAAGTCTCTTCACAATCCCCAAATCAAGAACAGACTATATAGACTATATAGAATCTGATTTAAAAAACAGATCAAAATACAGCGGGGATTGTGAAGACACATACACACACAGGTATAGACACAAGCATACGCACACGGGCGCTAGCACTCGCACTCTACACACATGTTCATTGTAACATTGCCTTGGCAGCAGCTAATGGGAATCCCTAATAAATACAAATGGGAATTAAATAAATCATTGAAGCTCCACTATATCTAGCCAATTACTCCTCCACAGAGTTGAGCACAGACTAGAGTTTTTTTAATTAACCTCCGACTCCTTCAAGTCACTATGCGTCAATACTTCAAAAATTTTAATTCTTAAACCTTTTTAATAAAATGTTAACCAAATACAACCAACAACTGTTTCCTCACTGCTGTTGGTCTAAGATGGCAACTCAGCAAGAAGATGCATGTGCCAATTGAATCTCAACAAGGAAATAGTCTGTGGTTATTTTTTGATAAACGTTTTATTAAAAAGTATGGATTTCAGCAAACAAAGACTTAAGTAAAAAATACTTTAGAGTACCACTTCAGTCGTTTTTTGGGTACCTGTACTTTACTTTACTACATTGTTTAAGAAAATATTGTAGTTTTTACTCCATACATTTTCCTTGACACCCAAAAGTACTCGTTACATTTTGAATGCTTAGCAGGACAGGAAAATAGTCCAATTCATACACTTATTAACTGAACATCCCTGGTCAACCCTTACTGCCTCGAATCTGGTCGACTCACTAAACACACATGCTTTGTTTGTAAATTATGTCTCAATGTTGGGTTTTTCCTAACATTGATAATATTGAACAAAAGCATAATAAACAAGAATATGGTGCCATCTGGTTTGCTTAATATAAGGAATTTGAAAGGATTTATACTTTGACTTTTACTTTTGATACTTAAGTACATTTTAGCAATTAAATTTACTTTTGATACTTAAGTATAATTTAAACGAAATACTTTTAGACTTTTACTCAAGTAAAATTTTACTGGGTGACTTTTACTTTTACTTGAGTCATTTTATATTAAGGTATCTTTACTTTTACTCAAGTATGACAGTTGGGTACTTTTTCTACCACTTCAGACACTTAACAACAGAGAAAGGTACACGGTAAGGGTTTAAGAATGTACATGTTTGAAGTATCAAAGCATATCGACTTGAAGGAGTCTGAGGTTAATTTAAAAAACTCTAGTCTGCGCTCAATTCCATGGAGGAGTTTAGGTACTTGGCTACACCATGTCATTCAAATAATGCTTAAATGTATTAAAATGATACTGACCTATTAAAATAATAAAAGTTGTTTATAGTCTATAATATAATTTTGTAGGGCAATGGTTCCTTTTGGACAGTAGCCTAATTGGTCCTTTTGGACAGATTGGTTTGCATGTCCCAAACAACCCTTCCCCTTCTGCTGAGCTACTGTGGGCTAGCTATAAGAGCTCACTCAAGCACTCACTGACCATCCGGCAACACCATCCTACGGGGATATGTCTAAACAGTTTTTTCCTATTCGAGGGGTAATTCCTATGCATGTTCTGACCTCAACGGCTGTCCATGAGCACCAATTAAACTGTAGGCTTCTTCTCAAAGGAATACTTTATTAATTGTAATTGGGTTAATGGCTTTTACCATGCTTCGGCCAGTGGTAACTCACCCCTTCTCCTACCCTCCTGACCTCAACATTATCTCGGACGACGAGGAGAACCGCAGCGAGAGCGACGGCAGCTCTGACCGGAGCTATGGATGCTGTGCCTCTTCAGATAATACTTGTAGGCAGCTTTCCCGTATGGTGGGAGTCGGTGGGGTTGTTGTGGTCAAACAGCGCAACACAGCCAACGCCAGGGAGCGAGACCGGACCCAGAGTGTCAACACCGCCTTCACCGCGCTCCGGACACTCATACCCACGGAGCCGGTGGACAGAAAGCTCTCCAAAATTGAAACGCTCCGGTTGGCGTCCAGCTACATATCGCACTTGGCCAACGTTCTGGTGCTTGGGGACGGGCGTGAGGATGGGCAGCCGTGCCTGAGTGCAGTGTACCGTGCGCAAGGACATGGAGAGAGGAAGCAACCCAGAACTATCTGCACCTTTTGCTTGAGCAACCAGCGAAAAGGGGTAAGCGTGCATGACAGTGCTTTGTATAAATTCCAAATACATTTATATTATTTTACATGTTACACTAGACACCCTTGACAGCCTAGTAGTGTACAGTGCCTTCATAAAGTATTCATACCCCTTAACTTATGCTACAATTTTTGAATTCAAAATTGATTACATAAAAAACAATGATCTATCTATCTATCTATCTATCTATCTATCTATCTATCTATCTATCTATCTATCTATCTATCTATCTATCTATCTATCTATCTATCTATCTATCTATCTATCTATCTATCTATCTATCTATCTATCTATCTATCTATCTATCTATCTATCTATCTATCTATCTATCTATCTATCTATCTATCTATCTATCTATCTATCTATCTATCTATCTATCTATCTATCATCTACATACTACATTGGGGCGGCAGGTAGCCTAGTGGT
The DNA here is from genome assembly GCA_023634145.1 of Thymallus thymallus. Lineage (NCBI taxonomy): Eukaryota > Metazoa > Chordata > Actinopteri > Salmoniformes > Salmonidae > Thymallus > Thymallus thymallus. The sequence continues at coordinate 23,729,964 of CM042409.1, read as the reverse complement.
TAGAGTGTTGGGCCCGTTCTGCCCCTGAACAAGGCAGTTAACCCACTGTTCCTAGGCCGTCATTGTAAATAAGAATTTGTACTTAACTGACTTGCCTAGTAAAATAAAGGTTAAATTTAAAAAATACAATACCCCATAAAGACAAAGTGAAAATATGTTTTTAGAAATGTTAGCACATTTATTGAAAATTAAATACAGAAATATCTCATTTATATAAGTATTCACACCCCTGAGTCAATACATGTTAGAATCACCTGTGGCAGTGATTACAGCTGTCTTTCTGGGTAAGTCTCAAAGAGCTTTGCATACCTGGTTTGTACAACAGTTACAGTTTTTACTCAAATCGTCTAGAAAAATCTATGGCAAGACTTGAAAATTGCTGTCTAGCAATGATCAACAAACAACTTCACAGAGAAAACATTATTCTTTTGTTTGTTGATCATTGCTAGACAGCCATTTTCAAGTCCAAGCGTTGTCAGAGTTCGGCCGGTGTAGGCCGTCATTGTAAATAAGAATTTGTTCTTAACTGACTTGCCTGGTTAAATAAAGGTTACTTTATTTAAAAAAAAACATTTTTAAAAAAGCTCCCAAGTCCTTGCCGATGACAAGCATACCCATAACATGATACAGCCACCACCATGCTTGAAAATATGAAGAGTAGTACTCAGTGATGTGTTGTTGGATTTGCCCCAAACATAGTACTTAGTATTCAGGGCATAAAGTTTATTTCTTTGCCACATTTAGTTTGCAGTTTTACTTTAGTGACCTTATTGCAAACATGATAAATGTTTTTAGAATATTTTATTCTGTACAGGCTTCCTTATTTTCACTCTGTCATTTATGTTAGTATTGTGGAGAAACTACAGTGTTGATCTATCCTTTTCTCCTATTGTCCAATTCCTGACATTTAATCCTAGTAAAAATTCCCTGCCTTAGGTTAGTTAGGATCACCACTTTATTTTAAGAATGTGAAATGTCAGAATAATAGTAGAGAGAATTATTTATTTCAACTTTTATTTCTTTCATCACATTCCCAGTGGGTCAGAAGTTTACATACATATTTGGTAGCATTGCCTTTAAATTGTTTAACTTGGGTCATACGTTTCGGGTAGCCTTCCACAAGCTTCCCACAATAAGTTGAGTGAATTTTGGCCCATTCCTCCTGACAGAACTGGTGTAACTGAGTCAGGTTTGTAGGCCTCCTTGCTCACACACGCCTTTTCAGTTCTGCCCACAAATGTTCTATAGGATTGAGGTCAGGGCTTTGTGATGGCCACTCCAATACCTTGACTTTGTTGTCCTTAAGCCATTTTGCCACAACTTTAGAAGTATGCTTGAGGTCATTGTCCATTTGGAAGACCCATTTAACTTCCTGACTGATGTCTTGAGATGTTGCTTCAATATATCCACATAAATTTCCTTCCTCATGATGCCATGTATTTTGTGAAGTGCACCAGCCCTTCTGCACCAAAGCACCCCCACAACATGATGCTGCCACCCCCGTGCTTCATGGTTGGGATGATGTCTTCGGCTTGCAAGCCTCCCCCTTTTTCCTCCAAACATAACAATGGTCATTATGGCCAAACAGTTCTATTTTTGTTTCATCAGACCAGAGGACATTTCTCCCAAAAGTACGATCTTTGTCCCCATGTGCAGTTGCAAACCGTAGTCTGGCTTTTTTGTGGCGGTTTTGGAGCAGTGGCTTCTTCCTCGCTAAGCGGGCTTTCAGGTTAGGTCGATATAGGACTCGTTTTGCTGTGGATATAGATACTTTTGTATCTGTTTCCTCCAGCATCTTCACAGGGTCCTTTGCTATTGTTCTGAGATAGATTTGCACTTTTCCCACCAAAGTACGTTCATCTCTAGCAGACAGAACACGTCTCCTTCCTGAGCGGTATGACGGCTGCGCGGTCCCATGGTGTTTATCCTTGCGTACTATTGTTTGTACAGATGAACGTGGTACTTTCAGGCGTTTGGAAATTGCTCCCAAGGATGAACCAGACTTGTGGAGGTCTACAATGTATTTTCTGAGGTCTTGGATGATTTCTTTTGATTTTCCCATGATGTCGAGCAAAGAGGCACTGAGTTTGAAGGTAGGCCTTGAAATACATCCACAGGTACACCTCCAATTGACTCAAATTATGTAAATTAGCTAATCAGAAGCTTCTAAAGCCATAACATAATTTTCTGTAATTTTCCAAGCTGTTTAAAGTCACAGTCAACTTAGTGTATGTAAACTTCTGACCCACTGGAATTGTGATATAGTGAATTATAAGTGAAATAATCTGCCTTTAAACAATTGTTGAAAGAATTACTTGTGTCATGCACAAAGTAGATGTCCTAACCGACTTGCCAAAACTATTTCAACTGTATGTTATTATAGTCTATCTTTTTTTGCATTCAATATCCTCTACAAAGGTAGTAGCATGTTTAATTAACCCTATACTTTTTTGATTGGCCACTTAAAATTAGTTTGGGTTTGTAGTCTAGTTATTGCAGTATATCCAAACAATAAATGTCAAACATAGTTAATGTCACAATGATGATATGGCATAAAAACAATATTAGGACGATAACCAAATACTTTCTTGCTCTGCTAAGATTGTGGAGGGGCCGAGGGGTTGTTGATATCAATTACATGCACTAAACTATTGGTATTACCCTCAAGGGAGAGGTAACATAGATTAATAATAATGCCCCTAAAGTTGATGTCCGCGCCCCCGCAGAAATCTAATTAGTATAATAAAAAAATCCCAATAAGGATCCGTCTGTTTAAGCATGGGCTGCGTCTCAATCTGCCGATGTCGGCCTTCCACATCTGTGGTGAAAGGTGGCAAAGCTACGGCGGTGTTTGTCAGACCATGAGACATCCCGAAAATCGGTCTTCTCAAACAAAAACGTCTGTAGCGTCCAATCGGTTTGGCCTACAAACTATTATGACCACTTTATAGAAACCCCTACGTTTTGCTCTACGACCCCCACAAGTGCCACAGGACTTCGGGGGGCGGTACCGCCAATCTGCCAACTTCTGTATGTAGCGTCCGAACAGTTTGAACAGTTTGGCCTGTATGTGCCCTCTATGGAAAGGTGAGACTCTCACAAACATGTACATGTTGGTTGTTTTGCTAACAAGCCTCACAAGACTTGTCTGCAGGTAGCCCTGTACTAATAATGGAAGAATACACTAAGTGGACAAAACAATCCTAATATTGAGTTGCACCCACTTTTGCTCTCAGAACAGCTTCAATTAGTCGGGGCATGGACTCTACAAGGTGTCAATATCATTGCAGTTGACTCACTCAAACCGGTGTGCCTGGGACATACTACCATAAATCTTTTGTCTCGCCCATTCACCCTCTGAATGGCACACATACACAACCATGTCTCAATTGTCTCAATGCTTAAAAATGCTTCTTTAACCTGTCTCCTCCCCTTCATCTACACTGATTGAAGTGGATTTAACAAGTGACATCAATAAGGGATCATAGCTTTAATTTGGATTTACCTGGTCAGTCTATGTCATGGAAAGAGTGTTTTGTACAATCGTTGTATATGCAAGTAATTTAGTGCTTAAATAAAGGGCTTAAATATGTGTAAAAAAAATAGTTGAGTTTCCTGAAATGTCTTATACTGTATCTCTCAGATATAGGCCAGACACTTCAAAACAAACTTCCTTTATAATTATTTTTGGACTATCTGTTTTTCCATGTATGAATCTGTTATTCAATGCGTTTCTATGCGCTAATAGCAGTAAGGCCAAATTCAATGTTTCACCAAATAATTGTTTATGGGCTTAGACTCTAGGGTTTAGCCAAAGACAAAAATGCATGTAGTATTCATATTTTGGTCGCAGATGTTTCCCACCACATAATCTTCAGGACAGAAATGAATTCTGATGTTATTACAACATTTTGGCCTAACATGACATTTGTTTTTGCAGGGGAAAGATGGTCGGGTTTGTCTGAAAATGCATGGAGCCAGTGCACTACGAATGAGCCGAAAATAGACGTCTCTCAGACTTCAAGGATTGTTGAATTCAAGTCAGCACCTCAGGGAAAAAACTCCAGCTAACACACCTACTGTACATATGCCGACACATAGGCCAGAATGCCCTCAAACTTTGTGAAAAGACATCCAAAAACGAGTTTCAGGAATTTGTTTCTGTGAGAAAAGGCTGCTCCTCTCTGCCACAATGCTGGTTATTGAAAATGTGATTTTGGAGGAACATTTTCATAAATTACACTTTATTTGGTTGCCTTTTCAACACCATTTTGAATTTTGGGGTCACTTAGAAATGTCATTGGTTTTTAAATAAAAGCAAAAAAAATTGTCCATTCAAATAACATCAATGTTGTAAATAACTTGTAGCTGGAAACGGCAGATTTTTTTATGTAATATCTACATAGCCGTACAGAGGCCCATTATCAGCAAACATCACTCCTGTGTTCCAATGGCACGTTGTGTTAGCTAATCCAAATGTCATGTCTATCTATTAGTGCTTTTTGAAGTTGGTTCGGTTTCGGTTTGATTATAAAAGATAAAAGAATTATCACGTTTTTTCGAAGTAGGCTTAAAAATGTAATGTCTATCTATTAGTGATTTTTGAAGTTGGTTCGGTTTCGGTTAGATTATTTTGTCTGCTCCCCACAACTTTAAACGGGCGCACAATGGATTATTATCATTGTAGTTAAATACGATGTTTTCTGCTCTAATCTATATATAATATTGTCCTGTTGGAAACTACAACATCGCACAGTTCAGGCTTGATCTGATTTATCTCTACAGAAACTGCACATCGAGCTCTCAGAAAAAAACTGAACAAAATTAATTTCAAATAATTTAACCAACGTCGGTCAATTAGTTGTTTAAAAACCGAAAAATATAAAAAATGTTGGTTGATCGCTCAGCACTACTATATGTGTATCAAAATGTCAACTAACTCAAACTGGCTGGTATTTTTTATATATTTTTTTTTATTTAACCTTTATTTAACTAGGCAAGTCAGTTAAGAACAAATTCTTATTTACAATGACGGCCTACACCGGTATTTAGTCTGGATCATTATGAGATGATTACAAGACATTATAAAGGGGTCAGTCATACATGTTCAAGACAAGTCTTACAATGCATAATCACTTAATCATAATGCATTGTCTCTGTTGGCTAAAAGTAAAGTGTTACCAATTGAACAAATTCAATGTTTGAGTTTCAGATCCAGATACCAGTCTATCAATTCTCAGGCCTGCAGTACAGTGCACTTAGAGTAGAAACCGTTAAATGGTTTTGGCTTATTGAAGCTGTATTTCAAGAGCTACAGAGTATCCCAGTAAGCAGTAAGTTGCAGGGCTTTAACACTGGTGTGTTTGAGTAAATCCTGTGGGTTTTAATGCACATGTGCTATTGATTAGTCACACCTAATATCACCTAGCAGCCTGTGTTGAGCAAAACACAGCTGCTGATATGTTAATAGCGTAAATCACAACTCTCCAGAGCTGGAGAGGTATGGAGAGGTCAGAGAGCTGTGTGTGTGTGTGTGTGTGTGTGTGTGTGTGTGTGTGTGTGTGTGTGTGTGTGTGTGTGTGTGTGTGTGTGTGTGTGTGTGTGTGTGTGTGTGTGTGTGTGTGTGTGTGTGTGTGTGTGTGTGTGTGTGTGTGTGTGTGTGTGTGTGTGTGTGTGTGTGTGTGTGTGTGTGTGTGTGTGTGAGTGAAAGTTTATAAGAGGGAAGTTATTGTTTTGTAAAGCACCTCTAAACCTGTGAAAGTTGTGATTTAGTCATTTCTTTAAATCCTCTGTCATAAAGCCAACTTGTAATTTAATATTGACTTATATGATGTATTTTCTTCATATGCTGTGACATTGTTTGAGTGGTTGGTTACCTCAACTCTGATAATGTAAGGCCAATAAAATAACATCAGTATCCTGGTTGGCTGTCTGTTAAACTAACATTCCACTCCTTGTACTCCATGTTATGTGCCATGGAGTGGAATTTTAGCTAAACAGACCAGCAATCAGGCTAAATATCACATCTCCCATTACCAGATTTGAAATGTTGTCATGTCACCACAATTACTACATTACTTCAAATAGCAAGTGTTACAAAGTGGCATTGTTATGGTTACAGCCATAACCCATCAAGAATGAACAAATAATTGTACATTTGCATAAAAACACTCTCAGTCCCACTCCCTCTCCACCTGCTGTCAAAAAGACCTGGGTTCAAAATTATTCAAAATCATTCAAAATACTTTAACTGGGCTTGACTGAGCTTGCCTGCAGCAATTGAACCAATAGAATAGTTGCAAAGGTGCACACCCTGTCCACCTGGCACTCCAGCCAGACTAAAGCAAATGCTCAAAGAATATGAAACATTTCAAATAGTATTTGAACCCAGGTCTTCTGTCAAAACGGGTCTAATTAGAAACTGCTGTTGCCTGAGCTTATTCTGTAACTCTGGGTCTTGGGGCCCACCGGGGCCCCTTCAAATGGCTCCCAGAAGCAGGAAGATGTCACGGAGGAACAAGAAGGAAAAGCAGGAACAACCGACCCGGCAAAGGCCCTCCCAGTGGGGTCAGCAGGTCCTGGGTCAGTGCCAGTCCTGACATCAGCCTGCAGAGCTGGGGTCCAGATGTCCAGCTTCTAATTTTAATTCATGGGTGGGAAAGCCTGGCATTCCATCATGTATTATAGTCCAGAGGAATGTACTGTTACGCGAAGTCCCTAACAGCTGATAAGGTTATGGGGGAAAATGTGTTACACTGTTACAGTACAACAACCTGTAGGCTACTGTAACACTGCCTGGTATGAAGGATGCTGTTGTTATTGTTAATCATCTTTATTACGTTGACTGAGAGCCTTTACAGAAACAACCTATATGTTGTTGAGAACAGAACATTTTACTGCCACGTAGTAGAGACAGAATGAAAAGAAGATATACACTTTGAGGTAAATTGTCTTGTCAAAGGAGTCCCGATGCAGCACTTACTCAATTCCCATCCAGCCATCTACTAGACATTTACTGAGGGAACCATGAGACAAATTGGGCTAATATTTTGATACAGTTCCCCCCACCATGCTTTGATCAAAACAAACCCTTAATTTGCCTTATCTCACACAATCGACAAGGGAGGTTGGCCCCCCGTTCAACCTAAAGCTTCCAGTCCAACCTGCATGTCAGAAGACACGCACTGCAGCCCTTTCATGAGATTGGGCCTTGGATACACTACTTTGAATTTTTATGATACTTTTTTCCATGGATGGGAGGGATGGGAGTGTGGGGAGCAACCGAATCCAGCCAAGCAGGCCTAACCAGAGCCAGACACAGGGAGGGGAACAGTGTGTGTGTGTGTGTGGGTGTGCATGTATTGTAGGAGCGATACTGTTGACACACTCTCCGCCCGGTGGACACACTGGCGGCTATTGTTTCCCTACAGTACGCAAAGGGAGGAAGTGAAGGAATGCCCTGAGACATTAGCCTAGAGACAATGTCAGTCTGCTGGGGCCGGGGCCGGGCCCTGATTGCTGTGTTTCCCTGGCTCCTGCTCCTGCCGCTGGGCTTCAGACACAGGGCGGGGTCCTTAATGCTGAGGTGAAAAGACGGCGAATTTTGAGCCCGATTTCTCCCCTGTCAAAATAATAAAACAATATGAGTGCGCAAGCAGCCCTTCAGGAGGAAAGAGGCTTCCATCCTTAGTAACCATCCATCAGGGCGTAATAGTTCATTATTGTTTTGAGCAGGAGCATGGGGTCACTGCGGGTCAAGTAGAGCTCCCCATCCATCAAGCCTGCTTGTGTAATATCAGAAACTGTATGCACAAAACCTCTCAGAGTAGCACTGCAGATCCAGGATCTCCTCTTATTCATTATGATCTATAAAATATATATTCATTTAACGCAGAGGACTCATAGGATTGTGTTCATGGTAGATGGACGTCAAGGCCGTATCCATAAAGCGTGCTGATCTAAGACATATATATATATCTTAGATCAGCACTCTTAGGCGCTTTATGGACAGTCCTCTTTGCGTTAAATGAATAACTCGGGGCATGGAATGCTTGTCTTGTCAAGCATTCTCTCTCTCTCTCTCTAGTAAGCATTACTTGTATCTATCTAATGGTTTCATCACCACAAATTTGTAACTGTGCTTGTTGAGGCAAAAGCTTACAGTATGTTAATCATCACCCACTCTAGAAATGTATTAAACTACTTGCCATACCCTCACTGACCAACTATTTTCTGTATATCCTAACCTTGACATGAGATGATGTAAATTACTTAAAGGAATGAGTTCTCAATATGTAAATTGCGGTCTAAGTCTATTTTTGCTGTCACTCAAGATGGCTGACACTTTCACACCATTTCCAATGTTTGTGAGTGTGTGGGATTTATTTTTGTTTTCACAGTAGCTTGGAAACTCTTCGGGCTAAGTGAGGGTAGAAGACTAGGTGTCTGAAACTTGAAATGTGGCCCACATTTCATTTCAAAACCAGGAGCAATTGTTAGGAGGATATCCTCAATCAAGGACCGACAGAGCGCAATGAATAGCCTCACTAACAGAAGCACACTGACCCATAACCTCTGGGACCTACATGTAAACGTTAGGCTACCTACGTTGGAAAGAGAGGAGCTCCTTCCTAAAATAAAACACCAAATAATGTGGGATAATTGCTCTGGGTGTTTATTGCTGTTTGTAAAAATGGTATTTTTACCATGTTCTGTCAAACGCCTAGATGCATATCTGGATGACATTTCATCAACCATTTTGAAGTGGCAAGCAAGACCGAAAGTGGACAGCAACACAACACACATTTAGATAGATAGATAGATAGATAGATAGATAGATAGATAGATAGATAGATAGATAGATAGATAGATAGATAGATAGATAGATAGATAGATAGATAGATAGATAGATAGATAGATAGATAGATAGATAGATAGATAGATAGATAGGTACTTTATTGATCCCCGAGTGGAAATGTCTTAAACTGCATGTGCGAACACTGGTTCAGTAGGCGTACTATAGCCTACCTGTAACTCACTGTCAGAACTTTCATAGATGCAAGTTACATAACGCCACCTTGTGGTGAAAACAAAGTGGGGTGTATTATTGTTTTTGCACATTTGTTTTATGCTTTTATTAATTTCTATTTAAATGAATTAACATTTGACTTTTGTCTGTTAGATGTCCAGCTGCCTCTTAAAATATAAAGTACTGAAATACTAATTTACTCTCTCTTAAAAGGTGCATCCTGATCTTATAGGCCGACGTTATACTATTTATGTTTGACGTAAACTGTTCGGATACAGTGAGGAAGAATGAGAAGACCGAGGGCAGACGTGTGTTGGGGAAGAATGGCGGCAAGTACAAACTGTACTCTGCTGTCTCTGATGGCTCAGAGGTTTTACCTGACGAGAGTGAGGATGAATTACCTGCGGTAGCAGGTGTGGTGAAGACCTCAGAGTCCGAGCCTAGCCCCGATGGTCATGCAAAGGATTATTCTGGCCCAGTGGGAGTGACATTTTTGGTGGATCCCTGCCTTTTGGCTGACCAATATGTACTGTATTATCAGGCCGGGTATAAAATAATTTGGGTACTGTTAAAACGGTGAAGGTAGCTTGAAGTAGTTTATTCCGCCTCGGGACAAGACCTGTGACTTGCTTTGCTCTGCAACGTATGTATCAACTTGTATGCGTAGACTATTTTTGCACTGTATCTATGCACACTCACAATGCCCTACACACTCGCGCACATTGACACTAAATTTGCTCACACACACTTAACATGCGCATACATTTATACTGACTCTACACACGCACAACCACTCATATACTATACAATCATCATATAGGCTTCTGCTACTCTGTTTATCATATATCCTGATGCCTAGTCACCTTAACCATATCTGGGTAGTTGCCATATGGCCAAAACAAAAGTGAAAAAATAATTTCCTCTAAAATGAACGTAAAAAAATATAGTTACAAAAAATGTCTAAACAACTCAACATGTTATATGGCCACCTTCAATTTTGAGTTTATATCCAATTTAATGAACCGTGCCTTGAATTTGTCCTCTGGTGTGACATTACAATTAATATAAAGGTTTAATGATTCCCAAATAGACAATAACATTTGATTAATTATTTAGTTACTTCTGTCTTTAAATCAATAATCATATTCTGGTATTTCAAATGAAAAACACAATTTCCTTGTATAAGTGTCTAGCTATTACATTTTGGGTAGGATTCACAGTATTTTCACTAAAACTAGATAAAAAGCAATTATCTTACTTGTGTATTATTATAATGTTACCTGCCTCATACTTAACAATTATTTATATACATTTTGTCCAAGACAACATCTTGTATTCTTTCATTTATTGGCATCACCACATAGGACATTGTGAATAAAGTAACTTTCCCTATAATTTCAAGGCATTTTTAAACAAAACTGCTAAATAGAAAAGGTGAATGAACTACACCACAAATCTCTACTGTAGTTATAAGCACTAGTTATGAGTAAATACTCGTGGTGATGCAGGTATCAGGAAAATGCACTCACCTACCTGGCATGATACATAATTAGCTCTGATGCACAGAGCCCTCTCCAGTGTAATCAGAAACAAACAAACACAATAATAATAATAGTAAAATTAATAATAATAATAAATAAATCATTTTATTTTTAAGTCTCAGCCAACTTTATTGCTTCAGTCAAACAATCTTTCAGTTCACACAGATGCTTCAGTTTGTGCTTGTATCAGTACCCTCTCATCACAGAGAGAGGGAGGGAGTCAGAAAGAGAAGGAGAGGAAGAGAGCAGGAGAGACAAATAGACTACCATTGCCATTTCCTTTTCTGATGACAACGCTATTACTTGCAGTATGGTGTCTCTTAAGTTTATCTAGTCAAATTGCAACAAGAGCATCTGGGTCAGCAGAACGTAATACAAACAGTCATAAACCATAAAAACAGAGAGACGTACTTGGTTTAACCTATACCCCCCCACACACTCCCCAAACGACATATTATACGCATTACAGTACATATTGTAAATAAATACCAGTGACATCACAGGGTCTGAGGTGATGAACTGGTTTGGAATGCTGCTACAGACTGAACAGACTCAACTATTGTGGGTTTAGAGAACTAATGAGAGAAGGGAATGGGAGTAGGAGGAGAAGAGGAGAGGAGGAGTAGACTTTCACTCAGGGGTTCGTGTCTCAGGCTGGGAGGGCATGGGGCGATGCTGGTCAGGGTGGTAGGAATCGCTGTCGTTGCCCTCCTCCTCCTCCTCCTCGGCTGCCTCCCGGGTCTCTCTCTCCAGCCTCTGGCAGAGGAGCTGCTGCTTCTGGGCCAGGTACTGCTTTATGAAGCTGTTCTGGCTCATCTCCTCCCAAATCTGGGGGTTTGGCTGGAGCCCAATATTGGGAGTGAAGGTCCTCTGAAGACTTTCCAACATTAGAGCTGTTGTTCCCATGCCAACTCCAGTTGGAGTTGTTTCTGTGCAGCTGCAGCTGCAAGTGATGCCCAAAATGTCATCATTGTGGTTGGAAGCAGGGTCTCCTGTCCTCTGCATGGATATTCTCTTCTCTTCGCTGCCTAACTCAAGAAAGCAAAAAAGAGACCATGTTTGTATGCGGCTTTATTAACTCAAGGAAAGTGTTTTTTTGTTGTTGTTGTTTTTTAGCCAAACATGTGGGGCTCAAAACAGGTGAATGACGGGTCGGCACTGGTATGGAACATTCCTGGGATTTTTTTTATTTCAGCTCATTAACATGGGACCAACTCTTTACATGTTGTGTTTATATTTTTGTTCAGTGTATATCACTGAGCCTCTCTAGCCTTTCTCTGCACCTGGCATCCCCCCACAATTACAACTGTAAGGGTCTGACCGAGGCCAGGTCCCTGACTCCCTCTACGGGGAGTGGGATGACCACGGTCTGGTCCTTACACCCAGGGTTGGGTTATTGGTGATCCCCAATTAGAGACAGCTGTCGTGAGTTGTCTCTAATTGGGGATTCTATTTATGTGCACAGCACAGCCACCTGCGTGTGGATCATTATTTGTAATTGTGTCTCGCTAATGAAAGCCGACGTCACAGTGAAGTACATTTCTTGTTTTGTTCGATACTTATTAGTTTAATAAATATGTTTAACCTCACCTCTCGCTCTGAGTCTCGTTCCCTCACCCCACATCGTGACAAACACTTAACCTTCACACTGCTCCCACATTCACCATAGTCATGTTCCCCTCCACACTTTGCACATATTTTCTTTCCACTGAATAGCTACATTTCCCATTCTTTGACATTTAAAACACTTCAATGGGGATGGGACAAATTCTCTGACATTGAAACTAAGGAATCCTATCTATACTTTTCCAAAACCTTGTCAAACCTCAACAGCACTGATAAGCTTTCACTTCTTTGACCCTCTTTCCTACTGATCAAACTTTTGGCCTCAATCACTCTGCCTCCCTTCACATTTTCTTTAATATAATCTATGGACATTGATATTGGGGCCCGTGATGATTCCCCTCAACCTAGCACCAGTGATCTTCTTCCCATTAAGCTCTTAAATTTGCAGAATCTTCTCTTGCTGAGCCTGACTACCATAAAATATTAGCAATCTACCTTTTCCAATGAACCGTGCTAGTTCTCTTAGTCAGATAGAGTGTAAATGAGGTCCTGTGGTCTCATCAAACACCATTACCACTTTCCACTCAAACACATTATTACTCTCTTGCTTCCTACCTTGGCCCTCTTTATGGTTTCTTTACTAGACGCGCCACTGCTTTCGGTATCATGATCTCTCTTCTTCCTATGTACATTAACTACTACAGACCATTCAGGTCCTTGACCCTCATCCTCCTGCTCCATGTCATCAGAACTGACACCCATATTCAGGGCCGATTTGTATTTAGTTTTTAAAGTTTTTTTACTAATACTATTTGTACATTACAAAAAAGCGAAAGCCCTCACAACAACATAACTACATAGCTTATTAGGCCAGCCCGGTGCATCAATCGTTAGACTTACCTGATTGTGGCGGATGGGCGAGTTCAGTTATCTGAAGTGGTGAGTGACACTGAACGTGAAACATGATAAATTAGCATCAGTAGACTACTTCAAACGATGTTAAAAAGACCCAGGGAAGAAAAAGAAGAGAAGAGGAAAAACGGGATAAGGACAGAGGTAATGTGATGTGATGAATTAATAGTTTATCTAATTGCATAGTAGTTACCGTTGGAGCAGTGTTACTACTAGTAGGCTGGACAATAGAACGAGTCAAAATTCACCCAAGGCTGAAAAACAGCAAAAGAACTTTGGCTAACATGGAACACTAGCAGGAGCCCATAGCAAATGAATGGAATTGAATGTTCCAGAGGCTGTTTTGACTGGAGTGATGCTTAGAATTCTATTGCGCCTAAATGGCACAAAAAAATTTAACAATTTTTATTTGACCACTACAATCTGTTCGTCAGACGAAACTGGAAAAAAACAACTTGTGTAGAAAGTAAACATACTACGCACCTCGATGTTGTCAACTGTGCTTGTGTCTGCGTAACGAGAAAGTAGGGAAGAAATGAAAACTTCTGACTATTTCTGGTCTAGTGATCGATGACAACCGAGCCCAGACTTACATAAGTACAAAGAGGAGATTCTCCTGATTAAAATGATTCCCGACTTGAAAAAATCTAAATATAAACATTGTGAGATATTTGTCGAAATAGACAGACATAGCTATATTTCCCTATAGGAAACAATGGGACGACCTCAGAGTTCCATGAGTAATTTTTTGTTGTTGTTTACATTTTAACTACAAACAACGTGGACAGGTCTAATTTCCAACAATAGCGAAGCAGGCATTGTGATTTAGAACAATAAACTGGTAATAGAATGTTTGGAAGGCGAGTTGGTGCCACGGTGCTCAATAAAACTAATAGGAGCTGGCAGGGTGAAAAATGCCCATAAGGCCTGTTTTTTTCGTGATTATTTCAAAACTAAGGCAAGCAGCTGGGAAATATGAAAAAAACATTTTTTTTTTAAAAAATGTGTCCAGCCTACTGCTAGCTAGTTTACTTTGGATGATACTAGTAATGTTCGTTAATTAAAATAGCTAGCTAGCTAGAGTTAATGTCAGTTACTTTTACCTTAAATTCATTAGGGAATGTTGGAAAGACTATTCAGGTGTTTGGGTAATAACTTAACCTATAACATAATTTTGAGAAATACACTTTTTCTTTCAAGTGTGCTGCACGAACCATCCACTGTCTGCCTCAAGAAACCAGGCATAGGCCTACATTTTATTGACATCTTAGCTAGTCTAGTTAGCCAACGTTAGCCCTGCTTGTAAAAGTCAATTAAAATGCTTTTCCTTTCCCATCCCCTTTTGTAATTAATAGTTGTAAGCCTTTGCATTGTCATTATTGATTAGTATTATGTGTATTATAGCAAACAGCATGCTAGAGAAGTGCTCATTGAATACATGTTTTGTGCATGAATGCTAGGTATAATTACTCTTGCTATTTGTGTTTAGGCTATAATGTGGCTTAGGTGCTATTATTGTATTGTTTCACCATCAGCTGCTTTTTTATTAATATAATGAAACACCCAATGGTCACATATACTCCTCTTCCCTCTTCAGATGCACTTTTGAAATACTTCAATCACACCCCTGCAAATCCTGGGCCACCTGCAGACACCTTCTCTACCTCAGTACAGCCGAGTGATGCAGCATCAAGTGCTCCTGTCCCCTTTACCTCAGCACAGCCCAGCAATGCAGCATCAAGTGCTCCTGTCCCCTCTACCTCAGCACAGCCCAGCGATGCAGCATCAAGCGCTCCTGTCCCCTCTACCTCAGCACAGCCCAGCGATGCAGCATCAAGTGCTCCTGTCCCCTCTACCTCAGCACAACCCAGCGATGCAGCATCAAGCGCTCCTGTCCCCTCTACCTCAGCACAGTCCAGCGATGCAGCATCAAGTGCTCCTGTCTCCTCAGCACAGCCCAGCGATGCAGCATCAAGTGCTCCTGTCCCCTCTACCTCAGCACAGCCCAGCGATGCAGCATCAAGTGCTCCTGTCTCCTCTACCTCAGCACAGCCCAGCGATGCAGCATCTGGCATCTACAAAAAGGTTGCACCAATTGACCCTACTGACTGGCCATCTGTTTTAACTGAGGTTCTCAGAGGACCGTATCAAATAAAAAACAGTTTCACGTTTCTGAAACAAAAAGATGGGAGAAGGTGTCAGCATGACTATTTCAATAGAGTCTTAGTCAATGGAGAAAAAATCTAAAGAAGCTGGCTAATGTACTCAAAAAAGAATGATAGTTTGTACTGCTTCTGATGCTAAATGTTTTCTCAGAGAGATTTCAAATTGAATAGAGGAGGACTAAGGGATAGCAAGGAGCACAATACACACATGGCAACATGGAAGGTATTGGAGGTCCATCTTGCAAACAATAGTTAAGCAAGAGATGGTATCGCTGAGGCTGAGAGAAACAGGTGGCTTGAAGTTCTTACCAGATTGGTGGCAATAATTCAGTCCTTAGCTGAAAGAAACATGGCTTTAAGGGGATCCACAGACACATTAAACATACCAGACAATGGCAATTTTCTCAAAGAGGTGGAACGTATAACCAAATTTGATCCAGTAATGAAGCAGCATGTTAGTAGGGTTGAAAGTGGAGCTGGCAGTCACACACATTACATGGGCAAAATAATCCAAAATGAACTGATAGACTCCATCAGCGCAAAAATATTAAATATAAGAGATCAAAACATCAAGGTATTTCTCCATTATTTTAGATTGCACCCCTGATCTGAGTCATAAGGAACAGCTCTCTGTCATTGTCAGGATTGTGTTGCTGGAAGACATACCACAAATTAAGGAACATTTCATGGGCTTTCTTGTGGCAGAGCAATCATTCAGGGGAAAGATTGTCATCTCTCATCCTCAAAAGGCTGGAGGAGCTGAACATCCCCTTTGAGGACTGCAGAGGACAGTCCTATGACAACGGCGCCAACATGAAGGGAAAGAATAAAGGTGTTCAGGCTAGGCTGCTTCAACAGAACTCAAGAGCCTTTTTTGTCCCATGTGGTGCCCACACTTTAAATCTGGTGGTAGCTGATGCTGCTAAGAGCTCCATTGGCTACTTTGGATATTTAGCTAAATTATTCAAACTCTTCTCAGCCTCCACCCATAGAGGGATATCCTCCTGAAACATGCCAAAAACACCCTGAAATCATGGTCAGAGACCATGTGGGAAAGCAGGATAAACAGCATTCAGGCAGTAAGGTACCGGGCTGGGCAAGTTAGAGAGGCTTTTTTTGGAGGTGAGGGAAACTACTGCAGACCCTGTGGTGAACATTGAAGCCCAGTCTTTGGCTGAGGAGATTGGATCCTACCGCTTTTCTATTTGCACAGTCATATGATATGACATCATCAACAAGATCCAGCATGTGAGTAAACTGATGCAGCCACCCTCTATGCAGCTAGAGATTCCCTTACCTGCTACAGAAACACTGGATTTTCTAATGCACAGACAACTGCAAAGTAAATTGAGAACCACAAAAAGCGGTTGAGAACCACAAAAAGGCACTTTGGTTATGAGGCACTAGATGTGCCTATTGGTGATGCACTTCGAAAAATGGAAACCAAATTTTTTGATGTGGTAGTGGATACAGCCCTCTCTTCACTTGATGAGAGATTTCAGAGCTTGGGAGAGGAGAATGACAAATATGGAGTGCTCCTCAACTTCCCCAATATGTCAAAACAAGAGTTGCTAGAGCACTGTCAAACCGTGAACACTGCTCTAAGCCATGACGGACAGCCAGATATTGATGGCAGGGAACTTTCCACATTTGCCATCAAAAAACATGACAAACATGGAACTCTTGACCTTCCTGCACGAGAAGAAGCTGACAGAAATTTACCCCAATATGTGGGTAGCTCTGAAAATTACTGCCACTCTTCCTGTTACAGTGGCTGCTGCTGAAAGGAGCTTCTCTAAGCTCAAACTGATTAAAACCTAGATAGATAGATAGATAGGTACTTTATTGATCCCCCGGGGGGGGGAATTTCATTGTCAATCAGCTACCTGAGGTCTACTACGGTGCAAGAACGTCTCAGTGGACTTTCCATCATTAGTATAAATCATGTGGTGTCACAACAGCTGTCTTATGATGATATCATACAGTCGTGGCCAAAAGTTTTGAGAATGACAGTATTGAAGTATTGGTCTCCACAAAGTTGGCTGCAATATCCTTGCCTGTGAAGCCCTTTTTGTGCAAAGCAATGATGACGGCACGTGTTTCCTTGCAGGTAACCATGGTTTACAGAGGAAGAACAATGATTTCAAGCACACCCTCCTTTTAAAGCTTCCAGTCTGTTATTCTGACTCAATCAGCATGACAGAGTGATCTCCAGCCTTGTCCTCATCAACACTCACCTGTGTTAACGAGACAATCACTGACATGATGGCAGCTGGTCCTTTTGTGGCAGGGCTGAAATGCAGTGGAAATGTTTTGGGGGGATTAAGTTCATTTTCATGGTAAAGAGGGACTTTGCAATTAATTTGATCACTCTTCATGACATTCTGGAGTATATGCAAATTGCCATCATCAACACTGAGGCAGCAAACTTTGTGGAGACCACTGTAGATTAGTTTGCTGCAAGAAAGGCAAGGCGGGTAAGGCTGTAGAACAATGCTACATTATGCATATTGCACTGAGGTTTCTGTAATATAGTTTTTTTTGTGCAATACTCTTATTTGTTTTGTCACTTGTTTTCTGCAAGAAAGGCAAGGTGGGTAAGGCTGTAAAAAGGTATCTGTAATATATTTTTGAATTTATAATTCATTTTATGTCACTTGTTTCTTTAATACTGTTTTTATTTTGTCAGGGTTTTCTGTTTCTAAAATAAAGAATCTCAAAGACATAAATCTATGCAGTTTATGTGTGTGTTTGTGTGTATGAACACAATGGTCGGTGGTGGAATTGGCTGCGATACAAGGGGCACCAGCTAAAATCTTGCCTAGGGCACCAAATTATATTGTTCGTATTCCATCACAGCTGTTTTCCAACCCAAACGCGTTGTCAAGCCCTCTATCACAATCAAACACTGTCCAGCTTCCTTCGTCGATAAAAATATGCACTTAAAAGTAAAGGCCACGGAACGCGAGCATCCATGGGTATAACTTGATATCAAGAAACGCCCCTACAGAAAACGCCCCGAATTGCGGTCTGCAATTACACCCTTCGCGGTAGTCCGCCATATTGGCTCTGAGACAGCAGAAATCATAGTCAAGTACACCGGCGAGAGGAAAGAAAGGGACTCTGCCTTGTTGGATCCCAAGAAAGGATTTGGGTCGCATATCTGATCAAAGAGGTAGATATACAATGGAAGTTTAGCCTCTGGTTTCAATTATTTTATGAAACAAGCAATGCTAACCGATTTAGCTAGCCAAGCCAGCAGTCGGGACCCGGTGAGTAGCTAGCTAACTGGCTAACGTAAGCTAGCTACCTACTACGGATGTAAGCTGGGGCGAGAGGGTGATGGTCGGGTAGGGAGACTACCGGAACCTAGCTAACTATCTAGTTGGATAACAGGACTATCCAATGTACGCAACCAGATGACATTTATTTCGCAAAAGTTTGCCAAATAACGTTAGCGAACTTTCGTAGCACTACTTGAAATCTGGGCACTGGGCTAACACACTATTGTTATTCCTCAATATTGCTAGACACATGTCTTATCAAATCAAAAATCTAATCAAATCAAATGTATTGGTCACATACACGTGGTTAGCAGATATTATTGCGGGTGTAGCGAAATTCTTGTACTTCTAGCTCCGACAGTGCAGTAATATCTAACAAGTAATATTTTACAGTTTCACAAAATATATACCTACATCTAAGTAAGGAATGGATTGAGAATATATACATACAGTATATATCAGGGCGGCATTGGACTAAGATACAGTGGCATAGAACGCTTTATAGTATACACATAAGAGATTGGTGATGCAACATGTAAGCACGATTAAGTGACTAAGATACCGAAGAATAGTATAGCGTACAGTTTATACATATGAGATGACCAGGGCAAGTTACGGAAACATTATTAAAGTGACTGGTGTTCATTTTCTTAAAGTGGCCGGTGATTTCTAATCTATGTCTATAGGCAGCAGCCTCTAATGTGCTAGAGATGGCTCTTTAGCAGTGGCATAGTATAGAGTACAATACAGTATATACATATGAGATGGGTGATACAATATGTAAACACAATTAGAGTGACTAAGATACCGTAGAATAGTGGAGAGTGCAGTTTATACATAGAGATGAGTGATGCTGATACATTATTCAAGTGGCTAGTGTTCTATTCCTTAAAGTGGCCAGTGATTCCTAATAAATGTCTATAGGCAGCTGGCTCTGGTGTGTTAGTGATGGCTGTTTAGCAGTCTGATGGCCTTGAGATAGAAGCTGTTTTTAAGTCTCTCGGTCCCAGCTTTGATACACCTGTACTGACCTCACCTTCTGGATGATAGCAAGCTGAACAGGCAGTGCCTCGGGTGGTTGATGTCTTTGATGAGGTTGTTTTCCTGGCACCACACTCCCAGAGCCCTCACCTTCTCCCTGTAGGCTGTCTCATCGTTGTTGGTAATCAAGCCTACTACTGTTGTGTAATCTGCAAACTTGATGATTGAGTTGGAGGTGTGCTTGGCCACGCAGTCATGGGTGAACAGGGATGTGGGGCCCCAGTGTTGAGAATCAGGGAGGAGGTGTTGTTTCCTACCTTCACTATCTGGAGTGACCAGTCAGGAAGTCCAGGACCCAGTTGCACAGGGCGGGGTTCAGACCCAGGACCTCGAGCTTGATGAGCTTGGAGGGTACTATAGTGTTAAATGCTGAGCTATAGTCAATAAACAGCATTCTTACATAGGTATTTCTCTTATCCAGATGGGATAGGGCAGTGTGTAATGTGGTGGCGATTGCATCATCTGTTGATCTATTGGGACGGTAAGCAAATTGAAGTGGGTCTAGGGTAGCAGGTAAGGTGGAGGTAATATGATCTTTGACTAGTCTCTCAAAGCACTTCATGATGACAGAGGTGAGTGCTACGGGATGATAGTCATTAAGTTCAGTTACCTTTGCTTTCTTAGGGACAGGGACAATGGTGGCCATCTTGAAGCATTTGGAGACAACAGATGGGGATAGGGAGAGGTTGAATATATCTGTAAACACAACAGCCAGCTGGCATTAGTTAACTATATATTAGCCAGAGGGCAGCAACACCACTTTTCCCCAAGATATTGCATCCATTGCATAAGGAGGTTATTAATAGCCACATTTTTCAAATAAAACTAGCTAGCGTAACTTTATAATATTATATGTAGTGGATGTGAAACTCTCCTGTGTCATGTTGCAACGGAAACTGTTTACTCTATAAACGAAACAGGAAGGGACCTACAATAATTTGTGCCATAGAAACTCAAGTTTTCGTTGCGAAACATTTCCCGCTTGGATTAAACGGTTTCCATTGCAAAATGTTTTGCAACAGAATCCGGGAAATGAGTACACACCATCCCTGAAATCTAACGGATGCCATTCATTTTCAATGGAAGAAAAGCAATGTAAAGCGACGGGGATGATGCCAACATGGCTCGTGAAAAGGGCGGAACTACATTTGGAAAGCTGAACGTTGTGCAAATACTGTTACACATCCCGGCGCGATTGACCAATCAAAGCTCGTTATAGCTTCCAGAACCTGCTGGATTTACTTTTGATACCTAGCGCTACCTAGCATGGTGTTGGCTTGCTAGCATCCACATAACGAGCCACTCTGGGCGACGCTAGCATGGCTAGGTGAAGTACTGTATCAAGTGCTTAGTAGTGGACACCCCCGTTACTCTGTTGGCTATGATACTTGCCTTTGAGTTTCATGTGTTGATGTGCAGAAGATAATACTTCAGTTCTTCAAGCCTAGTCTAATCTGAAGGGTAAGACCTAGGTGTTGGCCTATGTACCAGGCACATATCTCAAAGCTAGGTAAAATTAGCCTCTGGGTAAAACTGCATTCCCCCGGTTCAATATTACGAACCCGGTAAACCACAAACGCACTGACTGCTTTGTTAAGTTGGCTCCATTGAGGATATCTATGACGGGTACCACAGTTATGACCGTTTGTCCATTGCTGGCAAAGATAATCGAAGGCTTTAGGCAAAGATAAGCGAAGGCTTTACTATATTGCAGATGGAATTGGTCTATTGGCAAGAAATATGGATGGATATCATAATTTAGCAATAAAAGCCTGTATGAGTTATGTACTTTTTGCTGAACAAATGGGATTTTCTCAGTTAAAAGAGAATAAAAAGCCAAATGCTATATTTTCCCACCTTTTTTGACAATGTCTTTAAAAAGAAGTTGCGACGTTAATGATGAATTCCATCAAACATATTAATGATCATGGAAGTAAGAGATTCAGGGTTTTTTCTGGATAAAAATGGGGCTTAGGTGGTGGGCGTGGCCAATGGTGCGGTCGGTGACCGAACATTTTAGAGGCCCTCTTGTTGGCTGCGGTGACAAACCTTTCCTGCAATTCTACACATTTTTCCATGACTTATGCAATCTGAATGACTCAAACATTATAATAAAATCATGCCATGACAAAAATATTTTTTAGCTTTTATTTTGGTGATTGTTATTTCTCAAAAATGATCTACATATTATTTTTTATTAACTGTTTGGACATAGGCGGCCCGCCCCAAGACTTTACTATGCAGAAAAAACCCTTGAATGGATTTAGCATTTAAAATTAAATCAATAGTCATATAGCTTTTCCCCGCCAGAATATAGACTTTAATTGAACATTGTGTCAATACTTTGGGAGCAGTGACCCATTTTAAAAACAACCTAATGGTAGTCAGGCCTGGAAGTTTGTATGCAACAATCCATAGCCTTCTAGCTTCTTCTTCACCTTTAGGCTTATGGTCATCAACAAATGCAGTGTTGTAACTGTGCATCAAATAGATTTTACACACACCTGTCGAAATGTTGGGATTGCCAGCACTGGCCATCAGTTCTGTGGGAAGTTGTTATTTTTTCTCCACATTTCAGTGATGCTTATTTGATCTGGCCTAGGTGATGGTCTCAATTAATATAAATAGTATATGACATTTAGCAAACGCTTTTATCCAAAGTGACTTACATTCATGCATACATTTTACGTAGTGGTCACGGGAATCGAACCCACTATGTTGTCGTTGCAAGTGCCATGCCCTACCAACTGAGCTATAGAGGACCACGAATATAACTGACATTGTTTCTTTTGTCCCCCTGTTGTCTCAGCTGTCCAGACGTGCCCCTGGTGGCTCTCCTTGCGTACAGCCATTGCCCCCCCCCCCCACCCCCTGCCTTGTCAGGAAGAGGCCTCCTTCCCCTACCTACCTTCCCTCTTCCCTCCTCGTCCTTTTCTGCAGTAAGTGCCCCTCCCCCCCTCCTCTGCCAAGCTGTCGGACATGCCAGGACCCGTGCCGAGTCGGGCCCGCGTGTACACAGATGTCAACACACACCGGCCCAGGGAGTACTGGGATTACGAGTCCCACGTGGTGGAATGGGGGTACGTACCAGCGACACACTCGACCAGTCTCTAAAGTCACAGCGACGTTGGTGCTTGTTAAACTATTATGAGGAGACAGAAATGACTATTTCTCCATTTCATGTTAAATCTCAAGGCTAGATCAGGGTCTGCTCCCTTTGTGTTATTTGCTGTTTAATTTCAAATTCCTTGAATGGTGTAATTGACAAAAACAATTCTGCCCGCAGAAATCAAGATGACTTCCAGTTGGTGCGGAAGCTGGGACGCGGGAAGTACAGTGAAGTGTTTGAAGCAATCAACATCACCAACAATGAGAAGGTTGTGGTGAAAATACTCAAGGTAAGAACACGATGAGAAATCAATATCATAGATTCATAGATTGCCATTCGATACAGACAATTGGTCTTTAATTGTGTCTGTAGCCCGTCAAGAAGAAAAAAATCAAGCGTGAAATTAAGATCCTGGAGAACCTCCGCGGAGGCCCTAACATCATCTCCCTCATAGACATCGTCAAAGACCCAGTGGTGAGTAGGAATGGCAGGAAAGATGTGAAAACAGTGTTGTTCTTTTAGAGGGCATGCCATGAATTTGATGCAACAACCCCTTCTCTTCTTTCAGTCTCGGACACCCGCCTTGGTCTTTGAACATGTCAACAACACTGACTTCAAGGTAAGCCAGAGCAGCGTTTTTTTACCCCTGAGACTTATGCACATCGCAGTTTCTTATTGGACAAGTGCAGGGGTGTATTCACTATGAACCCAAAGTAAGCAAACAAAATGGGGAGGGACCTACTTGAATTTGTCCAAATTTCAACTGTTTGATTACACCCCAGGTAGTCCCTCTCCGTTTGTCTGTTTTCTTCCGTTTGGTGCCTAATAAATACGAGCCTGATTCTCTCTATTCTGAAACAAAGCCCTATGAAACCTCCTTTCTAGAGGCGTCACTACAGACCCAGGTTCGATCCCGGCCTGTATCACAACCGGCCTTGATCGGGAGTCCCATAGGGCGATGCACAATTGGCCCAGCGTCGTCCGGGTTAGGGGAGGGGTTGGCTGGGGTAGGCCGTCATTGTAAATAAGAATTTGTTCTTAACTGACTTGCCTAGTTAAATAAAGGTTAAATAAAAAATTCCCTGTACTCCTTTGTGTGTGTTGAGGGACAAAAAGGTACAGTGCTATGTCTTCGGTGCCAGGGTTTCTTGTCTTCTGGTTCTATCCTCAATCGCTGGTACACAATGACCAAGTTTGGTGTTGAATTACTGAATAATAGACCTAAGTGTTACCAGTCAGATACCCAAGTTGATAGCTTGCGATTTGAATAATATGTGAATTATTTGTATTGGATAATGGGTTCAGGTTGCTAAGACGTATACACATGTACTGTTCAGTATTGATTAATCTATTTTTACTTGCAGCAATTGTACCAGACCCTAACAGACTATGACATCCGGTTCTACATGTTCGAGATCCTCAAGGTGAGTCTCGTAATGTTGTAATTTGGGTGAACTATCCCATTAATTTGGGTGAACTGTCCCATTAATTTGTGCTACAAGCCCAGAGACTTTGCCAGACATGAGTCAGCATTTCCCTTCTCAAAACAAGATCATTCAGGTGCTTAGAGTATAGGCCCCTTGTTTGTCTTTCCCCCGATGATTACATACCAACTCTCTATTTTCCCATCAACATGTTTGTACACCCAGACGGGTAGACAACGTCTGTTTTGTAATCTCTTCCTTTATTGCATTACTTTGTTGAGTAAATCCCCAGCCCCCTCGATGTTAACCGGTGGCCATTTTGGCTCTGTCCACAGGCCCTGGACTACTGCCACAGCATGGGAATCATGCACAGGGACGTGAAACCCCACAACGTGATGATTGATCACGAACACCACAAGGTGAGTGTTTACAACCAATGCGGCAGAGGCAGATTATTTCCCCAACTGAATCGCCATAGTCACATTCTTTCTCATCCATTGAATGTGAAATAGAAATTGGAGCTATTATTGGAGCTCTAAAAAATCAGATGTTGTACCACGACAATCCTCAATACAATACCCCAAAGTCCAAGCAGTCCCTCCCAGTTTCACTCTGTTTGGTGCCCCTGCACAACCCTGTTATAGTTCTCTCAATATTGACTTGCCTCTGTTTTGTGTATTGTTCCAGCTGCGCCTTATTGACTGGGGTCTGGCGGAGTTCTACCACCCGGGACAAGAGTACAACGTCCGGGTGGCTTCTCGCTACTTCAAAGGACCCGAGCTTCTGGTTGACTATCAGGTATGTTGTCCTGCTACTGTTATGAATTGTGTGACGAGCTCAGTCTATATTCTTTGTTCTTGTGTAGATCCCATATATATGCATGCAGATGCCCTTTTCACAATACTGATCAGTGCTGGGCTGGTTACGCATCCACCATAGTTACTGTAAACGTGCTGGACAGGGCAATGTGATAACAAAATATCTTGACTTTTTTTTCTAACTTTTTGATTTCACTGTCTTCGTCCAGATGTATGACTACAGTCTGGACATGTGGAGCTTGGGCTGCATGTTGGCCAGCATGATCTTCAGGAAGGAGCCTTTCTTCCATGGCCACGACAACTACGACCAGGTAAACACACACTCTCCAATATGTTGTCCACCATGTCTCAAAGGACACACTCATTACCAGTGAAGAAAATAACCTTGGACCTGTTCAGGAGGGTGCAAGGTTACAGAACGTACAGATAGAAGTAGACTGTAGAACAGATATGATTCTGTCGGGTACGATAGGGAACCCTGTCAGTTCTATTCATTCCATTTATATCTGAAACGTTCAGAGCGTTTCACGTCACTGAATACACCCCAGGTGAGATGAATGACTAGATGATTTTTCTCACTTGTAGTTGGTGAGAATAGCGAAGGTGTTGGGAACGGAAGACCTGTATGACTACATTGACAAGTACAACATTGAGCTGGAGCCTCGGTTCAATGACATTCTGGGAAGGTACGTTGTCGGTCTTCACTAGTGTGCATTTTTTTACACTTAGTTTGTAAACTTATACTCCTTTCACATAGGACTTACGGTATGTTGCCTGTAAAAAATAAATAAATGCAATGTTTAAATGACCCCCTTTTAAACAGGCCCATTTTTACCACATTATTGCCTGCATATGTCTTTTATGCCTCCGTGCGCATGCCGGTGACGATTGTGCAGATGTGGGTGGGCGTTTATTTTAATAAATCCAATGAATATACACCATCATAAATTAATTGGTTTAGGCAGGTCATTATTCATTAGTTAAGATGAATCAAATGTTTTCGAAGAATAGAATAGTATATTTTGAGTTGAATTATGTTACTGGTCTGTGCAGCCTATAGGCTACATGGCAGCACCATGCAAATTAAATCACTAGTTTATTTTGTTCATTAAAACAGACAAGTGCACCGGATCGTGTGGAACCGCGGTCATATAACAGTGATATTTTTAAACAGAGCCCATGCCCACACCTTTTTGAGAATTTGTATGTGCTTGAGAAACCTTAGAATCTGCTCTTTCCGATCACGTAACTAACATTAAATCTGAACTGAATTAACCTAATATGAGAAAGCCACTTTTGATTTACGTTTCATTATTTTCTATCATCACTCTGTTGTTGGGCAGCGATTTAAAAAAAGAAATAAATAAAACCATTAGCAATCTACAGTATATTTTAAAAAGCATGAGCTACCACCTCCACATACTTTTTTTTATCCCAGCCAGGGACCTATTAACCAAACAAAATCACATTGCTTGTTTCAGGCCAACTAGAATAGGGGTTTCTCTTTCTTTTTTGCACTGCTGCTAACCTGCTCTCCCCTTCCAGACACTCTCGTAAGCGGTGGGAGCGCTTTGTCCACAGTGAGAACCAGCACCTGGTCAGCCCCGAAGGCCTGGACTTCCTGGACAAGCTTCTGCGCTATGACCATCAGGCCCGGCTGACCGCCCGCGAGGCAATGGATCACCCTTACTACTGTAAGTGCGTGGAGGGATCCGGTTGCCAGTATATTTATCCTAACTGCAAAGTCAAAATGATCTATGTCGTGAAAACAACCATACCCCTTAAAATGTTTAAGTATAGGGTTAATTTTGACATCAGACTTAAGACCCATATTGATGAGATTGGAAGGGACCTGTGGTTATTCGCAGGGGTGGGCAAACTACGGCTGATTTTTAAATACGGCCCTCAATGGATTTAGTTTTTTGGGTAGGGGTGAATTATTATTTTGGTTTATAAAACTCCAGGGCACAATAGAGTGTCTAAAACTACATAGAAAACGATGTAGAAATGACAATGGACCTACAGGTAACTGACAAAACTCTTAAGTAAATGAGGGCTACAAAGTATATTGAAAGCAGTTGTGGTTTCTGAGATAATTAAGCAATTAACATCCTACCATGCTTAGGGTCATGTATAAAAATGCTGGTCAGACCATTATTTTGGCAACAGGGCACTCACTAGTGGTCACAATGGTTTGATGAGCATGAAAATGATGTAAACCATATGCCGTCTCAGTCACCAGATCTCAACCCAATAGAACACTTAAGGGAGATTCTGGAGCGGCACCTGAGACAGCTTTTTCCACCACCATCAGTAAAAACACCAAATGATGGCATTTCTCAACACTTGTAAAATCTCTGCCAAGGCGCATTGAAGCTGTTCTGGCTTGTGGTGGCCCCACCCCCTATTAAGACAATTTGTTGCGGTTTCCTTTCTTTTGTCAGTTACCTGAATATATTTAACTGCTGTTTTCTGCCCCCGCAAATTGATTTGCTTGTTATGATTGGGGTTACTTGGCATCTCAACCAAATTTCTCTTTTTAAAAGCAACTAGCAACTAAAAGGTATAAGGTATTTCCCTCTTTACATTTTGATGTAACGAAGGAACAGGACGTTTTGGTAATTCGTAGGCGGTATAATGTCATGCTATAAGAAGAATTTAGTTTGTTCTAGTCAGGTGCTTGTTCATTAGGGCACACTAGCAAAACGTTTTACAACGGCAAACGAAAACAAGCTTGTCTTGTTGGAAACTTTCAGGTAGTGCCTCCTGGTTTACTCTTCTTTCCTTCATTTTGTGTGTAATAAACACGACCCAGTTCACTGGTTATCAGCAGTTCCTTATGACCATCTACTTGTAGTGACTAGGGACTCGAGACTGAAGAGGTTGTTCAGTGTTTAATATGAGTTGTTCTTTTGTTCACAAAGATCCCATTGTGAAAGACCAGGGTCGCATTCTGGGGTCGGCTAACCTGCCCAGCGGAAATACAGCCGTATGCACAGCCAACATAATCACTGGTGAGCGCAAACACACACACCCTAATCATCCTAACCCCCCCCCCCCTGCATCCTCATCTGAACTCCCATCACTCAGTATTAAGGAGGATGTTTTGTCTGCGGGAGGCCGAGTTCAGAAATGAAATCGAATCAAGCAGCCGACTTGGTCTGTTAAGATTGAATTAAGCATGTTCGGCTGCTATATTTGTCCACGCAAATTGAACTATCTTCCAACAAGGGTTACCACAATGTCATAATTGACATGCTGTAATTCAGTCCAATACATTCCATAAGAGCTAAACTCACCATATGCCAGTGCATCCGTCATCTTTCATATGTACAGTGGGGCAAAAAAGTATTTAGTCAGCCACCAATTGTGCAAGTTCTCCCACTTAAAAAGATGAGAGGCCTGTAATTTTCATCATAGGTACACTTCAACTATGAGAGACAAAATGAGAAAAAAAAAATATAGAAAATCACATTGTAGGATTTATGAATTTATTTGCAAATTATGGTGGAAAATAAGTATTTGGTCAATAACAAAAGTTTATCTCAATACTTTGTTATATACCCTTTGTTGGCAATGACAGAGGTCAAACGGTTTCTGTAAGTCTTCACAAGGTTTTCACACACTGTTGCTGGTATTTTGGCCCATTCCTCCATGCAGATCTCCTCTAGAGCAGTGATGTTTCGGGGCTGTCGCTGGGCAACACAGACTTTCAACTCCCTCCAAAGATTTTCTATGGGGTTGAGATCTGGAGACTGGCTAGGCCACTCCAGGACCTTGAAATGCTTCTTACGAAGCCACACCTTCGTTGCCCGGGCGGTGTGTTTGGGATCATTGTCATGCTGAAAGACCCAGCCACGTTTCATCTTCAATGCCCTTGCTGATGGAAGGAGGTTTTCACTCAAAATCACACGATACATGGCCCCATTCATTCTTTCCTTTACACGGATCAGTCGTCCTGGCCCCTTTGCAGAAAAACAGCCCCAAAGCATGTTGTTTCCACCCCCATGCTTCACAGTAGGTATGGTGTTCTTTGGATGCAACTCAGCATTCTTTCTCCTCCAAACACGACAAGTTGAGTTTTTACCAAAAAGTTCTATTTTGGTTTCATCTGACCATATGACATTCTCCCAATCCTCTTCTGGATCATCCAAATGCTCTCTAGCAAACTTCAGACGGGCCTGGACATGTACTGGCTTAAGCAGGGGGACACGTCTGGCACTGCAGGATTTGAGTCCCTGGCGGCATGGTGTGTTACTGATGGTAGCCTTTGTTACTTTGGTCCCAGCTCTCTGCAGGTCATTCACTAGGTCCCCCCGTGTGGTACTGGGATTTTTGCTCACCGTTCTTGTGATCATTTTGACCCCACGGGGTGAGATCTTGCGTGGAGCCCCAGATCGAGGGAGATTATCAGTGGTCTTGTATGTCTTCCATTTCCTAATAATTGCTCCCACAGTTTATTTCTTCACACCAAGCTGCTTACCTATTGCAGATTCAGTCTTCCCAGCCTGGTGCAGGTCTACAATTTTGTTTCTGGTGTCCTTTGACAGCTCTTTGGTCTTGGCCATAGTGGAGTTTGGAGTGTGGGGTTGTGGACAGGTGTCTTTTATACTGATAACAAGTTCAAACAGGTGCCATTAATACAGGTAACGAGTGGAGGACAGAGGAGCCTCTTAAAGAAGAAGTTACAGGTCTGTGAGAGCCAGAAATCTTGCTTGTTTGTAGTTGACCAAATACTTATTTTCCACCATAATTTGCAAATAAATTCATAAAAAATCCTACAATGTGATTTTCTGGATTTTATTTTCTCATTTTGTCTCTCATAGTTGAAGTGTACCTATGATGAAAATTACAGGCCTCTCATCTTTTTAAGTGGGAGAACTTGCACAATTGGTGGCTGACTAAATACTTTTTTGCCCCACTAACTCATTGGTTATATTGTAGCTCACTGCATCATCAGAACTCCCTTGGAAGAGTGTTTTCTAAGTAACCTGCATGGTTATCTCTTGAGGTATATGGTGTACGGGGTTAAGCTAAATTCTCTCTTCTTTCTCTCTCAAGGTATCTCTGCCTTGCCAGCTGCTACTGCCCTGGGCACCCTCACCGGCTCGCCCGTCCACTCTGCTGCCACCAACGCCCTGAGCACCCCTGTGCCCACCGCCGCAAGTGTCCCCCAGTGATGGCACCCACAGGGGAGCAACCTATGGGTGCCACTCATGCAGGCACTCATCAACATCTCTCCTTACTTACTCACTCGGTCCGACTGCCCTGAGATCCAGGAATGCCAACCTCCTGAAGGCTGTCTCTCCTGAACAATGTTTGTTTCTCCTTGAATGAACTTCAGATAACCTGACATGAAATGAATGTTTTGTGTAACTGACACATGCAGATATGTATTTCATCTTGATAACTGGCTGTGTGTGTGGCTATATCCACAATCTGAGAATGAGTCACGGGTGATGGGGGTTCCTCCCCCAAACACATTTTTTTGTACATTACTGAAAAGTAGTTAGCGGAAGGTAAAAGGAAGCATTCAGACCAAAAGGAGCAGTCTGCAGTTGACTAATGCAACCTTGTCAAACAAGTGCTGGCGAGCACATCTTAAGCAATTCCCATATTTAGTCCAGTCTACTACTCTATACCACCATTATGAAAGACTTCCTCACGGTATTTGGAAGTGTTTGGTGCTGTTCTGTGCTCCAGTTGTGTGTTGAAACACTGAAGCTGCCTCACTCAGTGTATCCTAATGACACTTCAACACTTCAGCCTGAATAGTATGTCTTGCCTTTCTACTGTACTGGATACCTAGTTTTATTTTTGATGTAAGGGTTCCCTGACTTCTTTTTTTTGTACTGAAATGCTGTAATTTACTGTTGCAATGGTTTGATGGCAGTATTGTCATTCGATCCCTTCAAAAGCCAGGCAAAGTTATCCGTTCGGTTATTTTGAAAAGTTTCTCTCAAACCTGCTGCTTTCCAATTTCTTGAATTAATTCAAGTTGTAAAAAACTTAAGTTTACTCAATCGCTTGGGAAAGAGGGGACTGACCAAGACTGTTTTCTCTGGGAGTGTTACTGAGTTATATATGTGGAGAATATATGGATGGTGTTAAGATATAAGATCACAACTGAATATGAAGGCACGAGTCCTGGTTTAGTTGGCTTGAAATGTATTTGTATCTGCTGTTAGTACCTGAGGAAAGTATCTTTTTGTATTTCGTTTTTCGGGGCTAAGTTTCTTGGATCGATCACCTGTTTGGCTAACACTTAGTGAAAAATGTATTGAACTTGGAGGTTCTCTGCATTTTAATGCCAGAAATGGGAATATTGTTTGAGTATAGACCCTGCTATACATGTGCATCCTTTTTTCATTTGAAATCTCAACATATGAAAAATACATGCATACATCGACATAATAAAGTTAAGTCCTTACATCACTGTATATATTTTTTGGTCCTTTATGTAGAAGACTAGTATTGAAAATATTTGTGTAAATAAACGTGTTTTATATATGAAGTAAATCTGATTTGCATTGCTTTGTTCACACAGGATGTCTACTTGAGGTCACTAAATTTTGCTATGATTGAAATGAATTGCGACAGTGGTGATACATGTTTAATTAGACTACTGTTTTAGAGCTTCATAATCTGGCAGAGTGCCATTTGATGAATTCTATCGAACGTGAAAGACTAACGACTTTGAATTACTAATTAGATTAGATCACCAATTGCGCCATAAAGGGGCAGTTAAGGAGCACCATGTGGCTATGGAACTGAGGTTATAGATAGATTTATTTGACAATTTCAAACAATACAACCACACATGGATAATCTTTGAGGATGACACAAGTTTGAAAACGTGGTCCTCTTAAATATTTTACAAACATAAACATAGTAGGCTAGGCTAAACCGTAGACTTAGTTTACTAGGCATACTTGGGTTATACATGCACAGAACAAAACAAAGGATAGGATGACATTGTCATAGGTTAGAGCAAGACTCCTTCAGTAGATCAGCGATCTCAGGCTCCTAAACTGATGATGGTGATGCCAGATAACCCCTGTGTAGGTTGACTTGATGGAAATGGAAAACTGCAGTTATTTTTCTTGCAGACTAGTGGAAGGTAGTAGAACGGCAGAGTGACATGAAAAAACGTGCTTTATTAGCGTTTTCATTAACGAAAACAAGTGACAATTGTCCACAAGCATTCTAAAAATATGTTTAAAATTCCAGTGCAATAAACTGCAGTAATGTCATAAGCTCTGCAACGGTAGCTGGACGGATCAAGATGCTAAAGTTTTCAATACCGACATTAGCATCAGTCCATTGTTTCACTCAGTTTGCAAGAGTGTAAAAAAGATATACTTAGAATGTAACACTTGGATAGATTTACTTAACATTGGGTTGCTGAGCTAACAATGTGCACTCTTTGATACCCGGAGGAGGCGATTCTCCTGCTAAGGATGTTGCAGCATTCTTCACTGTTGTGTACCCTACAAAGGAAGAAACATAAGTTCCTAGATCTAACTCTATTTCAGATCACGTTGAAAATAACATTTATATTTTTACTGCATAACAATAGACTGGAATTTGAATTGTACCTTTTCAAACAGAGCTCCTGGTCTATTTGCTCCAGTGATTTCCCTTTGGTCTCTGGTAACATGAAGTAGAGAAACACCACCGCTCCCACTCCAATCAGCCCATACGAAAGGAATGTCCCAGACAAACCAATCACATCTGGTGACGAAACATAACTTCATTTCCAGGTAGATACTTTTTATCTAAAGATACTGCACTGCATTCTAGGTTGAGTGCCATAGAAGGAGTATAGTTCAATCTTTGAAGAATGAACTAGCATCCTAGTGTTCTAAGTTCCTATCTGATAATTTGTTCTTTATTTATTTAACCTTTATTTAACTAGGTAAATCAGTTAAGAACAAATTCTTATTTACAATCACGGCCTACCCCGGCCAAAACGGACGACGCTGGGCCAATTGTGTGCCGCCCTATGGGACTCCCAATCACGGCCCGTTGTGATACAGCCTGGAATTGAACCAGGGTCTGTAGTGACGCCTCTAGCACTGAGATGCAGTGCATTAGACTGCTGCGCCATTCTGAAGCTAAATTTTCCCATGCTCATACTACCAACACATATACAGTGCATTCAGAAAGTATTCAGACCCATTGACTTTTTCCACATTTTGTTAAGTTACAGCCTTATTCTAAAATGTATTCAATAGTTTTTTTCCCTCATCAATCTACACACAACACCACAAAGCAAAAACAGGTTTTTAGAAACATTATTCAGAACCTTTACTCAGAGAGTTCAATCTTGGATTCATCAGACCACAGAATTGTTTCTTATGGTCAGAGTCCTTTAGGTGTCTTTTGGCAAACTCCAAGTGGGCTGTCATGTGCCTTTTACTGAGGAGTGGCTTCTGTCTGGCCACTCTATCATATAGGCCTAATTGGTGGAGTGTGGCAGAGATAATTGTCCTTCTGGTAGGTTCTCCCATCTCCACAGAGGAAGTCTGGAGCTCTGTTAGAGTGACCATCGGGTTCTTGGTCACCTTCCTGATCAAGGCCCTTCTTCCCCGCTTTCTCAGTTTGTCTGTACGGCCAGCTCTAGGAAGAGTCTTGGTGGTTCCAAACTTCTTTCATTTAAGAATGATGTAGGCCACTGAGTTCTTGGGGACCTTCAATGCTGCAGAAGGTTTTTGGTACCCTTCCCAGAGCTGTGCCTCAACACACAATCCTGTCTTGGAGCTCTACGGACAATTCCTTCGACCTCATGGCTTGGTTTTTGATCTGACATACAGTTGAAGTTCGAAGTTTACATACAGTTAGGTTGAAGTCATTAAAACTCATTTTTCAACCACTACACAGATTTCATGTTAACAAACTATAGTTTTCGCAAGTCGGTTAGGACATTACTTTGTGCATGAAAATAAATTCTTTACAACAATTGCTTACAGACAGATTATTTCACTTATAATTCACTATATCACAATTCCAGTGGGTCAGAAGTTTACATACACTAAAGTTGACTGTGCCTTTAAACAGATTGGAAAATTCCAGAAAATGATTTAGAAGCTTTTTTGACATCATTTGAATCAATTGGAGGTGTACCTGAGGATGTATTTCAAGGCCTACCTTCAAACTCAGTGCCTCTTTGCTCGACATCATGGGAAAATCAAAAGAAATCAGCCACGACCTCAGAAAATAAATTGGTCTGGTTCATCCTTGGGGGAAATTTCCAAATGCCTGAAGGTACCACGTTCATCTGTACAAACAATAGTACGCAAGTATAAACACCATGGGACCACGCAGCCGTCATACCGCTCAGGAAGGAGACACGTTCTGTCCTGCAGTGCCAGACGTGTCCCCCTGCTTAAGCCAGTACATGTCCAGGCCCGTCTGAAGTTTGCTAGAGAGCATTTGGATGATCCAGAAGAGCATTGGGAGAATGTCATATGGTCAGATGAAACCAAAATATAACTTTTTGGTAAAAACTCAACTCGTCGTGTTTGGAGGAGAAAGAATGCTGAGTTGCATCCAAAGAACACCATACCTACTGTGAAGCATGGGGGTGGAAACATCATGCTTTGGGGCTGTTGTTCTGCAAAGGGGCCAGGACGACTGATCCGTGTAAAGGAAAGAATGAATGGGGCCATGTATCGTGAGATTTTGAGTGAAAACCTCCTTCCATCAGCAAGGGCATTGAAGATGAAACGTGGCTGGGTCTTTCAGCATGACAATGATCCCAAACACACCACCCGGGCAACGAAGGAGTGGCTTCGTAAGAAGCATTTCAAGGTCCTGGAGTGGCCTAGCCAGTCTCCAGATCTCAACCCCATAGAAAATCTTTGGAGGGAGTTGAAAGTCTGTGTTGCCCAGCGACAGCCCCGAAACATCACTGCTCTAGAGGAGATCTGCATGGAGGAATGGGCCAAAATACCAGCAACAGTGTGTGAAAACCTTGTGAAGACTTACAGAAACCGTTTGACCTCTGTCATTGCCAACAAAGGGTATATAACAAAGTATTGAGATAAACTTTTGTTATTGACCAAATACTTATTTTCCACCATAATTTGCAAATAAATTCATGAAAAATCCTACAATGTGATTTTCTGGATTTTTTTCCCGCATTTTGTCTCTCATAGTTGAAGTGTACCTATGATGAAAATTACAGGCCTCTCTCATCTTTTTAAGTGGGAGAACTTGCACACTTGCTGACTAAATACTTTTTTGCCCCACTATATATCCACAGTAAAACAAGTCCTATATCGACATAACCTGAAAGGCCGCTCAGCAAGAAAGAAGCCACTGCTCCAAAACCGAAATAAATAAGGCAGACTACGGTTTGCAACTGCACATAGTGGACAAAGATATTACTTTTTGGAGAAATGTCCTCTGGTCTGATGAAAAAATAAATAAAACTGTTTGGCCATAATGACCATCGTTATGTTTGGAGAAAAAAGGGGGAGGCTTGCAAGCCGAAGAACACCATCCCAACCGTGAAGCACGGGGGTGGCGGCATCATGTTGTGGGGGTGCTTTACTGCAGGAGGGACTGGTGCGCTTCACAAAATAGATTACATCATGAGGAAGGAAAATGATATGGATACATTGAAGTAACATCTCAAGACATCAGTCAGGAAGTTAAAACTTGGTCACAAATGGGTCTCCCAAATGGACAATGACCCCAAGCATACTTCCAAAGTCAAGGTATTGGAGTGGCCATCAAAGCCCTGACCTCAATCCTATAGAAAATCTATGGGCAGAACTGAAAAAGCGTGTGTGAGCAAGGAGGCCTACAAACCTGACTCAGTTACACCAGTTCTGTCAGGAGGAATGGGCCAAAATTCACCCAACTTGTTGTGGGAAGCTTGTGGAAGGCTACCCGAAATGTTTGACCCAAATTAAACAATTATTAAGGCAATGCTAACAAATACTAATTGAGTGTATGTAAACTTCTGACCCACTGAGAATGTGATGAAAGAAATAAAAGCTGAAATAAATAATTCTCTCTAGTATTATTCTGACATTTCACATTCTTAAAATTAAGTGGTGATCCTAACTGACCTAATACAGGGTATTTTTACTAGGACTAAATGTCAGGAATTGTAAAAAACTGAGTTTAAATGTAATTGGCTAAGGTGTATGTAAACTTCCGACTTCAACTGTACACTGTCAAGTGTGGGACCTTATATAGACAGGTGTGTGCCTTTCCAAATCATTTCCAATCAATTGAATTTACCACAAGTGGATTCCAATCAAGTTGTAGAAACATCT
Organism: Thymallus thymallus; assembly: GCA_023634145.1. Classification (NCBI taxonomy): domain Eukaryota; kingdom Metazoa; phylum Chordata; class Actinopteri; order Salmoniformes; family Salmonidae; genus Thymallus; species Thymallus thymallus. Next base: position 23,693,785 of record CM042409.1, on the reverse strand, counting down.
CAAGGATGATCAATAGAAACAGGATGCACCGGAGCTCAATTTCAAGTCTCATAAGGCCTGAATACTTATGTAAATAAGGTATTTCTGTTTTTTTATTTTAATAAATGTGCAACAATTTCTAAAAACCTGTTTTCGCTTAGCCATTATAGGGTATTGTGTGTAGATTGATGAGGAAAACAATGAATTTAATACATTTTAGAATAAGGCTGTAACGTAACAAAATGTTGAAAATGTCAAGGGGTCTGAATACCTTTCGAATGTACCTGATTGAATGTGAATTCATAGAGGTAGACACTTACTGATGACATTCAAGAAGGAGAATGTGACAATTAAGTTGGCAGCCCAGTTGAAGCAGTTGGTGAAGGCAAACGCTCTCCCTCTGACCGCAGCAGGGAATATTTCACTCAAAATGAGCCATGTCACTATGGAACAGAAAATTTACAAAGATGAATCTCTAGTCATTCACAGGACAACGCCATATGATTGTCAAAAGCAAGCTAAGCTTAACAATCTTTTGGCCCCACCTTTAGATAATTTGCCAGAAAATAAGATAATTATTAAAAATCCTAGGAGAAAGTACTTACTTGGTCCAAATCCAACAGAGTATGCACTGACGACTGCCATCATACAGAGTAAAATGATCCAGTTCACCACTCCATTGTGGATAGCTGGAGAAGGCACTGGCATCAAAGTACCTAAGGGTCTCATAGCATCGTAGGCAATATCCCTTACTTCGGTCCTATTGTGACGTCCATGGCGTTGACTGACAGAAATGTCAAAGCTTGATTGATTGTCCACTGTTAGCTGTGATAGGGGTGTGCTGTTATTGACATAATCCCCAGCACTACAGGGTGTCTTGGTGTTGACCACCGAACGCCCGCTCAAAAGTCCTATGGTGATCAAACACACAGACATTACCGTACATCCACCAATGAGCAGAGGCCTCCTGCCAACCCTATCAGCAAACACCATGGAGACCAAAGTGGCGATCACCTTGACTACCCCCAAGCCCAAGGACGCCAGCACTGCCGAAGCATTGCTCTCGAAGCCCACTGAATGAAAGATGGTTGAGGAGTAGAAGAGCACATTGGGCTGACCTGTAAACTGTTGAAAGATCACCAAGCCCAGTGCAATGATAGTCCTGGTCCTCATGTTGTCCTTCTGTTGAAAGAGGTGCAGAAAGCTGTACTGTGGGTAAACGAGTCTGTTGGAAACATGTGCCGAATTCTCCACTTTGTGATTCTCAATGGAGTGAATAAGGCCTCTTTGGCTTTGAGCGCCTGCCCTTTGGCCTGCTGCAGGTGCTCCGGCATTGGACGGGAGGAACCAAATGGAGACAAACTGAGCCAAAGTAGGTACGATGGCTAACCCAAACATATACTTCCATCCCTGCCTGGCATCGGAGAGGATATAGTTTATGGCGTAAGCTCCCAGGATGCCCACAGTGATACCAACTTCGTACAGAGTCACCAAAAAACCCCTGTGCTTGGGGGTGACCATCTCCGACACAAAGATACAGCAGGACATGGAGGAGATGCACATGGCGAAGCCCACCGTAATTCTGCCCACCACCAGTGCCAAGTAAGAGTTGCTGGCAAGAACCAAACTCCCGGCCAGGATGAGGACGTTGCTGAGGAGGATGGAGTTCCTCCGGCCGTAGCGGTCGATCAGCCACCCACCGACCAGGGAGGCCAGCAAGGCCCCGATCAGAAGGGCACTGACCACAGCCTCCTGCTGGACACAAGTGAGCCGAAACTCGGCCTGGAGCTGGAGGAGAGCCCCGGAGATAATACCCAGCTCGTAGCCAAAGACCAGGCCACCAAGCGTGGACACCACACTGGAGAGGGCCAGGGTGGAGCAACCTAGGGAAGAATAAAAAGGTTTGGAGTATATGAGTTTAAAATTCATTATGTGAGTATAGGATTCATTTAGATAACATTTGAATGATCCTTGGATGATGTGATACAATTGATAATGGTTTCCACAGAAGGTAAAAAATAACAAGGTGCAACACTATGTAATCATTTGTGTCTATTTTCATATTATGTGTGCCTATATGGAGGAAATGTAGTAAAGCAGCTCAAAAATTGGCTTATCATACATATTCTGTGTCCCATAGAAGAAACATGAACTTCTCAAAAGTATGTTCATGTTTGGAGAAAGGATATTCATCATGTATTATATTCTTCATGTCCAGGTGTACATGTTTTATATGCAATATCTATTTCTGATGAATCTAGCAAAACTCCAGTATAACGGTTGTAAACCCTACAAAGCGGTGTCTTTGTATAAGCATAAATACATGTAATGTTAGGCCTACTGTACATCTACATTATTTCAGTTGTTAGTGGTTGTCTATTTAGGCCAAAAAAAGTATGTATTTTCTATGCCACATGATTTTACTCCATGAAGGGGTTTTACCAATGATTTATATACAGTATACATCATTGGGTTTTACACACATCCAATGAAATAACAGGAGCTGGACAGTAGAACGATCAAAATACATTGAAAAAAATGGGGGATTTGGTTTTAGTTCCCATAGGGTCAATGTGCAAATATTTCACCTGGAATTTACAATTAGCGGTCCCATAAGTTATTTTGTGTCATTTCATAACAGCTTGCCTTGATGTTGTAAGAAAATTAGGTTGAAATAATCAAAATAACTTACCCATAATATTGAGTTGCTATTCCTTCAACTAAAAATACATTTCAGTTGAAGCAAGGCTCAGTCCATGTTGACATTTCTCGACGCTAAAACAGAAGCAAAAACAATCCATGAAACATAAAAAATTATGTTTATAAATGGAGAAATAAAACGCTTATGAGCTCGCGCGCCCAAAAACAGACGTCCTGCGGCTCATGAATAAGACAGGGAGCGCAAAAGAGGCGGCACAGCCCTGTAGTCATGACAACTCCCCTGTTGATGCCGCTGATTTCATTAGACAAGAGCACTTGAGACTGCCTCAACAAAATGCACTCTGGCGTTAATCAGATCATTGCTCCTTTTCTCTGTTTGGAAACAGCACTTTATGCATTGGTAGCAAATGTTATATTACTTGCAAATAGGCTGCAGACAGAGGATGACAATGCTTTCCTTTCAAAATACTGCAGCAGCGTTGTTTCAATTAGAATAATGGTAATACATTGACTACAAGGCCTTTTAATCTATTATCTATTATATTTCATGTACAGTATAATAATAGTATATTCCATTCCATTCCATTCTATCACCATTCAAACACTACACAGTTGTATTGCATCCTCAAAACAAAGAGGCCCATGGTTCATACTAATGGGCTATATGGAAAATAAGAAATAGATTGAAAGTACAAAACACATATGATATTCCCACTATTTTGCCTGTTGCCATTGTTGATGCACTTATCACTAAAACAGCAGTATGTTTTTATCTTTATAAGTGTAAAAGAAGTGTAAAATAGATTCTTGCTTGATTATACATTTTTGGACGGTATGCATATGTGCTATCATGGAATACCGTTATTAAATGTTCGCATATTAATAGGCTAACGCAAAGACAGACTAGAAAGTAGCCTACATACACTATCCTTACCAAAATTGCTTGAAAATTGAAATCAAAGAAGAAACGACGAGCAACAAAGTTTTAGATTTTCCATCCGGAGGATAGATTCTCAAAGGCAAGTATCCCGTTAAACTTGTGACTGCAGAGAACGCGCTCGAGTGCACTCATTTATGTAAGGCAATTACTAAAACACTTTTTGTAGTCTTTTTTGTAGTACATTTGCTTACCATGTTGTTACAATGTTTCTGGTGAAGATGCATTTGGTAAAATTCGGAGCAACACAATGTATGACTACACCAGGAAGTTGAAGCTACGTGGCAGAGAAAAAAGTCGCAAATTGTGAGACTCCTTTTCAAACTTTTGACACCAGGGGCCGACATCTCGACATAAAAAAAAAAAGAATTCTAATTCTAAATGAAACTTTTCCCATGCTTCACTTAGTGAAACTATCGCGCGAAAATAGTAGGTGCATACCATGAGCCTAGCAATCATTTTGACTGATAACTCGAATATATTCACATTAAGCCCATATGAATGACAACACGTATGAAAAAACGTCATGTGTAATAGTTATTTTACAAAACCTCGCAGTAGGCTATAATTTGCCGTCGTGAATTTTTCCTACAGATTCAATAATGATAACATCTGTGATATGGCTGAATCTCCAGTCTTAAAAAATTTCAACTGTTTAAATATTATCCCTGTCAGGTTTTACTCCGAAACTCAGGGTGGCAGCACTTTTAAATACAACAGAGGTAAAGTTGGTTTTATATTCACACATTCGGACATTCAACAAACATTCAACAGACATCAGCCAAAACTTTTTAAAATTGTAATTCCAGTTTAGATTTTATAGAAATACATAAAATCTATAAAATGCCATTTAAAGCGGTATAAATCAATAACTAATTCACCATTTGTCACAGAAACATCAAACTAGGTATGTTTTATTCTATAAATGTCTAGCATACTTTTACAAACTTTGTTTAGAGGAAATATTCCAGTTTTGTTTTGATATAAATACATAAAATCTACAAAATCCCATTTAAAGTGGTATAAATCAATAACTAATTCACCATCAAACTACATATGGTCAAACTACATATGATTTATTCTATAAATATCTAGCATACTTTTACAACCTTTGTTGTGAATACAAATTCCAGTTTTTATTTGATATAAATACATGAAATCTATAAGATGACATTTAAATGGTATAAATCAATAACTAATTCACCATTTGTCACATAAACATCAAACTACATATGATTTGTTCTATAAATGTCTAGCATACCTTTACAACCTTTGTTTTGAATACAAATTCCAGTTTTGATTTGATATAAATACATTAAATCTATAAGATGACATTTAAATGGTATAAATCAATAACTAATTTTATTTATTATTTATTTACCTTTATTTTACTAGGCAAGTCAGTTAAGAACAAATTCTTATTTTCAATGACGGCCTAGGAACAGTGGGTTAACTGCCTTGTTCAGGGGCAGAACGACAGATTTTTACCTTGTCAGCTCGGGGATTCGATCCAGCAACCTTTCGGTTACGGGCCCAACACTCTAACCACTGGGCTACCTGCCGCCCCAAATTCACCGTTTGTCATAGAAACATCAAACTAGGTATGATTTATTCTACACATGTCTAGCATACGTTTGCAACCTTTGTTTTGAGGAAAAATTCCAAATTTCAAGAAATAAATAAAATCTATGATGCCATTTAAAGTACACTGTGTGGCTTAATGGATAAGGTGTCTGACTTTTAATCAAAAGATTGAGGAAATATTCCAGTTTTGATTTGATATAAATACATACACAAAACGTACACATCGCAGAACAGTGCAAGAGGTGCTCTTAATGGTGTTCTAATCATGGATTTAAATCATGAAATAAACTGTTGCAGAGCTGCATCGCACTGCAGAGTGGCTGCTGTGGTGTCTTTATGAGCTGGACAACTGTCAAATACTTCCAATATACAGGATGTTGATGATTGCTAGGTCTATACTGTTAGTATTTTATCGCAATCATATGTCATATTAGATCATATATTTAAGCAATAAGACCCGAGGGGGTGTGGTATATGGCCAATATACCACGGCTAAGGACTGTGCCTGGATTTTATTTTATTTAACCTTTATTTAACTAGGCAAGTCAGTTAAACAAATTCTTATTTACAATGACGGCCTACAGCCCTTAGATGTGGCTATATACACCAAAGTCTGAGTTGTATTATTGCTATTATAAACTGGTTACCAACGTAATTAGAGCAGTATAAATAAATGTTTTGTCATACCTGTGGTATACGGTCTGATATACCGCGGCTTTTAGCCAATCAGCATTCAGGGCTCGAACGACCAAGTTTAGAATATATATATACAGTTGAAGTCGGTAGTTTACATACACTTAGGTTGAAGTCATTAAAACTCATTTTTCAACCACTCCACAGATTTCATGTTAACAAACAATAGTTTTGGCAAGTCGGTTATGACATCTACTTTGTGCATGACAAGTAATTCTTCCAACAATTGTTTACAGACAGATTATTTCACTTATAATTCACTATATCACAATACACACATACACTAAGTTGACTGTGCCTTTAAACAGCTTGGAAAATTCCAGAAAATGATAGGCTTCTGATAGGCTAATTGACATAATTTGAGTCAATTGGAGGTGTAGCTGTGGATGTATTTCAAGGCCTACCTTCAAACTCAGTGCCTCTTTGCTCGACATCATGGGAAAAATCTAAAGAAATCTGCCAAGACCTCCGAAAAAAATGTGTAGACCTCCACAAGTCTAGTTCATCCTTGGGAGCAATTTCCAAACGCCTGAAGGTATCACGTTCATCTGTACAAACAATAGTACACAAGTATAAACACCATGGGACCACGCAGCCGTCATACCGCTCAGGAAGGAGACGCGTTCTGTCTCCTAGAGATGAACGTACTTTGGTGCGAAAAGTGCAAATCAATCCCAGAACAACAGCAAAGGACCTTGTGAAGATGCTGGAGGAAACAGGTACAAAAGTATTTACAGCGGGTAACATTTTCACCAGATGTTGGTAACAACCCAAGTAATCCATACATACAAAGAAACCAAAACAAATACGTTCAGAAATTAAGTTATGTGTAATAATGTGAAATGGCACAGGGAAAAAGTATTGAACACACTTACTGATATTTATTTAATACTTTGTACAAAAGCCTTTGTTGGTAATGACAGCTTCAAGACGCCTCCTGTATGGAGAAACTAGTCGCATGCATTGCTCTGGTGTGATTTTGGCCCATTCTTCCACACAAACAGTCTTCAAATCTTGAAGGTTCCGTGGGCCTCTTCTATGAATCTTGATCTTCAGTTCTTTCCATAGATTTTCAATGGGATTTAAGTCAGGTGATTGGCTGGGCCATTCTAGCAGCTTTATTTTCTTTCTTTGAAACCAATTGAGAGTTTCCTTGGCTGTGTGTTTGGGATCATTGTCCACCCTTGTTTCATCTTCATCATCCTGGTAGATGGCAGCAGATTTTAGTCAAGAATGTCTCGGTACATTTGCCCATTCATCCTTCCTTCAATTATGTGAAGTTTGCCAGTACCATTTGCTGAAAAGCAGCCCCACACCATGATGTTCCCACCTCCAAACTTCACTGTTGGTATGGTGTTTTTAGGGTGATGTGCAGTGCCATTTCTCCTCCAAACATGGTGTGTATTATGACATCCAAACAGTTCAATTTTGCTCTCATCTGACCACACTATATTCTCCCAGTATTTCACTGGCTTTTCCAAATGTTGTGCAGCAAATGAGCTTCAACATGCTTTTTGCGTGGTGAGCGTGCATACAGGCCATGGCGGTGGAGTGCATTACTTTGAGACAACAGTACCTGCTAATTGTAGGTCTTTTTGAAGCTCTCCACAAGTGTTCCTTGGCTCTTGGACAACTCTTCTGATTATTCTTTTCACTCCTCTGTCAGAAATCTTGCGAGGAGCACCTGGTCAAGGCAAATTTATGGTGAAATGATTGTCATTCAAAAGCTTAGAAATGCACCTATAACCAATGCCATCATTATGTTTTGCAACAATTAGGTTGCGAAGGTCTTGAGACAGCTTTTTGCTTTTACCCATCATGAGATGTGTCTTGTGTGACACCTTAGCAATGAGACCTTTTTGTAGGCCATCAGTTGGGACCGAACCAGCTGATATTAATTTGCACTGACAGGGGGATGGATTGCTTTTTAATTACTGATAGTTTTCAGCTGTTGTCTTGGCTTTCCATGCCTTTTTGCACCTCCCTTTCTTCATGTGTTCAATACTTTTTCCCTGTGTCATTTCACATTATTACACATAACTTAATTTCTGAACTTATTTGTTTTGGTTTCTATGTATGGATTACTTGGGTTGTTAGCAACATCTGGTGAAAATGTAATGTCAACAGCACCTTTGGAAATATATTTAATGAGAAAAATGGTGACGTGTTCAATACATATTTCACCCGCTGTATATCCACAGTAAAACCAGCAAGGAAGAAGCCACTGCTCCAAAACCGCCATAAAAAGCCAGACTACGGTTTGCAACTGCACATGGGGACAAAGATCATACTTTTTGGAGAAATATCCTCTGGTCTGATGAAACAAAAATAGAACTGTTTGGCCATAATGACCATTGTTATGTTCGGAGGAGAAAGGGGGAGGCTTGCAAGCCGAAGAACACCATCCCAACCGTGAAGCGCGGGGGTGGCAGCATCATGTTGTGGGGGTGCTTTGCTGCAGGAGGGACTGGTGCACTTCACAAAATAGATGGCATCATGAAGAAGAAAAATTATGTGGATATACTGAAGCAACATCTCAAGACATCAGTCAGGAAGTTAAAACTTGGTCACAAATGGGTCTTCCAAATAGACAATGACCCCAAGCATACTTCCAAAGTTGTGGCAAAATGGCTTAAGGACAACAAAATCAAGGTATTGGAGTGGCCATCACAAAGCCCTGATCTCAATCCTATAGAAAAGTTGTGGGCAGAACTGAAAAAGCGTGTGTGAAACTTGACTCAGTTGCACCAGTTCTGTCAGGAGGAATGGGCCAAAATTCACCCAACTTATTGTGGGAAGCTTGTGGAAGGCTACTCGAAACGTTTGACCGCAATTTAAAGGCAATGCTACCAAATACTAATTTAGTGTACTTTCAGAATTGCTCTCCAGTCCTGCCAGGTTGAAAATCCCAACCAATGAATAGCATCCTTTTGGATTGTAATGGCAAGAGGAAAAACACTCAGTATTTTGATTGCCTTTGCATTTACACTTGGGTTTTCTTAGAAGTATTGGGACAAAGGTCAAAGTCAGCCCTACAAGCAAACAACAGTACTCGTCTTGGCTATGAAACAAGTTCAGTTTTCAGGTTATATTATTGTTGTATTCAGTGACGGCTGGTGATAATTATTTTTTGGGGGGCGCATGCAGTACCAAAAAGCATGTTGACTAAATTTTTATTATACAGACAAATAAAAGTATAAATTCAAGCATTAAAGAGAAAACAGTGTCTGCACTTTTATCTTTTTACACATTCCTTTCCCACATATAACTGAATGAGAAAAAAACAAAAAAACAAAACAAACAGCAACAACAGAGTAGCATGTTGACTACTTGAACATAAATTTTGCTCTCCTTTCTTTCTGGCCAGCAAATTTCTCAATGACTCTCTGATTAAAGTCAGTCAGATTAAAGTGTATCATTTTTGTATACATGTAAATTTCTGTAATTTTGATTTGGGCGTCGCCCCAGCGCCCTCTATTGACAAGCCGCTACTGGTTGTATTACTAAATGTATCCGAAGACATCCTACAGTAGCTGTTTATGCTATACATGTATTTTATGGGGATATCTTAAAATACCTGCAAGATACATGCTGCAGTCTCACGTGTGCAAAATAGAGGTCACTTTTCAAATACTGCAGCAAGGCACTTAAACTCAATCTCAAACTATCATTCCAATGCAGAAAGATATAACCCAAAGTCGTTTGTGTTCTGGACTTTGTAGGTGCAATGAACTATGAGCCCACCCCGTCATCATCCGCGATCACCCACACCAAGAAGCCACTCACCCGACAGAAGAGTCAGAGCCCCTGACATCGATTGAAACCAGCGTAATAGTTGGAAGTTATATGGTGATATATGTCAGGATCAACAACGCTCGAACCTGTTGTTTCCCTGGCGCAAGGATCCTGGACATGAAACGACATGTACCTATGATTCTAGAAAAACATTCGTTAGCAAAGGAGGTCATCGTCCACGTTGGTTCAAATGACACTCGAATGCAGCAATCAGAAACGACTTTAAAGAGTTTATTGCAATCTACTAGACGTCGGGTTTTAATTTCTGGTCCGCTTCCCTCCTACGGAAGGGGAATCGGAAAGTATTCGCGTCTTTTTGCACTTCATAACTGGCTAAAGGACTACTGTGTTTCCATACAGTTGGATTTTATTGACAATTTCGATTTATTCTGGGAGCGACCGCAATTTCTTAAACGGGATGGAATTCATCCAAACAAGCGAGGAGCGCGCTGTTTGTCTGAACATGGAACTCATCCTTAAAAGGTGACACGCAAGTAAGTCAGCGTTCATCATCTTACCATTGGTTAACGTGAGAGGTCATTGTAATGGCAGACTTCGCAGGCACAGGCCCTGTGGTGCCAAATTAGGAAATATCATCACAATTTCCACTCTTAGTTATAGGCCTACCTCATCAAGGCCTAATGAAGGAAATGAGACTAGAGACTGAGGCTGCAACCACCTGCTTTTTCAGTTAACATCCCATATTTTATCACTGTGAGAATTCCTCATGTTATATCTGAAAGTGGTGACATGCCTAATGGTGTTAAACGGAGAAATATAATTGCTATTCCTACCTTGTTTTCCTTTTGTAATGGGTATAATACAATCTTTGAGTCACCTGTTCTGAATTCTCAAGGTAATCTGGCTTGTATTGAAACTCTGTGTGATTTTAAACGCAGAAAAGGGTTAAAAGTTTTACATCTTAACATTCATAGTTTTTTAGCTAAATTGGATCATGTCAAGATCTGGGCCTCTCAGGCAGACCCTGATATTTTTATTTTATCTGAAACCTGGTTAACTGATAAAACCCTGGACTCTGAGGTTGTTATGGATGGTTACAATATGTTTAGGGCTGATAGAAAAGGCAAAAGTGGTGGTGGTGGTGTTTCTATTTACACAAAAACATCTCTTTCTGTGTCTGTTAAAGGCTACCTCCAGTCCTTAACAATTTGAATTGTTAGCTTTAAGTCTTCAGTTGGGTTTAAACTAAAAAATACAAATTATAAGAATCTATCGTCCACCCTCCGCCAAGAAGTGTTTACTAAAGAAACTTACTGATTTAATTGCCGTTTTTACTACCCCAGAGGTGTTGATCGCTGGAGATTTGAATCTTGCATGGGGAACTGATGCTGACTGTTTAAAGGATTTTAGTACAAACCTAAATTTGACCTAGCTGATTACAAAGCCTACTCGTCCAAACTTAAAGGACCCTTCGAAATCGACTTTGATTGACCTCATATTTACAAATACTCCTGAGAAATATGTTGCAAGTGGGGTATTTGCGATAGATGTTAGTGACCATAGTCCCATTGTATGTGTCAGGGATATGCGGATGACTAGATCCAAACCCTTTTATATCAACAAGAAGAACTTGTTGGGACTAAGCATTTTGATTAACAATCCTTTCTTTGTGACCTTTATTTTAGTGATCTCATCCAATCCAGATCCAGAGTTGGCTCTGAGCCTCTTCTTAAAAATGTTTGGATCTGTTGCTGACAAGCATGCCCCCTATAGGAAGCTTAGAGTAAAAGCGAGAATAAACCCTTGGTTCACGCCAGACCTATGTGATCTGCTAAGAAAAATAGATATTGCTTGGTCTAGGGCTATACTTATTGACTCTGTCTTTCAGGCAACTGAGAAATAGATGTGTAGCCATGGTAAAAAAAAAAGTCAACGTTTCTTCTGAACTATATCTGTGAAAATAGTGGAAAGCGGTGAAGTCTTTAAAACAGAATACTGCCTCCGCACTGCCCCAACAGATCAACATCTGGTCCCCTACTAGATAAACTGGACATTTGTAATGCTTTTAATAACCATTTTGCCTCAGCTGGTTTTTTATTTGAAAATGCAGCTTGTGAAAGTATTACCAGTACTGTAAATTCCCTAGTTTCCTTAGAAAAACCCTTAGAAAATAGCTCTCCCCCAGATTCATGGTTCCCCTTTTCATTTTCATTACAACCGTTTTGTTTCATTGATGTGTTGAGTGCTTTGAAAAAAAAAAAATCAATGTAAAAAAAATCTACTGGAACAGATGCACTTGACCCTTTTCTTCTGCAATTTATCGTCTCCTCTTATGCCAAGTCTCTGACTTTATATTTTTAACCTCACAATTGAGACTGGTATAATTCCTAGGATTTGGAAATCTGCTCTCGTCCTCCGCTTGCTTAAAGGTGGGGATCCCTCAATTTTAGACAAATGTAGACTGATTTCTAAGCTGTCTTGTCTTTCCAAACATTTTTTATCACTGGTCAATGCACAGCTACAAACTGTATTCTTAATGCATCTAAATCTGGTTTTAGATTGGGTCATAGTACAATTTCAGCAGATACACTTGTTTTAAATTATGTTATTTAATGTATAGATGATTAAAAATCCCTGTGTGGCCATGTTTATTGATCTGTCCAAGGCCTTTGATAGGGTTGATCATACTCTACTCATACATAGCCTGTCTGTTCTGGGCCTTGACCAAATATCATGAAATTGGTTTAAAAACGATCTTACTGATAGTTTGACTTGGTGCCATCTGAGAGCACATCTATCTTAATATAATGAAGGGTGTACCTATAAATATCTAGGCATAGGGTTTGATGAAAAGCTCTGTTTTAAAAAACCTGTTGATGAGCTAACCAAGAAATTAAGGATTAAGATAGGATTCCTGTATAGAAATAGGTATTGTCTCTCCCATAGTAGTAGAAAATAAATGATTCAGGCAACATTTTTATCAGTCTTAGACTATGGTGACACTGTTTATATCCATGCTTCAGCCACAGTATTGAAGCCTTTAAATGCGGTGTATCATAGCGCATTGCGCTTTATTACAGGTGACAGGTTCAGCACGCATCATTGTACGCTGTATCAGAAAGTGGGCTGGTCGTCATTAGAGTCTCGCAGAACTCTACACTATGCTATTTTTACCTACAAAGCCCTACTGCACAAACACCCACCATATATAAATTCATTGCTGACATATAGGCATACGGGCTATTGGACACTGGCTCAGGATTGGCTAACTAGGGCTAGTTAGGGAAGTCAGCATTTAGCTATTTTGCACCTAGGTCATGGAATGACCTCCACGATAAAGAATTGGTGTTCTTCAGTAATTTTAAACGGTTAATGAGGGATCTATCTCATGAAGTGTGTCTGTTTTCTTTGATTCATTTAGAAATTCATGATTTGATTGTTTTTCTTTTCTATAATTGTATAGATGATTGTGTTTTTATTGTTTTGACTGTTTTAACCCAGGACGTTGCTGGAAAAGAGAACGTGTTCTCAGTCAACCCTCCTGGTAAAATAAAGAATAAAAAAAAATGGCAGAGTTTACAAAGAAGTTAACCATCTTATCTGGCACAGACTTTACTCTATACTGTCCTTTTATCAAGCCGGACCATGTACCACTGAAGAAGATGACAGTTGAGTGGGGGATCATGGTTGATAAAGACACCATAAAGCGCCTGGTTTGTACATTCCAGAAGGAGACTGTTAAGGTTCATTGTGGACCCAAATTGGGTTGCTTCAGGGCAATGCCTTCCTTCATCTGTTGAGTGTGACCGTGGCTGACGATGGACTCTACCGCTGCAGAGTGATCATCACTCCCAACACGTACAAATTATTCTCAGCTGGAATGCTGTGTTTGCCCCTTCTTTTGTACATTTGATGACCATTAACAATTTGGACCTGTGACAAATAGCACCTCCATACAATGCTGTTATTGATATTGCTGTGAGAGTAAGTGGAATTGCTCAGAATAAGCCTACAGTATTATGCTAATTAGTGTATTTTGCATATACTATACAGCTGTTTGGGTAAGGCTATGGCTTTGTCTTAGTCAGAGTTGCCTGATTTACACCATAGGGCTGAACCATACTGTGTTTCTCATTTTCACATTGTCTTTTCCAGCACTGTTCCAGCAACTTGGTTGAATGCACAACCACGCTAGACCAGCTCAGCTTGGCTCGGCTCGGCTCGGCTCAGTAGTTGTTGAGTGAGTGAAAATAAATTAACTATTTTCTCCATCATTTCCCTACAGCCAGACCCTCAATGTCAGAGACTGTCAAGTTAATTGGGGTGGCGAGGAAAGGACATTAATGTGTGGCATCACATGATTCTACCCAGAGAAACTGTCAGTGACCTGGTTGATCCAAAATGGCTCCAATTGTGTACCGGAATGGCTGTGTCCAATCCAGGTCGAATCAATGTCCAGCCGTAGGGAGCCGAAGAGGCATTTGACAGTGCCTTCGGAAAGTATTCAGACCCCTTGACTTTTTCCACATCCGATTTAAAAATGTTTCCCCTCATCAATCTATACACAATACCCCATAATGACAAAGCAAAAACAGGTTTTTAGAAATGTTTGCAAATGTATTAAAAATAATAAATAAATATCACATCTACATAAGTATTCAGGCCCTTTACTCAGCACCGTTGGCACCGATTACAGCGACTCTTCAACCTTAGCCTGAGCTTGGAAAGGGTCCCTGTGCTGTGGAAAACATCCTGCCTGGTCCCAGTGCCCAAGAAGGCACACCCCACTGTCCTGAATGACTTCAGACCTGTAGCGCTAACATCCCACATCATGAAGACCCTGGAAAGGTTAGTCCTCGCTCACCTCAGACCCCTGGTGTGTACATCACTGGACCCCCTGCAGTTTACATACCACCGCAACATCGGGGTGGATGATGCAATCATCTACCTTCTGCAGAGGGCCTACTCTCACCAGGACAACAGATGTTTTTTGACTTCTCCAGTGCCTTCAACACCATTCAGCCCCTGCTACTGGGTGAGAAGATGACGAGGATGAAAGTGGACTACCTGACCGGTAGGCCACAATTTGTGCGGCTACAGAGCTGTGTGTCAGAATGGGCAGTGAGCAACACAGGGGCCCCCCAGGGAACAGTCCTGTTCCACTTCCTGTTCACCCTCTACACCTCGGACTTAAGATATAACTCTGAAACATGCCACCTACAGAAGTTCTCAGATGACTCCGCAATTGTAGGGTGCATCAGGGGTGGGCAAGAGGAGGAGTGCAGGAGCACAATCAATGACTTTGTGGTGTGGTGTGAGCAGAACTACCTTCAGCTTAACATCAGCAAAACAAAGGATATGGTGGTGGACTTCAGGAGAACCAAGGACCAACCGACTGCATTCTCTATACAGGGGATGGATGTGGAAATGGTTGGGTCATATAAGTTCCTGGGAGTCCATATGGACAACAGACTGGAATGGGCTGGTAACACCAGGGCTCTGTACAAAAAGGGCCAGAGGCGACTCTACTTTCTGAGGAGGCTCAGGTCAGGTCCTTCAACCTATGCAGTACGTGTGCAGTAAACTACTGCATACTTTCTACCTGTGTATGGTGTGCTGGGATGCCAACATAAAGGCCAGTGATGCCTCTCGGGTAAATAAGCTGATCAGGAAGGATAGCTCTGTTCTGGGGATTAACCTTGACACTCTAGAGGAGGTGGTGGAGAGAAGGATCCTGGCCAAACTGCTGGCCATCATGGCCAAGTCACCCACCCTCTGCATGCCATGGTTACGCAGAGGAGCACCTTCAGTCACAGACTGATCCCACCACGGTGTGCCAGAGAGCGCTACATGAGGTCCTTCCTGCCGGCACTATTAGACTATTTAATGCCTCACCGGGGTGCCATGCCATCGGCAACATAGACCTGGAACTGTTGGGGTGTTAGGACCTAGTTTAACAATTAGGCATCCATCCATCCGTGAGTAACTCTGGTCTGTAATCACTCAGGACTTATTTATTCAGCACTCATTCATTCAGGACTGTATGTACATATTAATGTACAGTTGTTATATCATATCACATGCAATATTGTAAGTAATTCTTGGACTGAACTTACGTAGTCATTCACTCAGGACTGTATATTAGTATCCTGTCAGTAGTATCTTTTTTTTCATAGCATTTAGTATATTGAATGTGCAATACGTGCATTTGTCTGTAATTAACCCTGTTCTTACTTATTTTAAGTAAACTATTATTACCCTCACTTATATCATACGCGCATTTAGCTATTTAAGTATCTTTCTCTGCATCGACCTGTATAGTTAACCATGCAAATATTTTTTATCAACGTGCAATAATTGTATCATTTTTTCACCTAACACTATAACAATGTATAATGTACATATTCACTCATACTATGCAATGTGTTTCTATAGCTTTTTGCACTCCAGACTTTGTATTTTTATACTTTTCCATCTTGCCGCACTATGTATCATGTATCTGTCTTTTGTGTATTTCGTTCTGGCATTTTGCACCTGCCCTGTGTTTTTCGTAGCTGCTTGATAAAGTAATTTCCCCACGGGGATCAATAAAGTACCTATTTATCTATGTGAGGAAGACCATTAAACAGGTCAACATTCACAAGGCCGCAGGGCCAGACGGATTACCAGGACGTGTACTTTGAGCATGCGCTGACCAAGTCTGTAATAACAATATGTTTCAAGCAGACCACCATAGTCCCTGTGCCCAAGAACAATAAGGTAACCTGCCTAAATTACTACCGACCCGTAGCACTCATGTCTGTAGCCATGAAGTGCTTTGAAAGGCTGGTCATGGCTCACATCAACACCGTTATCCCAGAAACTCTAGACCCACTAGAGGTTGTTCTCCATGAGGGCTCTTTAAGCAATTCAGTGATCAAACGCATTACGCTGTTCATTTAGAAGACGAAACCTGATATCGGCGCCTGTTTTTTAAAATCTCAATCTCCTCATTCAGCTCGGTGCGGATGTTTTTTTTATTTTACTACACTTACGTTTTTACCAAGTAGTTTGAGGATTTATTTATATTTTAATAAATTACTCACCTTGAAGCCGGCTTTAGGCTAAGAACAAACTGCTAACTGCTAGCCTCCGGGCTAAAAACCACCTGTCCCTCATGGCTTCGCTCACCCCTGGATGTAGAGGGGAGAGTATTCGTCTTGCGCCAGATCAAGGAGGATGAAGAACTCCTGGACTCCATGGCTGCACAAACCACCTCCAAAGTCGAAGACGTCACCTGCCCCTGGCTCGGCACCTCCACTTCTGGGGATCCTGTAACGCAGAAACTCCATTTGGTTCCCTTGAATGAGCCATGGCCCAGGCTAGGCGCTAAACCGAAGGGCCCGGTCTGTTCCACTCCTTCTGCCCCGCCTCAGGATGCCTGGATTGCTGTCCGGGGAGTGAAGCACTCCAGGAAACGGAAGCCATCAAATGCTTCGGAGGTGCTACAATTGGGGAAGAGATTCAGGGTCCTGGAAGACCTGGAAGTGCACTCCACTCATACTGTGCAGGGTCCCTCCGCTACATCTCCACTGCTGCCGTTTCACTCTCAGATGGAAGTGCCCAAGCGCACTTATTTGCTCTCCTTGCCCGCAGCTAGGCCGTCAGTCTCAGCTGCTAGCCCCCCTCAACCTGCTAGGAGGCAGATCACCCACTAGCCCCGCCATTTACCTAATAAACCCATCTGTAGTCCTTCCGTTCTCGTGGTGGGTTCATCCATGGTCCGAAACGTTTAAATCCAGAAAGCTGAGACCTTCTGTTACCCGGGAGCTAGGATCCCTGACCTAAATTTCATGCTACGGCTACTCATTAGCAAAGCACTCCGCCGCTTCAACTGTCATTGTCCATGTTGGGTCAAATTACATTAAACTTCAGCAGTCTGAGAAATTGAGAGATGATTTTAAAACATAAATACGCTACTGGAATCTGGAAAGCAGTGCGCTATTTCCGGTCCATTTCCATCCCAACGCTACACGGATATGGTTTTTAGTCGTACAGTGGGGAGAACAAGTATTTGATACGCTGCCGATTTTGCAGGTTTTCCCACTTACAAAGCATGTAGAAGTCTGTAATTTTTATCATAGGTACTCTTCAACTGTGAGTGACGGAATCTAAAACAAAAATCCAGAAAATCACATTGTATGATTTTTAAGTAATTAATTTGCATTTTATTGCATGACATAAGTATTTGATACATCAGAAAAGCAGAACTTAATATTTGGTACAGAAACCTTTGTTTGCAATTACAGAGATCATACGTTTCCTGTAGTTCTTGACCAGGTTTGCACACACTGCAGCAGGGATTTTGGCCCACTCCTCCATACAGATCCTTCAGGTTTCGGGGCTGTCGCTGGGCAATACGGACTTTCAGCTCCCTCCAAAGATTTTCTATTGGGATCAGGTCTGGAGACTGGCTAGGCCACTCCAGGACCTTGAGATGCTTCTTACGGAGCCACTCCTTAGTTGCCCTGGCTGTTGGTTGTTGGCCAAGATCTCGTGATACATGGCCCCATCCATCCTCCCCTCAATACGGTGCAGTCGTCCTGTCCCCTTTGCAGAAAAGCATCCCCAAAGAATGATGTTTCCACCTCCATGCTTCACGTTTGGGATGGTGTTCTTGGGGTTGTACTCATCCTTCTTCTTCCTCCAAACACGGCGAGTGGAGTTTAGACCAAAAAGCTCTATTTTTGTCTCATCAGACCACATGACCTTCTCCCATTCCTCCTCTGGATCATCCAGATGGTCATTGGCAAACTTCAGACGGGCCTGGACATGCGCTGGTTTGAGCAGGGGGACCTTGCGTGCGCTGCAGGATTTTAATCCATGACGGCGTAGTGTGTTACTAATGGTTTTCTTTGAGACTGTGGTCCCAGCTCTCTTCAGGTCATTGACCAGGTCCTGCCATGTAGTTCTGGGCTGATCCCTCACCTTCCTCATGATCATTGATGCCGCACGAGGTGAGATCTTGCATGGTGCCCCAGACCGAGGGAGATTGACCGTCATCTTGAACTTCTTCCATTTTCTAATAATTGCGCCAACAGTTGTTGCCTTCTCACCAACCTGCTTGCCTATTGTCCTGTAGCCCATCCCAGCCTTGTGCAGGTCTACAATTTTATCCCTGATGTCCTTACACAGCTCTCTGGTCTTGGCCATTGTGGAGAGGTTGGAGTCTGTTTGATTGAGTGTGTGGACAGGTGTCTTTTAAACAGGTAACGAGTTCAAACAGGTGCAGTTAATACAAGTAATGAGTGCAGTACAGGAGGGCTTCTTAAAGAAAAACTAACAGGTCTGTGAGAGCCGGAATTCTTACTGGTTGGTAGGTGATCAAATACTTATGTCATGCTTATGCCGGCTCATCACAGCTAGCTAGCTGCATTCGAGTGACCGACGTTTATAGCTAACCTCCATTGTTTACATGCTAGCGTGAGCTAGGCTCATCTCCCGGACAGCCGACGTGTGCTAGCTACTCTCCCGGGCAGTACTTTGTCAACCTACCTGGACCTTCTACTGTCGATACGGAGCCCCACCGAGCCACCGTCTGCCGACGTAATTGTCCGACGTGGTCTCAACAGGGTTCTCCTCTGCGACGTCGCCGAAGATCCATCTGCTAGCTCCGGCCTGCTAGCCCGGCCTGCTAACACTCTGAACGCCGTGCCCATTGAACTGATCCCCGGCTCACCACTTTGCTATTCATCGGATCCTATGATTGCTCAGCTTCACAGCTGATGCCTGCAGGACTGTTTGGTTATATGGTATTTATTTCTGTTTAACTACCAGGCCTCAGGTCCTGTGTGTAGTACATCACTTTTTTTTCTAACTGACCCTCTTTGTCCATTCATCGCCATTACCCGTCGTTGTCTTAGCCCTCTTAATTAACTGTCATTTTATTTATTTTTGCCCCTTTCTTATTTCAATATGCCTTGTCTTTTGTTGTTTAGGTTAGCTATTATTGTTTTATTTCATTGTAGAGCCCCCAGTCCTGCTCAACTGGCCTCTGATAGCTCTTTTGTCCCTCCCCCCACACATGCGGAGACCTCACCTGGCTTAACTGGTGTCTCCAGAGATGCAACCTCTCTCTTCATTACCCAACGCCTAGGTTTACCTCCACTGAACTCACATCCTACTATACCCTTGTCTATAAATTATGCCCTGAATCTATTCCACCACGCCCAGAAATCTGCTCCTTTTATTCTATGTACCCAACGTACTAGACGTCCTGTTCTTAAAGCCCTTAGTCGAATACTGATTCTATTACTCCTCTGTTCCTCTGGTGATGTAGAGGTAAACCCAGGTCCTGTAACCCCCAGTACCACACCTATTCCCCAGGCGCTCTCATTTGTTGATTTCTGTAACCGTAAAAGCCTTGGTTTCATGCATGTTAACATTAGAAGCCTCCTCCCTAAGTTTGATTTATTCACTGCATTAGCACACTCCGCCAACCCGGATGTCCTAGCTGTGTCTGAATCCTGGCTTAGGAAAGCCACCAAAAATTCGGAAATTTCCATCCCCAACTACAACATTTCCCGTCAAGATAGAACTGCCAAAGGTGGCAGAGTTGCAATCTACTGCAGAGATAACCTGCAGAGTTCTGTCATACTGTCCAGGTCTGTGCCCAAACAGTTTGAGCTTCTACTCTTAAAAATCCACCTATCCAGAAATAAGTCTCTCACTGTTGCCGCCTGTTACAGACCCCCCTCAGCCCCCAGGACTCCATATGTGAATTGATTGCCCCCCATCTATCTTCAGAGTTTGTACTGTTAGGTGACTTAAACTGGGATATGCTTAACACCCCGGCTGTCCTTCAATCTAAGTTAGATGCCCTCAATCTCACACAAATTATCAAGGAACCCACCAGGTACAATCCAAAATCCGTAAACATGGGTACCATTATTGATATCATCCTGACTAACTTGCCCAACAAATACACCTCCTCTGTTTTCAACCAGGATCTCAGCGATCACTGCCTCATCGCCTGTGTTCGCAATGGGTCAGCGGTCAAACGCTCCCTAAAACACTTTTGCGAGCAGGCCTTTCTATTCGATCTGGCCCAGGTATCCTGGAAGGATATTGACCTCATCCCGTCAGTAGAGGACGCCTGGTTGTTCTTTAAAAGTGCTTTCCTCACCATCCTAAATAAGCAAAAAACGTATAACTAAGAATAGATATAGCCCTTGGTTCACCCCAGACTTGACTGCACTAGACCAACACAAAAACATCCTGTGGCGCACTGCATTAGCATCGAATAGCCCCCGCGATATGCAGCTATTCAGGGAAGTCAGGAACAAGTACACACAGTCAGTTAGAAAAGCAAAGGCCAGCTTTTTCAAACAGAAATTTGCTTCCTGTAGTACTAACTCCAAAAAGTTCTGGGACACTGTAAAGTCCATGGAGAATAAGAGCACCTCCTCCCAGTTGCCCACTGCATTGAGGCTCGGAAACACTGTTACCACCGATAAATCCACGATTATCGAAAATTTCAATAAGCGTTTTGCTACAGCTGGCCATGCTTTCCACCTGGCTACCCCTACCCCGGCCAACAGCTCTGCACCCCCGGCAGCTACTTGCCCAAGCCCCCCCCGCTTCTCCTTCACCCAAATCCAGACGGCTGATGTTCTGAAAGAGCTGCTAAGTCTGGACCCCTACAAATCTGCTGGGCTAGATAATCTGGACCCTCTCTTTCTGAAATTATCAGGCAAAATTGTTGCAACACCTATCACTAGCCTGTTCAACCTCTCTTTCGTATCGTCTGAGATCCCTAGAGATTGGAAAGCTGCCGCGGTCATCCCCCTCTTCAAAGGAGGAGACACTCTAGACCCAAACTGTTATAGACCAATATCCATCCTGCCCTGCCTTTCTAAAGTTTTCGAAAGCCAAGTTAACAAACAGATAACTGACCACTTCGAATCCCACCGTACCTTCTCTGCTATGCAATCTGGTTTCCGAGCTGGTCATGGGTGCACCTCAGCTACGCTCAAGGTACTGAACGATATCATAACCGCCATCGATAAAAGACAGTACTGTGCAGCCGTTTTCATCGACCTGGCCAAGGCTTTCGACTCTGTCAATCACCGCATTCTTATTGGCAGACTCAGGGGTGGTTTCTCAAGTGACTGCCTTGCCTGGTTCGCTAACTACTTTGCAGACAGAGTTCAGTGTGTCAAATCGGAGGGCCTATTGTCCGATCCTCTGGCAGTCTCTATGGGGGTGCCACAGGGTTCAATTCTTGGGCCAACCCTTTTCTCTATATACATCAACGATGTCGCTCTCGCTGCTGGTGACTCTCTGATCCATCTCTACGCAGATGACACCATTCTGTATACATCTGGCCCCTCTTTGGATACTGTGTTTACTAACATTCAATCAAGCTTCAATGCCATACAACACTCCTTCCGTGGCCTCCATCTGCTCTTAAACGCTAGTAAAACTAAGTGCATGCTTTTCTATCGAACGCTGCCAGCACCCGCCCACCGGACTATCATCACTACTCTCGACGGATCCGAATTAGAATACGTGGACACCTACAAATACCTAGGCATCTGGTTAGACTATAAACTCAACTTCCAGACTCACATCAACCATCTCCAATCCAAAATTAAATCCAGAATTGGTTTCCTATTTCGCAACAAAGCCTCCTTCACTCATGCTGCCAAACATGCCCTTGTAAAACTGACTATCCTACCGATCCTTGATTTCGGCGATGTCATTTACAAACTAGCCTCCAACACTCTACTTAGCAAATTGGATGTAGTCTATCACAGTGCCATCCGTTTTGTCACCAAAGCCCCATACACTACCCACCACTTCGACCTGTATGCTTTCGTTGGCTGGCCTTCATTATATATTCGTCGCCAAACCCACTGGCTCCAGGTCATCTATAAGTCTTTATTAGGTAAATCCTCGCCCTATCTCAGCTCACTGGTCACGATAGCAACACCCACCCGTAGCATGCGCTCCAGCAGGTATATCTCACTGGTCACCCCCAAAGCCAACACCTCCTTTGGCCGCCATTCCTTCCAGTTCGCTGCTGCCAATGACTGGAACGAATTGCAAAAATCATTGAAGCTAGAGGTTCCTATCTCCCTCAATAACTTTAAGCATCAGTTGTCAAAGCTGCTTATCGATCACTGCACCTGTATATAGCCCTTCTGTAAATAGCCCACACTACTACCTCATCCCCATATTTATTTTTGTTTATTTTCACTAATCTTGCACTCCAGTATCTCTATTTGCACATCATAATTTGCACATCCTTCATTCCTGTGTTAATGATGATAATTCTTTAATTTATTTCACCACTATAGTCTATTTATTGTCCTACCTCCTAACCTTACTGCATTTTTGCACTACATTTTGCACTCTGTATATAGACTTTCTATTGTGTTTTTGACTGTTTGTTTAATGTGTAACTCTGTGTTGTTATTTGTCGCACTGCTTTGCTTTGTCTTGGCCAGGTCGCAGTTGCAAATGAGAACTTGTTCTCAACTGACCTACCTGGTTAAATAGAGGTGAAATAAAAAAATAAATAAAATAAAAAAAATCCGTCTCTCACAGTTGAAGTGTACCTATGATAAAAATTACAGACCTCTACATGCTTTGTAAGTAGGAAAACCTGCAAAATCGGCAGTGTATCAAATACTTGTTCTCCCCACTGTATACGCCAATTACACACCTGGCTTAAGGGATACTGCTGCTCGATAGGAATTCCGTTTGTGGATAATTTTGCAGCTTTTACAGACCGACCAGGTCTTTCTTCAGGACAATCTACATCTTAACATGTCTCTTACCTTTACCTCATGTAGAGCATTTGATACCTGACGTTGTGTATCTTCGGGAGTTGACTTTTGGGATTGTAGACTCCCCTATCAGTCTATGTTCAATGTTCCTCTCCCAGTTTCATTAATTAGTCCCTCAATTGCAAATATGGAACAAACTACAGTTAACAACCTTTATGCAATTCCTAGATTATTGTCCAATTACTGTATTGCGAATATTACTCACATGCAGAGAGGTATTATTATTATTAGTAGTAATCTTGTCCCCATAACATTGAGCCCGGTCAATAGCTCGACAACGGTTTATTGATCATCCAGTGCAGCTTTAGGTGCTATCTTGGATGCTCCATCTGAGCAATATGAATGTCTAGTTTAAAATGTGGTACTTGGTAATAACGCTCAGCCCCCCCTCAGCTCCTCCTTATACTCTATGCAAACTCTCTGATATACTGTCTAATTATGCAAACTCTGAATTACAGATTTTGGGAGATTTTAACCTGGATTGGCTCTCACCAGTATCCGATAAATTAAAATACATTTGTATTGAGCTAAATCTACCCGTCCCAACTCTAAGAACCCAGTAAAAACTGCTCTACTGGACATTATTCTAACAAATACCCCCCATAAATACACAGCCAGTGGGGTTTTTGCAAATTATATCAGTGACCACTGTCCTATTGCTTGTATTAGAGATACCAGGCTGATCCCTGTATAATCTCTAAAAGAAATTATAAACATTTCTCACCAAGTTTTTATCCTTGATTTATATTACTGAGCTTTTATCCACTTGCTGCATTCTGGACCTGGTTTTAGCCCTTGCTTTTTTCTCTTCTATTTTTACCTCTATGTCTGATAAACATGCCCCGCTCTCTCCTGAACTATCAAATATTTTCCTGCAAAAGAATCAATCCTGGGCCTTGGCAAGGAAAACAGGTACTCCAGCTGATTGGCTGTTTTTTAGGCAATTGAGAAATAAATGTACTGCAGTTGTCAAAAAGGCAAAATCAAACTGCCGGAGATCCTGCTAAATTCTGGAAAACCGTTAATTCACTGAAACGGGGGAATTCCTCTGTTTCTCTTCCTAAGCAAATTACCTCTGACTCCTGTATTCTAAGTGAAAAAAAAATAGATATCTGTGATATTTCATCTCTGCTGGATTTTTATTTGAAAGGAAAAGTGGCCATTGTAGTCCTGGCCAGTCAGTAGATTTTTCGTCTTGCTTTTCAACCGTTACCCTGGAAAATTGTAATCCTGTTTTTAGTTTCCAGAAACTCACTGAAGCAGAGGTCCTAGCTGCCCTGTGTGCCATTGGTACTAAGAAATCCAATTTAGAGCCGTACTTACTTAAGTGTGCTGCACCTATCATTGCCGGTTCAGTGACACACATTTTCAATTTAACATTAAGCACAGGAACTATCCCTAAGGTGTGGAAAGCAGCTTTTGTTCTGCCATTACATAAGGGAGGTGACGGTAATGATCTTTAGTCAACAAACAGTTACAATATTTTCTTTCTGCTAACAGTATTCTTAGCATCAATCAATCTGGTTTTAGATCTGAACACAGTACCACATCGGCCACTATGCTTGTAGTAAATGATATTGCAAATTCCTTAGATGATAGAAAGCACTGTGCTGCATTGTAGACTTGTAGACTTGTCAAAAGCTTTTGACCATGCTATCCTTTTGTGTAAGATGTCATCCATAGGACTGGGCACTGATGCCTGCCGATGATTTTATGACTATCTTAAAGATAGAACTCAGGCCGTCATGGTCGACAGGGTCAAGTCCGACCCCTTACAGTTACTTAACGGGGTCCCTCAGGGTAAAAAAATTAGCCCACTATTGTTCTCACTTTATATAAACAACATTGGTGATGATGTCAGATATTGTAATTTCCATTTATATGCAGATGACACAGTGATGTACTCTGTTGCTCCAACAGCGGACCAAGCATTAATGCAGTTGGAGTCTGATTTTAAGATACTACAGGGGTCTCTTTTACAGCTTAAACTTGTCTTAAACGCTAAGAAAACAAATTTCAATTACTGTTGTAATTACTAGCTTGGATGGTACTCAAATCAAACAGGTATATTAGCCTATTTCAAAAATGTTTTGGAGGATCAATATGATGTCTGTGATTGTTTCTGTTGAATTGTCTGTCTTTGTTTTGTATGTTTTGAAATGTTCTGTCTGTGTGCCTAAAACTGTACATGTCAACATGTTTACACAGGGCACAGCCGTAAAAGAGGTCAAGGTCTCAGTTGGTTTTCCTTGTTAAAATAAAGTTTAAACAAACAAACAAAAAAATAAATAATAATAATTGCTTACTGCCCCAACATATCCACAGATGATGCAATCTCTATTGCACTCCACATTGCCCTTTTCCACCTGGACAAAAGGAACACCTATGTGAGAATGCTATTCATTGACTACAGCTCAGTGTTCAACACTATAGTGACCTCAAAGCTCATCACTAAGCTAAGGACCCTGGGACCAAACACCTCCCTCTACAACTGGATCCTGGACTTCCTGACGGGCCGCCCCCAGGTGGTAAGGGTAGGTAACAACACATCTGCCACGCTGATCCTCAACACAGGGGCCCCTCAGAGGTGCATGCTCAAATCCCCTCCTGTACTCCCTGTTCACCCATGACTGCATGGACAGGCACGACTCCAACCCCATCATTAAGTTTGCCAACAACACAACAGTAACGATGAGACCTGGCTGTATGGGGCCAGGATAACAACCTCTCCCTCAACGTGATCAAGACAATACCTAGTCAGTTGCACAACTGAATGCATTCAACTGAAATGTGTCTTCCGCATTTAACCCAACACCTCAGATTCAGACAGGCTAAGGTAATGGAACCAGTGCAGTCATGCTGAACGGTTCTGTGGTCAAAGTCAGGTAGTAGTCCGGACTTGAAGTGGGCCTTTAGAGCAATATAAATTAGTGGACATATTAATATACATATTGTTGAAGACACTGCCATTTTTAAAGCACAACCAACATTGGTAACAAAGTCCAGCCTGAGCGTTAACGGCCTGTACTCTGTGGTTCCTCAAACTGAGTCCCACCACTCAGAGTTCATGTGCCGAGTGGTCCACAGTACACAGTAGGAACCAGAGGAGAGGGTGTTCACACTGTCAGATATCGTAGGCACAAAATAATAAAAATAATTTGGTGGGTGCTTATATTCGTCCAATTCCACGCATGTACAAGTGTGTATTAAACCATTGTGTGAATAGGACATTATTTTTGTTTATATCCCTACTCCCCCTGAGACACCCTCGGGGAGTGCGGTCACAGCCCATGGGCCTAGTGTATACTCAAGTTGTACAACTGACACACTCAGGTTGTACAAAGCATTTGGCACAATGGTTGTCATACAATAGTTGTGTGATGTCTGCAACAACATTCATTGTTTCACAATTATGAAAATGTGTTGTGCATCAGTTGTACAACCAGAGTTTGAACTAAGGCGTACTCAAAGGATGTATAGAAGGATATTACTGCTAAAGTAACATTAAGTAACATAAAGTAACATTAAGTAGAGTTAGTTTTGTACGTTCAGTAGTTTATACTTGTTTTGTTTATTTCATTCGCTCTATTCATCCTCAAAAGATGGGACATGTTGACCTGAGTCTGAGTGCTGATCTATGACCCCTGTGTTATACATTATGATCTAAAAGGCAAAACTGATCCTAGATCAGCACTTAATGAATAAGGGCCCTGATCACTGAAAATATGTCCTGCTGTGTAAATAGAGAATTACAGTCAGCGTTAGTTAGTTACTCATAGTTCTCTTGTTTCTTGACAGTCATGTCAGAAAATGGTGAAATTGGGTTGTACTGCTAAAACAACAAGAACTATAACTCACAGTTGCACCAAACATTTGTAATAAATGTTTTATTTATTTATCGTACAAGATTTTCTAAACAGTGGTTCAATGGGAACTGAAGCAGTTTCCACAAACAGACTCATCACAACTATATCTTACAGAAGGTTTTGGTCTCAATTTCTTTGTATTTGTGTTCATAAGGGGGACATCATTATAATTATATATACATTATAGTCATATTTACTAAATATCCGGTAACTTTTTGTAGTATGTGTATATGACATAATGTATGTCAATTTGGAATTGAACCATAGGCCTAAATTGCTAAAAAAACATGTTTTTTTGTGTTGTAGATACTGTACATGTATTTCAAAATATGCTCAAGTTCCTTCAGTAAGCGTGGCTTCAGCCTATTGATTCAGTCAATTATATTCATACATTCAATCTCCAAGACACGAACATTATAAAGATTACACAAATATTTGGCAGAAGCATAAATAATTTAAGTAGATTGCGGATCGCTTTCCAAAAACATATTTTTCAACAAACACTGATTGCTACACTCTTATTTCGTGTTGATTTCAATTAAACGATTCAAAATACACAAACATTTACAGATATGTAAGGCGTTGGAAGGCATAGCAGCTTACTACAATATCAAATAATTTAAGGATAAACCTTTGCAAACTAAATGACTACTGAACAGTGTTGGCTAGGATTAAATAAGCATCTGTAATACTGAAAGCTTTGAAGGTATAAGTGCAAACAGAACAGTTACCAAACATCATGTCACTAAATGTCATAAGTGACTTCTTCAAAGATAAATATAACAGTAAAGGGAATCAATGCTTTTGAAAATAACAATTCAACTCAGCTATCAAGCAATACTTGTGACATAGTTTATAGATGTGGTTATAAGTGCTAAATATTTGTGGGCTAAATATAACATTGGTTGAACAATATTTTTTCATTCTCCTCACACCACTTATGGTCCTTGGAGAGGGTCAGGAATGGTCAGATTTGTAGTTTGAGTCTATTGTTAAGCCTACATTTCCCATAATGCAGGAATATAACATCGATAGACATATATTAACTCATGAGATAAAGGATATATTTTTTAATGAAAGATGTTCTTTGACATGAAGGTCAACTATCCCTGTGTTTGGTCCCAAATTTGTACCAACACAGCTCTTCTAATAGATCTAAAATGCTAACTAAACAAACATCTAATACACAAAACAACACAGTCCATTTTGACTGGAAATCACCTGAAATGTAGGCAATAAGGTCAATGTTTATGTAAAACGTAAAAAATAAAAATCAGGACTCAAGATAAGGAAAGTAGAATCCTGAAACCTTTTCAGCTAAAGTCCCGGTTGATGAGTATCATGGGGGCAACCAGGGTCCAGACATAGAGGGTGAGACACACCCAACTGGAGCTGATCTTCACCCAAACCGCCGGCCACTTGCTGGTCATGGCATTGTATTCTGCATCAGGACTGTATAGGAAAAAAATATCTGCATCAGGACTGTATAGGAAAAAAATATGATTTCTATATTAATATCTGAACAATTGTTATGGTGTGAATCTGTAAGAGAAATATCCATGGTAGAATTATCATGTTAGAGCGCTAGAGCTGCCTCGTGTTGAACTATAAAATACACGTCATTTCCTCTTTAGTGACAGAACGTTGACATACATAATATCAACAACAGGTAGTACAAAAGAAGATGTCAACTTCCCCTCAATTAAAATGTGCATGACCAAACTTGACACCATGGCTCTGTCTGAAAATGTTACTAAATGTTAAATCCTTTCTTCCTCCATCCTTATTTCATAAATTACTTGCAAAGCTCATTGGAGGAGGATGTCTGAGGCAGGGACCTTGGATCCTCTAAGGTCTGTCAAGAATTGAGGAAACAAGAATGGAGGAAGCAAGGACTAGCTAGTAACGTTTTTTAGACATAGCACTCCATGATGTTGGTCATCTGCGTAGTTTGGCCGTACTGACCTATACCAGTTGGTGAGAGTCATCATGATGTAGAGCGAAGCCAGGAAGAGCATGAAGTGGAAGAAGGAATAGCTGTACTGGACCGTGTCGCTCTCGTTGTCCTCCACACGCCTGGGTCCCTTCCTCCCCGTACCCGTCCCTCCCTCCTCCTCGTCCGGTGTGCCCGCGTTACTCTCCTCCAGGATCACCGTGTCGTTGGAGGCCATGGTCAACTTGTTCACCTGGCTGGTGTTGGACGAGCGGATGCTACAAGGAAGTGAGCATTTCTAAGCATTATAAGAATTACAACATTTATAATAACTTCTAAAGCATTTATAAGCAATAAAGTTATAACGAAGTATAACCAAAGCTATTAGATTAAAAAGTCACAATCATGGATTGCATTGATATAGCACTTTTCAGAATGCTACAACTGATATTCTAATTCCATGAACAGGGGCGTCACCAGTCACCAAATATAGCTGTACCAAGGTCTGCCTTGCTGACCAATCATACCTGGAGTAGAGGATGCAGAGGACGAAGATGGCCAATCCCACGATGCTCTGGGCGTCCCACCACTGCAGATAGGGAGAGGACAAGATGGGCTCCTCGGTGCCGATGATCACCACGGCCGTCTGGTTCTCAATCTCCAGAGGGGCCAGCGTGGGCACCAGTGTCTGCTGAAAGATGCTCAGCAGGCTGGGGTTGCATGTCCGGTCTAAGAGGGTTCCGTGGGTGGTTTCCCCACAGAGGAAAGACATTTTTTTTCTCATTATTTCTTTCATTTATATTAAAATCATTTAATTTATTTTGAGTTTAACAAATACATTTGCAATTAGTGTGGAGAATGGCGATGTTTTTGCAATTTATGGGCAAATGTTTCAAAGGATGAATTATTCATATAGCAGGTAGCCTAGCGGTTAGAGCGTTGGGCCAATAACTGGTTCGAATACCTGAGCCGACAAAGGTGAAAAACCTGTTTGTGCCCTTGAGCAAGGCAGTTAACCCTAATTTGCTCCAGGGGCTGACCTTGTAGGTAGGCCGTCATTGTAAATAAGAATTTGTTATTAACTGACTTGCCTAGTTAAAGGTTAAATAAAATAAACAAATATGATTGCATTTAAATGGTTAGATATATGAACAATGAACTGTTCATTCATTAGGTATTAATGAATAATGAACGTAGATGAACAAGTCAGGAAGGCAGTGCTGTTGGGGCAGCAGCTTGTATAACAGTGGCTCTCACCAGGCTCGTTGGTCATGGCAGACCAGGTCAGATACATGGTGTACATGGTCATGATGGAGGACTGGAGTAGACCAGATCGGGGCTGGGATTCCTAAAAAAACATTCAACAAAGTAACTGTGATTTACAAAGGGAAAACAAACATAAGGGAAGTGCTGTATGAGTGGGCATCAGTGGGGGTTTCTCCAGGTAGGAAAGGGAGGATGGACCTCCGTACATTTATTTAAAACAACAATAAAAACATATTTTTTAAAAAATCCTCCTTGTAATAAATATCTGTTATCCTCCACAAGTTTTTAAGTCATCAGCTGTGAGTTGAAATTTAGTTAAGGCATTAATACGCACTAACTCTTGCAAATGGGTGGCTGGTGCTGGTGGTTAGAGCTTCGGGCCAGTAACCAAAAGGTTGCTAGTTCAAATCTGAGAGCCGACAAGGTGAAAAATCGGTTTATGTGC
This sequence comes from Thymallus thymallus, assembly GCA_023634145.1. Classification (NCBI taxonomy): domain Eukaryota; kingdom Metazoa; phylum Chordata; class Actinopteri; order Salmoniformes; family Salmonidae; genus Thymallus; species Thymallus thymallus. Next base: position 23,662,833 of record CM042409.1, on the reverse strand, counting down.
CCTTGAGCAAGTCACTTAAGCCTAATTGCTCCAGGGTTGCTGTTGATAATAGCAGACCCTGGTTGTGACTCCACTCTCTGACGGTGTCTCAGGGAGAGTTGGGATATAGAAAAAACACGTGTATTAATACATCCTTGTACATGTATGAAATAGGACAAATATAAGGACCCACAAAATTATTATTAATTTTGCCCTTTGTTTGTCAATTTTTATCAATTCCCCATTAAATATATACTCAATATTGAAATTACCGTTAATCCCCGCATTTCCCCATTAATCTAGAATGTTTGGTTACGGTGACTTCTGTTAATTCATTGAATATAATATTACATTAATTTACCATTCTGGTAGTGGACACGTTGTTTGGAGAGCTCAATAACTGTGTAACACTTGTGATAAAGAAGCTTATGTTTTATTTCAGGATAAACTCAGGAACATTCACTGTCTTCTTGGTAAGCAACTACAGTGTAGATTTGGTCTTGTGTTTTAGGTTATTTTACTGCTGAAAGGTGAATGAATCTCCCAGTGTCTGGTGGAAAGCAGATCGAACCAGGTTTTCCTATAAGATTATGCCTGTGCTTAGTTCCATTCCATTTATTTTTTATCCTGGAAAAACTCCCCAGTCCTTAACAATTATAAGCATACCCATAACATGATGCAGCCACCACTATGCATGAAAATATAGAGAGCGGTACTCAGTAATGTGTTGTATTGGATTTGCCCTAAACATACTTTAACACTTTGTATTCAGGACAAAAAAGTAAATAGCTTTTGCAAATTTTTTTGAAGTATTACCTTAGTAATTGTTGCAAACAGGATGCATGTTTTGGAATATTTGTATTCTGTACAGGCTTCCTTCTTTTCACTCTGTCAATTAGGTTAGTATTGTGGAGTAACTACAATGTTGTTGATCCATCTTAAATTTTCTCATAATTCCACTTTGACATTATGGGGTATTGTGTGTGTAGGCCAGTGACCCAAAAAAATCTCAATTTAATCAATTTTAAATTCAGGCTGTAACACAACAAAATGTGGAAAAAGTCCAGGGGTGTGAATACTTTCTGAAGGCACTGAAAGTGCCCGTTTGGGTATGTTCTGGTCAGTTCTGTTTGACGATTAGTTTGGGGAGGTCTAGCAGTCCCCAGCTGTCCCTTTATGCTTAGGACAGGTTATGCCTGATAGGAGGATTTTTTCTTTTTGAATACCGACATTTTGAAGTTAGACGTTTGTAAATATATCAACCTGTGAATTGATCACTGTCATCACCAGCGCTGTTTAATAAAATCCAACACTAATTTCCACATCTACCTCCTGCTGATTTTTTGCGACTGATACAACGTCCCTATTTAACACTCTAGTAGTCCTATCTAGTCTATACAGTAACTTTGGAACAATTTCCTAAAATAAAATTATGAATATGAACATTGAATGAGCGTTGAACGAGGGCTCACCTGTACACTGGGCAAGACAGACACAACAGAGGCTACGGCACAAAGGAGCAAGTTGAAGCTGATGAAGAACTTGTTGAGTAGACAGCCCTCTGACTGAGTGTAGAACATGTACATCAGGATGATGGCAATAGAGGCCATGACGTAATTGAGTGCAGTTACAGCGACCAAGGCTAGACACAAGAGGATAGACTGAATCAGATTTAAATTGCATTGTTATTAGAAAGCAGAACAGATTTAGTCTAAGAGCATTATACAGAGTGTGGGCACTATTGACACCTGAACTTACTGTATGTTACCGTTAACCATTTATTTAGCTGGTATTTACTTAATACAGTAATTACTCTTTTGGATTCATTCAAATAATTACTGTTATGTGCTATTTGGTACGAGGTAGTTACCAATTGTGTTGAATTGATATCAAATACTTGAATAGAAATGGTGAATACTTGGTAAAACGTCAAATTAAACCTCTCATCAGCATTTCTTATCAGCAAAACGGCAGCAGGTAGCCTAGTGGTTAGTGTTGGGTCCGTAACTGAAAGGTTGCTGGATCGAATCCCCGAGCTGACAAGGTAAAAATCTGTCGTTCTGCCCCTGAACAAGGCAGTTAACCCACTGTTCCTAGGCCGTCATTGTAAATAAGAATTTGTTCTTAACTGACTTGCCTGGTACAATAAAGGTAAAAAAACCATCAATAATTTGGCCAATCATAAAGACTGTTCAAATGTGTGTGTTTATGTTCTTTTCATTTGATTTTTTTACTGCAAACTAAGTGTGCTGCGATTGTATGTGGATTTTAAATAAAGTTTAATTGGATTTGATTTTCAGCAAAGTGCCAGGAAGACTCACCTGTGTACCAGCCCCTGGAGTTCCCTCTCTCCATGTTGTCCACCCAGGATTCATTCCAAGAGTGGGCAAAGTCCACCAGCAGAACCAGCTGGATCAGTATGAAGCAGAATGCCCCACAGGTACCCACCACGAACCACGCTGCACAGAAACACACACACACACACACACACACACACACACACACACACACACACACACACACACACACACACACACAGAGAGAGAGACCATTATCATTACACTTATCCACAAGCAGTTCCTAAAAATATTACTATTACTTATTACATGATTATCATTGTGTATATCAATAATTATTAGTGTTAATATTACAATACATGTTAATATCAAAGACATAGTATATCACTCAAGTATGCTGATTGTGCATGGTATGCATGGTCAATGGCTGCACTGATAAATCCTAATAATCAACTATCATAAACTATGACAGAAAGGATTTCAATTGTATCAATCTTACTGCGAGTAAAAGGCCCTTCAGGAATGTAAAAGGCACCGACTGTCACGGCAACCATGCCAGCCATCTTAAAGAACCAAAACCTGGGGGGAGAGAAGTCATTTGTCAACTTGTAAATAGACATGAATAGGCTTATGATGTCTTGCTGCTACTGAAAACTCTAGTTCAGTTATTCTCCTCAGTCTCCTCGGCACGGTGGCCCACACCTCTCAGCACATTAGCTCAGTGACCCATTGTGTATGAGATTATTTCACTAATATTGCCCTTGGTTGCGGCAGTGTGTGTAGCATTGTGATAATCATATGTCTGAAAGAAAGTTGTCAGCAAACAAATGTTTTACCAGTACCTCATTATGAGAATTGTTAAGTTATAAGCAAACAACTACAAGTGTGCTTGCTCTAGTTCCTCAACGGCAGAGGTAGGAGAGAAACAAAAAAATAACATTATAGTTTAAGACTCTTCTTTGATTCATAAAAGTGCATTGAAATGACTTAGGAACTGTGTACGTACACTTTGGAGAGGTGTGTGGCCACTTGGAGACACCAGTTAGTCCTCTCACTCAAACTCTTGTAATGTTTTTTGCCTTATGTTGCACCTACCCCACATTTTCCAGGAATATTCTTATCATGTTACTGAATGTATCTAGAGTATTTTCAGATTTGATATGGTGAAAAGTACAGTAAATGTAAAATGAACATAAAAATCAACAGTAACGTTTGTATTAAGTCTTGTGTCAGATTAACTGTTGTGTCCTCCTGTTTGGTCTGATAATTTTACCATCATCTCAAAACGGTTCCCTTTCAGTTGTACAATGGTTATGCATATGCTTTCCATATGTCTTCTGTAATAAACATTAAAATGTAGCCCTATCCATATAGACCAATTCCCATGAGTGTAAAGGGTTAATAATAAAGGGTATTCACTGAAATACTGATTTTAAAGTCAAAGTTGGCAGTTAAGTTTTATCACATGTAGTAGTAATAAATAGCAACTAGGCCCTTTTTGTTTTTTTAAGGGGTGCGTTGTGTGATGGGTGGTTACCCGTTGTGGATGGCGGAGCGTGGGTCTCGGCTGTTCTTCACGTTGATCATGATCAGAGCGAACGCCAGGAAGCACATGCTCATGCCGAAGCACACCCGGTACACGGCTTTGTAGCCCACTAAGATCGTACAGTTGATGTTTCCATTGATGCCTGGGATAGAGGAGCCTGCTCCGTCTTCACAGAACCCAGGAATCTACAGGCACAGACGGACATAGGCACAAACCATTCAGGTCAGCCTTATCTACTGTCCATACCAGCAATTTCATAGTCTGGCTGTGCGATTCTGCATTCAATAACGTAAAATGTTTGCTTTGGTACTGTAAATCAACAAGTTGGCTACTATCATTGCTGTACCACAAAAGTAAACTTTTCACCATTTTTAAGTAACCATCCATAGTCATTCAACATTCCCATTTGGAATGAATATATGTCAATGTTTCAATTTAGACAGAGTTGCAATGTTAAATAAATTAACCTTAACATACAGTAAGGTTGCATTGGAAGTTGCAACTCTGTGTGTAGGCCCCAACTGTTTTATACTATGTGTGACTTGACTCTTTCCACCAATAGCCTCCCCATGTATTCAAGCATTATTAAAGTAACAAATGATCATTCACCACGTACACAAACATCTACTATGACACAGCACACTTCCTGTCTCACTCTGATGGATTGAATTGATTGGCCCGTCTCCTACCTTTTTTAGCTGCTCGTCCACTCCTGGTGACAGCATGATGCAGGCTATAATGGTCCCTAGCAACAGGATGAAGGCATAGATGACTCGCGTCACTGTGGAGTTCTTGCTCTGGGGACAACATCTGCACAACAAGCATGTCGCACTGCTACACAGACACGGCACCTAGAGGGAATGAGAGAAGGGAAAATCATTGCCAAACGTTCTCCTAACGTTGTAGGTCAGCTAGGGACAAGCCAGAGTCAATGCAGACACTCAAGTGGACTGATTAACCTTAGTCTTGGTACTTGAAGAAGCTTCAAGTTCTGTAGCAATGTGGTAACAGGCCTGACGCAATCAAAACAAGTCAACAACAGTCTTTTTGACTGTGGGGGTAAAATCAAGTGTACTTAGGAGAAGTTGAGATATTGCTGTTACTTACTTATTCAACCAAGACAGAGAAACACTAAACATGTCTAAGACACCACAACAGTGATACAACAGTGTTACAGTATTGACATAGCCTAACCATTACAAAGGGATGAATGAGCTGTACCTTTAAGAGACCTGACTCTGCGGAGCCCTAGGTAGCCTACTAGCTTGTAAACAACTTAATACCTCAGGCAGACAGACACAAGGTCAGCTTAGACATGGGAAGCCAGAATATGTGCAAGCCAGCAAGATAAATATTTTAAACATGACTGATGAGGCCATCCTGTGGTTAACATAAACCTGAATTGCTTTAGTTGGGTCAATGTGGAGAAGAACCAGGAATCCCAAGTTGACTGAAAGTTAAAATGGAGGTCGGAAGACACTGGATTAGGCTTGTTATTCTATGCTTTTGTCTCAACCTCAATACTACCCCTCAGCAAAGCCTAAATTAATGTATAGCGGTGCGTACTAGAGTAGCTACTGAACGTCCTGGCCTACTAATGTTTTTGAAACTATTCATGGCAACGTGTGGTGGTTGTGTATTTGGTTGCTCGGCCTACACTTATTAGCTGGGCCTGAGACAAAGTACGACTGTATAACCTATCACTGAGCTGCGCCCAATGCAGGAACAATGACCCTTTATCCTCTTCTTGTTACATCATTACATATTTTGCTCTGGCAACAGTTTAAGCATGACAAGGCCTTTGTTTTTGGACTAGGACAAGGCAGCAAGTACTGTTAATCCAATTAATCATGAGTAGAGCAGATGACTACTAGTAGTATGATTAACCCTTTAGGATTTACAGTAGTCCCATACTATGTGTGTATTGTGGGCTACATGGGGCAGGCAAATCGTTTATATTTCCCTTTTCCCTATGAACATGTATATTCTATTCTATAATGTAAACACATATTGAGACCTGGAATCTGTGGAGACCAGAGCAAGCCAGAGCAAAAGCAGAGGCAAATCAAAACCTTGTTTTTTACTCAAGCAGATACATAACCAAGTTCTAGTCAATCACATAGACTACCACCATTCGAGTCCGTTAGTTAATGTAATTCGTTTCAAGATGAGTGACAGGCGCCATGAGTCTGACCTGTTGCTTACGTGACATCTGGTTCTTGTGCACAAATATGTTCGTGATATCATATGATAAGAAACGTACCCAGCTTGCTACAGAAAATGCCGCCAAGACAGCTCCCATAATATTCCAGTTTCGGCACAGGAGTGCGCACAATCTATAGCGGTTTTCTTAAAGGAACGGCACCCGCTACTTTTCTGTCCCTCCAGGTTGAATTCTCAATGTAGATATAATTAGAGTACCAACTTTAGAAAATTATAAATATTTTAATCTAACTATTTTGTTGTAGTGTCGTACAAGCGAGCCCTACTTCTTCAACTCGCGCAATCTTCTATGCTTTCTTGGTTAGAGCAATTCGGTATACTTGTGACGTCCCTGCCCTAAACCTAACCTTAACCCTTATCCTACTAACCCAAACCTTAACCGTTATAAATGTCAACTTCAATGGGGTGACGTCAGAGTTGGGACCTCCAAAGGATCCCGCATAGCAAGGGCCGTGCTTTCTTTGCGGTGAATGATTTTTTACTATGCGTAACACAGAATTATGTCATTACGTTTAGATCAGTAAAGTAGATACAACGTTGACGCTACTGTGGCTACGAATGTCATTTGACTTTCGAACGAAACCTTGCAGCAACCGGATTCTTTTTATTTTATTGCAACCGGTTTCATCTCGTAATGTTGTCTGTCATTGGTGTAAAAACGTATGAATTCCAACATCAACATAGAGTTTAAGCTACAATTGACATTTTATTTATTGACCTACACAAACTCAAACACATCTATCATCAATACAATGTAAATATGAATGAAGATTTCCTCTTTGGAGGCTAACAGTCAGATGTAATTTACAAGATCTTGATTAAAGATATTGTAGACCTAATAAAGCTTGCATTCAACTTCCCATGAGAAAACAACAAAAAACTATGTTTCATCTTTAGGATGACATGTTAGCCTTCATAACATGGTCATAAACATGACATAACAAATGTCAAAACATGATGATGTTGGTAACAGTTATTTATGTATTTTAATTTTTTATTTAACCTTTATTTAACTAGGCAAGTCAGTTAAGAACTGGGGGGGGGGGGGCTGGGATTAAAAATACAAATAAATAAAATATAAATATAGGACCAAACACAGATCACGACAAGAGAGACAAAACAACACTACAAAAAAAGATACCTAAGACAACAACATAGCAAGGCAGCAACACATGACAACGCAGCATGGTAGCAACGTAACATGACAACATCGTAGCAACACAACATGGTAGCAGCACAAAACACGGTACAAACATTATTGGACACAGACAACGGCATAAAGGGTAAGAAGGCAGAGATGACAATGCATCACGCAAAGCTGCCACAACTGTCAGTAAGAGTGTCCATGACTGAGTCTTTGAATGAAGAGATTGAGATAAAACTGTCCAGTTTGAATGTTTGTTGCAGCTCGTTCCAGTCGCTAGCTGCAGCTAACTGAAAAGACGAGCGACCCAGGGATGTGTGTGCTTTGGGGACCTTTAACAGAATGTGACTGGTAGAACGGGTGTTGTATGTGGAGGATGAGGGCTGCAGTAGATATCTCAGACAGGGGGGAGTGAGGCCTAAGAGGGTTTTATAAATAAGCATCAACCAGTAGGTCGTGTGACGGGTATACAGAGATGACCAGTTTACAGAGGAGTATAGAGTGCAGTGATGTGTCTTATAAGGAGCATTGGTGGCAAATCTGATGGCCGAATGATAAAGAACATATAGCCGCTCGAGAACACCCTTACCTGCCGATCTATAAATGATGTCTCCCTAATCTAGCATTGGTGTGGTGGTCATCTGAATCAGGGTTAGTTTGGCAGCTGGGGTGAAAGAGGAGCGATTACGATAGAGGAAACCAAGTCTAGATTTAACTTTAGCCTGCAGTTTTGATATGTGCTGAGAGAAGGACAGTGTACCGTCTAGCCATACTCCCAAGTACTTGTATGAGGTGACTACCTCAAGCTCTAAACCCTCAGAGGTAGTAATCACACCTGTGGGGAGAGGGGCATTCTTCTTACCAAACTACATGACCTTTGTTTTGGAGTTGTTCAGAACAAGGTTAAGGGTAGATATAGCTTGTTGGACACTAAGAAAGCTTTGTTGAAGAGCATTCAACACAAAATCCGGGGAGGGGCCAGCTGAGTATAAGACTATCATCTGCATATAAATGGATGAGAGAGCTTCCTGCTGCCTGAGCTATGTTGTTGATGTAAATTGAGAAGAGCGTGGGGCCTAGGATTGAGCCTTGGGGTATTCCCTTGGTGACAGGAAGTGGCTAAGACAGTAGATTTTCTGACTTTATACACTGCACTCTGAGAGAGGTAGTTAGCAAACCAGACCATAGACCCCTTACTTTACATACGCCATACTCTATACACACACACACGTCAAGATTTTCTCCTTACTTTTTTGCCTGTGTGTGAGTGCCATTGAAGGTATTAACTGTAAAATACCATATTTGGAAGAGGAGTAGTTTTTTTGGGAAGTAGTACATTTGACAGATGTTGGAATCTGTCTCTCGAGTCTTATGAATCAAATGGTCTACCGTCAAGTCAATAAAAATAGCAGCACAACATTGCTTTGAATCGAGGACAGTGGTGACATCATTGAGAACCTTTAAGGTTGCAGTAGCACATCCATAACCTGAGCGGACACCAGATTGCATACCAGAGAGACTAATATAGACATCAAGAAAGCCAGTCAGTTGATTATTGACAAGTTTTTCCAACACAGGGCAAAATAGAAATAGGCCTACAACAGTTAGGATCAGCTTGATCTCCCCCTTTAAATAAAGGACTAACCGTGGCTGCCTTCCAAGCAATGGGAACCTCCCCAGAATGGAGAGACAGGTTAAAAAGGTCAGAGATAGGCTTGGCGATGATAGGGGCAGCAACCTTAAAGAAGAAAGGGTCTAAACCATCTGACCCAGATGGTTTTTTGGGGTCAAGTTTCAGGAGCTTCTTTAGTACCTCAGACTCAGTAACTGCCTCCAGGGAAAACTTTGTAGCGGCTCAGGGGAAAAAGAGGGAGAAGCATCGGGATAGTTGCATTAAAAGGTGTGGCAGATGAGGAAATGTTGGACGGGCAAGGAGGCATGGCTGAGTCAAATAGGAATCCTGACTTAATGAAGTGTTGATTAAAGAGCTCAGCCATGTGCTTCTTGTCAATAACAACCACATCATCAACTTTAAGGGACATGGACAGCTGTGAGTAGGAGGGTGTATTTTCCAGGTCTTTAACCGTTTTCCAGAATTTCTTGGGGTTAGACCCACAAAGAAATAACTTTTCCTTAAAGTAACTAACTTTGGCCTTCCGGATAGCCTGAGTGCACATTTCTCATTTGCCTGAACGAGAGCATGTGCCGGGCCTTTCGCCAAATGCAATTCTTGAGGTGGAGTAACTCTGCAAGATCATGGTCGAATCGGGCTGAACCTGTTTTTAATGATCATTTTCTTTATGGGGGCGTGTTTAACAATACCACTGAAAATATAAAAAAAGAAGGTCCAAGCATCTTCGACAGAGGGGATCAAGCTGATTCTATTCCATTTTACAAAGCCAGTTCATGAAGCAAGCGTCTATGACAAATCAGGACAGGTCGTTTCACTGATTAGCCATTACGAACACAGGATGTAATACAGCGATCACTAAGGTCATTACAGAAAACACCAGACTGATACCTATCAGGATCATTTGTGAGGATAACATCAAGAAGAGTAGCCTTTTCTGGGTGTTTGGGGTCATACCTTGTGGGATTGCAAATAATCTGAGAAAGATTTGGGGAGTCCCATTGCTTTAGGACTTGGTCAGGTGGTTTAAGCATGTCCCAGTTTAGGTCAAAAATCAGTGAAGCAGATATCAGAGCACAAGTCAGAATTGGGGCTAGCAACAGTAGATGGGCCAGGGTGTACATGCACATTACCAGATATCATCAACAGTAATACAGTCAAGGCACGGCATAGGACAGGGAGAGCTCTGCAGTGATGATGTATGACATCTGAATGTGCATCAGATGGCAACAAGATGATATTGTACAGCAATTTCATCAGGTAACATGAATACAAAGCCAGCGAGAGGTGGTTAGAATGGGATGGTAGGCCAAAAGTCTATGTAACCAGTAGAATCAGAGTCCTGAGTGTGGGAACAGACATAGTCTGTCCCACGGTTGGGTAAAGAAAGTTCGTAGTCAACAAAGCACATATGAGATATCAGGCAAATGCCAAAATAGAAAAAGTGCAAGAAATTGTATTAATATATAACGACTTGGGGCTAGCCATTGTAAGATCAGAGTCACAGTGCCTGTGTGCTGAAGACAAAATGCCAGTGAATGGGCTCTGAACAGCAGGAGGGGGCTTCAAAACCTCTGGATCTCTTGCTTCACACGTGGGAAGTGTGGTTGGGGGTTCCTGTACCAGACAGGGGTAGACAAGCCAGGGTAGACAGTGAACAGATCGCCAGGTGGAATCCAAGCAGCAGTGCAGCAGGCAACGGGAGTAGGTGTCACACCCACTTGCTTGAAGAAAATGGCAGTGGATGATCTCTGAACAGCTTCAAAGGATTCAAAGGATTCAACACCTCTCTTCACACCTCAGTGCTAGTTGAAGTTGTATCATGTCTGTCTCAGATTCCAGGATCTCAGGACTTTGATTGCCAGAACACCCCCTGAATAGTTTGGGGAAATGAAATCTTTGAGAGAATTTTCCAGGTAAATATTGTCCAAAAAGTAGGTTGTTGGTTTGAAGTTTTGATCTTGAGTGAAGGTTAAGTTGTGGAGGGTACCATCCTGTATATGTCCCTCCCGAAAAATCCAAGTTTATCTAACTCTAAAACTATCTTATTGTGAAAAACGCGAGAGCTCAGATGAGCTGAGAGGAGCCTGAGCCTGTGTTATGACAGTAGTTGACAAAACGATACTACTTGCCCACTCATTTCTATGCCAATATTATGACACTGTTATTACATTCAGTTCATATAAAGTGTTACTCATAGCTACAGTGCATTTAGAAAGTATTCAGACCTTGACTTTTTCCACATTTTGTTACGTTACAGCCTTATTCCCCCTCATTCATCTACACACAATTCCCAATAATGGCAAAGCAAAAACAGGTTTTTAGAAATTATTTTAAATGTAAAAATTAAAATAAAGAAATATCACATTTACATAACTATTCAGACCCTTTAATCAGTACTTTGTTGAAGCACCTTTGGCAGCGAGTACAGCATTGAGTCTTCTTGGGTATGACGCTACAAGCTTGGCACATCTTTCTCCCATTCTTCTCTGCAGATCCTCTCAAGCTCTGTCAGGTTGGATGGGGAGCGTTGCTGCACAGCTATTTTCAGTTTTCTCCAGAGATGTTCGATCAGGTTCAAGTCCGGGCTCTGGCTGAGCCACTCAAGGACATTCAGAGACTTATCCCGAAGGCACTCCTACTTTGTCTTTGCTGTGTGCTTAGGGTCATTGTCCTGTTGGAAGGTGAACCTTCGTCCCAGTCTGAGGTCCTGAGCGCTCTGGAGCAGGTTTTCATCAAGGATATTTCTTTCCCTTGATCCTAACTAGTCTCACAATCCCTGCCGCTGAAAAACACCCCCACAGCATGATGCTGCCACCACCATGCTTCACCGTAGGGATGGTGCCAGGTTTCCTCCAGACGTGACGCTTTGCATTCAGGCCAAAGAGTTCAATCTTGGTTACATCAGACCAGAGAATCTTGTTTCTTATGGTCTGAGAGTTCTTTAGGTGCCTTTTAGCAAACTCCAAGTGGGCTGTCATGTGCCCTTTATTGAGGAGTGGCTTCTGTCTGGCCACTCTACCATAAAGGCCTCTGATTGGTGGAGTGCTGCAGAGATGGTTGTCCTTCTGGAAGGTTCTCCCATCTCCACAGAGGAACTCTGGAGCTCTGTCAGAGTGACCATTGGCTTCTTGGTCACCTCCCTGACCAAGGCTCTTCTCCCCCGATTGCTCAGTTTGGCCGGGCGGCCAGCTCTTGGAAGAGTCTTGGTGGTTACAAGTGTCTTCCATTTAAGAATGATGGAGGCCACTTGGGGACTTTCAATGCTGCTGAAAAATGTTAGTACTCTTCCCCAATTTAACAACCCTTTTTCAAATTACACTATGCATCAAGACACCACCTGAAGTAAGAGAAAGAACAAATCAGAACCATCGTTAAGTTGAGTTCATTTCTAATTCACTAAACCATCATACACATTATACAAGAATCCAGACAGATTATGTACTCTACGACAAATTATTACTACTACCAATTATAAATTAGAAATATCTAAGACCAATATCAAAGAAAATAACCTGAACATTTCATATCACGATTATAGTGACCAAAATTATCACGGTATTGTTAAAATGTGCTGGAAATGTTCAAAAAGTACTGATACATACACACACACACACACACACACACACACTGAAATCATTTCACCAAGTTTTATATTGAAAACCAACAAACAACAAATAAAATGTGCAGCACTATGCACTTTTTGTGCATAAACCTTAAAATAATAACATTAACATTAAAGATGGCACCATGTGGCCATGAGAGGTAAAAGTTTCCCCAGTGCAGGTTTTAATGAACACAACCTTAAGTAAGCAAATCAAATGTGCATATTGTCACGGTGGTAAGGGAACGAGGCGAGAGGTCCGTGCAAACATAGTTTATTACACTGAAAAATGAAAACAACAAATGCACGAAACAGAGACAACACCGTGAACTGGTGTCGCGTAATACATCGACAACTCAAATGATCCACAACGCAGGTGGACGCTATGTGAACATAAATGTAATCCCCAATTAGAGACAACTCAAGACAGCTGCCTCTGATTGGGGATTGACCAAAACCAAAACCAAACTCCCTGTATTATTGTCAGGACCTGACTGTGGCCATACCACTCCCTCTAGAGGGAGTCAGAGACCTGGCCTCAGTCAGGCCCTGACACATATAAAAGCAACACAAGTAAAGCAATGTGCATGTAAGAACAATACAACCATATGTAAACAAATCCAATGTGCAGGTGTTTACAATAAAATAACACAAAATATGTAAACAAATCAAATGAACAGCACTGATTGTATGTCTGTTCTCTCCTTCATAAATAAATAAGGTGCTGCTGGCGTAACGTCCTGTATACAGTGGGGAGAACAAGTATTTGATACACTGCCGATTTTGCAGGTTGTCCTACTTACAAAGCATGTAGAGGTCTGTAATTTTTTATCATAGGTACACTTCAACTGTGATTGACATTTTATTGCATGACATACGTATTTGATCACCTACCAACCAGTAAGAATTCCGGCTCTCACAGACCTGTTCTTTAAGAAGCCCTCCTGTTCTCCACTCATTACCTGTATTAACTGCACCTGTTTGAACTCATTACCTGTATAAAAGACACCTGTCCACACACTCAATCAAACAGACTCCAACCTCTCCACAATGGCCAAGACCAGAGAGCTGTGTAAGGACATCAGGGATAAAATTGTAGACCTGCACAAGGCTGGGATGGGCTACAGGACAATAGGCAAGCAGCTTGGTGAGAAGGCAACAACTGTTGGCGCAATTATTAGAAAATGGAAGAAGTTCAAGATGATGGTCAATCTCCCTCAGTCTGGGGCACCATGCAAGATCTCACCTCGTGGGGCATCAATGATCATGAGAAGGGGAGGGATCAGCCCAGAACTACACGGCAGGACCTGATCAATGACCTGAAGACAGCTGGGACCACAGTCTCAAAGAAAACCATTAGTAAAATCCTGTGTTGCATTTGAGTATATGCAATTACTCCATGCACAATTTACATAAATACAAATGAGTCTTAAGAAGACAGTGATAGTAATTGCAATGAGCCCAACAATTGACATAAATACAGGAGTCTTGTATAGGAGTCTATAGTGTTTCTCCTGTTGGAACACTTTTACAACCAAGTCGACTACTGCCGGACTTTAAATGAACAAAATATGTTGGTTGGGTGACTAAACTACATAACGTGTTATCTTGTGCAAAGGACAAATAGAGTCTGCAGACACACGACGCGTACAGCAGCAGAACAATGTGTAGTGTTTTTACAAGAGTAGGTAACACTGGAAGCTTCAGTTTACATTATTGACAAGCTATTAGCAAGTTAGACAGATAAACTATGACATTTTCCCCCATTCCGAAATCCCACATCATGCATTGAGCTAAAAGTTAATTTACCTTGCATTCGCGATAAAGTAGTGGGTAGTGGTCACGAAGATGACTCAAGTGTTGCCCCCTTAGAGCATTTTTTCTATTGCATGTTCTGCAGACAGGGTGACCATCTTTGATTAAGTGTCCCTCAGCACTCTTGTAAAACCCAAAATACAACCACACTTCAGATTTGGTCCTCTTAGAAGTCTGGAAAATCTCCCGAGCACAGTATTTTCCATGTGTGTGCCCCTTTAAAATTAATCAGCACCAAGACATATTGCAAACTCACTAAATCCAAAAGAAAATAGAACAACCATGATACAGCAAACATTAAAAAAAAAATATATATATATAGTATAGTGTGTGTGTGTATCTTCACACCAAACAAAAAAATAAACAACATTGGCCAGGCCTTCTTTAATGACGTTTCTCCCTTCAGTCTGAATCCATGACCTTTACTCTGCTGAAAGAACACATATCACTCCCCAGACAACAACCTGGAAACACTTCACAGAGAGATAAGGAAACTCCCCTCTAAATAATATATAAAGTCTGTTAGCATTCATTATACCTATATCATAATCCGCAATCCAAACATCCACATTTCCAGAAAAACATAATAATGACGAGTCAACTGTACTTCCTCCAATCATTAGTGACTTGTTTTAATAAACCCCAGCGTTTATGTTTGCCGAAATGAGCACTCTCAACCCTTAGACACTGCAACATTTATCTCGCCACCGGGTAACAATTCTCACACATATTATTATTACTCCAATCCAATATCCCTTAGTGTAAAGTTAAAACACATCAGATGATCCAAGCATCCCATTAAACCGAATAACCACCTTCTACAAAAACCAAACCAGAAACCTCTCCTCATTATATTATCCTAACTAAACTAGAATCCACTTCAATAACTAGACATTGGTCCACGTTACGGAAATAAATCATCATTGTAAATGATCTTACCTTTCAGCTTAAATTACTTTGTGATACCTAAACTCTAAAATGTAGTAATAGTTATTAGAAATTCAAAGAACATCTCCGCATTCACCTTTGTCATATCTCTACACCAACTAATCTACTTAAATTTCTTCCATCATACTTAAATTTATCAAGCACCAGTTGGTAACAACCACAGACTAAAACATGACAACTCTTCTGTTCTCACCAGTATGACAACATACAGCCCATCCTCACACAACGTTCTGTGTTTATCTCTTATCGTAAAGTTAAAACAACTTAACATCTTGCTCTTCTCTTTCTACTTCACTCCTATGACATGTCCTAGATTGTAAAAGTAAAATGTAATGCGTCAAATGTATAAAATACATCAGTCAATCCCAGAGAGAAATACACGTTGATGGACACAATACTACATTCTCATGCTAACCACAACTTCTCAGCATTGCAGAGTTATTATGCAATAATTCACACCCCTGTTTTAGTCATCACTGCTGATCATAACAGCTCTATCGCAATTGTCCATCCACTATAATTATAACTCATGAGATATCAGAAACAGTCCCATCGTAGTAGACCACAGGTAATAAAACAAAACACATGGACGTCAGTTAGCAGTTTATCTCGAACTACTTACATTGTCATATTATACCACCTTGGGAACGAACCCACAACCCTGAAGTTGCAAGCACCATGCTCTACCAACCAAGCTACACGAGACTACAAACACGTGCGATTGCCCACAATCATATACTCACTTAGACTCCATACTAGTACAACTCCATTCTTTCAGATTAGTAACCACCACAATAAGTTATTACCGCACAATCTACCCGCTACTCATGTGAAAGGAATTAGCCCATCAGTGTGAACCAAGCCAGCTGTTAAAACATGCAATGTACTTAAACTGTCACGAGTGGGTGTAGGGAGAGACCAAGGAGCAGCGCAGCGATAGTTCAACATAGTTTTATTTACTTACAAACTCAAATGTACGAACTATACAAACAAAAACAACGATGCAATGACCAAAACGGAAGCACACTTACTTTTACTGTGACGTAGCGATATAATGACCCACACCCGCACTGGAGTGGAGCAGATGACCGGTCCCGTGTGTCCACCCGTCCCCAGACTGGGCACCGGCACGCTAAGGAGCTCCTGCTCCCAAGCGGGGCTGCACACCGTGCCCACCTTGGGCACCGACGCAGAGAAGGGTTCCAGCCACAAAGCTGTGCTGGCCTCTGGAGGTTCCAGGCTGTGGGCCGTCGTTGGAGGCTCTGGCCTGTGGACCGTCGCTGGAGGTTCCGGGCTGCGGACCTTCGCTGGAGGCTCCGGGCTGCGGACCTTGGGTTTCTCTCGATCATGGATCGTTGGCATACGAAGTGGTGGGCGATTCCCCTCCCTCAGCTTCTCCGTGTTCTGAATGCGCACCGATGGTGTGGTGCGCGGAGTCGGCACGGGCCGTACCGAGCTCTGGAACAGTGCTGGAGACACCGGGTTGGGAACTGGCGTTGGAGGGCTGTGACTGCCCCGATCTTCCTCTCTCCATCGCCAATCCCCTTCCTGTGAGGTCTCCTCCAGGAGTCCCCACGAGTGAGGGAACAGAAGCACGTCGTCATCGTCCTCTTCCGACTCCTCTCCGTACCTCTGCTCCCATGGCTGTAGGGGCTCCTCCTGGATCCCCCACGAGTGCAGTGGCCGGGGCTCTTCTCCGCCCACCCCCAAAAACTGTTCGGGGTTTCTGGGCTCCAGGATGTTCCCTTGCGTTTTTGGCCCATCGATTTTTTCTCCCATTGCCTCTCTTGGTCTCGTTGTGGTGGGTCATTCTGTCACGAGTGGGTGTAGGGAGAGACCAAGGAGCAGCGCAGCGATAGTTCGACATAGTTTTATTTACTTACGAACTCAAATGTACGAACTATACAAACAAAAACAACGATGCAATGACCAAAATGGAAACACACTTACTTTTACTGTGATGTAGCGATATAATGACCCACACCCCGGTGTGGGACATAGCAAATTAAATGGAATCCCCAATCAGAGACAATGCCATGCAGCTGTCTCTAATTGGGGATTCAACTCTACACCTTGCATAGATCTAGAGGTGTAGATCTGTCAGGCTCTGACCCTGGCTATCTAGAGGAGTCAATGGCCTCCCTATGGCCAGAGCCTGACATAAACAAACACTGCATGTGTATCCAATAAACATGTGTATCCAATAAAAACATGGCACTAGTTGATTTCAGTCAATAACACAAACCCAAATGATATTGAAATGACAAATAATCCTTCAAATAACCCACATTAAGCAATTGTTTAAATTCTGCATGATACAACATTTGACTATTTGTAAACATCATTCGTTCTCTCGCCCATATATATTCCCAATTTTAATGTTACCTAATATCCATTGTCCTTGTTTCTCACAAAGTTCGTCACGTACCCAAGCTAACTAGCTAAAGTTGACGAACTCGCTAGCTACTTCCAAACAAAACCCATTTTCACTCTCCAAGCTATCGTTACCCACCTAATCAATCAGCGCTGGTTAGGCTTTTTAATGTTATTCAACGCGTTAGCAACTAACTGTGGGCTATCTATAATCCCATTTAACCATGTCCATCGAGAACACACACAACGCCTACACCATTTAACTAAGCTAAGAATCACATTAGCCAATACAATGATATTCCATGCGGTTCATAAGGATAGTACAACCAACAAAGTTTTCATAATTAGGTCAAACAAAGAATTGACTTCATAAGACAAATAAGCATACTACATACAAACTTTACCTTACCACTAGCTCATACAGTGCGCATACGCTGAGATAACACGAACATCAATACCCTGGTGTAATGATCTTTTGATTCTAGAATAGATTGGAAGTTCTTGTCCGCAAAAAAATGATGCCTACTTTGAGCCATTCAAACCCGAATTAGTATACTGCTCATGCGCTTTCATTAATGTATTCATGGTTATAGTTTTACCTCTTATCTTAAAGTTATTCTGTCTTCTCTCCTAAGCGGTTTTATTATCTTGCTTAAAAGTTTAACTTTAGGCTCTGTACTACGTTATAAGTTACACCAGAATTCTACTTTAATTCGCTCTAACACCATGGGAAAAGGATTTCAGGGCGCATGGCAAAGTTCTCCAAACTTGCGACCTGCGTACTATTAAACTCAACACATGTAACCTGATGCCAAACCTAGTTTTTTTACGAACCATTTACTTCTATGGGACCATTCAATGTATCATATGTTTACCAAAAGTTACAGTTTCTCAGTCGCTTTGGTACATTTCTCGAATCATTCTTAACCTTTGCAAACCAGTAAGTCGATTCTGTCAACTCCTTTACGCATACCGTTTTACACACGTTCGAGAAATCCAACGTATGCACTACACATAATGCACTTCAACCCTTTCTACGTCATACTGCAAAGCAAACGCAACGTTCCATTGTAAATGAATGTACTTCTGACGCACCAAAACGCACCAACACCTTTGGTGTGTTCTAAGCGTTATGCCTCTAGCACGTTATGCCTCTAGCGCTGCACCACTAGGGAGCTATAAACTCCATCTGACTTAATGTGAGTTCATGCAATGTTAGTAATGAAATATCTTGAATCAAATCTCCACCTTGATCTCTATTAAAATGTTATTTGTCTATTTACCGAATGATGTTGTGTGTCAATATATTTTTTTAGCTGCTCGAGTCTTATGCCATATGCGGCCGAGTAATTCACATAGGACATTAATTCTCTTTTCACAAAGGTACTCTCAGAGGACTTGAACCTCATTCATTTATACTTCTCTTACTCTCAGAGGACCTATTTCAAAGCAAAGAACTTGACATTTCCTTTACTCTCAGAGGACGCAAACCTCCTTATATAATGCTTTAACATAGGACTCAAACCTATTTCAAAGCAACAAAAGACTCAAACTTCTACCAAAGGACTGAAAGAACTTTCACAGAGCAAGGGACTCAAACCTGCTCCCAGCAAGTGGACTCAAACCACTCATTTGTAACACTCTCATTAGAGTTTACGATTCCATAATACTTCCTTTGCTTTCTACTCAATATTGAACGCTCCCTTATCCTTGACAAATTGATATTCTCCTTACATCCGTTGCATAACTCAATACCAAAATCATCTTTCCCCTTTAAAATATTGAATTTTAACGTTCTTTTCAGCTTCAGCTTAACCTTATGTAAGCAGATTTCGACAAATTTTGGAAAAAAAATGAAAATCTGCTTACCTTTGGTACAGCCGTCACCAATCCTGTTCGCCAATGTGTAATGATGATTTCTTTGGTATTGACAATTCAGGATGCAAGAATGAAGATACAATAGATGGAGAGAGGAAACAAACATTTTTAATTAGACGGCGCCGGATTCCCACAGCAAGATGACCATGAGCTACATCTTTGCCATGAGAATGATAGACAAAGAAAACTGGGCGGTTTATATGTTGCCTGTTACACACGATGCCCCATCTGGCAACCATTAACAAAAATCCCCTCCAGCTCAGATGATCTTAGATGACCCCGATACTCACCCTTGGTCCTCTCTCAGACATCCTTGATCCCTCAGCAAAGGAGCCCCCATTTCAGAGTATACCATCTGGTACCAAGAATGACAGGTTTGCTCAATTACAATCCATTAACCGTGGTCCCCTCAGGCGTCCATGTCCCCTTATAGTGACCTGCTAATGGATTGAGCACATTCCAATATCCTGTGTAAACACGTCACAACAACCCCTTTGCAGAATCAACAGTGATGCCTCTGTATGGCCAGACAGCTCAGTCTACTGGTCATCAACTCTGGTGTGACCACATTCACAACACCTTCGACCAGCCGAACACCATAATCCTTGGAAACCTAAAGAGAGAAGTATAATTAACAAAACAGAAACTTCTCATCCTATTTCTCATCCTACCAAAAAGGCCACCTTTACTGAAAGAAAAGTAATTTCGGCAACCATTACATCTTTCCAGTGGCGATTTTAGCATGTACATCTTGGTGGGGAAAATTCAAAAACATTATGTGTGATGCATGCCAGCAAAGCCACAGCACAACACTAAGCAATGCACTAATTGCACTATAACGTTGACAAACAGTGCCCACAAACTGTTAGGGCCTACATAAAGCTGTACCATAAACCGCTGCTACACCTGGCTATCAGCGTAGCCATCTCTGTCAGCGAAACAGTTAATTCAGCCTCATTTACTGCCTTTTAAAAATATGTCAGCTGATATGGCTGACTTGCTTAAACAAATGTGGTTTCTACTGACAATTGAGATGTACAAACTATAGCATAAGGAGACAACGAAGTGTCTAAATGTGGTAATTGGTCTGTTTTTGCACACTGGATGTGCCTAAAAGATGTTGTTCACTATAAAAACTAAATTTCTAAAACACCAAATTCTCTCAAACATTGCAGTGGTGTCGGGGGATGTGATGAGGCACACATGTGGCAAACTAAAGAACCACACTAAACAGTTTTGTGAGATCTTTATTTGGTGTTTATTTTACTCTGGTGGCAGTCACATGAAAGGTGCACATTCCATGGTGACTGTAATCAGTGAAACATACAAGGTGAAGTTGAACAAACAATGTTTTAATATTAATATGCATGTCTCTTTGTCTTACCGGTTCCTGGAAATGCCTAGTAGGAGGGGCCGCGAACAGGAAACCGACTATATGACATCCTGAAGGGGAGGAGTTGGTCTATTAAGAGTTTAGACTTAAAACTCATGAATGTTTGTTTGAAGGTTTACTAATGGTAATGTAACTGGTTGAAGATTATCAATGTATAGTTGGGGAGCTTGCCAATGCTCTGTGAACTATGAACTGTATAGTAATTAACTAATGAAGAGTTATGATTGGTCAGTTTGAAAATGAAGGAGGAGATTAAAACTATAAAAGAACAGATTCAATGTTTGGAAAGGGAAAAAGAAAAAGGGGCTGTTTGGTTGGATCAGTAGCCAACTGTGTAAATTATTTATTTTTTTGTTTTGTCGGGGGATGTGATGAGGCACACATGTGGCAAACTAAAGAACCACACTAAACAGTTTTGTGAGATCTTTATTTGGTGTTTATTTTACTCTGGTGGCAGTCACATGAAAGGTGCACATTCCATGGTGACTGTAATCAAAGTGAAACATACAAGGTGAAGTTGAACAAACAATGTTTTAATATTAATATGCATGTCTCTTTGTCTTACCGGTTCCTGGAAATGCCTAGTAGGAGGGGCCGCGAACAGGAAACCGACTATATGACATCCTGAAGGGGAGGAGTTGGTCTATTAAGAGTTTAGACTTAAAACTCATGAATGTTTGTTTGAAGGTTTACTAATGGTAATGTAACTGGTTGAAGATTATCAATGTATAGTTGGGGAGCTTGCCAATGCTCTGTGAACTATGAACTGTATAGTAATTAACTAATGAAGAGTTATGATTGGTCAGTTTGAAAATGAAGGAGGAGATTAAAACTATAAAAGAACAGATTCAATGTTTGGAAAGGGAAAAAGAAAAAGGGGCTGTTTGGTTGGATCAGTAGCCAACTGTGTAAATTATTTATTTTTTTGTTTTGTGATGAGTTGTACTCTGAACAAATTATTTTTGTTAGTATGTTTTCCTGCTGAATTCTGAGTTAAACTTGGACTTACAAAGGACATTTTGTTTTGGACCGTGTTGCATTTTTTGGAATTCATGGCACCCTGAATTAAATGAGATTTGTTTACATGGACATTTCTGAAGTTTTTCAATTTTTTTCTGCTGGTTTAGCCAACGCACTGACCACCTTACCACAGGGGACATACAGGGGATGTGGATGCCTACAGCGCGAAAGCAGGCAACATATTTTTGATGTGCAAAGATATAGTCACTCGGTTGACATTCGATGTTGCCATTAAGTCCTACATTATCAGATAACATTGGCAATAGGCTAGATTCCTACCAATCTAATGATTAATGATACCCCCCATGTAGCTATAGCTCAAACACAGACCAAATTGAAGCTTACCTTGTAAGATGTTTGCTGTTTGGTGAAAACGTTGTGTAAAATAAACATTTTGACTTTCGGGGCTCATGATCAATAACGGTGTGTATCAACGTATTCCGTGTTTATTTAGTTTATGCTTCACATCGCTAAGCAACTAGCAGCCATCTTGAAATGAGGTAATCTTCTCGGTCTGCCCTTATAAATTCGTATGCTCATATGTGGTAGTAAGTCATACCAAAGATTTGAAGGCGCCGATCAATAGCCAAGATACTCAGCTTTCCGCAGACAGTGGCTACCATTCTCATACCAGACTGACTTGAATAAAACACATCTAATAGGGTCCCCAAATATGGGGACTTCACTCTTAAGAAAGCACAGAATGAAAGCTCTTATAATATTCAATGATTCAATTTCTCTAAAACAGGCTATAGGCTACCACCAAGTCAGAACAGTAGGTTAAATTATCAGGGAGAAAGGGACCAAATTATTAGATGCCAGTGGGGAACCGTCAGGGCCCTCTACGCCCTCAGAGAGGGCCTAAGGATAGATACAAATCTCTATATATTTTTATATATTCAAATTTGTAATTTTGTTTTCATTGATTTCATCTTTGTCTTAATTGTAATGATCTTCCTACTGAATTTATTCAGTTTGGGTTGGAAAAAGAAGGGTTAATATCCAAGAGAAAAAAATATCCAATCATAATTGTTCTTTGGTAGTCTCTTGGTAGAAATAATCTAGATAGGCTCAACGCTCATTGGCTAGGCCCTCAGGCTTTGAGTAGAAGGCACCAGTCAAAACGCCATTGACATTGACTTCAATTAGAGCAGCATTTTGGAATGACAGTGGAATCAACCAATCATAAATTGTCTTGTAATACATAGATAATACATGGGACAATTGTATGATGCCTCAAGGCCCTCTAGAGGGCCTAAGTATAAGTCACTAACTCAGAGCCAATAGCAAGCATTATCTTGCTTTCTCACGCTTGAGCCTAGCTAGCTGGCTAGCTTTTTGCAGTGAGTGTATGTAACGATGGCGATGGCAACTGCAGAGAGAGTAATCGAGGACGATGTGGTGGCTAAATTGTTAGCATCGCCCTTTTGAAGAATAACTTTTAATGAACTTCCAGCAAAATCCAAAATGACCTGATACACGCGGTCGCGAATGTAACGACAGATGCCATGAAGGAAGAATAGAAGAAAACCCCCTTTGTAACCAACATGGTTGACGAGACGACAGACATCAGCAATGTAGCCCAAATGTCTTATGTGTTGCTTTACACTTGTCAGGCTCTGGCCATAGAGAAACCGTTTGATTCTCTATGTAGCCTTGGTCAGTCTGACAGCTCTAGGTTTTTGTTTTCTATGTGGGGTTTTGTGTTGATCCCTAATTAGAGGCAGCTGCATTGCATTGTCTCTAATTAGGGATCCTACTTATGTTTGTAGGTTCCACACCCTAGGTGTGGTCCATTGTCTACATGTCCGTCAAGTAAGTGTGTTTTCGTTCATTGCATCGTTGTTTTTTTGTGTTTAGTTCGTCATTGAGTGTATACTCTATTAAAAAGACATGTCGAACTATCACTGCGCTGCGCCTTGGTCTCTCTTAACACCCAGTCGTCTGGTGATGTCACAAGGTGCTGGTAATCTAAAAGATGTTATTTTCTCATCTTGGTGGTCTAGCAGCGTTTTTCTCAAGATCTGTCAAACGAACAAAACTACTAGATGAAATATGCCAGCGAAGACTACCCAGAGTGGCACCAACACGATGGAACTTCTCCTCACACTTAGTTTGCACTGTGTATCAAAAAAAGGCGGAACTCATTGAATTCTTTGAATACATAGTGGACCATCACGATGACTTTGATGAAGACACCGTTCACAGCGCAGATGGATACATGATGCACCTGACAAGCTTCGAGTTCTGCTTCCTGCTATCCGTGTTCTGTGAGTGAGACCGGAGTTCCAAGGGGGCGCAGGGCACATATGCAAGGAGACGTTTGCGGGCAGTACCAACAGCTACACAGTGCGATCATCACTCAGCTAAGAAACAGGTTCAATTTCCATGAAAGGCACATGTTCCTTGCCCTCCTTGACCCACAAACGTTCCCAATATATAGGGAAACGCCAAACTTTCCAAACACTGTGTTCTCAAGTCTCAAGGAAAACTATGGCCCTAATTTTGATTTGCGCTTCGTTGGAGCTCAACCCCTCTCAAAAAGAAATCCACTTTTACTCACGGTCTCGAATTCAACCAACCCGTTGCTTTGTGCATAATCCAATGTGTGCTCCTCAGGCAGTAAAATGTCCCGCGCTCCGGATCTTCCTCAGTGCTGCGTCTTCTATTAGGCCTACTTGTGACGAAAACCGATCCACACCGGCTCCCGTGTTGTCACTCCTCCATTTCTCTGGCTGATCGGTCAACATCGCAAACTAACTAATCATTTAATAATAACCAACTTTATATAGAAAACCAACTAGCAATTTCGCCTGCAATGGCCCGTCTCGTACAGTGCATTAGCATCTTCCGTGCTAGCTCCTCTCTTTCTAAAGGCGGCGAGATCTTGACAGAACCCGCACCAATCACTTTTACCAGTTAACAGTTATTGACGAACACATAAGTTGTAAAATCTAATTGTGAACTACATGTTTTTCCTTCATAAAACATTGTTTTGAAATATATTTATCTGAAATACTATTTATCTAACCGTTCTTCTTCTCCTCACTTCTTCCCCATTCTCCCGCTACTCAGTCTCACGCAACTCCCCAAACCTCTCAAAACATCTGATTGGCTACACGAAAAGTTCACAAAGTGATTTGACTGTCGACAACATACGGTTGTGATATTGCGATGGGTGAAAGTGAGAGAGGAGGCGAAATAGACAAAAGGCATTTAGCGAAAATGAATAGATTTAATAGACAGACGGTAATACACAAAGAAAGACAATAACCCGCGAGGGGTGAACACAAACAGACAAAGCTAAATAGTGACCCTGATGACCAATGTGGAACAGGTGTGGATGGTTGCTACCATCTTCCCATGACCACCGGTTAGAACGCCGGCGAGGTTCAACTCCTCCATCTTCACCCCCTCCGGAGCAATACGGTACCCCAGGAAGGAAACGGCCGTCTGGTGGAAGGCGCATTTTTCCTCCATTACATACAGATTATTCTGTAACAAACATTGGAGGACAGCACGAACGTGAGTCACGTGTTCTGGGTATGTCGGGGAGTAGACCAGAATGTCGTCAATATACACCACCACATACCTCCCCGACATATCCCGAAATACCTCATTCAGAAACGACTGGAATACCGCTGGGGCATTGGCTAGTCCGTATGGCATCACTAGGTATTCATAGTGACCCGACGCTGTGCTAAATGCGGTCTTCCACTCGTCTCCTTCCCGGATCCGCACGAGGTTGTATGCGCTCCGGAGGTCTTGCTTGGTGAAGAAACGCGCCCCCCTTAGCTGCTCTATGGCCGCAGGAACGAGGGGCATTGGATATCGGAACTTCGTGGTTACCTCATTCAGTCCTCGATAATCAATGCACGGCCTTAAACCCCCGTCCCTCTTCTTCACAAAGATGAAACTGGCTGAAGCAGGGGAGGTGGAATGGCGAATGTGCCCCTGCTCCAGCATCTCTCGGATATATGTCTCCATAGTCTCCGTTTCGGCCATAGAGAGCGGATAGATTCGTCTACGGGGGTGCGTGCCACCTGGTACTAGGTCAATGGCACAGTCCCAAGCACGGTGTGGAGGGAGACACTTGGCCTTTTCTCGAGAAAACACCCCGCTCAAATCTTCGTATTCTGGCGGAATGCTCCCCGTGAGGGTGATCTCAGGGCTCTCTACAGATGTAGCCCCTACCGTTGGGGTGAAACAGGTCCTCCGACTTTCATCTGACCATCCCAGGATCCTTTGTGCACTCCAGCCTATGTTGGGGTCGTGCTGCTGGAGCCAAGGAAATCCCAAAATGACCGGATGTATGGAGAAAGAGATCACCAACATTTCCAGTCTCTCTCGATGGCAGCCGTGAATGGTGAGGGTGACAGGACGAGTCACGTGAGTAATAGAACCAGACCCCACCGGTCGACCATCCAGAGCGTGAATGGGCATAGAGGACCTCAAACGGCGCAGCGGCAGTCGGTCAATGAAACTCCCCGCAGCTCCGGAGTCAATCAGGGCTGTGGACACATGATTGGGGAAGTTACCAGAAAGCACAACAGAGCAACAGAAAGGGCTAGCTAGGCGCTCAGCATGCAAGACTCCTCCAGCTCAGGTGCCCGACCGGGTAGCCCAGCTCCCTCTCCGCGCCCGTCCATGGAGACCTAGGGAAATGAGTGAAAAAGAAAGAGAAAAATCTAAAAGGTGCAGACAAAGACAAGCTGGTGAAAAAATAAAAAAGGTGCCTCGGGTTGGGCGGGTTATTCTTTGATATTGCGAGGATTGAAAGTGAGAGAGGAGGCGAAATAGACAAAAGGCATTTAGCGAAAATGAATAGATTTAATAGACAGACGGCAATACACAAAGAAAGACAATAACCCGCGAGGGGTGAACACAAACAGACAAAGCTAAATAGTCACCCTGATGACCAATGTGGAACAGGTGTGGATCTTCAGGGTGTTGCTACTATCTTCCCACGACCGCCGGTTAGAACGCCGGGGAGGATGAGCGCTGGAGAGGAGGAGGGACCGCAGCTCTGCGCGGGGCATTCGTTACAACGGTGTAGAAGCCCAGCGATCTGCTAACTTGTGCTTTCCTTTTAGCCCTAGATTCCGTATCAGAACTCTGTCTCCTTGCATAAGATGAGAATGGCGAATCTTCTGATCATATCTCAGTTTGTTTCCACGGTTCTGTTTATCAGCAGTAGCTTCAGCAAGTTGGTATGCAGCCTGCAGCTCTTTCTTCATGTCAGAGGCGGCTTTCAAAATCTCTTCCTTGATCACTATGCATTCTCAGAGGTAGGCCGTAGTGGATGAAGTACTTCTCCCATAGTACCTTTGCGACTGTAGAGGATTTCTGATCCTTGGTGGGAAAAGCTTGAGCATATCTGGTGTAGTGGTCGGTGATTACTAAGACATTTGCTGTATTACTAGAATCTGGTTCAATGGCCAGGAAATCCATGCAAACAAGATCAAACGGGCCATTACTTTGCATGTGCGACAAAGGAGCAACTCGCTTAGGTAGAGTCTTCCTTTGAATTCAGCGAACACTTGACTTACAGTAGTCTTCATCTTCTGGTTTCATTCTTGGCCAGTAAAACCGGTCTCGTAGAAGGCTATAGGTTTTGTCGAAACCCAGGTGACCAGAGTCATCGTGTAATGACTTTAACACTACCTTTCTGAACATCTCTGGCAAAAGTAGCTGAGTGCGACGAGGCCTGTTTGGAGGATTGGTAATCCTGTATAGCACCCAATCTTCAATCCTCAGCTTTTCCCATTCTCTCAGAAGTGGAGATATGTCTGGATGTCTCTTTTTCCTGACTCTAGTAACATCACCTTTTATCTAGCGCTTCCCAGACTTCACCAATGCAGGGATCTTCTTGTTGAGAAGCAGATAGCTCAGACGGACTCAATCTTGGCAGCTGATGAGCACTCAACGTAGTCAAGTTGCAGTATGCCTATGGAACAGCATTTATGGACGCACCCAATTGATCAACAACTCTATCTTGAGTTACTCGATGAGTTGATCTGACCACATTAGACATCTGACACGTTGCAGTCACTCCTGATGCTGAGATATTTCTCTAATCTACTTCCTTTTCCGGTGCCTCGTGTGGACGACGAGATAAAGAGTCTGCATCAATGTTCTCTTTTCCCGGCCTGTACTTCAAACTGAAGTCATAGGTAGACAATGCAGCAAGCCAGCGGTGCCCAGTAGCGTCTAGTTTGGCAGAGGTCAAGACGTATGTCAGCGGATTGTTATCTGTTCTCACCTCAAACTTTACTCCGTACAGATAATCATGTAGCTTGTCAACAACAGCCCACTTTAATGCTAGAAACTCTCATTTATGAGCCGGATAGTTACGTTCAGATGGGGACAAACTTCGGCTGACAAAAGCCACTGGACGCAGGTGTTGATTTGGGTGTTCTTGATACAGTACTCCACCCAATCCTTCACTGCTTGCATCAACATGTAAGACATATGGCTTTTCAGGGTTTGCAAAAGCCAGTACAGGAGCTTGAGTGAGGGTTTCCTTCAGTCTCTTGAATGCCATTTCACAGTTCTCATCCCATCTAGATACAAAGGGTTCAGAGGGCTTGAAATAAACTTTGTCTCTTTCTCCCCTGCACTTCCCTCCTTTTGAGTAACTATAACCATGTAGAAGTTGGTTCAGCGGGTAGTTCACCTTCGAGTAGTCTTTTACAAATCGTCTGTAATACCCACAGAAACCAAGGAATGAACGAAGAGCAGATACCGTGTCTGGTCTTGGCCATGTTACTAATGCCTCGATCTTTGATTGATCTGTAGCCACTCCATCCTGTGATATTATCTGTCCCACATAGTTTACAGACGTTCGGCAGAATTGCCACTTGTCTAAATACAACTTCAGTCGATCCAACACTTTAAGAAGCCTCTCTTCATGTTCTTTCAGTGTTTTTCCAAAGACGATCAGATCGTCCAAGTACACTAGAACTTCAAGTAAATTCATATCTCCAACGGTCTGTTCCATAACCAGTTGAAAAGTGGCCGATGCTCCAGACACACCCTGCGGCATCCTTTCAAACTGGTAAAATCCAGCTGGACATATGAAAGCAGTTTTTTCTTTGTCAGCTTCACTCATTGAAATCTGATAATACCCGCATCTGAGATCCAAAACACTAAACCATTGACTTCCATTCAGACAAGTCAAGGCATCTTCAATCCGTGGGACTGTGTATTGGTCAGGAACTGTACGTTTATTGAGTGTTCTGTAGTCCACACACATCCGCATGGTTCTGTTCTTCTTCCTGACCATTCTGCTTCCATGGTTCCTGCTACACCTACGGATCCTGAAAACTCCAATTTCACTGACAGATAGCCATCATATGGGTATTTCTCTGAGCTAAGCACCCAAATCTCCAAATGTTCAATTGGATTTAATGGCAAATGGGTCACATACTGGTTGTAAAAGGACCTGTAGAGTAGAGTAACCTGAGAACCACTATCAATTAAAGTTCTAGCATAGATGCCTTCGATCTATACCGGAACAATAGCGCTAGAGCCCACTAAGCCATTAGGTAGCACTTTTACTTCTTCACGGTTCTTGTTGCACTTGGTGGAACGTAACTTCACCGGGACATCAGGCCGCTCCTTTACTGTGTCCCTCTGAAGTTTCCCATTGGCCGTTTCTGACTGATGAGACGCTTATTGACTTTCCTAAGGTTTTCTTGCCCGTTGCTGTAATGGTGATGGTTGGTGGAAGCAATTGCACGGACACAAACAAAGTCTCCAAGGATGTTTGATTTAATGGAATACTCCAACATACTATACGGTCCCAACAGGAAAAAGGAACAACAGCTCTGGGCTTGAAACAAGAACTACCCTACAAAACAAATAATCAAAACGCAGGTAGGAAATATACATCATAACCGGAGCAGACTGCAAAGTCTGACCGTAACAAAGGTTAATCACCGACACCACACAGGTGCCAGCCTACTCCCTAAATACCCCCCTAGATTCCCAAATTATAAACAGGTGCGTAGCTGCATAGTTCACCTCCTCCTGGGATCTAGCACTCTCCATGCCCCAACCATGGAGTTTAATAGGAGGGAGACGCCGAACGCTGGATGGAGGAGGGTGGATCCAGCGGTGATGTTACAGAGCCCCCCTCTCCAGGCGCTGCTCCCGCAGCGCCTCGGCGTCTCCCACAGGGGCGGCCCGAGGGTGGGGACCTGGGCGATCGGGGCGGCGCCGGTGGAAGTCCTCAACGAGCAATGTGTCCAGTATGTCGCCGGACGCCTCCCACGACCGTTCCTCGGGGCCGCACCCTTCCCAGTCCACCAGATATTGGAGCCTTCCTCCACGACGCAGGGAGTCCAACAAAGAGTGAACTGTGTAAGCCACCTCTCCCTCAATGTCTAGTGGAGGAGGTGGGGCGTCGTGGGGGCCCAGCCACCACCGGCCTAAGGAGTGACACATGAAAGGAGTTAGCAATTCTATAGTCCGGAGGCAACTGCAGCGTGTAGGTCACGTCATTGACCTGGCAGACCACCTTGAATGGTCCCACAAACCGTGGGCTTAATTTTCGACAGGGCAGGCAAAGCGGGAGGTCACATGTCGACAGCCAGACTCGATCGCCGGGCCGAAACTGCGGAGCATCACTACGCCTTCTGCCGGCCTGTTCCTTTTGTCTGCGTACTGCTCTCTGGAGGTGACTGTGCGCAGCATCCCAGACCTCTTCAGCTCGCTGGAACCATGCATCCACAGCTAGCACACACTGAAAGGGAGTTAGATTAGTCGAAGCATGGCGTAATGAATTTTGGGCGTACTCTGCCCAGGGTACGTACCCAGCCCAGTCCAATGGCCTGTCATGACAGAAGGTCCGCAGGAACCTCCCCAGCTCTTGGTTCTGTCGTTCCACCTGTCCGTTTGATTGTGGTCTATATCCTGAGGTCAAACTCACCGCGACCCCCTGTCGTTCCATGAATGCTCTCCACACCCGCGAGGTAAACTGGGGTCCGCGATTGGAAACGATGTCCTCAGGTATTCCATAGTGCCTAAAAACATGCTGAAACAACGATTCCGCTGTTTGGAGCGCTGTAGGAATACCTGGCAAGGGGAGGAACCTTCAGGCTTTAGAAAATCTGTCCACGATGACCATGATAGTGGTGCATCCCCTGGAAGGAGGGAGGTCAGTGACAAAGTCAATTGATAAATGAGACCACGGTCTCTGGGGAATGGGCAGCGGATGTAGCTTCCCGTATGGTAAATGACGCTGAGATTTGCTTTGAGCACATATGACGCATGACTGGACATATTCCCGGACCTCTCGACTGAGATGTGGCCACCAATATTTCCTGGATAACGTGTCTATGGTGCGTGCCATACCTGGATGTCCGGTAGCGGGTGACGTGTGAGCCCATGCAATGAGCCGGTCCCGGATCTCGGGGGGAACATACGTGCGGTCCGGAGGACACAAGGCGGGTGGTGGTTGATTTGGCCAGGGCTCGTCTGATATCCTCGTCCACTCCCCAAAGTACTGGTGCCACAATGCAAGAGGAGGGGAGAATGGGCGCTCTGTCTGTAAGTCTCTCCTCACCCTCATAGATGCGGGACAAGGCATCCGCTTTAGTGTTCTTGGACCCCAGCCTGTAAGACAATGTGAATTCAAACCTAGAAAAGAAGAGAGCCCACCTGGCTTGTCGAGAATTGAGTCGTTTGGCAGTTTGGATGTATTCGAGGTTCCGGTGATTTGTAAGGACGAGGAATGGGTGTTTGGCCCCCTCCAGCCATTGTCTCCATTGCTCCAACGCCTTCTTCACTGCCAGCATCTCCCGGTCTCCAATGTCGTAGTTGCGTTCTGCAGGGTTGAGTTTGTAGGAGGAGAAGGAACATGGATACAATTTAGGGTTAGGGTTACCTTGTCTCTGGGATAGCACGGCTCCGGTTCCTACCTCAGATGCGTCCACTTCAACCACAAAAGGCAGATCTGCGTCGGGATGTTTCAGGAGCGGGGCGGACGTGAACTGGTCCTTTAAGAGTTGAAATCTCCGCTCTGCCTCCGGAGTCCAGCGTAATTTCCCTGTTCCTCCCTTGAGAAGTGAGGTCAGGGGGGCTGCAATACAACTGAAATTGTGTATAAAACGCCTGTAGTAGTTGGAAAACCCCAATAACCTTTGCAAAGCCTTTACATTGTGGGGAACGGGCCACTCCCCTACCGCTTGGATTTTGTCCTGATTCAAGGTGACCCCTGCCGGGTTAATATCATACCCCAAAAACGAGATTTCCTCTTGATGGAAACAACACTTTTCCGCCTTGGCATACAGTTGATTGTCTATGAGGCGCTGCAGGACGGTCCTGACGTGGGTCACGTGTGCTTCATAGGAGGGTGACGTAGCGCCCGATCAGATCTCTGAACACATTATTCACAAATGCCTGAAACACAGAAGTGCAGAAGGCGGCTTTCCATTCATCTCCTTCTTTTATCCGAATCAAATTGTAGGCGCTGCGCAAATCCAATTTGGTGAACAGACGTGCACCATGCAACTGTTCGATGCTTGCGGTGATAAGCGGCAGAGGATACTTGTATTTAACAGTGATGTTGTTCAATCTGCGATAGTCTATACAAGGTCTCGTCTTTCTTCTTAATAAAAAAGAAGCTGGATTAAGCCGGCGAAACGGAATGCCGAATAAACCCCTGCTGTAGATATTCCTGGAGGTACAACTCCATGGCTTGCCTTTCTGCATACGACAGCGGGTACACATGACCCCTGGGTAGAGGCGTCCCTTCAAGGAGCTGTATAGCACAGTCACCACTTCAGTGTGGGGGTAATTGCGTGGCCTTAACTTTAGAAAACGCCTCAGTTAAGTCCCGATAGGGATCCAGTAACAGAGGGGTAGACGCGTTGCCCGGACTCTCCAAGGTATTGGTATTTACGGATATTGCTATACATCGTGATTGGCACTTAGGAGACCAGTCTATTATAGCTCCCTGAGTCCAAGAAATAATCGGATTGTGTATTTGTAACCAAGGCATGCCTAACACGACTGCATGATGAGGAGTGTATTGAAATTTCGTGTTGTGGTGCATTTTTTTTTATTGTTGCATGCTGGAGATAGAACATTGAATACAGCGCAACTTTTTTCCGCTGGATCCACCCAACCGAGGACAGACGATTTTTATGCGCTTCAGCACTCTGCGGTTCTGTTCTGTGAGCTATTTTTTATTTCACCTTTGTGCTTTTGGCGGCTGTTGCTCCTAGACGTTTCCACTTACGGTTGACCAGGGCAGTTCTAGCAGGGCAGACATTTTACGACCTGACCTTGTTGGAAAGGTGGGATCCTATGGCAGTGCCACTTTGAAAGTCACTGAGCTCTTTAGTAAGGCCATTTTACTGACAATGTTTGTCTACAGAGATTGCATGGTTGTTTACTAAATTGTATACACCTGTTAGCAATGTGTGTGGCTAAAATAGCCAAATCCACTAATTTGAAGGTGTATCCACATACTTTTGTATATACAGTGGGGATACACTGCCGATTTTGCAGGTTTTCCCACTTACAAAGCATGTAGAAGTCTGTAATTTTTATCATAGGTACTCTTCAACTGTGAGTGACGGAATCTATAACAAAAATCCAGAAAATCACATTGTATGATTTTTAAGTAATTAATTTGCATTTTATTGCATGACATAAGTATTTGATACATCAGAAAAGCAGAACTTAATATTTGGTAGAGAAACCTTTGTTTGCAATTACAGAGATCATACGTTTCCTGTAGTTCTTGACCAGGTTTGCACACACTGCAGCAGGGATTTTGGCCCACTCCTCCATCCAGATCCTTCAGGTTTCGGGGCTGTCGCTGGGCAATACAGACTTTCAGCTCCCTCCAAAGATTTTCTATTGGGTTCAGGTCTGGAGACTGGCTAGGCCACTCCAGGATCTTGAGATGCTTCTTACGGAGCCACTCCTTAGTTGCCCTGGCTGTGTGTTTCGGGACGTTGTCATGCTGGAAGACCCATCCACGACCCATCTTCAATGCTCTTACTGAGGGAAGGAGGTTGTTGGCCATGTATCGCAAGATCTTGGCCAACAACCTCCTTCCCATCCATCCTCCCCTCAATACGGTGCAGTCGTCCTGTCCCCTTTGCAGAAAAGCATCCCCAAAGAATGATCTTTCCACCTCCATGCTTCACGGTTGGGATGGTGTTCTTGGGGTTGTACTCATCCTTCTTCTTCCTCCAAACACGGCGAGTGGAGTTTAGACCAAAAAGCTCTATTTTTGTCTCATCAGACCACATGACCTTCTCCCATTCCTCCTCTGGATCATCCAGATGGTCATTGGCAAACTTCAGACGGGCCTGGACATGCGCTGGCTTGAGCAGGGGGACCTTGCGTGCGCTGCAGGATTTTAATCCATGACGGCGTAGTGTGTTACTAATGGTTTTCTTTGAGACTGTGGTCCCAGCTCTCTTCAGGTCATTGACCAGGTCCTGCCGTGTAGTTCTGGGCTGATCCCTCACCTTCCTCATGATCATTGATGCCCCACGAGGTGAGATCTTGCATGGTGCCCCAGACCAAGGGAGATTGACCGTCATCTTGAACTTCTTCCATTTTCTAATAATTGCGCCAACAGTTGTTGCCTTCTCACCAAGCTGCTTGCCTATTGTCCTGTAGCCCATCCCAGCCTTGTGCAGGTCTACAATTTTATCCCTGATGTCCTTACACAGCTGTTTGATTGAGTGTGTGGAGTCCGTTTGATTGAGTGTGTGGACAGGTGTCTTTTATACAGGTAATGAGTTCAAACAGGTGCAGTTAATACAGGTAATGAGTGGAGAACAGGAGGGCTTCTTAAAGAAAAACTAACAGGTCTGTGAGAGCCGGAATTCTTACTGGTTGGTAGGTGATCAAATACTTATGTCATGCAATAAAATGCAAATTAATTATTTAAAAATCATACAATGTGATTTTCTGGATTTTTGTTTTAGATTCCGTCTCTCACAGTTGAAGTGTACCTATGATAAAAATTACAGACCTCTACATGCTTTGTAAGTAGGAAAACCTGCAAAATCGGCAGTGTATCAAATACTTGTTCTCCCCACTGTATGTCTGAAACACCTCTCATCCAGTTGAGATTTTAGCATGTAAATCTTGGCCCCCCAAAAAATACCACAACACTAAACAATACATTAATTGCACTATAACGGTGACAAACACTTTACCACTGCTACACCTGGCTGTCAGCGGAGCCTTGTCTGGCAGCGAAACAGTTAATTCAGCCTCATTTACTGCCTTTTAAAAAACATAGCTGATATGGCTGACTGGCTTAAAGAAATGTGTTTTTTACTGACAATTGAGATGTACAAACTATGGAATAAGGGGACGACGAGCGGATGAGGCAATCCGTAATTTCAATTAAGACATTAATGAGCGAGCTAGGACAGACGTAGTCATTATAACTATTTGTTCAGCACTTCTGAAATGTGCAGTGACAGAATTGCTCGCTAAGATTTTGAAAGTATGATGTTGACATGATCAGTCCACTCAAAACTGCTGTAGACATACCGTGATTTGACGTCATTTTATCTGTGGCCAATGACCTTGAGCCTTCTTGGATGGGCACTTCTAATGTAACTCTATGGCAGCACCCAAGGGGCTTGAATATTCATGCTTTACCCTTAGATTTGGCGGTGACGTAGTGTCCCCATGAGTGTCAGAACACTGAGCCAATCACGGCGCATCTAGAGAACATTACCAACCCCTACGCTCCGTATTTTCCGCTGGCTGCCCCTCCACCACAGAAAGCACTGAGCTAGACTGAAACACCTGCATTTTGGAGCTGCCTTACTCAAGAAAGCAAAAAAAGAGACCAGGTTTGTATGCTGCTTTATTAACAAAAACATTTTATATATATATATATTTTTTAAATTTTTGGCAAACTGATGTGACACATACTAATGCCAAAATAACATACAAAACAGGCATCCCCCAAAATTATTTTGAGCTAGAAAGCTTGGACTCAATACAGGCTCTGCCTCACCTGCCCTGAATGACGGGTCGCCAATTGTCACGACTGGGTGTGTAGATTGACCAAGGTGCAGCGCAGTAACAGTTTGACATAATTATTTAATGATAAATATACTTAACGAAGAACTATACAAAACAATAACGACGTATAACAAACGTAAATACACTTACTCCTCCAAGACGGACATAGACAAGACAATGAACCACCCAAAGGTGTGTGACATTACAGCTAATATAGGATCCCCAATCAGAGACAACGCATAGCAGCTGCCTCTAATTGGGGACCCAACAAAAAACTACACAGAACTAGAATACTAGATCTGTCAGGCTCTAACCATGGCTAAAAGGAGTAGCAAAAGGCTTCTCTATGGCCAGAGCCTGACACCAATGCTTTCATCACTCATAATTATGTAAGGAGACTGGAAAAAACACAAATGGTGTCTAGTGGTGAAGTTTCCCTTTAACAATATTTAACATTTACAAATTAAAAATATAATGTTGTACTGTATCAATGTTCTGTCATTAGTCATTTGTTTTAATTGTGCATTAAAAAGCAAAACAGTTACTGTAAAATAGATCTGTTTTTGGACAGCTATATACTGTAGGCCTTTATAAAGCTATCTACCTCATATGGTGTGCTTGTCTGTATTATTGTAAGTTTTACTTACTACAGTATGCTACTCCCCGATGAACAGTGGGTAACGTACAGTCACTAGTGAGAGTGTACACACCCCTTGCACAGTCTTCACATTTTTCTGCCTTAAAATGAAATCTAAAAAGGGATTACGTTATTTTTTTCCTACCGATCGACACAACCGACTCCACATTTTCAAAGTGAAAGAAAAATAATAGAAAATATTCCAAATTAATAAATCATTTAAAATGAGGTTGTATTGATTGCGTGTGTCTTCATAATTAATACATGGTGGAAGCATCTTTGGCAGCCATTTTAGCTGTGAATACATTTTTGGGATTCTATCAACCTTGTATAACTCTTAGGGAAACATACTCTATGCTCCGTTCAACGAAATGAGTGCCTTGTTCCTCCCTTTGGTTTTTCATGTAGAAATTGTGCACCAATATTGCATTTTAAAAGCCTGTTATATTAAATGAAGTACCCTTTAATACAGACCACATGGAGAATTCAATAAATCAGATTTTTAATATGAATAAAGGCTTACTAAAGTGCCAAACTCCAGCATTTTGACATGTTCCTCCACCAACCTTGTGTCACTTCTCGGAAAATGTAACCCAGTTAATCCCAACATTTCTCCAAGATTCACTGTTATTGTAAAGCCCTAGTTATTTTGTTGCTTTGACAAAGTAATTTCTGAATATTATTATTTATTTCATGTTATTAGTGATTCATTTACGCCTGTCCCTCATCTTAAGGTCAAGCATGTTACGTTAACTGAACTCTCAAGGTGAAACTATTCCTTTTTAAATATTGTTTTCCAAATAAAAACATTTCAAATCATAGAGTAAAAGCATGGGAGCTGGTTCTTCTTTTTGGCCATTTTCTAGTGTTTTGTTGCGGAAAACTGAGCGTGTCGAGCATAACACGTCAACACTGTTACCCATAGATAGACAGGCTATACATATTTTTTTTGTGAAGCTTGCATTCAATTGCCACTCCCTGTAGCACACATCAAGCTTCCATTCCCCCTGTCACAAGGGTATTTATAACGTACCATATGTCGGCAAGGATTGTGGTGGAAGCATCATGTTATGGGTATGCTTGTCATCGGAAATATTAAATATGAAAGGAGCAAAGCCCAGGTAATAAGTTAAAGGAAAACCCGCCTCAGTTTTATTTTTCAGCGAGACAATTACACACATTTTTATGCCAAAGACACGCCAGAAATATTTTTCTAAGAGTTGCTGAGTGTTCCTGAGTGGTCTTGTCTCAGGCAGAGCCCCACTTATTTTGAGCCCCACCTGTTTAGCTTAAAAAAAAAGGTTTTTATATTTTTTGTGCTTTTTTTGCGTGTTATTTTGGAATTAATATGTGTCACATATCAGTTTGCAAACAATGTCAAAACGTTTTTGGGAAGTTAATATAGCTGCATACAAACACGGTCTCTTTTTTGCTTTCTTGAGTAAGGCAGCTCCAAAATGCAGGTATTTCAGTCTAGCTCAGTGCTTTCTGTGGTGGAGGGGCAGCCAGCGGAAAATACAGAGCATAGGGGTTGGTAATCTTCTCTAGTTGCACCGTGATTGGCTCAGTGTTCTGTCAATCATAGGGACACTATGTCACTGCAGGGATAGCTTGAAGGTTCAAGACCCTTGGGTGCTGCCATAGATTTACATTAGAAGTACCCATCCAAGAAGGCTCAAGGTCATTGGCAACTGATAAAATGATGACAAATCACCTTATATCCACCGTAGCTTTGATTGGACTGATCATGTCAACATCATACTTTTCAAAATCTTATCTAGCAAGCTAGACAAGCAGTCATCATCATGAATCACGTCGACAATCTACTGGCAAATCCTTTTCAATCCTTGTCATATGAAGAGAAATTACAGATAAAACGTATCGGTGCTCATCGGCCATTGGACATAAACATCAAATTCAACAAAGAGTGGGTTAGAATGAATCAGTTGCTAACAGCAAGCTTTGCAAAGCAATCACTATTTTCCTTCTGCAACCTGCTATTCGGTGGAGTGGGTGTGTGATCCAAGTCTGGGTTTAAGGGTCTCTTTTCCAAGCTTAAAAGGATAAACCTTCACACGCAACACCATGGGCCAGAAAAGGTTGAATACATTGGGCATGCTGTCAATCCTGGAAACTGGGAAATCTCAGACTTTAGTGAGTTTAAGACAACTGGGAACTCGGAACAAAACAAGCTTGACTGGGAAAAGAAGTTTTCAATGGTCATCCAACTCGGAATTCCAAGTCGGGAATTTGGGCCTCTTTCTAGAGCTTTGACCTTATAAGAAAGGGGCATGGGACAAAACTGTCTGCTTCACCAGAGCCAGAGCCGCCCCCGAGGGACTAGGTTTCCCTCCCATTAACCCCCGCTGTTTTATGTGTTTGTTTTGGGGTTTTTTTGGCGTCCGGGAGTCCGCGCCTTGGGGGGGGGTACTGTCAGGCTCTGGCCATAGAGAAGCCTATTTGCTTCTCTAGGTAGCTATGGTCAGAGTCTGACAGTGTCTTTCTTTTCTGTTTCTGTGTCGGGTTTGGGTTGGATCAGCTGCACTGCATTGTCTCTAATTAGGGATCCCATATATGTTGAGTCTGTCCTTCACTTTGGTGTGGGTTGTTATCGATATCGATGTATGTCGCAGTCACGGTGTAAGTAAGTGTGTTTTGTTTACGTCCGTTCATTTGGTGTGTGTTGTGAACGTGACTTTAATCTGTTCGTTAAGTCTTTTCGTGTTTCGTTAGTTCGTCATTTGGATTTATTTTACATAGTATAGTAGTGTTTTTATTTATACATAGTAAAATAAAAATCATGTCGAACTATCCCTGCGCTGCGTCCCCGTGACTGGGGAGAGAGGGAGAGAGAGATTTTCCCACATCGGTATACGGACACGGAACTCCTCAGAGGGTTCGACTCGGACTCGTCGGAGGAGGATGACGACGAGGACGTGCTTCAGTTCCTTTACCCGTGGGGGCTCCTGGAGGAACCAACACCACTTCGTATGCCCACAGATCTGAAAAGGGAGCGGCCAGATGGGTTCTATGAGTACCCGGAGGAGGAGCAGACGAGGTGGTGGAGAGCCTGGAATGCTCTTCCTCTGGAGACTCAGATGGATCCGCTGGTCGTACAGGCATTGGAGGACTTCAAGCGCCAGATGACTCTCGTGGCGAGGCGTGTGATTGGACCGGATCCTCCAGCGATGGTGAGCGACCCAGAACCTCCAGCGAGGGTCAGCAGCCCTGCACCTCCAGCGAAGGTCAGCAGCCCTGCACCTCCAGCGAAGGTCAGCGTCCCTCCACCTCCAGCGAAGGTCAGCGTCCCTCCAGCGAAGGTCAGCGTCCCTCCAGCGAAGGTCAGCGTCCCGTCGCCTCCAGGGAAGGTCAGTCCGGGTCCAGTCCGGGTCCAGCCGCCTACTCCGCCTCAGTGCCAGAGCAGTCCGCTCCACCGGTACCCAGTCCGGGTCCAGCCGCCTGCTCCGCCTCAGTGCCAAAGCAGTCCGCTCCACCGGTACCCAATCCGGGTCCAGCCGTCTGCTCCGTCTCAGTGCCAGAGCAGTCCGCTCCACCGGTGCCCAATCCGGGTCCAGCCGCCTGCTCCGCCTCAGTGCCAGAGCAGTCCGCTCCACCGGTACCCAGTCCGGGTCCAGCCGCCTGCTCCGCCTCAGTGCCAGAGCAGTCCGCTCCACCAGTACCCAGTCCGGGTCCAGCCGCCTGCTCCGCCTCAGTGCCAGAGCAGTCCGCTCCACCGGTACCCAAGCCGGGTCCAGCCGTCTGCTCCGCCTCAGTGCCAGAGCAGTCCGCTCCACCGGTAACTTTTCCGGGTTCAGCCGTCTGCTCCGCCTCAGTGCCAGAGCAGTCCGCTCCACCGGTGCCTTTTCCGGGTTCAGCCGTCTGTTCCGCCTCAGTGCCAGAGCAGTCCGCTCCACCGGTGCCTTTTCCGGGTTCAGCCGTCTGTTCCGCTCCTGAGCCAGAGCAGTCCGCTCCACCGGTACCCAGTCCGGGTCCAGCCGTCTGCTCCGCCTCAGTGCCAGAGCAGTCCGCTCCACCGGTGCCTTTTCCGGGTTCAGCCGTCTGTTCCGCTCCTGAGCCAGAGCAGTCCGCTCCACCGGTACCCAATCCGGGTCCAGCCGTCTGCTCCGCTTCAGAGCCTGAGCAGTCCGCCCCACCGGTGCCCAGTCCGGGCCCGGTTGTTTTCCCAGCTCCATGGCCGGAGCAGTTTACCCCACCGGTGCCCAGTCCGGGCCCGGTATATTGCCCAGCTCCATGGCCGGAGCCGTTTGTCCCACCGGTGCCCAGTCCGGGCCCGGTTGTTTTCCCCGCTCCATGACCGGAGCCGTTTGCCCCACCGGTGCCCAGTCCGGGCCCGGTTGTTTTCCCCGCTCCATGGCCGGAGCCGTTTGCCCCACCGGTGCCCAGTCCGGGCCCGGTTGTTTTCCCCACTCCATGGCCGGAGCCGTTTGCCCCACCGGTGCCCAGTCCGGGCCCGGTTGTTTTCCCCACTCCATGCCCGGAGCTTTTTGCCCCACCGGTGCCCAGTCCGGGCCCGGTTGTTTTCCTCGCTCCATGGCCGGAGCCGTTTGCCCCACCGGTGCCCAGTCCAGGCCCGGTTGTTTTCCCCGCTCCATGGCCGGAGCTTTTTGCCCCACCGGTGCCCAGTCAGGGCCCGGTTGTCTTCCCCGCTCCATGGCCGGAGCCGTTTGCCCCACCGGTGCCCAGTCCGGGCCCGGTTGTTTTCCCCGCTCCATGGCCGGAGCCGTTTACCCCACCGGGGCCCAGTCCGGGCCCGGTCAAATGTCCCGCTCCTTGGCCGGAGCCGTTTGCCCCACCGGTACCCAGCCCGGGACCGGTTATAAGAAAGGGGCATGGGACAAAACTGTCTGCTTCACCAGAGCCAGAGCCGCCCCCGAGGGACTAGGTTTCCCTCCCATTAACCCCCGCTGTTTTATGTGTTTGTTTTGGTTTTTTTTTGGCGTCCGGGAGTCCGCGCCTTGGGGGGGGGTACTGTCAGGCTCTGGCCATAGAGAAGCCTATTTGCTTCTCTAGGTAGCTATGGTCAGAGTCTGACAGTGTCTTTCTTTTCTGTTTCTGTGTCGGGTTTGGGTTGGATCCCTAATTAGAGGCAGCTGCACTGCATTGTCTCTAATTAGGGATCCCATATATGTTGAGTCTGTCCTTCACTTTGGTGTGGGTTGTTATCGATATCGATGTATGTCGCAGTCACGGTGTAAGTAAGTGTGTTTTGTTTACGTCCGTTCATTTGGTGTGTGTTGTGAACGTGACGTTAGTCTGTTCGTTAAGTCTTTTCGTGTTTCGTTAGTTCGTCATTTGGATTTATTTTATATAGTATAGTAGTGTTTTTATTTATACATAGTAAAATAAAAATCATGTCGAACTATCCCTGCGCTGCGTCTTGGTCTCTCCAAACACCCGTTCGTGACAACCTTGTTTTTTTCAGAGAGCCCATTTGTCTTGAAAGCCCCATAAATCCAGAGAGTGCAAGACTTTGATGACAGTTTCATGACAAAATTTGCCCACAAGAAGGACTGCCAAGTGAGCACAGCACAAGTGTGATTCCAAAATTGTCTGATGTAATATACCAGGGAGATAGAGTTGAAGTCGGAAGTTTACATACACTTAGGTTGAAGTGAATTTTTCAACCACTCCACAGATTTCATGTTAACAAACTATAGTTTTGGCAAGTCGGTTAGGACATCTACTTTGTGCATGACACAAGTAATTCTTCCAACAATTGTTTACAGACAGATTATTTCACTTATAATTCACTATATCACAATTCCAGTGGGTCAGAAGTTTACATACACTAAGTTGACTGACTTTAAACAGCTTGGAAAATTCCAGAAAATGATGTTTATTTTTTATTTCACCTTTATTTAACCAGGTAGGTCAGTTGAGAACAAGTTCTCATTTGCAACTGCGACCTGGCCAAGACAAAGCAAAGCAGTGCGACAAAAACAACACAGAGTTACACAGTAAACAAACATGGTCAAAAACACAATAGAAAATCTATATACAGAGTGCAAAATGTAGTGCAAAATGCAGTAAGGTTAAGAGGTAGGACAATAAATAGACCATAGTGGTGAGATAAATTACAGATTATCATCATTAACACAGGAATGAAGGATGTGCAAATTATGATGTGCAAATAGAGATACTGGAGTGCAAGATTTGTGAAAATAACAAAAATAAATATGGGGATGAGGTAGTAGTGTGGGCTATTTACAGAAGGGCTATATACAGGTGCAGTGATCGATAAGCAGCTTTGAAAGCTGACGCTTAAAGTTATTGAGGGAGATAGGAACCTCTAGCTTCAGTGATTTTTGTAATTCGTTCCAGTCATTGGCAGCAGCGAACTGGAAGGAATGGCGGCCAAAGGAGGTGTTGGCTTTGGGGGTGGCCAGTGAGATATACCTGCTGGAGCGCATGCTACGGGTGGGTGTTGCTATAGTGACCAGTGAGCTGAGATAGGGCGGGGATTTACCTAGTAATGACTTATAGATGACCTGGAGCCAGTGGGTTTGGCGACGAATATATAATGAAGGCCAGCCAACAAGAGCATACAGGTCGCAGTGATGGGTAGTGTATGTTGCTTTGGTAACAAAACGGATGGCACTGTGATAGACTACATCCAATTTGCTGAGTAGAGTGTTGGAGGCTAGTTTGTAAATGACATCACCGAAATCAAGGATCGGTAGGATAGTCAGTTTTACAAGGGCATGTTTGGCAGCATGAGTGAAGGAGGCTTTGTTGCGAAATAGGAAGCCAATTCTGGATTTAATTTTGGATTGGAGATGGTTGATGTGAGTCTGGAAGTTGAGTTTACAGTCTAACCAGATGCCTAGGTATTTATAGGTGTCCACGTATTCTAATTCGGACCCGTCGAGAGTAGTGATGATAGTCCGGTGGGCGGGTGCTGGCAGCGTTTGATAGAAAAGCATGCACTTAGTTTTACTAGCGTTTAAGAGCAGTTGGAGGCCACGGAAGGAGTGTTGTATGGCATTGAAGCTTGTTTGAAGGTTAGTAAACACAGTATCCAAAGAGGGGCCAGATGTATACAGAATGGTGTCATCTGCGTAGAGATGGATCAGAGAGTCACCAGCAGCGAGAGCGACATCGTTGATGTATATAGAGAAAAGGGTTGGCCCAAGAATTGAACCCTGTGGCACCCCCATAGAGACTGCCAGAGGATC
Organism: Thymallus thymallus; assembly: GCA_023634145.1. Taxonomy (NCBI): domain Eukaryota; kingdom Metazoa; phylum Chordata; class Actinopteri; order Salmoniformes; family Salmonidae; genus Thymallus; species Thymallus thymallus. Next base: position 23,619,134 of record CM042409.1, on the reverse strand, counting down.
GGACAATAGGCCCTCCGATTTGACACACTGAACCCTGTCTGCAAAGTAGTTAGAGAACCAGGCAAGGCAGTCACTTGAGAAACCAAGGCTGTTGAGTCTGCCAATAAGAATGCGATGATTGACAGAGTCGAAAGCCTTGGCCAGGTCGATGAAGACGGCAGCACAGTACTGTCTTTTATCGATGGCGGTTATGATATTGTTCAGTACCTTGAGCGTAGCTAAGGTGCACCCATGACCAGCTCGGAAACCAGATTGCATAGCAGAGAAGGTACGGTGGGATTCGAAGTGGTCAGTTATCTGTTTGTTAACTTGGCTTTCGAAAACTTTAGAAAGGCAGGGCAGGATGGATATTGGTCTATAACAGTTTGGGTCTAGAGTGTCTCCTCCTTTGAAGAGGGGGATGACCGCGGCAGCTTTCCAATCTCTAGGGATCTCAGACGATACGAAAGAGAGGTTGAACAGGCTAGTGATAGGTGTTGCAACAATTTTGGCTGATAATTTCAGAAAGAGAGGGTCCAGATTATCTAGCCCAGCAGATTTGTAGGGGTCCAGACTTAGCAGGTCTTTCAGAACATCAGCCGTCTGGATTTGGGTGAAGGAGAAGCGGGGGGGGCTTGGGCAAGTAGCTGCCGGGGGTACAGAGCTGTTGGCCGGGATAGGGGTAGCCAGGTGGAAAGCATGGCCAGCCGTAGCAAAATGCTTATTGAAATTTTCTATAATCGTGGATTTATCGGTGGTAACAGTGTTTCCGAGCTTCAATGCAGTGGGCAACTGGGAGGAGGTGCTCTTATTCTCCATGGACTTTACAGTGTCCCAGAACTTTTTGGAGTTAGTACTACAGGAAGCAAATTTCTGTTTGAAAAAGCTGGCCTTTGCTTTTCTAACTGACTGTGTGTACTTGTTCCTGACTTCCCTGAATAGCTGCATATCGCGGGGGCTATTCGATGCTAATGCAGTGCGCCACAGGATGTTTTTGTGTTGGTCTAGTGCAGTCAAGTCTGGGGTGAACCAAGGGCTATATCTATTCTTAGTTCTACGTTTTTTGAAAGGGGCATGCTTATTTAGGATGGTGAGGAAAGCACTTTTAAAGAACAACCAGGCGTCCTCTACTGACGGGATGAGGTCAATATCCTTCCAGGATACCTGGGCCAGATCGAATAGAAAGGCCTGCTCGCAAAAGTGTTTTAGGGAGCGTTTGACAGTGATAAGGGGTGGTCGTTTGACCGCTGACCCATTGCGAACGCAGGCGATGAGGCAGTGATCGCTGAGATCCTGGTTGAAAACAGAGGAGGTGTATTTGGAGGGCAAGTTAGTCAGGATGATATCAATAATGGTACCCATGTTTACGGATTTTGGGTTGTACCTGGTGGGTTCCTTGATAATTTGTGTGAGATTGAGGGCATCTATCTTAGATTGAAGGACAGCCGGGGTGTTAAGCATATCCCAGTTTAAGTCACCTAACAGTACAAACTCTGAAGATAGATGGGGGGCAATCAATTCACATATGGAGTCCAGGGCACAGCTGGGGGCTGAGGGGGGTCTGTAACAGGCGGCAACAGTGAGAGACTTATTTCTGGAAAGGTGGATTAGTAGAAGCTCAAACTGTTTGGGCACGGACCTGGACAGTATGACAGAACTCTGCAGGTTATCTCTGCAGTAGATTGCAACTCCGCCACCTTTGGCAGTTCTATCTTGACGTGAAATATTGTAGTTGGGGATGGAGATTTCCGAATTATTGGTGGCCTTCCTGAGCCAGGATTCAGACACAGCTAGGACATCCGGGTTGGCGGAGTGTGCTAAAGCAGTGAATAAATCAAACTTAGGGAGGAGGCTTCTAATGTTGACATGCATGAAACCAAGGCTTTTACGGTTACAGAAGTCAACAAATGAGAGCGCCTGGGGGATAGGTGTAATGCTGGGAGCTACAGGACCTGGGTTTACCTCTACATCACCAGAGGAACAGAGGAGGAGTAGGATTAGGGCACGGCTGAAGGCATTAAGAACTGGTCGTCTAGCGCGTTGGGTACAGAGAGTAAAAGGAGCAGATTTCTGGGCGTGTTGGAATAGATTGAGGGCATAATGAACAGACAAGGGTATATTAGGGTGTGAGTTCAGTGGAGGTAAACCTAGGCGTTGGGTAATGAAGAGAGAGGTTGCATCTCTGGAGACACCAGTTAAGACAGGTGAGGTCTCCTCATGTGTGGGGGGAGGGACAAAAAAGCTATCAGAGGCCAGTTGAGCAGGACTGGGGACTCTACAGTGAAATAAAACAATAATAGCTAACCTAAACAACAAAAGTCAAGGCATATTGAAATAAAGGGGCATAAAAACAAACAGTTAATGAGGGACAAAAATAAAACAAATAAAAAACAGTTAATTAAGAGGGCTAAGGCAACGACGGGTAATGGCGATGACTGGACAAAGAGGGTCAGTTAGAGAAAAATGTCATATGCTACACACAGGACCTGGGGCCTGGCAGTTAAACAGAAAGAAATACCGTATAACCAAACAGTCCTGCAGGCATCAGCTGTGAAGCTGAGTAATCATAGGGTCCGATGAGCAGCAAAGAGGCGAGCCAGAGAGCAGATTCAATGGGCGCTGGACTAGGCAAGCGAGGAGGCACAGTGTTCAGAGTGCTAGCAGGCCGGAGCTAGCAGATGGATCTTCGGCGACGTCGCAGAGGAGAACCCTGTTGAGACCACGTCGGACAATTACGTCGGCAGACCAGTCACGGTGGCTCGGTGGGGCTCCGTGTCGACAGTAGAAGGTCCAGGCAGGTTGACAGAGGTACTGTAGCCCGGGAGAGTAGCTAGCACACGTCGGCTGTCCGGGAGATGAGCCTAGCTCACGCTAGCATAGGTAGGATGTAAACAAACAATGGAGGTTAGCCAAAAACGTTGGTCACTCGATTGCAGCTAGCTAGCTGTGATGATCCGGTGTGATGGTCCTGTGATTTCAGTGGAAATCCGGTGAAGTAGAAGGGAACGCAGTCCGATATGCGCTGGGTTGGTAGCGCGCTGTGCAGACTGGCCGATAATGTCCGAACTAAAAGCTGTCTGAGCAGCCAGAGCGGTGGTGAGGACCGCTAGCAGTGGTTAGCGATGGCTAGAAGCTAGTTAGCAAGCTAGCTAGCAGGCTAGCTTCTGACTGCGGTTCAGTTAAAAGAATGAAAAGTAAGGATAATAGATCAGTTTCACGTTGGGTAAGGTGGGTTGCAGGAGAGGTAAATCGGGGACAAAATAAATAAATACAAATGTGTGGAAAGACAAATTACAAACTATTAACTATTACAAACTATTTACACGAGACGAACAAAAGACACGTCTGCACTGTTACGCCATCATGGCTTTAGAAGCTTCTGATAGGCTAATTGACATAATTTGAGTCAATTGGTGGTGTACCTGTGGATGTATTTCAGCCAAGACCTCAGAAAAAACAATGTAGACCTCCACAAGTCTGGTTCATCCTTGGGAGCAATTTTTTTTTTTTGAGCAGTGGCTTCTTCCTTGCTGAGTGGCCTTTCAGGTTATGTCGATATAGGACTCGTTTTACTGTGGATATAGATACTTTTGTACCTGTTTCCTCCAGCATCTTCCCAGGGTCCTTTGCTGTTGTTCTGGGATAGATTTGCACTTTTCGCACCAAAGTACGTTCCTCCCTAGGAGACAGAACGCGTCTTTTTCCTGAGCAGTATGACAGCTGCATGGTCTCATGGTGTTTATACATGTGTACTTTTGTTTGTACAGATGAACGTGGTACCTTCAGGCGTTTGGAAAGTGCTCCAAAGGATGAACCAGACTTGTGGAGGTCTACAATTTATTTTCTGAGGTCTTGGCTGATTTCTTTAGATTTTCCCATGATATCTCCCTAAGGTAGGCCTTGAAATACATCCACAGGTACACCTCCAATTGATTCAACTGTTGTCAATTAGCCTATCAGAAGCTTCTAAAGCCATGACATAATTTTCTGGAATTTTCCAAGCTGTTTTTAAAGCACAGTCAACTCAGTGGAATTGTGATATAGTGAATTATAAGTGAAATAATCTGTCTGTAAACAATTGTTGGAAGAAGTTCTTGAGTCATGCAGGAAGTAGATGTCCTAACCAACTTCCCAAAACTGTAGTTTGTTAACATAAAATCTGTGGAGTGGTTGAAAAATGAGTTTTAATGACTTCAACGTAAGTGTATGTAAACTTCCTACTTCAACTGTATACTGTAGCTAAGAAAATAATACTAAGTGTATGTTGTGTAGTAAGCTGTTTGTAGCCCATGTGCCTCACCCTAATAATTTGGTCCCTTTTCCCCTCATAACTTAGTCTACTGTTCACATGTAGCCTATAGCCTGTTTTAGAGAAATGTCATCATTGAATATTGTAGGAGATTTTTTGTCTGCTTATATGCCCCCTTTATTTATCTTCTGGTTAGTGACTTGGTGTACAGGGATAATACTGTAAGAATGGCCCATGTTCTAAATTCTGTTGCTGTACATTTCAAAAAGGCGAAGTATCCCTTTAACTCTGTCAAACACACAAAGCTTGCAGTTAGTTCTGAGAGATCTGAAAAACAAATGTCAAAAATAACTCCTTTACCACCAAAAGTAGAGAAGGGCCAAAGGATGTGTGTGGATTTAACATTCCTGCAGATGTTCAAATTGTTATCTAGAACGACGGTGTCCACAGTTGTGCCAGGGTTGGTCTTTGCGCTGTCGTTTTTTTGCTCACTCTGTGGAGAGAAATGCGTCATATGACCTCCCCCATAGAAAAACTGTGAAGTCATGGGGTAGAAGCTGCTTTGTGGGGTTATGTTATTGTAACGGCAGATGCTTGAGCGTGTTTCAGCAGACAGTGTAATTTACATTTCCTTCACACTGTATTGGTGGGCAAAAATACATCCAACTTTGAGGAAAAGGCGTATTTATGGAAGCAGGGAAGCAAACAGCGGTCTAGTCTTTGGTCAGTCTTTGGTAGACAGATGTGGCGAAGTCTGTTGCATGTTGTAAGTGTAGGACAGTAGTGGTCATATAACATTTTAACTACATTGGTGGGGCCACTGCAATGTAAAGTACTTTGAAATGTAGTGAAATAAATAATACTGTATCATATAAATGCAATTCATGATAATTATCTTTCACGTGTCTTGTATGATTACATTGAATGAATTGATGTGAGTGTGCCGATCTAAAGTCAAATAGCTATGTATGGACTAGCTTGTCATTGCTTATGTGGCAATGCCGTGTGGCAATATATGCCAAGAAAAACCTGTCAAATCTATTTGATTCATTATTGAGAATACGTTTCATTATGACCTGCCCTGCCTTTGCACTGTAGTGCATTGAGACAACAATAGCTGATATTTCACATGCATTACATAGACATAGGCAAGCGTGTGCTAATTATTGACACATATCTACAGGCTTCTGAGGGCAAACCTGTTGCCTTGATTCAAATGTAATGCTATACCATTTTAAAGTGACTTTTATTAGCCTGTAGAACAACCACAAGTTTCATCACAGTGAAAATAACTTGATCTGTACTTGTGGAGGTTGAGAGTCTTAATCTCAGCACCCAGAACAGAATCTCGCCGTCTAATATTTAAATGTTAACATCTGTCACAAGAGATTAAAAGTCACTCTAACCAAAGGTTGGGCATACAGTAGAAGTTACCTTGGTGAACCTCTGTCTATTACACAGTGGCAACAAAACACCAGGTCAAAGCAGCAACATCATCCCGGTTAGAAATACAGACAACTCAACTCAGCCACGACCAATTGCAAGCACAATTCACCACCTTTATACACAGTATATGGACTTCAGTCTAAACTGCCCCCAAAAGCCATGAAAGTCTTCGGAAAAAGTTATTGGCTTGGAAAGAAAGGGAGAGAGTGTGAGACTAAGGAAATGGGTAGCAGGAATGTGGAATTAGAACTATTTTTGATTCCTGTCCAGTAACTATTTACATTGCAGTCCACTGTCTGTGACATCAGAAGGCAGACTTTATAAATGAATGGACAGAGGCAGGCAGTTTGCTAACACACAGCATTAATGGCATTGCGGCTTTCCTAAGGAGATATACAGAAAGAGAGAGCAAGAGAGAACTGGCTAACCCTTGAAGATGGACCGAAGAGACGCTACGCTCGTTGGTTCCATGCTGTTGTGTATCATCACTCAGGTGAGGGTTGACAAGCTCAAGAATTTCCTCAAGAATTTAAGTTGTCAAACATCTTTAATTTGTCAAAGTACGCTTGTGATATTTTGGGGGAAGAAATGGAATTCAATGTTTGAGGGATGTCATGGGATGATGTATGGTCGTTCACAAACTGATACTAAACGTCTAAAAGAAAGTAGAGCGCTGAGGTATAGCTGAACGCAAAACACAGTTGGATATTCGCTGGAGCGATTGGATGTTTACACATGTCATAGGGATGCTGAGGGTTGAGAGTTTTGTATTGCATAACATGTGAAGAATATGTCTTTGACTGCAGGAGGCAAGAGATTGAAGACATCTTCAGGCTATATTCCACAGAACTAGTAGAACTCCTTTGCAGTTATGTATTTTGTCTAAACAGCAATTGTCTAAAGGAACTTACAACAGCACATACATACTGTATATTATTTTTATTTTATTTAACCTTTATTTCAACAGGGAGTCATGCTGAGAACAAGGTCCCTTTCTCAGATGAACCCTGCATACATATCAATACACATAAAAAACGTAAATATACACTATCAGTGGAGGCTCCTCAGAGGAAGAAGGGGAGGACCATTCTCCTCAGTGAATTTCATTTAAAGAAAATAGTGAAACATTGAAAAAGGTTTTACCTTTTTAAATAAAACTATACTAAATATATTCACTTCACCAAATAATAGATTAAAACACACAGTTTTTCAATGAAGCTCTACAGTAGCCTCAACAACACTCTCTGGGGTAGCACCATAGTGTAGCCGGAGGACAGCTAGTTTCTGTCCTCCTCTGGGTACATTGACTTCAATACAAAACCTTGATGCTCATGGTTCTCCAACCTATCAGAGCTCTTGCAGCATGAACTGCCATGTTGTCCACCCAATCAAAGGATCAGAGAATGAATCTAGTGCTGAAAGCATAGGCTACAGCTAGCTAGCACTGCAGTGCATAAAATGTGGTGAGTAGTTGACTCAAAGAGAGAGAAAGACAACAGTTTTGAACTAATTAATTTATTCCAAAATGAAGGAGAAGAGAGAGAGAGAGAGAGCTATTTCGTTGTATTTTTTTAAGCTAGTTTAGCTCAAACAGAAAGGGATGCTATGTTAGCTAGCTGGCTATGGCTATCCAACATTGGAACTCTCCCAAGTCAAAGTAAGCTATTGGTTTTATTAATTTATTGATTGATTGAAGTGGGTTTACTAATGCATTAGTTCTAGTAGGTATGTTGTCTATGACGTTAATATGGTAACAATGATGTGTATAGCGCATAGCGTTTATGGTATGAAAGTTTGGCTTGGAAAAGTTTTTTCGCCTGTTCACAGACAGCTGTTGTGTTGTGCACTATAGTCCACAAGCGAATTGAAATGGTGAGAGGAGGACAGCGTGTAGGAATTATACAACAAACAAAGTGATCATGCTGTTTTTATGTGTGCTGCTATGAAAGTGAACTGTATTTGTGGGTGATCAGGGGTGTATTTGTTCCGCTGATTCAGTTGAATATTTCTTAAACGGAAGCAAACAAAGAAACGGGGATAAACATACTTGAATTTGTCCAAGTAGGGTGCACTAAAGATTACACCCTAGATCAGCTAGATGCAGGCAAGAGTGTCCAAGGTGGTATTGAATATCTCACTGTCTGTCACCTTGATTCAAAAACAATTCTGTAGACCTGTACACCTACGTTGTAAACTTTAATTCGTAGGCTAAGTTGTAGCAACTTCATGATGGGTATAGGGAAAATTCAAGTATCATGTACATTAGTAGCCTAAACCTATCGATGTTAAATTGAGCTGGGTGGATGGAATATGAATGACAGTCATCCAATATGCTGTAATAGAAATAAGGCCAAGCTCATAAAAGTGTTCTCCCACATCTTAAACGACACCGGCCTCCACTGATACACATAAATAATACACATCAATATACACATCAATATTCACATCAATATACTAAAAGCAAAAAACATTATAGAAAACAAACACATTTTTCTGTAAAAAGGTCCTCAATCAGCCTTTTGAATTGCCTTAGAGGCACCAATTCAACCAATTTTAGAGAGCCCTGGAGATTATTCCACAAGTAAGGTGCAAAAAACTAAAGCAGTGAATCTCCAGAGGGATCTCCAGAGTTATCCATCGCTGAGACCTGGTCTGGTATCTCGTACGTCTATAAGCTAACAATAAGGTAAGATACGGCGGAAGCAAAATAATCCTCCATTAACTGGATTTAAATGTTTAGTCCATAATGTTGCTTGATTGGTAGTTAGGCTATTAGCTGAACAAAATTAGGCTACATGAAAAGTGCAATACTGTTAATATAATTGTTCATATATGTTAGTGCTGGGGTTCAGTGAATTTAGGTAAATCACAAAGCTTATCTGCATTTCCTGCAGTGCAAAAAAGTGATCAAATTAAGATCCTACATAAATTTAGGTGATGCTATGAATGACCAGCTTATGTTTTTGTGCAAATAATGTGTGCAATATATCCTGTATGATGTTCATGGTTAAAGAATTCCAGGTTCCCTTGCAGTGTATTCCCTGCTAATTCCAGAAATCCACCAACTGGGATTTGGGGAAATTGTAAACACAAAAGTACAGTAACATTTATAGTACAGGCACAGACAAAAAAGCCTTAACCCATACAATCAACAAAAGGCCACTTTTTTCCACAAATGCCACTGCAGTTAATCATCCTACTGTCAACCCACATGTGTTAGGTGTGCTGCCAGCTATGTGGGGGCCAGTGCCACAACTGCCCCTGGCCCGCGCCCCGCTGCCCTCCGGGGGTGCCCACGGTGCTGGATGGGTGCCGCTGCTGCCAGGTGTGCGCCAGACAGGAGGGCGAAGGCTGCACGGAGAGGTTTGTGTGTGACAGCCAGCATGGCCTGCAGTGTGACTACAGTGCCAGCTACCCCGGAGGTCCTGGAGAGTGTGTCAGTGAGTACAGCGCTACCCAGTTAAGCTGGTCCCAGGTCTGGTTGTGGTTTATTGCCAACTGTAAGATCCAACTGCAAGACAACAAGGCAGTACAGTTGGCAAGACAGCACAAACAGATATGGGACCAAGCGACTACTTTGTAGGGGACAAATACTGTACAAGGCCTCAAAAGCATGATAATGATAATAAGAGCTCAAATGGAGTGAGATGTAGGAGTGTATCCCAGTTTTCATGCACAGCAAGTCTTTGACCTAGACGAATGTTGATTGTCCTATTTCATGGCCATAAATAATAGGAAAATAGCCAAGTACTTCAAAGTTATTTTAGAATAGGAAAGGCAGCCATGGGTAATAATCCCACAATATCCAGTCAGATACAACAAGTTTTGCAACATTGATGTTAATAAAGGGCAGCCATTAGTATTGTTTGAAAAAGTAAAAAAAATGTTTGCACTCACTAGTGTAAATCGCTCTGGATTAGAGCGTCTGCTAAATGACTCAAAAGTTATTTTAGTACACATATCTTCTCCCTAGACTTGACACCACATACATTGTACATCTGCTTCACCTACTTAACTGATCGAAGTTCACTCCCTCGCTTCCCCATCTCTCTCCCCATCTATTCCTCTCTCTGTGGCCAGGCCAGAACTCGCTGGGATGTGAACTGAACGGCATGCGCTATGAGGAGGGCCAGACATTCCAGCCATCGTGTGCACAGCTGTGCCACTGCCTGGGTGGTGGGTTGACCTGTGTGCCACTGTGCAGCGATGACCTCCAGGTGCCTGCCGCAGCCAACTGCCCCAACCCCCAGCTAGTGCGTCAGCGAGGGAGGTGCTGCAGGGAGTGGGTCTGTGAAAGCCTGGACAACAACATTTACCCAGACACTGTGACAACAGGTACAGGCAAAAATATGAAAATAAGACTGACCTTTGCCCATATGAATAGGAATAATGAATAATAATAATTGATTACATTTGTAAAGCGCTTTTCATTACACAAGAATAATATCAAAGTGCATAAAATAAAAATATAAAATGGAGAAATAGTAAAAATAAAATTAAAATAAAGACCCCGATGGTCACTCTGACAGAGCTCTAGAGTTCCTCTGTGGAGATGGGAGAACCTTCCAGAAGGACAACCATCTCTGCAGCACTAATCAGGTCTTTATGGTAGAGTGGCCAGACGGAAGCCACTCCTCAGTAAAAGGCACATGACAGCCCACTTGGAGTTTGCCAAAAAGCACCCAAAGGACTCAGACCTCTGGTCTGGTGAAACCAAGATTTAACTCTTTGGCCTGAATACCAAGCGTCACGGCTCAAGGAAACCTGGCACCATCCCTACAGTGAAACATGGTGGTGGCAGCATCATGCTGTGGGGATGTTTTTAAGCAGAAGGGACTGGGAGACTAGTCAGGATCGAGGGAAAGATTAATGGAGCAACGTACAGAGAGATCCTTGATGAAAACCTGCTCCAGTGCGCTCAGGACCTCAGACTGGGGCGAAAGTTCACCTTCAAACAGGACAACGGCACGAAGCACACAGCCAAAAGAACACAGGAGTGGCTTTGGGACAAGTCTCTGAATGTCCTGGAGTGGCCCAGCCAGAGCCCGGACTTGAACCCGATTGAACATCTCTGGAGAGACCTGAAAATAGCTGTGCAGCGACGCTCCCCATCCAACCTGACAGAGCTTGAGAGGATCTGCAGAGAAGAATGAGAAAACTCCCCAAATACAGATGTGCCAAGAGAGTTTAAAAACAAAACAAATTCACCTTTATTTAACCTGGTAAGCCAGTTGAGAACTAGTTCTCATTTACAACTGCAACCTGGCCAAGATAAAGCAAAGCAGTGGGACAAAAAAACAACAACACAGAGTTACACAAGGGATAAACAAGATCTATAGACAGTGAGTGCAAATGTAGTTAGATTAGGGAAGTAGGACAATAAATAGGCCATAGTGGCGAAATAGTTACAATTTAGCATTAACACTGGAGTGATAAATGTGCAGATGATGATGTGCAAACATGCCTTTGGTGCGGGCAGAGATACTGGGGTGCAAATGAGCAAAAATAACAGTATGGGGATGAGGTAGTTGGGGTGGGCTATTTACAGATGGGCTATATACAGGTGCAATGATCAGTAAGCAGTTCTGGCAGTTGATGCTTAAAGTTAATGAGGGAGATAGGAATCTCCAGCTTTTGCAATTCCTTCCAGTCATTGGCAGCAGAGAACTGGAAGGAATGGCGGCCAAAGGAGGTGTTGGCTTTGGGGGTGACCAGTGAAATATACCGGGTGGGTGTTGCTATGGTGACCAGTGAGATAAGATAAGGTGGGGATTTACCTAGCAAGGACTTTTATAGATGACCTGGAACCAGTGGGTTTGGCAACGAATATGTAGTGAGGTCCAGCCAACGAGAGCATACAGGTCGCAGTAGTGAGTAGTATATGGGGCTTTGGTGACAAAACGGATGGCACTGTGATAGACTACATCCAATTTGCTAAGGATATTGTTGGAGGCTATTATGTAAATGACATTGCCGAAATCAAGAATCGGTAGGATAGTCATTTTTACGAGGGCATGTTTGGCAGCATGAGTGAAGGAGGCTTTGTTGCGAAATCGGAAGTTGATTCTAGATTTAATTTTGGATTGGAGATGTTTCATGTGAGTCTGGAAGGAGAGTTTACAATCTAACCAGACACTAAGTCAGACCCGTCCAGAGTAGTGATGCTAGTCAGGCAGGCAGGCTCCGGGCAGCGATCGGTTGAAGAGCATACATTTACTTTTACTAGCATTTAAGAGCACTTGGAGGCCACGGAAGGAGTGTTGTATGGCGTTGAAGCTCGTTTGGAGGTTTGTTAACACAGTATCCAATGAAGGGCAAGATGTCTACAGAATGGTGTCATCTGCGTAGAGGTGTATCAGAGAGTCACCAGCATCAAGAGTGACATCATTGATATATACAGAGAATAGAGTCGGCCCGAGAATTGAACCCTGTCGCACCCCCATAGAGACAGACAGAAGTCCGGACAACAGGCCCTGGGATTTGACACACTGAACTCTATCTGAAAAGTAGTTGGTGAACCAGGCGAGACAGTCATTTGAGAAACCAAGGCTGTTGAGTCTGCCGATAAGAATGCGGTGATTGACAGAGTCGAAAGCCTTGGCCAGGTCGATGAAGACGGCTGCACAGTACTTTCTTTTATTGATGGCAGTTATGATATCATTTAGGACCTTGAGCGTGGCTGAGGTGCACCCATGACCAGCTCTGTAACCAGATTGCATAGCAGAGAAGGTACGGTGGGATTCGAAATTGTCGGTGATCTGTTTGTTAACTTGGCTTTTGAAGACTTTAGAAAGGCAGGGCAGGATGGATATAGGTCTTTAACAGTTTGGGTCTAGAGTGTCTCCCCCTTTGAAGAGGCGGAACTGCAGCAGCTTTCCAATCTCTAGGGATCTCTGACGATACGAAAGAGAGTTTGAACAGGCTAGTAATAGGGGTTGCAACAATAGCTGCAGATAACTTTAGAAAAAAAGGTCCAGATTATCTAGCCCAGCTGATTTGTAGGGTCCAGATTTTGCAGCTCTTTCAGAACATCAGCTATCTGGATTTGGGTGAAGGAGAAGCGGGGGGTGGGGGCTTGGGCAAGTTTCTGCGAGTGGTGCAGAGCTGTTGGCCGGGGTAGGGGTAGCCAGGTGGAAAGCATGGTTAGCCGTAGCAAAATGCTTATTGAAATTCTCGATTATCATAGATTTATCGGTGGTGACAGTGTTTCCTAGCCTCAGTGCAGTGGGCAGCTGGGAGGAGGTGCTCTTATTTTCCATGGACTTAACAGTGTCCCAAAACCTTTTAGTGCTACAGGATGCAAATTTCTGTTTGAAAAAGCTAGCCTTTGCTTTCCTAACTGACTTGTGTATATTGGTTCCTGACTTTTCTGAAAAGTTGCGGGGGCTGTTCAATGCTAATGCAGTATGCCACAGTATTTTTTTGTGCTGGTCGAGGGCAGTCAAGTCTGGAGTGAACCAAGGGCTATATCATGGGGGGGCAACCAGTTCACATAGGGTGTCCAGGGCACAGCTGGGGGCTGAGGGGGGTCTGTAACAAGCCGCAACAGTGAGAGAGTTATTTCTGGAAAGGTGAATTCTTTAAAGTAGAAACTCATGCTGTTTGGGCACAGACCTGGATAGTATGACAGAACTCTGTAGGCTCTATTTGCAGTAGATTGCAACTCCGCCCCTTTAGCAGTTCTATCTTGACAGAAAATGTTGTAGTTGGGGATGGAAATTACAGAATTTTTGGTGGCCTTCCTAAACCAGGATTCAGACACGGAGCTATCTGAGGCATATTGAGTGGGACTGGTGGCTCTACAGTGAAATAACACAATAAGAGCTAACAGAAACAGCAATAGACGAGGCAAATTGACATAAGAGAGTGGCAAAAAGCAATCACAGGTGTTATATATTGGGACCCGATATTTTTGTCCTAAATGGATTTCCGTAGTTGTAATTCCAATGCAAGGGAGCAGGAGGCACGGGGTTCAGAATGCTAACGGGCCGGGGCTAGCAGCTGGGTCTTCGGCGTCATCGCATTGGAGAAGCCTGTTGAAGGACCACATAGTGATGGATTGGCAGGGCTCCGTGTCGACAATAGAATTTCCAGGCCAGTTGGCAAAGTTGGTACTGTAGCCCAGGAATTAGCCAGTACACTTCGTAGGCTAACCGGGAGATGGGCCTAGCTCGAGGCTAGCTCAAGGCTAACTGGTGCAAGCTTCGGGGACAATGATGTTAGCCAAACAACAGCCACTCGGTTGCGCTGGGTTGGTAGCGCACTGTGCTGACTGGTCGATATTTTCTGAGTTAAAGTTGGCTGGTGCAGGCCAAGGGCAATGGTGAAGACCGCTGACAATGGCTAATAGTTAGTAGCTAGTTAGCTGGCTAGTTTCTTTCTGTAAGGATTTATGTTCAGAGAGGTCTCTGGAAACCTTTATGTTTTCCAGGTTTAGTGTCCAGAGACCTCTCTGGAATTCTCTATGTTCGTTTTGGAATTGGTTCCCAAATAGAGGCAGCTGCGCCGTATTGCCTCTAATTGGGGAGCCTATTTAAGTTCCGTTTTCCCACCTGTGTTTGTGGGTTTTTGTGTGTGTTCCTTTTTGTTGCACGCCTGTTCATGGTCGCTGTCACTCCTTTTTTTGGTTTTGGGATTTCTCTTACCTGAATAAAGGAATGTTTTTGCACCACAGCTCTGTGCCTCGGGTCCTTTCTAACTGCGATCGTGACAGAAAAACCCACCACCACGGGACCGAGCAGGGTTGGACAGAGGAGGAACTCCCCGGAGGTTTGGAAGTTATCTCCCAGGAGGAGTTCCTCCACTGTTTAGCTCTGGGACAAGTTTGGGTCCTGGAGCAGCAAGGGGCAGGCCCAGCCTAGAACCCCGAAGAACCCCCAGACCGTTTTTGGGAGGGCTAAAGAGGATGTGGTCGGAACGACTGGTGGCTTCAATTCCCGAGGCTCCTGGGCTGGTGCCCAGCCCGGTACCTCCAACGTCGGTTCTCAGCCCGGTACCTCCAGCGCCGGCCCTACGCACCAGGCCTCCCCAGCTCGGTAGCGCCAGGACCGGTTCCTAACCCGGTGGCGCCAGTGCGTGTCCTCAGCTCGGTAGCGCCAGTACCGGTTCCTAGCCCGGTGGCGCCAGTGCTGGTTCCTAGCCCGGTAGCTCCAGTGCCGGTACCTAGCCCGGTAGGCATTGGTGTACCCAGCTTGGTAGTGCAAGTAACGGTTCCTAGGCCGGTAGCTTCAGTGCCGGTACCTAGCCTGGTAGCTCCAGTGCATGTTCCCAGCTCGGTAGCGCCAGAACCGGTTCCTAGCCCGGTGGTGTCAGTGGGTGTCCCCAGCTTGGTAGCGCCATTACCGGTTCCTAGCCCGGTGGCACCAGTGCCAGTTCCTAGCCCGGTAGCTCCAGTGCCAATACCTAGCCCGGTATCTCCAGTGCGTGTCCCCAGTTTGGTAGCACCAGTACTGGTTCCTAGCCCGGTGGCGCCAGTGCCGGTTCCTAACCTGATAGCTCCAGTGCCGGTACCTAGCCCGGTAGCTCCAGTGCGTGTCCCCAGCTTGGTAGCGCCAGTGTGTGTACCCAGCGCGGCAGCGCTAGTGCCAGAGCAGTCCGCTCCACCGGCTAATCCGGGAAAGGGCTACAGCTCTCCAGAACCCCCACCAATGCCTGTTCCCCTCCCTGAACCGCCCTGTTACTAGTCTTGAGGCCGGGAGTCCGCGCCTTGGGGGGGGGGGGGGTCTTTATATTTTCCAGGTTTAGTATCCAGAGACCTCTCTGGAATTCTCTATGTTCGTTTTGGAATTGGCAGGTGCGCCGCATTGCCTCTAATTGGGGAGCCTATTTAAGTTCAGTTTTCCCACCTGTGTTTGTGGGTTTTTGTGTGTGTTCCTTTTTGTTGCACGCCTGTTCATGGTCGCCGTCGCTCCTTTTTTTGGTTTTGGGATTTCTCTGAATAAAGGAATGTTTTTGCACCACATCTCTGTGCCTCGGGTCCTGTCTAACTGCGATCGTGACACTTTCAAAGGGTCCGGTTATATGGCATGAAGAAATAGCAGATCCGATCCACATTAGGTGAGGCGGGTCGCAGGAAAGTATATTTAGTTTGCAGGGGAGATGTTTGATGGAAAGTGAGATTAAGAAAAAAGACGAAAAGCAAAACTCGTGGCTGTAATCGCTGCCAAAAGTGCTTCAACAAAATACTAAAGAGTCTGAATACTTATGTAAATATGATATTAATGTTTTAGATTTTTAAGAGATTTGCAAAAATTTCTAAAAACCTGTTTTTGCTTTGTCATTATGTGGTATTGTGTGTAAACTGAAAACTATTTAATCAACTTTAGAATAAGGCTGTAACGTAACAAAATGTGGGAAAAGTCAAGGGGTGCTTTCCGAATGCACTGTACACGTACAGTACCAGTTAAAAGTTTGGACACACCTACTCATTGAAGGGTTTTCTTTATTTTTACTATTTTCGACATTGTAGAATAATAGTGAAGACGTCAAAACAAGAAATAACAGATATGGAATCATGTAGTAACCAAAAAAGTATTAAACAAATAAAATATATTTTATATTTGAGATTCTTCAAAGTAGTGACCATTGATGGCATGATGGCAGCTTTGCACACTCTTGGCATTCTCTCAACGAGCTTCATGCGGTAATCACCTGGAATGCATTTCAATTAACAGGTTTGCCTTGTTAAAAGTTAATTCGTGGATTTTCTTTTCTTCTTAATGCGTTTGAGTCAATCAGTTGTATTGTAACAAGTTAGGGGTGGTATACAGAAGATAGCTCTATCAGATAAAAGACCAAGTCCATATTATGGCAAGAACAGCTCAAATAAGCAAAGCGAAACGACAGTCCATCATTACTTTAAAACATGAAAGTCAGTCAATCCGGGTAATTTCAACAAAACAAAGCAGATGATCTTGGAATTGCAGAGGAAGCACCCCCTATCCACATCGATGGGACCTCAGTGGAGAAGGTGGAAAGCTTCAAGTTCCTCTCCGTACACATCACTGACAAACTGAAATGGTCCACCCACACAGACAGCGCCTCTTCAACCTCAGGAGGCTAAAGAAATGTGGCTTAGCAACTAAAACCCTCACAAACATTTACAGAGCATCCTGTCGGGCTATATCACCGCATGGTACGGCAACTGCACCGCCCACAATCGCAAGGCTCTCCAGAGGGTGGTGCAGTATGCCCAACGCATTACCGGGGGCAAACTTCCCGCCCTCCTGGACACCTACAGCACCCGATGCCATAGGAAGGCCAAAAAGATCATCAAGGACATCAACCACCCAAGCCAATACCTGTTCACCCCGCTATCATCCAGAAGGCGAGGTCAGTACAGGTCCATCAAAGCTGGGACCAAGAAACTGAAAAACTGTTTCTATCTCAAGGCCATCAGACTGTTAAACAGACATAGATTAGGAATCACTGACCACTTTAAGAAATGGAACACTAGCCACTTTAATAATGATTTTGTATCTTGCATTACTCATTGCATATGTATAAACTGTATTATATACTATTCTATGGTATCTTAGTCACTTTAATTTTGTTTACATATCTTTAATCACTCATCTCATATGTATATACTGTATTCTATACTATGCTTAATCCAATGGCACTCTGACATCGCTCGTCCATATATGTATTCTTATATTCTTATTCTAAGTATATCCTTACTTAGATTTATGTGTATTTGGGTATATGTTGTGTTACTGTTAGATATTACTTGATAGATATTACTGCAGTGTCGGAGCTAGAAGCACAAGCATGATGATCTCTGCATGTGTATTTGCCACCGTAAAGCATGGAGGAGGAGGTGTTATGGTGTGGGGGTGCTTTGCTGATGACACTGTCTGTGATCTATTTAGAATTCAAGGCACACTTAACCAGCATGGCTACCACAGCAATCTGCAGAGATACTGTCAGGTTCTGACTGTGGCTAGGTCTCTGGATCCCTAAAGTGGGGGAGTTGGAGGGCCGCGGTTAGAGCTTGGCAGTGCTTGGCAGTCAAAACTTTTGACCGGTAGTATATATTTATATATATATGAGATCATGGTGGATCATGTTAGACGGAAATCTGAGGAAGAATATCCAAATTAAGTACGTGTCACCTAATTAAATATATATATATATATTTTTTTTAAATCAAAATACGTTTTTTGGTCATTGTTCCTCAAAAATGCAGTGTATGATATGCCATTCTGTAGCTCTGTGTCTCTACTTTTATCCAATGTAAAAAACAGCATTTCAAATTTTGCTACATAAAACCAAATCCAGGTGGTGAGTAACATACAGTTGAAGTCGGAAGTTTACATACACTTAGGTTGAAGTCATTAAAACTTATTTTTCAACCACTCAACCACAGATTTCATGTTAACAAACAATAGTTTTGGCAAGTCGGTTATGACATCTACTTTGTGCATGACACAAGTAATTCTTCCAACAATTGTTTACAGACATTATTTCACTTATAATTCACTATATCACAATTCCAGTGGGTCAGAAGTTTACATACACTAAATTGACTGTGCCTTTAAACAGTCAGGAAGTTAAAGCTTGGTCGCAAATTAGTCTTCCAAATGGACAATAACCCCAAGCATACTTCCAAAGTTGTGGCCAAATGGCTTAAGGACAACACAGCCCTGACCTCAATCCTATAGAAAATGTGTGGGCAGAACTGAAAAAGCATGTGCGAGCAAGGAGACCTACAAAACTGACTCAGTTACATCAGTTCTGTCAGGGGGAATGGGACAAAATTCACCCACCTTATTGTGGGAAGCTTGTGGAAGGCTACCCAAAACATTTGACCCAAGTTAAACAATTTAAAGGCAACGCTACCAAATACTAATTGAGTGTATGTAAACTTCTGACCACTGGGAATATGATAAAAGAAATAAAGTATGAAAGAAATCATTCTCTCATTTCACATTCTTAAAATAAAGTGGTGATCCTAACTGACCTATGACAGGGAATTTTTACTAGGATTAAATGTCAGGAATTGTGAAAAACTGAGTTTAAATGTATTTGGCTAAGGTGTATGTAAACTTCCGACTTCAACTGTATATGAAATTTGTCCTAAAGATGCGAAATGCCTTGCGATGTGAGATCGGGTTGCCAAAACGCGCAATCAGGTTCCAAGATGCGGGGCTCATTAACTCGTGACAATTGCGAAATTCCCTCGACATTGTGTCCTATAAGTCATAAGTTTGGTTAAATTATGACTTATAGGACACAATAACCTTGAGGGTTAAGTCGAGGCATAACTCTGGTGAGGTTATAGTTAAAATAAGACTTTCGGAGAGCTTAAAACAGAAAAAAATGAAACAAAAGCAAGTTTTGAATGCCTCTCATGGGATTGCCTCACACCCTTGCAAGCAACTCTTCTACAACTTGGTAACACCTACTCTGCTGCCATTGCCTGGACAAAGTCCACAATACCGCCCAACTGTAACTACCTTGTACAAACCTTTTAAAAAGATCAGTCTGAACTTGCCATCAATTGTCAATTTTGTTTACAAGAATAGTATAATATTTGCAGGCGACATTCCAAATAAATTGGTCCCAATATAAATATTTATTTTTCTTTCATTTTCTTTTACATTTCTTTTAAATACTTAAAGGGATACACAGGATTTTGGCAATTATGCCCTTTATCTACTTCCCCAGAGGCATGAACTCATGGATACCATTTTTAAGTTTATGTGTCCAGTATGAAGGAAGTTAGAGGTAGTTTCGCGAGCAAATTCGAAATAGCGTTAGCACATTGACTGGAAGTCTATGGGTATCTGCTAGAATTCCAGTCATTGTGCTAATGATAGTTAGCATTGGCTTGTGAAACTACCTCTAACTTTCTTCATACTGGACACAGACACATAAAAATGGTATCCACAAGTTCAGCTGACTCTGGGGAAGTAGATAAATGGCATAAATATTTGAAAATATTTAGTAGTGACTTGGTGTGACGTGACGTTAAAGTTAAATGTCCCGCTCCATGGCCAGAGCTGTTGGCCCCACCGGTGCCCAGTCCGGGACCGGTTGTTTTCCCCGCTCCATGGCCGGAGCCGTTTGCCCCACCGGTACCCAGCCCGGGCCCGGTTATAAGGAAGGGGCATGGGAGAAAACTGTCCACTTCGCCGGAGCCAGAGCCGCCCCCCATGGACTAGTCTTCCCTCCCTTTAACCCCCCCTTGCATTTGTTTGGGTTTTTTTGGGCGTCCGGGAGTCCGCGCCTTGGGGGGGGGGTACTGTCAGGCTCTGGCAATAGAAAAGCCTATTTGCTTCTCTATGTAGCTATGGTCAGAGTCTGACAGTGTCTTTCTTTTCTGTTTCTGCGTGGGTTTTGGGTTGGATCCCTAATTAGAGGCAGTTGCACTGCATTGTCTCTAATTAGGGATCCCATATATGTTAGTCTGTCATTCACTCTGGTGTGGGTCGTTGTCGTTATATGTTGCAGTCACGGTGAAAGTAAGTGTGCCCTTTTTTTGTTACGTCCGTTCATTCGTGTTTGTGTTGGTGAACGTGACGTTTAGTCTATTTGTGTTTAGTCCTGTAGTTCGTCATTTGTGGTTTTTGTTGATACATAGTACTATATAACTTTATTACATAGTATAAATAAAACCTATGTCGAACTACTATCCCTGCGCTGCGTCTTGGTATCTCCATGCACCCGATTGTGACACCTGTTGATGCTTCAAAGGAAGACAAGTGTGTGCAAGGAGTGGTTACAGCATACAAATACGCAGGCTGTATTGAATCCAGCAGTCAAATATAGTTAAGCATTTAAAATCACAATATTAATATTTAATGGACAAGAAATCTACATAACATTCCCTGTGTGTAATAGCATAGCCATATCAATAACCTCACATAAGAAACCCCATGAGTATACAAATGGACTAACGGCATCACATTGCCCTTGTCTTTCAACACGACCCAGTGGAGAGACCACCAGAGAGGGAGAGGGTGCGTCAGGACTTTCGTGGTGATGGAGGTGGGGCTCAGTCTCAGGGCCTGAACTCCAACTGCATTGAGCAGAGCACAGACTGGAGCCCCTGCTCCAGCAGCTGTGGCCCAGGTGTCTCCACCCGCAGCTCAAACAGGAACTGGGCCTGCCGCCCGCAGACCCAAACCAGACTGTGCCAGGTCAGGCCATGCCAGGCCACTGCCATGCCTCGCAGCAGGTCGCAGGTGGTGAGTGGGAGCAACGCTCTCCATTTTTCTTTGACTCAAACACTATCAAAACTATCAAACACTTTGCAAATACTCTTACTGCTCAAACTGTCTGGCTGTTTTGATTTCAAGGTTAGTAGAGGTAGAATGGATTGCCACTCAAGGTGGGTGGCAGTTTGGGCATTAGAAATATTTTGCTTTCATTCTTGTACCTCACTTTTTGGCAAATGGGATGAATTACTTCATGTAATGTACATTGTACCTTTACATGTATACAGCATTGACCATACACTTACCATAAATGTATGCCATCAGAAGAAGTGCATTATGAAGAATTGCATTGAGAGTTGTTAAAATTTCCTAATATTTCAAAGTCCATGTTGATCAACTACAAGTTGAAGTAAGAGATCATTTAAAATCATTCAATCTTTTCAATTGAAGTCCTCTGTTATGTGTATTGCAGGGAACGGGTGCCTGCGATAGTAGCTTCAGGTACCCCGTGCCCATTCATCTGGAGCACCAGGGCTGTTTGAGTACGTGGGCCTACAGGTCCCGGTTCTGTGGCCTGCAGTGTCCGGATGGCCGCTGCTGCAGCCCCTACCGCACCAGGACCGTCAACATGGCCTTCCGCTGCCCCCAGGGCAGGATGAGCCACCAGCAGGTGATGATGATTGAGTCCTGCTCCTGCAACCACTACAACTGTCCCCAGTCCCCACTCACAGCCTACAGGAGAGCCATGCCCTGGCTTTAGACTATTGGACCATGGAGAGTGAAATAGCCCCGACGCCAGAGATGGGCAGGCCCTGTCATTGAAGATACTGGACAATAACATAAGAATCAAAGGGTTGGTTAGGATTCAATCAAACTTGCACTGGGGGAAAAAACACATGCTTCCTGCACTGTCCAAAAATCACCATTCGTTTAACCCAGTAAATATAGTCAAATGCTTTGCATTACTTAGAATATGTGTAATAACAGTGTTAACACTTTCCCACACTGCAGGTTTGATGGAATTTCATCCGCTATTTGATTTTGAATATTGATTGGGGCCATTTAATTGAAATGAATACCTCCATCGTCAAGATTCTTAGAAAAGGTGTGTGTGTGAGAGAGACAGAAAGAGAGAAAGAGAGAGAGCGAGGATGAGTGACTAGTGAATTGATTGACTGCATGGTGGTGGATGGAGGGGAAGGCCTATTGCAGCTGTGTCACTTAAATATGGAAGTATATGAAAGTACAGTAGGAAGTTACTGTAAATAAGAATAGGTTGGTGTCAACTCAAAGTGACTTTCGCAAGCTTAACTGTCAGTCATAATTCCTATAAATTGGAAGTATTATGTTATCAATTATATTATTTTTTCAGTAATATTGTTATTATGCTATGTTACAATGAGCATAAACACACCTGAATTACTGTCTTGTAGATTGGAATGGATAATAATTAAAACATCATCAATTAAATATTGAAAGTCTCACATTCATGCCTTAATAGCATATTCACACTGGGCACACGCTGGTTGAATCAACATTGTTTCAACATCATTTGTCAACCTATTGTGACGTGGAGTCTACGTGGAAAACACATTTGGATTAGTAAAAAGTCATCAACCAGTACTATTTTCATTTTACTTCAACCAGCGTTGTAAACATTAAAATTAGGGTAAAACTTCAACTTAAATATAATGGCTTAACCTGACTAACAGGTTGTTACATCAGTCTAATTTCAACATAATCATCAGAACTATGTAAACGTTGAAATTACGTAGAAAATTCCACACTAAATATCTTTTTCATCTTATATTCAATTTATATTGAGTGGTTGAAATTATTTTCATTTCATATTTGATTAGACATATTTTATTTGACCTTGTTTCAATGTTGATAGTAAAAAGGTATGTTTGAATCAATGTAATTGTTTCAACGTCATGCCATCAACCTAAATAAAGGGAATATTTAAATAAAATGTGAAGCCACAGTCCAACGATTCCTGCTTGAACAGTAACTACTGGTGTATGATGGGTAATGCACTTCAGTGAGAACACGTCTACCATCTAGATGCCTACCTCTGTGTACGCTGCTTAGTTTTGGAAACAAGCTGTGTTTGTTTCAGCAGAGCTATCATGTCAACACATTTAGATATTGATCAAAGCTTCCATACTCATTTGCGTAGACTACCTAAATAACATTGAATTGTAGAAAGTAACTTTTCTTAGACAAGCTGTATGTGAGAGTGAAAGTAAATATGGAGTGAGGTTGGGTTTATGTAGGCTACATTGACATCTGATTTGCCCAAAGGACACAATCATTTCAGCGTGAAGCTAAGTTTACTATCATTCATCCATGGTTGATTGGATCATTAGAAGTTTAGAAGTAGTAACATTAGCCCTATAAATAGGATGCCAAATTCATGATATTAACAATCAAATTTTACCTTTGGATATTGTCTTTTATATATGTTATTCAAGCAGAAGATAAATCTCCATCAAATGTTGATTTGGTTGCGTTCATTCAATATCCAGTTTGTCTACAAATGAATAACTGATATGTTAGATTCACGTCTCCATCTCAACCAAAAATCTGTTAAAGAACAGCACTAAATCAAATCAAACTTTAAATGCACTTCAAATAAAGTTTGATTTGATTTTGTCCTATTTGATTTTTGGTTGAGATAGAGACGTGAATCTAACACATTAATTCTTAACTTGTAGATTACATTTGAAATAGAGGTAGGGGTCTGGATGGTAGACTTGTTCTCACTGAAGTGCATTCTCCCAGTAGGAGTCACTGTTCAGGCAGGAATTGTTGGACTGTGGCTTCTTATTTTAATTCAATATACCTCTTTATTTAGGTTGATGGCTAGACATTGAAAAAATTAAGTTGATTCAAACATACCATTTTACTATCAACACTGAAACAAGGTCAAATAAAATGTTAATCAAATATGAAATGACACATAATTTGAAACACCCCAATAACTGAGTGTATAAAACATTCAGAACACCTTCCTAATATTGAGTTGCACCCCCTTCTTTTGCCCAGAGAACAACCTCAATTTGTCGGAATATAAACTCTACTAGGTATCGAAAGCATTGAACAGGGATGCTGGCCCATGTTGACTCCAATAAAGTTCTGTCAAGTTGTCTGGATGTCCTTTGGGTGGTGGACCATTCTTGATACACAGAGGGTGGCAGTTCTGTCTCCTCCCCTTCATCTACATTGATTGAAATGGATTTAACAAGAGACATCAATACGGGATCATAGCTTTCACCTGGATTCACCTGGTCAGTATGTAATGGAAAGAGAAGGTGTTCTTAATGTTTTGTACACCCAGTACAAAGGTGAAAAATATTGATTATGTTTCTACATGGAATGTTGTATGCATTTTCAATGTATAGATAGTTCTGATGATTATGTTGATGTAGTTAGGTTAAGTTATTGTACTTAAGTTTAAGTTTTACCCTAATTTCAATGTTTACAACGCTGGTTGAAATGAGATGAAAACTAATCTGCTGGTTGATTAAATCCAAATGTTTTTTCCATGCCGCAAATGAAAAACAACGTTGACTCAACCAGTGTGTGCCCAGTGGGTTGTTACTCATATATTGGCTTGCAGTAATAATTGCAGGATACTCTAACTCTGTTAATTTACCTTTCGAATACAGTATCACATGGACTCCTGTAAACTATTGAAATAATCGTTATATCTAAGGAAGTGGGCGTATACACTTTGGCTTCACATTAGTTCATTATGCGCAACATGTTTGTGGATAGCTGCGATTTCAGAAGTGTATCCATGTCCAAGTTTGATCTCATTAACTTCTGGGCGTCATCGATTCATATTCTTCTGCAATACGATAAAGAGCTTGAGTCTTGACTTCACTCTGATCTGCAAGAACGAAGGGGAAAATGTCAGAGGACCACGGCGCGCACGTTCTCAACATTACCACATGTAGAGAAATTAAACAGCCTTTTAAGCAATTTACTCACATATTTCTACCAGCTGTGTTCGTGCTGGTGTTTGTCGTCGGAACTTTTGCAAACTTCTTTGGGTTAAAAACTGTTTGTACAAGCTGGAAGAAAATTGGAAGTATAAATATATTCATTCTCAACCTTGGAATAGCTGACTTGCTGTACCTATTTACATTACCATTTTTGGTCGTCTATTATGCTCTAAACAGTGAATGGATATTTGGACAAACATTCTGCAAGATCACCAGATTCTGTTTCAATTTGAATCTCTACGGCAGTATCGGGTTCCTGACATGCATCAGTATTTATCGATACCTTGGTATTGTGCACCCAATGGAAGTGATGGGAAAAATCAAAACTCGCCACTCCGTGACAATAAGTTTTCTTGTCTGGATTTTAGTTTTCATTCAGATACTTCCCGATATGTTCTTTGACAAGACAGCGCCAAATTCCTCAGATGCGTGCTATGACTCAACAGCCGACCACCTTATCAAGGATTACCTGCCGTATAGCATTGGCTGGACCGTTACCGGATTCATTATACCATTGCTCATCATTCTCGCTTGCTATGGACATATAGTAGTGGTCCTTTCCACCAAAGCCAACGTCAATACTTTATTGAAACAGAGGTGTCTAAAACTAGTCATCATCTTGACTGTGTTATTCTCAATTTGCTTTATCCCTTACCATGTTTTGAGAAATCTCAATTTGAAGATACGAATTTTGAAAACGGAAGGCACCTGCAACGCAAGCTTCGATTACATCTATGTTGCTCATCAAATCAGCCGTGGCCTGGCTTGCCTGAATAGCGCAATCAATCCGTTGATTTACTTAGTTGGAAATGATGATTTCCTCATGCGCTTTCATCATGTCAGCAAACGAGCCAGGATGTATCTTGTTCAATGGACTGGTGCTGTAATTTACCGCAAGGCAGACCCACCAAACGAAGAAGAATCTCAGAATCCCAGCAAACTCTAACCAGCTAGTTATTTAAACATGTATTGTACCAAAGGCCTGTATGTAAATATGACGTACTTTGTGCTTTATTCATAATTCTCAGAGTATTTTATTGTGTTATGTGAGAGCCTATGAGTGTCTGAATACACTTGTGTAAAGTGAAATACTGTTCCATTTAGTCAGTGATATGTAGGGCTATATCACTGAAAAATTACAGCAGCCTATTATATACCAATGGCTGAAGTATTCCTCTATTGTCAATAAACAATACAAATGTGTAAAGCTCAAAGGACTTTGTCCATCTTACCTTGTCCTTGAGATAATATCATGGTAGTATATCATGCTATCTACTCCTCTAAATTTTTCCCAAATGGAACCCTATTCCTTTTATAGTGCACCCCTTTTGACCAAGGCCCATAGGGCTCTGGTCAAAAGTAGCACACTATAAAGGGAATAGGGTGCCTTTTGGGAAAAATTCTAGAACCTACCTTCTACCAGTCTTTTTTGCAGTGGTGTGCTGGGGAGCCAACATAAAAACCGGTGATGCTTCTCGGGTAAATAAGCTGATCAGGAAGGCTAGCTCTGTCCTGGGGATGAGCCTTGACACTCTAGAGGAGGTGGCGGCGAGACGGATCCTGGCCAAACTGCTGGCCATCATGGACAACGTCACCCACCCTCTGCACGCTATGGTTATGACGCAGAGGAGCACCTTCAGTCACAGACTGATCCCACCACGGTGTGCCAGAGAGCGCTACAGGAGGTCCTTCCTGCCGGCGGCTATTAGACTATATAATGCCTCACCGGGGTGCTGTGCCGTCAGCAAGACAGACCTGGAACTGTTGGGGTGTTAGGACCTAGTTTAACAATTATGCATCCATCCATGAGCAACTCTGGTCCGTAATCACTCATTCACTCAGGACTTATTTATTCATTCAGGTCTGTATATACATACTCATGTACAGTTGTTATATCATATCACGTGCAATATTGCAAGTCATTCTTGGACTTAACTTACGTAGTCATTCACTCAGGAATGCATATTAGTATCCTGTCAGTTGTATCTTTTTTCATTGCTTTTAGTATATATCGAATGTGCAATACGTGCAGTTATCTGTAATTAAACCCTGCGCACTAAGGACTGTGTTTTAAGGGAATTACTATTATTACCCCAGTTATATCATACACACTTTTAGCTATTTAAGTATCTCTTCCTGTCATTTACCTGTACAGTTTATGTAACCATGCAAGTATTCACTTACCTGTAAATATAACTGTATATTTACCTGTACAGCTAATTTAACCATGCAAAATATTCACGTACCTGTTCATTTAACCAGTCTGTCTATTAAGTTAACTATTATTTCCCTCACTCATATCATATGCATTTTTAGCTATTGAAGTATTTCTCTGCCATCGACCTGTATAGTATAGTTAACCATCCAACATCCACCAATGTATATTGTACATATTCAGCCAACCACCCATACTATGCAATGTCTTTTTATAGCTTTTTTGCACCCCAGACATCTTGTATTTCTATACTTTTTCATACTGCCGCTCTATGTATCATGTATCGTGTATCTAAATAGAGCAGTAAAAATAGGACACTTCCTCTCATCATTACTTAAAAAGAGGGTGACTGTTTGACTGTCTAGGATGATAACACATAACAGTTTATACTCTGAATAAATAACTTTCATTTAAGGACAATTGATAAAAACAAAGCAAAGTCTGTTTGTGCGAGCATTCAATTACAAGAGGTGGAATGCTTACACAAAACAGGCTTAGTGAAAAGTCTCATTCTCCAGAAGCTCAATCATGCAGTGATATTTCACTCCCTTCTGTTACCTTCACAGACCACTGAGAGAATTCCTGAGGCAGCTGGGGTTAGCATTAGTGCCAGACTGTTTGTGTTATGAGAAAACGGTGCCAAAAGAAGTCTAAGTAAACAAATCTGCAATGCATCGTTTTGAATCTATGACCTACATCATTTATTGATAGAGGATGAACTCAACCTGCACTCCACTGCGGTCAGCAGTTCAAGAAAACTGTCAAACTACAATTTGCCATTGACAGCATGACACTGAGTGACAAAGGAGTTCACATGATAGCACAAACAGATCTGGGACCAGGCTAGGGCACTTCTATCAGTCACACATACTGTACAGCAGAGTTCCATGTACAAATGTATCCAAACCTTGTTTAACACTTGTCCAAACACTTGTTAAAGCTTAACCTAAATAATCCCAGCCTGGTTTCCAGTCTCTGTTCAGCTATTACATTGCACTAATGTTTAGCTTGACAGGAGTGGCAATGAGTGGAATTCTAGCTAAACAGACTGGTACCCGGGCTACAATACAGTGTTATGACTCTACATGTTTCGTGGGTGGTCATGCAAGACAAGGGAAACAGTGACTGTAAATGAAAGCCAAGCCGGTGTGGCCACTGTTTACAAGAACAGACCTGATCAAATATGTTCCCCTCACAACACCAGTTTGTGGGAAATAAAACAATACCACCCAAAACCCACGAAATACCCGAAGTAATTCCATTCCAACAATGAAAATGATTACGTCCTCCTATAGCTCCTCCCACTAGCCTCCACTGATGTGGGTGTAGTGCGCCTATAGGTGAGCCGAGCAGCCTCTTGGTGTGAAACTTCCACCAAGGCTGGACTCAAGAACTTGAACTTGAAATGGCAGCTCTGCCTTAAGCCACACCCCTACAAATATTAACAGGTGATTGGATTGCATCCCTCTCCAGCATGGCCACATGGTGAGTAGTCTGTCTGCAAACATTTTGGAGAAAATATGTGAGCAAATTGGTAAATATTCATGTATTTTTAACAAGTGTCACTACTGAACATATAATATATCAAGAAAAATGTAATGTATGGTTTTTGGACTAAAATATGTTTGCTGGGATGTACATCTGTCCAAATGAAAGATAGCCAGCCATTTCATAGCTATGGGGATTCAAATTAAGTCAAAACTGTCCAAACCGAAACGGTCACAACCAAAACATTTGACACCATGGAGATATATTGAAGTCTCATCTTACTGTCTGTGCCATTATGGCATCTGTGACAGCACAGGCAGCGCCATAGAGGCTATCGTCATTTTAAAGTTGCACGTGCCATGATCTACAAACTGAGCTGCAGAGAACCAAGGCCCAACCGACTGCAGTCCCTATACAGTGGATGGATGTGGAAATTGTTGGGTCATACATGTTCCTGGGAGTCCATATGGACAACAGGCTGGAATGGGCTGGTAACACCGGGGCTCTGTACAAAAAGGGCCAGAGCCGATTCTACTTTCTGAGGAGAATCAGGCCCTTCAACGTGTGCAGTAAACTACT
This sequence comes from Thymallus thymallus, assembly GCA_023634145.1. Taxonomy (NCBI): domain Eukaryota; kingdom Metazoa; phylum Chordata; class Actinopteri; order Salmoniformes; family Salmonidae; genus Thymallus; species Thymallus thymallus. The sequence continues at coordinate 23,590,007 of CM042409.1, read as the reverse complement.
GCATACTTTCTACCAGTCTGTGCAGCGCTGTGCTGGGGCAGCAACATAAAGGCTGGTGATGCTTCTCAGGTAAATAAGCTGATCAGTAAGGCTAGCTCTGTTCTTGGGATTAACCTTGACACTCTAGAGGAGGTGGTGGAGAGAAGGATCCTGGCCAAACTGCTGGCCATCATGGACAACGTCACCCACCCTCTGCATCATGGTTATGATGCAGAGGAGCACCTTTAGTCACAGGAGGTCCTTCCTGCCGGCGGCTATTAGACTATTTAATGCCTCACCGGGGTTCCGTGCCGTCGGCAACACAGACCTGGAACTGTTGAGGTGTTAGGACCTAGTTTAACAATTAGGCATCCATCCATCCGAGAGTAACTCTCTGGTCTGTAACCACTCATTCACTCAGGACTGTATATACATATTCATGTACAGTTGTTATATCATACCACTGTCACAAAAGGGTGCGTGGAGAGACCAAGGCGCAGCGCAGGAATAGTAGTTCGACATGTTTCTTTATTTTAAATTGATAAATTCAAAAATGACAAATGATACAAATCAAACACGATGCAAACAAAACGGAAACACACTTACTTTGAGCTGACATGAAGTTAATGACCCACACCTAGGTGTGGGACTTACAAACATAAGTAGGATCCCTAATTAGAGACAATCTATAGCAGCTGGATCCCAAACAATCCCAAACAAAAACCCCACATAGAAAATCATATCTAGATCTGTCAGACTCTGACCATGGCTACATAGAGAAGCAAAAGGCTTCTCTATGGCCAGAGCCTGACAACCACGTGCAATATTGTAAGTAATTCTTGGACTGAACTTACGTAGTCATTCACTCAGGACTGCATATTAGTATCCTGTCAGTTGTATCTTTTTTCATTGCTTTTAGTATAAACCCTGCACTAAGGACTGTATTTTAAGGGAATTATTATTATTACCCTAAATTATATCATACGCACATTTAGCTATTTAAGTATCTCTTCCTGTCATTTACTTGTACAGTTAATGTAGCCATGCAAATATTCACTTACCTATACATATACCTGTGCAGTTAATTTAACCATGCAAATATTCACTTACCTGTTCATTTAACCAGAATGTATATTAAGTAAACAATTATTAACCTCACTTATATCATACGAACATTTAGCTATTTAAGTATTTCTCTGCCATCGACCTGTATATTGTAAGGGCTGATGTATGTTTAGCTAATGAATATGTTAATCTACAACGAGTTATTAACTGAATGTATTGTGTGATCATAGATCTTTAGAACTGCTGTAGGTTTGGGTGTGGGGAGCTATGTGGAAGGAATGTGCTAGCTGGGGGTTTCACGATAGAACTGTATTTTGTTGTAATATGAAACTAGGACATCTACTGAGAGGACCACTGCTTCCGTCAACTGGATTGCGTCACGAGGCTGGGACCAGCCTGCACGCCAACGATAGGCTGAGTAAGTTTAAACCACACTCAGCCTCTACTCCGACAGGTCAGCAAGGAGCGGAAACGATCCTGTCGGAGTATTTAAGGAAGAACAAAGGATAGGGGCGCTCTCTTTTTTCCATGCCCTGACTTGCTGTTTGCCCTGCGTGGTGTCACAGTGAGCCTGTATATACGAACTTCATATTTACCATTTAAGGGTTTGTTAGAATAAAATACATAGATGATTTAAACGGCGTAGTAATCCTTTTGTTCCAATACCAGATTTGAATTGACGCGACCTTAACAATAGTATAGTTAACCATCGAACTGTATAGTCTATCTATCTATCTATCTATCTATCTATCTATCTATCTATCTATCTATCTATCTATCTATCTATCTATCTATCTATCTATCTATCTATCTATCTATCTATCTATCTATCTATCTATCTATCTATCTATCTATCTATCTATCTATCTATCTATCTATCTATCTATCTATCTATCACTAAGGTCATTACAGAAAAAAACAGACTGATACCTATCAGGATTATTTGTGAGGATAACATCAAGGAGAGTAGCCTTTTCTGGGTGTTTGGAGTCATACCTTGTGGGATTGGTAATAATCTGAGAAAGATTTAGGGAGTCCCATTGCTTTAGGACTTGGTCAGGTGGTTCAAGCATGTCCCAGTTTAGGTCACCTAGTAGGACAAATTCAGACTTAGTGTAATGGGAGAGGTAGGGTACAGGCCGGTGTGATGGTGGACGATAACACCCAGCAACAGTCAACAAAGAGCTATTAGAAAGTTGAATGCTTAAAACCAGCAAATGCTTAAAACAATCAGGACACGGCAGAGGACAGGGAGAGCTCTGCAGTGTTGATGTTTTATTACATTTGCGTCTGTCTACCGTAAACAAGCATTGTAACATGGAGATATGGCCGTGTGAGAACACTAACCCTAACCCTATAAAGGTGAGCAGTAATTTGCCTTCTTTTTAATGTATATTATATTAAAGATACGATCCTTATCTTTCCAAAACAGTATCGCAATCGATGCGTGTTAATGTTTAGAACAAATGTTTGGGTCTCTTAACAAAACTCCCCCAATCAGAAGATACTATCGTCCATAGGCGCTAAAGTAGTTAGTGTCTATGAATGGGATAGGAAGCTAACTAGCTAATAACCCTATGGTTAAACCAAATATGGTTTTGTTTTCTATACCGTCCCTGGATTAACTAAAGCCTTGTTCACACCGCAGGCCTTAATGCTCAAATCAGCTTTGTTTTTCAAATCCGTTTTGGAATACTGTCTGTTCAAACAACATGTTACAAGTGACCAAATTGGATTTGTGTGTTCAGACAGCAGTCATAGTAATGACGGGTGTGTGCGCAGTGGTGTTTGCTGATTGGCGGTGGTGCTCGTGCTTCCTATCACTCAGAAGTTATGTAGCAATCTAAGGTGACAACAATGCCTGCCATGGACATTTCCCAGTTGCTTTTATTTTTGGCTAGCCACAGCAGTCAGATAACTGGCTAAGTAGATCTTTAGCTTTCTAGGACATTTACTAATTTGTTTGCAAACAATTAACAAGCTAGTTAGCTACCACTTGTTCTTGTCAAACTGTCAACAGAGTACTAGCAAGCAACAAGATATGACAGTCTACGAAGGTGGTTTGAAATGTGTCTTGAAATATCAGATTACATGTGCTTTTTGGTTGTTCAGACTGCAGCAAAAATAACAGATTCCAATCGGATATGCCAAAAAATAGGATGAAGGGTTTAAGAGCATTGTAGCTTAGTCAATGAAGGGTTTAGTAGAGGAAAAGGACTTGGAAGACCATCATGGCTGTGAGGGAGTGGCAGAAGAGGGGGGAGAGGCATGGTGAGAACAGACAAAGAGGACTATCAATGGGGAAGAGGGCCGTGATTGAGTGTGATATTTGCGAGGGGTGAAAGTGAAAGAGGAGGCGACTAGTCAAAGATAAAGTTTAGCAAAGTAAGAGATTTTAATAAACAGACAGCAATACACAAAGGAAAGCAATAACCAGCGAGGGGTGAACCAAAACACAGAGCTAAATAGTGACCCTGATGACCAATGCGTAACAGGTGTGGATCATCAGGGTGTTGCTACCATCTTCCCACAACCGCTGGTTAGAACGCCGGCAAGGAGGAGAGAGACATGGAAAGAGGAAGATAGATTAGTGTATGGTGGTGTTAATCTCAACCTATAGATGACCTCATTTACTCTCCGGAGGACCGTGAACAGTCCCACATACCGGGGCTCAAGCTTATGACAGGGAAAGCGGAGCTGGAGGTTCCTCGTTGACAGCCAGACCTTATCCCCTCGGTGGAATACTGGAGCCTCGCTCTGCCGCCTGTACGCCTGCGTCTTTTGCCGTTGTACTGCATCCCGCAGGCGGACATTGACTGCGGACCAGACCCCCTCAGCCCTCCTAAACCACTCCTCCAGGTGGTACTGGAAACCCAGTACCACCTGGAAAGGGGTTAGTCCGGTGGAGGAATGGCACAGGGAGTTCTGAGCGTACTCCGCCCAGGGGAGGAAGCGGGTCCATTCTCCTGGCTGTTCCATACAGAAGGCCCGTCGATGGCAATGGCCCGGGCGATGTAGGTGTAAAGCGTCATAGACTGACACACAAGCCAGCTCCATCTGGACCTCAGTCCGCAGACCTTTGCGGAAAGCTGTCCTCAGAGCCGGCTCTTTCAACCCACTGGACGCCGCCAACGTCCGGAACGACAGCGCATACTCCGAGGCTGTGCCCCGACCCTGCTCTAGGCGCATAATATGCTCGCCCGCATCTCAAACACTGCTCGGAACTAAGCGATGAACCTAGGGACAGACCTTAACTCCTCAGCCCCGCTCCCCCACAGTGCCGTTGCCCATTCGAGTGCACGCCCCGTGAGGAGAGTAATCATCGTGTGCACCTTCTCCGAGGCCGACACAGGCTGATCGCCTAAATACAGTTCACACTGGAGAAGGAACCCACGACAACCCTCTGAATTGCCATCATACTTATCTGGGATGGCTCTCCGGAGTTCTCCCCTCGGGACGTGTCGAGACTCCACACGATCGGGTGCTGGGGACGCTGTGGCTCCAGATGAACCCACCGGGTGCTCCCCGCCCGATCGTGCCGCCATGAGGGACATCATGTCCCCGAGTGCGGTCACCAACCCGGCGACCTGTTCCTCAATGGCTCGGAGTCTCTCCTCCAGCTCAGATGCCCGACCGGGTAGCCCAGCTCCCTCTCCGCGCCCGTCCATGGAGACCTGGGGAAAAGAAAAATCTAAAAAGGTGCAGACAAAGACAAGCTGGTGAAAAAATAAAAATGGTGCCTCGGGTTGGGCGGGTTATTCTGTGATATTGCGAGGGGTGAAAGTGAAAGAGGAGGCGAATAGTCAAAGATAAAGTTTAGCAAAGTAAAAGATTTTAATAAACAGACAGCAATACACAAAGGAAAGCAATAACCCGTGAGGGGTGAACCAAAACACAGAGCTAAATAGTGACCCTGATGACCAATGCGTAACAGGTGTGGATCATCAGGGTGTTGCTACCAACTTCCCACAACCGCTGGTTAGAACGCCGGCGAGGAGGAGCGCCGGAGAGGAGGAGGTCCCGCAGCTCTGCGCGGGGCATTCGTTACATTGAGGAGGGGGAGGGGGAGCCAAGAGAGGTCAGGCTCCAAACAAAATAATAGCAAATATTGTAAACCGCTAAACCCATACGATGAGATGATTTGAAATACAGATATTATAACTTTTACTCTATCCGTTTTTTCTTCAGTTACAATAAATGAGAATGACCTCATACCATTTCTCTCTCTCCATCCCTCTTTCCATACAGGTCCACTGTCAGAGAGAGATAAATGGTTTGTGGTGGTGAAGTCCATTCTGTTCTAAGTAGGTTACCTTGGCTCTCCTCTATGCACAGCACTCTGAGGACTTCCTGCAGCTAACCATGACATCCACCAATCACCCCTGTAATTTTATTAATAGTGGTACTGAGAGATCCTCTAATTTCTTTGACACTGTATGGAGGCATTGTGCATAGGACATTTGTCATGAAGAGAGGATGATGACCAGCTGCCGTCTAATGGTTAGAAGGATCGTTCTATACTGAATGTATGTGATAGTTATTGCTAAATAATATGAGTAGTGTAGGTAAGGGATGGACTGCTACCTTGAATGCAATATTTAGATGTTAAAACTTTTCAACAGTGGTCCAATTGAACTCTGTCTGTGACATTTCCTGACATCTTATTTTATTCTCTCTCACCCCAGTTTTTCTCAGGAGACAGGTAAGTGTTTGTAGAGAGAACACGTTTGACCAGGTGGAGTCAGGCTTCTACTTCATCGCCCTGGACCACTACACCAACGAGGCAATGGACACAAAGTTTGGATGAGCGCAGTTGCCGATTTTAGCATGCAAATCTTGATGGGGCAAAAAATATATATAATTGAGATGCATGCCAGCAAAGCTACTACACAACACAAGACAACACTAAACAATACATTAATTGCACTATAACGGTGACAAACTGTGCCCACAAACTGTTAGGGCCTAGCTGATATAGCTAACTTTAAACAAATGTGGTTTCTACTGACAATTGAGATGTACAAACTATGGCATAAGGGGATGACGAGTGGATAAGAGGCAATCCGTAATTTCGATTTAATGAGCGAGCTAGGACAGACTTCAGCACTTTTGAAATGTACAGTGACAGAATTCAGAACATGGGCCATTCTTACAGTATTCTCCCTGAACACCAAGTCAGAACCGTAGGATAAATAAAGGGGGCATATAAATAGACGATGAAAGCTCTTCGATGATGACATTTCTCTAAAACAGGATATAGGCTACATGTGCACCACCAAGTCAGAACAGTAGGCTAAATTATAAGGGACCAAATTATTTTTATCAATAAATTCTCTTCATTATTTCTCTTCATATGACAAGGATTAAAAAGGATTTTCCACTAGATTGTCGACTTGATTCATGACGATGACTGCTAGCTAAGATTTTGAAAGTATGATGTTGACATGATCAGTCCAATCATAGCTACTGTAGATATAATGTGATTTGACGTCATTTTATTTGTGACCTTCAGCCTTCTTGGATGGGCACTTCTAATGGAACTCTATGGCAGCACCCAAGAGGCTTGCATTTTGTACCTCTAACTTAAACTTGGTGGTGACGTAGTGTCCCCATGAGTGACAGAACACTGAGCCAATCCCGGCGCAACGCTCCGTATTTTCTGCTGGCTTGCCCCACCACCACAGAAAGCAAAATGCATTTGAAACAACCTGCATTTTGGAGCTGCCTTACTCAAAAAAGCAAAAAAGCAAAAGTTTGTATACGGCTTTATTAACTCAATTAAATATACAGTGGGGCAAAAAAGTATTTAGTCAGCCACCAATTGTGCAAGTTCTCCCACTTAAAAAGATGAGAGAGGCCTGTAATTTTCATCATAGGTACACTTCAACTATGAGAGACAAAATGAGTAAAAAATTTCCAGAAAATCACATTGTAGGATTTTTAATGAATTTAAAAATCCTACAATCCTACAAACTGATATGTAACACGTATTAATGCCAAAATAACATGCAAAACAGGCACAAAAATTATGGGTCGCCACTGGACAAGTCACCAACTTATCTTATGCCTTACATAACTCAGCACATACAGGGGTGGCCTAGCCGTTAGACCGTTGGGCCAGTAACCTAAATGTTGCTGGTTTGAATACCCGAGCTGACAAGGTGAAAAAACCTGTTGATGTGTCCTTGAGCAAGGCACTTAACCCTAATTTGCTCCCTCCAGGGGCAGACCCTGTATGTAGGCTTTCATTGTAAATAACAATTTGTTCTTAACTGACTTGCCTAGTTGAATAAAGGATAAATAAAATTACAGTATGTATTGCTCCACCTTCCTGCCCTACATTCGTTTATCTTTTTACCAATGTCTATGGATTGTACGAGGATTTAAAATTGGGACTTAAACCTAAATCTTGTATTGTTCTGCCCTGTCTATAGATTATGCTGATGCCCCACTGTAAGAACCTGGAGATCTTCACTGGTTCTGAGGGAGGTGATGTGGCTACAAACAGTGCCTGGTACACCTTCCAGAGCTACTGCTGTCTGGAGAACAGCCAGAGGGTGTTCAAGACATCTGCCACAACTTCATCTTTAGTGTGTCAGCTCATGCATGCTTAATCGTTTTCCACTTACAGTGCCTTGCACATTTTATTGTGTTACAAAGTGGGTATGAATGGATTTAATTGTCATTTTTTTTGTCAATAATATACACAAAATACAAAGTGGAAGAAAAAAATATATATATATATATATTAATAAAACAAATTATAACTAAAATATAGTCATTGCATAAGTATTCAGCCCTATTGATTAGCCAAGCATAATTAGTTCAGGGATAAAAATTGTCTTCACATATTATATAAATAGTGACATACAGTAAACTCACTCTGTGTCCCCCATACACATAACATCTGTAAGGTCCCTCAGTCAAGTATTGAATTTCAAGCACAGATTAAACTACAAATCGAAAGCCTTATAAAAAAGGGCCGTGATTGGTAGATGGGTAACAATAACAAATTAGACATTGAAAATCTCTTTAAGCATGGTCTAGTTAATAATTTTGAAGTGCATTATGTATTAAACTACCCAGACTTCCAAGCTTCTTCCATTTAAGAATGATGGAGGCCACTGTGTTCTTGGGGACCTTCAATGCTGCAGAAATGTTTTGGTACCCTTCCCCAGATCTGTGCCTCAACACAATCCTGTCTTGGAGCTCTATAGAGAATTCCTTCGACCTCATGGCTTGGTTTTTTCTCTGAAATGCACTGTCAACTTGGGTTCCAAAGTGGCGCAGTGGTTTAAGACACTGCATCTCAGGGCTAGAGGCATCACTACAGACAACCTGGTTCAAATCCAGACTGTATCCCAACCAAATGTGATTGGGAGTCCCATAGGGCAGTGCACAGTTGTTTGAGTTTGGCAGGTGTAGGTCGTCATTGTAAATAAGAATTTGTTCTTAACTGTCTTACTTAAATAAACTGTGGGACCCTATATAGGCAGATGTGTGCCTTTCCAAATCATGTCCAATCAATATCATTTACCACAGGTAGGACTCCAATCAAGTTGTTGAAATATCTCAAGGATGATCATTGTAAACAGGATGCACATGAGCTCAAATTTGAGTCTCCTAGCAAAGGGTCTGAATACTTCTGTACGTTTTTAGTTTAGCAAAAATATAAAAAATAAACAGTTTTCACTTTGTCATTATGGGGAATTGTGTGTAGATTGAGGATAAAAAAATAAGAACATTTTAGAATAAGGCTGTAATGTAACAAAATGTGGAAAAGGTTAAGGGGTCTGAACACTTACCGAATGTATTTCAAGCCTCCAAACAAAGTGGTGAATGGAAAGAGACATCTGTTACACAAAACACCAAAACCTGTAATGACATTTGGCGATTGTCATTAGGCCACAGTTAATGCCTCCACTGCTTTCCGCGCATGTCTCGCTTTCGGCCACTCATCTCTGCCTTAGCAAAATGTCAGTGTTCTCACCAAACCACATCACATTTTGGAGTGTATGATATACCACCCATTTTCAAGTCCATGAGTGCCATCAGGCAACTCTACCTGTTCACACCCAGGGCTTGAGTTTGAAAGGGGTGTCGCCAAATAAGATGAACATGTCTAATGTGTATTCATGTGATATTTGAGTGACAAAAAAATTACAGCAGTATCTATGGGCTAAAAAAACGAAATAAAAAAACTTTAGCTGACATAGTTTTCTGGACATTTCTGACAAGTTATAAATTGCTCTCTAAAGTATGCAATGAGTAACATGACGAAAGGAACTGATGATCCACTACCCAATTTCAAAATGGCACCTTGGCAATGAGCTCATGTGATTGGTCGGAGTAAAATGCCTGCCCACACCAGATCCATCATGTCTTTCTCACTTGGCATTCTCTCAACCAGCTTCATGAGGCAGTCACCTGGAATGCATTTCAATTAACAGGTGTGCCTTGTTAAAAGTTAATTTGTGGAATTTCATTCCTTCTTAATGCGTTTGAGCCCATCAGTTCAAAGGTAGGGGCGGTATACAGAAGATAGCACTATTTCGTAAAAGACCAAGTCCATATTATGGGAAGAACAGCTCAAATAAGCAAAGAGAAATAAACACTATCATGTCTCACTCTGTGGCTCTGGGATTAAGTTTCCCCTAGGCACAGATCTAGGATCAGCTCCCTCTCCCCCAATCCTAACCTTAACCATTACTAGGGGAAATACAAACCTGACCCAAGATCACCGTCTAGGGCAGGGATGGGCAACTTTGATGGGGCTGTGGGCCTTAAATAACCTGAACTCATCATGAGGGGCTACAGTGGCTTGTGGGTCTGCGTCCATACCCAAACACGCAATCAGAGCCTGTCCTAGGCTTTTGGGGGCCCTAAGCGAAGTTACCGAGGCAGTCAAAGAAGTCTAAATAAAATAATCTGCAATGCAATGTTTTGAATCTATGAACTATATAATTTATTGATAGAGGATGACCTCAACGCACACTCCACTGCGGTCAGCAGTTCAAGAAAACTGTCAAACTACAACTTGCCATTGATAGGATGACACTGAGTGACAAAGGAGTTCACATGATAACACAAAAAGATCTGGGACCAGGCTAGGGCACTTCTATCAGTCACACATACTGTACTGTATGTACTGTACAGAGTTCCATTTACTAATTTATCTAAACCTTGTCGAAACACTTCAGTCTCTGTTCAGATATTACATTCCACTAATGCTTAACATGACATGAGTGGCAAGGAGTGGAATGATAGCTAAACAGACCTTAAATACTACACTAGACAAATGCCAAGGAAAGAGGGATGCAGTGGTGGAAAAAGTACCCAATTGTCATACTTTAAATGTAAAGATTCCTTAATAGAAAATGACTCAAGTAAAAGTGAAAGTCACCCAGTAAAATACTACTTGAGTAAAAGTCTAGAAGTATTTGGTTTTAAATATACTTATGTATCAAAAGTAAATGTAATTGCTAAAATGTACTTTTGGGTGTCAGGGAAACTGTATGGAGTAAAAAGTACCTTATTTTCTTTATGAATTAATTAAAAGTAGTAAACAATATAAATAGTAAAGTACAGATACCAAACTAAACTACTTAAGTAATAATTGAAAGTGTTTTACCTTAAGTACTTTACACCACTGGAGGCATGTAGTGTGTGTATAGGGTTATGATCAGGGTTGGGTGGCCATGCAAGATAAGGGAAAAACCTGCTCATCTCCAGCGGTGGCTGTAAATAAAAGTCAAGCTGGTATTTACAAGTTTCTGGGAAATAAAACAATACGAGCAAGAAAATACCCCCCAAATATCACCCAAAGTAAAACTGGAAGGAGTATGGAGTTAATAGGGGGTGGGGGAAACATAGTGACTGCAAAATTCTCATTCATTGTTTGTTAATACACTACCGATCAAAAGTTTTAGAACACCTACTCATTCTTAATTTTTACTATTTTCTACATTGTAGAATAATAGTAAAGACATCAAAACGATTAAATAACACATATGGAATCATGTAGTAAGCAAAAACATGTTAAATCAAAATATATTTTATATTTGAGATTCTTCAAATAGCCACTCTTTGCCTTCATGACAGATTTGCACACTCTTGGAATTCTGTCAACCAGCTTCACCTTCAGTGCTTTTCCAACAGTATTGAAGAAGTTCCCACATTTGCTGAGAACTTGTTGGCTGCTTTTTCTTCACTCTCCGGTCCGACTCATCCCAAATCATCTCAATTTGGTTGAGGTCGGGGTATTGTGGAGGCCAGGTCATCTTATGCAGCACTCCATCACTCTCCTTCTTGGTAAAATAGCCCTTACACAGCCGGGAGGTGTGCTGGGTCATTGTCCTGTTGACAAACAAATGATAGTCCCACTAAGGCCAAACCAGATGGGATAGCATATCGCTGCAGAATGCTGTGTTCGCCACGCTGGTTAAGTATGCCTTGAATTCTAAATAAATCACTGACAGTGTCACCAACAAAGCACCCCCACACCATAACACCTCCTCTTCCATGCTTTACGGTGGGAAATACGCATACGGAGATCATCCGTTCATGGTGGTTGGAACCAAAAATCTCAAATTTGGACTCCGTAACAAAGGACACATTTCCACCAGTCTAATGTCCATTGCTCACATTTACTTGGGCTGTAAATTCTGAGGCTGGTAACTTTAATAAATGTAACTCTGGGTCTTCCATTCCTGTGGCGGTCCTCATGAGAGCCAGTATTCATCATAGCGCTTGACAGTTTTTGCGACTGCACTTGAAGAAACTTTCAAAGTTCTTGGAAGTTTTCCGGATTTACTGACCTTCATGTCTTAAAGTAAGGATGGACTGTAATTTCTCTTTGCTTATTTGAGCTGTTCTTCCCATAATATGGACTTGGTCTTTTACGAAATAGTGCTATTGTGAGGGTTTGGCTGTGGTTAGACCTTACTCCCAATAAGGGGAGTGGTAGGACCACAGCCGAGCCCTCACACCCTAACTAGGGGAAGCAATGATCCTCAATCAGAGACAGCTGTACAGGGTTGTCTCTGATTGGGGATTGTATTTAGGCACCCCACACATCCACCTGTGTGTGGGTCATTATTTTCAACAGTCACAGTACCGGAAGTGTGTTTCGTTTTTGTTATTTGCACCATTGGTTTTGTTTGCATAGTTCATGACATTTGTGTATGTATTTAAAATAAACGATGTCGAACTATCGCTCGCTGCTCCTTGGTCTCTCTCTACACCCAACCGTGACAGAATGACCCACCACAACGAGACCAAGAGGCGCAGTGGAAGAAGAAACCGACGGGCAAAGGAACAGCCTGGAGCCCAGAAACCCCAAACAGTTTATGGGGGTGGTCGGGGGTCGACGGAGAGGAGCCTCGGCCACTGCACTCGTGGGGGATCCAGGAGGAGCCCCTACAGCCATGGGAGCAGAGGCACGGAGAGGAGTCGGAGGAAGAAGACGACTATGTGCCTTTGTTTCCTCACTCGTGGGGGCTCCCGGAGGAGTCCTCACAGGAAGGGTATTGGCGATGGAGAGAGGAAGATCGGGGCAGTCGCAGCCATCCAACGCCAGTTCCCAACCCGGTGCCTCCAGCGCCGGCCCAGAGTCAGGTACGGTCCGTGCCGACTTCGCGCACCACAACATCGGTGCGCAGCCAGAGCCCGGAGAGGCTGAAGGAAGTGGATCGCACACCACTTCGTCTACCCACAATCTATGATCGAGAGAAACCCGAGGGGTTTTACGACCAATCAAAGGAGGAACAGAGGAAGTGATGGAGAGCCTGCGTTGCTCTTCCTCTTGAGACGCATCGGGGCCCTTTTCTACAAGAGATAGAGGAGGAGGAAGATTTCGAACACCAGCTGGCACTCGTGAATAGGCTGATGTATAGACGGGAGCGGGCTTATAATATATCGCAGCCCGGAGCCTCCAGCGAAGGTCCGCAGACCGGAGCCTCCAGCGAAGGTCCGCAGACCGGAACCTCCAGCGAAGGTCCGTAGTCCGGAACCTCCAGCGAAGGTCCGCAGACCGGAGCCTCCAGCGAAGATCCGCAGACCGGAACCTCCAGCGAAGGTCCGTAGTCCGGAACCTCCAGCGAAGGTCAGCAGCCCGGAGCCTCCAGCGAAGGCCCGCAGCCCGGAACCACCAGCGAAGGTCCGCAGTCCGGAGCCTCCAGCGAAGGTCCGCAGCCCGGAGCCTCCAGCGAAGGTCCGTAGCCCGGAGTTCCCGGAGCAGTCCGCTCCACAGGTGCCCATTCTGGGTCCAGCCGTCTGCTCTGCTCCAGAACCCGAGCAGTCTGCTCCACCGGTGCCCAATCCGGGTCCAGCCGTCTACTCCGCTCCTGAGCCTGAGCAGTCCACTCCACCGGTGCCCAGTCTGGGGCCGGTCGTCTGCTTCACTCCAGTGCCAGAGCAGTCCGCTCCACCGGTGCCCAGTCCGGGGCCGGTCGTCTGCTCCATTCCCATGCCAGAATAGTCCGCTCCACCGGTGCCCAGTCGGGGTCCGGACGTCTGCCCAGCTCCAGAGCCGGAACCACCTGCCACACCGGTACCCAGTCCGGGTCCGGTCGTTTGTACCGCTACAGGGTCGGGGGCTCCCACACCAGGGTCCAGACAGGACTTGGTGCTTCGTGGGAGTACTGAGGGGGAAATCAACGCGCTGGGGTCCGGACCGGACCGGGCGTGCAACGGTGAGGTAGGAAGGGAGCAGCCTTCACTGCCTACGTCACGTCCGAGGCCGGGGCCGGAGCCTCCACCAGCAACCGCCCCAGTACTCCGCCCTTTCCCCCCTAGTATTGTTTATAATTTTTTTGGAGAGGGGGGATTATTTGCGGCCGGGAGTCCGCACCTTAAGGGGGGGGTACTGTGAGGGTTTGGCCCTCACACCCTAACTAGGGGAAGCAATGATCCTCAATCAGAGACAGCTGTACAGGGTTGTCTCTGATTGGGGATTGTATTTAGGCACCCCACACATCCACCTGTGTGTGGGTCATTATTTTCAACAGTCACAGTACCGTAAGTGTGTTTCGTTTTTGTTTTTTGCACCATTGGTTTTGTTTGAATAGTTCGTGACATTTGTGTTTGTATTTAAAATAAACGATGTTGAACTATCGCTGCGCTGCTCCTTGGTCTCTCTCTACACCCAACCTTGACAGCTATCTTATGTATACCGCCCCTACCTTGTCACAACACAACTGATGGGCTCAAATGCATTAAGAAGGAATGAAATTCCACAAACCAACTTTTAACAAGGCACACCTGTTAATTGAAATGCATTCCAGGTGACTACCTCATGAAGCTGGTTGAGAGAATGCCAAGTGTGTGCAAAGCTGTTATTAAAGCAAAGGGTGCCTACTTTGAAGAATCTAAAATATAAAATATATATTGATTTGTTTTATCACTTGTTTGGTTACTACAGTACATGATTCCATATGTGTTATTTCATAGTTTTGATGTCTTTACTATTATTCTACAATGTAGAAAATAGTAAAAAATAAAGAAAAACCCTTGAATGAGTAGGTGCGTCCAAACTTTTGACTTGTACTGTATATACAGTGCATTCGGAAAGGATTCAGACCCCTTTGACGTTTTCCACATTATGTTATGTTATAGCCTTATTCTAAAATTGATTAAATTGTTTTTTTTCGTCAATCTACAGTCGTGGTCAAAAGTTTTGAGAATGACACAAGTATTGGTCTCCACAAAGTTTTCTGCCTCAGTGTTGATGATGGCAATTTGCATATACTTCAGAATGTCATGAAGAGTGATCAGATGAATTGCAATTAATTGCAAAGTCCCTCTTTGCCATGAAAATCCCAAAAACACTTCCACTGCATTTCAGCCCTGACACAAAAGGACCAGCTGCCATCATGTCAGTGATTGTCTCGTTAACACAGGTGAGAGTGTTGACAAGGACAAGGATGGAGATCACTCTGTCATGCTGATTGAGTCAGAATAACAGACTGGAAGCTTTAAAAGGAGGGTGGTGCTTGAAATCATTGTTCTTCCTCTGGCAACCATGGTTACCTGCAAGGAAACACGTGCCGTCATCATTGCTTTGCACAAAAAGGGCTTCACAGGCAAGGATATTGCTGCTGGTAAGATTTCACCTAAATCAACCATTTATCGGATAATCAAGAACTTCAAGGAAAGAGGTTCAATTGTTGTGAAGAAGGCATCAGGGCGACCAAGAAAGTCCAGCAAGCGCCAGGACCGTCTCCTAAAGTTGATTCAGCTGCAGGATTGGGGCACCACCCGTGCAGAGCTTGCTCAGGAATGGCAGCAGGCAGGTGTGAGTGCATCTGCACGCACAGTGAGGTGAAGACTTTTGGAGGATGGCCTGGTGTCAAGAAGGGCAGCAAATTGTTGGAATTGTTTTAAGATACCATGGATCATTTAGCTATTTGATTTTTTATTTTTGGACCCCTTTAGGTATATAATCGTTGTTTTTTTCAGCAAAATGCGTAGTACTATGAAAGAAGCACCAGACCCAGTAAAGGAGGTACAAAAATGTATCAGTTTCTTGAGGAAACAGGGTAGAATTTGGGGGTTTCATGCTGGTGATTATGATCATGTTGTACACTCGCTCTTGCCAAGAGCCATGTTGCCAACCCTCGCACAGGGATATCGAACATCGTGTGACCCAGCGACCGCAAATACGAAATTGAGGGATTCTAAACAGCAGTTGGGAATATTTTGTTTCGACCAAATGCAAGTAAAATTACAAATGCAATCAGGGTCTGAAAGAAGGAGTGTGTGATTATGTGGATAGGATGGATGATGCGTTACGTACTAATCTGGCAATGGGGGATAGACATTTGTATGTCTGCTTTGATGGCAGTTTGAAACCTTTTATCAAAATGGCTATTGCGGCGGTAGTCGACCAACATTCTCACTGGAATGAGATAGTTCAGGCGGCCTCGAGAGTGGAATCTAATTCAGGTGGGAGCCACTATCAGTGGGTTCACAGGCCAAGGTAAGACAAAGAAACAGGGATGAAAAAGTAGCGATACTATGCCAAAGCGCAGGGCGATGGAGCCTTGTTTTAGATGTGGGGCTGTGGTCATTGGAAAAGTGAGTGTACGCTAGTACTGTCGCCTACTGTACACACTTCCTCCAGAGGGAATGATGCAATGCAGGCATTTGCCAAATTAACAATTGAGCAGGATGCAGATCCTCTTGAGAGCAGAGGGGCAGGGGAACTCAACATAGGGGTGTCTAGCCTCTGTGTGGTCGATTGTGGTTCAGCGAGATGACAGTTTCAATGTGGAAGGAGACGCTCAAATATCACAAATTCCTTACGATGAGAAATTGGCTAAATTTGCGACAGGAAAAAGTAACACATTCAGCAGGGTAAGAGGGGCAAAATTGAAAGTGATACAACTATTACCCATGTCCTTGACCATAGGACCAGTAACAATACCAGGCTCATTTTACATGGTGACGATTGTGGAACTGATTTTGGGGTTGGATAATTTCTGCTAAATGCCATGGGATTCTCAAAAGGTAACAAATTAAAATTGGCAGTACTGACGGCGAAAGCCGAGCAATTGTTGTTTTAGGGTCCTCCACTATGGGCAAAAGACACATTAGATGAAGCAATTACCCTATTAAACCAGAGGCTGAGAAATCAGTGGCGGAGGATCTTCCAATATTACTAGAGCTATGTGTAGTGATACGAGGACCAGCCCGATGCAACAGTCCTTTATTTCCAGTAAAGAAAGGACTAAAATAGCGTATTACAGTGAATTTTCACAGCATAAACAAACATGCAGTGAAAATTATACCAGTAGTAGCAGATTTGGCAGACCTTTTGGCATCTATTCCCTCAGACTCAGAATGATACAGCGTTCTTGACATGAAAAACTGATTTTGGTCAATGCCGGTGGCTGAAGAGTCACAACACTGGTTCAGATTTTGTTGTCAGGGGGAGCAGTATACGTGTGCGAGGGCACCAGTGGGATTTACTAACAGTCAAACTTTGTATCACGCGGCATTAAAATAATCGCTAAAGGGTTTAAATTTGAGGGTTTTGTATTGGTATAGTATGTCAATTATTTGTTGTTGGCGTCAAAAGACTAAGAAACTGGTTCGATACCAGGCTGTGTCTTTGCCGGCCGTGCCTGGGAGACCCATGAGGCGACGTAAAGTTGGCCCAGCGTCGTCCAGGTTATGGGAGGGTTTGGCCTGCCGGGATGCCCTTGTCCCATCGTGCTCTGGGCAGAGCAGTGTCACAACGCATCATATGAGAAAGCACAATTGGCAAAACAGGAGGTAACACATCTGGAGGTTTTGATTTCAAAAGGCACAAAGCACATTACACGTGATCGAGTAGAGACAATGCGTTCTCTGGCACAACCAAACACTCCTCGCACACTCAGGAAAACCCTTGGGGTTTTTAATTATTTAATTATTCCGTTGTCTTCTGAAATTGCTGAACCACTTACAGAATTGATAAAAGGGGGGAAGGGTTCCCATGAAAGAATAGAGTGGAGTCAAGAGTGTGAGGAAGCGATTGTTGAGTTAAAGAAGCAATTGTGTCAAGCGCCAGCATTAGGGTTACCTTTTAAAATGTTTGTACATGAGCAGGAAGGGCATTGTAGTGTGGTGGTTATGCAAAATCATGGGGGAAAAGAGAGACCAGTCATTCACTGGAGTAAATCGCTAGACGCGGTGGTGAGAGGAATCCCGCTGTGTCTGAGGGCAGTACAGGTGACAGAAATGGTTTTGCATAACACTGCTTCGATCACAGTGGGTCAAAAATAATAGTAGATCTGTATGCTCCACTTAACAGCATGAAAGAACAACATGTAATTAGTGCGAGATGACAAAATGGGAGTTAACGTTAAATGGGGAAAATCTATAATTCCATAAAATTGGTGCTTTAATCATTAATGCCATTGCCTGGTGACAATGACGAACTGGCCATCTGGAGCACCGGGAGTTATCTCGTTGGGCTGCTTGGCAATTGGGGCCGATGCAACGCAAAATATTAATAACCCCAGCCCCCGCTTAAATAAAAATAAACAATTGCTGTGTGTCTCGCTGGCCCAGGTGAGTGGGCTCCCGGCCCACTGCCACTGCGGTTGAGTATTAGGTCAGCCTCTCTCTCCCAGCCAATTACTTTTGGTCCAGTACATTCTAACTTTACTTGGGCCCGCCCCTTTCCCATCTCTGTTAAGTGGTGATATTTGGATAAATAGTGGAGTGGAGCAAGTTGGACAAACAAAAAGAGAAAAAACCTAAAGGTGGGGCTGAAAAGAGGAGAGAGAAGAGGTTGAAGTCCCTTGAGGCTGATGCAGCCAAATGTTTTAAAATAACAAATTATTCATTTGGCGCCGTTATCAGTCAATAATCTCAGCCTAGTGAGCCTGAAGGCACTGGCAGCAAAGAGGAGAGAGAGCATAGAGAGCAGCCCATTGAGCCCAGCAATAACAGTTCAACTGTTAGTCAAGGTTTTGCAGCTGAAGCGGTAAGATAGAAGATAATAGGAATAAGATAAGAAATGTTTAGGTTTAGCCAGCTGGCTATTTAGCTACAGTTGAAGTTGGAGTTTACATACACCTTATGCCGGGCACACACTACACGATCTTTCCAAATTACAAATCGTAACAGACCACACACTTAACGACAAATAAACATATGTTTTATGGTTTAGATCGTTAAGTGTGTGAAGGGTAACGATTTGGCCAACACAACACACCACACACTAAACGATTCCATTCCCGAACAACCCAGTCCCGATTTTCAAAACCGGAAATGTCGCAAATCTCTCGCAATAAAAATCGTGACTTCAGCATAAACAAAACATGGTGGACGATGAACAGGAGGAGCTAGCAATGCTAGCTTGCGCAATATTTTTATCTCAAAGTTGTGAAATAAAACTTAAAAGACAGTGGACAAAGTCATGGAGACGGCGTGAAAATGGAATCTACATGCTGTATCATGAATTGGAGGTGAGTGAACTTGATGTCACTAACTATGACAGAGTCAGAGGCGATATTACGACCACCTAACTTTCGCTTTTGCCGCCATGGCTTGTTGTGAGTTCTCAAGATTATTACTTTAAGTCAGCGTGGCTCCCAATTGGCTATCGTCATTCCCACGTGACAATCACTTGCTGTCCTCGGAGTTCCCCCCACACTACAGGATTTCGGATCGTAAACATTGAACATGTTTAATATTTGCGATTTCGGATCGGTGAGGTCCCGATCTTTAAAAAACACTCTTAACATACCCCAAAATACAGAATAATGAGGCAAATAAAATCGGTAGAGCCATCAAGAAATCGGGGATTTGCTGTCCAGCCTCGGAAGGTGGAAATCGGCTACAAATTCGGGCTAATTATCGTGTAGTGTGTGCCCGGCATTAGCCAAATACGTTCTCAAAATTCCCTGTCTTAGGTCAGTTAGGATCACTACTTTATTTTAAGAAAGTGAAATGTCAGATTAATAGTAGAGAGAATTATTTATTTCAGATTGTATTTCTTTCATCACATTACCAGTCGGTCAGAAGTTTACATACACTCAATTGAATTTGGTAGCATTGCCTTTAAATTGTTTAACTTGGGTCAAACATTTCGGGTAGCCTTCCACAAGCTTCCCACAATAAGTTGGGTGAATTTTGCGCCCACTCCTCCTGACAGAACTGGTGTAACTGAGTCAGGTCTGTAGGCCTCCTTGCTCGCACACGCTTTTTCAGTTCTGTTCACACATTTTCTATGAGGTCAGGGCTTTGTGATGGACACTCCAATACCTTGACTTTGTGGTCCTTTAGCCATTTTGCCACAACTTTGGAAGTATGCTTGGGGTCATTGTCCATTTGGAAGACCTATTAGTGAACAAGATTTAACTTCCTGACTGATGTCTTGAGATGTTGCTTCAATATATCCACATAATTTTCCATCCTCATGATGCCATCTATTTTGTGAAGTGCACCAGTTGTTGGGTTGCGTCATTTCAACCTGGTGTTAGAATGAAACAATCAGCACGAGTAGACTTTTTCTCTTCATCTAGTATTTATTTTAAGCAAACCGATGTGGTAAGTATGAGGTTCGTATATACGGGCTCACTGACAAACCACGCAGGGTAGTCAGAGAACTAACTGTCTAAACATAAAGAGCTTGATATATACTCTGATAGACTTAGTTCCTACTTCGGGTGGGCCTATCAGAGTAGAGGTTGAGCGCGGTTTACACTTGCTCAACCTATCGCTGGCGCACAAGCTGGTCCCAGCCTCTAGGCGCATTCTTGCTGCTGGGCATAGTCCTCCTGTTGGGCTATCTTCGTGCTTGCAGTCTTGACACATTTGACCAGACCACACAGATCGGTTCCAGTTATTGTATAGCGAGCTAATTCTTTGTTATACACACATGAGTCACACCTTGCAAAAATAGCTATGTTCTGCACAGCAAGCATTCTTTCCATATGTCTATTTTGCAAAAGAGCCACTTCCTCTTTATGGCACAGCAGTATGCACACAACTTGTACGTTTGCCAGCAAGGCACAGTTCAAACTAATACACTGTTAATCATTCTAATCCAACTCTAACAATCCCCCTTTTCACACCAAATAGGTGTGACCACTGTTGTGGAAAAAACTCTTCCTCTTACTAAAAAACGAAAGCACTTCTGGAGTTTGTAGCTGAATATATTCAGGGAGCCATAAAGAATGGGAAATTACACAACACCACCTAAACAAAATTTCAGGTAAATTTTTAGATTCCCCCTTTTGACACCCACTAGGTGTCACCAAACAACTGAACGAGCAAAACATTTAAGAAAGCATATACTAATTTTAAAGTAAAAAGATCATGAAAAGAAAACCTTCACGTGACAGAGGCTACACCTAACATGTGTGGGGCAGACGTTTTGCCCCCAGAACTTAAAACCTTCACATCCTTGTGCCACAACCAAGGATTATAGCCGGGTCCTAGGACACCCAGGTCAGTGTCAGAGATGGACTCTGCATCATCCGGGACTGCATCCCTCAAAGGCATCATCCCGGTTGCCTTAACAAGATCTGTAAGTGACTTCTTCAAACATGGAATTATGCAGGCAGCACAGCACATTAACAATAAAAAGACAACAATGAGGGTCAGAAATCCAGTAACCACCAGGACAGGGTACTTACCAAACCAATCCCCCAGCCAGGGGAACAGACCTCCCTCCTCCACTCCAGCCATACCCTTCATTTCAGCAGAGAGTTTGTCCAGGCCAAGCAGAGCTTTGGTAATGCTCCCGTTAGGGCTGGTATTGTTAGGTATAAACGTACAACATTGTTCGCCAAACATTTTACATACTCCCCCTTGATGTGCAAGCATCATGTCTAGTGCCAATCTGTTCTGTCTAGCCACCCTGGAGGTAGCCTCCAATTGTTCTGCCATGCCGGTTAGGGCAGTACGGGTGTAGTTAACAAACCTTTGTTGATTATAATACATATAGTTTATCCACGATCTCTGCTTAGCTGCATCAATGGCCGGGCCAATAATTGGAATCAAATGCCAGAACCCATCATTTCTATTCAGAGCCTGAAACTCAGTAGGGATCCCTATTGGTACTCCCAGTAGATTGGTGTGGATATCCTCGCCCTCCGACCAGGGTGCACTACGCCGTTGTCGCCTGAAGGAGCCCTCACTACCCCCTGATGCTGTCGTCCCTAAGAGCTGATCTGCGGTAACATCGAGTATGGTTAGCGGGAAAATGAGGCTGGCCAGAGCACAGGTGCCCTGCCAGTCACCTTTAAGAATAGGTATTAGTCGACGGTTCGGGCCACACATCCACCACACATCTGCCACCCCTTGGGTTTGATTCTTCCCTTGTACCGGCCATGTGCTGTTCATGGTAACATTATTAATGCAATCTCCCTCAGGTAACTTCCCATAATTGTGTCCTTTTCCTGTCCCAGTAATACAGCTATAGTTACCCCCATAAGACTTTACTCGCCCCGGAGCCTGCTGAGGCGGTACTTCCGGGAACACTGTCCCCAGTGCCTTACATAGAGTTGTGTTGGGTTGGGAGTGATAAAACCCATCTAGAATACACTTCCAACCTTCTCCCTTCCCTAGAGCAAATGGATGAGTGGCCAATTCAGGCCGTGCATGCCCACAGATGACACAACCAGCTTTCCCCAGTGTTCTAGCTGTGTATCTCATATATGCTAACCACATATTTTCTCTACCCTCATACCCGGTTTCAGTTCCTAATTGATCGCTGTCCGTTATATATCTAACATTAATCACCTGTACAGGATTTCCCACTCTTGTTACCTGCGCCTGGCCAGGGCCTGGAGTGGAGGTGAGATTCGTCTGATCCATCCCTTGCCTGGCCGGGGCTGACGCTGGGTTTGAATTTACCTTAATGGTAAATAGTCCCATTGTGTCTGCTCCCACCCGTATGGCTCCCAAGGTATACGTGCCTGCGTCTGAAAGTTTCACATCCTGGATAGTTAGTAGGATTTCGTCCCCTTTACATGAGTTCCCTCTGTTCCCTTTCTTTTTTAATTTTTTTTTATTTCACCTTTATTTAACCAGGTAGGTCAGTTGAGAACAAGTTCTCATTTGCAACTGCGACCTGGCCAAGACAAAGCAAAGCAGTGCGACAAAAACAACACAGAGTTACACAGTAAACAAACATAGTCAAAAACACAATAGAAAATCTATATACAGAGTGCAAAATGTAGTGCAAAATGCAGTAAGGTTAGGAGGTAGGACAATAAATAGACCATAGTGGTGAAATAAATGACAGATTATCATCATTAACACAGGAATGAAGGATGTGCAAATTATGATGTGCAAATAGATATACTGGAGTGCAAGATTTGTGAAAATAACAAAAATAAATATGGGGATGAGGTAGTAGTGTGGGCTATTTACAGAAGGGCTATATACAGGTGCAGTGATCGATAAGCAGCTTTGACAACTGATGCTTAAAGTTATTGAGGGAGATAGGAACCTCTAGCTTCAATGATTTTTGCAATTCGTTCCAGTCATTGGCAGCAACGAACTGGAAGGAATGGCGGCCAAAGGAGGTGTTGGCTTTGGGGGTGACCAGTGAGATATACCTGCTGGAGCGCATGCTACGGGTGGGTGTTGCTATCGTGACCAGTGAGCTGAGATAGGGCGGGGATTTACCTAATAAAGACTTATAGATGACCTGGAGCCAGTGGGTTTGGCGACGAATATATAATGAAGGCCAGCCAACGAGAGCATACAGGTTGCAGTGGTGGGTAGTGTATGGGGCTTTGGTGACAAAACGGATGGCACTGTGATAGACTACATCCAATTTGCTAAGTAGAGTGTTGGAGGCTAGTTTGTAAATGACATCGCCGAAATCAAGGATCGGTAGGATAGTCAGTTTTACAAGGGCATGTTTGGCAGCATGAGTGAAGGAGGCTTTGTTGCGAAATAGGAAGCCAATTCTGGATTTAATTTTGGATTGGAGATGGTTGATGTGAGTCTGGAAGTTGAGTTTACAGTCTAACCAGATGCCTAGGTATTTGTAGGTGTCCACGTATTCTAATTCGGACCCGTCGAGAGTAGTGATGATAGTCCGGTGGGCGGGTGCTGGCAGCGTTCGATAGAAAAGCATGCACTTAGTTTTACTAGCGTTTAAGAGCAGTTGGAGGCCACGGAAGGAGTGTTGTATGGCATTGAAGCTTGATTGAAGGTTAGTAAACACAGTGTCCAAAGAGGGGCCAGATGTATACAGAATGGTGTCATCTGCGTAGAGATGGATCAGAGAGTCACCAGCAGCGAGAGCGACATCGTTGATGTATATAGGGAAAAGGGTTGGCCCAAGAATTGAACCCTGTGGCACCCCCATAGAGACTGCCAGAGGATCGGACAATAGGCCCTCCGATTTGACACACTGAACTCTGTCTGCAAAGTAGTTAGAGAACCAGGCAAGGCAGTCACTTGAGAAACCAATGCTGTTGAGTCTGCCAATAAGAATGCGGTGATTGACAGAGTTGAAAGCCTTGGCCAGGTCGATGAAGACGGCTGCACAGTACTGTCTTTTATCGATGGCGGTTATGATATCGTTCAGTACCTTGAGCGTAGCTGAGGTGCTCCCATGACCAGCTCGGAAACCAGATTGCATAACAGAGAAGGTACGGTGGGATTCGAAGTGGTCAGTTATCTGTTTGTTAATTTGGCTTTCGAAAACTTTAGAAAGGCAGGGCAGGATGGATATTGGTCTATAACAGTTTGGGTCTAGAGTGTCTCCTCCTTTGAAGAGGGGGATGACCGCGGCAGCTTTCCAATCTCTAGGGATCTCAGACGATACGAAAGAGAGGTTGAACAGGCTAGTGATAGGTGTTGCAACAATTTTGGCTGATAATTTCAGAAAGAGAGGGTCCAGATTATCTAGCCCAGCAGATTTGTAGGGGTCCAGACTTAGCAGCTCTTTCAGAACATCAGCCATCTGGATTTGGGTGAAGGAGAAGCGGGGGGGGCTTGGGCAAGTACAGTGGGGAGAACAAGTATTTGATACGTTGCCGATTTTGCAGGTTTTCCTACTTACAAAGCATGTAGAGGTCTGTAATTTTTATCATAGGTACACTTCAACTGTGAGAGACGGAATCTAAAACAAAAATCCAGAAAATCACATTGTATGATTTTTAAATAATTAATTTGCATTTTATTGCATGACATAAGTATTTGATCACCTACCAACCAGTAAGAATTCCGTCTCTCACAGGCCTGTTAGTTTTTCTTTAAGAAGCCCTCCTGTTCTCCACTCATTACCTGTATTAACTACACCTGTTTGAACTTGTTACCTGTATAAAAGACACCTGTCCACACACTCAATCAAACGGACTCCACACACTCAATCAAACAGCTGTGTAAGGACATCAGGGATAAAATTGTAGACCTGCACAAGGCTGGGATGGGCTACAGGACAATAGGCAAACAGCTTGGTGAGAAGGCAACAACTGTTGGCGCAATTATTAGAAAATGGAAGAAGTTCAAGATGACGGTCAATCTCCCTCGGTCTGGGGCACCATGCAAGATCTCACCTCGTGGGGCATCAATGATCATGAGGAAGGTGAGGGATCAGCCCAGAACTACACAGCAGGACCTGGTCAATGACCTGAAGAGAGCTGGGACCACATTCTCAAAGAAAACCATTAGTAACACACTACGCCGTCATGGATTAAAATCCTGCAGCGCACGCAAGGTCCCCCTGCTCAAGCCAGCGCATGTCCAGGCCCGTCTGAAGTTTGCCAATGACCATCTGGATGATCCAGAGGAGGAATGGGAGAAGGTCATGTGGTCTGATGAGACAAAAATAGAGCTTTTTGGTCTAAACTCCACTCGCCGTGTTTGGAGGAGGAAGAAGGATGAGTACAACCCCAAGAACACCATCCCAACCGTGAAGCATGGAGGTGGAAACATCATTCTTTTGGGATACTTTTCTGCAAAGGGGACAGGACGACTGCACCGTATTGAGGGGAGGATGGATGGGGCCATGTATTGCGAGATCTTGACCAACAACCTCCTTCCCTCAGTAAGAGCATTGAAGATGGGTCGTGGCTGGGTCTTCCAGCATGACAACGACCCGAAACACACAGCCAGGGCAACTAAGGAGTGGCTCCGTAAGAAGCATCTCAAGGTCCTGAAGTGGCCTAGCCAGTCTCCAGACCTGAACCCAATAGAACATCTTTGGATGGAGCTGAAAGTCCGTATTGCCCAGCGACAGCCCCGAAACCTGAAGGATCTGGAGAAGGTCTGTATGGAAGAGTGGGCCAAAATCCCTGCTGCAGTGTGTGCAAACCTGGTCAAGAACTACAGGAAACGTATGATCTCTGTAATTGCAAACAAAGGTTTCTGTACCAAATATTAAGTTCTGCTTTTCTGATGTATCAAATACTTATGTCATGCAATAAAATGCAAATTAATTACTTAAAAATCATACAATGTGATTTTCTGGATTTTTGTTTTAGATTCCGTCACTCACAGTTGAAGAGTACCTATGATAAAAATTACAGACTTCTACATGCTTTGTAAGTAGGAAAACCTGCAAAATCGACAGTGTATCAAATACTTGTTCTCCCCACTGTAGCTGCCGGGGGTACAGAGCTGTTGGCCGGGGTAGGGGTAGCCAGGTGGAAAGCATGGCCAGCCGTAGCAAAATGCTTATTGAAATTTTCGATAATCGTGGATTTATCGGTGGTAACAGTGTTTCCGAGCATCAACCCTTTTTGTGTTGGTCTAGTGCAGTCAAGTGTCGGGTTGCGTCAATTCAAATCTGGTATTGGAACAAAAGGATTACTACGCCATTTAAATCATCTATGTATTTTATTCTAGCAAACCCTTAAATGGTAAATATGAAGTTCGTATATACAGGCTCACTGTGACACCACGCAGGGCAAACAGCGCATGAGAAGAGCGAGAGAGAGAGAGAGAGAGAGAGAGAGAGAGAAAGAGAGAGCGCAAGAGAGCGCGAGAGAGAATCAGCGAGCAGCGCTATAGAAGCGCATAGCCTAGAGAAGAGAGCGAGTCCTATCCTTTGTTCTTCCTTAAATACTCCGACAGGATAATTTCCGCTCCCTGCTGATCTGTCGGAGTAGAGGCTGAGTGTGGTTTAAACTTACTCAGCCTATCGTTGGCGTGCAGGCTGGTCCCAGCCTCGTGACGCAATCCAGTTGACGGAAGTAGTGGTCTTCTCAGTAGATGTCCAAGCTCCATATTACAACAAGACACAGTTCTATCATAAAACCCCCAGCTAGCACATTCATTCCACATAGCTCCCCCTTACCCAAACCTACAGCAGTTCTAAAGATCTATGATTACACAATACATTCACTTAATAACTCTTGTTGTAGATTAACATATTCATTAGCTAAAACATAGATCAGCCCTTACACAAGTCTGGGGTGAACCAAGGGCTATATCTATTCTTAGTTCTACGTTTTTTGAAAGGGGCAGGCTTATTTAGGATGGTGAGGAAAGCACTTTTAAAGAACAACCAGGCGTCCTCTACTGACGGGATGAGGTCAATATCCTTCCAGGATACCTGGGCCAGATCTAATAGAAAGGCCTGCTCGCAAAAGTGTTTTAGGGAGCGTTTGACAGTGATAAGGGGTGGTCGTTTGACCGCTGACCCATTGCGAACGCAGGCGATGAGGCAGTGATCGCTGAGATCCTGGTTGAAAACAGAGGAGGTGTATTTGGAGGGCAAGTTAGTCAGGATGATATCAATAATGGTACCCATGTTTACGGATTTTGGGTTGTAACTGGTGGGTTCCTTGATAATTTGTGTGAGATTGAGGGCATCTATCTTAGATTGAAGGACAGCCGGGGTGTTAAGCATATCCCAGTTTAAGTCACCTAACAGTACAAACTCTGAAGATAGATGGGGGGCAATCAATTCACATATGGAGTCCAGGGCACAGCTGGGGGCTGAGGGGGGTCTGTAACAGGCGGCAACAGTGAGAGACTTATTTCTGGAAAGGTGGATTTTTAAGAGTAGAAGCTCAAACTGTTTTGGCACAGACCTGGACAGTATGACAGAACTCTGCAGGTTATCTCTGCAGTAGATTGCAACTCCGCCACCTTTGGCAGTTCTATCTTGACGGGAAATGTTGTAGTTGGGGATGGAAATTTCAAAATTTTTGGTGGCCTTCCTAAGCCAGGATTCAGACACAGCTAGGACATCCGGGTTGGCGGAGTGTGCTAAAGCAGTGAATAAACTTAGGGAGGAGGCTTCTAATGTTAACATGCATGAAACCAAGGCTTTTACGGTTACAGAAATCAACAAATGAGAGCGCCTGGGGAATAGGTGTAGTACTGGGGGTTATAGGACCTGGGTTTACCTCTACATCACCAGAGGAACAGAGGAGTAATAGAATCAGTATTCGGCTAAGGGCTTTCAGAACTGGACGTCTAGTACTTTGGCTACATAGAATAAAAGGAGCAGATTTCTGGGCGTGGTGGAATAGGTTGAGGGCATAATGTATAGCCAAGGGTATAGTAGGATGTGAGTTCAGTGGAGGTAAACCTAGGCGTTGGGTAATGAAGAGAGAGGTTGCATCTCTGGAGACACCAGTTAAGCCAGGTGAGGTCTCCGCATGTGTGGGGGGAGGAACAAAGGAGCTATCAGAGGCCAGTTGAGCAGGACTGGGGGCTCTACAGTGAAATAAAACAATAATAGCTAGCCTGAACAGCAAAAGACAAGGCATATTGAAATAAGAAAGGGGCAAAAAATAAAATAAAAAAATAACAGTTAATTAAGAGAGCTAAGACACCCCATACCATGGAGAATCTGGTTACCTTTGACACATCCTTTACTTGGTAAGGATAACCCCTACGCCATTCCCACATAGTTCCCAGATTAGCAATCATATAGTCCCAATAAGGACACCATTTCCCTTCACAAAGATAAGTTTCCCTCTGCTTGGCATATGGAGCAAGCACATTACATTTGCCTGCTGGATCCCTAGGACATATATCACCTATTCTCCTGGCACCATTTCTCCATGTCCACATCTTACATGGCTCTAGTGCCACAACCTGTGATTCACCCTCTGTCAAGGTAATCACTATTTCCCCTGTGACTTTCCTATAGTTTTCCCCCAAACCCACAGCAAACAGATCACCCACAAGACCCTCATTCTATTGTCCTGTTGCTATATCCTGCTGTACTTGGTCTAGGGTTCTTCCTGAAACAATGTCTTTCGCACAGTGTGTTCTGTGATACCACACGTCCTTTTTACGTGTATTCACTCTTAGTGAGTGACTTGATACCTCCTTCACCTGGAATGGTCCTTCCAACCTGGGTTCCGTCCACTTTCTGGAGTGCACCTTTACTCTCACACAATCTCCCACCAGGATGTCTCTTTTTTCGTCTGTCTCCTCAACAGCCGGAGTTCGAACCTCCACCACCTGTTTGGATAATCTTTTGACAAGAGAAGTTAGCGCCTGCATGTAGTCTGTTTATCTGATTTTAGCAATATCTAATCTGGGCATGCTAAGATTATCTGCAGGTGGCCCTGGCATCCTACGCCCTGTCAATAGCTCATGAGGGGTTAGATGTGTGTCAGAGCCTGGGGAGTTTCTCATGGACATTAGGGCTAGCGGCAGCGCATCCACCCACTTCAGTTTTGTCCCTGCCATAATTTTTGCAATTTTTCGTTTCAAAGTTTGGTTAGCTCTCTTCTCGTGTTCCTCTCGAATTATTGACCTGAGAAGTTAGGCAGGTGCCACGGCCCTCCCTATGTGGGACCTCCAAATACCTTGATGGTCTCTCCTCGCCCCTTGTCTGCTCCACACATTTTGTTCATAGACGCCAGCTGCCTCTTGTAGCTGTCTTACTGTATCCTCCGTTAATTCCTCTTGGCCCTGGATTGCTCGCTGTACCATTTGTTGGGCGGTGTAGCCTCCTGCTTCCTTGGCTGCTTGGTCAGCTCGGTCATTTCCTTCACGTACCCTCGTGCTTTCTTTGCTGTGTCCTTTACATTTCATGATTGACACCCGTCTTGGTAGCTTGATTGCCTCAATCCATTTTTGGACCTCTTGTTTGTGTTTTATTGGTTAGTTCGAGCTGGTTAGGAACCCTCTCCTCATCCATTGAGGGCCATCAATGTGAGCAATTCCATGGGCGTATGCAGAGTCAGTATAGATGTCTGCCTCTCTTCCTAGGCAGAGCTCCAGTGCTCTCCGCAATGCTCTCAGTTCTGCCAGCTGTGCCGAGGCTTCTGCTGGTTCCAATCTTTCTGCTTCCATCACTTCATGTTCTCCGTTCTTTCCCTGGCGCACCACAGCATAGGCAGCAACGTTTCCTTCGCTCGGATCCTTTGACCTATAACAGCACCCGTCTGTAAATAGGGTTTCCTTCGCTCCACCCAGTGGTGTGTTCCCGAGATCCATTCGAACCTTTATTTGTTTGGCTGCCCTGTCCTCACAAACGTGTGTTTCCCCATTGCCCATTCCATTGGTCATGTTGGTGACTGTTGTCACGTATGTGATGTGTTTTGCCGTGATTGTCTTGGTTATGTTGGATTTTCTTTTGCTAGACAGGGTGAAGAGCTTGGAACCGATAAAGGCTGCTACCCCATGGTCTGTGTTGATTTCTAATGGATGTCGCATCACAATGTGTGCTGTTTTCCCCACTGCTTTTGCCAGTGCAGCCATATGCCTGGCACAGTCTGTTTGTCCTGTTTCAATGTTGTCCAATTTTGCACTGTAATAATGCAATACTCTCCTTTCCCCCTTTTGTTTCTGATACAGGACGGAACAAATCCGTCCTGTTCTGAAACATCAAGATGGAATGGTGTCGTGTAATCAGGCAGAGACAGTGCTTGTGCTTGTGCTAAGGTTTGTTTGAGTTGAATGAACGCCGTTTCAGGCTATCAATTAGGGTCTGTATATCTCGGTGAGCCCATGGTTTGTACACTGTTGACCCTCCGGGCATGTCCCTCAGTGGATACTGTCCTTGTGCCAACCATTATTGGGTTCTACTCCTTGTGTGGTATGCCGGGGCATCTTTTGGATTCCACATATCTCCCTTGAATGTTCCACATAGAACCTTTGGTTCCCTGTCTCTTGTCCTCCCGTTCCTTTCCTCCTCCCATGTCTATGCAGTGCCCCCTCTCCGGGTGGCCTGAACCGTCGCTGCGGTCTGGCACTCCGTCCAGTTCACTCCCTGTTCTTTTTAGTGCTTCAATTTGTGCCGCTCATAGTCGTACCTCCTCTTCCATTTGTTCCAACATTCTTTGTCTCTGTCTCTCCACTTCCATTCTCTCCTTTTCCATTTCCTCCAGCTTTTTTAAGGTCTGTCTCTTGGTCGTGTCAGAGTCCGTCCACTGTTTTGGGTTTCCTGAGGCTACGCTGCCACCCTCGCTCCTTCCTACCAGGCTCATGCTTTCCAAACCAGCTTCCAGTCTGCTCAGGTTGTTCACCCCTTCTCTCATCGCTCTTGCTGTCTCCAATAGAGCTGCCACTTACTCTTTTCTATCACTCACTTTGCACCACGCCTCCCCTTCTCCTTTGTCTGGGCGTTTGTGATAACTTACTGCTGCTGTTACATCTAACACCGGAGCCATGATTTTCGATGCTTCATATGGTGGGGGTGCTGTGGGGAGGGCGGGGTAGAGCCAGGGTCGTTTTAATTGTTCTTGGTCTTGTTCTTCTTCCCACATTTTCTTCAGTTTTTCTAGCATTGCCAATCCTATGCGCTCCTTCAATTTAACTTTTTCCATCGCCTCCTTGTGCTTTCCTTTTCGTGGCTCACCCTCTTGCTTCCATTCTCCTTCGGTTTTCACTGATTTTCTTTTCAGTGTCTCCAATATTCGTCCCGGTTCCCCCTCTACTGGGACTCCTTCAGGTGATGCGATACAGCCATTATCCACCCATTTTTTATATAATTTTTTCTCCTCTTCTTTTCCATTCCTTGCCGTCTTTTCTTCCATTGATCTCGAGGGTAGATTTCAATACTTTCAACACCCGTTCACTATCAGTTTTTGTAGCCATGTTCTCCCTATATTGGTCTACCCTTCTATATTTGTGTTTAATCTAACCCCCTTTTTATTATAATTTTCCCTTTGTTTTTATTGTATATTTTCTATTATTTCCAATTTTTCACACTCTCACATTCACTGGGATCATTCACTCTCTCATTCATTCAACCACCTATACTTTAAAGTATCCCCCCGTTCTGGGGTGTACCCCCAAGTACACCTCCCTGACGGAGCGCAACACTATCGTGTACTTTATAGTGTACCTGCGATCCTAGCCGTACTAGTTACGGTCCTTGTCGTCAGCGCTACACTTTCTATAATTTAAGTGTCCCTATGATCCTAGCCGTACCCTCATAGTTACGGTCCTTGTCAATAGTGCAACACCGTCTGATCAATTTTTCCCTATATCCTCAGTTCCCACCCTGTGGTCCTAGCCTGAAGATGTCAACATGGCCATGTTTGCAATACCCTCACATTTACCACTTTTCAGTTTGCATTATTTATTATTAAATAATTAATCCTTATTCTAAACAAAAATGTAAACCACTTACATAGAATTGGTATTTCACAAAATTTTATTTGGATATGGTCAATATGCAGAACTTTAGTTATATAACAATAGGTGTCTGCTTACCTTTGTTAGTAGTCCGGACTCTTTGTGAAACACACCGTCCCACGACAGCGATAACCAATAGGCTGACCAATGTTCAGTGAAGTACCAACACCAGATCACGTCGGGGTCACCAATTGCTGGGTTGCGTCATTTCAACCTGGTGTTAGAATGAAACAATCAGCACGAGTAGACTTTTTCTCTTCATCTAGTATTTATTTTAAGCAAACCGATGTGGTAAGTATGAGGTTCATATATACGGGCTCACTGACAAACCACGCAGGGTAGTCAGAGAACTAACTGTCTAAACATAAAGAGCTTGATATATACTCTGATAGACTTAGTTCCTACTTCGGGTGGGCCTATCAGTGTAGAGGTTGAGCGCGGTTTACACTTGCTCAACCTATCGCTGGCGCACAAGCTGGTCCCAGCCTCTAGGCGCATTCTTGCTGCTGGGCATAGTCCTCCTGTTGGGCTATCTTCGTGCTTGCAGTCTTGACACATTTGACCACACAGATCGGTTCCAGTTATTGTATAGCGAGCTAATTTTTTGTTATACACACATGAGTCACACCTTGCAAAAATAGCTATGTTCTGCACAGCAAGCATTCTTTCCATATGTCTATTTTGCAAAAGCAGTATGCACACAACTTGTAAGTTTGCCAGCAAGGCACAGTTCAAACTAATACACTGTTAATCATTCTAATCCAACTCTAACACAGTCCATCCTGCAGCAAAGCACCCCCACAACATGATGCTGCCACCCCCGTGCTTCACGGTTGGGATGGTGTTCTTCAGCTTACAAGCCTCCCCCTTTTCCTCCAAACATAACGATGGTCATTATGGCCAAACAGTTCTATTTTTGTTTCATCAGACCGTATTCTGGCATTTTTATGGCGGTTTTGGTGCAGTGGCTTCTTCCTTGCTGAGCGGCCTTTCAGGTTATGTCGATATAGGACTCGTTTTACTGTGGATATAGATACGTTTGTACCTGTTTCCTCCAGCATCTTCACAAGGTCCTTTGCTGTTGTTTCTCATCAAAGTACTTTCATCTCTAGAAGACAGAACGTGTCTCCTTCCTGAGCGGTATGATGGCTGCGTGGTCCCATGGTGTTTATACTTGCATACTGTTGTTTGTACAGATGAACGTGGTACCTTCAGGCGTTTGGTTTATCCTTGCGAGCAATTTCCAGACTTGGATTTTTTTTCTGAGGTCTTGGCTGATTTGTTTTGATTATCCCATGATGTCGAGCAAAGAGGCACTGAGTTTGAAGGTAGGCCGTGGAGTACATCCACAGGTACACCTCCAATTGACTCAAATTATGTCAATTAGCGTATCATAAGCTTCTAAAGCCAAGCTGTTTAAAGGCACAGTCAACTTAGTGTATGTAAACTTCTGACCCACTGGAATTGTATTATAGTGAATTATAAGTCTGTAAACAATTGTTGGAAGAATTACTTGTGTCATGCACAAAGTAGATGTCCTAACCGACTTGCCAAAACTATAGTTTGTTAACATGAAATCTGTGGAGTTGTTGAAAAATGAGTTTTAAGATTTCAACGTAAGTGTATGTAAACTTCCGACTTCAACTGTATATCGGGTGCCTTTTGTTGAAACAAGTGCTTGTCAATGTCACTTTTCATGAATTGACCAATCGCCGCCTGGATGGGGCGGGACATTAAAAAAGGTTGGCGTTCTACAGCAAACTTTCGAAATGTTGAACTCAGTGTTATGCATGAATGGTTATGATTATTGACAAGTTAGTACTTAGCATGAACAAATTAGAGACTAACCACCAATGTAGACCATTTTTCTTGCATAAGATTTAATGATGGAACAAAACCTACAAAAATGATAAATGTTGGTTGTGTATTTCTTAAACTGCTGTATTGTCCAATTGTAATTAATATTATACTAGTGGTATATAGTATACTATTATATGAAATTATATGAATATACATTATATAATTAATATATTAATATTATACTAACATTATAGTATTATATTAACATTATACTTTTTATTTAATGTTATAATATTATACTTAGATACTAATTACTCATACAGGTCTGCAGTGGACAGATGTAGATTGAGCCAGAACCAGGTTGCCACTGCAAACCCAATTCTTTATTATTTTAAGAGGCCGAAGTCAGGGGACCTAGATATATTTTTTAGTTTCCACCCACAACAAAAGTGTGAAAAGTTTGTGGTGCAGAAGGCTTTCTTTTGTAAAGATGGGACCAACAGGAAGTGGCTGTCATACAGTGAAGAGAACCATGCTTTATTCTGCTTCATTTGTATGGCATTTGCAAAGCCCACGGAGAACAGCCCTTTAATGAATTGAAAGGCAGACTGGAAGCATATCCATCAGAGAGTGGAAGAGCATGAGAAGAGCATTATGCATAGAGGTTATGCTGAGGCCTACTTTCTAATGTCCTCCAAAGGTAACATTGAGATCCTGTTCATCGGCAGTCAGATGTCTGCTCATAGAGAACAAGTTCGCAGAAAAGGCAAGTTCTAGAGAGCATTATAGATGTTGTTAAAGTCATAGGCAAGAGGGGTCTGAGCTACAGAGGCATGCAGTCTGAAGCAGTTTATACACTAGATGACATCAGCATTGACCATGGCAAATTTTTTGAGATGATCATTCTGCTGGGAAAGTACGACCTGTGTATAAAAGAGCATCTCACTGCATGCACAGAGGAAAGCAAAAAACTGCATGAGTCTGGGTCAAATCTAATCCAAGATGGTGTAACAGTGCGGATGTGTTTTTTTTTTTGTCCTGTCTCATGTCCCGTGTAAATAGTTTGTAATTAGTCTGTCTTTCCATATATTGTATTATTCCCCATATACTTCTCCTGCAACCCGCCTCACCCAACGTGGAACGGATCAACTATCTTCTTTATTCTTTATTTTCTTTACTGCTTCATCATTTAACTGAACCGCCGACAGAAGCTAGCCTGCTAGCTAAATTGCTAACTAGCTACTATTATTGTGGATTTTCCAATTCTTTCTAGCTATTGTGGATTTTCCAATTCTTTCTAGCTCCCTGAATATAATCAGCTTTGTCTGTTTCAAGCAGAGACAAGGTCTCTTTGTGTCCTCAGCAGATGATGGTAGGGTGGAGGCAACCCCCTACCACTCAGCAGGTTTACCCTTGACCAGAGGAATGTAACCAGAGTCAGGAGACTCCCCACAGGGATAAAGGCTTCCTGTGAACTTCCCATTCTTTTGACTTACAACTAGACATGTATTCTGTGCCACTATGATCTCCAAATAAGGAGAAAACTAGCAGGAGTTTTGAGACCAAGTTGGAGGAAAATAGAATGGGTTTAACCAGGCAGGAGGGGTTAACTGTGTCTTATGAATAAACATTTAAGAACTGTATAAAAACCAAGAACTGAGAGATGTACAGGAGTTGATCTGCAGGTCACTCTGATTTTTATTGCTCCTGTAATAAAAGTCTATCTTGCTTCTACGAGCTCCAGAAGTGCTTTTATTTTTTAGTAAGAGGGAAGAGTTTTTTCCACCACACTAGCCATTGCTAACCACTGCTAGCGGTCCTCACCACTGCTCTGCTTGCATCAGCCAGCTTTTAGTTCAGACAATACCGGCCAGTCTGCACAGCGCGCTACCATATCGGATTGTGTTCCCTTCCACTTCACCGGATAACTACCGAAATCACAGGGCCATCACACCGGATCATCGCAGGTAGCTAGCTGCAACAGAGTGGCTGCTGTTGTTTGGCTAACACCATTGTCCAGAAGCTACCACCAGTTGCCTTGAGCTAGCCTCGAGCTAGGCCCATCTCCCGGCCAGCCGACGTATACTAGCTAATTCCTGGGCTACAGTACCTTTTGTCATCCGGCCTGGACGGAGCCCCGCCGAGCCATCACGACTGGTCTGCCGACGTAATCGTCCGATGTGGTCTCAACAGGCTTTTCCTCTGCGACGTCGCCGAAGATCCATCTGCTAGTCCCCGCCTGCTAGCATTCTGAACGCTGTGCCT
Organism: Thymallus thymallus; assembly: GCA_023634145.1. Taxonomy (NCBI): domain Eukaryota; kingdom Metazoa; phylum Chordata; class Actinopteri; order Salmoniformes; family Salmonidae; genus Thymallus; species Thymallus thymallus. Next base: position 23,553,884 of record CM042409.1, on the reverse strand, counting down.
CCCGCTCGCCTAGTGGAGCTGCACTGAACTGCTCCCTGGCTCACCTCTTTGCTGCTCATCGGACCTTATGATTACTCGGCTACACAGCTGATGCCTGCTGGACTGTTCCATTACATGGTACCTCATTCTGTCTATCTACTAGTCCCCAGGTCTGAACTCCGGTCCTGTGTGTAGCACATCAATTTCTCTATCTGACCCTCTTTGTCCATTCATCGCCATTACCTGTTCTTGTCTTAGCTCTCTTGATTAATTGTTTGTTTTATGCCTCTTTCTTATTTCCAAATGCCTTGTCTGTTGCTGTTTAGGATAGCTGTTACTGTTTTATTTAACTGTAGAGCCCCCAGTTCCGATCAACATGCCTCAGATAGCTCCTTTGTCCCACCCCCCCCACACATGCGGAGACCTCACCTGGCTTAACTGGTGTCTCCAGAGATGCAACCTCTCTCATCAATACCGAATGCCTAGGTTTAGCCCCACTGAATTCTCATCCGACCATATCCCTGTCTGTACATTATGCCCTCAATCTATTCTACCGCGCCCTGAAATCTGCTCCTTTTATTCTCTGTACCCAACGCACGAGACGACCAGTTTTAAAGCCTTTAGCCATACACTTATTCTACTGCTCCTCTGTTCTTCTGGTGATGTAGAAGTAAACCCAGGTCCTATAGCCCCCAGCACTACACTTATTCCCCAGGTGCTCTCATTTGTTGACTTCTGTAACCGTAAAAGCCTTGGTTTCATGCATGTTAACATCAGAAGCCTCCTCCCTAAGTTTAATTTATTCACTGCTTTAGCACACTCCGCCAACCCTGATGTCCTAGCCGTGTCTGAATCCTGGCTCAGGAAGGCCACCAAAAATTCTGAAATTTCCATCCCCAACTACAATATTTCCTGTCAAGATAGAACTGCCAAAGGAGGCGGAGTTGCAGTCTACTGCAGAGATAACCTGCAGTGTTCTGTCCTACTGTCCAGGTCTGTGCCCAAACAGTTTGAGGTTCTACTCTTAAAAATCCACCTCTCCAGAAATAAGTCCCTCACTGTTGCCATCTGTTACAGACCCCCCTCAGCCCCCAGCTGTGCCCTGGACACCATATGTGAATTGATTGCTATCTTCAGAATTTGTTAGGTGACTTAAACTGGGATATGCTTAACACCCCGGCTGTCCTTCAATCTAAGATAGATGCCCTCAATCTCACACATTATCAATGAACCTACCAGGTACAAACCCAAATCCGTAAACATGGTTACCATCATAGATATCATCCTAACTAACTTGCCCTCCAAATACACCTCCTCTGTTTTCAACCAGGATCTCAGCGATCACTGCCTCAATGCCTACGTTCTAAATGGGTCCGCGGTCAAACGACCACCCCTCATCACTGTCAATCGCTCCCTAAAACACTTCTGCGAGCAGGCCTTTCTAATCAATCTGGCCCAGGTATCCTGGAAGGATATTGACCTCATCCCGTCAGTAGAGGATGCCTGGTTGTTCTTTAAAAGTGCTTTCCTCACCATCCTAAATAAGCATGCCCCATTTAAAAAAACTAAGAACAGATATAGCCCCTGGTTCACCCCAGACTTGACTGCCCTTGACCAACACAAAAACATCCTGTGGCGCACTGCATCGAATAGCCCCGCGATATGCAACTTTTCAGGGAAGTCAGGATCCAATATGCACAGTAAGTCAGAAAAGCAAAGGCTAGCTTTTTCAAACAGAAATTTGCACCCTGTAGTACTAATTCCAAAAAGTTCTGGGACACTGTAAAGTCCATGGAGAATAAGAGCATCTCCTCCCAGTTGCCCACTGTCACCACCGATAAATTTACGATAATCGAAAATTTCAATAAGCGTTTTGCTACGGCTGGCCATAATTTCCACCTGGCTACCCCTACGCCAACAGCTCTGTACCCCCTGCAGCAACTTGCCCAAGCCCCCCCCCCCCCCCCCCCCCCCCCCCCCGCTTCTCCTTCACCCAAATCCAGATAGCTGATGTTCTGAAAGAGCTGCAAAACCTGGACCCCTACAAATCTGCTGGGCTAGACAATCTGGACCATTTCTTTCTAAAATTATCAGCCAAAATTGTTGCAACCCCTATTACTAGCCTGTTCAACCTCTCTTTTGTATCGTCTGAGATCCCTAGAGTTTGGAAAGCTTCCCGCAGTCATCCCCCTCTTCAAAGACACTCTAGACCCAAACTGTTATAGACCTATATCCATCCTGCCCTGCCTTTCTAAAGTCTTCGAAAGCCAAGTTAACAAACAGATCACTGACCACTTCGAATCCCACCGTACCTTCTCTGCTATGCAATCTGGTTTCCGAGCTGGTCACGGGTGCATCTCAGCCACGCTCAAGGTACTAAACAATATCATAACCGCCATCAATAAAAGACAGTACTGTGCAGCCGTCTTCATTGACATGGCCAAGGCTTTCGACTCTGTCAATCACTGCATTCTTATTGGCAGACTCAACAGCCTTGGTTTCTCAAGTGACTGCCTTGCCTGGTTCTCCAACTACTTCTCAGATAGAGTTCAGTGTGTAATGAAAGAAATGCCACACTATGAAAATTGTGTTTAAAAAGTAAATAATAAATGAAGTTAAATAGGCCTTCTTGCTATGATACCTATAATAGTACATGTTAGTAACAGAGGGATTATCCGGTTACAAGTGTCTATGGACAATGCTCTTAACCCCGAAACAGGTTCTGCTTGAATTCGGAAAAGGTAGTTAGGGATGTGATACGCGAGGGAGAGTACGTATCTAGATCTAGTATCATACATAGAAAGTGGAATATGTATATATATCTTTCATATATACATACAGTGGGGAGAACATGTATTTGATACACTGCCGATTTTGCAGGTTTTCCTACTTACAAAGCATGTAGAGGTCTGTAAGTTTTATCATAGGTACACTTCAACTGTGAGAGACGGAATCTAAAACAAAAATCCAGAAAATCACATTGTATGATTTTTAAATTATTCATTTGCATTTTATTGCATGACATAAGTATTTGATCACCTACCAACCAGTAAGAATTCCGGCTCTCACAGACCTGCTAGTTTTTCTTTAAGAAGCCCTCCTGTTCTCCACTCATTACCTGTAATAACTGCACCTGTTTGAACTCGTTACCTGTATAAAAGACACCTGTCCACACACTCAATCAAACGGACTCCACACACTCAATCAAACAGCTGTGTAAGGACATCAGGGATAAAATTGTAGACCTGCACAAGGCTGGGATGGGCTACAGGACAATAGGCAAGCAGCTTGGTGAGAAGGCAACAACTGTTGTAGACCTGCACAAGGCTGGGATGGGCTACAGGACAATAGGCAAGCAGCTTGGTGAGAAGGCAACAACTGTTGGCGCAATTATTAGAAAATGGAAGAAGTTCAAGATGACGGTCAATCTCCCTTGGTCTGGGGCACCATGCAAGATCTCACCTCGTGGGGCATCAATGATCATGAGGAAGGTGAGGGATCAGCCCAGAACTACACGGCAGGACCTGGTCAATGACCTGAAGAGAGCTGGGACCACAGTCTCAAAGAAAACCATTAGTAACACACTGCGCCGTCATGGATTAAAATCCTGCAGCGCACGCAAGGTCCCCCTGCTCAAGCCAGCAAGTCATGTGGTCTGATGAGACAAAAATAGAGCTTTTTGGTCTAAACTCTACTCGCCGTGTTTGGAGGAAGAAGAAGGATGAGTACAACCCCAAGAACACCATCCCAACCGTGAAGCATGGTGGTGGAAACATCATTCTTTGGGGATGCTTTTCTGCAAAGGGGACAGGACGACTGCACCGTATTGAGGGGAGGATGGATGGGGCCATGTATCGCGAGATCTTGGCCAACAACCTCCTTCCCTCAGTAAGAGCATTGAAGATGGGTCGTGGCTGGGTCTTCCAGCATGACAACGACCCGAAACACACAGCCAGGGCAACTAAGGAGTGGCTCCGTAAGAAGCATCTCAAGGTCCTGGAGTGGCCTAGCCAGTCTCCAGACCTGAACCCAATAGAAAATCTTTGGAGGGAGCTGAAAGTCTGTATTGCCCAGCGACAGCCCCGAAACCTGAAGGATCTGGATTGAGGAGTGGGCCAAAATCCCTGCTGCAGTGTGTGCAAACCTGGTCAAGAACTACATGAAACGTATTATCTCTGTAATTGCAAACAAAGGTTTCTGTACAAAATATTAAGTTCTGCTTTTCTGATGTATCAAATACTTATGTCATGCAATAAAATGCAAATGAATTACTTAAAAATCATACAATGTGATTTTCTGGATTTTTGTTTTAGATTCCGTCACTCACAGTTGAAGAGTACCTATGATAAAAATTACAGACTTCTACATGCTTTGTAAGTGGGAAAACCTGCAAAATCGGCAGTGTATCAAATACTTGTTCTCTCCACTGTATTTGCTGATAAAGATTTTTTTAATACAGAGACAAAATCAAAAGGTCAATGGCATGGAGAAGGATTGTAGAGATTGTAGTGTTGATGCTGGGTGGAGAGAGATTTACACTTTTGCTTTTGTTGCTAGCTATCTATGAACATCAATCAAACTAAACCTCAAAACCTAAAGTCAAAGCGTCTATTTCCTTTACCCAAAGTACCCATTCATGTGCATTTTGCATGTAGGTCTATAGTGCGTTCGGAAAGTATTCAGACCCCTTGATTTTCCATATTTTGTTACGTTACAGCCCTATTCTAAAATGTATTTAATCGTTTTTTCCCTCATCAATCTACAAACAAAACCCCATAATGGCAAATGTAAGTAGTCCGGGTTGCCATTTGATTAATTGTTCAGCCGTCTTATGGCTTGGGGGTAGAAGCTGTTAAGGAGCCTTTTGGTCCAAGACTTGGCGCTCCCGTACCGCTTGCCGTGCGGTAGCAGAGAGAACAGTCTATGACTTGGGTGACTGGTACAGTGGGGAGAACAAGTATTTGATACACTGCCGATTTTGCAGGTTTTCCCAGTTACAAAGCATGTTGAAGTCTGTAATTTTTATCATAGGTACTCTTCAACTGTGAGTGACGGAATCTAAAACAAAAATCCAGAAAATCACATTGTATGATTTTTAAGTAATTAATTTGCATTTTATTGCATGACATAAGTATTTGATACATCAGAAAAGCAGAACTTAATATTTGGTACAGAAACCTTTGTTTGCAATTACAGAGATCATACGTTTCCTGTAGTTCTTGACCAGGTTTGCATACACTGCAGCAGGGATTTTGGCCCACTCCTCCATACAGACCTTCTCCAGATCCTTCAGGTTTTGCTGTCGCTGGGCAATACGGACTTTCAGCTCCCTCCAAAGATTTTCTATTGGGTTCAGGTCTGGAGACTGGCTAGGCCACTCCAGGACCTTGAGATGCTTCTTACGGAGCCACTCCTTAGTTGCCCTGGCTGTGTGTTTCGGGTCGTTGTCATGCTGGAAGACCCACCACGACCCATCTTCAATGCTCTTACTGAGGGAAGGAGGTTGTTGGCCAAGATCTCGCGATACATGGCCCCATCCATCCTCCCCTCAATACGGTGCAGTCGTCCTATCCCCTTTGCAGAAAAGCATCCCCAAAGAATGATGTTTCAACCTCCATGCTTCACGGTTTGGATGGTGTTCTTGGGGTTGTACTCCTCCTTCTTCTTCCTCCAAACACGGCGAGTGGAGTTTAGACCAAAAAGCTCTATTTTTGTCTCATCAGAACACATGACCTTCTCCCGTTCCTCCTCTGGATCATCCAGATGGTCATTGGCAAACTTCAGACGGGCCTGGACTTGCGCTGGCTTGAGCAGGGGGACCTTGCGTGCGCTGCAGGATTTTAATCCATGACGGCGTAGTGTGTTACTAATGGTTTTCTTTGAGACTGTGGTCCCAGCTCTCTTCAGGTCATTGACCAGGTCCTGCCGTGTAGTTCTGGGCTGATCCCTCACCTTCCTCATGATCATTGATGCCCCACGAGGTGAGATCTTGCATGGTGCCCCAGACCGAGGGAGATTGACCGTCATCTTGAACTTCTTCCATTTTCTAATAATTGCACCAACAGTTGTTGCCTTCTCACCAAACTGCTTGCCTGTCCTGTAGCCCATCCCAGCCTTGTGCAGGTCTACAATTTTATCCCTGATGTCCTTACACAGCTCTCTGGTCTTGGCCATTGTGGAGAGGTTGGAGTCTGTTTGATTGAGTGTGTGGACAGGTGTCTTTTATACAGGTAACGAGTTCAAACAGGTGCAGTTAATACAGGTAATGAGTGGAGAACAGGAGGGCTTCTTAAAGAAAAACTAACAGGTCTGTGAGAGCCGGAATTCTTACTGGTTGGTAGGTGATCAAATACTTATGTCATGCAATAAAATGCAAATTAATTATTTAAAAACCATAAAATGTGATTTTCTGGATTTTAGATTCCGTCTCTCATCTATCTATCTATCTATCTATCTATCTATCTATCTATCTATCTATCTATCTATCTATCTATCTATCTATCTATCTATCTATCTATCTATCTATCTATCTATCTATCTATCTATCTATCTATCTATCTATCTATCTATCTAGTCCCAGAGTCCTTAGCTTTGTGGGCACTATGGTGTTGAACTCTGAGCTGTAGTCAATGAACAGTATTCTCACATAGGTGTTTTGTCTAGGTGGGAAAGGGCAGTGTGGAGTGCGATTGAGATTGCATCATCTGTGAATCTGTTGGGGCGGTATGTGGAGTGGGTCTAGGGTTTCTGGGATGATGGTGTTGATGTGAGCCATGACCAGCCTTTCAAAACACTTCATGGCTACCAACGTGAGTGCTATGGGGCGGTAAACATTTAGGCAGGTTTCCCTCGCTTCCTTGGGCACAGGGACTATGGTGGTCAGCTTGAAACATGTAGTTATTACAGACTCGGTCAGGGAGAGGTTGAAAATGTCAGTGAAGACTCTTGCCAGTTGGTCCGTGCACTCTCAGAGTACACGTCCTGGTAATCCGTCTAGCCCCGTGGCCTTGTGGATGTTGACCTGTTTTAAGGTCTTGCTCATATCGGCTACGGAGAGCGTGATGACACTGTCGTCTGGAACAGCTGGTGCTCTCATGCATGCTTCAGTGTTGCTTGCCTCGAAGCGAGCATAAAATGCATTTAGCTTGTCTGGTAGACTCGAGTCACTGGGCAGCTCGCGGCTGGGTTTCCATTTGTACTCTGTAATAGTTTGCAAACCCTCCCACATCCAACGAGCGTCAGAGCCATTGTAGTAGGATTCAATCTTAGTCCTGTATTGACGCTTTGCCTATTTGATGGTTCGTCTGAGGGCGTAGCAAATTAGTGTCCCGCTACTTGAAAGCGTCTGCTCTAGCCGTTAGCTCGTTGGATGTTTACTGTAATCCATGGCTTCTGTTTGGGATATGTACGTAAGGTCACTGTTAGGATGACGTCTATGCATTAATTGATGAAGCCGGTTACTGAGGTGGTATACTCCTCAATGCCATTCTATGAATCCCAGAACCTATTGCAGTCTGTGATAGCAAAACAGTACTTTAGCATAGCATCCGCTTCATCTGACCACTTCCGTATTGAGCGAGTCACTGGTGCCTCCTGCTTTAGTTTTTGCTTGTAGACAGGAATCAGGAGGATATAATTATGGTTAGATTAGCCAAATGGAGGGCCAGGTAGAGCTTTGTATGCGTCTCTGTGTGTGGAGTAAAGGTGGTCTTCGCCCCAGTCTGATGTCCTGAGCGCCAAAGAGTTCAATCTTGGTTTCAGCAGACCAGAGATTCTTGTTTCTCATGTTTCTCAGCTCCCTGACCAAGGCACTTCTCCCACGGCGGCCAGCTCTAGGAAGAGTCTTGGTGGTTTCAAACTTCTTCCATTTAAGAATGATGGAGGCCACTGTGTTCTTGGGGACCTTCAATGCTGCAGACATTTTTTGGTAGCCTTCCCCAGATCTGTGTCTCGACACAATCCTGTCTCGGAGCACTACGGACAATTCCTTCGACCTCATGGCTTGGTTTTTGCTCTAACATGCACTGTCAACTGTGGGACCTTTTATATAGACGTGTATGTGCCTTTCTAAATCATGTCCAATAAATTGCATTTATTACAGGTGGACTCCAATCAAGTTGTAGAAAAATCTAGAGGGTGAACAATGGAAACAGGATGCACCTGAGCTCAATTTCGTGTCTCATAGCAAAGAGTCTGAATACTTAAGTTATTTCTGTGTTATATTTTTAATACATTTGCAAAAATTTCCAAAAAACTGTTGCTTTGTCATTATGGGGTATTGTGTGTAGCTTGATGAGGGGGGAAAAATGATTTAATAAATTTTAGAATAAGGCTGTAACGTAACACAATGTGTAAAAAGTCAAGGGGTCTGAATACTTTCCGAATGCACTCTATGTATTTTAGAGGAAGTGAGCTATAATCATGACACAGGTATAATGAAATAGCCATAATCTACAGTATAATATATGACAATCATATTGTTGATACCATAATCCAATTGCATATTACATGGGAAATTCATGCTTACTGTATAATTTACAATGTTATGTGTTACTGGTGATTTCTATCCTTTGGTGGGAAAATGTCACAATTTCATTTAGTGGTGGCTTTGATCACAGTTTGCTTTGACTTTAGGTTTTGAGGTTTAGTTTGATTGATGTTCATAGCTAGCTAGCAGCACAAGCAAAGATTGTTGTGTAAATCTCTCTTCACCCATCACCAGCACTAACAATCTCTGCAATCATTCTCCATGCCATTGACCTTCAGATTTTGTCTCTGTATTCTAGCAAAGCGACATCATATAGAATTGGAAAACCAGACACAGCGATGATTGGCTTCCCTCAATTATTTTTGCTTTTGCTTGCCCGGAACTAATGACAGGCGGAACTATGTTTCATGAACAGAAGACTTTCAAGCAAACGTCTGTTCCTCACCTGATTGGTTAACGACAGCAGTGGCTGCATTCAATTTGCATAAAGTTTTAATCTTTTTCTACCACTCCACTAGCAGGGTTCTCACTTCTCACCTTCCCACAATCCCCTTTGCCTTGCTCCGCGTGCCCCCATTGAAAATTAATGGGGGCCGAACTTCGTCTGATGAATTCGGAAGTGGTGAAGTCGGGGTGAAAGCTGCTAACCACCCCTAAGGGAACACGCCCCCTACCTGTTATTCTCACAATAACCACTAAATGTCACCCCAAAAAATTCCAACACCCTCCCTGGCTGCCACTACTCTTGCTTTTTATCACAATTTATGTTCTTAAAATATGTTTAACCAATGGTTTACTTTAAAACGTGCAGGGGAGAGGGGTCCTCTGTCCTCGCCCGAGCTGATAGGGTGGGGGTGACCTTTTGGAGGCGAGTGTTGACCGCTTTCTCGAAGGTTGAGTCTGTGTCCCTCACACGGTTGTTGAGGCTGAACGACATGATGACCTTGGTCGCCTCGGGGCAACCGTCCAGCAACAGGCAGTGGAGGACATGGGTGGCATGGCAAAGGCGGGCGCCAGGATAGGCCTCTACTTAGATCCGCCTAGACTGGATCATTGGTAGTTGGGTGATGTTGCAGTCACCAAGGATGAGGATTGGACGTGTCGGTTTGAATCTCCACTCCAGCCCTCCCCCCTCTCCATTTTCTCTTCCGGGTATGGCATATCATACAAAGGGAGTAAGTACAGTCTTTTCTGAACCCAATTTGGAAAAAGGTGCTTTTAGAAAGAAAATAAACTGGCTGGCTGGACAGAAAATTAAATCAACAATTAAATAACACAAGTGTTACGTTAAAGGTGACAGGGAACCGTAGATGTAGAAATGTAACTATTGAAGGCAGGGACAACCAGGGGTTGGAACTAATATGACTTTCCAATCGTTATTTTCCAAATTCCTATTTATTTTATTCCATTCCAGTGTTCCGACCAGCATAATAAAGTTCTGAACCAGTTCGAACCACAAAATAGTAACAGTTCATATAGTTCCTTTCTTACATTTTGATCTTGTGAAATCAACATAGTTGTTTCATTTACCTAATTAATTTACTCCACCAATTAATGTGGATAGAGCTGCTTGCTATGGAAAAGGTAAGCTAGTTGTTTATACAGTGGGGAGAACAAGTATTTGATACACTGCCGATTTTGCAGGTTTTCCCACTTACAAAGCATGTAGAAGTCTGTAATTTTTATCATAGGTACTCTTCAACTGTGAGTGACGGAATCTAAAACAAAAATCCAGAAAATCACATTGTATGATTTTTAAGTAATTAATTTGCATTTTATTGCATGACATAAGTATTTGATACATCAGAAAAGCAGAACTTAATATTTGGTAGAGAAACCTTTGTTTGCAATTACAGAGATCATACGTTTCCTGTAGTTCTTGACCAGGTTTGCACACACTGCAGCAGGGATTTTGGCCCACTCCTCCATCCAGATCCTTCAGGTTTCAGGGCTGTCGCTGGGCAATACGGACTTTCAGCTCCCTCCAAAGATTTTCTATTGGGTTCAGGTCTGGAGACTGGCTAGGCCACTCCAGGACCTTGAGATGCTTCTTACGGAGCCACTCCTTAGTTGCCCTGGCTGTGTGTTTCAGGTCGTTGTCATGCTGGAAGACCCAGCCACGACCCATCTTCAATGCTCTTACTGAGGGAAGGAGGTTGTTGGCCAAGATCTCGCGATACATGGCCCCATCCATCCTCCCCTCAATACGGTGCAGTCGTCCTGTCCCCTTTGCAGAAAAGCATCCCCAAAGAATGATGTTTCCACCTCCATGCTTCACGGTTGGGATGGTGTTCTTGGGGTTGTACTCATCCTTCTTCTTCCTCCAAACACGGCGAGTAGAGTTTAGACCAAAAAGCTCTATTTTTGTCTCATCAGACCACATGACCTTCTCCCATTCCTCCTCTGGATCATCCAGATGGTCATTGGCAAACTTCAGACGGGCCTGGACATGCGCTGGCTTGAGCAGGGGGACCTTGCGTGCGCTGCAGGATTTTAATCCATGACGGCGCAGTGTGTTACTAATGGTTTTCTTTGAGACTGTGGTCCCAGCTCTCTTCAGGTCATTGACCAGGTCCTGCCGTGTAGTTCTGGGCTGATCCCTCACCTTCCTCATGATCATTGATGCCCCACGAGGTGAGATCTTGCATGGTGCCCCAGACCAAGGGAGATTGACCGTCATCTTGAACTTCTTCCATTTTCTAATAATTGCGCCAACAGTTGTTGCCTTCTCACCAAGCTGCTTGCCTATTGTCCTGTAGCCCATCCCAGCCTTGTGCAGGTCTACAATTTTATCCCTGATGTCCTTACACAGCTGTTTGATTGAGTGTGTGGAGTCCGTTTGATTGAGTGTGTGGACAGGTGTCTTTTATACAGGTAACGAGTTCAAACAGGTGCAGTTATTACAGGTAATGAGTGGAGAACAGGAGGGCTTCTTAAAGAAAAACTAGCAGGTCTGTGAGAGCCGGAATTCTTACTGGTGATCAAATACTTATGTCATGCAATAAAATGCAAATGAATAATTTAAAAATCATACAATGTGATTTTCTGGATTTTTGTTTTAGATTCCGTCTCTCACAGTTGAAGTGTACCTATGATAAAAATTACAGACCTCTACATGCTTTGTAAGTAGGAAAACCTGCAAAATCGGCAGTGTATCAAATACTTGTTCTCCCCACTGTATGTTTGATGGACAGATAAGTGCCGTTGCAAGAAGCGACTGAAATTTCATGGAGGAGGCTTGAAGCGCTGAGCATTATGACATGAAGTGAATTGGAATGTGTTTAGGCTATTACTAGCATAATAACGTCCCTGTAATACATAATTGGAATAAAAATTAACCTTATTAACCGGTTCTCAATATTTGAAAATAACGGTTCAGTTTCGAAACACGAGATCACTTTCGTTCCGGTTCTGTTTTCCTCAGAAATTTAGATTTTTGGTTCTGTTCCCTGAACCGGTTCCAACCCCTGGGGACAACCACATTAGTCGATCAGGGAAGTGTGGGTGTGGGTGTGTCCATCCCTTCCTCACACATCCTCTTTTGAGGATGCACAACAGACATCCTAAGATTCTATATAATGTTCAATTTGAACATAAAAAATATTAAAGCTACCTATTCAGTTCTTTAGCGAGAGATACTGTAGTATGTGTGCCTGCCTGTGTGTATATGTGTGTATGAAAGAAAGAGAGAGTGTGTGTGTGTGCATAGGCCTCTCTCTCCCCTCCACCCCTCCCCCTCTCCTTGTCTCTGGCAGGTTGCAGCAGCCCCTATCGAGTCGAACCGGCTGGTCATTGTCCACGCAGCACCGCAGAAAGGCTTGTGCACTGTGCCACTGAGACAGATATACACACCGAGCCATCTCTCTCCTCCTCCTCTCTCACATTTTCGCCTCTCCTCCATCCGGCAGCATCCTGCTCTCGCCTCCACCTCCAGCAACCATGGCCAGCACCGTATCAGGTAAGGCATCCGAAATGTTGTTACCATCTATCTGTTATAAAATGGGGGTAGATATGTATTTATCAGATGAAATCTTTCTGTTGTATGGTTTTTGACAGAATATCTAGATGTTATTGAAGATGTGTTGATGGGTGAGGAGTATTTTGGGATAAACTGAGATGTATTGCTCATATAGGTGGTGTATTTTGTATAAAACAACTGTACATGTAAAATAGGTCTCCAGAGCATCTTTTATTTGACCTAATATCTGGCCACATCAAATTTGACCATTTATGAATGGATGAGGATCTACAGTAGGAATCATTTGTTTCATTTCAATGTTTATAAAGGTCATATGTAGAAACTGAGGATTGCATTTTTTTTAATGACCAACCATGCTGTGTATCTTGTTCCTAAAGAACTGGATTATTTCAGGGGATCAGATCGTTTCCATTGCTGATTAGAGATCTCAGGGATTTCCCTCAGTCATGCCAAGAGCTGCAATTTTAAGTGGCACCTTATTCCCTAAATAATGAACTACCTTAGACCAGGGCCCATAGGGCTCTAGTCGCAAATAGTGCACAATATATGGAATAGGGTGCATATACCAACCAAGGTGTGACTGCTGATAAAATGGCCGCTTGATGAATCAGATCTGAAGCAATAAAAAAGGAAGCTCACATTGGGCTTGCAATGTGGGAAACTATAGGTCCCATAGTTTATTCTATAGTAATCACCAGGGGTGTAAACCTCTGACAAAACTATGATACAATACAGCATCCGATACAGTATAATATATAGAATGTATCACAATCTGATTCAATAAAGTCTGATACAGCACAGTATAACAGCTCCACCCTGTAGGCCTGTTCATTTGATTCTAGCACAGTTTAGAGGTCATCGACAACTATAGGATGTGTCAGCATCATCAACCACGCAACCAGCTAAAAGGCAGGCAGTGTGTGATAAACATCAATACTAATTTCACCACTTTTTCATGAAAGAAACTGTTCAGTTACTGAAGTGTCAAAATAATGTGTAAAGAATCAGTAGTATACATAAGATCATCCTGTCAGTCAATCCTTTATTTTGTGGGAGTGTACTGTCGCTCTCTCTGAAGAGCTGATCATCAATAGGGATGAGCTAATCCAATAGCAGCACATGCATCTGAAACCCCCTCCATATGGCATTCAAATCAGTGATCTTTTATCTAACCTCATGGTAAATAAACGTTTTTAAATTCATAGTATGCTCATAGAATGTGTTAATGTTGAGGAATCCCCAAAACCTTGTGTGTTATTATTTAGTTTATTAGAGCAAAAAGGTCTTATGAAGGACAAGAGGCTGACACGTACTGTAAGCTTCAATAAAAAAGTGATACTAGCAAGAGCAGTGTGCTGTTTTGTTTTTTTCTTTCAATTTATCTAATTGTTACCATGGACTTACAACAAGACATAGTGCCTTTGGAAAGTATTCAGCCCCTTGCTATGAACCCTGCTATGAGACTTGGAATTGAGCTGAGGTGCATCCTGTTTCCATTGATCATCCTTGATATGTTTCTACAACTTGATTGGAGTCCACCTGTGGTAAATTACATTGATTGGACATGATTTGGAAAGGCACATACCTGTCTATATGAGGTCCCACAGTTGACAGTGCATGTCAGAGCAAAAACCAAGCCATGAGGTCAAAGGAATCAAATAAAATCTAAGTTTATTTGACACGTGCGCCAAATACAACAGGCATTACAGTAAAATGCTTACTTACAATCCCTAAACAACAGTGGATTTAAGATGTGAGGAGGAATCACAATGCTCAATTAGAAAGTTGACACAAATATTTATTATTAGACGGATCCGGTTTCCTCATCACAAACCACCAGGTGCGTTTAGCTTGTCATATGAACCACAAATTACATTTTCCTGGAGCTTATATACTGAATGACTGTTATCTATAAGGTAATCCTTCAGACTGCTTCTATGAGCAGAGTGCCCCAAATATCCTTCATGCTGGCCTGTGTCTCCAATGACACAAAATGCTTAGGAACCACATTCTATATGAAGGTCAAAACTAGAATAGTTTCTGTCTTGGTTACAAACTCGGCAAACACATTCCTTAGAGGAGGCCACCTAGAATCACGCAATATCACTGTTGAGATGGGAGAACCTTCCAGAAGGACAACCATCTCTGCAGCACTCCACACGTCAGGGATTTATGGTAGAGTGGCCAGACGGAAGCCACTCCTCAGTAAAAGGCACATGACAGCACACTTGGAGTTTGCCAAAAGGCACCTAAAGACTCTGACCATGAGAAACAAGATTCTCTGATCTGATGAAACCAAGATTGAACTCTTTGTTATTATGGTGTATTGTGTGTAGATTGATGATGGGGAAAAAAAGGATTTAAGCAATTTTAGAATAAGGCTGTAAGAATTTGTTCTTAACCGACTTGCCTAGTTAAATAAAGGTTAAATAAAATGTAAAAATACTTTCCGAAGGTACAGTACATTAGCTCAGATGTGCGAGTTAATTTTTTTATGTTGAAAGTCAAACACACCAACAGTAGATGTACCGGTATCAAATCCTTTTTTTAAATTACAAACAATAAATACTTTTTAAAGAGAAAACAGGGTTTTTAAAAAAGGACTTTACCAAAAACATTAGAAAATGAATAAATTAATAGCTATAAATGAAATGCATACAAAATACATAAAACTACTTCTTAACCATGGCCTCTAAAATGGCCATAAAGTGTCCCTCCCTGGTAGTCACCTCCTTCTCCAGCCTCCACATCTGGACCATTCTGGGAGGGAGAGGAGGAGATTATGACCAGTAGGTTGATGGAGTGGCAGCCCCTGCAGCACCTTATCAATCCCTGCATACCACCTCCAGTATGCAGTTGTTGTCTCCCCTCTCTACATGCTGACTCCAGTGGGGGGAGCTTTCAACTTCCTGTATGGAATAGGATAGCTTTCAGCATCAAACATACTACATGTAAAGGCCTGTAAAAGGTATTATGCCAATTGCAGTATATTTCTCTGGAATAGTTGCCCTTTTCTAACATCTTCACACTAACATGAATGTGCCGGTGAAGCATAAAAATATATGGTTAAGTGTTGTTGCTCTCAGAGAAAGGGGAACTTTATTAGCCAAGTACAGCACAGCAATAAATGTCAAGATAACATACAGTAGCATACAGTGTATTTTTGCTTATGGTTCTCCCACTTATGTTTCACCCATGCAGGTGACAGCTGCCCCTCAAGCTCACACTCCATCACGTAGATCCTTAAAATACATAAGATGAAGGACAACATTAACCAAAACATGAGCAAAGTAGAGTTGTGTGAACTTTCTGTAGATAGCTTAACTGCCACATACTTTATCACATTGGAGTGCCAAGGTAGCAGAGAGAATGGTCTATGACTAGGGTGACTGGAGTCTTTGACAATTTTTAGGGCCTTCCTCTGACACCGCCTGGTATAGAGGTCTTGAACGGCAGGAAGCTTGGACCCAGTGATGTACTGGGCTGAACGCACTACCCTCTGTAGTTCCTTGAGGTCGGAGGCCGCGGAGTTGCCATACCAGGCAATGATAAAACCAGTCAGGATGCCCTCGATGGTGCAGCTGTAGAACCTTTTGAGTATCTGAAGACCCATGCTAAATCTTTTCAGTCTCCTGAGGGGGTATAGGCTTTGTCGTGCCCTCTTCACAACTGTCTTGGTGTGTTTGGACCATGATAGTTTGTTGGTGATGTGGACACCAAGGAACTTGAAGCTCTCAACCTGCTCCACTACAGCCCCATTGATGAGAATGGGTGAGTGCTCTGTACTCCTTTTCCTGTAGTCCACAATCATCTCCTTTGTCTTGATCATGTTGAGGGAGAGGTTGATGTCCTGGCACCACTCCGCCAGGGCCCTCAACTCCTCCCTGTAGGCTGTCTCATCATTGTTGGTAATCAGGCCTACTACTGTTGTGTCGTCTGCAAACTTGATGATTGAGTTGGAGGCGTGCACGGCCACGCGGCCATGGGTGAACAGGGAGTACAGGAGGGGCCTGAGCACGCACCCTTGTGGGGCCCCTGTGAGGATCAGCGAAGTGGAGGTGTTGTTTCCTACCTTCACCACCTGTGGGCGGCCCGTCAGGAAGTCCAGGACCCAATTGCACAGGGCAGAGTTCAGACCCAGGGCCCTGAGCTTAATGATGAGCTTGGAGGGTAGGTACTAGGGTTTTGAAGGGTGAGCTATAGTCAATTAAAAGCATTCTTACATAGGTATTCCTCTTGTCCAGATGTGATAGGGCAGTGTGGATCTATTGGGGCGGTATGCTAATTGAAGTGGGTCTGGGGTGTCTGGTAAGGTAGAGTTGTTATGATCCTTAACTAGCAGCACTTCAAAGCACTTCATGATGACAGAAGTGAGTGCCACAGGGCGATAGTCATTGAGTTCAGATACCTTTGCTTTCTTGGGAAAGGAACAATGGTGGACATCTTGAAGCAAGTGGGGACAGCTGACTGGGATAGGAGAGATTGAATATGTCCGTAAACACTCCAGCCAGCTGGTCTGTGCATGCCCTTGCGAACGTGTCTTACTCACGTCAGCCACGGAGAACGAAAGCCCACAGTCCTTAGGAGCGGGCCGCAAAGCGGGCGAAGGTGTTTAGCTTGTCCGGGAGCAAGACGTTGGTGTCGCAACGTGGCTGGTTGTCTGTAGACCCTGCAACATACGTCTCGTGTATTCAACCATATTCCCAGTCACCTTGACATGGTTAAATGTAATGGTTTGAGCTTTCAGTTTTGCGAGAATGCTGCTGTCTCTCCACGGTTTCTGCTTTGAGTAGGTTTTAATAGTCACAGTGGGAACAACATCGACTATACACTTCCTGACGAACTCGGTCATCGATGTTATTCTCGGAGGCTTCCCGGAACATATCCTAGTCCACGTGATCAAAACAATCTTGAAGCATGGATTCCGGTTGGTCAGACCAGAATTGAATAGACCTTAGCACTGGTACTTCCTGTTTGAGTTTCTGCCTATAGGAAGGGAGGAGCAAAATGGAGTCGTGATCTGATTTGCTGAAAGGTGGCTGGGGGAGGGCCTTGTAGTCTTCCCGGAAGGGCGAGTAGCATGGCTGTGACTGTAACCGAAGAGAATTCTCTTGGGAGTTAATACGGTCGGCATTTGATTGTGAAGTATTATAGTTCGGGTGAACAAAAGGACTTGAGTTTCTGTACATTATCACAATCACACCATGAGTAGTTAATCATAAGACAGACACCACCGCCTTTCTTCTTCCCAGAGAGTTCTTTCTTCCTGTCTGCGCGATGTACTGAGAACCCAGCTGGCTGTATGGACGGGAACAGTATATCCGGAGAGAGCCATGATTCTGTGAAACAGAGTATGTTACAGTCCCTGATGTCTCTCTGGAATGACATCCTCGCCTTGTCTACTTTATCGTCCAGACACTGAACATTACAGAGTAATATACTTGGAAGCGGTGGACGGTGTGCATGCCTCCTGAGTCGGAAGTCCAGTCCGAATACCTCTTCCCCGCCGGCGGCATCTTGGAGCAGCCTCTGGGATACGTTCAGATGCCCTGGGGGGTACAAACACACTCTTGATAGTACAACAACAGGTTATGGTCAAACAGTACAGCTCCCACAATCTTCTTATTCAACCAATCATCAGTGCAGTACATGCTGAGTGCCCTTCTCTATAAGCATGCTGAAAGTATGTCTCTTTTTTTTTACAGAGAAATAGCATTGTATTTGGTCAAACACCATTTTTTTTTTCAACAGTTAAAGAGAGCTGGCAGCAAGCTGATAGGTCTGCTGTTAAAACCAGTAAAGGCTGCTTAACCACTCTTGGGTAGCGGAATGACTTTGGCTTCCCTCCAGGCCTGAGGACAAAGACTTTCCTCTATGCTCATATTAAAGATATGACAGATAGGAGTGGCTATAGGGTCAGCTACCTACCTCAGTAGCTTTACATCTAAGTTGTCAATGCCAGGAGGTTTGTCATTATTGATCGATAACAAAAATTTTCCCCTACAAAATTCGAACCTACAACGATTTTCTTTCAGAATTCTTTTTTTGTATGCATGAGTACGATTGCTCACTGTTCGTTGTTGGCATTTCCTGCCTAAGTTTGCCCACTTTGCCAATGAAGTAGTCATTCAAATAATAATCAAGATCAAATGGTTTTGTGATGAATAAGCCATCTGATTCGATGAAAGATGGAGTTGAATTTGTCTTTCTGCCCATAATTTCATTGAAGGTACTCCAAAGCTTTTTTTTCCATCATCCTTAATATCATTCATCCTGGCTTCATAATACAGTTTCAACTTCTTTTTGTGCCACTCCTTTTGCCCCATCTCTTTCAACCATACAGTTTTTCAATTCCTCATCAATTGTTGTGGAAAATCTTCCCTTCTTTTCTTTAAAGTAAGACACGTTCAGAGTTTGTTAAAGTAATATAGACTTTATTTACAGAAGAAATATAGTCTGAGGGTGGTCTGCAGAGCATCCTGTTCTCCCAGTCTCCGTACACTTCATTCATACAATATTTAGCATGCATGTTCCTTCCCTCATATGTAAATGAGTCACTCCTGACTTTCTCCCACTATTATTTCAAAGCCTTTGGTCCCGAGTTGTCTACGCCCCTTTGGCACTGAGCGGCGAAACCCTAGCAACAGTAGAAACGATTTACTCTCAGGACTGCACCTGCTCACACTCCCAAAGAACCAAATTGATAAAGAGCAAGGTCGTCTGAGAGGAGTAGATGCATGGGGCTGTCTTCCATCTGATAAGTTTCTGTAGGCACAGCTCGAAACAATCTTTAGCATTGACACACACACAGGGCTCAAAGGAGCACACACACATGGCTCAAAGGATATGATACATAGTTTCAACCTGTCAACCAGACCAGGGTGTTTCAAGGCCTCAGGAGTGTCTGTACAGAACTGAGAAAAGGTTATTGTCTCGGACACTGCTTCAAGCTTATATAAAATATAAGGCAATATGTTCTAATAATGCATATGCATAATAAAATGTAAATGAATATATACCTTGGAAATTATCCAACATATTTGAAACCATAGTTATAGCACAAACAGTAATATAGCCATGCATACATAATTCTCAGTACCTATCGTCCCCATAGCAATATGACAAACAGTAATATAGCCATGCATACATCATTCTCAGTACCTATCGTCCCCATAGCAATATGACAAACAATAATATGGCCATGCGTATATTATGGCTGGTGCATGTCTAAGTGCACTCTACAGAGCCATATGATAATATTTTCTTGGGCTTTGCTGACTGCTCTAACCGTTGGGCTTTACTGACTGCTCTAACCGTTGGGCTTTACTGACTGCTCTAACCGTTGGGCTTTACTGACCGCTCTAACCGTTGGGCTTTGCTGACCGCTCTAACCGTTGGGCTTTGCTGACCGCTCTAACCGTTGGGCTTTGCTGACCGCTCTAACCGTTGGGCTTTGCTGACCGCTCTAACCGTTGGGCTTTGCTGACCGCTCTAACCGTTGGGCTTTACTGACTGCTCTGACCTCTTCTGTTGCTATCCTATGGGTTATTTATTAACCTTTTATCATTCTGCTGCCCTCTGTTGCTACTCTATATGTTTACTGAATAACCTATTGTGGTTTCTAATTTAAACAGTGGAAAATCTCATACTTCTGTTGTAACCTTCCAATTCTGTTCTTTGGATCAAAGATAAAAATATTCAACACAATCCATGGAGTCTTAACAGTTGTAACAGTCAGTTTCTTAACAGGTGCATGTTTATCAATAATTGAAAGTAGCAATTTCATAAAAAATAGAACTAAATCAAATGTATATAACAAGTGAAATCAAGTATAAACTGCATTTTACAAATTGTAATATCTAGTGCTTAAAATAGTACTTGGTATTCAATTTATCATTGAATGACAATAATTGTATGTGGTATGATTGAATAATAAATAACTAATTAGAATATAGAAACTGATGAATCGATATGGATTCATCAATGAAAGCCGTTACTATTGGGGCTCAGAAATAGAGGTAGACCATAGCCTCAGGGTGTTCTGGTTATAATTGTTGTTTCACACATGGCTGCCTGGCTCTAGCTGATAGAATACCTATTCTCTGCCAAGCAGCCAGAGATGTCACCCCCAAGCTACCCACCCTCCCTCTATCTGTCTCTCTCGCTCTCTCTCTCTCACTCTATGCACACACGCACACACACTTACTGACACCCAAAGACACACACAAACACTGTAGGCCATTCATTTCACTACACATAGAGTGTGCATGCTAGGACACAATCCCTTCATTGTGGTGCTTGACTTGGTTGGTTGTTGCTTTGACATCGCCCCAACTTCTGAATGTATTATCTTTGTCAAAACAGGCCACTATCTTACATAGTGTGCACGCACATGCAAACACACCCTCCATCCCTGAGCTGCCTTGCCCTGCTGCAGTGAGCGGAGATAAGGGGAGGGTTGGGTTGGGTCTGCACTCTGCCCAGCTGTGATTCCCAGAGTGCCTTGCTGCTGCCCACACCCATCAGACCTCTGAATGCAGTGACAATGCTCTCAATTCCACACACCAAAAACCCACTGACCCACAGGGAAACAGTGCCTGTGTTTGTGATTGTCTGATTACACCAGTGTCTATTAAATTACCTGGGGTGTCTGGGAGAATTTATGGACATACTATGGGTAGACATTTCCTGTAGGCACATTTTTGGATCTGTGTACCTAAATCCTAACACACTACTGCCCGACTGTGTCGAAAATGTAAAAAATATATATCTGTTCAGTCAAACAATGAGCTTGCACTTGGCAGTTTCAATATGAGGAAACCAGACATTTGTCTCTATAGCAATGCAATGACTGGATCTTTGTGGTATTTTAGATTGTTTAGATATGATTCATTTGGATAAAGTGATATTTTGGGGAAAGGCAATGAGAAATGCACACGCATAACAGCATGAACAGGTAGACAGTAGTGACAATGAAAACTAGCTACTGAGGGGGTCTACTCAGAGAGTAGACCACTGCTCAGTGTTTTTCTTTAACCCTATCCCCCATCATTCCCAGTAAACCCCCCCCCCCCCCACACACACACACACACACAAAGACAAACACAGACTACATACTTAAAAACGAGGACCTGGAAAACATAAAAGGCACGAGAAAACCAACACAGTACAAGGGAAGGAGAAAGAAGAAAAGAAAGGGAGGAAAGAAAGAAAGATAAGTAAACTAAATCAGGGGGTTTCAGTGTCTCTAACTTTTCAAAGTAAGAAATAAATGGCTGCCATTTTTTAGTAAAGTTGAAAGTGGAGCCCCTTATTGAAAATTTTATTTTTTCCAGTTGTAAGAAAAACATAACATCCCATAACATCCCATTGAGAGATGGATGGGGGGTGGACTGACTTCCAATCCAAAAGTATTCTACGTCTGGCCAGTAAAGAAGTGAATGCAACCACCTCTGCCCGTCTGTGGTTCAAGGAGGACAAGTCAGCAGGGATGCCAAACACTGCTAACAGAGGGCACGGCCGCAAGGCCACACCCAGCACCTCAGACAGTACCTTGAATATAGAGTCCCAATAGCTATTTAAGGCAGGGCATTGGGCAAACATCTGAGTGAGATCACAGGGGGAGGCATGGCATCTATCACACTCATCCTTTACGTCAGGGTAAATACAAGCCAGTCTGGCCTTGGAGAAGTGCACTCTGTGTACCCCTTTAAATTGGATAAGACCCAGGCGAGCACAAGGTGTCGTGGAGCGTATCCTGTCTATTGTCTCACTCCACCACTCCTGCGTAAACTCAACCCCCATCTCCCGCTCCCAAGCCGACTTGATTTTATCAGTGGAATGCACATCAAGAGACATAATGCACGAGTAGATTTGAGAGATTAGCCCACTCTGATGGGGCAGCAGAGATAGCACAACATCCCAGGGTCTACTTGGGGGCGGGGCAGGAAAGCCTGGGAACTGGGAGGAAACAAAGTGGCGTACCTGAAGGTAGCGGAAAAAGTGGAGGCAAGGAGCACTTAGAGACAAGATCAGGAAAACTGTCAAAACCACTGTCACCATACATGTCCTGAAAGGTCGCAATACCCTTTCTTGACCAGAGGGAGAAGGCAGTATCCACTATGGACTGGGGAAATGCATGATTTATATTGATAGGGGCTAAGGTAGATGCAGAGGAGAATTTAAAGTGCTATTGGGAGGTGATATTGGGAGGGAAGAGCAGAGCAGGGCAGGGAGAGAAGTAGAGATGCAGGAGCGTGACTCAAGGTGGCACCATTGGGAGTCTGAAGCATGTAGCCAGAATGGCAGTTTCTGAAAATTGGCCGAGCAGTAGTAGTATAGAAAGTTGGGTAAAGCCAGACCGCCACTAAATCTGCATCTCTGAAGTAGAGCTCTACTGACTCTGGGCACCTTACCCGCCCATATAAATGATGTGATGGCCTGGTCAATTGACTTGAAAAAGTTCCTCGGCAGAAAAAGGGGAATAGACTGAAAAAGATAGAGGAATTTAGGCAGACTATTCATCTTCACTGCATTAATCCTTCCTATGAGTGTAAGGGGTAAATTACCCGACCTCTGAAAATCAGACTTCATCTGTGTGAGAAGGGGAGCAAAGTTCGCAGAGAAAAGATAGGGAAAAGACCGAGTCACATTCACTCCCAGATATTGAAAGCCAGAGCGGCTGAGCTGGAAAGGCAAGTCAGACTGTCGTAGCTGGAGTGCCGCTGGGTTTACTGGAAAGCATTCGCTCTTCTGGAGATTTCATTTGTAACCTGAGAAAGACCCAAAGTTGTCCAAAATATAAAGAATAGAGGGTAGGCAAACCACCGGGTTACTGACATAGAGTAGCAAATCATCGACATACAACGACAACCTGTGCTCAATCCCCTCCCGTGAAACACCCTGAAACAGGGGAGATGCTCGCAAGGCAACAGAAAGGGGCTCAATCGCAATGGCGAACAGTAGGAGGGACAGAGGACACCCCTGCTTAGTGCCGCGTCCCAGGGCAAAATAGTTGAAACGGGTGTCGTCGGTGCAGACACTGGCCTGAGGGGATGCGTACAGTAGGCGGATCCACGAGCAAAACTTTCCAAGAACTGCAAAGAGATAGTCCCACTCAATTCTACCAAAAGCCTTCTCCGCATGCAGAGAGTTTACCAGCTCAGGGCACTCACAGACCTGCTTGGAATAAATAATATTAAACAAAGTCTGAATGTTGAAAAAAGAATGTCTCTCCTTGATAAAGCCAGTTTGCTCCTCCGAAATGATTCCCGGTAGGACCGTCTCCAAGCGTTGTGCGATAAGCTTTGCAAGCACCTTAACATCTACATTAAGGAGGCTTAAGGGCCTATACGAAGAACAGGAAGCGGGGTCTTTTCCTTTTTTAAGAAGCAGCACTATGGATGCCTGCGTTAAGGTCAGGGGCAACATGCCGCGTTCAAGCGACTCGTTGTATACAGATAGTAGTAAGGGTGCTAACTTGACCTGGAATTTCTTAAACTCAGTTGCAAAGCCGTCAGGCCCCGGGACCTTACTACTCTGCATTGATTTAATAGATATAACCACTTCCTCAAGGGTGAGAGGGGAATCAAGGTGAGCCGTAGAGTCAGCATCAATCACAGGGGTGTCCAATGAGTCCAGAAATTGTTTCATTTTGGACTTGTCTGTCAGGGACTCTGACGTGTATAGGGAGGAGTAAAAGGATGTAATGGTGTCATTGATCCCTTTAGGATCCAAGGTCAAAGTTTGGGAGGCATCTGCAATTTGGGGAATCAGCCGCGTAGCAGACCGTCGTTTCAATTGATGTGCCAGCAGGCGAGTGGCCCTGTCTCCATGCTCAAAATAGGTGGCTTGTGAGCGTAAAAGCAACCGCTCAGCATCCTTAGTAGAAACAAGGTTGAATTCAGACTAAGTTTAAGCGCTGTTTATATGGCTCAGGGGAAGGGGCCAAGGCATATCGTCGGTCCAAGTCAAGGATGGCCGAGGAAAGCTCATCAAGTTTAGCCCTACGGGTTTTGTTTAAATAAGAAGAGTAGGAGGTAATAACCCCCCTCAGGTAGGCTTTGAGTGTCTCCCATAAAAGAGAGTGAGACGTGGAATCTGTCTGGTTGGAAATGAGATTACAGAAGTCTATGTCAGAAAGGAGAAGAGAATTGAATCTCCAACAGGGAGGAGAACGCGGTTGCACTGACAGAACAATATCCAGGGCTAGGGAGGCATGTTCCGAAATTACAATGGGTAAGTATTCAGAGGAGGTCACATTTGGAAGCAGCGCCTGATCAATAAAACAATTGTCAATACGAGAAAAAGAGTGGTGCACATGTGAAAAAAAAGAATATTCTCTTGCCTGGGGGTAAAGAAATCTCCACGGATCAGTACATCCATTCTCAAGCATAAAATCAGAAAAGGCTTTAGACATAGCAGAGGGAGAGGCATTCCGTGGGTTGGAACGGTCCAGAGCTGGACTAGCAAAGCAGTTCAGATCCCCGCCAAATATCATACAGTGGGTATCCAAGGAAGGGATTTCCCCCAGCAAATGGTTGGCAAAACAAACGTCATCAAAGTTTGGGGCATACACATTAAAAATGTGCCAGAGAGTGCCGGTTATGATTAAATATCTGCCATTGCTGTCAGAGATAACATTGGACACAGTAAACTGTACTCTGCTGCTAACCAAGATTGCAACCCCCCCTTGCCTTGGAGTTAAAAAGGGAGTGAAACCTTGAGTGGTCATTAATGCGAAGATGTCTCCTGTAAGAAAACCACATCCGCTCCAAGCTATTTCAAATGAGAGAGGACCCTAGACCTCTTAAACTGGGTTGTTCATCGATTTTACGTTCCAAGATATGAACTTCCACCAACACCATCAACACTACTGGTGCTAGCCATGTTAACTATTTAAAGAGGAGACATTAAGAGAAAGCTTTAGTGAAAAAACAAAAAAAGCCACCACCAAACCCAGCCACAAGCCCACACACATACTTTTAAGACGTGTATGCACGCACACACACACACACACACACACACACACACACACACACCTACCTGCTTACATACTCCTACCTACATACACCCCTGCCTACATACATAGTGGTCAAAAATAAAATTGAAATAAAATAACATGTATATATGATAAAGTTCTGTGAATATATAAACACAATACCCCAGGCAAGTATGAGGTAAATACGGGAAGCTATACAGTCGTATACTAGTATGCCATCCTACGTAAAAAAAATCTATACATACATTTTATAAAAATAAAATAAAAAATACCCTCTAGCTAGGAAGAGGGATATCTGTATCCAAGCCTTTATGGGAGTAAAAATTTATAAAATATATAACAAATTAACAATTAAATTAGCCAGTCAGTAAATTAACGATAAAAGATATCTATATATATACATAAACAAAATAGTAATACAAATTAAATTAAACATATGAATTGTTAATTTGAAATAAACACACTGTAGTGGACATAGTTTTTTTTTCCAGAGACAGGCGTACCTAAGATGTAGACGAGTGGCTGGGCCTTAGGCTACATATCAATGAGAAGGCTGGCAAAGGTGTAGACATTTCGGCCGAGCCAGGCTTTTGCCTCTTCAGGAGAATCGAACCGAAGGTTCTCACCGTTGTGGTCGACATGCAGCTTCGCTGGGAAACGCAAGGAGAACCGGACTTTCTTCTCGTAGAGAATGCGTTTCACGTCGAGAAACGCTGCCCTTTTCTTGGCCACAACAGACGTGAAGTCCGGGAAGATGTGGACTTTCTTGCCGCGGAAGTGTAGTTGTTCCTTCGCAGGCCTGCGGATGATTGCCTCCTTGTCCCTGAAGTTGTGAAACTTCACGATCACCACTCTCGGTATTGCGTTGACAGCGCTGTCCGTAGGAGGGGGCCGAGGCAATGAGCTCTGTCCAACTTCATGGGGGATGGCGCAAGAGAATTGCAGAGGACCTCCGTAAAGAAAACGGACATGAAGGCCACTGAATCCGCCCCCTCCACTCTTTCAGGGATACCCACAACACGCAGGTTGCAGCGACGCGATCTCGATACGAGATCGTCTATCTTGTCAGCCATCTGCACGCATTCAGAGTTAAGGCGCGTGACAGCTAGCTCTAGAGTGACGACCCGGTCGCTGTAATCGCATAGACCCCGCTCGAGGTCCGAGATTCGGCGACTCTGTGCCTCAATAGCGACCCTAAGGCCATCCAGGGCTGAAGAGATGGGACCCAGAGCCGCGTCAATAGCCGGCTTCAGAACCGCCTCAGGGCCGGTATGTCGGAGAAGATAGCCACCCGAAAATCATGGAGGTCTGCACGAGTGATCGCTTGAGAGCCGGGACTAGAAGCTGCGCCATTATTGTGGACACTATCTGCCATGCTAGGAGTAACTTCTGCCGCACGTTTGGACTTCAAAGACCAAGACATCCGACACGAAAAGGTAGTTAAACAACACTTAAACAAAGACTAATTAAACGAACAGACAATACGCTGTGACAGTGCGGATTGAATTAAATGCAAATTGCAAAAAGGTATAGTAAGTGCAACGGAGCTACCCAACACACAACTCACTCGCTCTCCATGACACCCGGAAGTCGCATAATAGCATTCTTTAATCTAAATGACATCTATGAAGATGATAGAGGCTATCTTCACTTCATTGTCATAGTGTATGTTGGGCACTCAGATGCATAGCAGAGATCTGTATATAATGACGAGATGCTCATGTCTCCACCCTAACAATGGGAGTCATTGTCCCAAAGGTGGGAAGGTAAGCAACAAGCTTAGGTCAAAAATAAGCCCATAAAAACAGTGGGGTTATTTTGGACAGATTTTGGCGAGAGTGCAACCTCTCGCTTCGCCTCTTCGTTTCTGTGCATAGTAATTATTAGCCAAGCAAAAATGTGCTGTTCATGCACTAACTAGAGAGGTTTTAGGTTATCGTGTTGATACAGTGTCATGTTGTTAGACAGTTGTGGGCTGGTATGACCAACTCTAACACTGTCATATAGCACATGGAACATTCCATAACTCCTCAAATTTTGTTGTGCATGTGTAATGGAGTCATTTTAATAATGTTTAATTATTTAATAATAATACATATTTTGCATTACTCATCTCATATGTATATACTGTATTCTATTCTGTTCTACTGTATCTTAGTCTATGTCGCTCTGACAACGCTCGTCCAAATTTATATATTCTTAATTCCATTCCTTTACTTTATTGTGTGTATTTGTTAGATATTACTGCACTGTTGGAGCTAGAAACACAAGCATTTTGCTACACCCGCAATAACATCTGCTAAACACGTGTATGTCACCAATAACATTTGATTTGATTTTGAGTTAAGAACGTACCGTAAGCTCACTCCACAGCAAGCTTGAAATGTCACGGATGGAGCTATCAAAGTAGATATTTTTCAGTAGCTCAAACCATTGTAACGTTGTGAACGAGTGCGGTCACCTGTGTAGCGAAGCAGAGGATAACTGTTTCGAGCCCGGCCTAGGGCAGTCGTACAGCAGCACACGAACCCCCGTTACACGTCAGTGAAGAGCTCTCTTTATTTTATACAGATACAGAGCATCATTTCTAGGATGGAGTTTAAACCCCTATTGGCAAAAATCTTGTGACACTGAAAGTTGCTGCTACAGAGAGGAATTAACTTGATGAACTCAGCCAAGTTCAGTCATGTTGAGGCTATCCTTGCTACCACGAGATGCCGGACACGTGTGTTGCATGTGGGCCCTACTGCAACATTTTTCTCCTCACAAGTGTTGGTTTACAGTGCACAACCCAACCAAACCTGAAAGGGGTAGCTCTGTGACGTGTCGAATCGTGATCACTGACGCTATGTAAATAGCCCAAACATGACTTAAAAACGAAGAAACAGGCACAACATCCTCTCTGTTCGTTGTTTTTTCAGTATTAACTGTCGTAGAAATTCTAATCAAAGGGGAGAGAGAGACTGTAGGTTCTTTCAAACAACACTTATAAGATTTGCTAAAATAGAGCGGTTAACTATGCACCTCAACAGTTGCGCAGTTAAGGCCCAACGAACAGAGTTGTCTCTCCTCTTATAGAAAAAGTACAACCTATTTTGTCTACGTGGCAGTTTAGCAGATGTGTAGAAACAGGGATGGAAAATGGTGTGTAAAAGCTTATTTAGCTTGTCTGTTCAGATTAAGATAGTTGACGCTGCCACCATTGTCTGTTCCTACCTGCATGCTTCCACACATCTATGTTCCTGTAGATTATGAAAACAGGATGCCATATACTGCGGTCGAACATAAACGGCTCTTATCTGTATGCCCAGACTTATGACTAAGTCACATAAGACAAGCCTGTATCAGCAACTAATAGTAATATAGAACAATGGACAATTATCTAAGTAAAACAGCATAGTAGGTCTAATTAAACAGTATAGTATATAATGAATATTACAATTCCACCACATAACCAGTTCCGTTGTCACTCACTGTCAGCTACGGTTTAATACCGTGACCGGTATCCCGTGACTTCCCCACCAAGCTCCTTCTTATTTCCTGAGAAAAATAATGACAGATCCAGTGGACAAATAATCTAAAATGTTTATGCCACAATAATGCAAAAATAAAAAATATGGACGTGTGAATTCCTGCGTGTACCGGACATATCAACTCTCTGGCTTCATTCATACATTAGACCAGTCATCACAGCGCTAGCAGCCTACCATATTTAGCCTACTCAACTTAAAGTCCCCAATAGAAAACATCACTTACTTGAATGAATTCTATAAATTGCTGACTATCATGTGTAGGCGACACGCGAAACTCTAAGGAGTTTACTGAAGGCAATCTCCATCTCACATTCACAAATCTCCAAACTAGCTTTGTGACACTGGCAAAGGCTCATAATACCAACTGCAGCTAGTCACTGTTAACAAAATGTCTGGTACCTTGTGTCCACAAACTAGCTCTAGGAAATAGAAAATAATTGTTCCATGATGTTACAATAACAAAAGTGAGTGCATGGGCTTGACTAGTCAGATTCGCAGGGAACATCTCATTCCAAAATCATCAGCATTAATATGGAGTTGGTCCCCCATTTGCTGCCATAACAGCCTCCACTTTTCTGGGAAGGCATTCCACTAGAGGTTTGAACATTGCTATGGGGACTTGCTTCCATTCAGCCACAAGAGCATTAGTGAGGTCGGGCACTGATGTTGGGCGATTAGGACTGGTTCGCAGTCGGTGCTCCAATTAATCCTAAAGGTGTTTAGTGGGGTTGAGGTCAGGGCTCTGTGCAGGACAGTCAAGTTCGTCCACACCGATCTCGACAAACAATTCCTGTTTCGACCTCGCTTTGTGCACGGGGGCATTGGCATGGTGAAACAGGAAAGGGCCTTCCCCAAACTGTTGCCACAAAGTTGGAAGCACAGAATCGTCTAGAATGTCATTGTATGCTGTAGCGTTAAGATTTACCTGTAACTGGAACTAAGCCCAAACCATGAAAAACAGCCCCAGACCATTATTTCTCCTCCACCAAACTGTACAGTTGGCACTAAGCATTAGGGTAGGTAGCGTTCTCATGGCATCCACCAAACCTAGACTTCGGACTGCCAGATTGTGAAGCATCACTCCAGAGAACGTGTTTCCAAAGCTTCAGAGTCCAATGACGGCATATTTACACCACTCCAGTTGATGCTTGGTATTGTGCATGGTGATCTTAGGCTTGTGTGCAGCTGTTCGGCTATGGAAACCCATTTCATGAAGCTCTCGACGAACAGTTGTTGTGCTGACGTTGCTTCCAGGGTCAGTTTGTGAGTGTTGCAACCGAGGACAAAAGTATTATTAAGCACTGCGCGCTTCAGCACTCGGCTGTCCCCTTCTGTGAGAATGTGTGGCCTACCATTTCACAGCTGAGCCATTGTTGCTCCTAGATGTTTCCACTTCACAATAACAGCACTTACAGTTGACCCAGGGCAGCTCAAGCAGGGCAAACCGACTTGTTGGAAAGGTGGCACGCTGAAAGTCACTGAGCTCTTCAGTAAGTAAGTGATGTTTTCTATTGGGGACTTTAAGTTGAGTAGGCTAAATATGGTAGGCTGCTAGCGCTGTGATGACTGGTCTAATGTATGAATGAAACAAGAGAGTTGATATGTCTGGTTCATGCAACTATTCACACGTCCATATTATTGGTCCACGGACCCATCATTATTTTTCTTGGCAAACGGGAAGGAGCTTGGTCGGGAAGTCCTGAGATACTGGTCACCCAGGGCCGGATTAAGAAATCATAGGCCAGGGGCTGTATTTTGTTTCCTTGAATTCAAAACAAACAATAGCCCAGGCCAATGAAGCGACAGAAAGATTGTACAATATTAGGAAGCAATATACACTGAACAAAAATATAAACACAACATGTAAAGTGTTTGTCCCATGTTCCATGAGCTATAATAAGATCCCTGAAATGTTCCATATGCACAAAAAGCTTATTTCTCTCAAATGTTGGGCACAAATTTGTTTATATAATAACATCATACACATACCGTTAGCTAACGAGCCAGCCAACTAACATTAGCTAGATAGCTAACAGCACACTGAAATTTGAATTGAAACCACTTTCTGTCAAAATTAGAAATGTGTAATATCTGAAAATGAAGCTATATAGATTATCTTACCCGTATACATCATGGATGATTTACGCGTCTCCCTGTCACAGATGCCATGGTTGCCCGTTTGAAGATGTAATCCGGAGTGAGACAGGTGTTTTCTCCATTTCTCTAACTCCACTGATTTCAAAACTCGATCCTCCAGAAAGTGGAGAGCAACACTTAGGCAGCTCCACTACACAACACATTTTTTTAAAAAGCCGCGTTAGACAGGATTACCTACCCATACTGACCAGCTCAAATAGACTGAAGCCTTCTATATGGCAGACCAATCTGAACTCCTCTCTCGGCATGTCCAGCCCACTCATTATCTCAGCCAATCATGGCTAGTGGGAAGGTTGCTGTCTTAACCAACTAGGCTGGCAATTTAACAATTGTATTCATATTTACAGATGACATACAAGTTTGTTATTAAGGCACATGAAAGTTCACATGTTCCAGAAGGCATTTCTGCCAAAAGAAGAAGAAAAAAAAGTGAATGGCTCGTCTGTGAAGTTGTGACCCGCGACATACGCCTAGTTTCCTGAAACGAGTCACAAATGTGCAGTTTTGTCACACAACACAATGTCACAGATGTCTCAAGTTTTGAGAGAGTGTGCAATTGGCATGCTGACTGCCGGAATGTCCACCAGAGCTGTTGCCAATAACTAAATGTTAATTTCTCTACCTGGCACGCTGGAGAAGTGTGCTCTTCACGGATGAATCCCAGTTTCAATTGTACTGGGCAGATGGCATCGTGTGGGCGAGAAGTTTGCTTATGTCAATGTTCTGCACAGAACATCCCATGGTGGTGGAGGGGTTATGATATGTGCAGGCATACGCTACGGACAACGAACACAATTGCATTTTCCTGATGCCAGTTTGAATGCACAGAGATACTGTGACGAGATCCTGAGGCCCATTGTCGTGCCATTCATCCGTTTGGGATGCTCTGGATCGACGTGTAGGACAGCCATTGAAGAGGAGGGAGACAACATTCCACAGGCCACTATCAACAGCCTGATCAACTCTATGTGAAGGAGATGTGTCGTGTTGCATGAGGCCCCCTACCTCCTCTCCTTCACCCATCTGACAATTAGCAGAGTGGCAGCAGCAGGTTGTCTACACTCAGTAAGAGCGGGCTCCTGAATCCTCCTGTGGTTGGTGATTGCAGTAAAAAACTGCAATCACCAACTCTCCCTCTTGGTAAAAAAAAATAGACCTTACACAGCCTGATAGTGTGTTGGGTCATTGTCCTGCTGCAGAATGCTGTGGTAGCCATGCTGGTTAAGTGTGCCTTGAATTCTAAATAAATCACAGACAGTGTCACTAGCAAAGCATCCCCACACCATAGCCCCTCCTCCTCCTCCTCCTCCTCCTCCATGCTTTATGGTGGGAAATACACATGCAGAGATCGTCTGTTCACCCACACCCCGTCTCACAAAGACACTGCGGTTGGAACCAAAAATGTCCAATTTGGACTCCAGACCAAAGGACAAATTCCCACCTGTCTAATGTCCATTGCTCGTGTTTCTTGGCCCAAGCAAGTCTCTTCTTATTATTGGTGTCATTAAGTAGTGGTTTCTTTGCAGCAATTTGACCATGAAGACCTGGTTCACACAGACTCTTCTAAAGAGTTGATGTTGAGATGTATCTGTTACTTGAACTCTGTGAAGCATTTATTTGGGCTGCAGTTTCTGAGGCTGGTAATTCTAATGAACTTATCCTCTGCAGCAGAGGTAACTCTGGGTCGTCCTTTCCTGTGGCGGTCCTCATGAGAGCCAGTTTCATCATAGCGCTTGATGGTTTTGCGACTGCACTTGAAGAAAGTAATGATGAACTGTCATTTCTCTTTGCTTATTTGAGCTGTTCTTACCATAATATGGACTTGGTCTTTTACCAAATAGGGCTATCTTCTGTATACCCCCCTACCTTGTCACAACACTACTGATTGTCTCAAACGCATTAAGAAGGAAAGAAATTCCACCAATTACCTTTTAAGAAGGCACACCTGTTAATTGAAATGCATTCCAGGTGACTACCTAATGAAACTGGTTGAAAGAATGCCAAGAGTGTTCAAAGCTGTCATCAAGGCAAAGGGTGGCTATTTGAAGAATCTCAAATATAACACATTTTTGGTTACTACATGATTCCATGTGTGTTATTTCATAGTTTTGATGTCTTCACTATTATTCTATAATGTAGAAAAGTCAAAATAAAGAAAAACCCTTGAATGAGTAGGTGTTCTTAAACTTTGTGTATGTATATTTTTTTTGCTGCCTCTTCGGCCCCCCACGGGCCTGGGCCCAGGTGTTTCAGCCCTGGTAAGCCCCTGCATTAATCTGGCCCTGCGGTCACTGGTATTGAACCCTAACACATACACACTCTTGGACACAATGTTATCTGCCACACACACACCGTACAGTCCCCATGGAGAAGCCTATTGCTTCTCTATGTATCCATGGAAAGAGTCTGACAGGTCTATAATTTCTGTTTCTGTCTGATGTTTTGTGTTGGATCCCTAATTAGAGGCAGCTGCACTGCATTGTCTCTAATTAGGGATCCTACATATGTTTGTATGTCCCACACCTAGGTGTGGGTCGTTATTTCTCAAAGTCACTGACAAGTAAGTGTGTTACGTTGTGTTATTAAAAGTTAAAATGTCGAACTATCACTGCGCTGCGCCTTGGTCCCTCCATGCATCCTTTAGTGACAGACCTTGGTCTGTCCATACGCCAATTCGTGACAGCCATGGACATGTAACCCACCACACACACACACACACACACACAGTCTCAATGGGTGAAGTGAAAACCAGAGATAAAAGTCTACATATGAATAATTGAGAATTCTCCCATTGTTACTGGAAGACGGGATTAAACCCCCCAAATATTCATGCCATACCTCCTGCCATACAGTCATTTGTTATGTGCGATATACAGTACAGCCTGAATTCAACCTTTTTGCATTAGACCTTTCGTGCATACATTATCTAGTCATATGACGATATCAGCGGAGTTTAGCAAATACAAAAGGACTATCATTCACAATAAATGCTAGATGCCAATTTAAATGAGGATACAAGGATAACTGAGGATATCTTTTCTCGCTCTGTCTTCTCCTCTCCCCCTTTTCCAGCCTACTCGGACAAGATCAAAGAGATGTCCATGCTGTCTCTGATCTGCTCCTGCTTCTACTCACAACCACATTCCAACAGCCTCTACCAATATGGAGGTAAGTGGTGAAGAGCTCTATGCGTTTGTCTGTGTCCCATAGAGATCATATATTTTTTATACAGAATGTAATTCTATGGTTTGTCCATCCACCTGTCTGTCTGTCTGTCTGTCTGTCTGTCCAACATCCCCCTTTCTGTCTGTCTTTGTCTCCCCATCCTACCCCTCTTTGTCCATCCTACACCTGTCTGTCTCAGTCTCAGTCTCTGTCTCTCTGCACAGCCTTAATACCTGCTATCCTCCACAGACATGGAGGTGAAGTCCCTAAAGAAGCGGGCGTCCGGCCAGGCCTTCGAGGTCATCATGAAGGCACCCGCTGACCTCTCTCCTGACAGGCCCCAGGCCCTGCTCTCTCCCCCCAAGAAGGACCTCTCCCTGGAGGAGCTCCAGAAGAGGCTAGAGGCTGCGGAGGAGAGGAGGAAGGTAAACAGAGAATATGACAGAGAATGGGTCTCTGCAATATCTCTTTCACCACTCAATTCTTCTCACGGCTCTCTCACTCTCCCTCATCCCAATCTTTCTCATCATCTATCCCTCTTCCTCACGGTTTCTCTTTCTTCACCATCTCTCTCATTCGTCTTTCGCTGCAGTCTCAGGAGGCCCTGCTCCTGAAGCAGCTGGCTGAGAAGCGGGAGCATGAGCTAGAGGTGCTCCACAAGTCCCTGGAGGAGAACAATAACTTCAGCAAGATGGCAGAGGAGAAGCTCAACTACAAGATGGAGGTCAACAAAGAGAACCGCGAGGCCCACCTGAACGCGCTCAAGCAGCGGCTCCGGGAGAAGGTAAATCGCCTACCGACTGTCATTCAAAGCTATGGCCTAGTCTAGAGAAATGAAAGACGTGGAGCGTTATGTAGGTACCGAGTAGAGAGTAGAGTATCAAAGGCAGGGCTGGAGCTGCTCTTTGGTTTAGGGGGCTACTGTAATGGTTAAACCAAGGAGGACCAAGGCCGTAGACATTTGCATTGTGAATACCTACTGGAAGAGTGCGGATGACCTAGCCTGTGTGACAACAGGATGAAATGTAATAGCATGAAATGATTAATCTACGAGGTTATGGCTCTATCTATCTGTGCTCATATATCTCTCAATCGAATTACATGACAAACAGAGAAACTGTCTCTAGCGCAAAGTAAATGTATGTGTTCATGTCTACAACATACAGGGAATAGAGGCCAACAGTGGGAATATCTAAATGAACTTAGATATATTGCGGTATCGTATTGCAATTTCTTTCTGACTTTCGTTTCGTTCTATCACAGGAAATCCATGCCGCTGAGGTCCGTAAAAACAAGGAACTCCAAGCTGACCTCTCTGGTTGAAGACATTTTCTACAGTTTTGTCAAGAGGTTCTCGTCTGATGGGTTTTGGTTGGAAGAAATGCTATTTTTTTTTATCTCGATGTCTGAAAGACTCTTGCATTGTTGGTTTCACAAGCTAATAATTCAACAACAATTTACACAGATTG
This sequence comes from Thymallus thymallus, assembly GCA_023634145.1. Classification (NCBI taxonomy): domain Eukaryota; kingdom Metazoa; phylum Chordata; class Actinopteri; order Salmoniformes; family Salmonidae; genus Thymallus; species Thymallus thymallus. Next base: position 23,518,114 of record CM042409.1, on the reverse strand, counting down.
TTTCTCATCTCTCAAATATTATTATTTTATTTTATGAATAATATTGATAGTGAGCACAGGTAGAGCTGAAGTAAGGCCCAAGGTCAAGGGTCAGATTTACTAAACATTTGCACCTTTCCATAAGACTGCACCTGTAAGTTCATGCAAGGGAACAAAATGAAAACAATTGAAACATTTATTCTTTATCTTAAGAAACCTACTCCTTCTCTTACCTTTATTTTACCTTTCGTTTTATATCATTCTGTTTGGTTCTGTCTGGAGAAATAACCAGTACAGTGCAAATGTTTGGTAAGTTGGGCCCGATTTGTGTGTCAGACCTAAGAAGCTACTGTTAGATAATAATGATGAATTTCCCGTATTGATCCAAAATCATAGCCTAATAGTTATGTTTAATTCTCATAAGAAGTCATGATTATGCTGCATCTGTACTGGGAGCGAACCTGTTACGCATATTTCCAAACTGTCTCTTGAAAAATTAGCGTGAGGTCTTTACACAATCCCTCCATCTATTGCATAAGGCGCTGTATAATAGGGGAGCAGAGCCAAGCTAAATTGATTTAAGTGTTGCCCTATGCCAGAGGCTTGCTTGGACCATGTGTAAAAGGGGTATTTGATAATATACCATATTCAGCTCACTCTAAAGGTAAAACCATAACCTAGGCATTCATCATATATAGTCACACCCATTGTCAGTTTGTGCAGTAGTCTTCAATCAAGCATGCAACGTCAATTAAGTGACTGTATAAAATGGAGCACAGTCGCATTTAGGCTTCAGTTCAATAAAGTTCAGTATTCACTTTACCGTGTAGGTTAGTAAATTAACAACGTTACGTAAGTTTAAACTGTTTTAAGTGTGTGTTCCGGACTCTTTTAGGTTGAATTTCCTAGCCACTGAAATCTCCCACACAGTCTGTTTATTTCTGAGAGTCACTCACTTGTGACTGTTGTGTGTCACTTTAGGGGACTACATTTAGTAACAAGATGACTCCACTACAGAGTGCCATTGTTTGTTTGCAGTGAGATACAGAGTCAATGTGACAGAATTTGTTTTATGCAAATTATATGCAACATGTTTTTTTTTATTATTGTATTATGATGTGAACTTTGACATGTAATGTAGAGGTATCAAATGCTGACACATATCACTGAATGTATTGCCAGACACACTTACCCTTCTAGCAGCCTATAGGCTTACATATGCCGTATCTTAATGTGATCATCCTGTTGTTGCAGGAATTTTCAACTTGGCAGGAAATGCAAACTTGTGTATTTCAGGTTTAAAAAGGCTTCTAAAGTTTGTAATTTCCACTTTAACATTTCAGACTTGATTTGCCCTAATGAAAAATGTATCAACCCCTACAAAAACTTTACATTTTGTAGGGGGCTTGGGCTAATGCACCTAAATGGTCACAAAAAAGTTCACAAAAAACATGGTTAAATGGTTCTGTCTCTGATATTGACATTGAAGTAAAATATTATAATGTATTTAGATGTGACAGATTTCAGAAAGGAGGAGGAGTGGCCATATATGTAAAATCTTTAAATATGTCGGTTTTGTATTTGTATTTATGCATTTGTTGCTAGGATCTACCACACCCCTGCTGCCATGGCGGATGTTATTGGTGCTATATCTGAGTGTTTAACACCTTTTTTGTCCTCGGAGTTGGTCATTTTAGGGAATTTGAATCTGGATTGGCTATCCCCGGCCTCAGATCAATTTAAGAGTATATGCATTGATTTTAATCTGACTCAATTGATCTCAAATCCCACACGGCTAAATGTTGATTACATTTTTACTAATAACCCCCATAAATATTTTTTCTAGTGGAGTATTTGCATAGGATCTCAGTGATCATTGTCCCATAGTATGTATTAGAGATACGAAACAGCAAAATACTAATCCTTGTTTAATTTTGAAGATGCATTTTAAAACGTTTTCTGGTCAAGGGTTTTTACATGACATGTTCCACTCTGATTTAGCCACTTTCTCCTGTATTCCTGGCCCTGAGTTGGCTCTAGAAAATGTATTCTCCATATGTATTCCTATGGCAGATAAACACACCCCTTTTAAACAATTCAGAGTCAAAGATAGATCGAACCCTTGGTTCTGAGTTCATTCAGATGAGGAAAACTGACTCTGTAGTGGACTGGCAGTGTTACAGCCAATTGAAACAGATGTACTATCTTAATTATGAAAGATAAATTAAGCTACTGTTTAAAATCTATCTCCGACTCTGCTTGTGATCCTTCTAAATTTTGGAAGAACAGTAAATGCACTGAAGCATACAAATGTGTCACGATGTGGGTGTTGGAGAGACCAAGGCGCAGCGCAGGGATAGTAGTTCGACATCGTTTATTTTATACTATGTAATACTTCACAATACTATGTATAATAACAAAACGAAAATGACGAACTAACAGACACAAAAAACAAACACGAATAGACTAACGTCACGCTCACACAACACACCAATGAACGGACGTAAAGAAAACACACTTACTTCAAACGTGACTGCGACAGACATCGATAACAACCCACCCCAAGTGAAGGACAGACTCAACATATATTGGATCCCTAATTAGAGACAACGGGTAGCAGCTGCCTCTAATTAGAGATCCACCCAAAACCCACAAAGAAACAGAAAAAAACGACACTGTCAGACTCTGACCATAGCTACATAGAGAAGCCTATTGCTTCTCTATGGCCAGAGCCTGACAAAATGCCTCTTCTTCCCTAAGCAAGTTCTGTCTGATGCTTTTAATGATCATTTTATCTCGGCTGGCTTTTTATTTGAGAGAAACGGTGGTGTAGTTTACCCTGGTCAGTCAATCGACTGCTCTTCCCTCTGCCAGCCTTTGGCTGACTCGATGTTAGCCTGTCAACTTCTACTGAATCTTTTCATTTCAACCATTTACTATCTTATATGTATTAGATGCCTTGCTTAAAATGTATGTACAAAAAAATCCACTGGAGCTGATATTCTTGATCAATTTTTGCTGCAGCTCCCACTGGTAGAGTGAGTTGGAAGTGTAAAAAAACACTACCTAAGGGTGAAAACCCCTCATCTCCCAATGTCAACACCAGCGGTTCACAACCCCAGTCCTTTAATCATTCCTGACCATTCCTTGAACATGCCTGACCGCAATTATCCTCACAGCATAAAAAAGTAAGGAAGTCTGAAAAACCACCACCCCAGGGTCAAAACCACTGATCTAATGTTTGTACCCGCTCACAAATCAATTGACTGCTCTGCTTTTTGCTGCCTCTGGCCTCGTAGCATTATTTCTTAATTATACACCCTGGTTAGAGTGAATGTGGCTCTGTTGACCGGACAGTAACAGTACCAACCTCCTACACGGGTTTCTCCTCCTCCTTGCTGCTCGCACTGGGATGTTCCTCGTCACACTTAGATGGTTGGTCGCAGCCGCTGGGTTCTTACGCCGGATTGATCCGCGGAATGAGTCTGTGATGCTTTGGATCTGCAGAAGGAAGACAAAGAGCTAAATAAAGCATTTCACACTACATCGTCGTTGCTGGAATCGTGCTAGAGAAGACAAGGCGAAAATAAAATAGCAAGCCAGCACAGTTCGGTTCGGGTCAGCCCTAATGTGTGAATCAGGCATAGGCCTGCTAATATCATCAAAACTTGATCAATATCTTGTTTGGTATTGTCTACATGGAGACAAAACAAGGTTATGAACATTTTACGTTTTCAGAACATTGTCTGTCAATGTAGACAATTCAATCACTTTTGGGTAAAGCAATTCTGTGCGATGCATTCTTTATGTTTTTATGTCTTGATTGGTTTACCCAGCGTCAGTAAACATATTGGATGTACACACACTGGTTTTACAGTCTCTAGGCTAAATGAAGCATTGAGGAGTGCTAATGTCATTACAACATGATCAATATCAAAGTGGCTTTTCAGACATGATGGCGTAACAGTGCTGACGTACAGTGGGGAGAACAAGTATTTGATACACTGCCGATTTTGCAGGTTTTCCCACTTACAAAGCATGTAGAATTCTGTAATTTTTATCATAGGTACTCTTCAACTGTGAGTGACGGAATCTAAAACAAAAATCCAGAAAATCACATTGTATGATTTTTAAGTAATTCATTTGCATTATATTGCATGACATAAGCATTTGATACATCAGAAAAGCAGAACTTAATATTTGGGACAGAAACCTTTGTTTGCAATTACAGAGATCATACATTTCCTGTAGTTCTTGAACAGGTTGGCCCACTCCTCCATACAGACCTTCTCCAGATCCTTCAGGTTTCGGGGCTGTCGCTGGGCAATACGGACTTTCAGCTCCCTCCAAAGATTTTCTATTGGGTTCAGGTCTGGAGACTGGCTAGGCCACTCCAGGACCTTGAGATGCTTCTTACGGAGCCACTCCTTAGTTGCCCTGGCTGTGTGTTTCGGGTCGTTGTCATGCTGGAAGACCCAGCCACGACCCATCTTCAATGCTCTTACTGAGGGAAGGAGGTTGTTGGCCAAGATCTCGCGATACATGGCCCCATCCATCCTCCCCTCAATACGGTGCAGTCGTCCCTTTGCAGAAAAGCATCCCCAAAGAATGATGTTTCCACCTCCATGCTTCACGGTTGGTGTTCTTGGGGTTGTACTTATCCTTCTTCTTCCTCCAAACGTGGCGAGTGGAGTTTAGACCAAAAAGCTCTATTTTTGTCTCATCAGACCACATGACCTTCTCCCATTCCTCCTCTGGATCATCCAGATGGTCATTGGCAAACTTCAGATGGGCCTGGACATGCGCTGGCTTGAGCAGGCAGACCTTGCGTGCGCTGCAGGATTTTAATCCATGACGGCGTAGTGTGTTACTAATGGTTTTCTTTGAGACTTTGGTCCCAGCTATCTTCAGGTCATTGACCAGGTCCTGCCATTTAGTTCTGGGCTGATCCCTCACCTTCCTCATGATCATTGATGCCCCACGAGGTGAGATCTTGCATGGTGCCCCAGACCGAGGGAGATTGACCGTCATCTTGAACTTCTTCCATTTTCTAATAATTGCGCCAACAGTTGTTGCCTTCTCACCAAGCTGCTTGCCTACTGTCCTGTAGCCCATCCCAGCCTTGTGCAGGTCTACAATTTTATCCCTGATGTCCTTACACAGCTCTCTGGTCTTGGCCATTGTGGAGAGGTTGGAGTCTGTTTGATTGAGTGTGTGGACAGGTGTCTTTTATACAGGTAACGAGGTCAAACAGGTGCAGTTAATACAGGTAATGAGTGGAGAACAGGAGGGCTTCTTAAAGAAAAACTAACAGGTCTGTGAGAGCCCGAATTCTTACTGGTTGGTAGGTGATCAAATACTTATGTCATGCAATAAAATGCAAATTAATTATTTAAAAATCATACAATGTGATTTTCTGGATTTTTCGGAAAAATCGCTACAAAATCGGCAGTGTATCAAATATTTGCTCCCCCCACTGTATTTCTTATTCTCATATACATTTCCTGCTACCCGCCTCACCCAACGTGGAACGGATCTACTATTTCTTTGTCTTTATCCCATGTAACTGTACCTCCGACAGAAGCGGTCGTCACCAATGCCCTTGCCTGCACCAGCCAGCTTTAATTCGGACAATATCGGCCAGTCTGCACAGCGCGCTACCAACCCAGCGCATATCGGATTGCTTTCTCCACCACATCACCGGATTTCTGCCGAAATCACTGGACCATTACACTGGATCATCGCAGGTAGCTAGCTGCAACCGAGTGGCTGTTGTTGGCTAACACTACTGTCCCGAAGCATGCACCCGTTAGCCTTGAGCTAGCCTCGAGCTAGGCCCATCTCCCGGCTAGCCGGCGTGTACTAGCTAATTCTTGGACTACAGTACCTCTTTGTCAACCGGCCTGGACCTTCTATTGTCGACAAAGAGCCCCGCCGATCCATCACGACTGGTCTGCCGACGTAATCGTCCGATGTGGTTTCAACAGGCTTTTCCGTTCCGATGTCGCCGAAGACCCATCTGCTAGCCCCGACACACTAGCATTCTGAACACCGTGACTCCCTCTCGCCTAGTGCAGTAGTGGCCACCGAACTGCCGCCTGGCTCACCTCTTGCTGCTAATTGGACCTTATGATCACTCGGTTACACAGCTGATGCCTGCTGGATTGCTCATTGTGTTTATCTGTTAAGCCTCAGCCTCAAACTCAGGTCCTGTGTGTAGCACAACATTTTCTCTAACTGACCCTCTCTGTCCATTCATCGCCATTACACGTTGTTGTTCGAGACTAAGAGAAAGAGTGAAAGGGAGAGCAAGGTGACAAAGAGAAAGAGAGAAAGGGAGAGCAAGGTGACAGAGAAAGAGAGAAAGTAAGAGTAGAGGTGAGAAAGGTAGAGAACAAGTTAAATAAAGAGAGAGAAAAGCAAGGAAGAGTGCACTGAGGTTATCACAAATATGTCTGAGAAACTGTCTGTTACATGACAGTAGCTCAAAATGTATTAAATAGAATGCTCCACATGCACAAACATGTTGTTCATTTCAATGTTAATTAGATAGGTGACACAAAATGGCCTGTGTAGCTTATTTGTGTCATCTGTGTACACTGCAGACCTGGGTTAAAATACTATTTCAGGTATTTAAATAACTTTTTATTGAATTTAAAAACACGCTTCATTTGAAAAAACAAGTAGTTGAATATTTGAATATTAGAAAGTATTAGAAAGTATTGGCATGTGTTTACCTGTCACACCCTGATCTGTTTCACCTGTCTGTGTGTTTGCCTCCAGATTTCGCCCATCTTCCCCATTAACCCCTGTCCATTTCTACCTGTGTTTTCTGTTGCCTGTTCGTTTTGTTTCGTCAAGCCTACCAGCGTTTTTCCCTCTGTCTCTTGATTGTTCCTGTTTCCTAGTTTTCCCGGTGTTGACCATTCTGCCTGCCTTGACCCTGAACCTGCCTGCCGTCCTGTACCTTTGCCCCACCTATCTGGATTAATGCATGTATTTTGCCTGCCCCGGTTCGATTTAATAAACTGTTGTTACTTCGATGTTGTCTGCATCTGGGTCTTACCTGAAACGTGATAGTATGAACTGGCCATGACTGACCCAGCAGACCCGGACCAGCTGCGCAACACTTTATGTGTAAGTCTGGATGGGTTCGTGGGAGAGGTGTTTTTTGATACCCCATTCTCCGGGAGAGAGGCTGCCCGGAAGCTAATCCAGCTTCGGCAGGACACCCGCAGTGTGGCAGACTATGCGGTGGATTTCAGCACGTTGGCAGCAGAGAGTGCTTGGAACCAGGAAGCGCTGTTCCTGCACGGCGTCTCAGAGGAGGTAAAGGACGAGCTAGACGCTCAGGAGTTACCTTCAGATCTCGATTCCATCATCGCTTTGACCATTCGAATCGTTGGGCGATTACGGGAACAAAGGAGGGAGAGGAGATTCGATTTCACTCGCACGTCCAGGGATTCCACCTCGCCTTTGAGTCATCCCGGAAGTTCCCGACGGCCCCGTTGCCGAGAGAACCCAAGGCTTCCCGACCTCCCCTGAGAGTTTCTGAAGACGGCCGAGGCATCGCTTCCCGAGCCTATGCAACAAGGCAGAGCTGGGCTGACGCCAGCGGAAAGGCAATACAGGATCAACACGAAGAGTTGCCTGCATTGCGGGACTCGTGTTCATTTAGTGTCCTCTTGCCCTTTAAAAAGACCTGGCTCACCAGTAGGTGCGAGTATTCTGGTGAGCCATATGGAGAGCTTTTCTGCTTCCCTTTCTCGCAGGTTCTCCCCCCGTCTGAGGGCAACACTGCCCCAAACTACCCTCGGCCTAGCTTATGGTGCAGCACGTCTTCCGGATCCATGGACTTCCGGTGGACATGGTCTCCGACTGGGGTCCTCAGTTTTCGTCCCGGTTCTGGAAGGCGTTCAGCACGCTCATTGTGTCGTCGGCCAGCCTGTCCTCCTGGTTCCACCCCCAGTCCAACGGCCAATTGGAGCGAGCCAACCAAGACTTGGAGACGACTCTTTGCTGCCTTGTCTCCACCAACCCCACCACCTGGAGTTAGCAACTGGTGTGGGTCGAGTACACCCTTCCTTGCTCTGCCACGGGTCTCTTGAGTGTTCCCTGGGCAGCCCCCACTCTTCTCCGAGCAAGAGGAAGAGGCCGACGTACATTCAGCCCAGATGTTTGTCCGCTGCTGTTGTCGTACCTGGAAGAGAGCCCGGTCTGCCCTTCTCAAGACCCCATCCAGGTATCGACGACAAGCGGACCGCCACCGGTATCGTCTCGGGCAGAGGGTATGGTTGTCCACCCGGAATCTGCCCCTCCGGGTGGAGTCTCACAAACTGTCTCCCCGGTTTATCTTCCCTTTCCCCATCTCAAGATCATTATCCCCTCTGCTGTCCACCATCTGTGAGTCAAGTGCAGGTGTTGGTTTTTACCCTTTTTTCTCCCCAATCACTTGGTAGTTGTCCCCAATCACTTGGTAGTTCTCCCCAATCACTTGTCCCATCGCTGCATCTCCCATACGGACTCGGGAGAGGTGAACCAATGTGTCGGAGGAAACACCGTACACCTGGCGACTGTGTCAGCGCGCACACGTCCATCACAAGAGTCGCTAGAGAGCGATGGGACAAGGACATCCCGGCCAGCCAAACCCTCCCCTAACCCGGACAAAACTGGGCCAACTGTGCACCGCCTCATGGATCTCCCGGTTCGTGGTCGGCTAGTGCCTTAGACTGCTGCTCCACTAGGGAGGCCGAGTAGGGGGATTATTTAAGATACTCATTGAAGAGGTAGGGTTTCATTCAGGTGCTTTCATATTATGAGCAGGTACTGCTGTCCTAGCTTCAAGGGGAAGCTGGTTCCACCATTGGGGTGCCAGGACAGAGAAGAGCTTGGACTGGGTTGAGCAGGAGCTGCCCTCCCATAGGGACCTAGAGACCAGAGGTGGCAGAACGGAGTGCTTGGGTTGGGGTGTAGGGTTTGAGCAAAGCCTTAAGGTAGGGAGGGGCAGTTCCTCTTGCTACTCCATAGGCATTCACCATGGTCTTGTAGTGGATGCGAGCTTTGACTGGAAGCCAGTGGAGTGTGTGGAGGAGCGGAGTGAAATAGGAGAATTTGGGAAGGTTGAAAGCCAGGCGGGCTGCAGCGTTCTGGTTAAATTGCAGGGGTTTGATGGCACAAGTGGGGAGCCCAGCCAACAGCGAGTTGAAGTAGTCCAGACGAGAGATGACAAGTGCCTGGATTAGGACCTGCGCCGCTTCCTGTGTGAGGTAGGGTTGTACTCTATGGATATTGTAGAGCATGAACCTGCAGGTTTGAGTCACTGCTTTGATGTTTACAGAGAACGACAGGGTGTTGTCCAGGGTCACGGCAAGGTTCTTTGCACTCTGGGAGGGCGAAATTGTGGAGTTGTCGTTGAGCGGGCAGGCCTTCCCCGGGAGGAAGAGCAGCTCCATCTTGTTGAGGTTGAGCTTGAGGTGGTGGGCCGACATCCAAGCTGAGATATCTGACAAGCATGCAGAGATGCGTGTCGCCACCTGGGTGTCAGAAGGTGGGAAGGAGAAAAGTAGAGTGTCAACCGCATAGCAATGGTAGGAGAGACCATGTGAGGATATGATGGAGTCGAATGACTTGGTGTATAGTGTCACGACGTTGCCTGTTGGTTGGGGGAAGCTGTGGCCACACCCAAGTGAACTTTCATTGGCTCGGAGCTATGAAACACACCCTTCTCTTTCCAGTACAAAAGCCCATTGACGAAAGTTATCGTTAGTTCCCGATGACGTGAGCGTGAGCTGTGGTTGCAAATGTTTCTACTTAATCTAATAAAATCTACATGCGAAGATAACATGGATGTGACGACTGACATGTTAAAACTGTGAATTTCGATTAGACCATTCAGAACATAGCATGAGCAGATTATTGCAAAATGCTATGAACTTTGATTCACTACAGAAGAAGTGATTAGATCTTAGTGGTGGCTGTTATCAGACTGCAGTGGTGAACATGCCCCTAAGAAGAACACAGACAATCTCTCTACAGACTATTCAGCCATAAAGACTCCAAAGGGCCAGTAGTCTTCCATCCATCAAAGCCAAGCTCAATCGTAAATATCTATAATTGCATTCACTTTCCAATTGGGCGGTTGTTAGTGTATATGATATTGAGGTTAGCCTAGCTTCAACCTGGTCGTATATCTCCCGCTCTTACAAAACTCCACCCATCCTTTCCTTAGCATAAACAGCAGTGATATCAGAGTAGCCCGCTAGGGACTCTCCATGATCTGATCGCTAAAATGTATAATCTACTGTATGTATATATATATATGTAACTCTGTGTAATTGTTTAGTTATTTAGGAAATACATGATTAAGACAATTTGTATTGCTGATTCAACATGAGTCGCCAGGGTTCTACGATTTTCAGAATGAGACTAAATGATTAGAGGTAACGATTATTTGATATAAAGATCTTCAGATCTTTAAGAGTTTATTTGGAAGACAGTAGCTCTATAAACGCTTCCGTGGTGTGGTAGTGAGTTAATTGTTGCAGGATTTAATTAAATCACATAATTAATTAAATGTCCAAATAATCTATTTTATAAAATAGCATGTCGCCAATTTAATCTAAGTCAAAGACACGACAATAGAGAGAAGAGGAGGGGACCTAGAACCGAGCCCTGGGGGACACCAGTAGTGAGATGGAGCCTGAGAAACTGGTTATACAGTGCATTTGGAAAGTATTCAGACCCCTTTAGTTTTTCCACATTATGTTGCGTTACAGCCTTATTCTAAAATTGATACAGTCGTGGCCAAAAGTTTTGAGAATGACACAAGTATTGGTCTCGACAAAGTTTGCTGCTTCAGTGTTCTTAGATCTTTATGTCAGTAGTTACTATGGTACACTGAAGTATAATTACAAGTATTCCATAAGTGTCAAAGGCTTTAATTGACAATGACATTCAGTTTATGCAAAGAGTCAATATTTGCAGTGTTAACCCTTCTTTTTCAAGACCTCTGCAATCCGCCCTGGCATGCTGTCAATTAACTTCTGGGCCACTTCCTGACTGATTGCAGGCCATTCTTGCATAATCAATGCTTGGAATTTGTCAGAAGTTGTGGGTTTTTGTTTGTCCACCTGCCTCTTGAGGATCGACCACAAGTTCTCAATGGGATTAAGGTCTGGGGAGTTTCCTGGCCATGGACCCAAAATGTTGATGTTTTGTTCCCCGAGCCACTTAGTTATCACTTTTGCCTTATGGCAAGGTGCTCCATTATGCTGGAAAAGGCATTGTTCGTCACCAAACTGTTCTTGGATTGTTGGGAGAAGTTGCTCTCGGAGGATGTGTTGGTACCATTCTTTATTCATGGCTGTGTTCTTAGGCAAAATTGTGAGTGAGCCCACTCCCTTGGCTGAGAAGCAACCCCACATATGAATGGTCTGAGGATGCTTTACTGTTGACATGACACAGGACTGATGGTAGCGCTCACCTTGTCTTCTCCTGTGGTGTTTTCCGGATGGGCCAAACAATCGGAAATTCATCCGAGAAAATGACTCTACCCCAGTCCTCAGCAATCTGAGAATTGTCCTCAGCTGTCCCTGTACCTTTTGCAGAATATCAGTCTGTCCCTGATGTTTTTCCTGGAGAGAAGTGGCTTCTTTGCTGCCCTTCTTGACACCAGGCCATCCTCCAAAAGCCTTCGCCTCACTGTGCGTGCAGATGCACTCACACCTGCCTGCTGCCATTCCTGAGCAAGCTCTGCACTGGTGGTGCCACGATCCCGCAGCTAAATCAACTTTAGGAGTTGGTCCTGGCACTTGCTGGACTTTCTTGGGCACCCTGATGACTTCTTCACAACAATTGAACCTCTCTCCTTGAAGTTCTCGATGATCCGATAAATGGTTGATTTAGGTGCAATCTTACCAGCAGCAATATCCTTGCCTGTGAAGCCCTTTTTGTGCAAAGCAATAATGACAGCACATGTTACCTTGCAGGGAACCATGGTTGACAGAGGAAGAACAAGGATTTCAACACCACCCTCCTTTTAAAGCTTCCAGTCTGTTATTCTGACTCAATCAGCATGACAGAGTGATCTCCAGCCTTGTCCTCGTCAACACTCTCACCTGTGTTAACGAGACAATCACTGACATGATGGCAGCTGGTCCTTTTGTGGCAGGGCTGAAATGCAGTGGACATGTTTTTTGGGGATTAAGTTCATTTTCATGGCAAATAGGGACTTTGCAATTAATTGCAATTCATCTGATCACTCTTCATGACATTCTGGAGTATATGCAAATTGCCATCATCAACACTGAGGCAGCAAACTTTGTGGAGACCAATACTTGTGTCATTCTCAAAACTTTTGGCCACGACTGTAGATTGATGAGGATAAAAAACAATTTAATCCATTTTTTAATAAGTCTGTAAACTAACAAAATGTGTAAAAATTCAAGGGGTCTGAACACTTTCCGAAGCGGTGAAACCACTCCCCCTCTAATACAGCCACTGATTATTAAAACAAACCACAATTTGCCCTGCCCCTTGATCCTTTTTGATGAGTTATTTTTTATTTTTTTATTTTAACTTTATTTTAACAGGGAAAACCTGGATCTCTTTTACTGCTGTGCCCTGTGTAAACATGTTGACATGTACAGTTTTAGGCACACAGACAGAAAATGTAAAAGCACACAAAACAAAGACAGACAATTCAACTGAAATGATCACAGACAAGGACACCAGAGTGTCTAACTTCAGTTGGACCTGCAGTTTGTTCCATAAATAAGGTGCAAAGGAACTGAAGGCAGTCCTACCCAACTCTGTGGAGACCGCAGGAGTCTCTAATGTAATCCACGTCTGTGATCTGGTTTTGAAATTAGTATGTATAGTGGAAATTAATGATGATATATATGGAGGTAGTTTTAAAAGAAGTGCTTTATAAATAAGAGAGCATGTTGCTCTCGCCTCACAGATAGAGAGGCCCAACCCACATGTTGATATAGAATATAGTGATGAGTTTTGTAACTATCACCTGTGATAAATGGTGCACAATGGTAAATAGCATCCAGTGGTTTTAATGTATTTGCCAAACTATGCATATAGATAATATCACCATAATCTAAAACGGACATAAAAGTAGCCTGCACAATTTGTTTTCAATTTACAGAGGACAGACAAGCCCTGTTTCTGTAAAGGAGCCCTATCTTTAATTTTAACTTTTTTCCCAATTCAGTAACATGTTTTTTAAAAGAAAGCCTATCATCTAACCATACCCCTAGGTATTTATATGCAGAGACCTGTTTGATTTGAGTACCATCCAAGCTAGTAATTACAAAAGTGCTTCTAACAGAGTTTAGACCTAGAAAAAACATGACATTTGTTTTCTTAGCGTTTAAGACAAGTTTAAGCTGTAAAGGAGACCCCTGTAGTATCTTAAAATCAGACTCCAACTGCATTAATGCTTGGTCCGCTGTTGGAGCAACAGAGTACATCACTGTGTCATCTGCATATAAATGGAAATTACAATATCTGACATCATCACCAATGTTGTTTATATAAAGTGAGACATTTTTTTACCCTGAGGGACCCCGTTAAGTAACTGTAAGGGGTCGGACTTGACCCCGTCGACCATGACGGCCTGAGTTCTATCTTTAAGATAGTCATAAAATCATCGGCAGGCATCAGTGCCCAGTCCTATGGATGACATCTTACACAAAAGGATAGCATGGTCTACCGTGTCAAAAGCCTTTGACAAGTCTACAAACAATGCAGCACAGTGCTTTCTATCATCTTTTGCAAAATAATTTACTACAAGCATAGTGGCCGGTGGTACTGTGTTTAGATCTAAAACCAGATTGATGCTAAGAATACTGTTAGCAGAAAGAAAATATTGTAATTGTTTGTTGACTAAAGTTTCTAGGATCTTTGCTAGACAAGGGAGCCTAGAGATGGGTCGATAGTTATCCAAATCACTACCGTCACCTCCCTTATGTAATGGCAGGACAAAAGCTGCTTTCCACACATTAGGGATATTTCCTGTGCTTAACGTTAAATAAAAAATGTGTGTCACTGAACCAGTAATGATAGGTACAGCACATTTAAGTAAGTACGGCTCTAAATTGTCAGGATTTCTTAGTACCAATGGCACACAGGGCAGCTAGGACCTCTGCTTCAGTGAGTTTCTGGAAACTAAAAACAGGATTACCATTTTCCAGGGTAACGGTTGAAAAGCAAGACGAAAAATCTACTGACTGACTGTTCAGGAGAGAACCAAGAATTAGTTTGATTTCTTACTCTGTAATTCTTAAGCGGGGCATAGAGGTAAAAATAGAAGAGAAAAAAGCAAAGTATGCATATTCCTCTTCTGTTCCCATGCTGGAGACCAGGGCTTGACTACAACCTGTTACAATGGTGCCAACATTTTGTGGCTGATCTATCTTTCAGCAGGGGAGAGGGTGAATGTGTCAAAGACCTGTCTGGGCCTAGCACAGCACGGTATGGCTCATTATATTGCTGTGTGTATGTTTGTGTACTGAGGAACATGTAACTTGCTTCCAGAAGAAAGTCACTTTCAATTTCAATATCAAGGTAAGTGTTTCTTGGTGTAATGTTGTCCCCAGGCTATTGCGCACATAGCACATATAAGCCTGGGATATCAACCGTTCAAAGATGGCCTTAGTAGGAGGGATCATGGAATTCTATGGGAGTGATCTTACTGAGTAAAGTACTGTACACTATATATACAAAAGAATATACAAAAGTATGTGGACACCCATTCAAGTTAGTGGATTCGTCTATTTCAGCTACACCCATTCCTGATAGGTGTATAAAATTTAGCACACGGCCATGCAATATCCATCGACAAACATTGGCAGTAGAATGGCCTTAATGAAGAGCTATGTGACTTTCAACGTGGCACCGTCCAACAAGTCAGTTTGTCAAATTTCTGCCCTGCTAGAGCTGCCCCGGTCAACTGTAAGTGCTGTTATTGTGAAGTGTAAATGTTTAGGAGCAACAACGGCTCAGCCGCGAAGTGGTAGGCCACACAGGCTCACAGAATGGGACCGGCGAGTGCTGAAGTACTCACTACCGAGCTCCAAACCGCCGCTGGAAGCAACGTCAACACAATAACTATTCGTCGTGAGCTTCATGAAATGGGTTTCCATGGCCGAAATGGGCGAAATGGGTTTCCGCAAGCCTAAGATCACCATGGCAATGCCAAGCGTCGGCTGGAGTGGTCTAAAGCTTGCCACCATTGGACTCTGGAGCAGTGGAAAGACGTTCTCTGGAGTGATGAATCACGTTTCACCATCTGGCAGTCCGACGGACTAATCTGGGTTTGGCGAATGCCAGGAGAAAGCTACCTGTCCCAATGCATAGTGCCAACTATACATTTTGTTGCAGGAGGAATAATGGTCTGGGGCTGTTTTTCATGGTTCAGCTAGGCCCCTTAGTTCCAGTGAAGGACATTCTAGACGATTCAATGCTTCCAACAGTTTGGCGAAGGCCCTTTCCTGTATCAGCATGACAATGCCCCCATGCACAAAGTGAGGTCTATACAGAAATGGTTTGTCAAGATCGGTATGGAAGAACTTGACTGGCCTGCACATAGCCCTGACCTCAACCCCATCGAACACCTTTGGGATGAATTGGAACGCCGACTGTGAGCCAGGTCTAATCGCCCAACATCAGTGCCCGACCTCACTAATGCTCTTGTAGCTGAATGGAAGCAAGTCCCTGCAGCAATGTTCAAACCTCTAGTGGAAAGCCTTCCCAGAAGAGTAAAGGCTGTTACAGCAGCAATGGGGGGACCAACTCCATATTAATACCCATGATTTTTGGAATGAGGTGTTCGACGAGCAGGTGTCCACATACTTTTGGTCATGTTGTGTATTTGACATCATTACCCCAGGACGGCACTAGTTAACACAGCCACAAAGTCATAATTATGTCTAAACCCTTAGCTGATTAAACAGCAAGATCATACCACAGGCCACTCTAAAATGTGCAGCTTTGTCACACAACACAATGGCACAGATGTCTCAAGTTTTGAGGGAGCGTGCAACTGGCATGCTGACTGCAGTAATGTCCACCAGAGCTGTTGCCAGAGAATTTAATGTTCATTTCTCTACCAACGTTGTTTTAGAGATTTTGGCAGTATGTCCAACCGGCCTCGCAACCGCAGACCATGTGTAACCACTCCAGCCCACATCCAGCTTCTTCACCTGTGGGAACGTTTCAGACCATCCACCCGGACTGGTGATGAAACTGTGGTTTTGCACAACCAAAGAATTTCTGCACAAACTATCAAACACCGTCTCAGGGAAGCTCATCTTCGTGCTCGTCGTCCTCACCAGGGTCTTGAACTGACTGCAGTTTGGCGTCGTAACCGACTTCGGTGGGCAAATGCTCACCTGGCAGACAGCGTGGGCAAGCGGTTTGCTGATGTCAACGTTGTGAGCAGAGTGCCCCATGGCGTCGGTGGGGCAGGCATAAGCTACGGACAACGAACACAATTGCATTTTATCGATGGCAATTTGAATGCACAAAGATACTGGAACACGCTGTCATACAGGTCAATCCAGAGCATCCCAAACTTGCTCAATGGGTGACATGTCTGGTGAGTATTAGGCCATGGAAGAACTGGGACATTTTCAGCTTCCAGGAATTCTGTACAGATCGTTGCAACATTGGGCCATGCCTTACATGCTGAAACATGAGGTGAAGTTTGGGATGCTCTGGATCGACGTGTACGACAGCGTGTTCCAGTTGCTGCCAATATCCTGCAACTTCACACAGCCATTGAAGAGAAGTGGGACAACATTCTACAGGCCACAATCAACAGCCTGATCAACTCTATGTGAAGGAGATGTATTGCACTGCAAGAGGCAAATGGTGGTCACATCAGATACTGGCTGGTGATCCACACCCCTAACTTTTTTTTAAGGTATCTGTGACCACCGGGCTAGGAACCGGCACTGGTGCTACCAAGCTGGGGACACGTACTGGAGCTAACGGGCTAGGTACCGGCACTACCAGGCGCCACCGTTCTAGGAACCGGTACTGGCGCTACCAAGCTGGGGACACGCACTGAAGCCACCGGGCTAGGAACCGGTACTGGCGCTACCAAGCTGGGGACACGCACTGGCGCCACCTGGCTAGGAACCGGTACTGGCGCTACAGAGCTGTGGACCGTACCTGGAGGCTGGGCGCACGCACTGGAGGTCGGGTGTGGGGAGCCGGTACAGGGATTACCGGGCAGGGGAGGCACACCAGAGGTCTGGTGCGTGGAGCCGTCAAATGGGACATATACCTATGATACCAGTTGCTGTAGGCTGTCCCTGGATGAGCTGGGCTAGTGCTGCGCACTGGAGATCTAGTGCGGGAAGTGGACACAGGACGTACCGGATTCAAGATGGGAAATGGAGGTCCGGAGCGGGAGGCTGGTATTCTGTGACCCGGACTGGGGATGCACACATTTCGGGCACCATACTCTCCAGCTCCGCCTTGTCACCTTCGTCCTCCTCCCAATGCTGCCGGCATTGCTCCACTATCCCAAGTATATGTCATATTTACAGTGTCCATATTAGACAGTCCATGTAACCTGACCAGAAAAACTTGGTGCCCTAGTTATAGGCTGTAGCTAGGACACAGACTTTTTCCCTGGCCAGGTCCGGTAGTGGGGAACAACTCCTGGTCCCGCTCATAGACACTCACATGGAGAAAATGGGGGCCACTGCGTACAGGGAGGCGATGAGGTTCCCGATCTCACAGATACAGGCGGTCAGCAGCAGGGCCCAGGTGGGCTCCCTGTTGGCCTTCCCATGGCCAAACACCTGGTGACACATCACACACTGAGATGTTAGAGGGTATAGAGTTACAACATACAGTAGTTATGCCATTATTTCAAGGCAGGTTGTATGTAGATGTAACAGAGTTGTTTCGGTGAACCACACTCACATGAGGCCCTTACGATTAACATTAGTATACACAGACACCAACCATCAAAATGTAATGTGAAATAAATAGTGAGAGAGGGCAGGCATTTGTGGTAGTTTCCAATGTCACCTTAGACTGATATGAGACATGTTGACAAACCAACATAACACATTGTCCCAGATCAGTGCTAATTGCTAACAGAATAATCATAACTAATGTCCCCAGATTAGTACTAATTGCTGAATGCTGACAGATAGATCATAACAAATGTACACAGATCAGTGATAATTGCTGAATGCTGACAGAATTATGAAATCAAATGGTCCTAAATCAGTGCAAAATGCTAGAATGTTGACAGAATGACTGAAACTGACCCGTAGGATGGGCACGACACTGAAAATTGTTGGACTACAACTGGAAAACCTTGACTGAGAAATATTGAAGCATAACTTACTTGTCCCTTAGTACCACTCCATCGATACAGGCACTAAACAGGACCACAGAGGACATGTCAATAAGGTCATATTAAGGAAAACAGACAGACACACAACCATACCTGTAACGAATGCCCCGTGCAAGACAACGGGCCCTCCTCCTCTCCAGCGATCATCCTCGCCGGCGTTCTAAACCGGCGGTCGGGGGAAGATGGTAGCAACACCCGCCTCCACCCCCAACGGAGGTGGCCGGGGGTCTGGCATATCGAGTGGAGAAGGTGCTAGACTCTCGGCTACGGCAGGGTCGGGTCCAGTACCTAGTGGACTGGGCAGGTTACGGCCCTGAGGAGCGCAGCTGGGTCCGGGCGGTAGACATCTGCGATCCGTCACTCACGACGGAGCTCCATGCACGCCGTCCGGACAGGCCAGCTCCCGGCCCTCGGGGTCGCCCAGGGCGCCGGCGAGTGGCGACGTCAGGAGCCGCGCCTAGGGAGGGGGGTACTGTAACGAATGCCCCGTGCAAGACGACGGGCCCTCCTCCTCTCCAGCGATCATCCTCGCTGGCGTTCTAAACCGGCGGTCGGGGGAAGATGGTAGCAACACCCTGATGACCCACACCTGTTCCATATTGGTCATCAGGGTCACTATTTAACCCTGTGTTTTTTGTTTCAACCCTCGCGGGGTATTGTCTATTGTGTGTTGCTGTTTTCAAATTAAATGTCATTCGTTCCTTCGCTAAACTTCATCTCTTTTTCATTTTTGCCTCATCACTCACTTCTCACCCCTCGCAATATCACAATACCTAGCACATACTGTCACGATGTGGATATAAGGGACGGTAGACGGAGTGCTGATGGAGTGTCATTCCTCTTTTATTTTGGAGATGTAATCACGAAGCACAAAAATAACAAAAGGAGATGACTAAGAAAACTAAACATGAAAACCAAACAAAACACAGTGACTTACTTGCTGTTGAGTGCTGGCAGTGCAGTCAAACAGGGACAATGATCCACACACAGGTGGAAGTGTGTGGAGCCTAAATACTATCCCCATTCAGAGACAACGCTAGACAGCTGTCTCTGATTGGGGATCATAATCTCCCTAGTTAGGGTGTGAGGACTTGATTGTGTGCCTCTCACCTCCCCTAGGTGGGAGTAAGAGGCCTTACCACAACCAAGCCCTCACACATACGGACATATTCTAACTCATCTGTTATGTCTGCACATAGAGAATTAGGTAAGCACACAGTTCTACAGTGCTGTTATTGTTGGGTTATGTCAGATGTATTGCGGTACATGATTATTTACTTTGTTCTATAACGGTTACAATTCAAGATGGGTTATTTCCCATCTACCTACGGTCCACATAAAACATACAAACATACAAATACATGACAAAGTACAGAACAGTTATCGACAAGAACAACATGCAGACGACTTTAGACTGAGTTAGCCACCTGAGCCGAAGCCTAAGAGTTGGCTTTGAGAGCTAGCACAAGTCTGTGGGTATCAGTCCCCATATTGAACAGAAGAGTCCTCCCTACTGAAAATGTCACACAAGATTAATATGTTCCATTTGTATTTAACCCATCTGCTTATGTGCATTGAACATAACTTCAATATATTTTCAATATACTTCAAATAATCTTAAAATAGGTGAACATGTGCTCAAATTACACCCACATTGCTCAAGTTCGGCTCAGCCCCAATATTGAAGAGTAGCTTGGTCCCACATCTGTTTGTGCTGTCTTCCCAACTCCTATGGTCATTCTCATGTGACAATGACCATAGGACTTGGCAAGACGACACAAACAGATCTGGGAGCAGGCTAATTTAACAGTAGGGGTGCTTACAGGAAGTCAGGCGGTTCGATAGCTGTCTTGATGACTCCGGCATAGACGGCCATAATGGAGAATATGACGCAGGCCAGAAAAAGCAGGGCCAGCTTGTCGATGTACTTGACCCCCATGAACACCACCGTGGCCATGAAACTGAGCACAATAGTGCTGTACACACGCATGTTGTTAAGCATCGCCGCCTCCACCTCGGCCCCCTCCAGATCCTCCATCTTAAATATGGCCGCCTGACGGGGGATGTAGATCTGTGAGGGAGGGGAAAGGGCCTAGAGAGAGAGAGAGAGAGAGAGAGAGAGAGAGAGAGAGAGAGAGAGAGAGAGAGAGAGAGAGAGAGAGAGAGAGAGAGAGAGAGAGAGAGAGAGAGAGAGAGAGAGAGAGAGAGAGAGAGAGAGAGAGAGAGAGAGAGAGAGAGAGAGAGAGTTACAGTTACAGTTACATAGGACATACATTGATATTGAAGGTGTCCTAACAATCGTATAAAATTATTTTCTTGGTGTACACTGTTGAAATTCTACTCTTCTTCTCTCTTAAAGTTTGCCAACCTTGTCTGTATATGGCTGTGTTCATAACATAGTGTCCTAAACAGAGTTTAAGGACAAAGCCTAAGAGCAAGAAAGAGAGACCCAACAGTGACAAACAGGACTATCAAGATCACTCTGCAGAAGAGACGTTCAGAAGCATATAGCGGAGAAGAGAGGGAGAGTGAGATGGAGGAAAAATATTGGGCACAATGTATATATTGATAGAGAGAAGATAGAGAGAGGGAGTGAGAGAGAGAGAGCGAGAGAGAGAGAGAGAGAGAGAGGATGGAGAGAGAGAGAGAGAGACAGGATAGAATAAAGACACAGAAAAAATAGAAAAGAGAGAGAGAGAAAAACAACTAGATCAACTGTTGAAACACAGAATCTGACTCTCCCATTAACTCCTTTCAAATGGTTGAAGTAGCCTAATACACAGTCATGACTCTCATTTCATCTCAATTTAATTAAACAACTCAAGCATGGGATTAATATTCTAAATTAATTACCATTATATCTTATCAAGGGTCAATCTAAAAATAGCCTTGCTGTTAATGAAATCAATAACATCTAAGTGCTCCATCGTTATCTGTCATCATATTTACTGTAGATGCTGTTTTATAGCTAATATTCATGGTAAATAATGCAACTCCGCGGAAGGTCAGTTTTGTTGTGGAACACACCGCCCATGTCATTTATTATTTTCCATAGAATGCATAGAGCCCCGAGTTGATTATTATCCCTTTTATACCAAGGCTATAATTAAGCAATAAGGCACGAGGAGGTGTGGTATATGGCCAATATACCGTGGCTAAGGGCTGTTTTTAAGCACGACGCAACGCAGAGTGCCTGGATACAGCCATTAACCGTTGTATATTGGCCATATAGCACAAACCCCAGAGGTGCCTTAATGCTATTATAAACTGATTACCAACGTAATTAGAGCAGTAAAAATAAATGTTTTATCATACCCGTGATATACGGTCTGATCAACCACAGCTGTCAGCATTCAGGGCTCGAACCACCCAGTTTATAATTTAACACATTTGCCACTAGAAATGTGTTCAACGTCCATT
Source organism: Thymallus thymallus (assembly GCA_023634145.1). Lineage (NCBI taxonomy): Eukaryota > Metazoa > Chordata > Actinopteri > Salmoniformes > Salmonidae > Thymallus > Thymallus thymallus. The sequence goes on along the minus strand of CM042409.1, from coordinate 23,496,324 downwards.
AAAGTAGCTAGCAAGTTTACCAGCTAGCTACAGTAGTTGCCATGGTAACCAAACAAACAGACTTGTTATTTTAAGGAGTACATTTGTTTTTGCATTCTGAAGTTGCTACCCAAGCGGGCTGGTCATTAGTTATTTTCTCATGTTTTGACTCAGCTAGCAGAGATTCAATGATGATGATGCAATGATATGTAGTAAATGTAATTGTAACATTTGACCACCAGGTGTCTAATATGAATGGTTGTTCTGATTAAGGTTTTTCGACATAAGGAGGTTGATGGCAGTTGGTAATGGAGATGCATGCTGCTTGGTTATTCAAATAAATGACTAGTTCAAAGCTAGCTGTTCAATACTTATCAATGACTCATCATTGAAGTATATGAATGTTACATGGTACCAGGAGTGGTAATTGAAGTGAAAATCTGCTAGGGGATATTGTGAAATACGACATGGATACTTTAAAACCACCGGAGAGTTTGAAACTCACGGGAAATGTTGACAGCAATTGGCGGACTTTCAAGCAACAATTCCAACTGTATATCTCCGCGATCGGATATGATGATCAACCTGACGGGAGAAAGATAGCAATATTGCTATCAGTGGCAGGTCAGCAAGCTATTGAAGTGTTCAATACCTTTGTATTTGACAGTCAGGATGACAGTAAGAGCCTCGAGCAAGTGATAAGAAAGTTTGATGAACATTGTTCACACAAGACGAATGAAACCTACGAGAGGTATATGTTCCGTTCAAGGACGCAGCAGCTTAGAGAGACATTCGATAGCTTTCTTACAGATATCAAACTAAAGGCACGGTCATGCAATTTTTCTGATTTGAAGTCGTCTATGATTCGTGATCAGATTGTTTTTGGTATACGTGATAAAAAAGTGAGAGAACGTCTCTTGAGAGAAACTGAACTGACATTGGAGGGTGCCAATAAAATATGCCATGCCAGTGAGATAGCTCAACAGCACGCTATGGCATTCAGTCAAGGTCATAATGGCGCAACTGTCACCGATGACAGTGCGGTGATAGGTGCTGTGTCAAACAAAGGAAAGAAGCATGGACAAGACAGGAACACAGAAAAGCAGTCAAAAGACGTTGCATTCAATTGCAAGCGGTGTGGTTTCCTTCACCAACCAAGAAAATGCCCAGCTTTTGGTAAAATGTGCACAAAATGCAATGGAAAAAATCACTTTGCCAAACAATGTTGTTCTAAAGGAAAATCAAACAAAGGACAAGCTGTACATGTTGTTGAAGACACTGATTTAAGTGATACATTTTTTGTAGGCATGGTATCACGTGATGACACATCAGTGAAAGCAACAGACACCATGCAGCCTATAGCAAAGGAGAGTGCTGTTCATAAAGCAGTAAAACAAAAAGACAAATGGATCACAACGCTGCAGGTAAATGGAGCTCTAGTTACACTGAAACTTGACACAGGGGCTAAAGCAAACTTAATCAGCATAAGTGACATTAAAGCCATGAAGGAAAAGCCAAAAGTGCAGAAAAAGACAATACTGTTAAAGGACTATAATGGACAAACAATAGATTGTTTAGGTGTGTGTAGACTCAAAATCAAAGTGACTTACTAAAGTGCTACAGAGGATCAGAAAGAATGGACTAAAGCTCAACAAAGCCAAGTGTCGGTTTGGCGTACAGGAAATCACATTCCTAGGAGATAAGCTGTCAGCTCAAGGCGTTGAGCCAGACAAGAGCAAGATTGACGCCATACTTGATATGCCCCGTCCAACAGACAAGAAAGGAGTGCTACGCGTCTGAGACAGAGATTCAAACTGCTGAAGCTGAAACAGAAATTGCAGTATGACAAGTCATCCAAAAGTCTCAAGTTTGTTCCCAATCTGTCAGCCAAAACAGCCAGACTGCGACACTGACCACCACACCTGTACTCACCTTCTTTGACCATACCAAGAAAATCAAGTTGTCAACGGATGCATCAAAAGATGGCCTCGGCGCAGTTTTACTACAAGCGGAAGGAGAGGATTGGCAGCCTGTTGCCTACGCCTCCAGGTCTATGACTGACTCTGAATGTTGATATGCTCAAATAGAAAAAGAATGTCTAGGCCTGGTGGTTGGGCTGGAAACATTCCATGGGTACGTGTACGGGCTTCCCACCTTCACAGTGGAGACAGACCATCGTCCACTGGTAGCCATTATAAAGAAGAACTTAAATGAGATGTCACCAAGGATTCAACGCCTCATGATGAAGCTGCAAAGCTATGATTTTAATCTAATCTACACACCAGGCAAATACATAGTGTTAGCAGATGCACTATCCAGAGCACCCACATGGAGTCACGTAAGCTCTACTGGAGACGACGTTGATGCTCATGTGAGTATGGTCACTGCTTCACTACCTGTATCAGACTCGAAACCAAAACTGATAGCAGAACAGACAACAAAACACACAGAGTTACAAACAGTGATTGTGAGCATGCATCACGGATGGCCTAAAGGGTTCTGTCCAGAACACTACCACATCAGGTCAGAACTGAGTGTTGCAAATGGGCTACTACTAGGACAGAACAGAATAGTAATTCCAAAGACTCTACGCCAAGATATGATCGCAAGGACTCACGAGGGTCACCTTGGAATTGAGAAATGCAAAAGAAGAGCGAGAGACACTGTGTACTGGCCTGGCATCAACCAGGACATTGAAAGAATGATAAACAAATGTGGAACATGCCAGAAATATCAAAATATGCAAGCAAAAGAGCCAATGAAGTTTGCAGACCTACCAACTGCACCATGGCAATAGGTTGGCATGGATCTCTTTCATCTGAAAGGTAAAGACTATTTAATAGTGATACACTACTACTCTAACTTTCCGGGAAATGGCGCTGCTCTCAAGCATAACAGCATGCAGTGTCATAACACATGTCAAATCTATCTTTGCCAGACATGGCATTCCAAAGCTAGTGATAAGTGACAATGGCCCATGCTTCAACTGCAAGGAGTGGCAACAGTTTGCAGCACACTATGACTTTCAGCATATCACATCTAGTCCCTTGTATGCTCAATCCAATGGCAAAGCTGAGAAAGGTGTCCATATTCTCAAACAGCTGCTCAAGAAAGCTGCTGACAGCAAGTCTGATCCCTATCTTGCTCTGTTAGCTTACCGGGCAACACCTTTGGACTGTGGCTCATCACCTGCTGAACTTTTAATGGGACGCAAGCTGCGCACAACTCTACCCTGTCGTGTCAAAGAAAAACAACAAACAGGACTGAGACGGAGATTCAAACTGCTGAAGCTGAAACAGAAATTGCAGTATGACAAGTCATCCAAAAGTCTCAAGCCATTGACAAAAGATGATGTCGTCAGGATTGAGGATCCAAGTGCATGGAACAAGAAAGCCACTGTGCTCCAAGAAGTAGGACCGAGGTCTTACACAGTGAAAACTGAAGAAGGACTTATACTCAGGAGGAATCGCCGATCCCTGCTCAAAACACAAGAGCAGGAGCTCTTTTCAAGAGCAAACCGATGACAATGTCTCACATGAGTCTTCAACCTTACCACCTGTAGACTCTGAAACAAACTCACCAGACTTATCAAACTCACCTGTGTTGAGGAGATCAACACGTGAAATAAAGAAACCTGAGAGACTAGATCTCTGAGTAAACAAAGACTGGAAATGTTCATCAATAAGTGGTAAAATGTGTTCATTTAAGAAAATGAAAATTCATGTTCTATAGAACTCTAAGTTTGGCTGTTATGTCATTTTTATTATTCTTAATGTGAAGTTGAATAACAGTTAAACCTCAAAGGAAAGGGGATGTAATGATATGTAGTAAATGTAATTGTAACATTTGACCACTAGATGTCTAATATGAATGGTTGTTCTTATTAAGGTTTTACGACAGGTCTTAAGGAGGTTGATGGCAGTTGGTAATGAGGATGCATGCTGCTTGGTTATTAAAATAAATGACTAGTTCAAAGCTATCTGTTCAATACTTATCAATGACTCATCCTTAAAGTATATGAATGTTACAGATGAGAGACAAGAACTTCAATAATAATTGTATAAATATCCAATAGGCATTCGTTATTTATTGGGCTAGATAGCCTACTGGCAAGGGAGAGATTCAATTTGTAAAATGTAAGTTTGCAGAGGCAGAAAGCTTATACAACCCTCAACTGTTGCAAACCAAATAGTAGCATGGAAAAATTATGTGTAGATGTTTTTTCCAGATGGAGATGAAGTTTATGAATTTCCTGCCTGGGCTGCAGGACAGTTGTTGTCCCACAACTGCTGCATATCAACCATCAGCATCCAGGATCCAAACATTCAGGACCACTCCTGCCTGCGCCTTTTGTAAAAATAGTGTTAATTAGATTGTCCACTATAACAACAGGTTCAAGCGATACCAGAAAAACTTGCTTTGAATATAAAACTAGTTTCAACATGCACTAATCCTGTGTCCCTGTCACTCCTGAGTGGCACAGTGGTCTAGCTTTGGCTGCCACCTACTGGAAAGGAATGGTAACTACACTGGGCAGCTAGTTGGCATAGTCAAAGTATACTTTAATAATATATGCCATTTAGCAGACCTCTTTATCCAAAGTGAACTGGGTGCATTGTAGTAGAAACAGGATTACAATTTTGATATCATGAATGGTCAGTCCTTTCGTCTATAGCTCAGTCTATAAATTTGAGAGTGGTTACATTTCTCCAGCCCCGTCCCTCAGCTTTTTACCGAAAGAGGAGCAGGGAGACACCTTGATATTGTTTCTACTGCTGATTGCCACTTTAAGAAGTTAAGATGCAAATTAAATACACACCAAGATATGTTACAGATACCATAAAAATGTCCCATCACTCAGACAGTTAGTGAATACACAGCATCCAGTACAGCAAACAAACAATCAAATGTATTTTACAAAAGCTCTTTTTTTTACATCAAAATAATAACCAGGAGCAAATGTCAGTTGGCTTTTCATAGCTGAGCACTCATAGGTTGAGAGAGAGAGTCGAAACAGCAGGACCAGGAAAAAGGTAGCACATCCGTTGAAACAGGTAAAAAAATCTGTGAAAAAACAATTGCCTTTATGGATAGGTGTATCTTTGAATTTTCTGTTGAAAATCCTGCTCCTTCTCCATTTTCAGAACACCAACCCGCTCCCCCAAAGTGATCGATAGTATACCTTGGCTCGCATTGTGATGATTGTGATTCTAAGCTCTCAGGTTCATGCAGCGAGTTATGGTCTTCATTGATCTCACTCTTCGTCAGCTCCATCTGTGGCGTATAGGGGCAGGACTCGGTTGTATAATGCTGGTTGTGAGCGCAATCTAACTGTGTCCCGAGCTCTTTAGTGATGGTACCAGTGGACCTCTTCTCCACCGCAGCACAGGAACACTCTAGCTCCCAGGGGTCAGTTTGGCATGCTGTACTAACCGTTCTTTCCTGTTGGTAGAAAACAATTAAGGCATCTATTAGGCTGAACATTGCGTTATACATGATTTTAGACTATGTTCATAGAAAACTGTTTAAAAAGCTAAATTGTGGCTCCTACAAACAATCATTCCATGTTGTAGAAGTTGCATTGAAGAAACCTCCTGAAAACATGACTATAGACCATGTTCATGGAAAACTGTAAAATAGTAAATTTAACAGTAAAAACACAACTACGTTGTCTCATAGTGTCTCTTTCATCTCTCCAACCACAAGTACACTATATATTGCTCGAACATTGCGTTAAGCATGATTTTAGACTGTGTTCATGGAAAACTGTTTAAAACATTTTTAAGGTGCGGGCTCCCAACCGCAATACTCCCCTCCAACCAAAAGACACGAAGTCCCAACACAAAAAGGGGGGAAAGGGCAGAGTACTGGGGAGGTTGTTGGTGGGGGCTCCGGCTCCGGTTTTGGGTGTGACGCTTGCATAGAAGGCAGCTCCCTCCCTGCCTAGAAAACAATTAAGGCATCTATTAGGCTGTAGTTATATTCAAGAATCACTAAATATTCTGTATATTGTTCATTTTATATGGGATGACAGACTGTGTCTTGAAATACACAATAGCTTGGATTTGCATGTACCTCTTCTGCCTCCTGCACAGTTCCTCCAGGATGAAAACCTTTGTTCATGGAAAAATGTTTAAAAATCAACATAGTGGCTCCTACAATCAATAAATCCAGTGTTGTAGAAGTAGCATTGAAGAATCCTCCTGAAAACATGATTTTACAACATGTGCATGGATATGACTAAATATGTCTCATAGTTTCTCCTATAATCTTAAATAACAGTACTGCAATAGTTTCAGTTTGAACATTGGATTGAGCATGATTTTAGGCCAAGTTAATGGAAAACTAGTAAAAAATACTGTTCACTGTAAAAACACAACTGTTTTGTCTCATAGTGTCTCTGTAACGAATGCCCAGCGCAGAGCTGTGGGACCTCCTCCTCTCCACACCGCATTTGGTCATCAGGGTCACCATATAGCCTTGTGTGTTTGTTTCACCCCTCGCAGGCTATTATTTCCTTATAGTGTATTGCTGTCTTTTCGTCATTAAATCTAATTTATTTTCGCATCAATACTGTTTCTTCGCCTCCTCTTTCACTTTCCCCCCTCGCAATATCACAGTCTCTTTATTCTCTCCTAACAGCAGTACACTTTATTAATTTTGAAAATTGCGTTAAACATGATTTTAGACTATGTTAATTGAAAACTGTTTAAAAGGCCACATAGTGGCTCCTACAAACAATCATTCCAGTCTTGTAGAAGTTGCATTGAAGAAATTTACTGAAAACATGACTTCAGACAATGTTCATGGGAAACTGTAAAAAAGTATATTTAACATTAAAAACACAACTATGTTGTCTCATAGCATGGATATGACTAAATACATCTCATAGTTTCCCCTATAATCTCAAATACCTTTACAGCAATAGTATTAGTTTGAAAATTGGATTGAGAATGATTTTAGAACATGTTAATGTAAAACTAGTAAAAAATACTGTTCACTGTAAAAACACAATGGTTTTGTCTCATAGTGTCTCTTTAATCTCTCCTACCAGCAGTACACTTTGTTTTCCTTGAACATTGCGTTATACATGATTTTAGACTATGTTCATAGAAAACTGTTTAAAAAGCTAAATTGTGGCTCCTACAAACAATCATTCCATGTTGTAGAAGTTGCATTGAAGAAACCTCCTGAAAACATGACTATAGACCATGTTCATGGAAAACTGTAAAATAGTAAATTTAACAGTAAAAACACAACTACGTTGTCTCATAGTGTCTCTTTCATCTCTCCAACCACAAGTACACTATATATTGCTCGAACATTGCGTTAAGCATGATTTTAGACTGTGTTCATGGAAAACTGTTTAAAACATTTTTAAGGTGCGGGCTCCCAACCGCAATACTCCCCTCCAACCAAAAGACACGAAGTCCCAACACAAAAAGGGGGGAAAGGGCAGAGTACTGGGGAGGTTGTTGGTGGGGGCTCCGGCTCCGGTTTTGGGTGTGACGCTTGCATAGAAGGCAGCTCCCTCCCTGCCTCCGCGTTACACGCCCTGTCCTGTCCGGACCCCGGCGCGATGGACACCCCCTCAGTACTCCTATGACGCACCAAGTCCTGTCTGGACCCTGGTGTGGGATACTCCGATCCTGGAGGAGGGCTGACGACCAGTGGAGCGGACTGCTCCAGCAATGGAGCGGGGAAGACGACCGGTTCCGGACTGGGCACCGGTGGAGGGGACTGCTCCAACACCGTAGCGGGGCAGACAACCGGTCCCGGACTGGATACCGGTGGAGCGGACTGCTCTGGCGCTGGAGTGGAGCAGACGACCGGTCCCGGACTGGGTACCGGTGGAGCGGACTGCTCCGGCACTGGAACGGGGCAGACGACCGTTTCCGGACTGGGCACCGGTGGAGCGGACTGCTCCAACACCGTAGCGGGGCAGACGACCGGTCACGGACTGGACACCGGTGGAGCGGACTACTCTGGCACTGGAGTAGAGCAGAAACCTCGGAGCAGGGCTGAACGCCATGCCCAGTCTGGGCACCGACGCAGAGGAGGGTTCCACCCACGTAGTTGGGATGATTACCGGCCCCGGACTGGGCACCGGCGCGCTGAGGAGCTCCGGCTCCAAAGCGGGACTGAACGCCGTGCCCAGCCTGGGCACTTACGCAGAGGAGGGTCCTAGCCACGTAGTTGTGCTGGCTGCTGGCCCCGGACTCTGGACCGTCACGGGAGGCTCCGGGCTCTGGACAGTCACGGGAGGCTCCAGGCTCTGAACCGCTCCGGGATGTGGGCCATAGTTAGAAGCTCTGGGCTGTGGACCATCGCTGGAGACTCCTGGCTGTGGGCCGTAGCTAGAGGTTCAGGGCTGTGGGCCGTAGCTGGAGACTCCGGGCTGTGGACCGTAGCTGTAGGCTCCGGGCTATGAATGTCGGGCTGGGGACTCGAACGGAGGACGAATCGAGTCTTGAAGCCGGATCGGCTGCCGTGCCCAGCTTGAGCAGCAGTGTAGATGACAGCTCCAGCTGTTTAATCGACCTGGCTGCCTGTCCCGGACTGGGCACCGGCCTGGCAAGGAGCTTCCTCCTTCTTCTCCTCGGGAAAGAGGTGGGCCAGACGCCAGATCGCCAATCTGGCCTCAAAACTCTCCGCCTCCTCGATCTCCCGAACGTGAGGGTTGGACTCGGTCGCGGGAGGAAGGGCCACCCAGGCTCTCCACCACTTCGCCTGTTCTTCCTTCGACCGATCGAAGAAACCCTCCGGCGTCTTCCGGTTATCGGCCGTCGGAGGAGGAAGTGGTGGGCGTTGATCTTCCAACCTGGGATGGCTGACCGACGATTGGAGCTGATACTAGGGTCACGCACTGGACCTCCGGTGCGGGAAGCTGTCGCTGGACGTACCGGACTGAGAAGGCGTGCTGGTCGGATAGGCCTATAGCGCGCTGGAGATCTGGTACTGGGGCCGGAGACCGAACGCATCCTCTTGTCGATGTTAGGGGCTCTGTCCCAAGCCCCATGGGGGCGTCGAGAGCCCCCAGATGCTCCCCACCACTAGTGGCTGTGCGACCTCCACACTCCTATCACCCCGACATCTCCTCTGATGACGCCGGTGCCCTCCACGCTCCTCTGCAAATCCCGTAGTGTCAAAACACAGATATTTCTCCTCCTCTCGCTGCGGGTTCCCTTGGGGGTGGATCATTCTCTCATGGTCTCGGGTGAGGGAAAGAGGCGCAGAGCGAGATCTGAGTGCAAACATATTTATTAGTACTCACAAACGAAACAAAAACAACAAACGTAATACCGTGAGCACCGTGAACTGTGTCGAGCACACAGACAACGTACTAAACAAACACACAATGATCCACACGCAGGTGGACGTGAAGTGCACATAAATAGACTCCCCAATTAGAGACAACTCAAGACAGCTGTCTCTAATTGGGGATCACCCAAAACCCAACACCAACCTAGTGAATGTAAGGACCTGACTGTGAACATCCCACTCCCATAGAGGGAGTCAGAGACCTGGCCTCAGTCAGGACCTTACAGTTTTAGAAGATGCATTGGAGAAACCTCCAGAAAACATGACTTTAGACCATGTTCATGGAAAACTGTTTAAAAAGACCCATAGTGCCTCCTACACACAATCAGTCCAGTGTTGTCCAAGTTGCATCGTGGAAATCTCCTGAAAACATGATTTTACAACATGTGCATGGATGTGACTAAATATGTCTCATAGTTTCTCCTATAATCTCAAATACCTTTACAGCAATAGTTTAAGTTTGAACATTGGATTGAGCATGATTTTAGACCAAGTTAATGGAAAACTAGTATAAAAAATAAACAGCTGTTTGCTCTCAAAGTGTCTATTTAATCACTCCTACCAGCAATACACTTTATTTTCATTGAACATTGCGTTAAACATGATTTTAGACTATGTTCATAGAAAACTGTTTAAACATCCACATAGTGTCTCATTCAAACAATCATTCCAGTGTTGTAGAAGTTGCATTGAAGAAACCTCCTGAAAACATGACTTTAGACTATGTTCATGGAAAACTGTTAAAAAGTATAGTTAACAGTAAAAACTGTTTAAATAGCCACATAATGTATAATTCAAACAAGTTGCATTGAAGAATCCTCCTGAAAACATGATTTTACACCATGTGCATGGATATGACTAAATATGTCTCATAGTTTCTCCTATAATCTTAAATAACAGTACTGCAATAGTTTTAGTTTGAACATTGGATTGAGAATGATTTTAGAACATGATAACCCTCCCGTTGTCCTGGCTGGGTCAAAATGACCCCGTCAATGTGTTAGAGCGAGTGGCTGTGAGCCATGAGGTTGTAGTGCGATAACCCTCCGCTTGTGGATAACGGGTGGATACTATAGCCATGGTTGGACAATTCACCATGGTTGGACAATTCAGGCATGGGTGGATTTGTCAGTCGTGGTTGGATAGATTGGTTAGCCCCTCCCACTCTAAAAACCCAGACCCGAAATCATATAATTCCGTCTGTGACCGAGCTAGGGTGATGATCTCTTGAAACCATGTCCAGGACCTTGTGAGTTTTTATTTAGCGCCATCATACCCCATACATAGGCTGTGAGTGTTTCCTATTCTGTGTTCCACTCAACCATTTGCTAAGGTTCCACATTTCCAGACCCTGGAACCTGACATGATCCTGTGTTCACATATAACATTATTTGTTTTGGTTTGTATTTCTGACTTTGCCCAATAAAGAACACACAGGTATACAAATGATATTGAGTGTCTCTTTATTATGAACAAGTGGAGGTTACAGCAATGCCACTGTTTACACAGGTACACACATATATTCTCTTTTATAAGCAGTATACAAGAGTTTGGGTTATACTGTGTAAGCACAAATTCAATCGTATTATTCGTTGTCTAAGTCTTCAAACACAACTCCTTTGGCTCCTTGACTCCAGTTGATGTATCCACTCGGTTTATACCAAAAGCCTCCGTCGCCACATTAAAAGAAGTCTAGGCCTTTGTCGCGTCGATACGCAACTTCATCTTCAAGGTAATACCTCAGAGCGGGATTGAAACAGTTAGAATCTGAACAATACCCAGACACATGTTCAAGATCTTTGTCGTCGAATGGTCCCTCGTCCATAGTGTCTGTGTCTTCATAATACGACTCCTCAGATTCAATTTCCTCTTTGTCTGTCTCACGGTAATATTTGTTGTATATTCGAAGCTGTTGGTCCTCAGCCTCCATGTCGATGATGTGCTTGAGGACCGGGTTGCAACAGGCTGGATCCTGGCAAAATTGCAAAGGGTGGTGTCTGCACTTGGTCGACCAGTGACTGGGCACAGTGAGAGGTACAGTCCCGGTGTCAGCTCTTTAAAAGGTAAGAGTGTTAGTGTTCCCTGTGGTTGAGGTGCTGGTCTGTAGTTGGGTTAGAGCTGAGACTGAGGCTTTGGTATAGTCCATTCCAGCTGCACGTAGCGGAGTTGTATAGGTCAGGGTCTAGGCTAAGTGTGTGAGACGTGAAGCACCTATTTAATGCCTTGAACTTGCATCAGATAGACAGGTTGACTGAAGGGTGAGTCTGAACCAAACGATTAGGAGTTAGGTGTTGGAAGTTGAGTCCTGTCTCAAATCATAGATTGACCAATGTCAATAATGGTCGGATATGCCAACCTTGGTCTGCACTGACTATCTATTGAACAAATGTTATCTACGTGCAATAACATGACAGACTTGAAAGTGTATGAGAAGAGGGTGTTACATCTTTTATATAATTGGCTCACCTACACAATGTAAAACAGAGAGGATATCATATAATGGGTCTTGTGGGCTATACAAAAATAAATACACATCAAAGACAACACTTCCCTGCTGTGCAGTCAACAAGGTTTGACTAATAAAGGGACATAGAAACAGGGGTTTGTCACTTCGCAATGTCTTTATTTCATTTGTAATACACATCATGGGTTTTATACAGGACTCTGTTTAGAGGGCTCAGTGTTTACCCCACACAAACAAAGACGTCTTTCATAGACATGGTGGGAATGTCAAACGCATGCATGTTAAATGAAGCCACTACCAAGGATATGAAGTTTTGGGTGGATTCAGGGATGGTAATGTCCCTGCACATGTCTTCCAATAGCATAACCATGGCATAGTTATCATTATGGTTCAATGTGAACTCTGCATATTCTTCGGGAATCAGTTGACCATGAAACTGCAGTATGTCAAGTGCGGGCATGATAGCAGTGATCCTCCGGTTGTAAAATGGTAGCAGAGTCATGGACTGTAGATCGCTGACCCTATCACCTAGTGCAATGCGAACCTTGTTTGTTAGTTGTACGGTGGGAGGAGCTCTCCTGACTGAAACAAACACAAAGAAAAAGGTACTTTAGTTTAACAGTGACTGACCATCCATTCCTGACATTAAATTCAGATTTGATTTCACTCTACTTCGTTACTACTCACCGAACTGTCCCCGTGGACCGTATTTTTCCAGGTCATCATATAAGTAGGGATCTGTTTTACGTAAGACCTTGAGGAATCTCACGGCCCGGTCCTCGGTCTTGAGGCAATGGTCGATGACCTTGTGCATCATCTTAACCGGATTGACCTTACTGTTAAAAAGGCCTGAGTAGATTTTCACCCTCATGGTCTTTTGTCAAGACTTCATCCAAAAGTCTTCTGCAACACCCATGCCTCTCTGCTATGTCGTCCTTGTACCTTTTCAAATCCTGGGAACCCATTATACAGACCGAGCTTTGAATAGTGGAACTGTGTCTTTGTGAATGTTTATATGGTAAAGTTGAACCCTTGGGTTGTCCGACAGAGCCGTGGTCGTATGAATGAAGAAATACCCCTCATGGTCGGATAAAAACGATTTGGCCTTAAGATAGAGCATCTCTAACTGTGCTCGGATGATTCAGGCTTAGTCGTATACTATAGCCATGGTTGGACAATTCAGGTATGAGTGGATACTATAGCCTTTGGTGGACAATTCAGGCTTGGTCGTATACTATAGCCATGGTTGGACTATTCATCCGTTATCGGATGATTCAGGTATGAGTGGATACTATAGCCATGGTTGGACAATTCAGGCATGCGTGGATACTATAACCATTGGTGGACAATCCAGGCTTGGCCGTATACTAAAGCCATGGGGTGGACATTTCAGGCATGAGTGGATACTATATCTATTGATGGACAATTCAGGCTTGGTCGTATACTATAGCCATGGGTGGGGGTTGGACCAATAGACAAGTGAACACCCCTTAGACACTCACACTCACTCATTCCTAGAGTAGATCTAAAAGGCATTGTGTTCCCAGAGTGTAACCAACAAATACAGAGTCTCTCTACTGAACACCCTAGTAGACATTGACCTACTGAGATCTGTCAGTTTACCCTGTGTCACAGCAACAGCCATGCCTCATTCACCTGCCGACAATGGCACACGTCTGCCCAAACTCACTAAACGGATGCTACAGTTGATGCGGAACTTGCGGTCTTTCACCTACAAGTCTGCAATGTCGAGACTGAATGTAAACAACAAAGACAATCGCAGGCTATACGACGTCCTTTGCTTGCTGGAAGGTATTGGGCTTCTGAGTAAAAATGACAAGCAGTACACACGCAAGACACAATGGTATCAGTTGCCGATGTTTAGAGAGACCAGCGTGAAAAGTACCATCGGGATTATTTACCGGCATGTGCGCACTAACCCAGGGGTGTTTGACATACGGCACTTGGGTAAACAATTCAAAATTTCACTTCGCAGGATGTATGACATCTTCAGTGTCCTGAGAGTACTTGGTGCTGTGACAAAAACAGAGGCCATTGGATGTTACACAACCGCTACATTGCCACAGTCTGATTCTTCTGTGCTCTACTGGAAACGGGCTCTGGATAACATCTGGGGTGACTCGCCTGACGTACAGGTTGTCCAGAGCGACTCACCAGAGGTCGTGTGGATTGACAGTGATGATCCAACATCTGATGCCCTCATCATCATCCAGAGTGATCCCACTGAATTCCAGGTCCTGTATACGCCCAATGGTGACCTGATGTTGGAGTCCTGCATCACACAGCACGATTCCGGATTCCAGTCCGTGTGGACCTTAGCGGCGTCAAATGGCACGCCGAGCGACTCTCACAAAAGCGAAGTGCAGTGTATGGACACTATGGACTTGGAAGCTGAGCTATTTCAGTTTGACAACCTCTCGATGAACCTCTTTGAAAGCAAGGATGATTTTACCTACTACAGTCCTTACTATGGTTAGATGGAGAATGTGACAGCCAGTCCGAAGGATTTATTTGAAGAAGAACCTATGTGTCCTACACACACCACCCAAGGATATTGTTTATGTCGATGATGATCTCAATATGCCTCTATATGCTCTGTAAATACACTGTTGTAGTATATCATTGTGGTTACAAATAAAGTCTATACTTTGATTTACTACGCCTCCTCCTCTTGTGTACTTGGACCCATGTATACATGTGTATCAGTACTGTTATATATCAGTACTGTTACTAAGTATGCTGCCATCATGTGGTGGTCTATATCATTGACACTCTGACACTGACACTCAGACAAGTTGTTAGACAAAACACAAAACAAAACATGTTGGTTCCACATGTTGGTTCAGTCATCAATCATTCCAGGTCCATATTCGTGACCCCATCATGTATTGTACTGTAACAAATAAAGTCTATACTTTGATACGCCTCCTCCTCTTGTGTACTTGGACCCATGTTTAATACATGTGTTATTATGTGTCATAGCAGTACGCTGCCCTCATGTGGTGGTCTATATCATTGACACTGACACTGACACTGAGACAAGTAACAAATATGTTGGTTGGTTCATTAAGATTCCAGTTCCATATTCCACAAACCCCAATACAGGAAGGAAGGTTATGGATGCACGAATGTTGCAAACGTAATAAAACACAGGTCTTTGGAATGTCAGACGTAGTTTCACATGATCAACAAGGTCGTCAGCATTGCCCCAATACCGGCTACTCCAGCGACGGTCATGAGTATGTTACTCAATGTGGACTCAGGTTTGGAGGATTCCAGTTCTGCTACGCCAAAGAACTCCACAAAGCCCTCCTGAAAACAATTGAAAACTCAGATTCAACATTAGATCACATTACATCGGAATAATATCTCAGCCAGCCATTAGTCAGCCTTTAGTCAACTTACCCATGAGTTGTTTTGCACCAGCCAGTCCTTCTGGTCAGTCAGCAGGTACGCTGAGATCTCCTCTCCCACCAGCTCCACACAGTCCTCTCTACCCTTCTCCTTCCAGTACTGACACACCGCAGCCCCAAAGGCTGGCAGGCTGGCAACATGGCCCCAGTTGGCGGTCCTGCCTTCGAAGAGGCTAGTAGCTACTACACTGATGAACTTCACATCATCCCCTCTGTCATCCAATGAAAGTTTGTTGATCATACCTTAGAATGTCCAGAAACATGTTACAATGAGTAGCTAACCTTGTGTAGCTAACTTTAGCTGTAGTTATCATAGTAGTTATCATTAAAGCAATACCTACCATTGTATGAGCATCTATGTATCTCCAATACTTGGCCCACAACCCTTTTCATTGTTGACAGAGCTTTGCTTTCGTTCCAGCTTTGTTTAGAAAGTCCCGAAAATTCTCCTAGGAAACATTTCATGAGGTGCATGGTCTCGGTGTCCAGCACATCGTCTCCAGGTTGGCCACCCGATGCTCTGTCTGCTCTGTCTCTTCCCTGGTTAGCAACATCACCGGTTTCCTGCTGACGTTAAGCTTCATTTTGAGAATTATTGGAGCCTGCTAGCCCATGGTTTAAGTATGTCTTCAATGTTAGTCAGAAGGCTCACAACCACGCAGGATGACTGATCGAGAGTTGAAAAATATCAGGGGAGATAGTCACCCAAGCTCTGTCACTGAGAGAGTGAGACTTAGATATGAGAGAGTCTAGGACAACTCTTGTCAAATATCCTTTAAATATCCTACCATCCTTCCAAATATCCTTCCATCTACATCCTTCTAGAGTAAGTAGCCAATGAAACAGCATCACACCACTGAGTGTAACGTACACCTCATGCATTCTGCCACCCCAAAGAGACAGATGATACCTGTCAGGCTCTGGCCATAGAGAAGCCTATTTGCTTCTCTATGTAGCTATGGTCAGAGTCTGACAGTTTCTATTCATTTCTGTTTCTGTGTGGGTTTTGGGTTGGATCCCTAATTAGAGGCAGCTGCACCGCATTGTCACTAATAAGGGATCCTATATATGTTTGTATGTCCTACACCTTTGTGTGGGTTGTTATTCCTCCAGTCACGGGTGAAGTAAGTGTATTACGTTTTGTATTATCGTGTTTTGTTTTGGACAGTTCGTCATTATCATTATTTATTTGTCTTACAATAAAATGTCGAACTATCACTGCGCTGCGCCTTGGTCTCTCTCACTACCCACTTGTGACAATACCAAACATTGATTCACTGGATTTTTATTAAATGACAAACCCCACACTTGAATCGAACTACCATACATTGTTACAGACAGAGATAATTCTCATGCACACACACACACAAGACACTTTCATAGTAAGAATGTAATATTCTTCAACCAAAGTGAGGTTTTCATTTCATCACAGTGCAGGTGATGTCCCTTTCCCTGGACGGTCATGGACGGTCATGGCGCTGCAGATAACGCAGCGGTTCAGCCCGCCAATTGTAGTGTACCCGTAAGGTGATAACAGTTTGGTGATGACAGTATCCGGGAACGCAATCGATCCCTTTCTGTACCGTTCATTCCCAAGTATGAGCATTATCTTCCTCATTACCATCACCTTACGTTTAGAGTGTAGACCCTGTTAAACGCTCTTCAATGGTTAGAGAGACCAATAAGTGGCCTATGCTCTCCTACGTACCGTTCAAACACAGTGGATGGCATTGAATGCTGTCGTTGTATATGATGTAAAGACTTGTCTGAACCCAATTGCACGAGCCCTCCGGTTTCTTCTCTAATGTCTTTTGTGTTGTATGTGTATGTGAACCAACCGGCCAATGGTATAACTGAACAACATCCTCGTACTCTGGTAATGTGTCCTGAGCTATGGCCCCCCCAGACACGTAAGGCTCTTTCTGACTATAACTAGCCTGTGAGATCTACTACATGATATATGTGGCATGGGACCAGCAAGACAGAGAGAAACAAATATACGTCACGGTTCCGCTTTCATTGAAGCTTAAACATTTATTGAGTCATGGTAGGGAAAACATTGTATAGCAACTGAATACATGGATAAAGTATGTCACACACACCGCCTTCAATACACCTTGGGAAGTTACACAGGTTACACAGCTCAAGGAAACAAATCAGCCTTTGGGTTATAATTTCATTGAAAAACAAGAGGCGAAATCACGCGCCGGTTCATGGTTATCTTGGTCAGTCTTGTGATTGCAGCAGTCCGTCATCATCACACGGGACCACGGGATAGATTCTCCAATTATAGAGAAGATTGACCTCCGGAAGGCATCTAGGGCTTTGTAATCTGCGTCCGTTATATAGAGCTTGAGAGCCTCTATGATGTTTTGGGCAAGGTCCTTATTGCGACCATTAAATTCAGCCAAGAGTGCACGTCTATGTGTCTTGTTTCTTTCGAATATACAGGCCAAGCCGTCCACAATGGCTTCAACCAGGTTCATGTCGTCCATCTCATCCCCGGGAAAGTGCTCAGGGTGATGGGGGTTCTTCTCATAATGGTGCTTGAATCCAAAGTTGGCCATGGCTGTCGTGTGAGAATCTGTGTCAGTGTACAAACTATCCAGTGAGCTGGCCTTTGCTTCCTCTTCGGTCTGGTTAGCTCCGTAACGTTTGCTGAGCTGGTACCGTTTCTTCGCGTTCACGGCCAGGGCCTCTTTCTCGATGTGTACGGGTTCCAACTCTCCCTCTTGACGACCATCACGAGCCTAGAGTATGACAGCGAACTGCTCGCCAGAGGTATGTCGGTGTAAAACTCTGTAATGAAGTAGGGTTCACACCCCGTCATATCCGCCCTCTGTACACCCTGAGCACACAAGAGTAAGCGCTGGTGAGCTCCCTGGAAGGCGAACGTGACGGCGTTGAGCTGGACTGACAACTTGAACGCTCCACTCTTCCAGGTGTCCAGCAACTCGTTGAACTTACTCGCGCCGTTGGATCACCCTGGGATCCAGGGAGTTGGGAGCTGCATCACCGTTTCTGATCAGACGATCCAGTACTGAATCTAGAAAGGGAGCCGAGGGTTCACCGGCGCTTGCGGTGGTCGACGGTGAGTGTTGACTAGACACGGGGTAAACAATAAGAACCAGAGCTGACAACAGTAGTAGCAGATTAACAGATTTGCGAGAGGTTGCAGTGATGTTGTTCGTCAAGGCGACAGGGTTCTTCATCATTGCAGTTTCCTATAGCGTTGTTCTCTACATCGACTCCCTTTACACATGGAGCAAAGTATCCCGATTAAGGTAATGTTGATTAGTACAGCAAGTACAGTAGCGCTCTGAGATATCGCAGAGGTGCGAGTCGACATACACCCTAGACGCATCACTGTCAGCTCTGTCCTCTTCTCATTCCCTACAAGCAACGAACCAAGTCGAGAGAACACATCCCTCAGATCCCCGAGAGACTCGTTCATCCCGCTCACACAATAGTAGGTCTTTTGAAAGTACTTGTCTGAGTAGGGTATGCGATCAGTGAGACTCCGGTTCATGTCAGGGCAATAGAGTAACGCTATGGGTTGCAGGATCCACACTGTGAGAGGCCCCACAGTTGTCACGTAACCTTTCACCTTGGAGATCACAGGCTCTTCCGTGTGAATGTAGTAGCCCAGAATGTACTGAGGGGACGAAGGCTGCTCCGATCCGAAAGATCGGTTTCAGGTCACACAGGATCTTACCGTGTATGGCGCCGTGGTTGACATGGATTATCACTTTAACCAAGATTGTATCGGTCAATTCCACAACGCTCGAGATTGCAATCGGGTACCCTGGGCCTCCTTGGGGCCAATTGTTATCAGCGTAGTCACTCAACTCCATGCAGGAACTGGAGCCTCTGATGCACTCTACCGTTTTGGATATCAAGTGCATGCTGTCAAGAATTGATGCCAACCCCAGTGAGCCTTGGGGAGAGGAAAGTGCTGTGTCATTTGTCTTCACGCTCTTGCTAGAAAGCCAGTCTTCTTCCTCTCTCGTCAGCACAGGTGTCCCGAGCCAGCGACTCGAGTCCAATACACTCTGGAGAACAGACTCACTTTATTCTCTGGCGGTCAACAATGGCACCAATACCCTAGCGCGATGGGCAGCCCCGCTAATGTAGCTGTCGCAACAATTTGCAAGGCTGTGGTGGTCTTCTTCCATCTGTATACCAAAGGAAGGGAACCTGAGACCGTCGCTCCGTACAACCGTAGAGGGAGAATGTATGCAGATCCTGTCCCTATCCTGATCGACAAACTCTACCAGGTCCTTGTAATCCAAGTTGATAACCTGCGCGCTGTACGGTATAAACTTGACCGTGTCGATTGAGTCCCAGATGACGAGTTCACTGACAGACAACGGAGCACCTACGTTCATGTCTGAGGACAATCCCAATCTCAGGTTCGGCATGTGGGGAACCAGGACAAAGTTTTTGTTCAGCGGTGCCCCTGTGGCCGTGCGCTGGAAAACATACCCCCTTCCAGTTTGTACAATCCATCCACGTGAGCATAAGAGTATCCTCCGTCTCCGAAGGTGGAGGTCCTTGTGTACCGGTAATGCAAAGTCCGGATCTTGGTGGCGGCCGAGTTGATTATATATGCGAGAGCTCCGTGAAGGTCGGCAAGCCTTCCGAGGTACCAAAGGTGTAGTCAAGATATCCCAGCGAGTATCTACTCACTCCCCACTTGGCCATATCCCTGATGATTCCGGCGAGGTCACGCATAGAGTAATGGACTCTATTGGCATCCGTGCCCCCCGGGGACGTTTTGTCTGTTGTGGAACCTCACCCCCTCGCAGCCGGCGCCGGGGACGTAGTCGGTCGTGGGCACGGAAACCACTATCCCCGCACGGTTGTTAGATCTCTTGCATAGCTCCTCGAAGAGCAACAACCCTGTCCTCTCCGGGTAGTGTTCGTCTCGGGGTATCCTGATCACATAAGGGTCCTCGAGGTTGTACTCTCCCATGGTCCAGTGACCAGGTCTAACTTGGTCACAACTTGTATTGTTCTGAGCGAACACGGATATGGTGTCCAGGTTCAGAAAGTCTCTGTGTGAAGACACGAGCAGGCCTAGCTGCCGTAACACAGTCTCCGCTTGCTCCTGCTGAGGTGTCAAAGGGTGGGGTTGTGTACGATTGTGCGATTGAGGAGGAGTGTAACGTTGACAAGTTAGCAATTCTCCTAGGCTGTCCTCCACGTCCGCCGGCTGAATGGTGTTCGGGCAGATGATGACGATGACAACGTCTCCATGCCGGCACACGATGCAGTTCTGGGAGGATAGTGGAACATCATGACACTCTTGAATGGGATCATCGATAGTTCGCTGGTATAGGGGATTGGCATCCCGGTCATACACTGTTACCAGTCTAGAACATCGCTCCTTGTCACTACTGCATTTAAAGTAATTGTACTCTGTGTACCTTAGTATGACGTCCGCGAGCGTGTCTGCTGACAGTCCGGGGATCAACTCTATCTTTGACCCGTATAGGTTGTTGAACATATCAAAGTCGTCAGACTTTACGGTCCAGACGTTCACGTCGACGACTACCACTCGCGGAGATCGGTTTGGCCGCTGCTTAGACTGGAAGGTTGCTATCAAGTCGAGTACAGCAGCAAGTTCTTCATGGTAAGGTGCGGCTCGGCTAGAGTGTAAGAATCTGAGCTTCTCGCCGATCTTACCCCCACAGCCCTTGAGGATGATAGTTTTCAGAGTATCCTGGCCTGATAGCAGTATGTATAACTCAGGCCTTTTCACGGAGTCCTCCTTCGATAGGGATCGCACGGCTATTGGCAAGTACTGTGACTCTGGTCTGTACGATGAGTGTGTCTTGTTCCCCTACCCACCACGGATTGGGTTGTAGGAACTGAATGGATGTGTTGGGCTCCACGTCTTGCCCATCTTTACGGGTAACAAAAGGTTTCGCAACCATGTCATACAGGGTCTTTGCCGTGTGGTAAAGG
The DNA here is from genome assembly GCA_023634145.1 of Thymallus thymallus. Classification (NCBI taxonomy): domain Eukaryota; kingdom Metazoa; phylum Chordata; class Actinopteri; order Salmoniformes; family Salmonidae; genus Thymallus; species Thymallus thymallus. Next base: position 23,475,156 of record CM042409.1, on the reverse strand, counting down.
GAGAGTGTGTTCAGTCTGTAGTACAAGGATTCAGCTGGGGACTGCATGTCATGCAACACATTTTCAAAGTTGAACATACACGAGGTCCGTTGTTCATATGCGGTCATCTCTCTGCACAGCATTACGACTTCGGCACCAGGTATGTCCCGCACCAAGCTTGCAGTCAGCTCCCTGAGAGTATCAAGGAGCGGGGTAGACTGTACATTGGTCAGGAGGTCCGGTACCTTGAAATGTTCTGAATATTCGCAAACCGTGTCGTACCAAGATGTGCCGGCTAGTATCACACTCTGACCTTCAGGACACGAGACCCTGTGCAGCCAACACACCTCGCGACCCTGATACATCCCCACGAAATACCCCGTCGGACACACGGAGGCACATCTTCGTCCTGAGATGATGCGGTAAACCAAAGAGTGTTGCCCCAGAGGACACCGGTACAGACATAGTCCCTGTCCTCTGTCCGTGCACCCAACAGGAGTGTACGGGGGGTCGTTAATTTCGGAGCAGTAGTCTACATCGGTCCGGCAGTTCCGTAGATTGCTATTGTCCAACAAATTCTCCAGTCTCCTGCGGCCCATACAGCCCGAGACCCACAGCGCTGTTAGCAGATATGTAACGGTAAGCAGCGTCGTCATGGTCATTCTCATCACGCGTGGATATCGTCCGATTAACAAATCACATCATCATTAGCAAGTCTCCTGCTCGCAGCGTTAGAGAACCAGGCGACGTGTTCCACATTTGCCACTCGTCTTCAAGGCGCCCTCGGGTGAAGTAGCAATTTCCTGGAGGCTTCGAAGGCTTCGAAGATGAGTTCTTGTCACTTGAGGTCATCACTTGACTCCGTTTCAGTCCATGTGCCTTGTTCACGTTAGACGTCATGGTTCCCGAGACACAGAAATAGTAGAGCTAGATGACAATGGATAACAAAATCGACTTAGGTCTGATAAACTCTTAATCTACATTTACAATCGGACACCTTTGGTTGGAGGTTCACCTCATGTGTTGTATGTTCACCTCATGTGGTATATGTTCACCTCATGTGGTACACGCCCCTTCTCACTGTTTGGACATACACCCATCCACCCCTAGGTCGGATGTCTAGGCAGTGATTTACACAACCAAGGCCAGTTGATTCAATTACACAGAGGTTTCTGGCGGGACTACAGGACAGCTTCACTGCTTTTTGTTTGTTATTGGTACTATGTTTGTTCCTTTTCATTATTACGGCTCCATACATATTAAACACAGTACAAACAAATATATGTCCAAAGTATCTGTTTAGTTATTACTAGGCACAAGGGACATTAGGCTGTAGTACATGATGGGACATAACGTTCAGCTGTACATTTTCAGCTGTACATTCTCAAAGCTACCACACGTCCCATGCACAGTCTGACTATAACCCCCCAGGTTTAGGGCCCCGGATCCTGTTCTCTATAGTTACAACTTCAGGTCTAAAAGACTTTCTTTAAGCCTGCGTATCAGTTCAGTCATTTTCTGGTAACAATGATGGCCATGCGCTCCAGGCGACCGTCCGCACATGTAGCACCATTGACATACAGCTAGTGTCACATATATCCGGTTTGTCAGTGCCACTGTAGAATCATTCCAAGCGTCCGGGACCGTGATCACGTTCGGATGGGCCACGGACCCCCGGCGGAACCTCTCTTGTCCGATCTCAATCTTCAGACGGTCAGGTGTGTAGTTGGCCTTCAGGTACGGACACTCTCCTTTGGTAGAGAAAGCATGTTGATTCAGTAACATGTCACCTGGCACAAAGTCTGAGACACTCAGTCTGCAACTCGAACACTGGTGAGTGTCTCCTCTCCCGGTGTATTCCATGTTACTCGGGTCACCCAACCAGACAAACTGGGCTCGGTCGGCTGTTGGTGCTTGACGGAGGCAACCCAAGTGCAATGGCTTTACGGGCAGAATAAGACGTATCACCAGGTGGGATGTTCTTGCCTCCAGGTCAAGAACTACAGTTCTCCAGATCCTTCAGGTTTCGGGGCTGTCGTTGGGCAATACGGACTTTCAGCTCCCTCCAAAGATTGTCTATTGGGTTCAGGTCTGGAGACTGGCTAGGCCACTCCAGGACCTTGAGATGCTTCTTACGGAGCCACTCCTTAGTTGCCCTGGCTGTGTGTTTCGGGTCGTTGTCATGCTGGAAGACCCAGCCACGACCCATCTTCAATGCTCTTACTGAGGGAAGGAGGTTGTTGGCCAAGATCTCGCGATACATGGCCCCATCCATCCTCCCCTCAATGCGGTGCAGTCGTCCTGTCCCCTTTGCAGAAAAGCATCCCCAAAGAATGATGTTTCCACCTCCATGCTTCACGGTTGGGATGGTGTTCTTGGGGTTGTACTCATCCTTCTTCTTCCTCCAAACACGGCGAGTGGAGTTTAGACCAAAAAGCTCTATTTTTGTCTCATCAGACCACATGACCTTCTCCCATTCCTCCTCTGGATCATCCAGATGGTCATTGGCAAACTTCAGACGGGCCTGGACATGCGCTGGCTTGAGCAGGGGGACCTTGCGTGCGCTGCAGGATTTTAATCCATGACGGCGTAGTGTGTTACTAATGGTTTTCTTTGAGACTGTGGTCCCAGCTCTCTTCAGGTCATTGACCAGGTCCTGCCGGGGCTGATCCCTCACCTTCCTCATGATCATTGATGCCCCACGAGGTGAGATCTTGCATGGTGCCCCAGACCAAGGGAGATTGACCGTCATCTTGAACTTCTTCCATTTTCTAATAATTGCGCCAACAGTTGTTGCCTTCTCACCAAGCTGCTTGCCTATTGTCCTGTAGCCCATCCCAGCCTTGTGCAGGTCTACAATTTTATCCCTGATGTCCTTACACAGCCCTCTGGTCTTGGCCATTGTGAGAGGTTGGAGTCTGTTTGATTGAGTGTGTGGACAGGTGTCTTTTATACAGGTAACGAGTTCAAACAGGTGCAGTTAATACAGGTAATGAGTGGAGAACAGGAGGGCTTCTTAAAGAAAAACTAACAGGTCTGTGAGAGCCGGAATTCTTACTGGTTGGTAGGTGATCAAATACTTATGTCATGCAATAAAATGCATATTAATTATTTAAAAATCATACAATGTGATTTTCTGGATTTTTGTTTTAGATTCCGTCTCTCACAGTTTAAGTGTACCTATGATAAAAATTACAGACTTCTACATGCTTTGTAAGTAGGAAAACCTGCAAAACCGGCAGTGTATCAAATACTTGTTCTCCCCACTGTACATACATCTCCACGCTGGATGGAGGAGAGATATGTTACAGTAGTATATCAGAGCTTGTAGGCAAATGGGACGACAACGACAGCCGCAATGACTACGAGATGATCCGAGAAATGGAGATGGAGGAGATGTCTGCCTGAGCACAGAGCAGCGGCAGCCTTGATGCCTCCGAGGGCAAACAAGCATGGAGTCCCATCAGCAGCAGCTTAGATGATGACCATTACACCTTGCTAGGGGATGCGAAACTGTCCAACCTCACCCAATGCCACAGTATCCACAGGAGCCGTAAGCAGCGTTATTACCAGAACACTACTCCCGGGGTTACTGAGGCCAGGTGCAACATGAGGGATACGTCCAAGTGTGCTCAAGTTGGAACACAGAATCAGGGCAGCAGCCTAGATGACGAAGTGTACAGTTTTCTAGGGACTGTGAAACTGTCGGATAGCCCCGGATAGCCCCAGTGTACCGGAACGAGGCTCCTCTTCGGGTGGACCACGGGGCAGCCTATCCCTTAACACATAACCGCGAGGACGTTGAGGATACCAACAAAGAGGAGGACGCGGTCGACTGTTACGAGGCCAACTACTACGAGCACTATGAGAACGACCACTACAACACCAACAATGTGACCCACGCTGTGGTTGATTTTGCAGCAATTGGCAGAATTAGACGATGATGATGAAGAACCTCTCTCAGTACTATCAGTATCCAAGTCTTGGTCTCTATATTTCTTACAGACCACATTAGAATCTGCTGCTCTGCAAACCATTGAGAACTCTAACGCGTCAGAAATGTCAATGGTGGGCCTCGAATGTATCTTGTGATGAACACAGATCACAAACTGCACTTTTCATTTTTGCTGTTTGACTGAAGGTGGCTCTTCCCTGCCACTGTTCACCCTGTCCTATCGTGTGTTTGTGTTTCTTTGACAGATCCGAGTGTGTTTGTGTGATAGTTTGAAAGGATTTAGAGAGCCACTCATTAACTACCCACTGTAACTAAAGGTATAGGACCGAAGAGTAGTTGCGAGATATCATGGGCAGCAGGATTCGCAGTTTAGTTGAGCCACACTTATACGGGAGATATACTGGGACCATCAGTGATGTCAACGTCAAAAGGTTGGTTCAAGCTTGGATAGGGCACACCCCTGCCAACTTGGACTTGTCTTTTGAGGAGTTTCTACTCATGACATCCCGGGAAGCTCAAGGTTTTGGTGCAGAGTTCGCTTCAAGGCACCGCGAGCTGATCACGAGGATCCTCATGAAGTACGCGGACTCCGTGAACACCATAAATGTCATGGCTGGAGTCGGGGATACTAGACATCACAGTTCACTCGACAGCAGACAGTACAACTGCCGAATCGGTGGAGCCGGTGCTGACGGGTACGAATGTGAGGAGCAGGAGAGATTCTACACCCAGGAGTTTGACGATCAACTCGCAGCAAACATCATGGAGTTGAGGCTTCAAAAGGACCTGAACCGAGGCCAGCTACCTCATAACATACCACACTCAGGACCTTAGTTTGTAGTAGTCTAGGTGCGTACCTACTGAGGTTGGCCAGGATTAGTGTCAAATGAAACGTTCCACAGCCCCCTTCTTTTCTGATATTAATTATGAACAAGCTGAACCGGAGCAGTACAACCGTCTGCTTTACATCGCACACCCGAAACATCTCAAGATGGAGAACATGGACACTCGTGTCAAACAATTCTTAGATCAGTACGAGCATAGGAGTGAGAGTTCCAAGTTCCTAGGAATGCCTTTTCTAGTGTTTGTCGCTATGCCCGGGAACGCTCTAGACGCAATGGGTGTTACTGACAAATTCATACGCGACCATAAACAACTGGTAGAGAACACCAAGCAAAGGTGGAAGGGCCCATCATATCTTCAACAGCTGCAACATCAGCAGAGAGATCCATTTCAGCGGCAACACTTTCAGCAGCAAAAACTGTGCGTATCACACTCCAGCCGTCCCAGCTGACACGGTGTATGCCACGTATCAACCCAAGCTCGGGGAGAATTGCTGCGGAAACTCTGAGAGATCTAAACATCATGTAAGGGAGCAGAGTCCCCAAGCAAGCCGTGCTAAGCAATCTCAACGCCAACAGCAGCTGAGCTTCGACTGGAGAAAGGATACGCGGCTGAGGTCCGATGCGAGTAAGGACATGAGCCAGCTGAGGTCCGACGCGAAACGTCGAGTTCGGAGTCACAGTCCCTGGGAATATTAAACCAACAGGAACACAGAACCATTCAGACGGTGGTAGGAGACACGGTTAGTCAGACTAGCAGAGGTTTTTTACTTGGATAAAAGGGGGTTAAGTACCATGTCAAATCAGACCTCGACTGACACATTGACTTTGTTAGTCCATCTCTGATTTGAGAGCGGACTCAACTCCCAATCGTTTGGTTCAGACTCACCCTTCAGCAGCCAACCTGTCTAATTGATGTGAGTTAAAGCCATTCCAGAGGTGCTTCGCCACTCACACGCTCAGCCGAGACCTTGATCTAGACGACTCTGCTACGGGCAGCTGAAATGGACTATACCACAGCCCCAGTCTCAGCTCCAACCCAGCCCGATACCAGCACCTCGACCACGGGGAGTACCACCAGTCTTACTTTTTCACAAGCTGAGAATGGTGCCACACCTCTTACTGTACCCAGTCACCGGGAGGCTGACGATGAAGACCTTCGAATGTACAACATAGAGTACAGCAATACAGACGACGATGACAAAGCTGAATCTGACAAGTCATACGACGAATACACAGACCAAAGGGACGAGGGCCCCTTCTACGACGAAGAGGATGAATCTTCTTGGTCAGACCCAGATTGCGATCAAGCTCTCAGGTATTACCACGAAGACGAGGTAGCGTATCTACGCAACAACGGCCTACACTTCGTCGACTGCGGAGACGGAGGCTTTTGGCATAAACCGTGTGGATACATCAAGGTCGATCGACGAGTCAAAGGAGTTGTGTTTAAAGATGCTGATTGAATTTGTCAACCTTGTGCCGTATAACCCAACCTCTTCCTGTTTATTGCTTATAGTAGAGAATCGATGTGTACCTGTGTATACAGTGGTATTTCTGTAACCCCCCTCTCCAATTGTCCATAATAAAAGAGAGTCCTGTGGGGACCTGACCTTTTAGTTAATAACCTATTCATGCTTTGTTAACATAATATCAGGATGTTGCTGTAGGTGTATTTGGCTACTCGAAACAACTTTGCCCGGAGACAGAGCGCCAAGGGGTTGGGACCAACCCGTGCGCCAACGGATAGGCTGAGTAAGTCTAAACCACACTCAGCCTCTACCCTGACCGGTCTGTTCGGAAACCGGAACTAACTCTGTCTGGGGTATTTAAAGAAGAACACGTGAAACTGTAGTCAGTTCTCTGTCCGCCCTGCGTGGTGTTTCAGTGAGCCCGTATACGAACCTTCATACTTATCATCTATACATTTGCATTTAATAAACTTAGCTTAGTTTGAAACAGCTCCTAATGTCTTCTCTTATTCCGATACCAGATTTGAATTGACGCGATCTAACAATTGGTGACACCCGACGTGATTTGGTATCGGGATTTCGCTGGGATTCGGCCAGCCCATTGGACATCACGGTCGTTGAACCGTGTTTCACAAAGTGTCCGGACTTCTAAAAACAGGTAAGCAGATACCTATTGTTTATATAACTGAAATTCTGCATATTGGCTTTATCCAAATTAAACTTGTGAAACACCTGTTTGATGTAAGTGGACAATTGAAATGTACAGATAATATGTTAATTTACTAAAACTGATATGATGCAAATGTTTGATAACTGTGAAGGTTAAAACCATGGTATAAGATTTTACCGTGTACAAGTATGGTTGGCACGAGGAGAAAAATAGTGTAATAGATTTTACCGTGTACAAGTATGGTTGGCACGAGGAGAAAAATAGTGTAATAGATTTTACCGTGTACAAGTATGGTTGGCACGAGGAGAAAAATAGTGTAATAGATTTTACCGTGTACAAGTATGGTTGGCACGAGGAGAAAAATAGTGTAATAGATTTTACCGTGTACAAGTATGGTTGGCACGAGGAGAAAAATAGTGTAATAAATTATACCGTGTACTGGTCTGGCTGGCACGAAGAGAAAAATAGTGCAATAAATTATACCGTGTAGGGGCGTGGCTGGCACGAAGAGAGGAGTAGAGTAATAGAGTTTACCGTGTGAGTATGTAAAAATAGTAACATAAAAGCAACATCGTGTGATTATAAACGACGCTGAAGTTGAAGGAAGCTTATAATGGATATTGTTGAATAATATTTAAAAAAAAACACACAAGGAATAATAACTATATTCATAAGTATTGTATGTGTAGAAGGTTATTACTATTAGAAGATTATTGTTATACAGGAAAGGTGTAATTGACTAAAAAATATATAGATATATGTATAAATAACAACAATAATAATATATGTGTATCTGATAATAACAATTAATTAATAAAACTAAAAGTAAACATGACGGATAAAATAGTCAAGGTGTTAAAATCTACTCTAGAAATTAATGGAGGTAAGGAGGGTAAAGAGTGGAAGAGAAGGGAAGAAAAACTGTATAAAGAATGGATTGAAGAGGTATGAAAGATTAAGGCCTGTGTTTGTATGTTGAAAGGACAGGACGATAAACTGACGAGTTTGTCGTGATTGTGTGTGGAACGGTAGGAACCAACATGTCCTGCCATTTAAACGTGGTATCGTTTGTCTCTGATTGTTGCTTGTTGATTGTTGTACGTCTTGCAAGGAACTGTAAGCGAAACGTTTGTCTGCGTGTGAATAACTAATTGTGTTGTTGTAGGTAAGCGAAGAGTTTGTTCCTGCGTGTGAATAACTAATTGTGTTGATAAGTATTGTTTTCAACGTTGATCAAGGGCTGGGTGTCGGACTGTGTTTTTATTTATTTTTATTTTTTCATATTGGGTAGGTAAACTTTAACTAACCACGGACATCGCGATAAACCTTGGTAGATATGATAAAATGGTTATAGGAATTTAGGAGTCTAGGTTGGCTATATTGAGTGAACTTTTTGAAACTAGTTTTAGGGCCATTTCCCAAAGGAGCTTTGCATGGGGAAGTTAGAGTAATGATCTACACTACTTCCATGGTAGCATGGTTGGCTAGTGCACGTAAAATTGTTGAACCATCTGTCCAATCGGGCCGCATTCATTTTAAAGTAAATGACTACTCAGTTTGTATGTGAATGGTGAGTTGGAAAGCATTTAGTACCGCGGGTTTTTCTTTCCTCATAATATAAATTGTACTCCTCATTAACCGAGGTTGTGTGTAATAGATGGTATTATATATTGACTGACATGATAAATGAATTGGCATTTTAGGTTACAATACATGTATGATGACCACAGGGGATGATAGAGTTTTAATTTTGATGTATCTTAAATACATTCCAATGAAGGGCGATTGCCTGGGCTGTGATTTTAACGTTTGAACTTGATAAGAAACAAATGTGGGGGATGGGCTGTGTTAAAATATGAGATTGACTCAATTGATAGGACAGTATTTATAGAATATGGGTTAGTTTTATTTTTATTTTTTAGTTGACAGTCTTACTTAATAGGACAATATTGATCAACTTTATTTGTGGTTTATTTCACTTTTGTGATTACAGGTTCTAATTTACTATGATGACCCTCACTGAGGCATGAAAACTAGGTAGTGGTGTACATGTTAACAGATATTCTGATTTAGCATACACGATTGGTGTTTGCCCAACATGAGTAGGGGTTTGGAAAAGCAGTGATTTTATGAATGCATATGGAAATATTAGGAAAATAATACGTTACGGATTGAGGCCCTGCTGGAAGCTATGTTGCTCCCAGCTAGGTTGGCATTTTGAGGGTTTGTGCCTGCAAGGCAATCAAGACAATATTAGCTTAGGTAATAAAGTTGCTGCTGAAAGGTTTCACACCCATGTTGTGTATCTGGTTTTTGCTATGGCCTCGCCTGTTGTTGAGTTGCAACAACAACAGGGGACTGACCATATGTCTCACTCCCTAAGGGAGACCAGAGGTTGCTCCCAGGGCCCTGATGGCCCTCTGTGACAACACCCTTCAGGTAAATTTGAGTAGCTCATTCCGTAGGTTTGCCGAATAGGCTCATGGTTGGTGAGTCATTCATCAAGAGGGAATATGTTACATAAGGTTCTAGGTCTTTTACAAGATTGGTTTGGCCTAAACTTAGCAGAAGTTAAAAGAACATAGGATAGAATGAGACTATTTTTTAATATGCGTTGTGTATTTAATATAACATTGCCAAGTAGACGCCTCTTAAACTAGTTAATTTTACTTAGTGGTGTATTTACACACATTGCATTAGACTTTATTGATATGAATGAGAGAAAGGAGATAAAGTGCTATTGTCTAGTGATAAGTGACAGAGTCATACGAGGGTTATACCTGCTGTGATGCCAACAGAGTAGCTAACGGTCTGGTAAGGGAAATATTCCCTGGATTCGGAATCCCAGAAACCTTGTCTGTAGACACACGGCACCCATGTTACAGGAGGTGCCTTGACCCAAATTGTCATTTATAATAGGAATAGATCAAACATTTGTATGTCTCTATTATCCAAAAAGTAATGGCTAAGGCCTAGATTAACAGGTTGAACCAGAGTAGAATGTATACATCTGGTGCTGAGGAGAATGTGAAGCAGCCCTTATAGGGGTACTGGGTCTAGCCCTCATGTGATGTTAACAGGCCGTCCCATGAATGTTCTGTATTATATGCCGATGACTGACTAGACTGGAAGATGATCTGTTAAATTATATGTAGAAACTAACTTCTACTGTTAGGTTTTTGTATTTCTCGTATCTAGGAAAGCCCAGGAGGTCCCAGCCAGAGAGGACCGAGAAATGCCTATCCTAATCAGAGGGAAACTGAGGGAGCTCAGGGGAGAGAGGGGGATGAGACCGATGAAGAGATAGGTATCACAGACATTTTAAAGGAACTATTGGTGAGACAGGGAGGCAAGGGAGTTGGAGGTAACAGGAGGTCTCCCTCAAACCAGTGCCCATTGATAGCCTAACTAATCCATTAGCAGGCATAGATGGGGCAGTGCTCACATTAGATGTGTATATACCATGGACGAGAGCAGTTAAAGATAGTATTCCTCACTGGAATGAGACCTGTAATGATTAGAAGCTGTTAAGAAAACATTGGTGGGAGTATGGGGGGCTGCACAATTGGTAGAAGTTGAAAGATATGCGATCCATCACAAGCAGAATGAAAAATAGAATCAAGCTAAGCATAGTTTAATTTTTTAGTGAATCAGAGTGTGATAGAGCTCTAGGTGTATCAGATTTACACACCCTGCATAGTCAAGTGAGATGGGAACATATTTAGCTAACTATGATGAATTTGGCTAAATGTTTTTTTTAGCATACCTGTACATCCTGTTAGCCAAGGGTGTTTTGGGTTTACCTATTAGGGGAAGAAATTGCCATATATAAGGGGTTTTAGTAAGGCTGTACGGATTTTTTACAAGCTATCATTACTAATCTAGTAAAATTAGAGCCTCAAAGGAAACAGACATTTTGATTTATGTAGATGATATTCTAGTGGCAAACACTACTGGTGTAGGATGTGGATGGGATAAACTGTAGTTGTTAAAGTATATGGTAGAACAAGGCCATAAAGTGAGCAAAAGGAAACTACAATTGTAGCAAACTGTGGTTGTGTATTGGAGATATACTATACCTTGAGAAGGGCGTACTCTGAACGCCTCTAGAAAAGAGATAAGATTTATAGGCAGATGATGAGTTTTTAATTACTGTAGCCTGGGTGCTACATTCTGCTCTTCACACAGAGAGAATTAGAAATATGGAAACAGGGAGGGGCAATCCTCCGAGATGATATTTGGCATCAGGGTAATTTACCAATATTACCAAAGTCTTTGTTTAGAGAGAGTAATTTTGATACATGGGCGGAGCATGTATCAACAGGGGAGATATGTAATTAGAATAAATTACTTAAAACAATTAGGAAATATGATTGTAGCGTATGGAAAAACAAATTACTTAAAAAAAAAAAAAAAAAATTGTTCCAGGTGTGTTATATGTGCACAAAGTAATGATCATATAACTTACAAGGGGTGAAGGAAAGAAATGGTGATTGACTGTGATAGAAGTTAGATATTACCAGGAAGAAATATTGTTCATGTCATCCGCAATCGGCAGGTTTAATTAAACGCATGAATGGAACAATTAAAAGTAGACTAAGGAAGACCTATATAAGTACTGGAAGAGACTTAGTAAGATGAGTACCTATAGTGTTAATGACCATTAGAGTAACGGCAGACAGAGATGGGTCATCTTCCTCTGAAGAGAGTTAGGAGGACCAGAGTAGGCAGAGATAGACACTGTGAATACTCTGGCTGAACACATGAGAAGATTGTTTGCTAATCACACCCGTATGTCAAAGATTTTGTGACCTACAGGTGAACTGAAGGGGAGTGACCCACTCTATCCAACCAGGTGATTGGGTGCAGGTCCAATGATTGAAAAGGAAAGACTGGAAGCAGCCCGGTTGGGAAGGCCCCTACTAGGTCTTGTTGGAAACTGCCTATTTGCCGTTTAGATATGTTCAGAAAAAGAGCGACCTGGGTCCACGTTGCCCACTGCAAGGAGGTAAGAACGCATACAAACACTGCTGAACACACACAGAGTTAAGGAGCAGAACCGAGTACCAATAGGGTCCGGGGGTTACCTCCTTAACGAAGATTCCCTACCCCGACCTATCATCACTGTAGTGTGTTCCTAGAGGTGTGAGTATGGGGTGGAACTCAGCAGACTGACTAAGGGCAGGAGAGGGTTGGCGGTTCTTGGGAATATGGGGGACCCTGAGCTGCATCAGTCTTAATTTTGATACATCCAGATCCACCACAATATAAATAAAACTCTACCATGGGAAATAATTAAATGACAGACGACTCAGGATAAGGATTCCACTAGAAGTGAATATTATAACATAGTGGCCAGAGAGGGGCAGGATGTGGCTTTCAAAATAACTGTTCATACTTATGCATTATACCTCTGTACGGGACCTACTCCCAGTTGCCCTTGGGCTACAGTTTACGTAAATAGCACCAAAATTAACTGAACAAAACAGGGGAAAACTGTACAGGGATGGGGTTGGCGAGATTGAAAGAGGCTGCTAACCCACCCCAGTTCACTCTGACTCCAGGGGAGTGTTATAGAATGACAGTAGAGATTTGGGTGATTTTAATGGAGTAAGTCAGTAGTTAATGTTACTGATCTGAGTTCAGAGGCACAGGAGAAACTACTAAACCTTACAGCCCTGGTAAGATGTGATGGGCGTGTACCAGTAAATGACGTATGTGGCAGACACTGCAAAAAGGGTGGGTAGGTACCTGCACCCCGGTCCTATTGGTTCAGCCAGTTAGAATTAGACACCAGAAACCAAGGAAAGGTTTAATCAGACGTAGGAGGAGTTTGGACAAGGAGGAGAATAGCCCTATCTGGATTGATGCGATTGGAATTCCTAGGGGAGTCCCTGATGAATATGAAGCTATGAATCAAGTAGGTGAAGGTTTCACGACGACATTCTTTTGGTGGGTGACGTTTAATAAACAGGTGGATTGGATCAATTATATCTATTATAATCAGTTACAATTCGTAAATGGGACTAAGAATGCAGAGGAGGGGATCTCAGACCAATTATCCGCCACCTCGCTCATGACCTGGGAAGATAGGTTGGCTCTAGACATGATGTTGGCGAACCAATAGGGAGTGTGTAAAATGTTTGGAGAACAATGTTGTACTTTTATCCCTAACAATACTAGCCCTGACGGGAGCATCACGAAGGCCCTCGTTGGCTTGGATAAATTATCGGCAGAGATGAAGGGCATGGCTGGAGTGGAGAGCGGGGGGATGTTCTCCTGGTTGGGTGGCTGGTTCGGCAAGTATTCTTCTATGGTGGTTACGGGGTTTCTGACCCTTGTACTTGTGTTTTTGTTGTTAATGTGTTGTGCGGCATGCTTTGTCCCTTGTCTCAGGAAGTCAGTGGTAAGAGTGGTGGAGGCGTCAGGTATGATGCCGTTGTTGCCGGTACAGGATAATGCAGATGACTCTGCTACTGACTCTGAGACAAAGTTGGATGATCCATGGTATGCCTAAAAGGGAAAGTACATGTGTGTTCTCTTTACAGATTTTATTCATTTCTTTTTACAGCTTATCCTTTTTACCTTTTGTTTTGTTACTCATGTGATTGTTTACTCCTCCTAATGTGAAGGTAAAGGATTCCTGAGTGACTGGTAGTCAACTCAGTACATGTTCGGTGTAGAGGAGGAATAGCAGGTTTTTATATTTTCATATCTTGTACCAGTTTTTATATTTTCATATCTTGTACCAGTTTTTATATTTTCATATCTTGTACTAGTTTTATATTTTCATATCTTTCTTGTGTTTATGTTCTGTCTAAACTGTCATTTGTAGTGACACCATTGAATGGTGTCAAAAGGGGGAATCCTAAAATTCGCCTGCAATTTTATGGGGGTCCAAATGCATTTTGAAGTCACACCCAGAGGGTGTGAAAAGGGGGATTGTGGGGACCTGACCTTTTAGTTAATAACCTATTCATGCTTTGTTAACATAATATCAGGATGTTGCTGTAGGTGTATTTGGCTACTCGAAACAACTTTGCCCGGAGACAGAGCGCCAAGGGGTTGGGACCAACCCGTGCGCCAACGGATAGGCTGAGTAAGTCTAAACCACACTCAGCCTCTACCCTGACCGGTCTGTTCGGAAACCGGAACTAACTCTGTCTGGGGTATTTAAAGAAGAACACGTGAAACTGTAGTCAGTTCTCTGTCCGCCCTGCGTGGTGTTTCAGTGAGCCCGTATACGAACCTTCATACTTATCATCTATACATTTGCATTTAATAAACTTAGCTTAGTTTGAAACAGCTCCTAATGTCTTCTCTTATTCCGATACCAGATTTGAATTGACGCGATCTAACAGTCCATACAACTTGTATACTTGTGTATTTCTTTATTGGGTGAAGTCACAAGTCACAAGTACAGGACACAAGTACAAGACACAAGTACAAGACACAAGTACAGGACCAATAAGCACATACATACATACATACATACCGATATGCTACTTGTAATATACCTCTCCGCTTAGTCTGATAGACCTTTCACCAGTGTGTATCTCGTCTCTGGTGTGACATAGAAGTAAGAATGCCGACAGCATGTCGTCTCTGGTGTGCTCTCAGTCTACAGACTTTTTGTCACGGTACTACATTTCACGGCCTCAGTGATAGTGACCATGGCCATTTCTTCTCTCAATTTCCCCAGTAGCAGTTTCCCTTGTTCGGCGTGAGCCTTGTCAGTGAGCCTATCCCCGGGTAGAGCTATGATGTCTCGCGTCTCCAATAGACTCGCCGTGATATCAGTGGCCAGATTGACTCCCTTTTGAGAGCGCCTGTACATGAACACGTCCATATTGGAGCCCATCTTGTTGCTAGAGCCCGCACCCTTGGAGTTTCCTATGGTCAACTTGAGCATCCGAGTTTTCTTGGTGGCCTCGGATAACACTTCCCATCCCAGGGACATTACGGTGTCACAGTAATAGAGCGTTTCTCTATTGATCGCCGACACCGTACTGAGAACCATAGCGAGTTTGTTCTTGGAGCCTACGTGCTTCCCTAGCATGTACTTGTTGTTGATATGCGACCACTTGCTGTAGAACAGGACCTTGAACCCGGAGCGTACTAGCGAGTGCTCGATTAGATTTTTGACATCGACCAGTTCGTTGACGTAGGTGTTTTGTTCAAATACCATCACCACAGGTACTTCTTTCCACATCACTCTGGGCATCAGAAGTTTCAGTAGTCTAATATGATCGCTTAGCAGAGCAGCGTAGACTCAAGTAACTTGAGGACTCCATGGGAGTACCTCCTATCACAGGTACTCAGGTACCTCCAATCGAGCCCTCACACCCTTACTAGGGGAGTTAAACATCCTCAGACAGCTGTACAGGGTTGTCTCTGATTGGGGATTGTATTTAGGCTCTCCACACATCCACCTGTGTGTGGATCATTGGTTGTTTGTGCCTGTCTGCATAGTCACAGAACGTAAGTCACTTTGTTTGTTTCACTCTCCTGTTTTATTTTATGCTCGTGAGAACATCTCATTAAATAAAAAGGATGACACTCCACCAGCGCTCCGTTTACCGTCCCGTTACTCAGCACCGTGACAGTTCCTTACGAGTTGTCGAGGGTTATAACACTTGCCATAGGCAAACACGTCCCGGAGCAGTTCGTACACGATTGCATCTCGAGCTGCAACTGGAAGGGGTACGACGATAAGGTACTCGCAGCGTTCACACTTGCCGACACAATTCACAGCGGAGCCCTCAAGTACATGGCTATCTTCAAGGAACGCTCTCCTTGATGATAGCCATGTACTTGAGGGCTCCTCTGCGAATGGTGTCGGCAAGTGTTATAACCCTCGACGGGATAGACGGGATAGACGGGATAGACAATCTCTTCACACAATCATCTCTCTAGCGGTTACAGGGTGGATGGTGAAACTCAAAGTGCACATGCGGCACCTGGACCCAGGCCCTAGACTTGATCTCATGCTTCGTACCCGACACGGAGACCACGTTGACGATCCAAGACGAGTCTCGTATAAGCGCTTACATTTGCACCCTATTAGACCTGAGCCCCGCTCCGAACGGACTGTCCCGTGGGGAAAAACACAGACCCTTGGATTACAGACCCTTAGATTACAGATACATGTTTAGCGACCTTCTGATTTCGGGCCTAGATTCGGATGAAAACATGACAACTCACCACTAGATTGCCATTGCCACAGCACAGCACACCCCGGCACAGCACCTAGAGCCTTCTCCGAACGTTGGGTCGAGACACAGGTACGGTCGGACCACGGACATCCTACTCATATATTCCAGGGTGACGCTGTTATTCGACTGGAACTTGTTTATGACCAAGGGCTCGAAGGGAGTGGTGTTGTCAGTCTTGGTGTCGGTGGACGAAGTGCTGCTGCTACCCGTGACTTCGCTCTCGAATACCTTTTGGTGTGACCATATTCATCAGCTCCTTCAGATGGTTGTCTACGGATATATGTTGAGGACAGTACACTCCGAGGCAGAAGCACGTCAGCCCCAGCACCCTCTCGTGATACCTACACTTGAAGCTCTGCGACACTAAGTGGTACACAGGCTTCCCTGCGGATATCAGCCACTTTGTTCAGCCACGGGGTGTTGTTGACATGACTTGTGATGTGCACTTGCTTTCGCCCTCTGAACGCGATGTTGGGCAGCACAGCCAGCAGCACCTTAGAATGAACAAAGCCCACTTCGTCCACCAGAATGAGATCGGCGCTCTGCCCACTGCTGGCCTGGGAAGAGAAAAGAGATGGAGACATGAGAGGGGTTAACCTGGATTGTACTCTTCTCATAATACATAATCACACACTGGACATTGACTGTTTCATATCATCAAGACAGCAAGAGGAGAGGAAGGGTGAGATCTCAGAAAGTGGAAGGACAGAGGAACGGCAGCAAGGGAACAGTAGCAAGAAGAAGAAGAAGAAGAAGAAGAAGAAGAAGAAGAAGATAAGGACAGCAGCCGAGCCCGCCCGTCAGCAGACCCAGCATGAATCATTCCCACATAGAGTTAATAGACGATCCCCAATGGGTGAGCTACTGTGTTGAGAATGAATGCTCTTTCAGAGACCACATTCAGGGGTACGTGTGCCGAACACACTGCAGCAGGCACGTGTGCTCAGGTTCCAGTTGCTCCTTGATACAAACCATGGTCACGCGGACCCCATATCAGATGGCCTCATCAGAGTCTTCATGCCCCGTCGTGGCTCTGCTCGTCTTTCACAAACCTCAGGTGGAGTTCAGAGGTCTGTACTACATGCCCGATAGAGGGCATTGTATCGAAATGGGTTATGGTGCAAAGGAATACCAACCAGGGACAACGGGTCTCTGCTGCACCGAGGTAGACGGCAACCATCTCATACTGAAAGCCAGCCTGCCTGTCATGATCACCCTGTTCTCAACAGCGCTAACCGAAGATTCCGGGAGCCAATATGGGATTGTAGACAAGAGTCAGGGGGTGAACACTTCATCGAGCACCCCGTCCTTCTCCTGGATGGCTAAGATATTCGAGCTGGCTGAGGCGATACAGTTTAAGACCAGGCCCGAGCTGCGTTGCTCCGGAGAGATGTCCTCGGTTGTACAGGACGCCGAGTTGAAGAGCGCCGTGGCCATATCAACGCTGTTCAACTGCAACAACAATAAAATCAACCACTTCATGAAGAAAGTGACGTGTAAGTACAACGACAAACACGCCAAAAGAGCTGACTTCTATACCATGGTGGTCATGCTAACGTTATGTCTTTTCCCATATTTAAAGCATTGTGTACTCAGCAAACTATTTAACAACAGGACATTGGTGATTATGTGCTTTGACAAGACACGCACCAGACACAACCAGTGGTCTATACTCTCCACGCATATCCACCTGCACGTGAACCAGCCCGAGTTTGTAAAAGGGGTGCTGTCCAGCGATCTCGGCAGCTGAGATCAACATCATCGTAAATCCAGGTCATTGATGCCTCTACAGTCTTCCTGTTCTTCATTTTCTCCTGGTTGAAAAGTATGTTCCTATAACACAAGTCGGTAGGGTCTAACCAGGAGACTGTTCTCCTTGCCACGGAGGCCAGCTGAGTCTCGACTCTCATGTTGACACACATAGGAGCTAGACAGTTAAGCACCTGGGTGCAGAAACAGTTCAGCCACGGGAACTTGGTGCGTATACTCTTAGAAATAGTGGGCCTTAAACAACTCTGTATGGTAACCTGGTTGGTCCCCGGCCTGATCATCACCAGGTACGCGGCGGACCACTCTGCCATGCTCGGTTACGTGAGCGAGAACATCACCCACGTCAGCCACAGCTGAGTGTTGTATCGCCACAGGGTAGTCTGGTCGAGAATGTCGTTGTTCCTGGTCTTGAGCTCCAGCAGCGCTATGTTGTCATTCACGGTGTCGTGGGCAACAAGGTCCACCTTGGTGTAGGAGCCCCATGTGTCACGGATGGCCTTGCAGCCTCGCGTACAGCCGTTGTGGTACGTGTAGGATCCGGGTTCACCGAACCTATCGGGTGTGGGAAAACCGGCAACCTTGAGGCCCGCGCAAATGGGAGTCAGGCGCAGGGCCTCGAGCTGCGTGAGAATGAGGCGAGACACGTCGCGTATCTTCTTTTTTCCGTTGAATACGTCCTTGCACTGCGCGTCTACCTCAACGCCTATACCGGTAGACATACGGCTCCTGTCCCACAGGCGTCTGCAGGCGTCTGGAGTCAGGGCTTTAGACCTCAACAGTTGCAGCAGCGCTTCCGTGAACTTGGAGCCCTTGGACTCGGGAGCATTCAGGTTTCTTACATACTCAGGCACCCACTCGAGCGAGCTCTCCGGGTTGGCGTTCAGGTCTTTGACAACCCTGGTGAACAGATCCATGCTTATCATGTTGTGACCAGATGCCCACTTCCTGCAGTACACCATGGAGTGTAGGGTTTTGGTGATACCCTGAACCTTGTACCAACGGTGGCCGGCTGTAGACTTCGCACACCGCTCACCACCTGAGCCTTGGAACTCGATCACGGGGTCTTGGTGCTTCATTGTATTAAATGTTCAAGGATTGTTAGGATGCTATGATAACCGGATCCCGTTGAGAAACAAAACTCAGAAAAGAGGACCGTTGGGTAAGTAAGGAAGGACAAACAGAAAGGGGTAACCAAGGAGCCCAGCGATCCCCTAGGATAGATATGAATCGCAAGAAACCAAGCCTGGGAGGCTTCGAGTTTTTGATGTCCAAGAGCAAGCATCTGTTTAACAGCAGAATGTCAGCCGTCCCTAACGGCACCATCCTCAGCAAGGTCCGTTTCAGGGGCAAGCTGGGAGGTGCCATCGCAGTCATCACCTCTCTCATCGTTGGCTTTCTCACCATTCCCAACAACGCGGGGATAGCCCTCATCACGCTCGGGTGCCTGGCCATGGTGGTGAGCATAGTGCTCAGCTACTTCGCAGCCATGAGCAAACGGAAACTGGACGACTCTGAGGGCTCCTACAAGGGTCCGGAGTCTGCCAAGAGCACCAGGACCGTGCTGACGTGCCTCATCATCAATGAGCTGTTCATGGCCGTGATTGCGGGCTGCATGGAGTTGCTGTACCGACCTCTGATCAGCAACCAGCAGAGGTTGCATAACATGGAGTGCGCTATCGCCGTGTTCAATATCATAATCTACATCATGTACGTGGTGACCATGGTGCTGACTTCTAACATCCTAAAGGGGAAGCACAAAAGGATCCCGGTTGATGGTCAGAGAGACATCCCGGAGGCAGTGACCATACCCCCCTCAGCTCGAGACTACATGAGCAGAAACATCAACCCTTACAATTCACAATCCAGCTTGTGAATCATTCCAGTGTTGTACTAGTTGAGTAGTGGACACCTCCTCCTGAAAACATGATTTTAGAACATGTTCATGGAATACTAAAAAAAACAATATGGTTCACTTTAAAAACACAACTAAGTTGTGTCATAGTGTCTCATCATCTATCCTACCAGTACTGCACTTTATTTTGAACATATACATAGTATAGTGCAATAAAATGTTGAACTACTATCCCTGCGCTGCGTCTTGGTCTCTCCTTCAACCCACCACCTGGAGACCAAGCAGCGCAACTGGCGAGAGACGGAGAAAGCGAGTGCCCCACGGCGGTATACGGACACGGAACTCCTCGGGGGGTTTGAGACGGACTCAGAGGAGGAGGAGGAGGTAGCGCCAGTACCGTTTCCCACGTGGCCTAGGGTGGAGCCAGAGGACCGTGGAAGGTTCATGGAGCAATGGAGAAAGATGTAGAGGGAAAGGAAGGAACTGGCGTTAAAGGGGCCAATAGGAAGCATGCCCAGTCCGGGTCCGGCCGTCTACTCTACTCCCGTACCGGAGCAGTCCGCTCCACCGGTGCGCCTCCTCAGTCCGGTACGTCCAGCGCCGGCCCGGAGCCAAAGAAGGTCTGTCGTGGCTTCGAGCACCACACCATCGGTGCGCAGCCAGAGCCCGGAGAGGCTGAAGGAGAGGGATCACACACCACTTCGTCTGCCCACATTTCATGATCGGGAGAAGCCCTAGGGGTTTCATAAATACCCGGAGGAGGAGCAGACGAGGTGGTGGAGAGCCTGGGTTGCGCTTCCGGTGGAGGCGCAGAAGTACCCATTCCTACGGGAGATAGAGGAGGAGAAGGACTTTGAGCGCCGACGGGCACTAGTGCTGAGGCTACGGGACAGACGGGGACCTCCAGCGAAGGTCCGCAGCCCGGAACCTCCAGTGAAGGTCCGCAGCCTGGAACCTCCAGCGAAGGTCCGTAGCCAGAAACCTCCAGCGAAGGTCCGCAGCCCGGAGCCTCCAGAGAAGGTCCGCAGCCCTGACCCTCCTGCGAAGGTCAGCAACCCTGAACCTCCAGCGAAGGTCAGCAACCCTGAGCCTCCAGCGAAGGTCAGCAACCCTGAGCCTCCAGCGAAGGTCAGCAACCCTGAACCTCCAGCGAAGGTCCGCAGCCCGGAACCTCCAGCGAAGGTCCGCAGCCCGGAACCTCCAGCGAAGGTCCGCAGCCCGGAGCCTCCAGCGAAGGTCCGCAGCCCGGAACCTCCAGCGAATGTCCGCAGCCCGGAACCTCCAGCGAAGGTCAGCAACCCTGAACCTCCAGCGAAGGTCAGCAACCCTGAACCTCCAGCGAAGGTCAGCAACCCTTAACCTCCAGCGAAGGTCAGCAGCCCTGAACCTCCAGCGAGGATCATCCACGACCCACATCCCCTGGTTCTTCTCCGGGCCTCCGGCGGTGGGCTTCCCGGTGTAGACTTGCATCTTCCAGTCGCAGGCCACCCAGGACTTGATGCCGTATTTCACTGGCTTGCTGGGAATATACTGACGGAAAGGACAGCGACCTTTTGTTTTGTTTTGTTTTATTGTTGTCGTTTGTGTGTTTGGAAGGAGAGAAGAAAGAGAGAAGAAAAGGAAAAAGAAGCGATTAGCAATAGGCGGCGGCGGTGGTGGCGATGGAACTAATGACAGGCATTTTATTTTTGTTTTGTGTTTTTATTTTACTACAGATGTGTGAGAAAATGACTTGTACACCCCAGCCCGACCAACCTCTGAACGGGATAAGTTGCTCGTCCACCGTCACGTCGGGCCCCGGGTTG
The DNA here is from genome assembly GCA_023634145.1 of Thymallus thymallus. NCBI lineage: Eukaryota > Metazoa > Chordata > Actinopteri > Salmoniformes > Salmonidae > Thymallus > Thymallus thymallus. The sequence goes on along the minus strand of CM042409.1, from coordinate 23,453,596 downwards.
TAGAGGAGCGGCAGCCGCTCGACCCACTTGTCCCAGACCTCTCTCACGGCCGGCAGTTTGTCGGCGGCGCGTCTGGCAGGTCTGGTCTGGCGGTCGTCGAATCGAAGGAGTCTCAAGTAAGCGTGAAAGACTTTGAGCGGCATGGTGGCGCGGAAAATGGTCCTCCCGCTCTCGGCGTCCCACAGACTAGCGGCGGCTTCGCCTCAGGACCTGTACACTCCGGCTAGGATGATTAGCCCTACGTAGGCGCGCAGGTCGGTGGAGTCCATCCCTTTCCAGCCGCCACCGTCGTCGCCGCCGTCGTAGTCTCTGTATTTTTCGGACTCCCTCCAGATTCGTCATCTCCGGGATGATGTCTTCTATCTCCGGTGTGACAAACAGGCGGAACGTCGAGAGGATGTTGCGGGCCTGGCCGACGGCGTGCGTCGTAGGCCCTGGCCTCATCTCCTCCGGCACCGCCGCCGCCACAGGCCTATTATTTTCTGCCACCCCGCTACCCCAACTGTTGTCGCAGGGCACCGAGGACCATTCGATCTGGCCGTTTCTCGACACGAAAGTCTCTCTTTCCACTCAAGGGATTTCATCATGTTGTCGGCGGTCTCCTCGCTCTTCTTCTTCTCGTGGCATCGGCACCTCGGCTTGGGGAGCCCCAAGACTGCACATCGTTGGGACGTGTCTGGACGGTGCCACCGGGTCAATATTAGTAGTATCTTGTTGTTTCCTACAGCTTAACTGGCCTGGTCGTACCCCAGAAAGGGACACTTTCACTCACTTTTGCTAACGCTTGCCTCGTGGTGGTCTAGGACGTACTAAAGCCTCTGGCTCTTACTTAGTTATCGGCCGGGTCGTTTTGACCCGGGGAGGACAGACTGAGGGGATCACAGCCTCTGGCTCACAGCCTCTGGCTCACAGCTTCTGGCTCACAGCCTGGGTCATTTTGACCCGGGGAAGACCGGCTCAGGGTTGTCGCTCTACAGCCACTCGCTCCAACACATTGCCTGGGTCATTTTGACCCCGGGAAAATCGGCGGAGGGGCTCACAGCTTCTGGCTCACAGCTTCTGGCTCACAGCTTCTGGCTCTACAGCTTCTGGCTCACAGCTTCTGGCTCTAACACATCTAACACTAACACAAACAATCATTTCATTGATGTAGAAGTTAGGGTTAGCGTTAGGGTTAGGGTTAGTGTTAGGATTAGGTTTAGGGTTAGGGGTTATGGTTAGGGTTAGGGTTAGGGTTAGGGTAGGGTAAGGGTAGGGTTAGGGTTAGGGTTAGGGTAGGGTTAGGGTTAGGGTTGAGGTTAGGGTAGGGTTAGCATTAGGGTCCTGAAATCATGACTTTTGACAATGTTCATGGAAAACTGTTAAAAAGTATAGTTAACTGTATAAACACAACAACGTTGTCTCATAGTGTCTCTTTCATCTCTCCATCCACCAGTACAATATATATTGCTACAACATTGCCTTAAACAAGATTTTAGACTATGTTCATGGAAAACTGTTTAAACATCCACATAGTGTCTCATTCAAACAATCATTTCATTGTTGTAGAAGTTAGGGTTAGCGTTAGGGTTAGGGTTAGTGTTAGAATTAGGTTTAGGGTTAGGGGTTATGTTTAGGGTTAGGGTTAGGGTAGGGTTAGGTTAGGTAGGGTTAGGGTTAGGGTTACGGTAGGGTTAGGGTTAGGGTTAGGGTTAGGGTTAGGTTTAGGTTTAGGGTTAGGGTTGAGGTTAGGGTAGGGTTAGCATTAGGGTCCTGAAATCATGACTTTTGACAATGTTTATGGAAAACTGTTAAAAAGTATAGTTAACTGTATAAACACAACAACGTTGTCTCATAGTGTCTCTTTCATCTCTCCATCCACCAGTACAATATATATTGCTACAACATTGCCTTAAACAGGATTTTAGACTATGTTCATGGAAAACTGTTTAAACATCCACATAGTGTCTCATTCAAACAATCATTCCATTGTTGTAGAAGTTAGGGTTAGGGTTAGGGTTAGGTTTATGAATACAGTGAGTTTATTGATGGTGTTAAACCGTTAGTTGCATTGGCCTATTGCTGCTGCCTTTTCTGTTTGTGTATATAATCCCCCGAGAACCATAGTGTTTGTGTGTGTGTGTGTGTGTGTGTGTGTGTGTGTGTGTGTGTGTGTGTGTGTGTCTACTCTTTGCTGTTGAGTCCAGATGGTCCCAGAGTGTTAAGTTTGTCTATCCATCTGGACTCTGCCGCTCTTCTTTGGGTCTTTGTCCAGGACTCCTGAGACTCCAAACCCGTGATTTGTAGGTGTGCTATGGGGTGTGTCTGGAAGTGTTGGACCAAATGTGTGGGTAGTTTGTTGTTGTTTATTGTGTATAGGTGTTGTTTGAGGCGTGTGAGAATGGTATAGCCAGTTTCCCCTACATATATGTTGTGGCATAATGTGCAGGTGATGGCATATACAATGTTACTGCTGTGAATGTTCATTAGTTTTTTGATGGGGATGGAGGTGTGTGTATGTTTGTTGTGTATGTTGGACAGTTGTCTGTAGTACTGGTGCTCAATGGGTAGTGTGGGGGCTGGCCGGTTGGAGAACTTGGCGTGAACCAGAATGTCCTTCAGGTTGGGGTTTCTACGGAAGGCTGAGATGGGTCTGAATGGTTGGAGTGGGGGGAATGTGTGCTGTGTGTCAGTAAAGGCCGTCTTGAGTTTTGAGTGGATGTATTTGTTAATGTGTGAGTAAGTACTGATTATAGGTATGTTCAGCGGTTCAGGTTCTGCAGGGGGAATGGGGGCTCTAAGGAAAGTATGAGGGTGTAGGGAAGGGATTGGGTGGGTGGGATTGGGATACGGACCCGGAGTAGGGAAAGGGATAGAGTGTTGCAGGGGTACCTGGTACCGGGAACTGTGTGAAGAGGAATGGTTGGGGTTGGGGTTAGGGTTAGGGTTAGGGTTAGGGTCAGGGTTAGGGTTAGGGTTAAGGTTGGGGTTAGGGTTGGGGTTAATGTTAGGGTTAGGGTTAGGGTTAGGGTTAAGGTTGGGGTTAGGGTTAGGGTTAGGGTTAAGGTTGGGGTTGTGTTAGGGTTAAGGTTGGGGTTAGGGTTAGGGTTGGGGTTAGGGTTAGGGTTAGGGTTAGGGTAGGGATGTGGAATCTGTGTTTGGCCTTTGGTCCTGTAGGGGGCAGGTGGGAGAAGAGGGTTGACAGGGTTACCTGGTTGTCTGTCACTAATCTCTGTCAGTGTGTTGGCCTTGATATGTCTAAGATATCTTTTTGTATATCCCCTTCTCCTGAGTGCCCTGAAAAGTGTTTGTGTGGCTGTGTTGAAATCATTATGTTGTGTGCATAATCTGTGGAAACGTAGGGTCAGGGTTAGGGTTAGGGTTAGGGGTTAAGGGTTAGGGTTAGGCTTAGCGTTAGGGTTTAGGGTTAGGGTTAGGGTTAGGGTTTAGGGTTAGGGTTAGTTTAGGGTAAGGTTTAGGGTTAGGGTTAGGGGTTAGGGTTAGGGTTACGGTTACGGTTAGGCTTAGGGTTAGGGTTTAGGGTTAGGGTTAGGGTTAGGGTTAGGGTTAGGGTTAGGCTTAGGGTTAGGGTTAGGGATTGGTTTAGGGTTAGGGTTTAGGGTTAGGGTTTAGGGTTAGGGTTAGGTTTAGCGTTAGGGTTAGCGTTAGGGTTAGGGTTAGGGGTTAGGGTTAGGGGTAGGTTAGGGTTAGGCTTAGGGTTAGGTTCAGGGTTAGGGTTAGGGTTAGGGTTAGGGTTAGGTTCCTGAAAACATTACTTTAGACAATGTTCATGGAAAACTGTTAAAAAGTCTAGTTAACAATAACAACATTGTCTCATAGTGTCTCTTTCATCTCTCCAAACAACAGTACAATATATATTGCTCCAACATTGACTTAAGCAAGATTTTAGACTATGTTCATGGAAAACTGTTTAAAAATCCACATAGTGTCTCATTGAAACAATCATTCCATTGTTGTATAAGTTAGGGTTAGGGTTAGGGTTAGGGTTAGTTTTAGGGTTAGGGTTAGGGTTATTGTTAGGGTTACGGTTAGGGCTTAGGGTAGGGTTAGGGTTATTGTTAGGGTTAGGGTTAGCGTTAGGGTTAGGGTTACAGTTAGGGTTAGGGGTTATTGTTAGGGTTAGGGTAGCGATAGGGTTAGGGTTAGGGTTATGGTGAGAGTTAGTGTTAGGGTTTAGGGTTAGGGTTAGGGTTAGGGTTGAGGTTAGGGTAGGGTTAGCATTAGGGTCCTGAAATCATGACTTTAGACAATGTTCATGGAAAACTGTTAAAAAGTATAGTTAACAGTAAAAACACAACAACGTTGTCTCATAGTGTCTCTTTCATCTCTCCAACCAACATTACGATATATAATGCTCCAACATTGCCTTATGCAAAATTTTACACTATGTTCATGGAAAACTGTTTAAACATCCACATAGTGTCTCATTTAAACAATCATTTAATTGTTGTAGAAGTTAGGGTTAGGGTTAGTGTATCGATTGGGTTAGGGTTAGGGGTTAGGGTTAGGGTATCGATTGGGTTAGGGTTAGGAATAGGGTTAGGGTTAGGGTTAGGGGTTAGGGTTAGGGATAGGGTTAGTGTTAGGGTTAGGGTTAGGGTTAGGGTTAGGGGTTAGTGTTAGTGTTAGGGTAGGGTTAGGGTTAGGGTTTAGGGTTAGGGTTAGGGTTAGGGTTAGGGTTACAGTTAGGGTTAGGGGTTATTGTTAGGGTTAGGGTTAGGGTAGCGATAGGGTTAGGGTTAGGGTTAGGGTTATGGTGAGAGTTAGTGTTAGGGTTTAGGGTTAGGGTTAGGGTTAGGGTTAGAATTAGGGTTAGGGTTAGGATTACAGTTAGGGTTAGGGGTTAGGGTAAGGGTTAGGGTAGGGTTAGGGTTAGGGTTGGGTTTAGGGTTAGGGTTAGTGTTAGGGTTAGGGTTAGGGGTAGGGGTAGGGTTAGGGTTAGGTTTAGGGTTAGGGTTAGGGTTAGGGTCCTGAAAACATGACTTTAGACAAAGTTCATGGAAAACTGTTAAAAAGTATAGTTAACAGTAAAAACACAACAACGTTGTCTCATAGTGTCTCTTTCATCTCTCCAACCACCAGTACAATATATATTGCTACAACATTGCCTAAAGCAGGATTTTACACTATGGAAAACTGTTTAAACATCCACATAGTGTCTCATTCAAACAATCATTTAAATGTTGTAGAAATTAGGGTTAGGGTTAGGTTTTAAATTAGGGTGGGATTAAAAAGAGACTGGGTTATCTTTTTGTGCTCTGGCCTATTGTTGTATGTCCCTCCAATATAATCCTTTAAAAAAAACTTCCTTGTTAAAATTCCCTATGCTATTTCCTAAGAGCCTAAAAAATGAAGTAGGTTCTCATTGTTTGGTGGTTATCTAGGACCATGAAAGGACTGAGATGTTAAAATATACAAGGGATCCAGGGGTAGATGCTTTATTCATATTATATATACACACACACACACACACAATTATAAACATATATATATATATATATATATAAAAAAGTGCTACCGATTAAGTGCCATACTGTTAAAACAAATTCAAATCCATAAAAAGAAAGAGAGAAAAAAACAAGCCATGCATATATTAAAATATTTGACCAAAGAAAATGTATTTATTTAGTTTTTTGTTTTATGGTGCATCCTTCTTCCACCTCCTTGTGATCCCTGTAACTAAGTGCTATCCCTTTCAATGTGTCCTATCCAACTGGTTAAAAACGTTCATTCAGACCGGTGGTTGTAATTGTCTGTAGGTCTCTTATCCACCTCCCCTCCGCTGCTTTTCGCCGCCCACTGGTCCATCCAGAGCATGACTGTAAACCTGATATAGTGAGGTAAGTGATGGGGTGATCCTGGAAATGAGTGACTAGTTCTGTGTGTAGATGGGCCCGTTTTATATTGTATAGGTGTTGTTTGAGTCTGGTTTCTATTGTGTACTGTGTTTCTCCGATATAGTGTTTTTTACATAATGTGCAAGTAATTATATAAATGACATTTGGAGTGTTGAGTGAGATAGAGTCTAAAACCAGAGTGGAGGTCTTGCTATGTGGGTTGGAAATGAATTTTCTTTGTTTAAAGTGGGCCGTGTGGGGTTTGGGTGGTTGTTGGGGCTTATTGCTGTATTTTGCTTTGATGAGGATGTCTTTAAGACTCTTGTTCCTTTTAAATGCTGAGATAATTCTAAATGGCTGAAGGGGTGTGTATGCCTGTTGGGTAATGGACAAATTGTGTTTAAATGCCTGATGTAACGGTCTAATCCTATGGGAGAATGTAGTGACTAAAGGGATGAGGGTTATCTGTGTAGGATTAGGGAGGGAGTTAGGTTAGGGATGGGGGAGAGGTTGGGGTTAAGGTTAGGGTTAAGGTTAGGGTTAGGGGTGGGGTTAGGGGTGGGGTTAGGGTTAGGGTTAGGGTTAGGGTCAGGGATGGGGGAGAGTTTGGGGTTAGGGTTAGGGTTAGGGTCAGGGATGGGGGAGAGGTTGGGGTTAGGGTTAGGGTTAGGGGTGGGGTTAGGGTTAGGGTTGGGGTTGGGGTTAGGGTCAGGGATGGGGGAGAGGTTGGGGTTAAGGTTAGGGTTAGGGTTAGGGATGGGGGAAAGGTTGGGGTTAAGGTTAGGGTTAAGGTTAGGGTTAGGGTTAAGGTTAGGGTTAGGGTGAGGGGTGGGGTTAGGCTTAGGGTTGGGGTTGGGGTTAGGGTCAGGGATGGGGGAGAGGTTGGGGTTAGGGTTAGGGTTAAGGTTAGGGTTAGGGTTAGGGATGGGGGAGAGGTTGGTGTTAGGGTTAGGGTTAAGGTCAGGGTTAGGGTTAGGGGTGGGGTTACAGTTGGGGTTAGGGTTAGGGTTAGGGGTGGTAGTGGGAACAGGATACGAACCCGGGTTAGGGTAAGGGTTACGGTTGGGGTTAGGATCAGGGTTAAGGTCGGGAGAATGGGGGAATTTAGCAGTGCCTCCAGATGCTCTGTGATGAAAGTCGGAGTCAGAAAGAGTGATTGACAAACCTGTGTTTTTGGAAAGTGTCCGCTGAATGGGAGAGAGGGCTAGAATTAGGGTTAGGGTTAGGGTTACAGTTAGGGTTAGGGGTTAGGGTAAGGGTTAGGTTAGGGTTAGGGTTGGGTTTAGGGTTAGGGTTAGGATTAGGGTTAGGGATTAGGGTTAGGGTTAGGGTTAGTGTTAGGGTTAGGGTTATGGTTAGGGTTAGGGTTAGGGGTAGGGTTAGGGTTAGGGCTAGGGTTAGGACTAGGATTAGGTTTAGGGTTATGGTTAGGGTTAGGGTCCTGAAAACATGACTTTAGACAAAGTTCATGGAAAACTGTTAAAAAGTATAGTTAACAGTAAAAACACAACAACGTTGTCTCATAGTGTCTCTTTCTTCTCTCCAACCACCAGTACAATATATATTGCTACAACATTGCCTAAAGCAGGATTTTACACTATGGAAAACTGTTTAAACATCCACATAGTGTCTCATTCAAACAATCATTTAAATGTTGTAGAAATTAGGGTTAGGGTTAGGGTTAGAGTTAGGGTTAGGGTTAGGGTTAGGGTTAGGGTCCTGAAAACATGACTTTAGACAATGTTCATGGAAAACTGATAAAAAGTATAGTTAACAGTAAAAACACAACAACGTTGTCTCATAGTGTCTCTTTCATCTCTCCAACCACCATTACAATATATAATGCTCCAACATTGCCTTAAGCAAAATTTTACACTATGTTCATGGAAAACTGTTTAAACATCCACATAGTGTCTCATTTAAACAATCATTTAATTGTTGTAGAAGTTAGGGTTAGGGTTAGGGGTTAGGGTTAGGGTATCGATTGGGTTAGGGGTTACGGTTAGGTTTAGGTTATAGATTGGGTTAGGGTTAGGTTTAGGATTAGGTTTAGGGTTAGGGGTTAGGCTTAGGGATAGGGATAGGGTTAGTGTTAGGGTTAGGGTTAGGGTTAGGGGTTAGTGTTAGTGTTAGTGTTAGGGTAGGGTTAGGGTTAGGGTTAGGGTTAGGGTTAGGGTTAGGGGTAGGGGATAGGGTTAGGGCTAGGGTATCGATTGGGTTAGGGGTTAGGGTTAGGTTTAGGTTATAGATTGGGTTAGGGTTAGGTTTAGGATTAGGTTTAGGATTAGGGTTAGGGTTAGGATTAGGGGTTAGGGTCCTGAAAACATGACTTTAGACAATGTTCATGGAAAACTGTTAAAAAGTATAGTTAACAGTAAAAACACAACAACGTTGTCTCATAGTGTCTCTTTCATCTCTCCAACCAACATTACAATATATAATGCTCCAACATTGCCTTAAGCAACATTTTACACTATGTTCATGGAAAACTGTTAAACATCCACATAGTGTCTCATTCAAACAATAATTTCATTGATGTAGAAGTTAGAGTTAGGGTTACTGTTAGGGTTAGGGTAGCGATTGGGTTAGGTTAGGTTTAGGGTTAGGGTTAGGGTTATGGTTAAGGGTTAGGGTTAGGGTTAGGGTTAGGGTTAGGAATAGGGTTAGGTTAGGTTAGGTTAGGGTTAGGGTTAGGGTCCTGAAAACATGACCTTAGACAATGTTCATGGAAAACTGTTAAAAAGTATAGTTAACAGTAAAAACACAACAACGTTGTCTCATAGTGTCTCTTTTATCTCTCCAACCACCAATACAATATATAATGCTCCAACATTGCCTTAAGCAAGATTTTATACTATGTTCATGGAAAACTGTTTAAACATCCACATAGTGTCTCAATCAAACAATCATTTAATTGTTGTAGAAGTTAGGGGTTAGGGTTAGGGTTAGTATTAGGGTTAGGGATAGATTTACAGTTAGGCTTAAGGGTTAGGGATAGGGTAGGGTTAGGGTTAGGGTTAGTGTTAGGGTTGCGGGTTAGGATTAGGGTTAGGGGTTAGGGTTAGGGTCCTGAAAACATGACTTTAGACAAAGTTCATGGAAAACTGTTAAAAAGTATAGTTAACAGTAAAAACACAACAACGTTGTCTCATAGTGTCTCTTTTATCTCTCCAACCACCAATGCAATATATAATGCTCCAACATTGCCTTAAGCAAGATTTTATACTATGTTCATGGAAAACTGTTTAAACATCCACATAGTGTCTCAATCAAACAATCATTTAATTGTTGTAGAAGTTAGGGTTAGGGTTAGAGTTAGGGTTAGGGGTTAGGGTTAGGGTTAGGGTTAGGGTTAGGGTTTAGGGTTAGGGTAGGGGTTAGGGTAGTGTTAGGGTTAGTGTTAGGGTTATGGTTGTGGTTAGGGTTAGGGTTAGGGTTTAGGGTTAGGGTAGGGATAGGGTTAGGGTTAGGGTTATGGTGAGAGTTTGTGTTAGGGTTTAGGGTTAGGGTTAGGGTTACAGTTAGTTTTGGGGGTTAGGGTTAGGGTAGGGTTAGGGTTAGGGTTAGGGTTAGGGTTAGAGTTAGGGTTAGGGTTGGGGCTAGGGTTAGGTTAGGGTTAGGGTTATTGTTAGGGTTCGGGTTAGGGGTTAGTGTTAGTGTTAGTGTTAGGGTAGGGTTAGGGTTAGGGTTAGGGGTTAGGGTAGTGTTAGGGTTAGGGCTAGGGTTAGGTTAGGTTAGGTTTGGGTTAGGGTTAGGGTTAGGGTCCTGAAAACATGACTTTAGACAATGTTCATGGAAAACTGTTAAAAAGTATAGTTAACAGTAAAAACACAACAGCGTTGTCTCATAGTGTCTCTTTCATCTCTCCAACCACCAGTACAATATATATTGTTCCATCATTGCCATAACCCTCCCGTTGTCCTGGTATTCTGTACACACGCCATGCACTCCGGGTCGAACTGTCCCGCTGTCACTAACCCTGCCGTTGTCCTGGTATTCTGTACACACTCCGTACCCTCCGGGTCGAACTGTCCCGTTGTCACTAAAGGCCCAATTGAAACATGTGGGACAGTATGCGTGTGGACATCCTTTGCAGATGTATTTGTTACACCTTTAGCACACAGTGTGTGTTTTACAGTCCTTCTTTGTGGGGCAGACCTGACACCTCTTCCTCTTACTTGTTTTGTCAGCCGGGGCTGCGGCGGCGGCCGGATCCTGGGGTGGATCACGAGATGTAGCCCTCTGAACAGCTTTGACGAGTGCCGCAGAGGCTTCGGTGTGAGGGAGACGGGCTGTAACCACAACACACAACACCCAACACACTCAGGGTTCCTTGAAAATATTATCATAGCCATAACAAATTACGGAGAGGACAGAGTTCCTTACATGAAGCCGGATTGTGAATTGTAAGGGTTGATGTTTCTGCTCATGTAGTCTCTAGCTGACGGGGGTATGGTCACCGCCTCCGGGATGTCTCTCTGACCATCAACCGGGATCCTTTCGTGTTTCCCCTTTAGGATGGTAGAAGTAAGCACCATGGTCACCACGTACATGAGGTAGATTATGACATTGAAAACTGCGATAGCGCACTCCATGCTATGCAACCTCTGCTGGTTGCTGATCAGAGGTCGGTACAGCAACTCCATGCAGCCCGCGATCACGGCCATGAACAGATCAATGTTCGTCATGATGAGGGACGTCAGCACGGTCCTGGTGCTCTTGGTAGACTCCGGACCCCCGTAGGAACCCTCGGAGTCGTCCAGTTTCCTTTTGCTCTTGGCTGCGAAGTATTTGAGCACTATGCTCACCACCATGGCCAGGCACCCGAGCGTGATGAGGGCTATCCCCGCGTGGATGTAAGCATACTCGTATTCGGGTCTGCATTCGGAAGGAGGCGACCGCGAGGCGGCTGTGTCCAGCCCGCCCGTGGTCCTCGTACTGTACATGTTGTCGATGAAGTACAGAACGTTGTTGGGAATGGTGAGAAAGCCCACGATGAGAGAGGTGATGACTGCGATGGCACCTCCCAGCTTGCCCCTGAAACTGACCTTGCTAAGGATGGTGCCGTTAGGGATGGCTGACATTCTGCTGTTAAACAGATCCTTGCTCTTGGATATCAAAGACTCGAAGCCTCCCAGGCTTGGTTTCTTGCGATTCATATCTCTCCTAGAGGATCCCTGGCCTCCTAGGTTACCCCGCTTTTTCTATTTGACCTTCCTTACTTACTCATATTGCGAGACTGGGAGTAACCGAACGGTCCTCTTTTCTCAACGGGATCCAGTTATTATAGCAGCCTAACAATCCTAGAACATTTAATTCAATGAAGCTCCAAGACCCTGTGATCGAGTTCCGAGGCTCAGGCTGTGAGCGGTGTGCGAAGTCTACAGCCGACCACCGTTGGTACAAGGTTCAGGGTATCACCAAACCCCATGGTGTACTGAAGGAAGCGGGCATCCGGTCACAACATGATAAGCATGGATCTGTTCACCAGGGTTGTCAAAGACCTGAACGACAACCCGGAGAGCTCGCTCGAGTGGGTGGCTGAGTATGTAAGAAACCTGAATGTTTCCAATGGCTCCAAGTTCACGGAAGCGCTGATGCAACTGTTGAGGTCTAAAGCCCTGACTCCAGACGCCTGCAGATGCCTGTGGGACAGGAGACGTATGTCCACCGGTATAGGCGTTGCAGTAGACGCGCAGTGCAAGGACGTGTTCAACGGAAAAAAGAAGATACGTGACGTGCCGTGTCTCGCCTCATTCTCACGCAGCTCGAGGCCCTGTGCCTGACTCCAATTTGCCAACACCCGATAGGTTTGGTCAACCCGGATCCTACACATACCACAACGGCTGTACGCGAGGCTGCAAGGCAATCCGTGACACATGAGGCTCCTACACCGAGGTGGACCTCGTTGCCCACGACACGGTAAATGACAACATAGCGCTGCTGGAGCTCAAGACCAGGAACAACGACATTCTCGACCAGACTACCCTGTGGCGATACAACACTCAGCTGTGGCTGACGTGGGTGATGTTCTCACTCACGTACCCGAGCATGGCAGAGCGGTCCGCCACGTACCTGGTAATAATCAGGCCTGGGACAAACCAGGTTACCATACGGAGTTGTTTAAGGCCCACGATTTGTAAGAGTATACGCACAAAGTTCCTGTGGCTGAACTGTTTCTGCACCCAGGTGCTTAACTGTCTAGCTCCTATGTGTGTCAACATGAGAGTCGAGACTCAGCTGGCTTCCTCGGCAAGGAGAACGGTCTCCTGGTTAGACCCTACCGACTTGTGTTATAGGAACATACTTTTCAAACAGGAGAAAATGAAGAACAGGAAGACTGTAGAGGCGTCAATGACCTGGGTTTCCGATGATGTCTCTCGTGTTATCACGATGAACTATCACGGTGAAGAGGAATAAACGCACATGTTGTGTCCATTCTATGGCGTCTCTTTCTATATTTCTCGAACAGGACTCTCCTCTCGACAGGTAAGGCGTTTAGTCCAACTAGGGCTCATTTGGCAAACCAGGGGCTCCTACCCTAGAGCATTTATCAAAGGGTGCCATAAGCTGCCCAGGTTAAACTGTCCGTGTACAGACTATATATCTAGTCCATTTGCCTACTGTCCGTTTACACAGACTATAGACTTACTCCATTTGGCTGTTAGTCGATCGGATAACGCTTTGAGCCAAAATGGGGTTGAAACACAAGGCTATCCACGCAATGCTCGTAAACCCTCACCTGGCGCCTTTTGAAGTGATCGACAGACCCTGCAAACGACAGGATTGGACTCTGATAGACCATCTCATGGTAATCCACAGAGTCAAGGAAAGCGACTACATCGAGGGTGATTCTCAGGCGTCCATAGTGAACATGGCCACAACGCTGGCATGTGGCTACATCTCTGAGATTGCAGACAGCCTGTGTGTAGTGCTCGTAAAGGACGGCTCGGTTGCTCAGAAACCATCCGTGAGGGAGATCAGACTCAACCGAACCCCTGTACCTCACATGTGCGCCATAGAATACAACGTGATGAAGCTGTTGGCCGACATGGGTATGAAAACGACTTGTTTCTAGTGACCGGCGCCAAGGGAGACTCCTCGGAGGGCGAGCTCCTAGAGGGAGTTGGCCAACGTTCTGAAGGGTAGTGTGACCGTGTCCCCCGGATACTCGGATGTGGTGGCAGTGCTGATGGCTTGCGGGCGCGAGGGCATTACCATGAGGCTAGACAACAAGAGCTACAACAAGGATCGAGACATGCACATGTCAACCTTCGGGGAGCTGCTGTTTGCCATTCCCGAACTCATCACCCGAAAGCTCACGTTCAGGGAGTTGGCTTCGAGCGATGATAGGTTCCGATTGCTGTGCGACATCTCTGCTGAGGACGAGTACCTGCTGCCGATGCCTCGAAAGCAACATGACGAGTTGGAGGTCATTCTGGATGATCACGGCAAGGTCAACATTAAGGAAGAACTAGCTATGTACCTGTACATAGGCGGGATCAGGGGATCTCTCTACTGCACCTTTCTGTATAGGTTCTTCGAGTCGACCGCTCGGAACAGATTGGATAGGTTGGGGCTCGCTGTAGACAATGGCTGTGTCGGCACAAAGACGGCCTGTTACATCTTCGAAACGCTATGCCCCGCATCTGACGAGAGTCCGCTATCCAGATCCGAGTTGGCTAACATTCACAACGAATGACTCTGGGTTCTTTACGTTTATTTTCCGATACATTAAACATCCAATAAGTTCAATGCCATTCACTAATTACAATATACGACTTGCCAATTATGGTGGAAAACTGTGTCACTTCCCTGGTTCCATCCCCGCCCACGTAGTCCCGTCCTTTATCTGTACAAATCCCTGCGTCACGTTCACAGGGGCGTCAATGGTATTTCAGGTAAGTGACCAATATATAAATATTATTCACATAAGCCTAAGCATTAGCATAAACAATAACAATAACACAATTATTTTCTTTCTGGAAACAATAACTGAGGTGCTTGTCATAAATGGCTCCTACATTCCGGACCCTAATTGTCCATAACGTCCAGTATGACAATTATTCAAACCATAGGAGCTCAATAAATCTCCTCAGAAAGGTAGCTAATCTAACAACCACTCCAGGACCTTAATGTGCTTCTTCTTGAGCCACTCCTTTGTTGCCTTGGCCGTGTGTTTTGGGTCATTGTCATGCTGGAATACCCATCCCGACCCATTTTCAATGCCCTGGCTGAGGGAAGGAGGTTCTCACCCAAGATTTGACGGTACATGGCCCCATCCATCGTCCCTTTGATGCAGTGAAGTTGTCCCATCCCCTTAGCAGAAAAAAACCCCCAAAGCATAATGTTTCCACCTCCATGTTTGACGGTGGGGATGGTGTTCTTGGGGACATAGGCAGCATTCCTCCTCCTCCAAACACGTTGAGTTGATGCCAAAGAGCTCGAATTTGGTCTCATCTGACCACAACATTTTCACCCAGTCATCCTCTGAATCATTCAGATGTTCATTGGCAAACTTCAGACGGGCCTGTACATGTGCTTTTTGAGCAGGGGGACCTTGCGGGCACTGCAGGATTTCAGTCCTTCACGGCGTAGTGTGTTACCAATTGTTTTCCTTGTGACTATGGTCTCAGCTGCCCTGAGATCATTGACAAGATCCTTGTATCCGTGTAGTTCTGGGCTGATTCCTCACCGTTCTCATGATCATTGCAACTCCACGAGATGAGATCTTGCATGGAGCCCCAGACCGAGGGAGATTGACAGTGCTTTTGTGTTTCTTCCATTTGTGAATAATCGCACCAACTGTTGTCACCTTCTCACCAAGCTGCTTGGCGATGGTCTTGTAGCCCATTCCAGCCTTGTGTAGGTATAAAATCTTGTCCCTGACATCCTTGGACAGCTCTTTGGTCTTGGCCATGGTGGAGAGTTTGGAATCTGATTGATTGATTGCTTCTGTGGACAGGTGTCTTTTATACAGTTAACAAGCTTATATTAGGAGCACACTCTTAAAGGGAGTGCTCCTAATCTCAGCTCGTTACCTGTATAAAAGACACCTTGGAGCCAGAACTCCTTCTGATTGAGAGGGGTCAAATACTTATTTCACTCATTACAATGCAAATCACTTTATAACATTTTTGACATGCGTTTTTCTGGAGTTGTTTGTTGTTATTCTGTCTCTCACTGTTCAAATAAACCTACCATTAAAATTATGGACTGATCATTACTTTGTCAGTGGGCAAACGTACAAAATCAGCAGGGGATCAAATACTTTTGTTTGTAATACACAGATTGGTTTGGTAAACGACGCAGTTGTACTACGCAAACACAAAGACATCTTTCATAGTAATGTTTGGAATATCAAACACATGCATGTTAAACGAAGACACTACCAAGGAGATGAACCGGCGTGTGGGTTCAGGGATGGTATGGTCCCTGCACAGTTGTTCAAGTGTCACAATCGTAGCAGCCTTATCACCGAGTGCAGCGCGCCTTTGACAATGGAATAATTGTATGATGTTCATTTGCGGTTAATCAATGCATCATCTGCTAATAAACATCCACATGCTTTATGTATAGTCATATTTATTGTCTCACGCACACAGCAAGGACATGATGAATACAAAGTTGGTTATATGGTGTATCATATGTAAAGCTGACGTTTGTGTTGTTAAGAGAAGAAGAAAATTCTCAGGTTGCAGAAAGGCTAGGCTGAACTCTCGTCCTACCCACGGGTCCCAGTGTCACACGATCTTTTCAGGTTCTGTTGAGACACAGAGTGGGAGTGAGACAACCAGCACTAGACCACAGTTGTTGCTTTTATATGTTAATTTTATATGTACAAAGGTAAGATAACGTTACCCCTTTCCACAGCTCCGATCACCGACGCATCTGTAGTGTAGATGACATGTTCGTCCTGCTGGTTGGTCACATCATACCTCGTATCGTCAAAGGAACAAGTCGTTGGAACGTACACAGGGTGGTACGAAGGTGAATGTAGACGCGAACATGGTTTATAAATACGGGACAGGGACCGTCTGCTACAGGTCCTGTAGGTGATCAACACCAAGCCAAAAACAATTAGCAATGGAGCCCCTATCAAGCTGATCTTGAGCCAACCGTCCTTGTTGGTACTCCACCAAGAAGCACTGAAGTAGTCGCAGTAGTCAACCATTGTGTCAACCATTGTGAAGAGTTGAGAGTCCCTAGACATAGATTCCTTTTCTGAACAACTGGTATTCGTTTATCGATCCCACACCTGCACTGACAGTTGTTTCTTTTTACATCCACGTTGACAATGAACAGTCACCACACACTATTAGTACATAACAAATTAATTCCTTTTTATTGTACACAAGAAACATGTGTCACATACGTTGTCATTACATTGAAAGCAAATATCCTTCACTGTCCTTGTTCTAGCATGTAGGGTGTGGTGTCGTTGCAGCTCCATCCAATCAGTGTAGTCACACGGGATCACTTTGGGGTTGAGCTGTCTGCCGCTGAGGTGAGGTCCACCACCAGGTCATTTTGCTCGAGTTGCGTGAAGATCAGACTCATCACAAACACTGCGTGTTTAAAGTAATGAGAGACAATCATGTCTGCTAACCTCTCAATACGTCCGTAGGCAATACTATGGTAACCCTTGACGATTTCCCATTACAGCAACACTTTCACTCGTTTCGCAGCTACTTCACTGAGGTTCCACAGTGTGTCTTGCAAGGATTTTTTTATGTCGGAGTTCTTCACTAGTTTCTCAAGGCCGTGAGCCTCGAGATCAGTCAATTTTAAGTCAGGGTTGTGCCTTTGGAGTGTGTGGACCAGAACATACCACGCAACAGATCACTGCTCAGGTAGGACCACATTATATTGATCAGTTTCTCAGGGTGTTTCACATGCATGTCAGACCTCTGCTTCCTAATCATAATGCCAATTATGTCCGTCAGTTCACCAACTAGCGCAATACCTTTGTAGTTTTGTATAGCTGCCACCATCTTATCAAAGACCTCTTTATTTCTCATTAGGGAGTTGGCCATTTTGAACTTCTGAGTCAGTTCCATTCTGTGTGTCTGAAAGTCTACATGTCCCAGAGATGCTGTTACTTACAATTTATACATCTCGACCTAGGTTTGTGTAGACTACCCACAGTCGCAAGTCATGGCTGTACACGTGTACCTCAAAAGATGGGATCAATGTCACCTGAGTGACAAATTGAAGAATGTCACATTCGATCAGTTTCTAGCCATCCCGAACAAACAGGTGATAGCTGAATACGGAGAACCTTTCGCTAAGCACCATAGGAACCTGTGCGATACTCTACGAAAGGTGCTGATGCAGAAACTGTTGGTAGATCGGACAGACTCTGTTACATCTACTCCATGGAAAAGTACAACCACAGATCTCGGCAGAGTCAAAGATCTCGGCAGCCTAACTTCGAACATGAAGAGACTCTCGGTGAAGGATCGACTCGGCGTCAGGAGAATAGTCTTCAACCCTTCACCCCATGACACAGACTTGGCTTTCACTGTCGCCAACTGCGAGCGACGTGTCTCCGCAAGGGACCGACTGGGAGTCCCGTGGAGAGCCAACAACTGGAGGTGAGAGAGAGGATTCCGATTGAGACCGGTGCACAGGACGAGTAACAAGGACTCTGAGTGTCCAGGTACCAAGAGGTTCAATGTCGGACACGGCAGCCATCGAGCTAACCCACACGACAGCTAACCCTCATCGAGTACATTCACGCCTAGGCGGCTACCATGGTTCCAGAGCTAACACCTTGAAAAACACTTACAATGACTGAGGGCGCCGCAATCAGTATGTGTGAATTGTAATGTGACAATATGTGGAAATAAAAAGATGTGTACACAGATTTGTGAATGTCAGCAGTTTATTTGTCTCAGTTTATTTGTCAATATTTCTACTCCACACGATAATACATAGGCTCCGATATACTGAATCTCCACTTGCTAAACAGAGTCAAACCTTTATATTATAAAAGACAGTGGACATATACATTTACAAAAGATTACATAATAACTGCCTATCACAGAGAAAGACAGTCAGTCCTTGGGGTTTGTGGAGCTATAGCACTTCAGGCCAGGTCTGTAGTCTTCTGAATGTGTCAACAATCATCGGCCAGAAGCAACATCTCGGACAGGCCAACGGGATACACATACTCCTCTTCCGGCTCTGATGTCGGCGGCCTGGGGATATCACAGCCCCACATCGGCATCATGTAGGTCTGCCTAGTCTGGGGATGGACCCAATGCCCACGGTGGTGTTGGTAGAAGCAATTTGAGCCGAAGCGGCAAGTTCCACGACCTTCATTGAAGTATCGGCACAGTTTACTCGCCATGTAATCCTTGTATCGCTTGATCAGTTTCTGCTTCTCGTCTTTATCTTTATCTCGGGATGTAAAAGTGCGATCTGGTTCGAGGTGTTTGACATCGAGACATTTCACACTCCTCCATGTGCGGATGCACTCCAGACAATAATGGACCGGTTATCACAACATGCTAACACAGAGAGTGGTGTTGTCTATTGTGTGCTATAACATTGGCTAAGGTCTACATAGTCCATTGTTACAAACATAAATGTAATGTTCCGTACAAACGTCATTGGTACACACTGGTACTAGGTGTCAGTGTTTAACTTTTGTCACGTTTACATGTTTTAACACATCAATATTCCTCCTCACTCTCCACGTTTGAATCGTAACACCCTCTGCTAAACACACTCTTTGTTCTTGGTTTACGATCCGGGCCGTTGAAAGGTTTGGCGTGCGACGGGTCTCTATATCGGTGCTCTGTCAGGTCTGGATACAATTGTTTGTTGTTGCGTTGCAACTGTAGCCGCTGATCCTTCTGCTTGGTGTAGTCCATCTCTCGAGTATACTCTCGAACCGACTCTGGTGGCTGATGCTGTAGTGCCTGCTGATTTATTGCCTGCTGCTAAAGCGGTGAAAACCTATGATTGTCTAGAGGTTCAGGAAGCTGCTGAAGCTGCTGCTGAGGCAGCTGCTGAGTTGGACACGGCTGATGCCGTAGAGGTTGGGGTAGCTGCTGAGGCGGCTGCTGGGGAAGATAATCGGGGATCCTGCTAATGAAGTTGCCTTCTGAGATAGGTGGAGAAGAAGGGTAGGTTGTAGACACTTTAGTGTTGAGCCAGCCCCGGGGTACATCCACTAAGGGAGCTGAGTTGTTCTTGGGTTCACACTGAGACACACAGATCAGGCGGTTAGACATGAAGCCCTGCTGGTTGTATGGCCCAGGGCCCGCTGAGCTAATGCAGTAACGAAACAACAGATATATGTAGTATCTGTAGAGTTTGCGAGCCTCCAATAGTATCGGATCTGGGATAGGAGTTTCGCGACACGCCGTGCTACTGCATTCCATGCGGTGGAGTGATTCCAGATCGGCTCTGGGAATGTACAAGGTATTAGCTGTCTGCCACATATCTCGCAAGACCTGCAAGGTCATCTGGAGAGTGTCTCCGTCTTTGAACGCTGTATATTGCAGCAGCCCAGTATCTGGCGCACCTGCCACTATCAGGCCACTCTCGCTGTGGTAAGGTTTTCGTTTTAATGGGGTTTTGATACATCTTTGCCGTGTAGTATAACAGCTCGCCTCCATGGGTGTATGCTCTGAACTCAATGTTTCTATTATGTTGCGTATTTGACTCTCATACTCTTTGAACATCTGACCTGTGTCGACCAGAGTGTCCATCTGGTTTTGTTGTCGGCGATCTTCTTCATCATCATCGTCATCAACCTTAATTACCTGAATGCACATTCATCTAAGCACCTTCTCGATCCTTTCAACCGAGGCGTCTTTCTGAACCTTGATTCTATCTAGCGCTGTTTTAAGATCACACTAGTACATGCCAACAACACCGAACAACTGCTCTAGTGAACACAATATAGTATTTTAATACAAGAGCAATTCCATGTATATTTCCTGGGTAAGTGTTTCTGGATCATCGCGATGAGAGCACGTCCTATCTCGAGTACAAGGCCCCATTGCACCTTCACGGCCTCCTCGATGTGGATCGCCGACGATAGTGGGCTGTGTCATTTGCTGTAACATGAGACAATTTCTCGAAAGTGTTCTGTAGGGTTTTGAATCCGGGGTCGTTTGCATCATGGAATGCGAGCAACAGATCCTCCAGGGGAGTCTTCAATTCACAGTTCACGCTTCCCTTTAGAACACCCACAATGTACTTCAGCGCTTGGTCGGCGTGTTTGACCTGCTGTGCGCTTTGTATAAAGCTACACTCTCCAAATGTGTCTCGCAGACCATTCCCCAGTCTACGGATGACGAGATCGTAACAGCCGCACAGTTCCATAGCCAGATCGAACCCTATGACGTTCCGAGCTCTCGTACTCTCAAACGATTCAAACCACTTAGCCAGGTCTTCAAAAGTACTCTCCAGCGCCTCAACTGCTACTAAGGTCTCATCCAGGGCGCTGGGCTCGGGAGATCCTGCTACCTGGGCTGTGGAGACGCCGTCAGGCTCTGTGCTAGATGTTGAGGGGTCCACCTTGATAGCCAAAGATATGATATCGAAGAACGTGGCACGAGAATTGCTTCCAATATCCGATCGAAGTGGAGGATCTACAGTGTTCGTCTCCCCGGTGTTGTGATCCTGAGAGGTAGAGCTCCCAGAACCTGTGTTTGCGGACAGTTTGCACATCGGTGCTGCACCCGGTTCTCTCGCGTTGTCTCTGTCGACAGTCCTTCTGCCATGACCACCAGCCTTGGTCTGGGTCTTGTTCGGTCCCTTTCCTTCTACTCTTTCGCTCTTGGTCTTCTCCTCCCCTGTACGTTGAGAGCATTTGCCTCTGTCTGTATCTTTGTCGCTCTTCTTCTCTTTCTTCTCTTTCTTCTCTGTACGGCGAGAGCATTTGCCTCGGTCTGTATGTTTGTCGCTCTTCTTCTCTTTCTTTACCTCCTCCCCTGTATGTTGAGAGCATTTGCCTCGGTCTGTATCTTTGTTGCTCTTCTTCTCTTTCGTCTTCTCCTCTTTCTTCTTTTTCTTGTCCCCAGTAGCACCTTTATACGTCCTCCCACCACGAGGCGATCTGGCTCGTTCTGGCTCTTTTCTCACACGGGGAGAGGACTCTTGAGCTGGAGGTTTGGACATCTTCTTCTCCTTGACTTTGGTCGGCTTCTTCTCTTTCTCTCCAATGTTCATATTCTTCTCCCTTCCACTTTTCGGTTGTTTGGAGGGTAACGTGCTTATTTTTCTGATCCGGCCTCGATCCTTCCATCGCCGGTATGTCGGGAGACTGTAACGCACAGAGTTGTGCAGATGCCACCCAGGAGCAAGTTGTCTATCTGCAACACAGCTGAAACCCTCTTTGGTTCGGGCTCACACACCACCGGTGATGATCTATACGCGTACCCACAGCGTTGACACAACTCGTCCTTCTCTCGATCACTCGAGAGAAGATGATCTTCTACTCTCAACACAGCCGTCAGGTTGTGTAGCTCGCGCGACGAACGGTCCAGAGCTCCAAAACACAGGGCCGTGAGTATAACTGCCCAGTAGGGAGCCTGTATAATGTATTTGGCAGAGGTTCCTCCCAAGCACCTGGTCACCTCTAAACCCATGTACGTGAGCCTCACGATCAATCACTGAACCGAAGACGGGACTGGTGACAGCTCCGTGAGTTGGTTAACAGTTGCACGTGAGAGAGTGCCTAGGTCGGTGTCCAACTGCCACAATACACAGGTCCCCCAAAGCGCGCATTGGGGATCGGCTATCGTGGGGATCTCACGGTCGCCGCCGCACCGCAACCACTCCAGGGTTAGCCTGCTCTACTCGTGTAACACCTTGAACGCAAGCGGAGCCCCGAGTGCAGACAGTGTCTCGCATACCAATTGTGAGGCCAGAGTATCTCTTTCTGTAGAGCCCGGGGTGTACGAGGTACACACAAAGGTGTTGTGGACGTGACGGTTCATACTGGCATATATCCTAGAGAAGAGCATCTCGGGTTGGTACCCGCAAACCGAGTCCCCTGTGAAAGGGTAGGTCAGGTGGCACACTGCCGTATCGGGAGGTGTGTTCATCTTCACCCAGGCCAAGGGCGCTCTGGCTAGAACGCTGATCCTTTTCACCTTGTGGCCCTTGGTGTCGTGTACGTGTTGGAAAAGTGTTTGGCTGTAACGAGACCGTAGATGTCTCCGCAGTGCGTGTATACAGCCCGGAGAACGATATATCTGGGGATCACATCGGACTCGACGGGTATGCGACCCCGTCGAGACCTGGCTCCGTCAGAGTTACAGACATCGGTATCCGTTTCTCTATATCGAACATATGCACCCAGGTGTACTCTATACGACATATAGCATCTACGTCGTCGAATCTTACGGTTATGTGCCGGGTAGAGCTCCAGTCGCCTCTCTGACAGAGCTCCATGGTGAGCCGCACTGCGCTAGAAGGAGGAGGTGAGCGAGCCCGTTGGGGAGAAGGGGACAGGAGAAAGACAGGAGACAGACTTGTGTTTGAAACAAAATGTTTTTATTTCCAGTGTTACAAGTGACAACAAATGAGATAACTCTGTCTATAGTACGACAATCACCAACTCTACACACAAAGGAAGGAACGGTCACTAGTCGTCAATGATAACTTTAGGCTTCTCGACAGTCTCGTCTTCCAATACACCCTGGCACCCCCCAGTATCGCCGCCTTGTGTCACGTCACCTTGGACTGGCGCAGACACGGAGCGCTAATCGTCCTGCTCCAAACAGCAGTCGATCCTCTCGTATTCGCAGTCCTCATCGGGACAGTCTTTTCGCTGCCGTAACACTCCACGTCCCCGATGTCGAGGCAGCAGCTGCGAGTGGTATTACATTTGAAAGCCTCCAGATACTCGCTCATATCCTCAGGGTCCTTGAGTTCCATAACGTGCTCGACTGACTCGATCATGGCGTTATCAAACACTGAGGGCTCCGTTTGCTCTATGGGAGGCGGTGTCTGCTGTGAGGCCACGGTCTCCACTGTGCCTTTGCTAGCAGATTCCATCCTGGTGAAATCTCTGTAGCTCTCGGCTGCCTCGATCATGGCATTATCAAACACTGAGGGCTCCGCTTGCTCTATGGGAGGCTGTGTCTGCTGTGAGGCCACGGTCTCCACTGTGCCTTTGCTAGCAGATTCCATCCTGGTGAAATCTCTGTAGCTCTCGGCTGCCTCGATCATGGCGTTATCAAACACTGAGGGCTCCGCTTGCTCTATGAGAGGCGGTGTCTGCTGTGATGCCACGGTCTTCACTGTGCCTTTGCTAGCAGATTCCATCCTGGTGAAATCTCTGTACGCCGTTGTGATGTCTCCGATAGCCCCGTCTTTTCTGCCCAGCCTGTTTGTGATGCTTCGGACCTCGGACTCGACTCGGACTCGACTCAACTCAGTGTCAAAGTGTTTAGCCTCGTAATGTGTGCATATGATATCTTTCAACTTGGCAAACGGTATATTCTGGCACGCAAAGCCTGCTAGCTTGTAGTAACAACTCAGGCCCCATTTGGAATTGAGCGTAAGCGTAGGGTGCCCGACGGTTTTCACCACCTGGAAGCCTCTAATGAGCTTGGCGTAGTACGATTTCCTCCGCACCGAAAAACTGAATGTCAACCACCTTATGGAATCCTCCAAGCATCTGCCGCGTTTGACAGACTGCGAGCAGAGTTTGGTCTTGTGACGATCAATCCCGGCGTTGTTCTCATTCGTCTTACTCTTATTCTAAGTATTCAATTGACCCTTGTCGCGCTTGCTCTTACACACCGAAGACCCACAAGGTCCGTGGTTCAGTTTACGTTTCTTGCAAAGCCCTTTGGTGACACAGCTCAGAGACTTTATCGGCACAGCTGCCTCATGCAGACTGAGAGACGGATCAGCCTCTGGGTTTCGAGAGGGCGGGACGTCCCCTACGACACGGTTGTACGGACAGCTCTACCGTAGTTGGAGGATGCAGCTGTGGTTGGTTAGCACAGCCAGGATTGTATGATTCAGATGGCTGAACACATGCACTCTGGTTGGATACTGTGCTCGTGGTTGGTTGTTCGAGCTCTGGTTGGGAATATAGTCCCTATGCCTTGGCTCTAATCGCACACAATTTCTCACTTGACTCCTCCTTATTTAAAGCCAGATCTTCTTTTTGGTACCTATAAAAATCAGCCAGGAGAGCCAGTCTCAGCAGAGCTTCGTGTCCCTGCATTTGAGCCAACTCGTCCTTACTTGGCAGCTTAGCAATCAAGCCTTGTGATTCAACTAGGGCCAAGGACAGTTCGTCCCACAACTCCAGACAAAAGTCGAACACGCCTCCGCATTCCGAGATCTTTGTCTTAGAGGTCAACATCTTCACTAGCTTTGTCTGCATTTTAGGTGTAGATCGTTATCTCTCTGTTTAGAATGACACACTGTGTTAAGGCACTCCAAGTAAGCCTGCAACAGGATGGATTTTGCATAGCGATGGGACCAGACAACTCCGGCATCCTCTACCCCTGCCCCGTCAAACCGTTGGCTCCAGGGCTTCTCAAGTCTCCCGTGGTGTTGCATCTCCATTGTCCTAACCTCTTCCCCGACGAGGTCCTGAAAGTGCATGCGGAACACCTGGGTCACTTCTTGGCTTTACAAAGCGTGCCTAAAATAAACAGAGAGTTCGAACGGACGCTGTTCCTGGGACTGTGCCGGGTCTTCACTCGGGAGAAGGTCCTCAACCTGTACAAGAACACCCTGACTGATGACGCTCTGAAACAAGAAGTTGTTGATGTAACCTCAAAAGACAAGGGTGGGGATGACACCTACCCAAGTGTGTTTGTCAAGTTCCACAAAACCAAAGCAGGTCAGATTGTGTCTTTACTGCGCAACTTGCTGGAGCTGTTCGATGTGGACGAGCTTCGCGATAACGATCTAATATGCGAACGCGGAGAGGAGCCTCAGCACGTGCTGTTCCTATACCTGATTCAGCTGCTGGCTATATTTGTGAGCAGCTGTATGGAGGAGAAGGACCTCGCTACCATATGAGTGTTGCATCGGCTCCCTTCCTGGAGGTTAATTTCAGCAACCCCTTGTGTGCCGCAACTCTGATGAAGCCCCTGTTCATTCCCTACTATGATCAGCAAGTGGGTAAGCGGAACAGGAAAGGTGAGACAGAGGGAGCCGAGGACCCTGATGAGAGATTGCAATGTTACAGGCTGTTCACGGGGTACGATCTGGACACCAAGGGGTTCGACTCTCCTCTGGACCGATCGCAGCGTACAGCAACGTATGCAGGGGTGCAAAATTGTGGAGAGTAAGGGCAAGAAGCTTTGGATCGTGGCACCCCAGATGGGCGACAGGATGCTCATGGTTAAAGATACCGGTCTGAAAATGATGGGAGGACAGACGGGCGATAAGGCCCTGAAGATCTGCTCCTACCTGATGTCAGATAACATAATGGCTTACATGCAGTGCGCCGTATCTGGCACCAACTCCAACATGCTGCCCTGTCACGCAAACAGCGACTTCACTGAGACCGTAATGACTACCATCAAGAGGTCTATGACCAAGTTCTCAGATGCGGTTCGTCACCAGAGTGCGAACCTGATGACAGAGCTGAGTAGAATGTCAGAGAGCTGCCTTTACACCACCAGAGCTGCCTTTACACCACCGGTGGGCAGGACAAAGGCAACACCCTCTGCTTTGGCAAGGTTTTCACTGGCCCTGAAGACAAGAGACCCCCTCCGAATCAGGCTAGGTTGGGGGTCTTCATCTCAGTGACTCTGGTGATTGCGAAGACCACCACGATGAAGACTATGCTGAATATTGCCCTGAACCGTGACTCTAAGCTCAATCGCAATAATAGTTTACACAGCGTACAAGCCCCTGGGGGTTAACAAGACGGCGACCGATGCGTTCTTCTATGCACGCTACCACCACAGGTTCAACACGGGCGAATTCACAGAGGTGGCCTGTGTTAAAGCCATGAGCGACCCCAGGTACAACAACCTGGTCCACGAGGAAACTCTTACCAACAGCAGCAAGTATCAGCTAACCGTGTCCCACGGAGCCTTGCCCATGTGCACGCTCACCCTGGCCATGACCATAAGACAGGCGGTGATGATGGTAATGGGGTTCCTCTGCACCGAGCTGGCCCGTCTCGTCTACGCTTCTAAGGTGACCGATGCTAACCTGTGCAAACGTCTCATCTCGCTATCTATGGCTGCTAAGTTCAGACACGGAAAGGACGATGAGAGCACCACCAATGTGTTCGAAGCGTCTTATGGCACGTTGCTAAAGCTGACTGGACAAGCCTTTGGCAACCCTGGTATGAGAGGTGTCAACTATCACGACCTGGATTCTATGGAGTGGCTGCAAGCGGACGACAACCGTCTCCCCGATTATATACACAGGTCGCTGAATATGATCGGGGACACATAAAAAGAGGTCATGAGGATCATGTGGGAGAAGAACGTGTCCTACAACAGGGTGTTGTTCATGAGCGAGATGGTCGTGATGAAAGTCACCTCTGTGTTCGCTAACGCCGAGTACATGATCCACACGCTGATGAAGATGATGTCTAGCATGAGGACATTCTCCAACACCAACAACAGCTACGGATCTGTCAAGCTGTGTAGGCAGAGTTGTTACTACCCTGTGCAGGTGTTCAGCAACAGGTGCGTCGACACGACACTGTACAGTTCCCAGGGGGGTAAAGACTTCAGCTGTCTCGCTGTTGAGAAGAAGACCACGATCGATGAGATGGTTGAGAGGATCAAGAGAGGGGTGTCCTGCGTGTTGCCCAGGATAGACGTGAACCGCATCAAGATGATGACCCCTGAGCTGAATGAACAGAGTTTGGCTTACTAGTGTCGGCCGTTAAGAATAACAACATCGAGGTGATTGGACAACAAGAGGAATCTTCTTATTCTTCTTCAGCAGCGTCTTGTTCTACATCATCACAAGGGAACAACCGTGTTTCGCCTGACCATTGGCTCGGTATGAAACGAGCCAGAGAAGAGCTTGGCGGTAGCCCCGAGAAGAGGACGACGAAGAAGAAGGCCAAGGTTGACAGCGAACTGACAATATTTGAAACCGATGTGGACTTTGGGTTTGACGACTCTGACTGAGGGTTGAGTTTGTGTGCTGCACATGTAGAGAGTACATGTTTGCTGTATCTACCCTATATGTTGTACTGCTACGGTGTGTTATGAGTATGAAAAAAAAAGCTTCAGACACATTGTCTAAGTTGTACAGTTTCTTTATTACACATATGAAAATCTTAAGACACACTGTCTGTAGTTGTACAGTTCCTTCCTTTATTACACATATAAAAATCTTAAGACACATTGTCTAGTTGTACAGTTCCTTTAATTACACATGTGGATACAAGTTCCCGGAGGCGAGACCTCTGGCAGGATAACACGAGCCCCAACTTTAGGAATATATGAAATTAAGCATGTGTAGGTGTAACATTTCAACTATAACCATCATCTGCCTGTAAGCACACCCAATGGTGTGCAGGTCCTCTCTCACGGTGAAAATAAATCGATTCTCCATGCTGCTGATTGTACTCCCCAAGTTCGCCTTGTACACTCTCGGTACCCTCATTTTACTCCGAGAGTCGAATCTAGCAAACTCCTCGGTTGCCCTGTGGTAGTCCGACTCTCCGCAGCGAGTGAGCTCTAGCTTCCCGTGTTCGACCCGGACGCTGATGAGCGGATTGAGTATCCCGCTGACCGAGATGAGTCTATGACAGTTTGAGTTAGAGTTGTCCTCTGGACAGGTGATCTTGGTCAACTTGCAACTAATAGGCTCTCCCTTGTGGTGTGAGATCCTCACCACATTGGGTGGGTCAAAGGAACACATTCCATATATGTTCATGAAGTCATAGGAGGCAGACACCGTGCTCATCTTTTCCACGTGCTCTCTCACCAGAGCCTTTATGTCTGAGAGCGCTTTACTCCTCAGTTCACAGTATAGTCGTCTGTACTCCGCGTCGATAGTGTCACAGCGTTGCTCTCGCTGTACAGAGTCTCTCCCTTCGTTCTGTAATCTTGGTATTTTTTCGGGTGAAGGGCGGTTGTCCCGCGACAGCCCGGTCTGCTCGCTCGAGTCCTCCCAACAAGGCAGTTTCCCGTAACACGCTTTAATGGCTGTTGCTATGAAGAACCGTTCTGGGATACCTTTGCCTGACCCGGCTGTCGGATGCCCCGGTCCGCACGTAGACATAATAAGCTACGATATCTTTGTTGACTACCTAATGGCCGAGCTGGAGTGTACTGCCTCGACCGAAGCTCAGCTCTCCAGTGAAGCCTTAATAGAGTGTCTGGTGAAGCACCGAGAGCTGATCTCAGGCCCTAACGTTTGGTCTCCTAGAGCTCGAGCCTAAGTTCACTTTGAGCAGCGCACCCACTGAACGTTTGCAGTTCTAAAACCCAGCGGCCCGACGGTGGTTCAGTTACTGGGAAAGTTACTGCCCGTGTACTGCAGGCTGTGCTTATTGTCGGAATGTCATGACCGGGCCAAGGCTGTGGCGCAGGCTTTGCTGGTGCGTCTGACAGGATCCAGGGACTTTAGGGGGAGGTTGCTGAATTTGAAATCAGAGCCCTGGCCTACCTGATAGATAACCTCTCGGTAACACCCCCCTCTGAATTAGGGGATGTGTGTCAGTCATCTGACGTTTCAGCTGAGACCAAGATCGCTGTGGAGCTCCTCTGGTGTCATTTGGTGCTAGTGTACGCTGGCAATCGCAAGCTACTGCTGTGCAACCTGGAACTCTTCTTCACCAGACCCCAAGACTCCCTGAACATGTGTCTGAGCGAGCTTAGGGCTGCGTAATTTCTGCACGGTAAACATGACCCATTGTCTCAGCTCAAGGATCGATGCCGAAGACAACGGGTGTCTTACACAAGAAAGTGTCCCGTTCTTCCGCTCGGCTCAGTCCCCAGGTCTAAACTGGACACTTCTAGATCCAGACACACCGCTGCCAACCAACTATACGAGTCTTGAGTGTCCCGCATGTGCTGGCTGGGTGCCCTGTGGATCCTTGACATCGAGTGCAACAAGGGCACCCTTCACTGGCTTTACAAACCCAAACCGTACAGAGTGTAATCTGAAGGTGATCAGTCGACCGGAGTGGAGGCTAAACTACTACAGCTCCCTAGCCTGTCCCGAAGGAACAAATAGCGCTCAGGGTCGCAGGTAGCTGCGTGGTGAGGGCTGTTCGAGACCATCTCCTTATCGCAGGGAACCTGCATGGTGTCAACTAAACGCTAGGTGCTAGGACCTAGTTTAACAATTATGCATCCATCCGTGAGTAACTCTGGTCCGTCAGCACTCATTCACTCAGGACCTATTTATTCATGCAGGTCTGTATATACATACTCATGTACAGTTGTTATATCATATCACGTGCAATATTGCTAGTAATTATTGGACCTAACTTACGTAGGCATTCACTCAGGAATGCATATTAGTATCCTGTCAGTTGCACCTTTTCTCATTTCTTTTAGTATATCGAATGTGCAATACGTGCAGCTGTCTGTAATTAAACCCTGCGCACTAAGGACTGTATTTTAAGGGAATTACTATTATTACCCCAAATTATATCATACACACATTTAGCTATTAAAGTATCTCTTCCTGTCATGTACTTCATACAAGTAAGAGACCGCAGCCACGCAAAGTACCGGCCTGGGTACAGCGTGGCCGTTTAGAGGCGCATTTGTTGAACGTTACCGTAGCAATCTGTCTTCGTTCCAGGACAAGGTTCTCAACAATTACCATCTGAAGAACCCGGAGTTCATCAACTTGGTCCCGTGGCTCCTCGACAATCCGAGCGATCTGCACGAGAGGAGGGTAAAGTGAACGCCAGAGTGGAGCTGATCGCCACGGTCGACAATCACGTCAACCAAAGCCCCGACTGCTGCCCGCCCCACCGATTCCCCAGCTTCAAGGACATTGATTTCAAAGACCTCGGGTACAGCAAGCAGACGCTTCAACTCGCCTTAAGTAAATCTCGCTGCCCCACGACAACCCGAGCGTTCTCTAACGTCAGCAAACGCATCGACTCCTCGTTGGCTAGAGTGCTCGAGACCAGGAAATCTCATGCGACACATACTTAAGAAGAGAGGGAGTGTGACATATAGAGTGGAGCTAGCCTTTGGCAACAGCAACAATGTCAACTGAGAACTCGACCATCAGCTGCCGGGTAGCACCCTCAGCTGATTCTAGAGCGTCAATTCTAAGGGTATGGGATATAGTGAACAAACACTTTGCATCGTTATTATCGACAGCGGAACGGTCTGACACCAAGACCAGTGCTGAGCAAAACATACAGTCTCAGGTGAAGGAGCTGCGAGACCAAATGGGAGCGTGTAGCAGGAGGTGGAATACCGTAGAGGCTTACATATCGGAATTGCAGACACAAGAGACTGGTAGCCCAATTCACTATCCCATCCAGGGTGCCGAGAGGGGCTGAATGGGGCCTTGGATGATGTCGATTCCACTCAGATGAACGGCTGTTGCGACTATGCACTGTGTCCCTGTTGTCAGATATCTTTCAAGGAGTTTTGTAAGCACGTGTTGTTTGAGATTGCGGAGAGGGGTAGCAGAGCGCCAGCCTGGCAGTCCTTGGATCGCTCAGAGACACCAAGGTGGATATTGGAGGAGAGTGCTGGTTGGAGCAACCCTATTTACAGACCCCAAGGTTTAGAGAGTACGTGCGAGATGGGACAAAGTCTCGCAGAGCTAAACCTCAAACACTTCCTCTCATACTACGACTTCTCTCGAGCACTCGACAGCACATTTGAGTTTCTGGCTTTACAGTTGAGAACCTGAACCATGTTCTCCTACTCGTATCAACCTTGCACGATACTGTTCCCCTCTCCCGTCTCTCCTGAGTCTCCTCTGTCTCATAAGCCCCAGCCTCTCAGGCCTCAGCCTCAGCAGAAGCCCATTCACGAGTCCGAGGATAGGATTCTGGAAACGGTGACACTCGACTACCTAATCGGAGTAGCATCTCTAGGCCAAGAGTACTCCTTTGTGCAATACAGGCCCACCGAGAAACACAAAAAGTGCGCAGGGCTAAAGATCGACCCCTTTCAGCAGATCAAGTCCATACCAATAGAGACATCTCTACATACACTCATGCCGTCAGCCAAAAAGTATTTCCGGATAAGAGTGTCGCTAGCAGACCTGACAGAGCTCAGCTTGGAACCTCTCTGGATGATCAAGGGGAGAGTCCAGCTGTACTCGAAACATCAGTGTGCCACTATTACCATTGACGATCACTTGATCAAGCCCTGCTTCCTGGACACTCAGTCTAAGCTGCTCGTCTCTCAGCCCGACAGAAACTGTACGGATGAATTTCTCACATTGGCCGAGGAAGGTCTAACGGGTCATGATCAGGATGAGAGAGACAGCAATGACAGTGATGATTACGAGGGTGGTGATGATCACCACTCAAACAACTTCGAACAAGAAGAACCCCGAGAGGAGTACAACGATGACAGGGTGCGAAAAAGAATGTGTAAAAGCAACGACGGCGACGTCTCCGACACCGCAGTGTCACGTAAGAAACGTAACCCCCTGCCCAGGGGTTGTCATGCATGCCTAGGCTCTGAACCAGAGGAGCGAGGAGAACAAGAAGAGGACAAAGAAAGATGCAATACACCAAATGTTGTACACACAAATTTTAATCGTGGAATGCAAACAAGAATGAAGTCGAGACAATGTCAACACGTCAAAAGAGGAATGAACCCCATGTACAATAAAATGATGAGATCTCGTCGTCTCTACAACAATCCAAACCAGGGCTCCCTTCACCTCCAAGACCAACGACTATCGCCTCATTCTCATTCGCGTGTCCCCATATGGCACCCGCAGCAAGTGTCGGCCGCTCAGGAGATCACTTCTCAGGTCGAACCTTCTGCTGTTATAGCTGCTTCTTCTCCCGATCACCATCGGACTTCGCAACGGAGCCCCGATGAGTCGACGAGCATCGTGTCGGCCACCCCGACTCAGCGTCTGCCGCGGTGATCCCTTCTGTAGAGATCTTGCCTATTGTAATCCCAAGATCTCCTTTGCAATCTCAGCCCGCCGAGCCTCAACAGAACCCAGTTCCTCCGCGACAAACGGCCGAGGGTCCGATGAATCCGCGTCACCAGCCCCCTGATCATGCTCATGCTCATTTTTTACATCTTCGCATTTCACATCCTGAGACCCAGCTTGTTGGCCAATAGTAACCCATACGCGGTCGGGTGCAGAGAGTCCCTCGTGAGCATAATGTCGTTGACCGTGAGCAAAGTGTCTGTCTTTCTCCCGGATAAGCTGTCTGCGAATGTTACCCCCGACGTGTTCAAGAGTGTCACCAGCATACAGTGGAGAACGTGCACCGGTGACCCTGATTCTAGCTCTCTCACCGTATCCCTGTTGTTGTACTGGATGGTATTGTGTCTCCTATTGAACTGGCTGAATCCGGACAGAGCGCTCCTCCAGAAATTGGTCCACATGCTCAACGTCTCCTCCAGGTGGGCCACACTGACAGAAGACGGGTAGTTGCACACGAGCTTAACGTCGGACCCGTGCTCTGTGACGGGTTCTTCGGATTTGGTGTCACAGCCCTCTCTGATGACATGCTCGATCTACTCCATCTGCCTCTCCATCTCCCTCTCGGCCATCTGCAGCAAGCCCCGGTCCTTACAATCATTCTTGAGCCGTTCCAAGGCCAGGCTAGGGTGCCTGGTCACATCCCAGAGAAACTGCCTCACCAACAGAACCTCCTTGCCTTCGGATATCATCAAAGCCATCATTTTACTCTGGCTGTGCGAGACTCTGGCGGACTTGTGCTCGGAAACCGTTGTCCCGACCCCGGATCTCAGAAACACATCTGGTAGCTTGGCCGTGTTCAACCCAAACATATCGGGCTGCTGGTCGCTGGCCAGGAATCGGGCCAGGATGTCAAGTAAAGGATTGCCGAAGGTCCCGCGCGCTGCTGTTCTCCTCGGGATGAAACCATCATGTCGGCCAGGTGCGTCAAAGAGGAGCGCTACATGCCTGTGCTGGTGTATATGTGTCTGGTAGAGGCCATGGTCAGCCCCTGTATGATCTTGCAAAAAAGAGTAGCCCAGCTCTTGACCGTCAGATGAGATCTCTTGGACAACGACGACAGATTGGAACCCCCTGACCAGCAACTGTCCCACATGGCGATGTGCCTGTAGAGGACCCCGTCCACGGCGGTCGTAACAAGTTCTGTCTCCGTGTCGTAGAAGGCAAGACAGGTTGAAGCTCTGCACTCGGGTATGACCGGGCACCGGCCGTGCTCGAAGGTCTTCATCACACCCCACAGGGCCACGGTTGCCACGAAGAAGACACGGACGCCATGTGATGACATGTCCTCTCCGCCACAGATGCCGATGACATTAACTACAGGCAGCTTGCGATCAGCTTGCGATCACCCTCCACCTCGTACCTCCACCAGTACGACGGAGCCGTCGCAGCAGTCAGTCTTCGCAGCCTACACCCTGTGGGTAAGCCGAAAGAGCTGTTCACTCACGAGCGTAGTATGAGACTGCAAAATGATGTCAACTCAGTGATGAGAGGTGATCCCAACACCATTCCTGTACAAAACCTGGCCTGTCTCAGGCACAGTAGAGACTGGTACAGTAAGATCAAGAACCCAGCGTCTATCCTCGAGTTCGACACCCGCAACATGGTTATACCTTGGCCACGGGACAATATTGATAGAGAACACAGCGTGCCCCGAGCGCTGGGTTGTCAGGCCGCTCTATACACGCTGGGCACCGAGATCGTCTGCAAGCCCACATCTCACAATACGCACCAGGTGCACACCGTCAACCAATACTGCGACTCTGTTGTGATACCAGAGACCCTAAAATCCCCCGGGGTGTACATCCCCAACCTGTACATGAAAGACGTGCGAGGAGGAGACATGCACATAAATACAGGTGGTCCCTTCGACATGGTGGTTGCAGACGCATTCAACGGATTCTGCCCAGATTCCGATAGCACGAGCGGCTACCGCAGACCTTACATCTTCACGACCGGCCGCTCTGAAAGACTAAACGGGTCTGTTACACTCGACCATATGATGCAAGCCGAAGCTTACACTTGTATGCCAACTCTACTCCATCCCTTCAGCTCAGTGCTCAGGGTTAGAAACAAGCACCACTGCAGACGCCGCAACAACAAGGAAAATAATAATAAGCTCTTCTGCAACACCCTTCACATTGCGGAGTTTGAGAAGGGTGTACTCGACCCCTTCAAGGATACCGTTGAGAGAGTGAACGGAGATAAGCGTACCACAGACATAATGCAGCCAATGCTTGGGGTGGCCTTCTGCGGTACTTACATCATAGGGCTGACATCTGACAAGAAGCTCATGTGCGTCACCGATGCAACTCAGGAAACTCTGGTCGATAGGCTGGCGCCTAGAATCAGCGGAACGGGTATATTTGCCTGCAACCCCATCCAGACTTCTCGCTTAATCAACCCCATATTTAACAGGATATTCGAGAGCACCCAGTACTCTCGTGTCCTCCAGTGTTAAATGGATACTCGTCGTATCACCGGGAAGAACGGATAGGAATAAACATCTGGGGTCCTTTACAATTACGGCCCAATGTGCCACCGACAACCACAAGATGCACAGTATCGGTGTCTCACACAACATAGGCCGGGGAGTGTGCACCTTTTTCGTGCTCTCCTGCGGGGTAAACTTTTTCATCTCCTTGTACATGTACCCCATGGAACAAGAGAATACCCTAACCCTGATCAGGAAGAAAGAAGAGGCTGAGGTTGATATAGCAATAAACACCGTTTCGAGATCCATAGCAAGCTTAGACGTCAACATAGCTTTACTCAAGGAATCCATGAATACCATTGGGGACCAGAACAACTACACAAAGTTCAAGAACAAACTCCTTTCCACCCAGATGCAGAGAGCCTACCTCCGTTACTTACTGGGAGCGCTCAGGGGAAGGCTTCTCGTGCATAGGTTGATCGGAGCCGTAAAGACTCTCTCTGACAACGTAGGACTGCAGCTTAACGCCTCGGCGTATATCAACAGACAGGTGTTAACCCTGGCTGTTCAGAGAGACCTGGATGATACCAGAAAACCTGTGACCAAAGTGAGCGTTCAAGACGCTTACTGCGAATACAATAAAACGAAAGCTATAACTGTAGACCATATTGTATAAAGAGCTGTGTGTTTAACTGCTTGTAACTATACTGTATAGCACTACTTGAAATTAAATACATCTGTTTTTGGTATACACTTTGTCTGTCTGTGTGTATTTGAGTTTGTACCACATCATCATGAACAGAAATAATATTGTTGAGTTGAATCTCAGGAATTAGTGTCAAAGAACTACACTTCCCAGAGTCACCAGCAGCAGCAGCAAACTGGCTGCTTGTCACCTGATCAGTCATTGTCACTGATTTGGAGCACCTGTGAAAACATGGAGGTCCTCAGTCATTCAGACAAACAAACTTCAGAGAGAAGACACTCCAAGTTCACTCGTAGGTTCAGTCCAAAGACGCCAATGGTCAGTGAAATGTTTTATTTACTTTCATGGTGTTTGAAATGCTGCTTAATGTGTTCGAGCTATGTTTAACTGCTGTGTAGATTGGTTAAGGAACACATTGCAGCAATGACTTCATTGGTTTTGTGTTAAATGGGTTTGTGCAAAATATTTCATTTTGAGTTTGAAAAGATAATATACAAAAGGATGGTACAAAGTTAAAAATGTTAAAAGTCATTAAGAATGTTTAATTAAAGTTTAATTAAAATGGTAACTTTTGTTCTCTGTCTTTAAAGGTTTACAACCTAATTCACTGAACAGACCAATCAACTGACAAAGCCAAAAATAAAAGTGATTGAGTTGGAAATTTGAGTTGTCCTTGTGTCCTTTGGAAGTTGAACAAGAGGAGGACTTGACAAATATCATGTACAGAATCAGAGGTACAGAATCGGGATTCTATAGGCACCATCTGTTGCTGCCTCTTCCAATCACTACCATGAACAGCTGATATTAGGTCTTTCGTTTCTAAACTGTGCTGTGATGTGATATAGACACAACCAAGATGTAGTACGTATTTGCCAGACATGGTTTTATTTTGCAAAATAAAATGTATAACGGTGTTCGACAAACTGGTCACAAATAAACAAGTATACAAGGTAACAATACATCACATGATATAGACGTTCAGTATAAATGGTATAAAATTGCAAACATATGAAATGTCCACCCTCAGTATAAGTATATCGTATAAATCACGGAATGTACAAACATTTGTACCATACAGTCTAGAATATAGCAGCAGACTATAACAGCATAGATATAATAGCAGTATAGCGTAATAGCAAAACACCATGTCCCTTTCATATGTAAACAATTTACAGGAACATTTCACAGACACAATTGTAGATGCAACCTGAACCAGCAGCACCGAAAGTTGCTCAGACATGTATGTATACTGAGGTACCGATATACAATGTGCACGGTGTACACACAGTGCTGCTACCATTTAAAGGAAACTGTAATACTCTGTGGTAGTACATATACGTGTAAGACCGATACCATTATCCCCACTGTTGTGGTAGTAGTTAAACACCTCAACAATGTTGATGAGATTCCCTACTGCATTTCCATCATCAGGGCAAGTAAACAAAGTGTTGGCATTCAGGAGGCTAAAACTGTAG
The DNA here is from genome assembly GCA_023634145.1 of Thymallus thymallus. NCBI lineage: Eukaryota > Metazoa > Chordata > Actinopteri > Salmoniformes > Salmonidae > Thymallus > Thymallus thymallus. The sequence continues at coordinate 23,417,062 of CM042409.1, read as the reverse complement.
TTCATATCATCTTTGGGTCGCTACTGGGAGAGTTGAGGGGTTACTTTGTTCACCCCACTCCTCGAGGCCAACAGAGCTATGATATCGACCAAAGTAGAACCTTCAGAAGGTTTGCAATCCAATACAACCTTGAGCTGCCTGTCTGTTGGTGACACGTACTGAGCTGCAAACCACCTAGATTAGATAGAACACCATCCTTCTAAACTCTATGCTTGTGGTAAGGTTTCTCACTGCGGTATCAACAAGTGTGAATACCGTAAGCTGCCCTCTGCTGGACACAGAAGTGTACCACATAGCCAAGATTATCTGTTTCTTGTACACAAAACAGCACCAGTGAAATCTATACGAGCCAAGGAACACATTGAACAATCTCGGCAAGTAGTCATCAGCACCAATCATCTTCTCCGTATTGGGCAGAGGACAGGTTCCCAAAAGAACGTGATCCCAGAACCCCGGTACATGAGGTATGCAGAAATATCTGTAGGCCACATCTTCTGGCATGGCTTCGTTTATCCAGTACTTGAAGGACGTAATAGGACTAACATCGTAACATAGATATAGTAATATACCTACCAGTTCGCAACTGCTGGACATCAGGGACTTGCTCCTCACTCATGATCTGCAGCGCATGTCTGTTGGCTTCTTCATAAGTCTTGAAATGGTCATGGATATCGAGTTCGAGATCCCAGTCTCCTAGATTCTCCAGATCAGAGCAACTGGCTAGGGTGTTGACTGTGGTATTGACACTGCCTCGTGTGGATGATAGTTTGTGCAAGCGGCACCCTCCTTGTCCACGGTAACAGAGTGTGCAAAGTACACAGCCGCACGCGCATTGGATGGGTCTGTTGAGCTGAAACAAGTATTCATGACAGATCGCAGCCCTGTTGAAGGTGTTATTGCAGGTGGAACATAGGATCGATCGTTTCACAATATCCAGCAGTGGTGTGCTCATGGATGTCACAGTAGCCCCGTGACTGTCCAAGGGCTGTCGGGTGATATCTGGGGTGAGGTCCTGATAGGTGACAGCTAGCTCAGATTGAGGTGGCTCAGATTGAGGTGGCGTGGGGAATAATGACTGTTGCAACTGCAAAGAGGTTACTGGCTGGAGGCTGTACATATTGCATTCGCGGTCATTGTGATGCAGATGGGATCTGTTACGCACTTGAGGTGGTGGCTGTTGGGGTTCTAGGAACACCGGAGGCTGGGGCTCTAGGAACCCTGGCTGCTGCTGGGGTGGTTTAGACACCTGTTGTTGTTGGTATTCTTGATGAACATGGAACTGCGGCTGGGCCTCTAGAGGCTGCTCAGACTGGTTTCGTTGAAGAATATACTCACAGACGCTTTCTACATCAAACATTCCATTGTCAGGGTAAACGGAGATAGAGATGTCTACCATACAGGATTCCATTGTCATCTATGTAGGTCGGGATGCCACATCAGGGATGGTGCTTGGAGTGGGTGTAATGCTGGGAACATGCTCGGTTGCAGCAGCAATCAGGGGATCTGGACAAGGTTCAACATTCATCACAGTGGCCTTAGTTACATGCAGCTCAGAGACACACGACTGAGACACCTCGCATCTTGGAAAGTGTTTGCGTAATCGACATCATTCAGCATTTCTTCCAGAGAGCTCTGGCTACACCTGTAACAACAGACAGACAAACAATTCACCACTATATTATTCAATTGCAACAAATTACTATTTCTTCTGAGAACAGGATATGTGTGATATAAGTACATACCGTAGACATGGTGGACATGGGATGGTAACCGGAGCTGCTGCAAACTCTTCTGAGGTATCACACACGGAACCGGTTATGATCCCATTCACAGCAGATGTTGCAGATACTGCCTCCTCAACGGTAGATAGATACCCGGGTGCAGCAGATACAATCTCAGGTTCAGCTGTAGATCCAGGCACATTGGTAGACATCGCACACTCTGGTTCAGCTGCAGACGGGGCATTTGTCTCGACAGAAGCGACCTCCACATCTGTAGACTGGGGTTCGGTCTCAGTAGAAGCTACCTCTTCATTTGTAGATGGTGCAGCAGAGACGATCTCAGTCTCAGAAGACGCAGCATCCTCTACGCATGGGTCTCAGGCTCGGCAGATACACATGGTTCAGTGTACACGGCTGGTTTGACCCCAGCCACTCTGCTATTCTTTTGCTTAGAGGTGACACTTTGTGCGATCTCCTTTTGAACCGATAACGTCTTTTGAACCGATGACGTATGCCCAACCTTCTTGGAACCACCGCTGTGCGAATCGTCATCACTGATTTTGGAGTCACTTGAGCTGCTGGAGCTGCCGGAACTGCTGGAACTGCTGGAGGTGTCGCTATCATCACCGCTATCATCTTCACCAGTTACGTTATGAGAGTGGGCCTCCTCATTGGTATCCCTGACACGTTCTAGACTCGCTGATGTGCCCTTGTCTACATCTTCACTGCCGTTCGGTCTCGTGTTGATCATCCAGGATCTCTTTCTGTAACTACCTTTTAAGGGCTGAGTGAGAGCCACGCAGCTTGTAGGAATTGTCGACAGAGGTATTCTTACCATGGTCCTCCGCCACCCTTTTCTTATGTGTGGCAGTGGACGGGTTATGCTTACTGTGGCTGTGTGAAGCAACCTTGTTGTCATCATATCTGCCAACCTTTGCTGGTGGGGGGCTGCTGTCAGCACCACACCTAAGGCTGCTGGAGACTACGGGCCTCACATCGAGTACTTCAGGTGTTCTCTTGTATTCTTCACTTCTCCTAGGGTTTACACAACTCTCGTGCTTGTATCTGCCGCCGCTGGTCATCTGAAGGCTGCTGGACCTGTAATGAGGTCTGTGTCTCTCACCAGGCCTGCTTTGCTTGTTGACTGGTTGACCTGTGGAGGGTTGCAGTATCCATTCTTGAGGTATACGAGGTTTCACATCTGCAGCAGAACTAGCAGCAGAAGCTTTGGACCTTCTGTAACCGGGTTGCTGTCGGGGTTGCTGTCGGGGTTGCTGTCTGTTGTAACTCTTGGTCTTGTGTGATGGTCCTATTACATGACTAGGTTGCTGAACCCCGTGTCCAAAAGACTTAGATCGATATCTACCATCAAACGCCTGGGGGTGTCTCGGGTAACCAGGTACATTGCGTGCAACCAGAGTGTCTCAGCCATACACACTTGTCAGGCTCTGGCAATAGAGAAGCCCATTTGAGTCTGACAGTTCTATTCTTTCCGTTTTTCTGGTGGTGGTTTGTGTGGGATCCCTAATTAGAGGCAGCTGTAGCGCATCGTCTCTAATTAGGGATCCTACATAGGTTGGTAGGTTTCACACTGGGTTGTGGGTCATTGTCGATTTATTTTGCAGTCACGGTGAAAGTAAGTGTGCAACTCTGTTACGTCCGTCCGTCCGTTGATTCGTGTTTGTGAACGTGACGTTTAGTCTTCGTGTTTTATTGTTCTGTAGTTTGTCATTTGTGTTGTATTATACATAGTATAATTACATAATATAATAAACGATGTCGGGCCGGAGCAGTCCGGTCCACCGGTGCCAAGTCCGGGTCCGGCTGTCTACTCCATCCCCATGCCAGAGCAGTCCGCTCCACCGGTGCCCAGTCCGGGCCCGGTCGTCGTCTCAACTCCCATGCCAGAGCAATCCGCTTCACCGATGTCCAGTCCGGGTCCGGACCTCTGCTCTACTCTCCGCACCCGACCTCCAGTGCGTGCGCCCAGCCAGGTGCTTCCAGTGCCGGCTCCACGCCTCCGATCTCCGGTGCGCCTCCCCAGTCCGGTACGACCCGTGCCGGCTCCCCGCACCCGACCTCCAGTGCGTGCGCCCAGCCAGGTGCTTCCTGTGCCGGCTCCACACACCCGACAACCAGTGCGCCTCCCCAGTCCGGTATGTCCCGTACCGGCCCTCCATAGCCCGGAACCTCCTGCAAAGGTCCGCAGCCCGGAACCTCCAGCAAAGGTCTGTAGCCCGAAACCTCACGAAGTCTGCTCCACTCCTGAGCCAGAGCAGTCCGCTCCACCGGTGCCCAATCCTGGTCCAGCCGTCTGCTCCACTCCAGTGCCTGAGCAGTCCGCTCCACCGGTGCCCATTCCAGGTCCAGCCGTCTGCTCCGCTCCTGAGCCAGAGCATTCCGCTCCCCGGTGCCCAGTCCGGGTCCAGCTGTCTGCTCCTCTCCAGTGCCTGAGCAGTCCGCTCCACCGGTGCCCATTCCGGGTCCGGCCGTCTGCTCCGCTCCTGAGCCAGAGCAGTCTGCTCCACCGGTGCCCAGTCCGGGCCCGGTTGTTTACCCCACTCCATGGCCGGAGCAGTTGGCCCCACCGGTGCCCAGCCCGGTGGGGCCAACTGTTGCTCTACCCAACCATGCATTGGTAAGGCAATTTGGCCTTTATGTTGATATGTATGAGATAAGACAAACAGGTACAGTGAAAGACTTTGTCAGACTCTCTTTATTTCCGGTATAAGCAAAGCATACAAGTGGTACAAAATCCCCATGCAAGTAATGATAAACAGCATTCTATCTATAGTGAGCGTAATACAGCGTATGGAATGGAAATGTAAAATGTGTGACCTGGCTTAGGAACACACTATCATCAGCAGTAAGCATTAAGTCAGACACAGAGCTCAAGAATGTACATCTTCAACTGTCTGGCCAAGGAGTTTTCTCCCCTCATACGCAGTGTTTTGTAGATGTTGGCCAGGAAAATGAGCATGTCATGGTCCACATGTTCCTTGAGTACTTTCACCAGGTCTGTGGCAGTCTTGATACGTTCAGACTTGCTACTTGGTAGGAGTAATGCCCATATGAATGATTTCAGACCTGCTCTGTTGAGGTCCGAGAGTATATTCAGCACTTTCGCCTTCACTGCAGCCTTGTTTACATCGATAGCTCTGCTATATCCAGCGAAGGTCATAGGTTCTGGCTGACTTGAGGGGTGACTTGAGGGGTTTTTACGGGTGCTGCCTTCGATCTCCGTCACCAGTTAATTGTGGTGGATTTTTTTCAGCAGGCTGGTCAACACTGCTTTGACCTCATCTCCGTAGCGTGACGCGATGGCGTCTGCTATCTGGGTTCTATCTATCATACAATCCAAGTCAGCCTCACTGATGGGTTGTTGACCGTTGACATTTACCCCGCCCATGAAAAACCTGAGCGTCTCTATCGTCAAGGGTCACATTGTCCAAGGTGTCAAGTATTTCCTTGGGCGACATACCATTACCATGAGGTGCTGCCGAGGAGCCATGGCTGACTGTTTGTTCACTTCGGTAGGTCTCCCAGGTTGTCATCAACAGATTACAGGTAAGATCTCCCTTCTTCCTAGCAGAATCAATCAAGGCCCGGGCCTTGTCATGAGTGCCTTGTATACACTGGATACTCTCCACCTCCTGGTCTGATAGCATCCCATATGAAAAGAGGACATCTGCAACATGGGTCAATCTGTTAATGTTGCCAAAGGTGTCAGGCTCTGGCCATAGGGAGCTCTTTGGCTCCTCTAGATAGCCAGGGTCAGAGCCTGACAGATCTAGAAGGCCTAGATCTATGTTTTCTTTTTGTATTGAATCCCCAATTAGAGACAGCTGCGAGACGTTGTCTCTGATTGGGGATTCTATTTAGGTAGCCATATCCCACACCTGTTGTGTGGGTCATTGTATGTTTCATGTCACAGACAAGTGTGTTCAGTTTCATTATATCATTGTTTTGTCATTATAGTTTGTCATTTGAATTGTTGGTACATAGTATAATAAAATGTCGAACTATACCTGCTGCGCCTTGGTCTCTGTATGCACCCTCTCGTGACAAAAGGCCTCCTGTATGTAGCTGCGTTTTTTTTGGCTAAGGATATTCATTGTATAGAGGACTGGGTGTGTGGGCAAAGGGTCAGGCTGTTGTAATCTGTAACTGAAATGTGAAGCTGTCCTTTTTATCTGAGTGCTTCTGGTTGGATGAACATAAAACAGTTGAATACACAGTCTAAGGGTGGATGAAGGGGGTGAACAACATAGACATAACATTGGCAGGGTCCGTGCTCTACGGTTGGACAGGTGAGCCCTGGTAGGACAATTGGGTTAACGTTAGCTGAACGAGTCATGGGTCGATGACTAAGCCCGGTTGTAGCTTAAAAAGCTGTGGTTGGACGGAGCTGCGGATTTTGAGCTCCCATGGACAACAGTGGTTAGATACACGTCACGTCCCCTGTTCGGCAAGAAGGTTAGTTTCCCGCTGTTGTCTATGTTTAACACCTTGAGCATATCTCTCCAATTGTAGTAGAAAGTGGGCTTGTAGCTACCCACTGATCCTTGAAAGTTGACAAGGTAGCCTTGATACTCATCCATGCATACCTCCAACACCCCGACTTCGTGGGAAAGTTTCACGTTGAAGTAGTTGACGGGCCCGGTCGGATGAGCCTCTAGGCATTGACTGTTCGGGCTCAACATCTGCGCCACAGCAGCGGACTGGTTGAAAGGAGACAGAGGATACAACGACATGGGTCGATCTGCTGGACCTCTCCGGTTTTTGCTCTGCTCGACACAAAGCGGTTGTAAGACTCGGGTGAGATCAGCGAGGGTAGCGGCTTCGGATTGTGCTGACCGTTCACCAGCATACCCTTACAAGAGCGACCGTTTGCACACAAGGGCAGGTCCCGCTCGTTTAGTGTGCTAGTCAGCAGGGCCCTGTCGTACACACGTTGCGAGCCAGAGACCTGCCTGGTATAGGGCGTTCGGCCAGGGAGGCTACCAGAGGACGCAGGTTTTTGGTCAGCAGCTGCATCACGGTCAGCACTGGAGTGCAGCTGGCGCACATGGGGTTAATGTCGCTGTCGGACCTGCACGTGCACACTTGAGGAGCGAAACACTCATGGAACAGAGCTCTGGTATCTGAAGCGGACAAGTGTCTACTCTGTGAAACCTTGTCAAAAACATGCACTCTGATCAGATTCCTGTAATCCGCTATCTTCTCTTCGGCACACGCCACCTTATTGCTGTTGTCTGTTTTCTCCGACGACAAACCATTGGACCTGCACCATAAGGTACGGGTCAAGCGTCGGGTGCGGCGATCCAGGCTCCTGGAACACTTTGAACAAGACCAGGAGCCCTGCTGGTGTTGGCTCTCTGAGGAGCACCTGGAGCACATCCAAACGCAGCACACTTTCTCCTTGACGCCTTCGAAGCAGGCGCAGACTGTGCAGATGAACCCCCATACAGTTGGGCACTTTGTGAAGTGAGGCTTGGTTAAGTACCAATCCGGGTTGTTTTTTAAGCAGGTTGTGCACACCCTGACGTTGCACTGACAGCGGAGTTTAATGCCTGACCTTTGCCTGACTTTGCTGCTTTTAACCAACGTGACAAGGCACACGAGACACTTGGAGCTGGCCGGCTTGAGATGCTTGGTGTTGTCTGACTCTCCCAATGTTCCTATAATTGACTGTGGATACTCTCTTGTACAAGTTAGTTGCCTTTCTGACTGGGCACACCACTGTGTCTTTACGCTTCTTGTCGCAATCTCTCAGCAGGCCCTGAGGAACTTCGCCGGTGAAGAAGGGGTTGTCTTCGATGGAGCCTGCAGTAGTTCTGTGCTGCCCGCTGTACAAGGCGCTGACTCTGGACCCTGTCCCTGTGATAGGAGACATGATATACAGTGGGGAGAACAAGTATTTGATACACTGCTGATTTTGCAGGTTTTCCTACTTACAAAGCAAGTAGAGGTCTGTAATTTTTATCATAGGTACACTTCAACTGTGAGAGACGGAATCTAAAACAAAAATCCAGAAAATCACATTGTATGATTTTTAAATAATTAATTAGCATTTTATTACATGACATAAGTATTTGATCACCTACCAACCAGTAAGAATTTTGGCTCTCGCAGACCTGTTAGTTTTTCTTTAAGAAGCCCTCCTGTTCTCCACTCATTACCTGTATTAACTGCACCTGTTTGAACTCGTTACCTGTATAAAAGACACCTGTCCACACACTCAATCAAACAGGCTCCAACCTCTCCACAATGGCCAAGACCAGAGAGCTGTGTAAGGACATCAGGGATAAAATTGTAGACCTGCACAAGGCTGGGATGGGCTACAGGACAATAGGCAAGCAGCTTGGTGAGAAGGCAACAATTGTTGGCGCAATTATTAGAAAATGGAAGAAGTTCAAGATGACGGTCAATCTCCCTCGGTCTGGGGCACCATGCAAGATCTCACCTCGTGGGGCATCAATGATCATGAGGAAGGTGAGGGATCAGCCCAGAACTACATGGCAGGACCTGGTTAATGACCTGAAGAGAGCTGGGACCACAGTCTCAAAGAAAACCATTAGTAACACACTACGCCGTCATGGATTAAATTCCTGCAGCGCACGCAAGGTTTCCCTGCTCAAGCCAGCGCATGTCCAGGCCCGTCTGAAGTTTGCCAATGACCATCTGGATGATCCAGAGGAGGAATGGGAGAAGGTCATGTGGTCTGATGAGACAAAAATAGAGATTTTTGGTCTAAACTCCACTCGCCGTGTTTGTAGGAAGAAGAAGGATGAGTACCATACCAAGAACACCATCCCAACCGTGAAGCATGGAGGTGGAAACATCATTCTTTGGGGATGCTTTTCTGCAAAGGGGACAGGACGACTGCACCGTATTGAGGGGAGGATGGATGGGGCCATGTATCGTGAGATCTTGGCCAACAACTTCCTTCCCTCAGTAAGAGCATTGAAGATGGGTCGTGGCTGGGTCTTCCAGCATGACAACGACCCAAAACACACAGCCAGGGCAACTAAGGAGTGGCTCCGTAAGAAGCATCTCAAGGTCCTGGAGTGACCTAGCCAGTCTCCAGACCTGAACCCAATAGAAAATCTTTGGCGGGAGCTGAAAGTCAGCGACAGCCCCGAAACCTGAAGGATCTGTATGGAGGAGTGGGCCAAAATCCCTGCTGCAGTGTGTGCAAACCTGGTCAAGAACTACAGGAAACGTATGATCTCTGTAATTGCAAACAAAGGTTTCTGTACCAAATATTAAGTTCTGCTTTTCTGATGTATCAAATACTTATGTCATGCAATAAAATGCAAATTAATTACTTAAAAATCATACAATGTGATTTTCTGGATTTTTGTTTTAGATTCCGTCACTCATAGTTGAAGAGTACCTACGATAAAAATTACAGACTTCTACATGCTTTGTAAGTGGGGGAACCTGCAAAATCGGCAGTGTATCAAATACTTGTTCTCCCCACTGTCTGTACCCGGAGCAGAGGGTGTCAGTTTGAGCGATCTGACGCAAGATACCGTGAAGCTGTGCCCTGCGCACAGATACAACTTTAAACACACAGCGGGGATGTTGCTTCGGCACGCTTCGAAGAAGAAGCAGTGCTCTTGTGAGTCGTCAGCGTCTTGTTGTTCTGTGGACCAGGGAAACGAAATATCGGACGAACCCAGCGTCTCTCCTTTTGTACACAATGACCCTGAGAAACCCTGCAGTAAAAGGACAAGAAGGGGCGGAGCGAGAGTTGGGAAGAAAGATTCTTCCGGGTCTACCATGAGAACCCAGTGGGCCTACGAAATCGGGTCTACCACGAGAACCCTGTGGGCCTACGAAATCGACAACGTAGTCACAGCGTACAGGTGGCTGATGCAAAATCGAAGCCGTAAGTACCCCAAGTGCTGCGACGCCGTGATCGTTTATCAGCTTGGCAAGTCGCAGAGTCTCCTGCCGGGTCTGTACGTCTACAGGACTCAACCGTCTCACTTTGGATGCACAGCGGAGAGACCCTTGACGGTCGTGGATCAGTTCAACTTTGTCAGTCAGGCGAACCAGTTCAGAATCTGGGAAGGGCTGCCCAGAACCATTACCATCGAGATGTTCCCAATTTCAGCGCCCTGTACGTGATCAACCGCAAGCTTTCCATCCCCGTACCCGAGTACGGGAACAGGATGTTTGGAGAGGCTAGAGCCTTGGGGATCATCGAGTCTTGCTCACCGATGAACGCCATAGCGTGCGAGCACCACGAGGTATCCATGCGGACAGACCGGGTGTGCGTCATAGACCTACGGTGGAAGGGGTTCAGCATTAGAACCGCCTGCATCAACGCCATCCCCAGGGTGTGAGGACTGCACGCCGTAGTGTGGTCCAACCACAGCTGCGCCTTCCAGGAGATTGAGTGTAACGTCTTGACGTGGCTCTTCGGACTCTCCAACGAACTACCGAAAGAGGTGCAGTTGATAGAGTACAAACGCGAAGCACTCAGAGTTATGTACATAAGGATGGACATGGAGACGTTCCCGGGGGTTCTACCCAAGCCCCCTAGTAGGACTAAATCCTGTTTCATACACACACACTTTGTGGGAGATTTTAAATTGGCAACACAGGCAATGGGCGAGGTGTCGGGATGCAGGAGTAGAATAGGCTCCCCGTGTCCAAACGACGAGGCGTTTGCTTTCTGGTACACATTACCCGCTTTGGGAGAATGTCAACTCACACCGTTCAGCTGCGGGGTCAGGCACGGGTGCGCCTCGGCGATCACAGAGGAGTTTAGGAGATCGCTGCTAGATTGGACCCTGGAGAAAGATGGAACTAGTTGCCTGGCAAATGCCGTGCAGCATACCCTCTACTATCATGCCCGGGAGATGAAATACAAGATGCTGTTGTGTCACACGGTCACAGACAATGACACGACACTCAACATGTTCAAACTCTGAAGGTCTGAAGCCTCTAGCACTTACCATGTCGTACAATAGCATATTCATATCATATTTACAGATCTATAGGCCATCTAGGACATCCCGTAAGGTTGATGCGATTACTGTTATGATACCCAATGTTTCCTCTTTTGTCTTAGTAAACCCTTAACCCCCTTTTCACATTTTTTTGCATAGTATCTGCTGCTGCTGCTCTTGCTGCTGCTGCTGCTGCTGCTGCTGCTGCTGCTGCTGCTGCTGCTGCTATGGATTGGCAGGACGATGTCGTCAAGTGGAAAACTATGGCTGCTGCTCTCCACCGGGGAGCTCTCAACCATTGTGAGCCGTTCGACTCTACAGAAGACTCAATCGGATACTTGTACAGCTACCAGGACCAAGGGCAGGGTGCGAGCATCGTGACCAGCTCACGTCAACATCAGGACTTCTACTACCACCCTGCCAACATACCGGGCCCGTGATCCTCAGTAGGTTTTTCTGGAAGGGAGTAGCTGATCGTTGCATACTGTGCAGGCACATATGAATGACATTACATGCCGGCAGTTGTAAGTATAAGAACCTAGTCACTGAAAATGCTACCCGGAGGACTGTTCCGGTCATGGACTTGAACCTGAGGCGCTTGGAGCACCTGGCTGTTATGCATACACCTTACTTTGTGATGTTGTTTTTGGAACTCGTGCAGAACAAACGCTACGGGTTTCACAAAAGCGACCACGCTAGACACAGTATCGCCAAATACGCGTTCGCCCAGCTCAAAGAAAACAATAGTGGCACATTCGGCTAACTCAATGATTCATTCAGGTTCCTAAAGCTATGGTGGAGATTTCAAGATAGACAAGGTTCCAGGGAATTGAAAGTATCCCTTCGTACCTCGAGTTGCACACCGAGCAGAACGTATGGAACCCCAGGAGTGACACTTTTGCCAACAGAAAACCTGAACCTCTGTACACCTTCCTAGCAAAGAATTGCCTATGTCACGAAATAGTAGTGCCCAGCGGCTCTTTCACCTACTGTGACGATGATGTAGATCTGTCACCAGGAATGAATACACTGACTGAAGGGCAAGCGTCTACATTCTCGTTGAGTGTCTTGATTCCCAGTGTGCACGTCGAAGACATTATGCATTCCGTTGTCAATGTGTGCAAAGCCAGACAAGCTGTGCTCCGTGACTATGAGGGCCAGGTCAGTGTTACCTCACAGCAGACTGTAGCAGCCTGCTGGACCCCAGGCTCGATTGCCTGGTTTTGCAGGATGTGGGTCGTGCGAAAGCGGTGATGATGCACGTCGTGACAACTCTGGATGTCCGATGGCAGACAATGGGCTCTTGGATGAGAAGCGTGCGAGGCAAAGCTCTCGAAGATCAGCTCGATTATAAAATCAACAAGGTCTTCCTAGGGGTCCTTGGGTCTCTTAGAGACATGTGCCTGATGGACAAGATGCCTCCCAAACACTTGTATGCCGAGACAGCTACCCGAGAACCTAAACTCGCCACAGTGTTCTTTGTCCACAGTGAGACCGGAGACGTACTATCCCTGTTGCCATTCGTCTCGCTGCCAAGGATGTACAGGTCTTCCAATATTGCAAAGGGTATGGAGGCCTTCAACATGGCATGCGCTAATCTGGCACTGTGTACCTTGTACGCACACGTCGAAAGTGACACCTTTATCATCTTACATTGTAATACGATGAAGGACCTCTGGGAAACGGGAGGATCGGTCACAAGTCCAGGGCTGCACGAACCTTTGTACCTGGACTCGGCCACGGTGGATAGCTGCTCACGTGCCTCGTGTGGTTGGGTGAAACGTCAAGGACAGCAGAAGCTCTGAAGGGTAGGCTGCTGGCGCTGGGCTTCAAGGAACCCATGCGTGTCAGCATTATAGAATCGCTTAGGGAAGACGAATCGTCGGTCATTCGAAGTGTACAGCAGGGCTTCACTTGACTGCCGACAAAAGCACCCGGAGCTGGAACACTTTGTCATCTAATGATTCCACGGTCAGCTACACGACCTCGTGCACAGGGCGTGCACACAAGCGCCCCAACAACAGGCTCTGCCCCGAAGTGGCAAAGAAGATTTACCACAACGGTATCATTGGGGCTCTTAAACACTTTGAGGAGCTAACTTGCGGTTGCAGAGATATACTTAGACTCTGAGACTTCTTCTAACCACGACAACATATAGGTCGATTGTGATACTGAGACTGTGAACGATCATCGGGGTGACATCTCGACCAACTTACACTTGACTGCGGCCGACATCGCTACCACCATTGAACCTTTCTACCCTGACCTTGCTGGAGGAGGGACGCTGACAACAGCCGTGAGCTATGGTGACATAAGTTGGCACCTCACGCACAACGAACACACTGTCAATTCCGAGGGTTTCTACAGCAGCAGGAACGACTTCTACATCCAGGAGAATGATGACAGTTCCAGACCGGTTCCGGACTTGCCTTTGATTCTGGTTGATTATTTCAAGGATCAGTATGTGGATGATCCTCATACACTCAAGAAACTTGTAAATGAAGACCTCGGACATTCTCAGTGTCAAGCCCCAACGCCACATGCCGTTTCATCAGCAGAGCGACCAAGTTGCTGAAGAACCTGAGACTTATGTGGTGGTACAGCTATACCCACAACCTGGGGTCGGACAGACTACTACTGATCAGCAGATGAACCATCATTGGGAACAACAGGTATTATACGACATTGCCACAAGTGATCCGTATCCTAGAACACATTATTAAGTCGTGCCGAGAGCACCTTTGCAAGTAAACACAGAAGGGGATGAGTCCCGTGGTGAGGCACCCCCTGAAGACACCGTGTTTCTCTACGATTCCAAACATTGGAAATCGATATGGTTTGACTCGGCTGGGTTTCTCAAAGCACACCCACGTTGGAGGTCGATGGGGTTTAACACCACCAGCATGGAGGCAATTGGATACACACCATACCATAAGATGGTTTATGTCCAATGTTACAGTGTCAATATAGCTAGGTTGAAGGATGTGACGATTCAACAACTTCTCCGAATTGCCAGGCCCATAACTGATCCTTGTGCTTGGTTGCCCGAGCCGCCAAAGTGCAAAGGGTGGGTGACACCAAACCCTCTGACTCCCGCGGTAGTAGGCGTGCTACGCAAAGATCCTGGGAATCAAACTCAGCTGGCTGATTGGAGTTGAATCTGCTTTACAGCGCCATGGCCTACTGTGCTACCCTAAGCGCCTGGTCTACAACAAACGGATTTCTTCAAGTACACTCAGCTGCAAGACAAGCCCCCAAACGTACAACAATGTGAATCTAGGGACACCTCCCCATAACGGCTTTAAACACGTGGAGCTCATAATCAGTGAGTTCCCGACGTTGACTAAGGAAGATGTACCTAAACTGCTGATGGTTACAAGCTCGGAGACCTTTTACCTGAGAGCTGTCTGCACCATCCACAACGTCACGGGTTGTTGGTACACAGGGTTTTTGCTCAGAATGAGCTTTTACAGGATATCTTGGACATACACACCGCTCTTCAGGTTCACCCGTTCGTCCCCAGGACGTTCACCCTGCAGCTGATGACGACCCCGTTTATACACACTTCTGTGGTAGGGATGTTTGTAGGTGAAGCAGCAGGAGAGTGGAACCTAGGCTGTGTGTACGGAATTGCCAGTGTCTCTGAGACTGAGAAAGTCACCATGGCCTATCATGTAATGCAGTGCCTTTTACGAGCACAGATCCTTGCTCTCTGGGTCCTGGGCTTCACTATGAAGTGTATACAACCGGCAAGGATATGGAGATGGTGTACTGGATTCAGAGTGGACTTCATTGGGTGCCTGGCCGTCACCATACACATATCGAAAGTTGGAGATCCAGTTTGGGGAGGATCACACACCTTAGCTACCATTCACAGTACAATGCAACAATTGGAATTACTCAACTATTTGCCACACTTGGTGAGACAAACATTGTTGGAAAGCTACATAACTGCCGGCTGACGAAAGGAAGGCAGAGAGTGAGAACACAACCCCGTCCTGATCAGTCCCAGACCCAGTCTGTCCCCGCCGACGAGCACCTACTCCACCGGGTGTACAACCTGTGCGGTTTCAAAAAACGAAGACACGTCTGTCGACAGTAGCTTAGAGACTTTACTAGGCTCTGAGCAGTACAAAGAGATCGATCTGCACACTGTGGGCTCCATCCTTAGGTCCTTTCTACATACAGATTCACAATCAGTGTTTCAGGTGGAACAAGGTCATTATCGTGGAGCCCGTTCTCTATACGATTCCAGAACTGGCTCATGTATTACGTGTGTTCAAGGGTAACACTCGCGACGTGCAGGCATTGGGGAGGCGAGTTGCAAAGTCAAGAGCGAGTATAGTGTCAAGTACCACCAACAGCCTCGGTCACCAGAACAGAGACCCAGCATCAGCTTTCCCAAGTCCAGGGTTGGAGGCTGCAGCTGATGATGCGGTTGATGATGATAGTATAGCTCCTAGGGACGCCGATGGCTACGACGATCTCGATCAAACCCCAGGGATGTCAGTCCACAGCTTTTATTACCCTATGGAGTGACATGTATAGACCGTACCTTTGTAATACCTGTGTCCTTGATTGCATATATCGTTTGCATGCTTATATATTGGTTTACCTTTATTTCTAATACTTGTGGCTTATGATACATCACCTGTTATTTCTACTTATAACTGTGACTTATTGTATATAAGAGAGAGAGCTGGAGAGACTACATCAGTGGAAAGCGGCGGGCCCTGATGGCATCAGCCCAAGGGTGCTTAGGGTCTGTGCTGACCAACTGTGTGGAATACTCCAGCGTCACTTCAACCTTAGCCTGAGCCTAGAAAGGGTCCCTGTGCTGTGAAAACATCCTGCCTCGTCCCAGTGCCCAAGAAGGCACACCCCACTGTCCTGAATGACTTCAGACCTGTAGCTCTAACATCCCACATCATGAAGACCTTGGAAAGGTTAGTCCTCGCTCACCTCAGACCCCTGGTGTGTACATCACTGGACCCCCTGCAGTTTGCATACCAGCGCAACATCGGGGTGGATGATGCAATCATCTACCTTCTGCAGAGGGCCTACTCTCACCTGGACAACGCAGGTTGCACTGTGAGGGTTATGTTTTTGGACTTCTCCAGTGTTCAATACCATTCAGCCCCTGCTACTGGGTGAGAAGATGAGGAGGATGAAAGTGGAAGCACCCTTAGTCTCCTGGGTCACGGACTACCTGACCGGTAGGCCACAATTTGTGCGACTACAGAGCTGTGTGTCAGAACGGGCAGTTAGCAACACAGGGGCCCCCCAGGGAACGGTCCTGTCCCCCTTCCTGTTCACCCTCTACACCTCAGACTTCAGATATAACTCTGAAACATGCCACCTACAGAAGTTCTCGGATGACTCTGCTATTGTAGGGTGCATCAGGGGTGGGCAGGAGGAGGAGTACAGGAGCACAATCAGTGACTTTGTGTTGTGGTGTGAGCAGAACCACCTTCAGCTCAACATCAGCAAAACAAAGGAGATGGTGGTGGACTTCAGGAGAACCAAGGCACAACTGACTGCAGTCCCTATACAGGGGATGGATGTGGAAATGGTTGGGTCATACAAGTTCCTGGGAGTCCATATGGACAACAGGCTGGAATGGGCTGGTAAAACCGGGGCCCTGTACAAAAAGGGCCAGAGCCGACTCTACTTTCTGAGGAGGCTCAGGTCCTTCAACGTGTGCAGTAAACTACTGCATACCTTCTACCAGTCTGTGGTGGCCAGTGCCATCTTTTTTGCAGTGGTGTGCTGGGGAGCAAACATCAAAGCCGGTGATGCTTCTCTGGTAAATAAGCTGATCAGGAAGGCTAGCTCTGTCCTGGGGATGAGCCTTGACACTCTAGAGGAGGTGGCGGAGAGACGGATCCTGGCCAAACTGCTGGCCATCATGGACAACGTCACCCACCCTCTGCACGCTATGGTGATGACGCAGAGGAGCACTTTCAGTCACAGACTGATCCCACCACGGTGTGCCAGAGAGCGCTACAGGAGGTCCTTCATGCCGACGGCTATTAGACTATATAATGCCTCACCGGGGTGCCGTGCCGTCGGCAACATAGATCTGGAACTGTTGGGGTGCTAGGACCTAGTTTAACAATTATGCATCCATCCGTGAGTAACTCTGGTCCGTCAGCACTCATTCACTCAGGACCTATTTATTCATGCAGGTCTGTATATACATACTCATGTACAGTTGTTGTATCATATCACGTGCAATATTGCTAGTAATTCTTGGACCTAACTTACGTAGGCATTCACTCAGGAATGCATATTAGTATCCTGTCAGTTGCACCTTTTCTCATTGCTTTTAGTATATCGAATGTGCAATACGTGCAGTTGTCTGTAATTAAACCCTGCGCACTAAGGACTGTATTTTAAGGGAATTACTATTATTACCCCAAATGATATCATACACACATTTAGCTATTAAAGTATCTCTTCCTGTCATTTACCTGTACAGTTTGTGTAACCATGCAAGTATTCACTTACCTGTTCATTTAGCCAGTCTGTCTATTAAGTAAACTATTATTAACCTCGCTCATATCATACGCATTTTTAGCTACTGAAGTATTTCTCTGCCATCGACCTGTATAGTATAGTTAAACATCCAACATCCACCAATGTATAGTGTACATATTCAGCCAACCACCTATACTATGCAATGTCTTTTTATAGCTTTTTTTTTCAGATATCTCCAGATATCTTGTATTTCTATACTTTTTCATACTGCCGCTCTTTGTATCATGTACCGTGTATCTGTCTTTTGTGTACTTTCGTTGTGGCATTTTGCACCTGCCCTGTGTTTTGTTGTAGCTGCTTGACAAAGAAAGTTCCCCCCCAGGGGATCAATAAAGTACCTGTCTATCTATCTATCTATAAATCATCTGCTTATATATTGGTTTACCTTTAGTTCTACTTGTGGCTTATGATACATCACCTGTTATGTCTACTTATAACTAACTGTGACTTATTGTATATACATCAACTGTAGTCCATTGTTTATTATATGTACTTGTGTATAGAAATAATAAAAACCTGCAAACTAAGTATATGTCTCCATGTGTTTTTATTGTACATGAAACAGATAGAAGGCTGCAATGTGGACAATGATACAATTACCAACATCACACATGCAGTACAGGTTCATAGTGTTGGGATTTGATAACGAAATGAATATAGTCTGGGTTGTAGATGGGGTATGAGTTCTCTGTGATCATTGCCGAGATCTTACCGTGGGCCAAGAGCATAAAAGTGACATCATCTACGCTCAACCACCTATTGCGCTCCATGAGCAGATCTTTCAGACCCTCTCGGGTGTTAGTTTTATACAAGTGTACATACACCTCGACCCCAGGGTCGTTGATATTCCCTATCACGTAGTCGGTACAGACCAATCTCTTGCCGGCATCGCGGTCACACTTGCCAGTTCTGCCCAATAGCAAAGCCACGGTGTGGAATCCGCAGTAGTTGTCCGATGGCACTTTGCAAACCTTAAGATCCTTCAGCCTGAGGTAGGCTCCTAATGTTCCCGCGTGATAGTGGTCTAGGGTAGGCTGCTCGTCGGGTATCCGGACGGGTAGGTTGAGACCTTCTACAATCACGGACCAGACGCCGCTATGGTAGCAGATCGATCCGGGAGCCCACAGCCCATGGTAGTGCTCGTTGACGATGTAATAGTTGCAACCGTCGACAGTCAGCTCCACGTTGACTCCGAACAGACCTCCTACAATCGCTGTGATGGGTACAAATTCGGATTCTCAATGGCACTGTCTATTGTACATGGCATGTATGTCGTTGCAGACTCCAAGCGACGTGACAGTCTCGAGGTTGAAACTTTTGACTGCTAGGTGTACCATCACGGCCAGAGCTTCAGGCGTTGAGGGTTCCGCAGTTGAGGCAGTGACAGTCAAGAAGGCTCCTGCTGTTGTTACGGGGAGACTCTTGGCGTGCATGAAGAGAACCCACAGTGCCTCTATGAGTGTATTGTGAGATATCGGAGATCCTCTCACGTCTACCCTATCATGGGAGTTGATGTACACCGTGGAGGCGATGTTTGCCATGCAAGGGCTTTTCATGACCGGAGCTGACACCAGTTGCTGGTTGTCTAACGCTTGGGGCAAATGTGACATAGATAGGAATGTGTGCCTTTCGTGAAACCCCAGCTTGTCTACATTCTCCACCGGTAGCCCTTTGCATATACGGCGATAGACTATCGCCTCGGGCTGTTTGCGTGCTGCAGGTGCATCGTCTTCACTTGCTTGCGAGTGGAGATCGTGCGAAAGGGAGCCATGGAACGCAGAGATCCAGCTCACGTCTGGCTGCTGATCTTCCGCAGGGTCATCTACTAGATCTAAAGAGACAAAGGTCTCCTCTGACTCCTCTTTCATTGCCATGCGTAAAGTATCATCGAGTCTGAGACCATCCTGGTCATCGTTGGAAACCCAGAGCGAGTCGCATCATGGGTCAAACTCGCTGTCAGGCCCACGAATCGTCCCCGTGCTCTTTGGTGAACCACGTCTCGGCTCTCTATTGAGCTCTTGACGCTGCCCAGAATCCAGTTCAGCTTCTTCCTGTAAGGCAGCTGAGCCAGAAGCTTTGGGACGTATAGCTCTGCGACGCGTAGGATGGTGCCTATGTCGAGCAGGGCACCGAACACTATCCGTAGAGCCTGTACGAGCTCTCTGCCATCAAGGACATAGTAATTGTCCGAACCCTCCGTCACCCGCTCGAGGTTCAGAGCTGAGCATAGGTGTTTGTCAGCATCCGAACCTGTTCTCGACAATCGGTCCTTCAACATGGGTTGCATGTGCAAATTCCCCATGTACACGAGTACATACCACGCCGCGTAGTACAATAAGCCCGCTGAGGTGTGCGCCATTGTTGTCGTCATCCTTCTCGAACCCAAACACCCGTAGGCCGCAAGCTGGGAACGTTAAAGCTATGGTGGAGCTCACGAGTCGGTCAGGCGCCCTGTCACCCTCTCCCGCGAAGCACGGTAGAACCCCTTTGCTCAACACGTTGACCATAAGATCCCGTTCCGAGTCGCTTATCAGACTAAGATTGGCTAGGGTGTTCACAGGCCCCGTAAGGTGCTTCGTGTAATGCTCACAGCTAACTTTGACAACCCCCCCGGTGCTCATGGGTATGAAACATTCCAACACTTCTGTCCTTATGCATCTCCACCCTCTCGCCAGCAGCTCAAGTGTGTACACTGGGCTGGGCGACACAGGTAGATCCAGAGCTTTGAACAGCTTGTAACACGCCCTGGTGGAGTTCACAAACAAGGGCCATATTCTGCCTGAGAACTTGCGCGTGTTAGGCGTCTTCAGCGTCAGATCGGCCAGAGCTGAGGTCGCCACCCTAGGGAAGCAAGACACAAGAGCTTGTGCTATCACGTCTACATCTTGGGCCCTTGCTTCCATGGCGTAGGGTGCTTTGGCCAGGACATCGACTGTGGTCGAGATGTTGAAGTCATCGTCCCTTGTAATCGGGTAAACGACCTGGGGTTTCGCACAATCACCTCTATCAGCTCGGGGTCGGGATCCGGGCAGCCATTGTCGTAACTGTGCTTGAAAATGGAGTCGCTTGGGGTTTCAGATGCTACGGGTATGTGATCGTTGGCGAATATGACAACCATAGCCTCTAAGTCAGTAGAGGG
The DNA here is from genome assembly GCA_023634145.1 of Thymallus thymallus. Classification (NCBI taxonomy): domain Eukaryota; kingdom Metazoa; phylum Chordata; class Actinopteri; order Salmoniformes; family Salmonidae; genus Thymallus; species Thymallus thymallus. The sequence goes on along the minus strand of CM042409.1, from coordinate 23,396,696 downwards.
GGCCTTAGCCTTGTACTCCTGGAACCTTATCGAGTGTATCATTATGGACTCGGTCCAGGCTTCTAGCAATTTACGGACATCACACCCCTGAGGCTTGTGTATTCTATACGGGAGCCAGCATAGCTGAATCACTGCTTCGTTTCGAACCAGCCAATCGCGCTGCCGAGACGAATCGACGGCGGCGCACTCCATGAGAAACACGCAGGATGCCAGGAGTCGACTCCTACATTCTACACAAGCAATCCCGATAATGCGACCCTCCGAGCAGCGCACTGCTTGAACGGCGGACCAAGGAGTGTAGCCACACCGTAGCATCTTGTCCAATATGAGCGTTACGATTCTGTAACCGTGCGCATTGTTGGGTTTTATCGGACACTGTAGATGGTGAGCGAAGCCGGTCTTGTTTTTCATGACACACTTCCAATCGTAAAACTCCTGAGCCCATCCTAGCTTCAGCTCGTTGTTTGTCTCCCCCAGTTCCTTGCGCTCTTCGATCCAGTCCGAACGAAGGATTTCGTGGAGCACCGAAGCGAGCATGGTGTCGTAGACAAAGGGTCCGAACAACTCTATGCCTTCTTTCATGTTTCGTTTGTTCAACAGCCACTTGTTTGCCAGATACAATAACCCGTCATCGTTCTTCTGTTCAAGGACTACTCTGTTTAGTTCTGGCAGATGTGTGCACATCAGACACGCGAGTCTCAACCTGAATAGCGATTTTCTACACTCTGTCTTTTCAGATAGCCATGTGCCGTTTGGGGACACGTCCTGCATGTGTATCGAGCCTTGGAGCGATATAATGTCTCCATCTTTCACATAACGTAGTGGGGGTTCGGATATGTCAAACAATTTGCATTCGGTCGGGGTTGACTGGTCACTTGCTTCAAACACCTCCACGTAAGGCGCCATGCGCCCGGTCAGCGCTCGATGGAACGACACTGTGGGTGTGCTGTGTACTGAGGTGCATCGTATTGACTTCTCCTGAACTGGGTAATCGGAGCAGTGTAGACATGGGTCGTCCTCCACCTCGTCCTCCTCTTCTGAGTTGTCGCCGCCTTTGCTGTACAGCAGGTAATCGCAATCTGAATCTATGGTGTAGACGCTAGATTAGTACCTACACCGCTCCACCTGGACGCCACCCACCCGACAAGGTTAGTCACTGCAGCGCGTTCATCTCCGCGTACCGGCACTGAGTCACCGACTCTCTATGCTTGGATCGCATCTGAGCCACCTGCAGCTCGAGAGAGCCCTCGTTCCTAGTCAACTTTCTCACTTGCGAGACGAGCATAGACCTCTCGTACAGCAGAGTCTTCACGGAGAGCTCTCCTGCGCCGACCAGGGCCTTGAGCACCGTGAGGTCGCTGCGGATTTCGAAGTGTAGGTCGTTCATGCAGTAGTCCCAACTCCACTTTTGTGAAGTTCTGTCTAGAAGGCTGCGGATGTCCACAATCGAGGCGTCGAGGGCCCCTTTGCGTTTGTCAAAATCCGCAGGCGCTGACGAGAGGTTGAAATCTATGTTCTTCAGCGCACGGGTGCAAGCTCAGGACAGCGCCCGGCCTGTCCTGAGTCAGGTTGAAAAACTCCATCACTGTGATGTCCCTGGATACCTTGGAACACATCTCTCTCCACACCTCTATGTATCGAACGTACAGATTGGTGTAGCGCTGGAGGATCATCCTGAGTGTCTCGCTGTCGGTGTAGCACGTGTTTAGGGCTTCATGGACAGAAACGATGGCATGGTCACACTTAGCCTCTTCCTCTTCAGGCTCCGTTTTGAAAGCCTCTCGCACCTGTCTCTTTGCAGCCAGGCTAACCATCTCCTGCACGAGGGTGTTGCGCCCTAGTGCGGCCTACACCATGTAGTGGAGATGATCGTCGCTCGATTCGACCCTAAGCTCGGGATACCTTTCTAGGACCTTCTTGAAGCCTATCATAAGCTCAGAAACGGTCTTGGTGTAGCTGGTCAGAATCCGTCTGTAGTTCTCAGCTGCGAACTTACAGTGAGCGTCATAGGCCTCACATCGCACGCATCTACGCTTGGAGCGGGTCGATCTGTCCCCACTACACGCTCCTCCGGGTGACTTATCTCTATCTAGGTCTCCGGTGGTCCACTTTGTAACTGTCCATGACGGAGGGTGTCTCTGGTCAGCCCCGCGAGCGTAGTCTTCCTCGTGGTGGTGGTAATAGTAGTAATTGTCGTCGTCAAGGCCAGGTAACTCATCAAAGGAATAGTCGGAACTCATACTGATATCATGGAAGTCCTGGTTGTTCTCCCTGTCATATTCATAGTCTACGGACCCTTCTTCCATTGATTCGACTGTGTCCCCATTGAGAGCAGCGAGGCGACCGGGGGCCCGAACCGAGCCTTCGTTCACAGAGGGCATCGCTTCATCGTCGAAGACATTGTCGTGTTTTGAGAAGATATCTTTAACCACCCTGGTCAAGTTGGCTCTCAAGGGGAGAGAATGATCAAACGCGCCGTCTCTCTTCCAGAGCGAAAGGGGCCCGTTTGGGCTGACAATAGCCTCGATACAAGCTTGCCCGTTCATCGGGGACGCAACCCTCTCGGTGCTGTGAGCTCCAAGAAGTGTAGCTGGGGATCTCTCCTTCGCATGTGTGATAAGTACATGTTCTACGTCTACACTTGCCTCAGATTGGGAAAGACGACGACTGCGAGGAGATTAAGGGAGATGATGAGGATGAAAGCGAAGACACGTGAGGAAGAAAACAATTATGCCGGTGACAAAGCAAGTCATAGCAAACATATCCACAGCCATCCTGTTTGGGCGCGGGCGAGGTTACGAGGCAGGTTTCAAGTGGATCCAGATCGGAATACGGATGCTCGGTCTGGTAAACTTGAAAATATTGAGAGCTTGCGGTGTGTTCCACGCCAAGCACGGATACAGCAGAGCCGTGTTGAAGATCCCGGACACGGACGGCGTTGTACCCGAACCACGCTGGTTAGGGAAACCCACGTTGCTTACGGATGACTTGTGCGTCATCGTACCAAACAAAAGACCCAACGCCCTGCCTAGGCCATTGATCGATTGCAGTGACTGCTTCTTTCAACTCAATTACTCACCCAAGTAGCCGTCGCCAATGGGGGTATAGTTGTAGAGATGTCAAGGACAGAGCAGGCGATATGTAGCGAGAACGCCGTGCTTCTTGGACACTGCGCCAGGGTCTCTGTCACACGGGGTGCCAAGAAGAACTTTGACGTGAGCGCCTGTCTGACCTGGTTCTACAGAGCTGTCCACCCCTGTGTGCCGGACATGACCGTCAGAGACGTGATGGTCAACAACGAGTTCACTCTGCACGGCAGGGGCCAGCTGTCGCCCGTCTATGCTCTCCTGAGCCATTTGGCGGAAAGCTGTAGGGTCAACTGCTTCCCCGTGTGCAAGTTGATCACCCTAAGTAGACACAGAGGCGCATCGGTGTGGACCAGGGGCATGGACGTGCCGTTCCACTCTCAGAGGCTGAGGACGAACATGATCGGGGCCTTCTTGTGCGCTCAGGATCACAGGCTAGCGCCTGTCGAGGTGTTGCAACCCGAAGCCCGTGCAGCCCTCCGAACTCTGGGAAGGTTGCGAGCTGTTGCCTCGCGGAGACGAAGAGGAGCTCCTCTTGCGAGCTTACTCTAGCACGCTCGGGACGTGTTCGAGTTTGAGAAGGTAGAGAGTTTCCCGAGTAAGGTCAGGACCAGTCTGGGGGATTGGACGTTCATGCCGCTAGCGAGCAGGTCTTACGGTGTCAACCGCTACCCGGGCACCACGGTGGTAGACGGTTACACTATAGCGTTCGCTTCCGAGTCCCCGCTCTTCTACCTGAGGGACAAGGGCCCCTTGGTGCAGAAGCTGGAGTCGGTGGCGGTGGTTGTAGAGAGCAGCTCGATGTACAGAACGGACGTGTTGAAGAAAGAGGACCCCGAGTGGCCAGGTCCTGATCCGATAGACGTGCGAGAATGTATCAAGTGTAAGAACAAGAGCGCCGTAATCGACAAGATGTTCATGCGCAGCGGAGGTCGGGATCCCTTAGAGGGGTACGAGGTGAACGACAGGTCTTGGACCAAACTCAAAGGCACCCGGTGGACATTCAAAAAGGCCCAGAGTGAGGCGTATCAAGAGCAAGACTGGGAACTGGAATACCCCATCTCTGAGAGCCTGACAGCGATGGGGGGCTTGGGTTCTAACATCGCTACTGCACAGTGGCTCTGTGCCGCTCCTCCTGTCAGTTTCTCTTCAGGACTAAAGAGTTCTCGAGGCAAACAGGTGAGTGAAAGGCTCGCACCGCTCGGACGTGTGGAGACTCTAGGACGGCTCGGATCCGAGACCCTGTCGCATGGCGAGGCTTCGACTCCTTGTGCTCCCACGCGCTTACGTGCCCTACCGAAAAGGTGTGGACCAAAGGCATTTGTAAGGTGGTGAACAAAGGACTGAACACGTTCAAACGCGACGTTCTGGTGCCGATCGCATACCTGATCGAGCCAGGAGATTGGTACGCGTCCCTCTGTCACCATGTCCACATCGATGATGATGATGATGATGACACCAAGCGGGACGTTCCGCTTGACCAGAGTCTGATTGTCCACAACGAGGTGTGCTCAGCTTCGGAGTTTGTCCTGGCCCTAGCGTGTAGAATGGGAGAGGTGCACGAAGAGCTGGAGATAAAATGCCTAAGACGTGGCGTGTACAATTACCTGCAGCGGGCGCTGGCCTGGTTCGGGTGCCACGGGACCTTTCAGATCGCGGACGGTGACTGTCTTCATTCGCGGACGATGACTGTCTTCATGCCCGAGGCGGACTCGGTGACAGAATGTTGGACTCACACTTTACCCCCAGGTTTAGACGTTCTGAAAACATGTTGCATGGGGTACCTGGTATCCTGCATAGGACCTTGTCACAATAGGGAGGATGTGACCGTTCTGCTCTCCAAGTCTAAAGGAGTCATTCACGTCAACTCCGGTGGCAACCTGGTGTTACATTCAAACCCAGGGACCTTGAAAGTGTCTGCTATGCAAGGGGATCCAGGGGTGCACGCTGTCATCAAGACTCCCGTGGACAGTGCCAAAGGCGGGGAGAGTGACTGCAAGGAGATGCACGTTCGTTGCAACCGTTCGCTGAGGGAGTTCTGCAAGCTGCTCTGCCTACCCAAGGGAATTCGAGGCCCCGAAACCTGGCAGAGACCCTTACCGTGGTCAAAGAGGGACCCGGGTACCTTTTGCTCCAAGGTGTCCGAGTTAAAGTACAGATGGGGGTCGGGGAGGACTGATTTCACAGAGGCGCTCGCTCGAGACTCTACAGGGTGTTTTTTGTACGGCAAGCAGCTGCAAGACTGGAAGAGGTGCTCTGATGGGACACTGATACCTAGGAGAGAGAGGTTTTGGTACCTGATAGACTACAAGGAGTCCTTCGCTAGACAAGATCAAACTGAAGTTGTGAGCTCCGATGAAAGTGAACCCGAGTTGTCTGACAGCGACGGAGAGTCCTTGGATGGGGATGTTGACGAAGAAAGCGGATCTGAGGGGAGTGATGATCACGAACAAAGTGGATCGGATGGGAGTGATGATGAAGAGGAAGAAGGTACCCCAGAACCCATTACTGTGAACTGCGAGTGGCACGAGAGGGGAGTTTCGAGTTTCATCGTACTCAATTCCCGTCTTGAGCTTGAATTTTTCCCCAGTCTCCCATTGAACGAAGGGCATGTGTTCTTCGAACCTGTCCACAATAAGGACTACAGGACCAGGCTGAGATTGGACGATGACGGCAGGCTCGTCAAGTATTACAAACCTCACAAGTTCTTCTCCCTGACATATGACGTTTGCACCATACTAATGTACGGGTGCGGACTGAGACCAGTGTTTGTACATGGCTCGTCAGACGCTGCGGGTGACAGGGTTCTTAACCTGGTCATGGGAACGATTGCCCTGGCCGACAGACTCTCCCCCGATGTATATCCTAGCCACCCGAAGATTGTGATTGTGGTGGGAGAGAGGAGATGCTGAAAGTCGCTCGCGAGATCAGCCGCTGTATTGTCGTGACCACCGGCCGTAGGAAGAGAGCAGGAGCCCTGGCCTACGCCTTCAGGGAGTTACCGCACAACCTAGAGATCAAGGCCTGCTTGCCTTGGACAGGGAATGACAAGCTTGCCTCACACTACGCCTTGCCCGAGAGGTTTATCGGCGACTCTGGCCCTCTGTTTCCAAGAGAAGTGACGTGAAACACCCAGCGTGCTCACGAGACCCCAGATGGATAGGACTCATGGTGTGTCTAGCGGAGTGGCAGGGTCAGAGACGGATCGCAGACGCTGTAGCCCCGGGGCATCAATGAGAGTGATCAACCTGTACGACTCTCCCAGGTTGCTGGGAGAGATAGACTCACAACTACAGAAATTTGTAGACTCGTTTCAGGAGCCCAAGCGATCGTCCTCGACGCCCGAAGGACCTTCTAACAAACAGGTGAACGAATACACAGTGTGGCTCATGAACCGAGGCGTGGAGAACGGCGAAACCATAGTCAGAACCCCGAATCAACCGCTGACACTGTCCGAAGCAGTTGGTGTCAACGCAAAGCTCAGCAGAGATTTCATCACTTGCTCTCGCGAAGAGTCCCTGAACACATTGGATTCGCTGCAGGACTTCCTTTCGCTCATGCGCCGGTACCCAATGGTGCCGCAGCTGGCTATGGACGCCAAGGAGTGTCCCGAGTGTTACTTCGAAGCAGAAATCACGGTCGACACATGGGAAGAAGTGAATAGGAAGATTTCGTGCTACCACTTCACGCTCAGGCACGAGCAGTGTGTGTTTGGACAGAAAGTCACTCCTGCTGATGCGGAGGACTCGTGCAATCTCCGTATCGACGACAACGGTGAAATGGTGAGAGCCGGACCTTGTGGTAGTGTCTTCATAACCGATGCCACAAAGGATGATCGAGGCTCGGGTGAAAGTCTGAAACCAATCAAGTACCTCGAGCAGTTATCTCGTCTCGCTCAAGAGGCGGGACGAGATAACCAAGCAGAAGACTTTGGGTAAAGAAATATTCCACCAACTCAAATCTCATGGTCACACACTGGAGGAGATAGAGGCGCCCAGGTATCTGAGCACATACCCCTTGCGTTCCCTCTACCAATTTTACGGTTCGCTGAATATGAGCTGCGAGAGAGCCCTGTTCCTACCCGTGCAGTACCCAGACGCCCAGGGGGACAGGCGTCGGGCTCAGCTGAAAGTCGAAGAGCTGAGAATGAAGCTAAGGTCCACAGCCTCAACGGGCACCAACGACAAGCTGATCTCGTACATTTGCATGGCGATGATAGGCCCCGTCCGTACATACAATCAGAGGTACAACGTCACGGCTGAGAGAGTTGTGTTATTCAAGCGCTTGATAGCATTGAGCTATCCTATAGAGACCGCCTCGAGTCTGGTGAAAAACATAACCTTGTCCAAGGGTAAGGCGATCATGGAGACTGTCTTGGACAAGGTTATGTTTTTCACCAGACTCGAGGCGGTCTCTATAGGATAGCTCGATGGGGTTGAGCTACAGTTGACAAAAACAGTTGGACCTACCACCTACAACAGAAAGATAGCTTCTCTCATATGGTTATTCTCACACATCACTGCCTATTGTACGCTTCGACAGCTGAATCATGGATACGTACGAATGGGAGACTCACCCGAGGACATGGCCTGCGACGGCATCTACGTGTTTGACCAAGATCATGTGGGATTCAGATTGTCCCGAGCGCCAGACCTCTCAAATGCAACCGACTCAGGGTCTACAGGAGCAGCCACCTCAGCGTACATGCCCTTCTCACAGATTGTGGAACTGCTTGCACTGCGGGATAGCGTTCAGGAGAGACTTTGCCAATAGAGTCATCAGAGCCGGCCCTGAGCACTCTTACGACGCACTGGTGCAGTTCGGTAACGCTCCCATAACCAGCATAGTCAACCTACAGTGGAAACGCCAGGCTCTGGAGAAACGCTGATCGCAAAACCTACTCTGCTGCCAAGTCTGTAAAACTACTCAACGAGTACGTGGAAAAGAGGCAGAGTCAGCAGAAGGTGCGCCCTGAGCAGCAGCAGCAGCAGCGTAAGTCTAAGGGCTCAATCAAGTGGTAAAGGCCTGTCTGCATGTAAAAGAAGAACAAAATGTCTGGGAAATCACAGAGACAAAGACAACCCCAACCATCACCTGTGCCACTTTGTCCCAATGGACACGATAACCATTGGATCCTGTCTTGTGTTTTTACTGTCCTTGATATGTGTGTACGAATGATACGATTCCACAACTCAAGGCCTTGTCTATCTTTCCTTCTTTCTTTCATGTACAAACCATTCTCATATGGATGAATCAACCACGGACACATACTGGCATGGTAGAGAACTTTTATTGTACAGTCACAGAGAATAATACATGTCTTGCGTACCAACATGAACACCCCACCACATCATAGTCAACATATTACACAGCGCAAAGTTGATGTGGCCGTAGCTGCGGCTACGAGTGCTGTAAACGTATCACTTTCTCCTCCAGTCTCCCCTCATGAGTTTCGTAGTACCCCGTCGAGCAAGGCGTCCTCCTTTTCCCCATGAGTGGCTTCTCCTTGTTCTTTCGGTGTAGCGAGTCCAATCGAGTGTCGGTCTGACTTCTAACCTCGCACGGTTCCAGGTGCTCGCAGCGGTCTCGGGGAGTCTGACTGTGAGACATAGTACTCTCGTTGTCAGAGTAGCTAGCGTCCGAAATGTACTTTTCCAAGGTGGCCGTGACCACAGCTGGCAGGGAGCTGCCGAGATCGCTGTTGGACAGCACCCCTTTTACAAACTCGGGCTGGTTCACGTGCAGGTGGATATGCGTGGAGAGTGTAGACCACTGGTTGTGTCTGGTGCGTGTCTTGTCAAAGCACATAATCACCAATGTCCTGTTGTTAAATAGTTTGCTCAGTACACAATGCTTTAAATATGTGAAAAGACATAACACTAGCATGACCACCATGGTATAGAAGTCAGCTCTTTTGGCGCGTTTGTCGTTGTACTTGCACGTCACTTTCTTCATGAAGCGGTTGATCTTATTGATCTTATTATTGAACAGCGTTGATATGGCCACGGCGCTCTTCAACACGGCGTCCTGTACAACCGAGGACATCTCTCCGGAGCAACGCAGCTCTGGCCTGGTCTTAAACAGGATCGCCTCAGCCAGCTCGAAGGACGAGCTGGCTGAGGAGAAGGACGGGGTGCTCGATGAAGTGTTCACCCCGTGACTCTTGTCTACGATCCCATATTGGCTCCCGAAATCTACGGTTAGCGCTGTTGAGAACAGGGCGATATGGCAGGCTGGCTTTCAGTATGAGATGGTTGCCGTCTACCTCCATGCAGCAGAGACCCGTTGTCCCTGGTTGGTATTCCTTTGCACCATAACCCATTTCGATACAATCCCCTCTATCGGGCATGTAGTACGGACCTCTGAACTCCAACGGAGGTTTGTGAAAGACGAGCAGAGCCGCGACGGGGCATGAAGACTCTGATATCGGGTCCGCGTGACCATGTTTTGTATCAAGGAGCAACTGGAACCTGAGCACACGTGCCTGCTGCAGTGTGTTCGGCACACGTACCCCTGAATGTGGTCTCTGAAAGAGCATTCATTCTCAACACAGTAGCTCACCCATTGGGGATCCTCTATTAACTCTATGTGGGAATGATTCATGCTGGGTCTGCTGACGGGCAGGCTCGGCTGCTGTCCTTATCTTCCTTTTCTTCTTCTTATTCTAAGGTGCTGCTGGCTGTGCTGCCGAACATCACGTTCAGAGGTTGTGGCTGAACAAAGTGGCTGATATCCGTGGGGAAGACGGATAGCCTGCGTACCACGTAGTGTCGCAGAACTTCAAGTGTAGGTGTAGGTGTAGGAGCCTCGAAAGGGAGTCCGGGCTGACGTGCTTCTGCCTCGGAGTGTACTGTACTCAACATTTATCCGTAGACAACCATCTGAAGGAGCTGATGAACATGGTCACGCCGAAGGGATTCCAGAGCAAAGTCACGGATAGCAGCAGCACTTCGTCCACCAACAGCAAGACTGACAACACCACTCCCTTCGAGCCCTCGGTCATAAACAAGTTCCTGTCGAATAACAGCGTCACCCTGGAATATATGAGTCGGGCGTCCGTGGTCCGAGCGTACCTGTGTCTCAACCCAACCTTTGGTGGAGGCTCTAGGTCCTGTGCCGGGTGTGCTGTGCTGTGGAGTTGGCAGGTGGCAATCTAGTGGTGAGTTGTCACGTTTTCAACCGAATCTAGGCCCGAAATCAGAAGGTCGCTAAATATGTATCTGTAATCTAAGGGTCTGAAATCCAAGGGTATGTGGTTTTCCCCACGGGACGGTCCGTTCGAAGCGGGGCTCAGGTCTAATAGGGTGCAAATGTAAGCGCTTATACAAACCTCGTCTTGGATTGTCAACGTTGTCTCCGTGTCGGGTACGAAGCACAAGATCAGGTCTAGGGCCTGGGTCGGAGAGTTTCACCATCCACCCTGTAACCGCTAGAGAGATGATTGTGTGAAGAGAATGTCTATCCCGTACGCTCTCCTTGATGATAGCCATGTACTTTAGGGCTCCGCCGCGAATGGTGTCGGCTGAGGCGAACGCCGCAAGTGACATATCGTCGTACCCCTTCCATGAGATCACGGTCACACCTAAAACTGAACGCTTCTGTCTAGTCACAATGGATGTTTTCGACCGCTCGCCTGGGCCGACCCGAGATGCCCCGTCCGCGCCTCTAGACGTGAGGCGATGCGATGTCGTACTCGTGGAGTTTGACGTCTGGCTAGAAGAACTCCCCCAGGGTCTCGATGAGCAGTACTTGCCAATAGCCGTGCGATCCCTATCGAAGGAGGACACTGTGAAAAGGCCTGAGTTGTACATACCGCTATCAGGCCAGGATACTCTGAAAACTATCATCCTCAAGAGCTGGGGGGGTAAGATCGGCGTGAAGCTCAGATTCTTACACTCTAGCCGAGCCGCACCTTACCATGAAGAACTTGCTGCTGTACTCGACTGGATAGCGACCTTCCAGTCTAAGCAGCGGCGGAACCGAGATCCGCGAGTGGTAGTCATCGACGTGAATGTCTGGACAGCAAAGTCTTATGACTTTGATATGTTCAACAACCTATACGAGTTGATCCCCAGACTGTCAGCAGACACGCTCGCGGACGTCATACTAAGGTACACTGAGTACAATTACTTTAAATGCAGTAGTGACAAGGAGCGATGTTCTAGACTGGTAGCAAAGTGTATGACCGGGATGCCAAGCCCCTGTAACGGCGAACTATCAATTATCCCATTCGAGAGTGTTATGATGTTCCACTATCCTCCCAGAACTGCATCGTGTGCCGGCATGAAGACGTTGTCATCGTCATCATCTGCCCGAACACCATTCAGCCGGCGGACATGGAGGACAGCCTGGGAGAATTGCTAACTTGTCAATGTTACACTCCTCCTCAATCACACAATCGTATACCCTTTGACCCCTCAGCAGGAGCAAGCGGAGACTGTGTTACGGCAGCTAGGCCTGCTCGTGTCTTCACACAGAGCCTTTCTGAACCTGGACACCATATCCGTGTTCGCTCAGAACAATACAAGTTGTGACCAAGTTAGACCTGGTCGCTGGACCATGGGAGGGTACACCCTAGAGGACCCTTATGTGGTCAGGATACCCCGAGACGAACACTACCCGGAGAGGACAGGGTTGTTGCTCTTCGAGGAGCTATGCAAGAGATCTAACAACCGTGTGGGGATAATGGTTTCCGTGCCCACAATCAACTACGTCCCCGGCTCCGGCTGCGACGGGGTGAGGTTCCTCAACAGACATGTTCAAACGGACCCTGGGGGCACGGATGCCAATAGAGTCCATTACTCTATGCGTGACCTCACCGGAATCATCAGGGATATGGCCAAGTGGAGAGTGAGTCCTTCACGGAGCTCTCGCGTATAATCAACTCTGCAGCCACCAAGATCCGGACTTTGCATTACCGGTACACGAGGACCTCCACCTTCGGAGACGGAGGATACTCTTACGCTCACGTGGATGCATTGTACAAACTGGAAGGGGGTATGTTTATTCCAGCGTGCGGCCCAAGGGACACCGCTGAACAAAAGCTTTGTCCTGGTTCCAGACACGCCAAACCTGAGATTGGGATTGTTGTCAGACATGAACGTAGGTGCTCCGTTGTCTGTCAGTGAACTCGTCATCTGGGATTCCATCGACACGGCCAACTTGAATTACAAGGACCTGGTAGCGTTTGTCGATCAGGATAGGGACAGGACGTGCATACATTCTCCCTCTACGGTTGCACGGAGCGACGGTCTCAGGTTCCCTTCCTTTGGTATACAGACGAAAGAAGACCACCACAGCCTTTGTTGCGACAGCTACATTAGCGGGGCTGCGCATCGTGCTAGGGTATTGGTGCCATTGACGACTGCCAGAGAATCAAGTGAGTCTGTTCTCCAGAGTGTGTTGGACTCGAGTCGCTTGCTCGGGACACCTGTGCTGACGAGAGAGGAAGAAGACTGGCTTTCTAGCAAGAGCGTGAAGACGAATGGCACAGCACTTCCCTCTCCCAAAGGCTCACTGGGTTTGGCGTCAATTCTTGACAGCATGCACTTGATATCCAAAACGGTAGAGTGCATCAGAGGCTCCAGTTCCTGCATGGAGTTGGGTGACTACGCTGATAACAATTGGCCCCAAGGAGGCACAGGGTACCCGATTGCAATCTCGAGCGTTGTGGAATCGACCGATACAATCTCGGTTAAAATGATAATCCGTGTTAACCACGGCGCCATACACGGTAAGATCCCGTGTGACCTGAAACCGTTCTCGTTCGGATCGGAGCAGCCTTTGTCCCCTCAGTACATTCCGGGCTACTACATGCACACGGAAGAGCCTGTGATCTCCAAGGTGCAAAGTTACGTGACAACCGTGGGACCTCTCACAGCGTGGATCCTGCAACCCATAGCATTACTCTATTGCCCTGGCATGGACCGGAGTCTTGCTGATCGCATACCCTACTCAGACAAGTACTTTCAAAAGACCTACGATTGTGTGAGCGGGATGAACGAGTCTCTCTGGGATCTGAGGGATGTGTTCTCTCGACTTGGTTTGTTGCTTGCAGGGAATGAGAAGAGGACGGAGCTGACAGTGATGCGTGTAGGGGGCATGTCGACTCGCACCTCTGCACATCTTTGAGCGCTACTGTACTTGCTGTACTAATCAACATTACCTTAATCGCGATACTTTGCTCCATGTGTAAAGGGAGTCGATGTAGAGAACAACGCTATAGGAAACTGCAATGATGAAGAACCCCGTCGCCTTGACGAACAATATCACTGCAACCTCACGCAAATCTGTTTATCTGCTACTACTGTTGTCAGCTCTGGTTCTTATTCTTTACCCGGTGTCTAGTCAACACTCACCGTCGACCGCCGCAAGTGCCGATGAACCCTCGGCTCCTGTTCTAGATTCAGTACCGGACCATCTGATCAGAAACGGTGACTCAGCTCCCGACTCCCTGGATCCCAGGGTGATACTCAACCCCGGCAGATGGCAGATGCGCACACCCAAGAAAGGGAGCTCCTACTTTGCTTACCATTCCTTCCTAGGGCTCAACTGGACCGAGCTCGAAGTCGATTACCCCGAGTGTTCTCAGGTGGCCTGCAGAGGCTTACTTGGCTCTCATCAAGGTTGTGATCACTTGTGCTTTTCTGGCACCTGGCTCGATGCAACTGTAGCATTGACAACGGCCACGCTCGGGTACAAAAGGGCCATGGCGTCGCTCGACGCGGCCTTCAACGACCTAGCTGCTCTCATGGACACGCATATCATCAACTAGCACTGGAGCTTATCGGACCCCGTATCCAAACTCTTGTCATACCACGGCAACGTCTCAGCTTCAGATCCTCAAGTCGTGGATGTGATGAGATACTACAGGACCTTGATCGACGACGCCCTGACAGACATAGTGAACCATTTTCCCAGCACGTTGTCGTACGCTCCCCTCCATGCAGACCCTCTCGCAGACAACCAGCTGGTCTCCAGGTCTAAGGGTGCGAGTAAGTTCAACGAGGTTGCTAGACACCTGGAAGAGTGGCGCGTTCAACTTGTCAGTCCAGCTCAACGCCGTCACGTTCGCCTTCCAGGGAGCTCATCAGCGTACTCTCGTGTGCTCAGGGTTTACAGAGGGCGGATATGACGGGGTGTGAACCCTACTTCATCAAGGAGTTTTACACCGACATACCTCTGGCGAGCAGTTCGCTGTCATACTCTAGGCATGTGATGGTCGTTAAGAGGAAGAGTTGGAATCCAGTCGTGCTCTCCCACTGGTACATGCCCTTCATAGACTCTTCTAATGGTAACAGGACTTGTTGGCTGGACAGGCCGATGGTGAACGACACGCAATCCAACTACAGGGTGCCCCAGTGTGACTCGAGGGGGATACGCGAACCTCTGGAACTCGTCGATGACACGGTCTCAGCATGTGAGGTGAACAAGAACGGCGAGATAGGCTTGGAGTGTCCCGTGGTGTGTGGAGCCCCGTGCTTCGGTCCTATCTGCTACCAGGCCCAATCGGACACGTATACGCTGAGGACCGCATCTGGCGGAGCACGTGGCATCGACGCAACGAACAACCAGAGTCCGGTCCGGGTGACCAAGAGGCCCAGGATAATCACTAGTTTATATCCTAGCCATTTATAAAGCCCCTAGGTCATTGAACTGTGGCTGTTGTATACAACCACGGCTCTGTCATCCAACAGCCACAGCTCATGGGGACCACAGTTGCTGAGACCTAGACTAGCACTCAAGAAAAGGAGTAACAGTGTTCATCTTCTAACCGACCAATGTGTTATAAAACTATATCCCTCCCATTGGCTTTAGAGTGTATACCTTATTAACAACAAAACCCCCTAAGCATTTAGACAGACCAAGGTCAGAACCATAAGAAAGAGGCACACAGACAGGTTTATGTATATACATGATGAAGTAATACTTTATTGAGTCATAAACAATGGATACCAAAACAATATATGTCAAAGTACATCACCATAGAGCATGTAACGTGTTACATCCCCTGATTGCTAACATCAACCCCAACCCATGATATACTACTGTAAATAAACGACCGTAGCGTATGTCACACATAGATAGCGAGTCACATTTCACATTTAATACAATTTCACCACATTTTACACAGATCAAGGACTCAAATTCAGCTGTTCTTCTAGTAATGGTGCTTGAATCCAAAGTTGGCCATTGCTGTCGTGTGAGAATCTGAGTCACTGTACAACCTATACAGTGAGCTGGCTTTTGCTTCCTCTTCGGTCTGGTTAGCTCCGTAGCGTTTGCTGAGCTGGTAGCGTTTCTTTGTGTTCACGGCCAGGGCTGCTTTCTCCATGTGTACGACCATGATACCCGCATACGCAGTTGCTTCAATTGTACTGGTCTTAATAGAGTCGTGACACACGATGCTTCGCACGTAATACCGATCGGCCAGAAGGTCCAGAGTGTCTTCGCAGCCCCTGGTGGCTTGTTCTAGAGCTCTGGCAACCACAGCACCGATGACGGTCACAAACGTTTTGTGCGACAGGAAGGCCTTATGATGCTCCCTCGTGGGGAAACTATCCACCAATGCTTTCTCGCACTCGGGGCCCCAAAAGTTGGCATTTGTAGCGGAGCACAGGGTATGAACCAGTTTGATAGTCGCGTATGGGGTTGAAGGGACGTCGATCTTCACTTTCTTGGCGCGTGCACTCTTTACGATGTCTAGGACGGCCTGATTCATCCGAGCTGGCTTGTAGACATATGTATTGTGCTGGGGGATCAACGGTGCTGGAATCGGTGGTGGCCCAGTGCCCTTAGCAGAGGTTCTGGTAGGAGATTTAGCGGAAGCCATTGTGTTTCTCCTGGCTGGATTCGTGACAAGATTGACATAAGCAAGCAAATATTGAAGGTGATATCTGTGCTGAACAAGGGGCTGACGCAAGCACCGTTAATAAATAGAGATGAACTGGACTATAGGTCCTATAGCAAGTATGAGACTCGAGGACAACATCAGCCGTGGTGATGCGTTTCCAGGTGCCACAGCCTTAATAGTGGATCCTAGGTCTACTTTCCTCAAGACTATGCAGTTTGCGACAGAAAAACTGTGCACTTCGTTCATGTGCCCCACTATAGCCGTTCTCCTACACTGGTAGGTTGCAGTGTGGTTGCACGTGTCACCATAGATCATTAGAGCGTTGGTGCTAGTTACGTTGTGCGACACGGTGATCCCCGAGAGTATATCGTCCCCTCCGCTGTATCTGGAGACGACTCCTTGTTTGTTGATGCGATACAACCCGACCCTTATATCGCTCGCAGTCAAGACAAACCAGCTAGTGGACAAAAAACGGTCAGGATCCGAGCTCGGACACACCAGTTTCACAGTTGTATCAATGGGGAGCTTCAGCGGTCACATCCACACTCAGAGCTACAGTGGTAGACTCAGGCTCGAAAGGAGGCTCAGTAGAAGGAGGCTCGATGGCAGCGTCCGCGCTCGGGGCTGTAGCGACGACATCCTCAGGTCTGGCGATCGCGCCTGTATCTGTGGTTGCTGTGCTACTAGGCCTACCGGTTAGATGCACATACGCGTCGGGTGCCCGCGTAGTAGAGTTTGGAAACTGTCCCTCTGCAGACAGGAGGGTGACAGTTGATAGTGTGACAAGTAGATAGCTGAAGGGTGTAGTTGAAAAGGCCATGGCTTCTCACAAGCAATGATGTGGATACCACATACACTTAATAGGCTGACTCTGACAATGAACACCAATGAACACCTTCACCTGGTACAATGTTAGATATAGGACGTATTGTCTACACTGCTCAGGGTCGCCGTCCTCATCGGCACGTCTTGGTTCTTTGTACTAGACCTCAGTTTTATGAGTACAACAATCAATAAAGGGCATGTTAGAGTGGATAGGGTGACTGAAGCAGCAGCCATGAACCGGCTGCGGCCTATCATGCGCTCACAGTCGACACATTTGGTCCCCTGAGATTGCGCTGCTGTCTCAGCGTACACTTTGTCAGTGTATTTCCGTGCTGTGGCGTCCATGGCGATTATGTCCTCTAACACGGCCTTTCCTCGCAGCAGCAACTCAGACGACTGAGCAGATCGGTTCCGAACGCTAGCCAGAGATGTGTGTATGTCGGCCTCTGACAGAGAGGTGTTATAGCACGTAGATAACATTTGTTCAATAGATAGTCAGTGCAGAACAAGGTTGGCATATCCGACCATGAGGGGTATTTCATAAGGCCGTCCTGTTATGCTACAAGGTTAATTAGACCAAAGAGCTCATTCGTCCAACCAGACATTTCTATGTGACTAAAGGGTTGATGTCTCACCTAACGGGTTTGGAGTTGGACAAAACGGGGTCGAGGTCTGTTTCAAATCAGACCTTGACTAGACAATTGACATTGGTCAATCTCAAACTTCCAACTCCTAATTGTTTGGTTCAGACTCACCCTTCAGTCAACCTGTCTATCTGATGCAAGTTCAAGGCATTAAATAGGTGCTTCACGTCTCACACACTTAGCCTAGACCCTGACTTACACAACTCCGCTACTTGCAGCTGGAATGGACTATACCACAGCCTCAGTCTCAGCTCTAACCCAACCGCAGACCAGCACCTCAACCACAGGGAACACTAACACTCTTACCTTTACAAGAGCTGACAACGGGACCACACCTCTCACTGTGCCCAGTCACCGGTCAACCAAGTGCAGACACCACTTTTTGCAATTTTGCCAGGATCCAGCCTGTTGCAACCCGGTCCTCAAGCACATCATCGACATGGAGGCTGAGGAGCAACAGCTTTGAAATATACAACAAATATTACCGTGAGACAGACGACGAGGAAACTGAATCTGAGTCGTCGTATTATGAAGACACAGACACTATGGACGAGGGACGAGGGACCATTCGACGACGAAGATCTTGAACATGTGTCTGTGTATTGTTCAGTTTCTAACTGTTGGAATCCCGCTCTGAGGTATTACCTTGAAGATGAAGTTGCGTATTTAGGTCTAATGTGGTGACGGAGGCTTTTGGTATAAACCGAATGGATACATCAACTGGGGTCAAGGAGCCAAAGGAGTTGTGTTTGAAGACTTAGACAACAAATAATACGATCAGACAGTCAATAGCATTTGTATACCTGTGTGTTCTTTATTGGGCCAAGTCAGAAATACAAACCAAAACAAATAAGGCCATACACGCACACATGCTACTTGTAATATACCTCACCGCTGATTTCTATAGACCTTTCGCCACTGCTTATCTCGTCTCTGGTGTGACAGAGGAGCAAGAACACAGAGAGCATGTAGTCTCTGGTGTGACAGAGGAGTAAGAACGCAGAGAGCATGTAGTCTCTGGTGTACTCTCCGTCTACAGACTTTTTTCCCCAAGGTAGTCAGCGTAGACTCTAGTAACTTGATCCAAATCACGTATCTCCAGTTCCCCCAGGGCCATAACCTGTGAGAGAGAGGAGTCTGGCTGCTTGGGCGAGAGAGAGAGAACAGTAGAGATGTAGAGGGATTATCCACTCATGCCTGAATCGTCCAACCATGGCTATAGTATCCACTCATGCCTGAATCATCCGATCACGGATGAATATGCCAACCATGGCTATAGTATACGACCAAGCCTGAATTGTCCAACCATTGCTATAGTTTACGACCAAGCCTGAGATTGTCACCTTGAAGGTTAGAGATGCTCTAAGCCCCTGGTATGCTTCTTATAGGTGCATCATGTCCAACTGGGTACATAGAGCAATTTGTTGGGTATGTAAAGACCGGTAGGTGTAATAGAAAACCCCCAACTCTGGCCTCGACTCGAGCGGTCGATTCGGATTCCCCCAGGGGTCACACTTCACTTGCATTCGACGCCCGTCCTTCTGCAAGCAGCTGACGACAGTGACTCCATCGGGGTATATGTGGACATATCTCAACCCATTATTCTCACTGAATAAGTGTTTGCCACTGCAGAACAGGACGCCTCTTTTGGTACATTCATCCTCCTGTGACATAGGGTACAAGGTACACAGGATATTGATGAGGTTCTGTACATCCTGGATCGTCATTGAGCTCTTAGTCTCAAAGTAGCCACGGAGTTAGTGTACATAAAAGGCTCGGGTAAGAACCATTGGCCGGCGGGCACATCCAGACATGTACGTAATCACAGGTGAGGTTATTCAGCCTCATGGCCAACATCTCCAGGTCAGACCGGCTGTACAACTGTATCAGCAGACGCCACTTTGTGGAGCGAGACTGCTGGGTCCTTCCCACGTACAGCCCCGGCGATGTAGATAGACCCGGAGACTTTTCTGTCGTCAATCTCCTATAAGACATACTTGGTCTCAGTGCTCAATTGTCAGCTTTCCGTGGATCGTGTATAGACAGAGCCCGATCGCCTTTTTCTTGGTATAGAAGGTAGAAAGTGAATGTAAATACACACCCAGAATCTGCTACTTTTATACACGAGACCCCTAGCCCTGAACCATTGTCCAATGAGGCTACAGTCCCAGCCCATGGTTGGATAAAAAAAAAAAAAAGCACATAATACACAACGCTCTTCATGGGCTTCCACACTGAATAGATGTCCTGGTGACTCCCCTCTGTCAAGACCTTCTTGAGAGCCTCGGAGCACTTGTTGTTGACCTCGATGTTGGTGCTATGTGTTAGTTCTTCATCCACTGTGAAGGACATAGATAAATCGAAGTCTCCGTTGGCCATGTGTCTCGTGTCAATGAACTCCAAGCTAAATGGGCTCTGAGGTTCTTTCACGGCAGATCTCCCAAGTGTACCTTGTGCATAAGGCCGTGGTAGGTGTGGTGATCAGAGTGCTGTGCGTGTATCTCATTCAAGGTTTCATTCAATTCCGGATAACCTAGGCAGGCCATGGTGGTCTTGTATCTGCGTAAGCCTGAAAGCCTCACTGTGAACTGTATTTTGAACCTGGGAGGGTTCACACCCAGTGCGTTCATGTTGTCTAGAAGATCTCGCGTGTCCCTTTCCAGGTTCGACTGAGCCGAGCATAGGGCTTGCTCCACGTCATCTCGCATTTTATTCACCAGGACTTTGGCCATGGTAGACGATCCAGACGACCTAATGATCTGTGAGACGTGTGCTATCTGGAGAGTGGAAGCGTTAATACATAATAAGAGTTTGTAGAGAAGCGGCTGGCCATGCCGTGATATACAGGACGGATCAAGCTGTGGCTTGGGACTCCACAGATTCTCATCCACTAGGCCGCCTAATGGCTGCTTCACACCTTTGGTAAATGAGTTTATTACAGAAATAGCACACAGTAACAAAGCATATCCTTCAGCAGACATAAAACAAACCAAATTGTTCATTCAAGGGCAATATTAACAATGTTTGGAAACTTGCTCTAAGGGTGAATAGATTGCACCATGTCCCATGTCCTTGGTAAGGATGAATCAAGGATGAGTCCTATCGGCTGTTACACAAGCATCATCTTGTTAATCACGTAATTATCCTTTGTGTAACATCTTGCTTACACATAGACTGACTTGCTCTAAGGGTGAATAGATTGCACCATGTCCCATGTCCTTGGCTAGGATGAGTCGAGGATGAGTCTTATCGGCTGTTACACAAGCATCATCTTGTTAATCACATAATTATCCTTTGTGTAACATCTTGCTTACACATAGACTAAACGTAGTAGTTTGACAAGCCTGCCTGTAGTATATATGCAGCATTGGTGTAATCATACAATTACTTCTACGCCATATCTCGCTCAGGACAACATGCGTACTCTCCTATCCAACGTTCTAATGCACTCCCATCGGTGTCGAGGACAATGTTGCACTCGCCGGGAGCGTTCTCCACCCAGACGCACTCGAGATCACTGTGCATCTGCTCCGCATCGGCAGTGTCCTTTCTCAAGGTTCTACCCCTGTCGCTTCGGGCTCAACTGCGCTTATCTGACTCCACTCAGGCGTCCTGACAATGTCCGTTTGTGCTCAATCTGCTTCGACGGTGTGCCATCCAGAACTCTACCCTTCTTCGGTATCCTATCCAGTTGTGACCACTGCTTCTGCTCCGGCTGTATTATCCAGTGGAGGGATCAGGAACACCTTGATCTGACACTGCTTGCATCATGCCCGGTCTGCAGAGTCCATTCACAGTTCTGTCTTCCCAACGTCTGCACGGGAGAGGTTGGCAATGCTCTCGGCCCCTGGCGCGATGGTTGTGAGCGTAATAGATGAGCCAGGGCTACTGAGACACTGAGTGGACTGTGGACTACTCGAGATGTTGTATGTGTGTAATTTGCTACTCTTCTGCACCTGGCAAGGTTATGTGTGCAAAATCCCAGAAGTCCATCTTTTGTTTCACACAGACACAAGTCGCAGACATATTCACATGCATTTAGTATATCCTGTGTTACATGCTAAATGTGTACAAGTCCACGAATCACAGGCTACAGCCAAGGCTGGATATAAATGGCCTTGGCTGGATAGATAGATAGATAGATAGATAGATAGATGGATAGATGGATAGATGGATAGATGGATAGATAGATAGATGCGTATGATATGAGCGAGGGTAATAATAGTTTACTTAATAGACAGACTGGGTAAATGAACAGGTAAGTGAACATTTTGCATGGTTAAATTAGCTGTACAGTTAAGTATACAGTTATATTTACAGATAAGTGAATACTTGCATGGTTACACAAACTGTACAGGTAAATGACAGGAAGAGATACTTTAATAGCTAAATGTGTGTATGATATCATTTGGGGTAATAATAGTAATTCCCTTAAAATACAGTCCTTAGTGCGCAGGGTTTAATTACAGACAACTGCACGTATTGCACATTTGATATAGCAATGAGAAAAGGTGCAATTGACAGGATACTAATATGCATTCCTGAGTGAATGCCTACATAAGTTAGGTCCAAGAATTACTAGCAATATTGCACGTGATATGATATAACAACTGTACATGAGTATGTATATACAGACCTGTATGAATAAATAGGTCCTGAGTGAATGAGTGCTGATGGACCAGAGTTACTCACGGATGGATGCAGAATTGTTAAACTAGGTCCTAGCACCCCAACAGTTCCAGATCTATGTTGCCGACGGCACGGCACCCCGGTGAGGCATTATATAGTCTAATAGCCGCCGGCATGAAGGACCTCCTGTAGCGCTCTCTGGCACACCGTGGTGGGATCAGTCTGTGACTGAAAGTGCTCCTCTGCGTCATAACCATAGCGTGCAGAGGGTGGGTGGCGTTGTCCATGATGGCCAGCAGTTTGGCCAGGATCCGTCTCTCCGCCACCTCCTCTAGAGTGTCAAGGCTCATCCCCAGGACAGAGCTAGCCTTCCTGATCAGCTTATTTACCCGAGAAGCATCACCGGCTTTGATGTTTGCTCCCCAGCACACCACTGCAAAAAAGACTAGTAGAAGGTATGCAGTAGTTTACTGCACACGTTGAAGGACCTGAGCCTCCTCAGAAAGTAGAGTCGGCTCTGGCCCTTTTTGTACAGGGCCCCGGTGTTACCAGCCCATTCCAGCCTGTTGTCCATATGGACTCCCAGGAACTTGTATGACCCAACCATTTCCACATCCATCCCCTGTATAGGGACTGCAGTCAGTTGTGCCTTGGTTCTCCTGAAGTCCACCACCATCTCCTTTGTTTTGCTGATGTTGAGCTGAAGGTGGTTCTGCTCACACCACAACACAAAGTCACTGATTGTGCTCCTGTACTCCTCCTCCTGCCCACCCCTGATGCACCCTACAATAGCAGAGTCATCCGAGAACTTCTGTAGGTGGCATGTTTCAGAGTTATATCTGAAGTCTGAGGTGTAGAGGGTGAACAGGAAGGGGGACAGGACCGTTCTTTGGGGGGCCCCTGTGTTGCTAACTGCCCGTTCTGAGACACAGCTCTGTAGTCGCACAAATTGTAGCCTACCGGTCAGGTAGTCCGTGACCCAGTAGACTAAGGGTGCTTCCACTTTCATCCTCCTCATCTTCTCACCCAGTAGCAGGGGCTGAATGGTATTGAAGGCACTGGAGAAGTCCAAAAACATAACCCTCACAGTGCAACCTGCGTTGTCCAGGTGAGAGTAGGCCCTCTGCAGAAGGTAGATGATTGCATCATCCACCCCGATGTTGCGCTGGTATGCAAACTGCAGGGGGTCCATTGATGTACACACCAGGGGTCTGAGGTGAGCGAGGACTAACCTTTCCAGGGTCTTCATGATGTGAGATGTTAGCGCTACAGGTCTGAAGTCATTCAGGACAGTGGGGTGTGCCTTCTTGGGCACTGGGACGAGGCAGGATGTTTTCCACAGCACAGGGACCCTTTCTAGGCTCAGGCTAAGGTTGAAAAGACGCTGGAGTATTCCACACAGTTGGTCAGCACAGACCCTAAGCACCCTTGGGCTGATGCCATCAGGGCCCGCCGCTTTCCACTGATGTAAGCCAGCCCAGGTGGAGGGGTGGGGGGAAGGGGGGTGTTGAGGATCAGTCCAGGGGGAGCAGGGGAGGAGGTTGGGTCACTGATTGTCTCAGCAGAGGTGTTGTGAGCAACGTGGGGGTGGGACAGCCGTGAGGGTGTGTGGTCTGGGGAGCTGGACGGGAGGTGGACAGGGCCAGTATCAAACCTGTTAAAAAAATGGTTCAGCTCATTGGCTCTGTCCTGGGTCCCCTCCGTCTGCCCACTGTTTGACTTATTGAAGCCAGTGATATTTCTCATACCCTTCCACACGTCTCTCACCTGGCTCTGCCTCAGCTTGTCCTCCATCTTCTCCTTATACACTCTCTTCCCCTCAGCAATCCGCAACTTCAGCTCCCTCTGGACGCATTTCAATTTGTCCTTGTCCTTGTCCCTCTCCTTGAAGGCCCTCTTCTTCTCATTCAGCACGGCCTTCAGGTCGCTGGTGACCCAGGGTTTATTGTTCGGGAAACAGCGTACCTTCCTGGTGGGTACAGTGTTGTCTACACAAAAATTAATATTGTCTGTTATGCAGTCAGTGAGTCCATCGATGTCCTCCCCATGAGCCTCACAGAGCACATCCCAGTCTGTTGTTTCAAAGCAGTCCTGTAGGGCCTCCTTCGCCACCGGGGACCATCTCCTAATGGTCCTGGTGGTTGCAGGCTGCTGTTGGACCAAAGGCCTGTAGAGTGGGGTGAGGTGGACAAGGTTGTGATCCGATCTACCGAGAGGAGGGAGTGCAGTGGAGTTGTATGCGTCCTTCACATTAGCATATAACAAGTCCAGAGTTTTATTATTCCTAGTTGGGCACTTCACGAACTGTTTGAACGTGGGCAGCGTTGAAGAGAGAGATGCATTGTTAAAATCCCCCGAAATGGCAAAGAAAGCACTGGGATGCGCTGTCTGTAACCTCGCGATAACAGTGGATGACGTCACACGCTGTGTTTGCGTCCGCGGAGGGCGGGATGTAAACAATAACAGCTATGGCCGCCGTGAATTCCCTTGGCAAATAGTAGGGTCTCAGGCTAACGGCTAACAGTTCAATGTCCGGGCTACAAAACTTTTCCTTAAGAGTAATATGGTTCGGATGACACCATCTGTTGTTAACTAATAAAGCCAGCCCACCACCCTTGCTCTTACCGGAAGAGACGCGATCCCTGTCCGCTCTGATGGTCTGGAAACCGTCGATAGTGACGTTCTGTATGGGGATGTTATCGTTCAGCCAAGTCTCAGTAAAAAACATGAGGCTCGTTTCCCGATAAATCCTTTGTCCACGGACAAGTCCCTCCAACTCATCCATCTTGTTATGTAGTGACCTCACATTGCCCATAATAATAGATGGTATAGCCGGCTTGTACTTGAACCTCCTCCGCTTTGCCTTACATTTCAATCCCGCCCTACGTCCACGGCGTCGCCCAAACTTTTCACTGGGGAGCAGCAGCGCTGCGTGGGCTAAATCCAGGAGCTGGGCTCCGTTGTAAACAATAACAGTTGACGACTCCTGTCGACGTTCAGCTGCGATAAAATCCATAAAATCCATAATCCTGAACTATTATAGTTCAACTGTAGCAAAATAAAAAATAAAAATAAAGAAAAGAGACGAAAAAAACGAATTAAAACAACAATTTATGCACGAACAACGGGAGCTGCTTAACAGGCGATCACTCAGGGCGGCGCCAAACACGATGGCTGGGCAGCCTTGGCTGGGCACAACAGCCTTTGTTGGATACAAACGGCCTTGGTTGGGTAATGGCCTTGGCTGGGTAAAACAGCCTTGGTTGGGTAAACGGCCTTGGTTGGGTAAACGGCCCTGGTTGGATTTTTGAACTCCATAGACCATTTGGTAGACAAATATTAGTTGGGCAGATGAGCTTGGCTGGACGGTTCCAATACCATGAGCTTAACTTAAAAAGGCTGGCGCATTGCTACCAGGGTTGTCAGTGGCTTGTTCACCTAGTTCGCTACAATGGAATCACTTTTCAATGCCACGTTCAATGCTACAATCTTCAATGGACCTTCAAACTACCTGGAGTCAAAGGTCCATTGTTATCATCTCTATAAATACAGCCGCCTCTTTTACATCCCCGTCTGTCACGCGCTCGTTATGCTCACGGGCTTGGTTGCCAACCTGTACATGCTCATCACGCTCCACTGTGCCTGTTCAAAGGACTCAGGTAGGCGAAGGAAGGGCCTCGGTGATGTCAACGTTTTCTTTTCACATCTGGGAGTCTGTGACATAGCCACTTTGCTAACTATCCCGGTGTGGGTTACTCAGACGATTCTCGTGAATGGCTGGGTGTTTGGCTACGTGGTTTGCAAACTGATGAAGGGAGTGATTACGGTACGTAGCACCACTCTGACTCCTTGAGAAAGTGTACACACAAGCATGTCCCAGCAGCTCGGCTAATTACATCTTCTTTGTTCCTCTATTTCTACAGTTCAGTTTCCAGTACGGAATACTTATTATGGTCTAAATCAACATCGAGAGAGACATTATGGTGGTACACAACAGGACAACCCTCAAGTGCCTGGTGTCCAGACGTAGGTCGAGCAGAAGGAGAACCGTGTCTCGATTGTGCGCCTGTGTGCCAGCAGTCTCAGCTCTCGTGGACATATGCTATTACACCGTCCGCCTCTGGGAATACCATGATGTGTTTCAACGGTATGCATCCTCATTCCCAGATTGTCACGTTCTGGGTCAGGATGGCACTTTGTTTCATGTTACCTATTGTCGTTCTCATTTACTGTAACGGCATGATAGTGTACAGTGTCAGAAAGCACGTGAACCGGAATTAGTTTGGGGGTAAGATGACAAGGGCTCAAGTTCTGCCCTTCCTCATGGCTACGTTATTCGTGTGCTGCTGGATACCCTGGATCGCCAGCACCGTATATTTCCGCTGGCATATGGACTGTGAGGAGGTAAAGTACGTGGTCCTAAATGTCTGCATAGCTATAGGGAACATGCACTGTATCACAAGTCCCACTCCTTTAGTCTCCGAAGCGTACATACTCCTCTATCTCACCAAAGGCGCACAGCGTTGTTACCAGCACTGTTACCAGGAAACGTTCTGTCTCTAATGAATGAATAGGGGTGTAATGTGGACTAAAGGAGATTACTATGCAAAGTGCCACGGGCACAGCTGCTGTAAACCCAAATGTACTTTTTAACCGCTGCTACTTCAAAGCCCTGACACTGATAAACGAAAAGATGAATAGCAATCTCACTGTTATGATGTTTGGTGATTTGTTGTCTACCTACCATGTATGTGAAATAAACCTGCATGTGTATTGGGTATCATTCTGAGTAACAATAAACACAAACTATATCAGGGTGCACAGAGTCACTTGACTTTATTATACAAAGCTGCAGCGTATCAAATAGGATAAAGTATAGAGTGACTGAAAAACAACACGGTTTGGTTAACACAATGGCAAGCAAGGGTTTGAAGTGAAATAAAAGACATTGAAGCAAAACTTGTGTTGTATTCCCATACTTCTCCTAACTCTGTGGAGCTTTCCTATCTCAACCCTAGTAGTTGTCATACACATAAAGTCATTTTCTCATAGCAGGTCCCACTAGTGTGATAGGTGGACACAACCCCATAAACACCGCAGGGTATCAAAACAGTATAGAGTGACTGAAACACAACACGGTTTGGTTGACACACAATGGCAAACAAGGGTTTGAAGTGAATTAAAAGACATTGAAGCAAAACTTGTGTTGTATTTCCCATATTTCTCCTAACTCCGTGGAGCTTTCCTAACTCAACCCCAGTAGTTCATACCTATAAAGTCAATTTCTCATAGCAGGTCCCACTAGGGTGATACTAGGGTGACACGTGGACACAACCCGCATAAACAGCAGCTTAGTTATATTTATGTACAAGTACACCTTTATTGTTATGGCACACACATCAAAACACAATACGGTGTCTAATAATGTATATGAACAGCACCTACATACACAACACCCAAGCTCACAGTAGTTAGTGTCGTCGGTTTGAACATCCAACCTTGCTCGTTTTCTCTTTTTCACTCTCAGCACGTCAACCGAGGCTCTCGACGACTGTTGCTGAGCATTATTAGTCCTTTGACAGCCCTGGACCTGGCCACTTGTCATGGTCATGGGTATCTCTCCCAAATGTTGACTTTGAGTACTAGGCTCTTGTGTATCCCTAACAGGCGTCATACCCCTTCGCATGGCGAGCGCTGCAAGTCTGTTTGACTCACGCAGAGCCCCTATCATGGCACTGAGTTTGGTCGACTTCCCAGACCTCGCAGTTATCAACTCTCCCTTTACGGCCATCATGGTCGCAGCGTAGTCCAGTTTCAACATCTCCACAGAGAACACGTCAGCGCCGTGAACGCTGTTAAACACCTCGGCCGCGTCCTTCCACTCCCAATCCTCCTCTAGCTCGACTAAGTGACCACGATTATCACGGTTGACTGTCAAAAGCATCTTATCCTGGTGATAGACGTTTTTCACGGGTACCCCCGAGTTCTCGGTTGAGTAAACGCTCAGTCTGGGCCCGTGGATGGCTCCTCTAGGGCCTAGTCTAGATTCTCTCAGGTGCCTTTTGTCGTAAGCTTCCTTAGGTGCATTCCGAGACATCGGCCTTTTGATAACCGCCCTGTGATACAAGGGCGCGGAGCACTGGAACATCTCCCCTCCCAGCACGCACTTGTTGAACGTCAGTTCGTTTAGGGGTTCGGTGGCAGCCGTCGCTTCCAGTATCACGGAGCGCACCGGGTCATTGTTGAAGTCCAAGGTGAATATCAATCTGGGCGTAGGAGGCTGCTCGTCGCCGCCGCTATCATTCGCACACTGCCCGAAATCATTGACGTATTCAAAGCCTCCTTTTTCGTAGGCATCGAACATCGCTGCACCCAACTGATCCCAAAAGCCTGAGTGAGAACTCGGTGCGTATAGGGCTATCAAAGGCTTCCTGTCTTTCAAAGACATGGAAACTGTGATCCATGCATTTATTTCGTCCAGATTGGATTATTGTAATTCTCTTTATTTGGGGTTGTCTAAGAAGTTGCTTTCACGGCTGCAACTGGTCCAGAATGCTGCGGCCAGACTGTTGACTGGTACCAGGAAATGTTCCAGTATCTCTCCGGTGCTGACTTCTTTGCACTGGCTTCCTGTGGAGTATAGGGTGCATTTCAAGGTCCTCTTGATGGTTTTTAAAGGTTTACATGGGCTTGCCCCTGTATATATCTCTAGTTTGTTACAGCATCATGTTGCTGCTAGACCACTAAGATCATCTCAAAGCTTAATTTTAAATGTTCCAAAATCTCGGTTGATAACCAAGGGAGATCGTGCCTTTGCGGTAGCAGCACCGCGTCTTTGGAATAGTCTCCCATTACACATTAAATCCTGTGATTCCGTCGAGTGTTTTAAATCTAGGCTGAAGACCCACCTCTTCTCCGCTGCTTTTAACTGTTCTTAGCTACATGTGGTGTTTTGTTTTGTTTTATGGTGTATTTGTCTATATGTTTTGTACAGTTGGGTCTGTAAAGCACTTTGGTCAACTCGTGTTGTTTTTAAATGTGCTTTAGAAATAAAAAATGATTGATTAATTGATATCGTACACCGCTTCGAGTGGCACAGTGACAGACCCTACTTTATTGTGCGGAGCGTTCTGGTTGGTGGCGTATCTGTACGTGCACAGCTTGTAGTTCTTCATTGCAAGATTCTTACTCTTTCGAGCCGGGACCTTGCATGTCGAGCAGAGCATCAGCAGGTCGTGCGCCATGTCATTACCGCCCTTGATCTCTTTCTCAGAGAAAAACATAACATCTATACCCGAAATGCACAAGTGTCCATTTTTCAAACTAGTCTTCAGGTGCTGCTCATGGATCTGGGTTAAGATGTACCCTAGCACCTTGCAGGCAAAGCGACCCTATATGTCGACCGCACAGGGACATATGTCCGGAAGACAGGCTGAGGCGTACAGCTTGTAGACAGCGTTGGTCTCTAGGCAAATCTGTCCGAAGGATAGCTGGTTCAGAGCTTTCAGTCTGTTCTTGTTCATCTGCTTCATGTAACCCCTCAGGTCGGGCCAACGCTTCTCTTCCGGGATCTCGGTCCACGGAGGGATCCATATGTCAAAGACAAAGTGACACGCCAACTTCATGGCCTCTGCAAACACCAGCTGGTTGATGCAGAAGGAAACCCTCCGACTGGTGACTCCCGTGCACACAATGTGGCTAGCGTACAGGGCAGCCACGCAGGCGTCTCTGGCATTGTCGAACCTCAATCTCAGACTCTGCAATCATTGTAGCGGACTGGATCAGGTTCTGTCTGTACAGGCACACTGCAGCTATACGATCCATCTTGAGTTTCTCCACGGTGTCCTGTATCTGCTTGGTGCTATGCGTGCGAGTCACATGCTCAGGGATCTCTGATTCCATGATCAGAGACCGATGGGCCCAAGTGTCGCTCACAAACCCCATCGTGTTGGTGTTCCACACGAAGCCGCAGTTGTGCACGGCGTGGTACTTGACAGTGTCCACCTTGCCGCTGCTCATGTCTCTGGTCACCACATCGTTCTCCAGTACGCTGGTGTCCAGGAGGTTCTTGAACGTATTGGGGTTCACGTTGGACTCCTTGTCTACGGATTTCATGTTCTTCTCGTGGGTTATATGAGCGTCGTCTATCATGACCACGCAGGAGTTCCACTTCTGCTTGTACTTGAAAGCTTGCGGGGTGGAAGACGTCAGCGTCTCTATGCAGCCTCTTACCCTCCTGAACTGGTAGTTGAGCACGTTGTTGGTGTAACTCTTGCCTTCTCCTGGTCCAGTGACGTAGAAGAGCATAACCCGTTCAATCGTGTACCTGGGAGTAGTGTTGGACAATAATGTAATTGAACATCGTAGACGCCTGAAACAACCTGCCCACTTGCAGGCTGTCACAAAACAGGTAGCGTACCAATGTGTGGTCGTACACTTTCACAGGATCCAGAGTGGTGGCCTGTACCGAGTAGTCATCGTGGTTGCCCGGCGAGAGTTGCAACGACTCGTGGATCTCGGCTAGGCCGTGACCGAGAGACAAGCTAGAGTTGCTAATTTTGTCGTCTATCACGTCGCTCAAACCTTTGTACAGCGAGTCGGTCTCGTTGAACTGTTGCCTGACAAGGATATTGAAGACCGTATCAGCTATGCTCTCGAACTGCCTGCGTCCTCTGTACTTGACTTTCATTTCTTTGCTCAGGTTTACCCAGATGAGGGTACAGGTGAGCAAAGTAGTAGCTGTGGTCGTCTTTGCTCACCATGAAGGGGTGACGCTTGGATGAGTTGTAAAAAACCAAGTACGCTGTCTGACACTCTCCTTTGCACGCTCCGAGGCGGTCCTTGGGGCGCCTTCGCTTGCAGTAACACTGTCCGTTGTTCAGCAAAGACGCGAGAGCTTGCGTCCTGCATCTGCTCTTGATGTCACATAACACCCTGTCAATCCGGGTCTTCGTGATGGGCATGTGCCTGTGGAGCAGCGATCTGACAAACAGGTCGGGGTTCTCCCTGTCGATGATTTCTCCAGAGAGTACCTGAATACCAACAGTCCTCTGATGTTCACCTCGCCTCTTCCCGAGGAACCGTTGAGGTCACTCGTGAACGCTTTCACTCTTTCTACAAATCTCATGTCCTCTGCTATGTTCGTGTTATACCCAGTCTGCACAACTTTCTGGTTCAGCCATTGAGCGATCGTGAGGTTAGACACAAGCGATAGGAACAACTTCTTTCCTTCTCCTTCACTGGCGCAGTCGGTAATCCTGCCTATAGAGTTCTCCAGAGCCTTCAGAGTTAGGTCCTGAGTGACAGGATGGTGTGTACATGGAACCCTGTAGTTCCTTGACTTTCTTCTTGTCCACCATGTTAGAATTCAGTGTGTCGCTGTGGATATCCACCCAGTCGTAAATTGAGCCAAGCTCTCCCTTGCTGTCTCTCATGGCTATCATAGCGTTGTTGAGGGACGACGCCATTTTCCTAACCAGTTGCAGTCGCATGAAGGCGTTGAACGCCTCCTCCAGCGTTTCCTTCACATCCGCCGAGGTTGCTGGCATCGAGGACGTCTTATCGTTGTTGTCATCCTCCGCGCCATCTCGTCTGAACACGTCCATGTTGACACTCATGTTCATGAGACTGAGCAGCTGGGTACCGGTCATGTACTCATCCGTATCATCAAAGGCGGGCTGTGTGCCAAACCGGGATTGCACACCGAGGCTAGACGATTGAGCGTTTGTTTTGCACGAGTCCTCAGTGCTCATGTCTAGGACGAAACAGAATAGGCACCCTTGAGAGAAGTCCTCTCTCCTAGGAGGTGACATGCTGCAGAAATCTGTGTTCTCAAGAGTGACTTGGAGAACCTCCCCTTTGAAGCAATATATCAGGTATAGGAGGAATTGAAAGGTCGCTCTCTCGTTTAGTGACAACACACAGAAGGACAACTCGTCAGACAGCCGGTCGTGCAATATGTCAGTTTCAACCGCCAAGAACAACGCTCTCCTACTGGAAGGCACCTTGACCCTTTCTACCACAGGTGTGTTTGCCTCTCTGTGAGGCACTATATTACACTCGGTTGACATGGTCTTAACCTTCGTAGCTGCCATGCCTAGCTAGAGTGGGCTTCTCTGGTCTAACATATATTGAGCCATGTGTGCTTCTCTCCTAACCCTAGCCCTAGCCCTGTTTGGATAATTTAGCTGTGGTCGGATGGTTCAGCCCTGTGTGGATCATTTAGCTGTGGTCGGATGGTTCAGGCCTGTTTGGGTACTTCAGCTGTGGCCGGATGATTCCGCCACAGCGGAACGATGGGTTCATCCTCTCACACTGAGCTCATATCTCACCCCTACCAGCCTTTCAACAAATGTTTTGCCAGCTCTAGGGTGTTGTTAGCTCACTATGCAGACTGTACCTTGGTGAACCGCTCCGGGAAGCTACTGGCTCACTGCATTATAGACTACTGCTTGCCTCGCTACATGTACAGCTCTGTTCTGGGCCTCCACAGCCTGGATGATTGCAAAGAACACCTGCTCACCTCCGTCGCCTCTATCAGAGAGAGGTTGAAGAGGGGAACCGTGATTTTCAACACCGTAATGAACAACTGCCCCGAACACATGATACCGGCCTGCGGGGCTTGGGAGTTGGAACACCTAAGGATAAACAGGGAGACTGTGGCTCGTCTGCCGGGTGAGAAACTCGAGGCCTGCATCAAGGTGATCACCGAGGACATGTCCCTGCAGCCCCGTGACGTCTACATGAACCTAAGCGCTTTGCTCTGGAAAAGGCTCACAGAAGCCATATCTGAAGGCATAGTGTCCCTCAGAAACGACGATTCTTTGCATCTTCCCTGCTTGGCCACCTTCATCTCACTTTCCGTGCCGACTGTCATGCTGACAGATGCTGGGATCGCCTCCTCTACCGGTAGGCTGTCCATAGCGAGAAACGAGCTGTGCGAGAGGACTCTAGTTGACCTTGCCGGTCTTCTGTATCAGACCGTACTCGTGTTGCAGACGCTAACTCCCGAAGCATTCAGCTCAGCAGCCGCTATGTACCCTGAGTCGGTTCTTTGCATCATGCCCTACTCTTGTGCCGACACCACCCTCATGAGCACTTGGATCGAGACCTTCAGGGAGAAGATGTGGCTCAAACCCATCCGAGCCAAGCTTGGCAAGAGGACGCGTCATCCCGCCGACTGCAGAGAGGTTAAACCCTGGCCATGGTGTATTCCTCCTCCAAACCCCACTTACACCCGGTTAAAGATGTCTTTCAGTCATAAGGAGTACGTTTTCTCCCACACCATGACCAGGGTCAGTCAGGCCCATCAGTCTGCTATGTTTAAAATAGACTTGAACGGCCTCATACCCTTCGGAGACTGCAGTACTCTATTCGCCATTGACAACATGAGCGTTACGGCGTACAAGCAAGGCACCTTGGAAAAAATACCAGTCAAGTTCACCATACTCAACGATAACAAGAAAAGGGTCCTGACGAACGATCCGTCTAAGCTTTCCTCCAAGTGGCAGGTAGACATTAAATGTGGATCACGTATGAAGATAGCGGGTACCGACTCAATACCTTTCATTCGCACCCCATCTATATACGATGAAGAAAACAGGCAGGCTCTCGTCAATGTCTTGGCTTTCATGATGTCTAACAGCCTCTGGACCTCGGATAGAGCGAGAGGGGCTCTCGACGTTCTGGTCGACTCTACCCGAGGGCAGTTTGAATTCACCTGTGACCTGTGTTCGGAGATCGGCGTCATGAAAGGCCCGGGCGGACTTCCGTCGTTCTCTTTCCCTCATTGTGCAGACAGTTACGTGTGCATACCTTCCCAACAACCCAGCGCTGACGAGGACTATCAGGCTCTCAGAAATCTCCTAGCTCTCTTGAGATCCTCTTCCCTTGACAATCTTGACATTGTAACACGAGTCACTGAGGAGATGGCAACGGACCGATCCTTCCGAGAGCTCGACTGTACATCTTTCCCTCCTAGAAACATATACAGGGGGGACATTTCAATATCATACGCAGCGATGAAATACATCGCCTCCCTGTACCAGACCATGAGCGAGTACGCTGATAACATGGCCATATGTTCAATCCCAACCGTGAAGCATGGAGGTGGAAACATCACTCTTTGGGGATGCTTTTCTGCAAAGGGGACATGACGACTGCACCGTATTGAGGGGAGGATGGATGGGGCCATGTATCGCGAGATCTTGGCCAACAACCTCCTTCCCTCAGTAAGAGCATTGAAGATGGGACGTGGCTGGGTCTTCCAGCATGACAACGACCCGAAACACACAGCCAGGGCAACTAAGGAGTGGCTCCGTAAGAAGCATCTCAAGGTCCTGGAGTGGCCTAGCCTGTCTCCAGACCTGAACCCAATAGAAAATCTTTGGAGGGAGCTGAAAGTCTGTATTGCCCAGCCACAGCCCCGAAACCTGAAGGATCTGGAGAAGGTCTGTATGGAGGAGTGGGCCAAAATCCTTTCTACAGTGTGTGCAAACCTGGTCAAGAAACTGATTTTCTGGATTTTTGTTTTAGATTCCGTCACTCACAGTTGAAGAGTACCTATGATAAAAAGTACAGACTTCTACATGCTTTGTAAGTGGGAAAACCTGCAAAATCGGCAGTGTATCAAATACTTGTTCTCCCCACTGTACCTATAAATTGTATGGATGGAGAACTGATGTCATTTAGATGAGCTGGAAATGTCCTCTTGGGGTTTCATCCATCTCTGTTCACGTGCATACGGGCTGGCCTTTATGAAGCGCTTTAGCTGAGGTGGCATGTCAACCTCAAAATAATCAGCCTTTTCCATCATGCTCCTGCATAGCTCTTGCATGGTAGGAAAGGGTCTGGTCACGAATGTCACCATTTCAACCTTGGTCATGTAGTGCAGCAAACCTCTCATGGTGGAGAAGGGTTCACCAGTCCCAAAAGTAAACCCTGACTTATCAAAGGTTACCTTGTATATTTTTTCATTTGCAGTTACAATTTCGAACAGGTAGCCAGGAAGCTCCTCATCCATATGACAGATTGCCGCAGCTGGAGTTTGTAGATCCTTTACCACTTCAATGTGCTCGCATGACCATGGGGAACTGCCAGGTGAAAGTCCCCACCATGCACCTTTCAGGGACTGTATCATGTCATGCATCTCTTCCACTACACGTTTGCAGGCATGTCTCCCGGTCTAGCCATCGAGTACCCGTTTGGGACTTCTTCAATCAGATCTTGTATCATCCTAACAGGGTTTTTATATTGAGATTGTACAAAGTTGGTGCATCTGTAATGTCCTCGTGTGAGGTACCAAATACGATAACGGTATTGTCATCGTTCTTCACCATACCTGACCACACTCCTCCAGGCATTGCACCAAAGTATTCTGCCATTACAATGGCTCCAACATTAACCCCTATTATGGAAAGCCATAATATGTTCTTGAGATACCGATACCCACCAACATCGGTCTTGCATCCAGTCTACAAATGACGACCATGTTTTGTTCAATAGAGGCCAGTTGCCGTACTTGGTTTCCTTTCTGACTCTTGGCCGAGAGAAACGGAGTGAATCGAAATTGCTTGACTTCACATACGCCATCATCTCACACCCTACTATTTCGCTATATGTTAAATGTGCATCGGAGTTTGTTTGCTACACGTATCGTAAGTACTACCTAGTGGTAAACGGATTGTGCTTCATGAACCTGTTGGTCATTACATCTTGGGTTATTATGTCCGATGAGTACACACCTCTATATCTTTCACTCAACCCAGTGTTAATTTCACAGTCAACATAATGTCAGAGGAGAGTGGTATAGAAACCGTCGACAGCGAGCTCAGCCCGGTAGGATAAAGTCATTACATCCTAAGTTATGCACTCTGAGTGTATACAACATGATAATCCTAATACATTATATTGTACGCTTCTTGACAATATTTTCCATTCCACAGGCGTCTACCGTAACACTGAACCGTTCCGTAGGTACTCCGATGTATTGTGGATGACTATTTTGTTTACCTTGCATGCACTGTTGTACAGTATACCGTGTTCATTTGCTATTTCTATCCCATATAATACATATTTCAGGAGAGCGATTACATACTAACCTCTGACGGAGAGGAGCCTCAACATCCCGTCGTACACCAACGGAATCCGCTGTTGCACCCTGAGGTCCTCAACCGTTCACAACCTCAATCTCAACCAGTATTGCCTCCTCTTCCCCAGCTGAACAATGCAGAAGATGACATGGTAGATATTGTAATGTATAATGAAATGGCACATTATACTGTGTGTATGGACTATCGGTAATGTGATTACTGTTCTTTCTCTCAAGTACATGACCGATGACGAGGAAGAGCAGGATGATGACTAGGTGCCAATTGAAGAAGCTGACTAAGGAGAAGCCAAGTTTATTCCTTTGCTGACCCATATTAAGATTATGTTTTTGGAACTGAATTAGACCCCTGCTTCCCTAACTGAATTAGACCCCTGCTTCCCTGGTTGTGCACAGTGACTGTATGTGTATGGATATATTGTCAGACTGAAGGTTTTTAATGCACTCTTTCAATAAACGCGAATGGTCATTCTTGGTTTCAGAACTATTTTGTATTTATTTACATATAGATATGGACATTGATGACTACAACACAAGGACATTTTAACATTACATAGTGAAACAGGGATACACCACTCATCACATATGCTAAGCACTTATAGATCTAATAAATTACAGCTTGATTGTTGATTGTCTGACACGCTGTGGAGGTTCCTCTTCATCACCTAAACTGTCTTCATCACCTAAACTCTGGTTCGCTTGCATCAGGGAACAGGGCCGAGATACAAAAGTGACTCTGTCAATCCTGCTGATGTATGACAGCAAACTTGTGATATCGGAGAAGCGTGCCCTTGTCCCAAGTGTAAACCCAAACGTATTGAACCTCACCTTGAATGTATTTCCAAATGCAGTTACAATCTCGAACAGGTATCCCAGGCTCTCATCGTCCATATAATGCATTGCTGCAGCCGGGTTGTCGTACAGGGGTCCCTTCTTTTGTAGATGCTGTATCACTTCACGATGCTGGGGTGACCTTTCGGATTTGCCGTATGAAGCTCCCCACCATGAGTCTTTCAGCAACTTTATCATGTAACACATTTGTCCCACTATGTCACGGAAAAGTAGTCGGGGTTGTGAGGTATCGTCCTTGGTCTACGCAGCATGTGCCCATCTCCCAGTTTACATACCAGCTCTCTTATAATGTCACTGGGAGTAGAGAATCCACCCTTTACCAAGCCGTTACATATGTAACTGCCTCCACATATGACCACATGAAATGTCAGGACGGCGATGTCAGTCTTCATCCGCGTCGTAAAGGTCTTGGTCGTCCACGGGGCTGTTGTTTAACTCGTACTGGTCGGGGGGTTCTACTTTCTGAACCCTGGTGTCCTCCACGTTATCACCTAGAGGTTCTTGATCCTGCTCACACGTCCAATCATTGTAGTCACTGGTCCTTGTTGCTAGCCAAGCGCTCTCAGAATCGGAGCAGTCGGAGTCAGAACACTCGACTGTTCGTGGTGTAACACTGGTCCCACTTCTATTTACTTTTCAGTAAGCATAACAACACATAAATCCCCTGGTTAGACACCTTTGAACCCCTACAACTGTATTCAAACCACCTCTCGGTGTAGTATGTATATATGCTTATTCCCAAACAATCTGCCGCTGCTTGAATCTCCACTTCGTTCGCCCAACTACCTAGAGAGCTCATCTGTGATTTGCTAATGTATTCTGATACTGAACGGTAGCCCCTTCTCAACATGCTCCTATATGTGACATCATTGCTTTGTAGCTGCTTCACAACGACATTTTGAATTTTTCCATGAAACTCGTCTGTACCACACATCGCTTCACTGACCGCTCTGAAGAAACAGTTTCCGTCGCCTTTTATTGTCAGGTTCGTACACGGGGGCCCTAACTCACCAGCGACTCTACAGGTTACAGACTGGACCTTGAAGCACTGCACCTTCAGCCTGTTGCAAAGAAACTTTGCAACAGCCGCCCCAACAGGGTTGAACTGCAGCTTTCTATATGTGTTCCCAGTAACAACCACAGTATCAGAAACATCGCTACTACCAGTCCATCATCATACAGGACTTTATCTAGACACCCTGCTTTAACACGTGCCATTATTCACTCTATTCTGCATTAGATGTCATTTGCTACCGTCATTAGTACAGTCGTTAATATATCGCATTGGACTAGGGTGACGTTCCTCCTCAGCAGGAGCTGCCGCGCGAGTTCGTAGGAGGTGAAGAAATTGTCGCACGTGACGTTGTGACCCCTGAGTCCATGCGTCAAATCGAGCACGACCCGCATCCCCTGGTTCTTCTCTGGGCATCCGGCGGTGGGCTTCCCGGTGTAGACTTGCATCTTCCAGGCATAGCTGGATTTGGAGTCGCAGGCCACCCACGACTTGATGCCGTATTTCGCTGGCTTAATGGGAATATACTGACGGAAAGGACAGCGACCTTTTTTTGTGTGTTTTATTGGCGTCGTTTGTGTGTGTTTGGAGGAGAGAAGAAAAGAGAGAGGAAAAAGGAAAAGAAGCGATTAGCAATAGGAGGCTCTGGTGGTGGTGGTGGAACGAATGACAGGCATTTATTTTCCTTTTCTGTTGTGTTTTTTATTTTACTACAGATGTGTGAGAAAATGACTTGTGCACCCCAGCCCACCTCTGAACGGGACCAGTTGCTCGTCCACCGTCACGTCGGGCCCGGGGTTGTAGAGGAGCGGCAGCCGCTCGACCCACTTGTCCCAGACCTCTCTCACGGCCACCAGTTTGTCGGCGGCGCGTCTGGCGGGTCTGGTCTGGCAGTCGTCGAATCGAAGGAGTCTCGAGTAAGCGTGAAAGACTTTGAGCGGCATTGTGGCGCGGAAAATGGTCCTCCCGCTCTCGGCATCCCACAGACTAGCAGCGGCCTTGCCTCGGGACCTGTACACTCCGGCTAGGATGAGTAGCCCTACGTAGGCGCGCAGGTCGGTGGCGTCCATCCCCTTCCAGCCACCGTCGCCGTCTCCGTATTTTCGAAAGCCCTCCAGATTGGTCATCTCCAGGATGATGTCTTCTATCTCCGGTGTGACAAACAAGCGGAACGTCGAGAGGATGTCGTAGGCCCCGGCCTCATCTCCTCCGGCGCCGCCGGACTATTATTTTCTGCCGCCCCGATTGTTGTCGCAGGGCACCGAGGACCATTCGATTTGGCCGTTTCTCGACACGAAAGTCTCTCTTTCCACTCAAGGGATTTCATGTTGTTGTTGTCGGCGGTCTCCTCGCTCTTCTTCTTCTTCTGCTTCTTCTTCTTCTTCTACTCCTAGTTCTCCTTCTTCTTCTCCTTCAGCAGTGTCGTCGTCGTCGTCTGGGTTGTATTGCTCACCGTCTTCTTCTTCTGACGCGTCCTCAGCTTCCTCTTCGCAGTCAAAGTCGTTGGAAAATATCTGTTCTAGGACCTGTTTGGCGGTGAAACGAACACTCATGGCTTCGGCACCTAGGCTGGGGGAGCCCCCAAGACCTCACGTCGGGTCATGTCTTGACGTGCCACCGCGGCAATATTTATTAGTAGTATCTTGTTGTTTCCTAGGGCTTTTGACCCGAGGACAACAGACTGAGGGTTATCGTGTCTCACAGCTTCTGGCTGTAACACATTGTTGCCTGGGTCAGAATGACCCGAGAAGACTGTAGGAGGGTTGTCTCATGGCTCACAGCCATGGGCTTCTGTCAACCTTGGGCTTCTGTCAACCTTATGATTGACGACTCTGCACTCTGCATGTAGTCCCGCCCCAGTTACAACATGACTAATTTTTTTTACCCGGGAAACCCCACCGTTATCCTACGGCTTCTGTCAACCTTATGATTGACGACTCTGCATGTAGTTTGGGGCGGGGTTATTTTGAACCGGAAAGGACTGGCGCAAGGTTGTCGCACTAAGACCACTCGCTCTAACACATTTTCTACCCCGCAGAGGACAGGCCGCCGTCGCCGTCTCCGTATTTTCGAAAGCCCTCCAGATTGGTCATCTCCAGGATGATGTCTTTTATCTCCGGTGTGACAAACAGGCGGAACGTCGAGAGGATGTCGCTGGTCTGGCCGACGTTGTGCGCCTGGCAGGACAGACGGAGGGGCTTACAGCCTCTGGGTCACAGCCTGGGTAATTTTGGCCCCGGGAACGGGGTTGTCGCTCCACAACCACCAGCCAGGACAACGGAAGCGTTATGCTTGACTAAAGGGATACCGGTGCCCAGTGTTCACAGTCAAAGTATTATTCTCAGTAAAAGGAGGAGAACCTTTATGCAAACTAATACTATTATATAATACATTGCAGACTCCCTGGAGCTGTGTATCATAAAACATGTATTCTCTGTCTAAAGTCCTTCAGCAGCAACGGCTAGAGAGGAGAAAGAGGCAGTGTCGGGAACAGAGTCAGCTTGACCCGTTACTTATTAAGTGCCTTAAGGTCATGGGAATGTCCCAGTGTGCCGTGTTCTTTTAGAAGATGAGCTTCACCTATTTCATCCGCATGCCTTTGGACCGGTACGAGGCCCTAGGGGATGTGTTTGTCAGGCGGTACTCCGAACTGCTTGACAGAATACAGGCTCTGTGTACCAGCGCCTTCTCCATGCTCCATGACTTCAAGCCACCCGGCACCTTCGAGATGGATGAGCCAGAGCGAAATAGCCTTTCCGTGAGGCCGACGCGTTCAATCTGGGTGCCTGACAATACCGCTGAGTCCTTTGTTGATAAGGATCCTCCAATGCAGCATACCAGTGCTCTACGCACAGGGAACTCGGACAAACCCCCCTTTATCCGATGCAGAGACTTGGTTAATGTGTCTTTGGACGAGAACAGTCAGGTGTTAGACGTCTGCCACCACCGGGTTGGTGAGTGCTCCGTGTTCACTTGGGGGCCTGAGAACGACACTGAGTACTTTATCAAGGATACTCCAATGTAGCATTTCCTATGCTCTACATTGGCTTGATCAAATACAGAGACTTGTTCTATGTGTCCTTGGAAGAGAATTACCATCTGTTAGGTGTCTGTCACCACCGGATGGCCTAGTAAGATGGACATCAAACCTGGGTCGGCAAACCCCTGGACATTGTGTAGTTTCAACAACACTTATGTTTTCAGGAACTTTGTCACATTTCATAACATGCACCTTTTGTAGAATAAAGTCAAGTGGTTCTGTACACCCAGAGTTTGTGTTTGTTTTATTACCATTGATAACAAATATACATTCACTTTTGACACTTACTTTATTTTCCATACATGTAAGACAACAAGTCACCAAACATAATCACGACCGGTTCCTGGTAACAGCATGTGTCTCTATGCTCTGTTGTTGAGAGGGAGAGATATATACTCTCTGGAGACTAAAGGATTTCGTAATACCCCTTGGATGAAGCGTGCCTAAACGACTCGAGTGACTATGACTTGAGCCAGCCATGTGTTAGCGGAGGGTTGTCCCTCTACAACCACCG
Source organism: Thymallus thymallus (assembly GCA_023634145.1). Lineage (NCBI taxonomy): Eukaryota > Metazoa > Chordata > Actinopteri > Salmoniformes > Salmonidae > Thymallus > Thymallus thymallus. The sequence goes on along the minus strand of CM042409.1, from coordinate 23,355,134 downwards.
GCTCACAGCCACCGCTCCCTCTAACATGTTGCCGGAGTCATATTGACCCAGCCAGGAAAACGGGAGGGTTAACTATACTTTTTAACAGTTTTCCATGAACATTGTCTAACGTCATGTTTTCAGGACCCTAACCCTAACCCTAACCCCTAACCCTAACCCTTTTTTTTTCTTTTCTTTTTTTTTTTGCAACTTCTACAACAATAGAATGATGGTTTGAATGAGACACTATGTGGATGTTTAAACACTTTTCCATTAACATAGTCTAAAATCTTGCTTAAGGCAATGTTGTAGCAATATATACTGTAATGGTGGTTGGAGAGATGAAAGAGACACTATGAGACAACGTTGTTGTGTTTTTACAGTTAACTATACTTTTTAACAGTTTTCCATGAACATAGTCAAAAATCTTGCTTAAGGCAATGTTGTAGCAATATATACTGTAATGGTGGTTGGAGAGATGAAAGAGACACTATGAGACAACGTTGTTGTGTTTTTACAGTTAACTATACTTTTTAACAGTTTTCCATGAACATAGTCAAAAATCTTGCTTAAGGCAATGTTGTAGCAATATATATTGTACTGGTGGTTGGAGAGATGAAAGAGACACTATGAGATAACGTTGTTGTGTTTTTACTGTTAACTATACTTTTTAACAGTTTTCCATGAACATTGTCTAAAGTCATGTTTTCAGGACCCTAACACTAACCTAACCCTAACCCCTAACCCTAACCCTAACCCTATTCCTAACCCTAACCCTAACTTCTACAACAATGGAATGATTGTTTGAATGAGACACTATGTGGATGTTTAAACAGTTTTCCATGAACATAGTATAAAATCTTGCTTAAGGCAATGTTGTAGCAATATATATTGTACTGGTGGTTGGAGAGATAAAAGAGAAACTATGAGACAACGTTGTTGTGTTTTTACAGTTAACTATACTTTTTAACAGTTTTCCATGAACATTGTCTAAAGTCATGTCTTCAGGACCCTAACCCTAACACTAACCCTAACCCTAACCCTAACTTCTACAACAATGGAATGATTGTTTGAATGAGACACTATGTGGATGTTTAAACAGTTTTCCATGAACATAGTCCAAAATCTTGAATAAGGCAATGTTGGAGCAATATATATTATACTGGGGGTTGGAGAGATGAAAGAGACACTATGAGACAATGTTGTTGTGTTTTTACTGTTAACTATACTCTTTAACAGTTTTCCATGAAGATAGTATAAAATCATGCTTAACGAAATGTTGGAGCAATATATGTTGTACTGGTGGTTGGAGAGATGAAAGAGACACTATGAGACAACGTTGTTGTGTTTTTACTGTTAACTATACTTTTTAACAGTTTTCCATGAACATTGTCTAAAGTCATGTTTTCAGGACCCTAACCCTAGCCTTAACCCTAACCCTATCCCTGACCCTAACCCTAACCCTGACCCTAACCCTAACCCTAACTAACTAACTAACTAACTAACTAACTAACTAACTAACTAACTAACTAACTAACTAATGTTTTTTTGCAACATCTACAACAATGGAATGATTGTTTGAATGAGACACAATGTGGATGTTTAAACAGTTTTCCATGAACATGGTCTAAAATCTTGCTTTAAGGCAATGTTGGAGCAATATAATAGAATTCACTATTAGTCTTTTTAAACAGTTTTCAATGAACATGTTCTAAATGGTGTTTATTGCAATGTTGAAGCAAAATAAAGTACAGTACTGGTAGGAGAGATGATGACACACTATGAAACAACGTGGTTGTGTTTTTATAGTGAACCATATAGTTTTTTTTAGCATTCCATGAACATTTTCTAAATTCATGTTTATTGCAATGTTGAAGCAAAATAAAGTGCTGTACTGGTAGGAGAGATGATGAGACACTATGTGACAACTTAGTTGTGTTTTTATAGTGAACTATAATTTTTTTTAGTATTCCATGAACATGTTCTAAAATCAGGTTTTCAGGAGCTTTCCACTACAGAACTAGTACGACACTGGAATGATTTTATAATAGAATACACTATTAGGCTTTTTAAACAGTTTTTTTTAGTATTCCATAAACAACTTAGTTGTGTTTTAAAGTTAACTATATATTTTATTTTTGTATTCCATGAACATGTTCTAAATCATGTTTATTAAAATGTTGAAGCAAAATAAAGTGCTATACTGGTAGGAGAAATGATGAGACACCATGACACAACTTAGTTGTGATTTTAAAATTAACTTTATTGTTTTTTTTTTAAATTCCATGAACATGTTCTAAATCATGTTTATTGCAATATTGAAGCAAAATAAAGTGCTGTACTGGTAGGAGAGATGATGATACACCATGACACAACTTAGTTATGTTTTTAAAGTCAACTATATTGTTTGTTTTTGTATTCCATGAACATGTTCTAAAATCATCTTTTCAGTAGCTTTCCACCACGCAACTAGTACACCACTGGAATTATCTTTTATTAGGAGTCACTTTCTGGCTTTTTAAACAGTTTTCTATGAACACAACATAGTTGTGTTTTTAAGGTGAACTATACTTAAACACTGGAATGATTTATAATAGAAGACACTAATAGTCTTTTTAAACAGTTTTCAAATAACATGTTCTAAATCATAGTTATTGCAATGTTGAAGCAAAATAAAGTGCAGTACTGGTAGGAGAGATAATGAGACACCCATGACACAACTTAGTTGTGTTTTTAAAGTGAACTATATTGTTTTTTTTAGTATTCCATGAACATGTTCTAAAATCAATTTTTCAGGAGGTTTCCACTACTCAACTAGTACACCACTGGAATGATTTATAATAGTAGTCACTTTCTGGCGTTTTAAACAGTTTTCAATGAACATGTTCTAAATCATGTTTATTTTGATGTTGAAGGAAAATAAAGTGCAGTACCGGTAGGAGAGATGATGAGACACTATGACACAACTTAGTTGTGTTTATAACCCTCCCGTTTCCCTGTCTGGGTCAGGATGACCCTGCCATGTTAGAGTGTCCACCCCGGGCTAACACATGGCTGCTAACTTGTTAGAGAGAGTGGTAGTCACTGGAGCCGTTTAGTAGGCTTGTTGTCTTACATGTACAGTGGGGAGAACAAGTATTTGATACACTGCCGATTTTGCAAGTTTTCCCACTTACAAAGCATGTAGAAGTCTGTAATTTTTATCATAGGTACTCTTCAACTGTGAGTGACGGAATCTAAAACAACAATCCAGAAAATCACATTGTATGATTTTTAAGTAATTAATTTGCATTTTATTGCATGACATAAGTATTTGATACATCAGAAAAGCAGAACTTAATATTTGGTACAGAAACCTTTGTTTGCAATTACAGAGATCATACGTTTCCTGTAGTTCTTGACCAGGTTTGCACACACTGCAGCAGGGATTTTGGCCCACTCCTCCATACAGATCCTTCAGGTTTCGGGGCTGTCGCTGGGCAATACGGACTTTCAGCTCCCTCCAAAGATTTTCTATTGGGTTCAGGTCTGGAGACTGGCTAGGCCACTCCAGGACCTTGAGATGCTTCTTACGGAACCACCCCTTAGTTGCCCTGGCTGTGTGTTTCGGGTCGTTGTCATGCTGGAAGACCCAGCCACGACCCATCTTCAATGCTCTTACTGAGGGAAGGAGGTTATTGGCCAAGATCTCGTGATACATGGCCCCATCCATCCTCCCCTCAATACGGTGCAATCGTCCTGTCCCCTTTGCAGAAAAGCATCCCCAAAGAATTATGTTTCCACCTCCATGCTTCACGGTTGGGATGGTGTTCTTGGGGTTGTACTCATCCTTCTTCTTCCTCCAAACACGGCGAGTGGAGTTTAGACCAAAAAGCTCTATTTTTGTCTCATCAGACCACATGACCTTCTCCCATTCCTCCTCTGGATCATCCAGATGGTCATTGGCAAACTTCAGACGGGCCTGGACATGCGCTGGCTTGAGCAGGGGGACCTTGCGTGCGCTGCAGGATTTTAATCCATGACGGCGTAGTGTGTTACTAATGGTTTTCTTTGAGACTGTGGTCCCAGCTCTCTTCAGGTCATTGACCAGGTCCTGCCGTGTAGTTCTGGGCTGATCCCTCACCTTCCTCATGATCATTGATGCCCCAAGAGGTGAGATCTTGCATGGTGCCCCAGACCAAGGGAGATTGACCGTCATCTTGAACTTCTTCCATTTTCTAAAAATGGCGCCAACAGTTGTTGCCTTCTCACCAAGCTGCTTGCCTATTGTCCTGTAGCCCATCCCAGCCTTGTGCAGGTCTACAATTTTATCCCTGATGTCCTTACACAGCTCTCTGGTCTTGGCCATTGTGGAGAGGTTGGAGTCTGTTTGATTGAGTGTGTGGACAGGTGTCTTTTATACAGGTAACGAGTTCAAACAGGTGCAGTTAATACAGGTAATGAGTGGAGAACAGGAGGGCTTCTTAAAGAAAAACTAACAGGTCTGTGAGAGCCGGAATTCTTACTGGTTGTTAGGTGATCAAATACTTATGTCATGCAATAAAATGCTAATTAATTATTTAAAAATCATACAATGTGATTTCCTGGATTTTTGTTTTAGATTCCGTCTCTCACAGTTGAAGTGTACCTATGATAAAAATGACAGACCTCTACATGCTTTGTAAGTAGGAAAACCTTCAAAATCGGCAGTGTATCAAATACTTGTTCTCCCCACTGTATGTATGTATGTATGTATGTATGTATGTATGTATGTATGTATGTATGTATGTATGTATGTATGTATGTATGTATGTATGTATGTATGTATGTATGTATGTATGTATGTATGTATTGCAAATAATAAGTAAGTGTCAAAAGCGAACGTGTAAGGTTGTTGTTGTTATAAATGGTAAAACTAAAGAGAAACTCTGGGTTTAGAGAGAGAGAGAGAGAGAGAGAAAGAGAGAGAGAGAGATACAGAGAGAACCACTTGACTTTTTTTTTTATTGTAGAAAAAGGTGCATGGTGTGAAATAAATGTGACAGAGTTGGCTGAAAACAACATAGGTGTCGTTGAAAGTAGACACAATGTCCATGGATTTGCGGAGCCGGGTTTCCCCCCATCACGATGCCCATCTTACTAGTAGGCCATGGGCTGCGCGGCGGCTGGGTGGTAATTGTCACCGAAGGAAGGACACCTAGAAAGATAAGTGTGTCGTCTGTGTTGTTTGACGATGAAGCCAGTAGTGTAGAGGGAGGATAGGAAACGCTACATCTGCTGCTGCGTATCCTTGATAAAGTACTGGCTGTCTTCGTCGTCGTCGTGGTGGTCGTCGTCGTGGTGGTGGTCCTTCTTCTTCTTCTTCTTCTCCTCCTCAGGCCCCCAAGCGAACAGGGAGCACTCGCCAACCCGGTGGTGGCAGACGTCTAGCAGCTGACCATTCTCGTCCAAAGACACATTGACCAAGTCTTGTCCGAGTTGCCTGATGCTGCTGCTGCTGCTGCTGCTGCTGCTGCTGCTGCTGTGCGTCGTCGTAGTGGAGGATTGACAAAGTCTCTGCGCGGTAGTATCAAGGGGGATTTGTTGTTGGTGTCCGAGTTGCCTAATGCTGCTGCTGCTGCTGCGCGTCGTCGTAGTAGTAGAGGAGCAGCAGCATTGGTACGGCGAGGAGCAGGAGGCTCCTCATCGTCGACAACACCAACAAAGGACTCTGCGTCGTCGTCATTGTCAGGCACCCGCGTTGAATGTTTGGGCCTCAGCAGCAGCAGGGAAAGGCTATTTCGCTGAGGCTCATCGATGTCTGAGGCGCCCGGCGGGGCAGGCGGCTTGAAGTTATCATCATCATCACCATCATCGAGGAGGAGCATGGAGAAGGCGCTGGCACACAGAGCCTCGATCCTGTCCAGCAGTTGTGCGTACCGCCCGACAAAGACATCCCCTAGGGCCTCGTACCTGTCCAAAGGCATGCGGATGAAACGGGTGAAGCTCATCTGGTGGTCGTCAACAAAGAAGCCGGCACACTGGGGCATTCCCATGACGACTACTCTGTTCCCTGGGGCACTGCCTCTTTCGCCTCTCTAGCAGCCGCCGCAGTTGCTGCTGCTGCTGCTGCTGCTGCTGAAGGACGTTAGACAGAGAATACACGTTGTTGGTGTTGTTGTATTATTGTGTGATAGATATACACAGGTCCAGTCCAGGGAGTCTGCAGTGTATTTTTATATAATAGTATTATTATCTTTCTTTTCTTTGGTTTTGTTTAGTTTTTCTTTGCAAAAAAAAAGGTTCTCCTCCTATTTTTACTGAGAATAATTTTACTTTGACTGTGAACACTGGGCACCACCCCCGTATCCCTTTAGTCAAGCATAATATTGCCTTCCCGTTGTCCTCCCGGCTGTGGTGGTGGTGGTGGTTGTGGAGCTGCCAACTACGCCGGGGCCCTGTCCTCTGAGGGTCAAAACGACCCAGGGCACAGGCAGGCAATGTGTTAGCTAGATAGAGCGAGTGGCGGCGGCCAACCCCGCCGGGGCCCTGTCCTCTGAGGGTCAAAACGACCCAGGGCAGGCAGGCAGGCAGGCAGGCAATGTGTTAGCTAGCTAGAGAGAGTGGTGGCGGCCAACCCCGCCGGGGCCCTGTCCTCTGAGGGTCAAAACGATCCAGGGCAGGCAGGCAGGCAGGCAGGCAGGCAATGTGTTAGCTAGCTAGAGAGAGTGGCGGCGGCCAACCCCGCCGGGGCCCTGTCCTCTGAGGGTCAAAACGACCCAGGGCAGGCAGGCAGGCAGGCAATGTGTTAGCTAGCTAGAGAGAGTGGTGGCGGCCAACCCCGCCGGGGCCCTGTCCTCTGAGGGTCAAAACGATCCAGGGCAGGCAGGCAGGCAGGCAGGCAATGTGTTAGCTAGCTAGAGAGAGTGGTGGCGGCCAACCCCGCCGGGGCCCTGTCCTCTGAGGGTCAAAACGATCCAGGGCAGGCAGGCAGGCAGGCAATGTGTTAGCTAGCTAGAGAGAGTGGTGGCGGCCAACCCCGCCGGGGCCCTGTCCTCTGAGGGTCAAAACGACCCAGGGCAGGCAGGCAGGCAGGCAATGTGTTAGCTAGCTAGAGAGAGTGGTGGCGGCCAACCCCGCCGGGGCCCTGTCCTCTGAGGGTCAAAACGACCCAGGGCAGGCAGGCAGGCAGGCAATGTGTTAGCTAGCTAGAGAGAGTGGTGGCGGCCAACCCCGCCGGGGCCCTGTCCTCTGAGGGTCAAAACGACCCAGGGCAGGCAGGCAGGCAGGCAATGTGTTAGCTAGCTAGAGAGAGTGGTGGCGGCCAACCCCGCCGGGGCCCTGTCCTCTGAGGGTCCAAACGACCCAGGGCAGGCAGGCAGGCAGGCAGGCAGGCAGGCAGGCAGGCAGGCAGGCAGGCAGGCAGGCAATGTGTTAGCTAGATAGAGCGAGTGGCCTGTGGCTGTGGAGCGCCACCAACCCCAGCCGGGGCAACAAAGCAATGTGTTTTACAGCAGCCAGAAGCTGCGGACGGACGGAGCAACGATAACCCTCAGTACGTTGTCCTCGGGTCAAAACGACCCCGCCGCCACCGCCGCTAACTGACTAACTAACTAAGTAACGAAGTAAGAGCCAGAGGCTTTTTCTTTAGCACGTCTTAGACCAGCAGCAGCAGCAGCAGCAGCACCACCGAGGCCAGCGTTATTATAGCAAAAGTGAGTGAAAGCGTCCCCTCCTGAGGGGTACGGCCAGGCCATCATGTAAGCCCCTAGGAAAAAAACAACAAGATACTATTAATAAAATATTGCATTAGCAGCAGCAGCAAGACACGTCCCGACGTGGTGAGAGGTCTTTGGGGGGGGCTCCCCAAGCCTAGGTTAGGTGCCTACTAAGCCATGAGTGTTCCTCGTCGTTTCACCGCCAAACAGGTCATAGAACAGATATTTTCCCAAGACGATTTTGACTGCGAAGAGGAGGAAGCTGAGGAGGCGTCAGAAGAAGAAGATTGTGAGGAATACAACCCGGCAGACGACGAAGACGACGACGACGACACTGCCGAAGGGTTAGAAGAAGGAGAACGAGGAGCCTTAGAAGAACGAGACGAAGAATCAGAAGCAGAAGCAGAAGCAGAGCGAGGAGACCGCAGCCGCCGACGACGACAACAACAACAACATGACATCCCTCGAGTGGAAAGAGAGACTTTCGTGTCGAGAAACGGCCAAATCGAATGGTCCTCGGTGCCCTGCTGCGTCGACGACGATGACGACGGCAATCGGGGCGGCGGGGCTTCACAATATAATAGGCCGCCGCCGCAGATGAGGCCGGGGCCTACGGAGCACGCCCTTGGCCAGGCCAGCGACATCCTCTCGACGTTCCGCCTGTTTGTCACACCCGAGATAGAAGACATCATCCTAGACATGGAGGGCTTTCGAAAATACGGAGACGGCGACGGCGGCGGCGGCTGGAAGGGGATAGACGCCACCGACCTGCGTGCCTACATAGGGCTGCTCATCCTAGCCGGAGTGTACATGTCCCGAGGCGAGGCTGCCGCTTCTCTGTGGGACGCCGAGAGCGGGAGGACCATTTTCCGCGCTACCACGCCGCTCAAAGTCTTTCACGCTTACTCAAGACTTCGATTCGACGACCGCCGGACCAGACCCGACAGGCGAGCCTCGGACAAACTGGCCGCCGTCAGAGAGGTCTGGGACCTGCGACAATTTCTTCACCTCCTACGAACTCGCGCGCCAGCTACTGCTGAGGAGGAACGTCACCCTGGTCGGCACCGTCAGAAATAACAAGCCCGAGCTACCGCCCGCGCTGCTCGTCGCCTCAATATGTTCTAAATCATGTTTATTGCAATGTTGAAGCAAAATAAAGTTCAGTACTGGTAGGAGAGATGATGAGACACTATGACACAGCTTAGTTGTGTTTTAAAGTGAACTATATTGTTTTTATTAGTATTCCATGAATGTGTTCTAAATCATGTTTAATGCAATGTTGAAGCAAAATTTATTTCAGTACTGGTAGGTGAGATGATGAGACACTATGACACAATTTAGTTGTGTTTTTAAAGTGAACTATATATATTTTTTTTGTATTCAATGAATATGTTCTAAAATCATGTTTTCAGGAATTTTCCACTACTCAACTAGTACAACACTGGAATGATTTATAATAGAAGTCACATTTAGGCTTTTTAAACAGTTTTCAATGAACATGTTCTAAATCATGTTTCATGCAATGTTGAAACAAAATAACCTGTTGTACTGGTAAGAGAGATTATGAGACACCATGATACATCTTAGTTGTGTTTTTAAAGTGAACTATATTGTTTTTATTAGTATTCCTTGAACATGTTCTAAATCATGTTTATTGCAATGTTGAAGCAAAATAAAGTTCAGTACTGGTAGGAGAGATGATGAGACACTATGACACAACTTAGTTGTGTTTTTAAAGTGAACTATATTGTTTTATTTAGTTTTCAATGAATATGTTATAAAATCATGTTTTCAGGAATTTTCCACTACTCAACTAGTACAACACTGAAATGATTTATAATAGAAGACACTATTATGCTTTTTAAACAGTTTTCAATGAACATGTTCTAAATCATGTTTATTTTGATGTTGAAGTAAAAATAAAGTGCAGTACCGATAGGAGAGTTGATGACAGACTATGAAAGAACTTAGTTGTGTTTTTAAAGTGAACTATATTGTTTTTTTTTGGTATTCCATGAACATGTTCTAAAATAATTTTTACAGGATGTTTCCATAGCTGAACTAGTACACCACTATAATGATATATAATAGGAGTCACTTTCTGGCTTTTTGAACAGTTTTCCATGAACATGTTCTAAATCATGTTTATTTTGATGTTGAAGCAACAATAAAGTGTTGTACCGATAGGAGAGATGATGACACACTATGAAAGAACTTAGTTGTGTTTTTAAAGTGAACTATATTGTTTTTTTGGTATTCCATGAAAATGTTCTAAAATCATATTTTCAGTAGCTTTCCACTACGCAACTACTACGACACTGGAATGATTTATAATAGATTACACTATAAGGTTTTTTAAACAGTTTTCAAAGAACCTGTTCTAAATGGTGTTTATTGCAATGTTGAAACAAAATAATGTGTTGTACTGGTAGGAGAGATGATGAGACACCATGACACAAATTAGTTGTGTTTTTAAAGTTAACTATATTGTTGTTTTTTGTATTCAACGAATATGTTCTAAAATCATGTTTTCAGGAATTTTCCACTACTCAACTATTACAACAATGGAATGATTTATAATAGAAGACTCTATTAGGCATTTTAAACAGTTTTCAATGAACATGTTCTAAATCATGTTTCATGCAATGTTGAAACAAAATAACCTGTTGTACTGGTAGAAGAGATGATGAGACACTATGACACAACTTAGTTGTGTTTTTAAAGTGAACTATATTGTTTTTTTTAGTTTTCAATGAATATGTTCTAAAATCATGTTTTCAGGAATTTTCCACTACTCAACTAGTACAACACTGAAATGATTTATAATAGAAGACACTATTATGCTTTTTAAACAGTTTTTCATGATCATGTTCTAAATCATGTTTATTTTGATGTTGAAGCAAAAATAAAGATCAGTACCGATAGGAGAGATGAAGACACACTATGAAAGAACTTAGTTGTGTTTTTAAAGTGAACTATATTGTTTTTTTTGGTATTCCATGAAAATGTTCTAAAATCATGTTTTCATTAGCCTTCCACTACGCAACTACTACGACACTGGAATGATTTATAATAGAAGACACTATAAGGCTTTTTAAACAGTTTTCAAAGAACCTGTTCTAAATGGTGTTTATTGCAATGTTGAAGCAAAATAAAGTTCAGTACTGGTAGGAGAGATGATGAGACACTATGACACAACTTAGTTGTGTTTTTAAAGTGAACTATATTGTTTTTTTTTTGTTTTCAATGAATATGTTCTAAAATCATGTTTTCAGGAATTTTCCACTACTCAACTAGTAAAACACTGGAATGATTTATAATAGAAGACACTATTAGGCTTTTTAAACAGTTTTCAATGAATATGTTCTAAATCATGTTTATTACAATGTTGAAGCAAAATAAAGTTCAGTACTGGTAGGAGAGATGATGAGACACTATGACACAACTTAGTTGTGTTTTTAAAGTGAACTATATTGTTTTTTTTAGTATTCCATGAACATGTTCTAAATCATGTTTATTGCAATGTTGAAGCAAAATAAAGTTCCGTACTGGTAGGAGAGATGATGAGACACTATGACACAACTTAATTGTGTTTTTAAAGTGAACTATATTGTTTTTTTTTGTTTTCAATTAATATGTTCTAAAATCATTTTTTCAGGAATGTTCCACTACTCAACTAGTACAACACTGGAATGATTTATAATAGAAGACACTATTAGGCTTTTTAAACAGTTTTCAATGAACATGTTCTAAATCATGTTTATTTTGATGTCGAAGTAAAAATAAAGTTTAGTACCGATAGGAGAGATGATGACACACTATGAAAGAACTTAGTTGTGTTTTTAAAGTGAACTATATTGTTTTTTTTGGGTATTCCATGAAAATGTTCTAAAATCATGTTTTCAGTAGCTTTCCACTACGCAACTACTATGACACTGGAATGATTTATAATAGAAGACACTATTAGGCTTTTTAAACAGTTTTCAAAGAACCTATTCTAAATGGTGTTTATTGCAATGTTGAAACAAAACAATGTGTTGTACTGGTAGGAGAGATGATGAGACACCATGACACAAATTAGTTGTGTTTTTAAAGTTAACTATATTGGTTTTTTTTGTATTCAATGAACATGTTCTATATCATGTTTATTGCAATGTTGAAGCAAAATAATGTGATGTACTGGTTGGAGAGATGATGAGACACCATGACACAACTTAGTTGTGTTTTTAAAGTGAACTATATTGGGGTTTTTCTGTATTCCATGAACATGTTTAAAATAATGTTTACAGGATGTTTCCATAGCTGAACTAGTACACCACTATAATGATTTATAATAGGAGTCACTTTCTGGCTTTTTGAACAGTTTTTCATGAACATGTTCTAAATCATGTTTATTTTGATGTTGAAGCAAAAATAAAGTTCAGTACCGATAGGAGAGATGAAGACACACTATGAAAGAACTTAGTTGTGTTTTTAAAGTGAACTATATTGTTTTTTTTGGTATTCCATGAAAATGTTCTAAAATCATGTTTTCATTAGCCTTCCACTACGCAACTACTACGACACTGGAATGATTTATAATAGAAGACACTATAAGGCTTTTTAAACAGTTTTCAAAGAACCTGTTCTAAATGGTGTTTATTGCAATGTTGAAGCAAAATAACCTGTTGTACTGGTAGGAGAGATGATGAGACACCATGACACAACTTAGTTGTGTTTTTAAAGTGAACTATATTGTTTTTATTAGTATTCCATGAATATGTTCTAAATCATGTTTATTTTGATGTTGAAGCAACAATAAAGTGTTGTACCGATAGGAGAGATGATGACACACTATGAAAGAACTTAGTTGTGTTTTTAAAGTGAACTATATTGTTTTTTTGGTATTCCATGAAAATGTTCTAAAATCATATTTTCAGTAGCTTTCCACTACGCAACTACTACGACACTGGAATGATTTATAATAGATTACACTATAAGGTTTTTTAAACAGTTTTCAAAGAACCTGTTCTAAATGGTGTTTATTGCAATGTTGAAACAAAATAATGTGTTGTACTGGTAGGAGAGATGATGAGACACCATGACACAAATTAGTTGTGTTTTTAAAGTTAACTATATTGTTGTTTTTTGTATTCAACGAATATGTTCTAAAATCATGTTTTCAGGAATTTTCCACTACTCAACTATTACAACAATGGAATGATTTATAATAGAAGACTCTATTAGGCATTTTAAACAGTTTTCAATGAACATGTTCTAAATCATGTTTCATGCAATGTTGAAACAAAATAACCTGTTGTACTGGTAGAAGAGATGATGAGACACTATGACACAACTTAGTTGTGTTTTTAAAGTGAACTATATTGTTTTTTTTAGTTTTCAATGAATATGTTCTAAAATCATGTTTTCAGGAATTTTCCACTACTCAACTAGTACAACACTGAAATGATTTATAATAGAAGACACTATTATGCTTTTTAAACAGTTTTTCATGATCATGTTCTAAATCATGTTTATTTTGATGTTGAAGCAAAAATAAAGATCAGTACCGATAGGAGAGATGAAGACACACTATGAAAGAACTTAGTTGTGTTTTTAAAGTGAACTATATTGTTTTTTTTGGTATTCCATGAAAATGTTCTAAAATCATGTTTTCATTAGCCTTCCACTACGCAACTACTACGACACTGGAATGATTTATAATAGAAGACACTATAAGGCTTTTTAAACAGTTTTCAAAGAACCTGTTCTAAATGGTGTTTATTGCAATGTTGAAGCAAAATAAAGTTCAGTACTGGTAGGAGAGATGATGAGACACTATGACACAACTTAGTTGTGTTTTTAAAGTGAACTATATTGTTTTTTTTTTGTTTTCAATGAATATGTTCTAAAATCATGTTTTCAGGAATTTTCCACTACTCAACTAGTAAAACACTGGAATGATTTATAATAGAAGACACTATTAGGCTTTTTAAACAGTTTTCAATGAACATGTTCTAAATCATGTTTCATGCAATGTTGAAACAAAATAACCTGTTGTACTGGTAGGAGAGATGATGAGACACCATGACACAACTTAGTTGTGTTTTTAAAGTGAACTATATTGTTTTTATTAGTATTCCATGAATATGTTCTAAATCATGTTTATTACAATGTTGAAGCAAAATAAAGTTCAGTACTGGTAGGAGAGATGATGAGACACTATGACACAACTTAGTTGTGTTTTTAAAGTGAACTATATTGTTTTTTTTAGTATTCCATGAACATGTTCTAAATCATGTTTATTGCAATGTTGAAGCAAAATAAAGTTCCGTACTGGTAGGAGAGATGATGAGACACTATGACACAACTTAATTGTGTTTTTAAAGTGAACTATATTGTTTTTTTTAGTTTTCAATTAATATGTTCTAAAATCATTTTTTCAGGAATGTTCCACTACTCAACTAGTACAACACTGGAATGATTTATAATAGAAGACACTATTAGGCTTTTTAAACAGTTTTCAATGAACATGTTCTAAATCATGTTTATTTTGATGTCGAAGTAAAAATAAAGTTTAGTACCGATAGGAGAGATGATGACACACTATGAAAGAACTTAGTTGTGTTTTTAAAGTGAACTATATTGTTTTTTTTGGGTATTCCATGAAAATGTTCTAAAATCATGTTTTCAGTAGCTTTCCACTACGCAACTACTATGACACTGGAATGATTTATAATAGAAGACACTATTAGGCTTTTTAAACAGTTTTCAAAGAACCTATTCTAAATGGTGTTTATTGCAATGTTGAAACAAAACAATGTGTTGTACTGGTAGGAGAGATGATGAGACACCATGACACAAATTAGTTGTGTTTTTAAAGTTAACTATATTGGTTTTTTTTGTATTCAATGAACATGTTCTATATCATGTTTATTGCAATGTTGAAGCAAAATAATGTGATGTACTGGTTGGAGAGATGATGAGACACCATGACACAACTTAGTTGTGTTTTTAAAGTGAACTATATTGGGGTTTTTCTGTATTCCATGAACATGTTTAAAATAATGTTTACAGGATGTTTCCATAGCTGAACTAGTACACCACTATAATGATTTATAATAGGAGTCACTTTCTGGCTTTTTGAACAGTTTTTCATGAACATGTTCTAAATCATGTTTATTTTGATGTTGAAGCAAAAATAAAGTTCAGTACCGATAGGAGAGATGAAGACACACTATGAAAGAACTTAGTTGTGTTTTTAAAGTGAACTATATTGTTTTTTTTGGTATTCCATGAAAATGTTCTAAAATCATGTTTTCATTAGCCTTCCACTACGCAACTACTACGACACTGGAATGATTTATAATAGAAGACACTATAAGGCTTTTTAAACAGTTTTCAAAGAACCTGTTCTAAATGGTGTTTATTGCAATGTTGAAGCAAAATAACCTGTTGTACTGGTAGGAGAGATGATGAGACACCATGACACAACTTAGTTGTGTTTTTAAAGTGAACTATATTGTTTTTATTAGTATTCCATGAATATGTTCTAAATCATGTTTATTACAATGTTGAAGCAAAATAAAGTTCAGTACTGGTAGGAGAGATGATGAGACATTATGACACAACTTAGTTGTGTTTTTAAAGTGAACTATATTGTTTTTTTTAGTATTCCATGAACATGATCTAAATCATGTTTATTGCAATGTTGAAGCAAAATAAAGTTCAGTACTGGTAGGAGAGATGATGAGACATTATGACACAACTTAGTTGTGTTTTTAAAGTGAACTATATTGTTTTTTTTAGTTTTCAATTAATATGTTCTAAAATCATGTTTTCAGGAATTTTCCACTACTCAACTAGTACAACACTGGAATGATTTATAATAGAAGACACTATTAGGCTTTTTAAACAGTTTTCAATGAACATGTTCTAAATCATGTTTCATGCAATGTTGAAACAAAATAACCTGTTGTACTGGTAGGAGAGATGATGAGACACCATGATACAACTTAGTTGTGTTTTTAAAGTGAACTATATTGTTTTTATTAGTATTCCTTGAACATGTTCTAAATCATGTTTATAGCAATGTTGAAGCAAAATAAAGTTCAGTGCTGGTAGGAGAGATGATGAGACACTATGACACAACTTAGTTGTGTTTTTAAAGTGAACTATATTGGGTTTTTTTGGTATTCCATGAACATGTTCTGAAATAATGTTTACAGGATGTTTCCATAGCTGAACTAGTACACCACTATAATGATTTATAATAGGAGTAACTTTCTGCCTTTTTGAACAGTTTTCCATGAACATGTTCTAAATCATGTTTCATGAAATGTTGAAACAAAATAACCTGTTGTACTGGAAGGAGAGATGATTAGACACCATGATACAACTTAGTTGTGTTTTTAAAGTGAACTATATTGTTTTTATTAGTATTCCATGAAAATAGTCTAAATCATGTTTATTGCAATGTTGAAGTAAAATAAAGTTCAGTACTGGTAGGAGAGATGATGAGACACCATGATACAACTGTTTGTGTTTTTAAAGTGAACTATATTGTTTTTTTTCTGAATTCCATGAAAATGTTCTAAATCATGTTTATTGCAATTTTGAAGCAAAATAAAGTTCAGTACTGGTAGGAGAGATGATGAGACACCATGACACAACTTAGTTGTGTTTTTAAAGTGAACTATATTGTTTTTTTTAGTTTTCAATTAATATGTTCTAAAATCATGTTTTCAGGAATTTTCCACTACTCAACTAGTACAACACTGGAATGATTTATAATAGAAGACACTATTAGGCTTTTTAAACAGTTTTCAATGAACATGTTCTAAATCATGTTTCATGCAATGTTGAAACAAAATAACCTGTTGTACTGGTAGGAGAGATGATGAGACACCATGATACAACTTAGTTGTGTTTTTAAAGTGAACTATATTGTTTTTATTAGTATTCCTTGAACATGTTCTAAATCATGTTTATAGCAATGTTGAAGCAAAATAAAGTTCAGTGCTGGTAGGAGAGATGATGAGACACTATGACACAACTTAGTTGTGTTTTTAAAGTGAACTATATTGGGTTTTTTTGGTATTCCATGAACATGTTCTGAAATAATGTTTACAGGATGTTTCCATAGCTGAACTAGTACACCACTATAATGATTTATAATAGGAGTAACTTTCTGCCTTTTTGAACAGTTTTCCATGAACATGTTCTAAATCATGTTTCATGAAATGTTGAAACAAAATAACCTGTTGTACTGGAAGGAGAGATGATTAGACACCATGATACAACTTAGTTGTGTTTTTAAAGTGAACTATATTGTTTTTATTAGTATTCCATGAAAATGGTCTAAATCATGTTTATTGCAATGTTGAAGTAAAATAAAGTTCAGTACTGGTAGGAGAGATGATGAGACACCATGATACAACTGTTTGTGTTTTTAAAGTGAACTATATTGTTTTTTTTCTGAATTCCATGAAAATGTTCTAAATCATGTTTATTGCAATTTTGAAGCAAAATAAAGTTCAGTACTGGTAGGAGAGATGATGAGACACCATGACACAACTTAGTTGTGTTTTTAAAGTGAACTATATTGTTTTTATTAGTATTCCATGAATATGTTCTAAATCATGTTTATTACAATGTTGAAGCAAAATAAAGTTCAGTACTGGTAGGAGAGATGATGAGACACTATGACACAACTTAATTGTGTTTTTAAAGTGAACTATATTGTTTTTTTTAGTTTTCAATGAATATGTTCTAAAATCACGTTTTCAGGAATTTTCCACTACTCAACTAGTACAACACTGGAATGATTTATAATAGAAGACACTATTAGGCTTTTTAAACAGTTTTCAATGAACATGTTCTAAATCATGTTTTATGCAATGTTGAAACAAAATAACCTGTTGTACTGGTAGGAGAGATGATGAGACACCATGATACAACTTAGTTGTGTTTTTAAAGTGAACTATATTGTTTTTATTAGTATTCCATGAATATGGTCTAAATCATGTTTATTGCAATGTTGAAGTAAAATAAAGTTCAGTTCTGGTAGGAGAGATGATGAGACACCATGATACAAATTAGTTGTGTTTTTAAAGTGAACTATATTGTTTTTTTTCTGAATTCCATGAAAATGTTCTAAATCATGTTTATTGCAATTTTGAAGCAAAATAAAGTTCAGTACTGGTAGGAGAGATGATGAGACACCATGACACAACTTAGTTGTGTTTTTAAAGTGAACTATATTGTTTTTATTAGTATTCCATGAATATGTTCTAAATCATGTTTATTACAATGTTGAAGCAAAATAAAGTTCAGTACTGGTAGGAGAGATGATGAGACACTATGACACAACTTAATTGTGTTTTTAAAGTGAACTATATTGTTTTTTTTAGTTTTCAATGAATATGTTCTAAAATCATGTTTTCAGGAATTTTCCACTACTCAACTAGTACAACACTGAAATGATTTATAATAGAAGACACTATTATGCTTTT
Source organism: Thymallus thymallus (assembly GCA_023634145.1). Classification (NCBI taxonomy): domain Eukaryota; kingdom Metazoa; phylum Chordata; class Actinopteri; order Salmoniformes; family Salmonidae; genus Thymallus; species Thymallus thymallus. The sequence goes on along the minus strand of CM042409.1, from coordinate 23,336,986 downwards.
TAAACAGTTTTCAATGAACATGTTCTAAATCATGTTTATTTTGATGTTGAAGTAAAAATAAAGTGCAGTACCGATAGGAGAGTTGATGACAGACTATGAAAGAACTTAGTTGTGTTTTTAAAGTGAACTATATTGTTTTTTTTTGGTATTCCATGAACATGTTCTAAAATAATTTTTACAGGATGTTTCCATAGCTGAACTAGTACACCACTATAATGATATATAATAGGAGTCACTTTCTGGCTTTTTGAACAGTTTTCCATGAACATGTCCTAAATCATGTTTATTTTGATGTTGAAGCAACAATAAAGTGTTGTACCGATAGGAGAGATGATGACACACTATGAAAGAACTTAGTTGTGTTTTTAAAGTGAACTATATTGTTTTTTTGGTATTCCATGAAAATGTTCTAAAATCATATTTTCAGTAGCTTTCCACTACGCAACTACTACGACACTGGAATGATTTATAATAGATTACACTATAAGGTTTTTTAAACAGTTTTCAAAGAACCTGTTCTAAATGGTGTTTATTGCAATGTTGAAACAAAATAATGTGTTGTACTGGTAGGAGAGATGATGAGACACCATGACACAAATTAGTTGTGTTTTTAAAGTTAACTATATTGTTGTTTTTTGTATTCAACGAATATGTTCTAAAATCATGTTTTCAGGAATTTTCCACTACTCAACTATTACAACAATGGAATGATTTATAATAGAAGACTCTATTAGGCATTTTAAACAGTTTTCAATGAACATGTTCTAAATCATGTTTCATGCAATGTTGAAACAAAATAACCTGTTGTACTGGTAGAAGAGATGATGAGACACTATGACACAACTTAGTTGTGTTTTTAAAGTGAACTATATTGTTTTTTTTAGTTTTCAATGAATATGTTCTAAAATCATGTTTTCAGGAATTTTCCACTACTCAACTAGTACAACACTGAAATGATTTATAATAGAAGACACTATTATGCTTTTTAAACAGTTTTCAATGAACATGTTCTAAATCATGTTTATTTTGATGTTGAAGTAAAAATAAAGTGCAGTACCGATAGGAGAGTTGATGACAGACTATGAAAGAACTTAGTTGTGTTTTTAAAGTGAACTATATTGTTTTTTTTTGGTATTCCATGAACATGTTCTAAAATAATTTTTACAGGATGTTTCCATAGCTGAACTAGTACACCACTATAATGATATATAATAGGAGTCACTTTCTGGCTTTTTGAACAGTTTTCCATGAACATGTTCTAAATCATGTTTATTTTGATGTTGAAGCAACAATAAAGTGTTGTACCGATAGGAGAGATGATGACACACTATGAAAGAACTTAGTTGTGTTTTTAAAGTGAACTATATTGTTTTTTTGGTATTCCATGAAAATGTTCTAAAATCATATTTTCAGTAGCTTTCCACTACGCAACTACTACGACACTGGAATGATTTATAATAGATTACACTATAAGGTTTTTTAAACAGTTTTCAAAGAACCTGTTCTAAATGGTGTTTATTGCAATGTTGAAACAAAATAATGTGTTGTACTGGTAGGAGAGATGATGAGACACCATGACACAAATTAGTTGTGTTTTTAAAGTTAACTATATTGTTGTTTTTTGTATTCAACGAATATGTTCTAAAATCATGTTTTCAGGAATTTTCCACTACTCAACTATTACAACAATGGAATGATTTATAATAGAAGACTCTATTAGGCATTTTAAACAGTTTTCAATGAACATGTTCTAAATCATGTTTCATGCAATGTTGAAACAAAATAACCTGTTGTACTGGTAGAAGAGATGATGAGACACTATGACACAACTTAGTTGTGTTTTTAAAGTGAACTATATTGTTTTTTTTAGTTTTCAATGAATATGTTCTAAAATCATGTTTTCAGGAATTTTCCACTACTCAACTAGTACAACACTGAAATGATTTATAATAGAAGACACTATTATGCTTTTTAAACAGTTTTTCATGATCATGTTCTAAATCATGTTTATTTTGATGTTGAAGCAAAAATAAAGATCAGTACCGATAGGAGAGATGAAGACACACTATGAAAGAACTTAGTTGTGTTTTTAAAGTGAACTATATTGTTTTTTTTGGTATTCCATGAAAATGTTCTAAAATCATGTTTTCATTAGCCTTCCACTACGCAACTACTACGACACTGGAATGATTTATAATAGAAGACACTATAAGGCTTTTTAAACAGTTTTCAATGAACATGTTCTAAATCATGTTTATTTTGATGTTGAAGTAAAAATAAAGTGCAGTACCGATAGGAGAGTTGATGACAGACTATGAAAGAACTTAGTTGTGTTTTTAAAGTGAACTATATTGTTTTTTTTTGGTATTCCATGAACATGTTCTAAAATAATTTTTACAGGATGTTTCCATAGCTGAACTAGTACACCACTATAATGATATATAATAGGAGTCACTTTCTGGCTTTTTGAACAGTTTTCCATGAACATGTTCTAAATCATGTTTATTTTGATGTTGAAGCAACAATAAAGTGTTGTACCGATAGGAGAGATGATGACACACTATGAAAGAACTTAGTTGTGTTTTTAAAGTGAACTATATTGTTTTTTTGGTATTCCATGAAAATGTTCTAAAATCATATTTTCAGTAGCTTTCCACTACGCAACTACTACGACACTGGAATGATTTATAATAGATTACACTATAAGGTTTTTTAAACAGTTTTCAAAGAACCTGTTCTAAATGGTGTTTATTGCAATGTTGAAACAAAATAATGTGTTCTACTGGTAGGAGAGATGATGAGACACCATGACACAAATTAGTTGTGTTTTTAAAGTTAACTATATTGTTGTTTTTTGTATTCAACGAATATGTTCTAAAATCATGTTTTCAGGAATTTTCCACTACTCAACTATTACAACAATGGAATGATTTATAATAGAAGACTCTATTAGGCATTTTAAACAGTTTTCAATGAACATGTTCTAAATCATGTTTCATGCAATGTTGAAACAAAATAACCTGTTGTACTGGTAGAAGAGATGATGAGACACTATGACACAACTTAGTTGTGTTTTTAAAGTGAACTATATTGTTTTTTTTAGTTTTCAATGAATATGTTCTAAAATCATGTTTTCAGGAATTTTCCACTACTCAACTAGTACAACACTGAAATGATTTATAATAGAAGACACTATTATGCTTTTTAAACAGTTTTTCATGATCATGTTCTAAATCATGTTTATTTTGATGTTGAAGCAAAAATAAAGATCAGTACCGATAGGAGAGATGAAGACACACTATGAAAGAACTTAGTTGTGTTTTTAAAGTGAACTATATTGTTTTTTTTGGTATTCCATGAAAATGTTCTAAAATCATGTTTTCATTAGCCTTCCACTACGCAACTACTACGACACTGGAATGATTTATAATAGAAGACACTATAAGGCTTTTTAAACAGTTTTCAAAGAACCTGTTCTAAATGGTGTTTATTGCAATGTTGAAGCAAAATAAAGTTCAGTACTGGTAGGAGAGATGATGAGACACTATGACACAACTTAGTTGTGTTTTTAAAGTGAACTATATTGTTTTTTTTTTGTTTTCAATGAATATGTTCTAAAATCATGTTTTCAGGAATTTTCCACTACTCAACTAGTACAACACTGGAATGATTTATAATAGAAGACACTATTAGGCTTTTTAAACAGTTTTCAATGAACATGTTCTAAATCATGTTTCATGCAATGTTGAAACAAAATAACCTGTTGTACTGGTAGGAGAGATGATGAGACACCATGACACAACTTAGTTGTGTTTTTAAAGTGAACTATATTGTTTTTATTAGTATTCCATGAATATGTTCTAAATCATGTTTATTACAATGTTGAAGCAAAATAAAGTTCAGTACTGGTAGGAGAGATGATGAGACACTATGACACAACTTAGTTGTGTTTTTAAAGTGAACTATATTGTTTTTTTTAGTATTCCATGAACATGTTCTAAATCATGTTTATTGCAATGTTGAAGCAAAATAAAGTTCCGTACTGGTAGGAGAGATGATGAGACACTATGACACAACTTAATTGTGTTTTTAAAGTGAACTATATTGTTTTTTTTTGTTTTCAATTAATATGTTCTAAAATCATTTTTTCAGGAATGTTCCACTACTCAACTAGTACAACACTGGAATGATTTATAATAGAAGACACTATTAGGCTTTTTAAACAGTTTTCAATGAACATGTTCTAAATCATGTTTATTTTGATGTCGAAGTAAAAATAAAGTTTAGTACCGATAGGAGAGATGATGACACACTATGAAAGAACTTAGTTGTGTTTTTAAAGTGAACTATATTGTTTTTTTTGGGTATTCCATGAAAATGTTCTAAAATCATGTTTTCAGTAGCTTTCCACTACGCAACTACTATGACACTGGAATGATTTATAATAGAAGACACTATTAGGCTTTTTAAACAGTTTTCAAAGAACCTATTCTAAATGGTGTTTATTGCAATGTTGAAACAAAACAATGTGTTGTACTGGTAGGAGAGATGATGAGACACCATGACACAAATTAGTTGTGTTTTTAAAGTTAACTATATTGGTTTTTTTTGTATTCAATGAACATGTTCTATATCATGTTTATTGCAATGTTGAAGCAAAATAATGTGATGTACTGGTTGGAGAGATGATGAGACACCATGACACAACTTAGTTGTGTTTTTAAAGTGAACTATATTGGGGTTTTTCTGTATTCCATGAACATGTTTAAAATAATGTTTACAGGATGTTTCCATAGTTGAACTAGTACACCACTATAATGATTTATAATAGGAGTCACTTTCTGGCTTTTTGAACAGTTTTTCATGAACATGTTCTAAATCATGTTTATTTTGATGTTGAAGCAAAAATAAAGTTCAGTACCGATAGGAGAGATGAAGACACACTATGAAAGAACTTAGTTGTGTTTTTAAAGTGAACTATATTGTTTTTTTTGGTATTCCATGAAAATGTTCTAAAATCATGTTTTCATTAGCCTTCCACTACGCAACTACTACGACACTGGAATGATTTATAATAGAAGACACTATAAGGCTTTTTAAACAGTTTTCAAAGAACCTGTTCTAAATGGTGTTTATTGCAATGTTGAAGCAAAATAACCTGTTGTACTGGTAGGAGAGATGATGAGACACCATGACACAACTTAGTTGTGTTTTTAAAGTGAACTATATTGTTTTTATTAGTATTCCATGAATATGTTCTAAATCATGTTTATTACAATGTTGAAGCAAAATAAAGTTCAGTACTGGTAGGAGAGATGATGAGACATTATGACACAACTTAGTTGTGTTTTTAAAGTGAACTATATTGTTTTTTTTAGTATTCCATGAACATGATCTAAATCATGTTTATTGCAATGTTGAAGCAAAATAAAGTTCAGTACTGGTAGGAGAGATGATGAGACATTATGACACAACTTAGTTGTGTTTTTAAAGTGAACTATATTGTTTTTTTTAGTTTTCAATTAATATGTTCTAAAATCATGTTTTCAGGAATTTTCCACTACTCAACTAGTACAACACTGGAATGATTTATAATAGAAGACACTATTAGGCTTTTTAAACAGTTTTCAATGAACATGTTCTAAATCATGTTTCATGCAATGTTGAAACAAAATAACCTGTTGTACTGGTAGGAGAGATGATGAGACACCATGATACAACTTAGTTGTGTTTTTAAAGTGAACTATATTGTTTTTATTAGTATTCCTTGAACATGTTCTAAATCATGTTTATAGCAATGTTGAAGCAAAATAAAGTTCAGTGCTGGTAGGAGAGATGATGAGACACTATGACACAACTTAGTTGTGTTTTTAAAGTGAACTATATTGGGTTTTTTTGGTATTCCATGAACATGTTCTGAAATAATGTTTACAGGATGTTTCCATAGCTGAACTAGTACACCACTATAATGATTTATAATAGGAGTAACTTTCTGCCTTTTTGAACAGTTTTCCATGAACATGTTCTAAATCATGTTTCATGAAATGTTGAAACAAAATAACCTGTTGTACTGGAAGGAGAGATGATTAGACACCATGATACAACTTAGTTGTGTTTTTAAAGTGAACTATATTGTTTTTATTAGTATTCCATGAAAATGGTCTAAATCATGTTTATTGCAATGTTGAAGTAAAATAAAGTTCAGTACTGGTAGGAGAGATGATGAGACACCATGATACAACTGTTTGTGTTTTTAAAGTGAACTATATTGTTTTTTTTCTGAATTCCATGAAAATGTTCTAAATCATGTTTATTGCAATTTTGAAGCAAAATAAAGTTCAGTACTGGTAGGAGAGATGATGAGACACCATGACACAACTTAGTTGTGTTTTTAAAGTGAACTATATTGTTTTTTTTAGTTTTCAATTAATATGTTCTAAAATCATGTTTTCAGGAATTTTCCACTACTCAACTAGTACAACACTGGAATGATTTATAATAGAAGACACTATTAGGCTTTTTAAACAGTTTTCAATGAACATGTTCTAAATCATGTTTCATGCAATGTTGAAACAAAATAACCTGTTGTACTGGTAGGAGAGATGATGAGACACCATGATACAACTTAGTTGTGTTTTTAAAGTGAACTATATTGTTTTTATTAGTATTCCTTGAACATGTTCTAAATCATGTTTATAGCAATGTTGAAGCAAAATAAAGTTCAGTGCTGGTAGGAGAGATGATGAGACACTATGACACAACTTAGTTGTGTTTTTAAAGTGAACTATATTGGGTTTTTTTGGTATTCCATGAACATGTTCTGAAATAATGTTTACAGGATGTTTCCATAGCTGAACTAGTACACCACTATAATGATTTATAATAGGAGTAACTTTCTGCCTTTTTGAACAGTTTTCCATGAACATGTTCTAAATCATGTTTCATGAAATGTTGAAACAAAATAACCTGTTGTACTGGAAGGAGAGATGATTAGACACCATGATACAACTTAGTTGTGTTTTTAAAGTGAACTATATTGTTTTTATTAGTATTCCATGAAAATGGTCTAAATCATGTTTATTGCAATGTTGAAGTAAAATAAAGTTCAGTACTGGTAGGAGAGATGATGAGACACCATGATACAACTGTTTGTGTTTTTAAAGTGAACTATATTGTTTTTTTTCTGAATTCCATGAAAATGTTCTAAATCATGTTTATTGCAATTTTGAAGCAAAATAAAGTTCAGTACTGGTAGGAGAGATGATGAGACACCATGACACAACTTAGTTGTGTTTTTAAAGTGAACTATATTGTTTTTATTAGTATTCCATGAATATGTTCTAAATCATGTTTATTACAATGTTGAAGCAAAATAAAGTTCAGTACTGGTAGGAGAGATGATGAGACACTATGACACAACTTAATTGTGTTTTTAAAGTGAACTATATTGTTTTTTTTAGTTTTCAATGAATATGTTCTAAAATCACGTTTTCAGGAATTTTCCACTACTCAACTAGTACAACACTGGAATGATTTATAATAGAAGACACTATTAGGCTTTTTAAACAGTTTTCAATGAACATGTTCTAAATCATGTTTTATGCAATGTTGAAACAAAATAACCTGTTGTACTGGTAGGAGAGATGATGAGACACCATGATACAACTTAGTTGTGTTTTTAAAGTGAACTATATTGTTTTTATTAGTATTCCATGAATATGGTCTAAATCATGTTTATTACAATGTTGAAGTAAAATAAAGTTCAGTACTGGTAGGAGAGATGATGAGACACCATGATACAAATTAGTTGTGTTTTTAAAGTGAACTATATTGTTTTTTTTCTGAATTCCATGAAAATGTTCTAAATCATGTTTATTGCAATTTTGAAGCAAAATAAAGTTCAGTACTGGTAGGAGAGATGATGAGACACCATGACACAACTTAGTTGTGTTTTTAAAGTGAACTATATTGTTTTTATTAGTATTCCATGAATATGTTCTAAATCATGTTTATTACAATGTTGAAGCAAAATAAAGTTCAGTACTGGTAGGAGAGATGATGAGACACTATGACACAACTTAATTGTGTTTTTAAAGTGAACTATATTGTTTTTTTTAGTTTTCAATGAATATGTTCTAAAATCACGTTTTCAGGAATTTTCCACTACTCAACTAGTACAACACTGGAATGATTTATAATAGAAGACACTATTAGGCTTTTTAAACAGTTTTCAATGAACATGTTCTAAATCATGTTTTATGCAATGTTGAAACAAAATAACCTGTTGTACTGGTAGGAGAGATGATGAGACACCATGATACAACTTAGTTGTGTTTTTAAAGTGAACTATATTGTTTTTATTAGTATTCCATGAATATGGTCTAAATCATGTTTATTGCAATGTTGAAGTAAAATAAAGTTCAGTACTGGTAGGAGAGATGATGAGACACCATGATACAAATTAGTTGTGTTTTTAAAGTGAACTATATTGTTTTTTTTCGGAATTCCATGAAAATGTTCTAAATCATGTTTATTGCAATTTTGAAGCAAAATAAAGTTCAGTACTGGTAGGAGAGATGATGAGACACTATGACACAACTTAGTTGTGTTTTTAAAGTGAACTATATTGTTTATAATATGATTTATAATAGAAGACACTATTAGGCTTTTTAAACAGTTTTCAATGAACATGTTCTAAATCATGTTTCATGCAATGTTGAAACAAAATAACCTGTTGTACTGCTGGGAGAGATGATTAGACACCATGATACAACTTAGTTGTGTTTTTAAAGTGAACTATATTGTTTTTATTAGTATTCCTTGAACATGTTCTAAATCATGTTTATAGCAATGTTAAAGCAAAATAATGTGCTGTACTGGTAGGATAGCAGATGAGACACCATGACACAACTTAGTTGTGTTTTTAAAGTGAACTACATTGTTTTTATTAGTATTCCATGAATATGTTCTAAATCATGTTTATTACAATGTTGAAGCATAATAAAGTTCAGTACTGGTAGGAGAGATGATGAGACACTATGACACAACTTAGTTGTGTTTTTAAAGTGAAATATATTGTTTGTTTTCAATGAATATGTTCTAAAATCATGTTTTCAGGAATTTTCCACTACTCAACTAGTACAACACTGGAATGATTTATAATAGAAGACACTATTAGGCTTTTTAAACAGTTTTCAATGAACATGTTCTAAATCATGTTTCATGCAATGTTGAAACAAAATAACCTGTTGTACTGGTAGGAGAGATGATTAGACACCATAATACAACTTAGTTGTGTTTTTAAAGTGAACTATATTGTTTTTATTAGTATTCCTTGAACATGTTCTAAATCATGTTTATAGCAATGTTAAAGCAAAATAATGTGATGTACTGGTAGGAGAGATGATGAGACACTATGACACAACTTAGTTGTGTTTTTAAAGTGAACTATATTGGTTTTTTTTGGTATTCCATGAACATGTTCTGAAATAATGTTTACAGGATGTTTCCATAGCTGAACTAGTACACCACTATAATGATTTATAATAGGAGTAACTTTCTGGCTTTTTGAACAGTTTTCCATGAACATGTTCTAAATCATGTTTCTGTCACAAGCTGGACTCGAACCCAGGTCTCAGGTGTGGAGAGTGAGTGTTCTACCACTTAGCCACAGAGGTGATAATGTAGGACCCAAACGAAACACTCAAGGCAAAACTCCAGGCAAAGTAGATTTATTAAAAAAAAGGTACTTTGGGAGTCCAAAAAAATCCAACAAAAGTTCTTCTCACAAAGAGGTATAAAAAACAGATATCCAAAAATAAAAGGAACAGGAGAGAAATAAAATAACTCCACGAGGGGAGAAAAACACAATCAAATAACTCAGAATAGCTTACTTGGAATAGCTTAGGTGACTTGGAAGGACTCAAAAATCACAGCAAGGAGACACAGAGCCAGGACTCAAAAACCGAGTGAGGAACAAGGGGAAAAAACACAGCTTAAATACTCTAGGGGAAACAAGACACAGGTGACCTGGATAACGCTAACAAGAAGAACTAAAGCAGAGGGGAACACAGGGACCTCTAGAGGCCCGGAGACAAACAACAGGAAACAGGATGCTGACAGGACCCCCTCCTCTAGGAACGGCTCCTGACGTTCCTACCAGAACACCCTGGCTTATGGGTGCGAAACTCTCGAATCAAACTTGGGTCCAGGATGTCCTTGGCAGGAACCCAGGAGCGCTCCTCTGGCCCGTAGCCCTCCCAGTCCACCAGATACTGCAGAGAGTTCTGGACCCTCCGGGAGTCTAGTATCCGGCGCACTGTGTAGGCTGGCTGGCCGTCAATGATCCTGGGAGGTTGAGGGGGTCTGTGTGGGGGGGCAAAAGGAGAAGACAAGACAGGTTTTAGTAACGAAACAACCGATAAGAAACAGGGTTAACTTTCCTTGCTATGCGAAAAGGGCCAATGTATTTCTGGGAAAGCTTCTTGGACTCAACCCGGAGGGGCAGGTTCTTGGTGGCCAACCAAACTCTTTGACCAGCTCGGAAATTAGGGGCCATCCGACGACGGCGATTAGCCTGGCTTTGGTATCTCTGGGAGGTCCGAAGGAGGGTACGTCTGGCCTTCTTCCATGTCCGCCTACAGCGTAGGACAAAGCGCTGGGCAGAGGGAACACCAACTTGCACCTCTTCCTCTGGAAATAATGGAGGGGTGTATCCAAACTGGCATTCGAAAGGGGACAATCCAGTGGCCGAGGACTGGAGGGTATTGTGGGCATATTCAGCCCAAACGATATAGGAGGCCCAAGACGTGGGATTACTGGCTGCCATACAGCGCAAGGTGGTTTCCAGATCCTGATTAATCCTTTCCGTCTGACCATTAGACTCAGGATGGAACCCAGACGATAGGCTGGCAGTGGCCCCAATAAGCCTGCAGAAGGCCCCCCAGAACCGGGACGAGAATTGGGGACCTCGATCGGAGACAATGTCCAGGGGAATCCCAAATATCCGGAAAACATGGTTCATGAGGAGCTCAGCAGTCTCCTTTGCTGAAGGCAGCTTGGGGAGGGGAATAAACCGAGCGGCCTTGGAGAACCGGTCTACAACCACTAGGATGACTGTGTTGCCCTGGGATGGAGGGAGTCCTGTGACAAAGTCCAGAGAAAGGTGTGACCATGGCCTGCGAGGAACAGGTAAGGGATGGAGCAATCCCTGGGGTCGCTGACGTGTAGACTTTCCCTGGTTGCACACAGGCTTCAACATAGATCTGAACATCCTTCTTGATAGACGGCCACCAAAACCGCCGCTGGAGGAAGTCCAGTGTGCGAGCACTACCTGGATGGCATGTCAAGGGCGACTCATGACCCCACTGCAAGACCCGGGCTCGAACAGAGAGAGGAACGTACAGGCATCTGGCGGGACCACCGCCTGGGTCGGGCTCAAGGACAAGGGCCTCTCGTACCACTCTTTCTAGTTCCCACTGAAGAGGAGCGACGATCCTAGAACTCGGAATAATCAATGCCAAGGGCTTCTCTTGCATTTCTGGAGAGTAGGCTCGAGATAGGGCATCTGGCTTGACATTCTTGGAGCCAGGTCTGTAAGACAGGAGAAACTGGAAGCGATTAAAAAACAGGGACCATCGTGCTTGCCGAGGGTTCAACCGCTTTGCCTGCTGGAGATATTCCAGGTTCTTGTGGTCGGTGAGAACCTGGAAAGGATGCTGAGCCCCCTCAAGCCAGTGGCGCCACTCTTCCAAGGCCAGTTTTACCGCAAGCAACTCTCGATCCCCCACGTGGTAGTTGCGCTCAGCGTCAGACAGGCGGCGAGACATGAAGGCACATGGGTGTAATTTTCCATCCTTACTCCTCTGTGACAGGACGGCTCCCACCCCCACCTCAGAGGCGTCCACCTCCACCACGAAAGGTCTTTCTGGGTCAGGGATAACCAGGATCGGAGCTGAAGTGAAGCGGCGCTTGAGATCCTCAAAGGCTCTTGCTGCCTCTGGACCCCAGTGAATCTTGGTCCCTCCTCCCTTAGTAAGCGCCGTCAAGGGGGCTACCACAGAGCTGAAATTCTTAATGAACTTTCTATAAAAGTTAGAAAAGCCAATGAAACGTTGAACCTCCTTGACTGTGGCAGGGGTGGGCCAGTTGTGGACTGCTTTGACCTTCTTGGGGTCCATCTCCAGGTGGCCAGGAGTGACGATAAACCCGAGAAACTGAGTCTGGGAAACATGAAATTCACACTTCTCAGGCTTTACGTAGAGATGGTTGTCAAGGAGTCTCTGGAGGACCCTGCTAACATGCCCCTCATGCTCTTTCAGTGACCTTGAGAAGATGAGGATATCGTCCAGGTATACAAAGACAAACAGATTAAGCATGTCCCGGAGAACATCATTAATCAGGGCCTGGAATACTGTGGGGGCATTAGTGAGCCCGAACGGCATCACCAGATATTCATAGTGACCCGTGGGAGTGTTGAAGGCCGTCTTCCATTCGTCTCCTTGCCGGATCCGCACAAGATGGTAAGCATTGCGGAGATCCAGTTTAGTAAAAATGGAAGCCCCTTGAAGCAATTCAAAAGCAATGGCCATGAGAGGAAGGGGATATCGATTCCGAACCGTGATCTTGTTGAGACCCCGGTAATCAATACAAGGCCTAAGACCCCCGTCTTTCTTGTCTACAAAAAAGAAGCCCGCCCCAGCTGGGGAAGTAGAGGCACGGATGATGCCGGCTGCCAGGGACTCCTTAATGTAGGCATCCATAGCTGAGTGTTCAGGGGAGGATAAGGAGAAGACCCGACCCCTAGGGGGGCAGGAACCAGGGAGTAGATTAATGGCACAGTCGTAAGTGCGGTGAGGTGGTAAGGAAGTAGCCCGGGACTTGCTGAACACTGCCTTGAACCGATGGTAAACACTGGGGACACGGGAGAGGTCGACCGACTCTTGAAACTCGGTACTAGGGGCTGAGGGACTCTGAAGCATGCAGGTGAGTTGACAAGTGGAACCCCAGCTTAGAATTGTTCCAGTAGGCCAGTCGATTTGGGGATTATGTCTGCACAGCCAAGGGTAACCCAGGATAATAGGATACTCTGGGGAGTCAATGAGAAAGAAGGTCTCCTCCTGCTGGTGTTGAAAGATGGTAAGTCGCAGGGACTGAGTGGCCTCTGTAACTTTGCCTGGTTCCAGAGGTCTGCCATCCAAGGCAGTAACTGCCTGGGGTTGAGGAAGTAGTTGGGTAGGGATCTTAAGTTCCTTAGCCAAGGTTAGATCAAGGAAATCACCTGCGGAGCCAGAATCGATCATAGCCTGAACCTGATGCTGGTGGCCCTCCCAGGACAGAGTGGCTGGAATAGCTAGGACAGCGTTAGTAAGAGGAGCTCTAATTTTCCCCATCACAGCCCTCCTATAGCCGGGCGGGGACAGGCGTTTCCCGAAAGCTCGGGGCAGGTGGAGCGGAAGTGGCCGGCAACCCCGCAGTAGAGGCATCGACGCTCCCTCATGCGACGTTCCCTTTCATTGGGAGAAAGCCTGGAACGGCCTAACTGCATATCCTCTGGGGAATCCTGGAGTTGTTCAGGGGGCGGGGAAGCTCTGAACGAAGGAACACCAACTGGAGAAACAGAGCTGCTCAGAGGAACTTGGGAGTGGGAGACCTGGCGACGAGCTGCTCTCCGCTCTCTAAGACGATTGTCAAGGGAGATGGCCAATGCTATGAGGGCCTCAAGACCCGAAGCTGGTTCTCGGGTGGCCAACTCATCTTGAAGAGGCTCAGACAACCCTCCCTGAAAGCAGACCCTCAGTGCTTCATCATTCCATCCACTCCTAGCTGCTATGGTCCGAAATTCAATGGCAAAATCTGCCGTGCTGCGGGAACCCTGGCGGAGAGAGAGTAGACGCTTGGAAGCCTCCCGACCACTGACAGGATGATCAAACACCCGCTTGAACTCACTCATAAACTCCAAGGAGGAGTCACAACAGGCATTCTGGGATTGCCACACCGCGGAGGCCCAGGAGAGCGCCTTGTCCGAAAGAAGGGTAATAATGTAAGCAATCTTGGAATGGTCTGTGGGAAAACTTGAGGGTTGAAGCTCGAAGGTGAGGGAGCACTGGGTGAGGAAACCCTGGCAGGAACTTGGATCTCCAGCAAACGGCTTGGGAGGTGGTAGTCGGGGCTCTGTTACTGGAGAAGTCCTTTCGCCACTCAGGCGTGATCCAGAAGGTGAAGGAACAGGGAGGAGTTCGAAGAGCTGGCGGATGGAACTCATCATATCAGCCAGGAGTTGAGAATGACTGGCCATCAGCTCTTCTTGTCGGCTGAGAACAGCTTCATGGCGCTGGAAAGATGCCTCATGTTGAGCGATCACCGCCAAAAGGTCCTTGGGAACGACTGTTTCTGGGTCCATCGGTGACTCGGTTTTTCTGTCACAAGCTGGACTCGAACCCAGGTCTCAGGTGTGGAGAGTGAGTGTTCTACCACTTAGCCACAGAGGTGATAATGTAGGACCCAAACGAAACACTCAAGGCAAAACTCCAGGCAAAGTAGATTTATTAAAAAAAAGGTACTTTGCGAGTCCAAAAAAATCCAACAAAAGTTCTTCTCACAAAGAGGTATAAAAAACAGATATCCAAAAATAAAAGGAACAGGAGAGAAATAAAATAACTCCACGAGGGGAGAAAAACACAATCAAATAACTCAGAATAGCTTACTTGGAATAGCTTAGGTGACTTGGAAGGACTCAAAAATCACAGCAAGGAGACACAGAGCCAGGACTCAAAAACCGAGTGAGGAACAAGGGGAAAAAACACAGCTTAAATACTCTAGGGGAAACAAGACACAGGTGACCTGGATAACGCTAACAAGAAGAACTAAAGCAGAGGGGAACACAGGGACCTCTAGAGGCCCGGAGACAAACAACAGGAAACAGGATGCTGACAGTTTCATGCAATGTTGAAACAAAATAACCTGTTGTACTGGAAGGAGAGATGATTAGACACCATGATACAACTTAGTTGTGTTTTTAAAGTGAACTATATTGTTTTTATTAGTATTCCATGAATATGGTCTAAATCATGTTTATTGCAACGTTGAAGTAAAATAAAGTTCAGTACTGGTAGGAGAGATGATGAGACTATATGACACAACTTAGTTGTGTTTTTAAAGTGAACTATATTGGGTTTTTTTGGTATTCCATGAACATGTTCTGAAATAATGTTTACAGGATGTTTCCATAGCTGAACTAGCACACCACTATAATGATTTATAATAGGAGTCACTTTCTGGCTTTTTGAACAGTTTTCCATGAACATGTTCTAAATCATGTTTCATGCAATGTTGAAACAAAATAACCTGTTGTACTGGTAGGAGAGATGATGAGACACCATGATACAACTTTGTTGTGTTTTTAAAGTGAACTATATTGTTTTTTTCGGAATTGCATGAAAATGTTCTAAATCATGTTTATTGCAATTTTTAAGCAAAATAAAGTTCAGTACTGGTAGGAGAGATGATGAGACACCATGACACAACTTAGTTGTGTTTTTAAAGTGAACTATATTGTTTTTATTAGTATTCCATGAATATGTTCTAAATCATGTTTATTACAATGTTGAAGCAAAATAAAGTTCAGTACTGGTAGGAGAGATGATGAGACACTATGACACAACTTATTTGTGTTTTTAAAGTGAACTATATTGTTTTTTTTAGTTTTCAATGAATATGTTCTAAAATCATGTTTTCAGGAATTTTCCACTACTCAACTAGTACAACACTGGAATGATTTATAATAGAAGACACTATTAGGCTTTTTAAACAGTTTTCAATGAACATGTTCTAAATCATGTTTTATGCAATGTTCAAACAAAATAACCTGTTGTACTGGTAGGAGAGATAATGAGACACCATGATACAACTTAGTTGTGTTTTTAAAGTGAACTATATTGTTTTTATTAGTATTCCATGAATATGGTCTAAATCATGTTTATTGCAATGTTGAAGTAAAATAAAGTTCAGTACTGGTAGGAGAGATGATGAGACACCATGATACAACTTTTTGTGTTTTTAAAGTGAACTATATTGTTTTTTTTCTGAATTCCATGAAAATGTTCTAAATCATGTTTATTGCAATTTTGAAGCAAAATAAAGTTCAGTACTGGTAGGAGAGATGATGAGACACCATGACACAACTTAGTTGTGTTTTTAAAGTGAACTATATTGTTTTTATTAGTATTCCATGAATATGTTCTAAATCATGTTTATTACAATGTTGAAGCAAAATAAAGTTCAGTACTGGTAGGAGAGATGATGAGACACTATGACACAACTTAATTGTGTTTTTAAAGTGAACTATATTGTTTTTTTTAGTTTTCAATGAATATGTTCTAAAATCATGTTTCAGGAATTTTCCACTACTCAACTAGTACAACACTGGAATTATTTATAATAGAAGACACTATTAGGCTTTTTAAACAGTTTTCAATGAACATGTTCTAAATCATGTTTTATGCAATGTTGAAACAAAATAACCTGTTGTACTGGTAGGAGAGATGATGAGACACCATGATACAACTTAGTTGTGTTTTTAAAGTGAACTATATTGTTTTTATTAGTATTCCATGAATATGGTCTAAATCATGTTTATTGCAATGTTGAAGTAAAATAAAGTTCATTACTGGTAGGAGAGATGATGAGACACCATGATACAAATTAGTTGTGTTTTTAAAGTGAACTATATTGTTTTTTTTCGGAATTCCATGAAAATGTTCTAAATCATGTTTATTGCAATTTTGAAGCAAAATAAAGTTCAGTACTGGTAGGAGAGATGATGAGACACTATGACACAACTTAGTTGTGTTTTTAAAGTGAACTATATTGTTTATAATATGATTTATAATAGAAGACACTATTAGGCTTTTTAAACAGTTTTCAATGAACATGTTCTAAATCATGTTTCATGCAATGTTGAAACAAAATAACCTGTTGTACTGCTGGGAGAGATGATTAGACACCATGATACAACTTAGTTGTGTTTTTAAAGTGAACTATATTGTTTTTATTAGTATTCCTTGAACATGTTCTAAATCATGTTTATAGCAATGTTAAAGCAAAATAATGTGCTGTACTGGTAGGATAGCAGATGAGACACCATGACACAACTTAGTTGTGTTTTTAAAGTGAACTATATTATTTTTATTAGTATTCCATGAAAATGTTCTAAATCATGTTTATTACAATGTTGAAGCATAATAAAGTTCAGTACTGGTAGGAGAGATGATGAGACACTATGACACAACTTAGTTGTGTTTTTAAAGTGAACTATATTGTTTGTTTTCAATGAATATGTTCTAAAATCATGTTTTCAGGAATTTTCCACTACTCAACTAGTACAACACTGGAATGATTTATAATAGAAGACACTATTAGGCTTTTTAAACAGTTTTCAATGAACATGTTCTAAATCATGTTTCATGCAATGTTGAAACAAAATAACCTGTTGTACTGGTAGGAGAGATGATTAGACACCATAATACAACTTAGTTGTGTTTTTAAAGTGAACTATATTGTTTTTATTAGTATTCCATGAATATGTTCTAAATCATGTTTATAACAATGTTGAAGCAAAATAAAGTTCAGTACTGGTAGGAGAGATGATGAGACACTATGACACAACTTAGTTGTGTTTTTAAAGTGAACTATATTGGTTTTTTTTGGTATTCCATGAACATGTTCTGAAATAATGTTTACAGGATGTTTCCATAACTGAACTAGCACACCACTATAATGATTTATAATAGGAGTCACTTTCTGGCTTTTTGAACAGTTTTCCATGAACATGTTCTAAATCATGTTTCATGCAATGTTGAAACAAAATAACCTGTTGTACTGGTAGGAGAGATGATGAGACACCATGATACAACTTTGTTGTGTTTTTAAAGTGAACTATATTGTTTTTTTCGGAATTGCATGAAAATGTTCTAAATCATGTTTATTGCAATTTTTAAGCAAAATAAAGTTCAGTACTGGTAGGAGAGATGATGAGACACCATGACACAACTTAGTTGTGTTTTTAAAGTGAACTATATTGTTTTTATTAGTATTCCATGAATATGTTCTAAATCATGTTTATTACAATGTTGAAGCAAAATAAAGTTCAGTACTGGTAGGAGAGATGATGAGACACTATGACACAACTTAGTTGTGTTTTTAAAGTGAACTATATTGTTTTTTTTAGTTTTCAATGAATATGTTCTAAAATCATGTTTTCAGGAATTTTCCACTACTCAACTAGTACAACACTGGAATGATTTATAATAGAAGACACTATTAGGCTTTTTAAACAGTTTTCAATGAACATGTTCTAAATCATGTTTTATACAATGTTCAAACAAAATAACCTGTTGTACTGGTAGGAGAGATAATGAGACACCATGATACAACTTAGTTGTGTTTTTAAAGTGAACTATATTGTTTTAATTAGTATTCCATGAATATGGTCTAAATCATGTTTATTGCAATTTTGAAGTAAAATAAAGTTCAGTACTGGTAGGAGAGATGATGAGACACCATGATACAACTTAGTTGTGTTTTTAAAGTGAACTATATTGTTTTTTTTCGGAATTCCATAAAAATGTTCTAAATCATGTTTATTGCAATTTTGAAGCAAAATAGAGTTCAGTACTGGTAGGAGAGATGATGAGACACTATGACACAACTTAGTTGTGTTTTTAAAGTGAACTATATTGTTTTTTTTATTTTTCAATGAATATGTTCTAAAATCATGTTTTCAGGAATTTTCCACTACTCAACTAGTACAACACTGGAATGATTTATAATAGAAGACACTATTAGGCTTTTTAAACAGTTTTCAATAAACATGTTCTAAATCATGTTTCATGAAATGTTGAAACAAAATAACCTGTTGTACTGGTAGGAGAGATGATTAGACACCATGATACAACTTAGTTGTGTTTTTAAAGTGAACTATATTGTTTTTATTATAATTGTTTGAACATGTTCTAAATCATGTTTATAGCAATGTTGAGGCAAAATAATGTGATGTACTGGTAGGAGAGCTGATGAGACACCATGACACAGCTTAGTTGTGTTTTTAAAGTGAACTATATTGTTTTTATTAGTATTTCATGAATATGTTCTAAATCATGTTTATTACAATGTTGAAGCAAAATAAAGTTCAGTACTGGTAGGAGAGATTATGAGACACTATGACACAACTTAGTTGTTTTTTTAAAGTGAACTATATTGTTTTTTTTAGTTTTCAATGAATATGTTCTAAAATCATGTTTTCAGGAATTTTCTACTACTCAACTAGTACAACACTGGAATGATTTATAATAGAAGACACTATTAGGATTTTTAAACAGTTTTCAATGAACATGTTCTAAATGGTGTTTATTGCAATGTTGAAGCAAAATAAAGTTCAGTACTGGTAGGAGATATGATGAGACACTATGACACAACTTAGTTGTGTTTTTAAAGTGAACTATATTGTTTTTTTTAGTTTTCAATGAATATGGTCTAAATCATGTTTATTGCAATGTTGAAGTAAAATAAAGTTCAGTACTGGTAGGAGAGATGATGAGACACCATGATACAAATTAGTTGTGTTTTTAAAGTGAACTATATTGTTTTTTTTCGGAATTCCATGAAAATGTTCTAAATCATGTTTATTGCAATTTTGAAGCAAAATAAAGTTCAGTACTGGTAGGAGAGATGATGAGACACTATGACACAACTTAGTTGTGTTTTTAAAGTGAACTATATTGTTTTTTTTAGTTTTCAATGAATATGTTCTAAAATCATGTTTTCATTAGCTTTCCACTACGCAACTGCTACGACACTGGAATGATTTATAATAGAAGACACTATTAGGCTTTTTAAACAGTTTTCAATGAACATGTTCTAAATCATGTTTCATGCAATGTTGAAACAAAATAACCTGTTGTACTGCTGGGAGAGATGATTAGACACCATGATACAACTTAGTTGTGTTTTTAAAGTGAACTATATTGTTTTTTTTAGTATTCCTTGAACATGTTCTAAATCATGTTTATAGCAATGTTAAAGCAAAATAATGTGCTGTACTGGTAGGATAGCAGATGAGACACCATGACACAACTTAGTTGTGTTTTTAAAGTGAACTATATTTGTTTTTATTAGTATTCCATGAATATGTTCTAAATCATGTTTATTACAATGTTGAAGCATAATAAAGTTCAGTACTGGTAGGAGAGATGATGAGACACTATGACACAACTTAGTTGTGTTTTTAAAGTGAACTATATTGTTTGTTTTCAATGAATATGTTCTAAAATCATGTTTTCAGGAATTTTCCACTACTCAACTTGTACAACACTGGAATGATTTATAATAGAAGACACTATTAGGCTTTTTAAACAGTTTTCAATGAACATGTTCTAAATCATGTTTCATGCAATGTTGAAACAAAATAACCTGTTGTACTGGTAGGAGAGATGATTAGACACCATAATACAACTTAGTTGTGTTTTTAAAGTGAACTATATTGTTTTTATTAGTATTCCATGAATATGTTCTAAATCATGTTTATAACAATGTTGAAGCAAAATAAAGTTCAGTACTGGTAGGAGAGATGATGAGACACTATGACACAACTTAGTTGTGTTTTTAAAGTGAACTATATTGTTTGTTTTCAATGAATATGTTCTAAAATCATGTTTTCAGGAATTTTCCTCTACTCAACTAGTACAACACTGGAATTATTTATAATAGAAGACACTATTAGACTTTTTAAACAGTTTTCAATGAACATGTTCTAAATCATGTTTTATGCAATGTTGAAACAAAATAACCTGTTGTACTGGTAGGAGAGATGATGAGACACCATGATACAACTTAGTTGTGTTTTTAAAGTGAACTATATTGTTTTTATTAGTATTCCATGAATATGGTCTAAATCATGTTTATTGCAATGTTGAAGTAAAATAAAGTTCAGTACTGGTAGGAGAGATGATGAGACACCATGATACAAATTAGTTGTGTTTTTAAAGTGAACTATATTGTTTTTTTTCGGAATTCCATGAAAATGTTCTAAATCATGTTTATTGCAATTTTGAAGCAAAATAAAGTTCAGTACTGGTAGGAGAGATGATGAGACACTATGACACAACTTAGTTGTGTTTTTAAAGTGAACTATATTGTTTTTTTTAGTTTTCAATGAATATGTTCTAAAATCATGTTTTCATTAGCTTTCCACTACGCAACTGCTACGACACTGGAATGATTTATAATAGAAGACACTATTAGGCTTTTTAAACAGTTCTTCAATGAACATGTTCTAAATCATGTTTCATGCAATGTTGAAACAAAATAACCTGTTGTACTGCTGGGAGAGATGATTAGACACCATGACACAACTTAGTTGTGTTTTTAAAGTGAGCTATATTGTTTTTATTAGTATTCCATGAATATGTTCTAAATCATGTTTATTACAATGTTGAAGCAAAATAAAGTTCAGTACTGGTAGGAGAGATGATTAGACACCATGATACAACTTAGTTGTGTTTTTAAAGTGAACTATATTGTTTTTATTAGTATTCCTTGAACATGTTCTAAATCATGTTTATTGCAATGTTGAAGGAAAATAATGTGATGTACTGGTAGGAGAGATGATGAGACACCATGACACAACTTAGTTGTGTTTTTAAAGTGAGCTATATTGTTTTTATTAGTATTCCATGAATATGTTCTAAATCATGTTTATTACAATGTTGAAGCAAAATAAAGTTCAGTACTGGTAGGAGAGATGATGAGACACTATGACACAACTTAGTTGTGTTTTTAAAGTGAACTATATTGTTTTTTTTGTTTTCAATGAATATGTTCTAAAATCATGTTTTCAGGAATTTTCCACTACACAACTAGTACAACACATGAATGATTTTTAATAAAAGACACTATTAGGCTTTTTAAACAGTTTTCAATGAACATGTTCTAAATCATGTTTCATGCAATGTTGAAACAAAATAACCTGTTGTACTGGTAGGAGAGATGATTAGACACCATGATACAACTTAGTTGTGTTTTTAAAGTGAACTATATTGTTTTTATTGGTATTCCTTGAACATGTTCTAAATCATGTTTATTGCAATGTTGAAGGAAAATAATGTGATGTACTGGTAGGAGAGATGATGAGACACCATGACACAACTTAGTTGTGTTTTTAAAGTGAGCTATATTGTTTTTATTAGTATTCCATGAATATGTTCTAAATCATGTTTATTACAATGTTGAAGCAAAATAAAGTTCAGTACTGGTAGGAGAGATGATTAGACACCATGATACAACTTAGTTGTGTTTTTAAAGTGAACTATATTGTTTTTATTAGTATTCCTTGAACATGTTCTAAATCATGTTTATTGCAATGTTGAAGGAAAATAATGTGATGTACTGGTAGGAGAGCTGATGAGACACCATGACACAACTTAGTTGTGTTTTTAAAGTGAGCTATATTGTTTTTTTTTGTATTCAATGAATATGTTCTAAAATCATGTTTTCAGGAATTTTCCACTACTCAACTATGTCGACACTGGAATGATTTATAATAGTAGACACTCTTAGGCTTTTTAAACAGTTTTCAATGAACATGTTCTAAATCATGTTTCTTGCAATGTTGAAACAAAATAACCTGTTGTACTGGTAGGAGAGATGATTAGACACCATGATACAACTTAGTTGTGTTTTTAAAGTGAACTATATTGTTTTTATTGGTATTCCTTGAACATGTTCTAAATCATGTTTATTGCAATGTTGAAGGAAAATAATGTGATGTACTGGTAGGAGAGATGATGAGACACCATGACACAACTTAGTTGTGTTTTTAAAGTGAGCTATATTGTTTTTATTAGTATTCCATGAATATGTTCTAAATCATGTTTATTACAATGTTGAAGCAAAATAAAGTTCGGTACTGGTAGGAGAGATGATGAGACACTATGACACAACTTAGTTGTGTTTTTAAAGTGAACTATATTGTTTTTTTTAGTTTTCAATGAATATGTTCTAAAATCATGTTTTCAGGAATTTTACACTACACAACTAGTACAACACTGGAATGATTTATAATAGAAGACACTATTAGGCTTTTTAAACAGTTTTTAATGAACATGTTCTAAATCATGTTTCATGCAATGTTGAAACAAAATAACCTGTTGTACTGGTAGGAGAGATGATTAGACACCATGATACAACTTATTTGTGTTTTTAAAGTGAACTATATTGTTTTTTTTGTTTTCAATGAATATGTTCTAAAATCATGTTTTCAGGAATTTTCCACTACACAACTAGTACAACACATGAATGATTTATAATAAAAGACACTATTAGGCTTTTTAAACAATTTTCAATGAACATGTTCTAAATCATGTTTCATGCAATGTTGAAACAAAATAACCTGTTGTACTGGTAGGAGAGATGATTAGACACCATGATACAACTTAGTTGTGTTTTTAAAGTGAACTATATTGTTTTTATTGGTATTCCTTGAACATGTTCTAAATCATGTTTATTGCAATGTTGAAGGAAAATAATGTGATGTACTGGTAGGAGAGATGATGAGACACCATGACACAACTTAGTTGTGTTTTTAAAGTGAGCTATATTGTTTTTATTAGTATTCCATGAATATGTTCTAAATCATGTTTATTACAATGTTGAAGCAAAATAAAGTTCAGTACTGGTAGGAGAGATGATGAGACACTATGACACAACTTAGTTGTGTTTTTAAAGTGAACTATATTGTTTTTTTTGTTTTCAATGAATATGTTCTAAAATCATGTTTTCAGGAATTTTCCACTACACAACTAGTACAACACATGAATGATTTTTAATAAAAGACACTATTAGGCTTTTTAAACAGTTTTCAATGAACATGTTCTAAATCATGTTTCATGCAATGTTGAAACAAAATAACCTGTTGTACTGGTAGGAGAGATGATTAGACACCATGATACAACTTAGTTGTGTTTTTAAAGTGAACTATATTGTTTTTATTGGTATTCCTTGAACATGTTCTAAATCATGTTTATTGCAATGTTGAAGGAAAATAATGTGATGTACTGGTAGGAGAGATGATGAGACACCATGACACAACTTAGTTGTGTTTTTAAAGTGAGCTATATTGTTTTTATTAGTATTCCATGAATATGTTCTAAATCATGTTTATTACAATGTTGAAGCAAAATAAAGTTCAGTACTGGTAGGAGAGATGATTAGACACCATGATACAACTTAGTTGTGTTTTTAAAGTGAACTATATTGTTTTTATTAGTATTCCTTGAACATGTTCTAAATCATGTTTATTGCAATGTTGAAGGAAAATAATGTGATGTACTGGTAGGAGAGCTGATGAGACACCATGACACAACTTAGTTGTGTTTTTAAAGTGAACTATATTGTTTTTTTTTGTTTTCAATGAATATGTTCTAAAATCATGTTTTCAGGAATTTTCCACTACACAACTAGTACAACACATGAATGATTTATAATAAAAGACACTATTAGGCTTTTTAAACAATTTTCAATGAACATGTTCTAAATCATGTTTCATGCAATGTTGAAACAAAATAACCTGTTGTACTGGTAGGAGAGATGATTAGACACCATGATACAACTTAGTTGTGTTTTTAAAGTGAACTATATTGTTTTTATTGGTATTCCTTGAACATGTTCTAAATCATGTTTATTGCAATGTTGAAGGAAAATAATGTGATGTACTGGTAGGAGAGATGATGAGACACCATGACACAACTTAGTTGTGTTTTTAAAGTGAGCTATATTGTTTTTATTAGTATTCCATGAATATGTTCTAAATCATGTTTATTACAATGTTGAAGCAAAATAAAGTTCAGTACTGGTAGGAGAGATGATGAGACACTATGACACAACTTAGTTGTGTTTTTAAAGTGAACTATATTGTTTTTTTTGTTTTCAATGAATATGTTCTAAAATCATGTTTTCAGGAATTTTCCACTACACAACTAGTACAACACATGAATGATTTTTAATAAAAGACACTATTAGGCTTTTTAAACAGTTTTCAATGAACATGTTCTAAATCATGTTTCATGCAATGTTGAAACAAAATAACCTGTTGTACTGGTAGGAGAGATGATTAGACACCATGATACAACTTAGTTGTGTTTTTAAAGTGAACTATATTGTTTTTATTGGTATTCCTTGAACATGTTCTAAATCATGTTTATTGCAATGTTGAAGGAAAATAATGTGATGTACTGGTAGGAGAGATGATGAGACACCATGACACAACTTAGTTGTGTTTTTAAAGTGAGCTATATTGTTTTTTTTTGTATTCAATGAATATGTTCTAAAATAATGTTTTCAGGAATTTTCCACTACTCAACTATGTCGACACTGGAATGATTTATAATAGTAGACACTCTTAGGCTTTTTAAACAGTTTTCAATGAACATGTTCTAAATCATGTTTCTTGCAATGTTGAAACAAAATAACCTGTTGTACTGGTAGGAGAGATGATTAGACACCATGATACAACTTAGTTGTGTTTTTAAAGTGAACTATATTGTTTTTATTAGTATTCCTTGAACATGTTCTAAATCATGTTTATTGCAATGTTGAAGGAAAATAATGTGATGTACTGGTAGGAGAGCTGATGAGACACCATGACACAACTTAGTTGTGTTTTTAAAGTGAGCTATATTGTTTTTTTTTGTATTCAATGAATATGTTCTAAAATAATGTTTTCAGGAATTTTCCACTACTCAACTATGTCGACACTGGAATGATTTATAATAGTAGACACTCTTAGGCTTTTTAAACAGTTTTCAATGAACATGTTCTAAATCATGTTTCTTGCAATGTTGAAACAAAATAACCTGTTGTACTGGTAGGAGAGATGATTAGACACCATGATACAACTTAGTTGTGTTTTTAAAGTGAACTATATTGTTTTTTTTGTTTTCAATGAATATGTTCTAAAATCATGTTTTCAGGAATTTTCCACTACACAACTAGTACAACACATGAATGATTTATAATAAAAGACACTATTGGGCTTTTTAAACAGTTTTTAATGAACATGTTCTAAATCATGTTTCATGCAATGTTGAAACAAAATAACCTGTTGTACTGGTAGGAGAGATGATTAGACACCATGATACAACTTAGTTGTGTTTTTAAAGTGAACTATATTGTTTTTATTAGTATTCCTTGAACATGTTCTAAATCATGTTTATTGCAATGTTGAAGGAAAATAATGTGATGTACTGGTAGGAGAGCTGATGAGACACCATGACACAACTTAGTTGTGTTTTTAAAGTGAGCTATATTGTTTTTTTTTGTATTCAATGAATATGTTCTAAAATAATGTTTTCAGGAATTTTCCACTACTCAACTATGTCGACACTGGAATGATTTATAATAGTAGACACTCTTAGGCTTTTTAAACAGTTTTCAATGAACATGTTCTAAATCATGTTTCTTGCAATGTTGAAACAAAATAACCTGTTGTACTGGTAGGAGAGATGATTAGACACCATGATACAACTTAGTTGTGTTTTTAAAGTGAACTATATTGTTTTTATTGGTATTCCTTGAACATGTTCTAAATCATGTTTATTGCAATGTTGAAGGAAAATAATGTGATGTACTGGTAGGAGAGATGATGAGACACCATGACACAACTTAGTTGTGTTTTTAAAGTGAGCTATATTGTTTTTATTAGTATTCCATGAATATGTTCTAAATCATGTTTATTACAATGTTGAAGCAAAATAAAGTTCAGTACTGGTAGGAGAGATGATGAGACACTATGACACAACTTAGTTGTGTTTTTAAAGTGAACTATATTGTTTTTTTTAGTTTTCAATGAATATGTTCTAAAATCATGTTTTCAGGAATTTTCCACTACACAACTCGTACAACACTGGAATGATTTATAATAGAAGACACTCTTAGGCTTTTTAAACAGTTTTCAATGAACATGTTCTAAATCATGTTTCATGCAATGTTGAAACAAAATAACCTGTTGTACTGGTAGGAGAGATGATTAGACACCATGATACAACTTAGTTGTGTTTTTAAAGTGAACTATATTGTTTTTATTAGTATTCCTTGAACATGTTCTAAATCATGTTTATTGCAATGTTGAAGGAAAATAATGTGATGTACTGGTAGGAGAGCTGATGAGACACCATGACACAACTTAGTTGTGTTTTTAAAGTGAGCTATATTGTTTTTTTTTTATTTCAATGAATATGTTCTAAAATCATGTTTTCAGGAATTTTCCACTACTCAACTATGTCAACACTGGAATGATTTATAATAGTAGACACTCTTAGGCATTTTAAACAGTTTTCAATGAACATGTTCTAAATCATGTTTCATGCAATGTTGAAACAAAATAACCTGTTGTACTGGTAGGAGAGATGATTAGACACCATGATACAACTTAGTTGTGTTTTTAAAGTGAACTATATTGTTTTTATTAGTATTCCTTGAACATGTTCTAAATCATGTTTATAGCAATGTTAAAGCAAAATAATGTGATGTACTGGTAGGAGAGATGATGAGACACCATGACACAACTTAGTTGTGTTTTTAAAGTGAACTATATTGTTTTTATTAGTATTCCATGAATATGTTCTAAATCATGTTTATTACAATGTTGAAGCAAAAGAAAGTTCAGTACTGGTAGGAGAGATGATGAGACACTATGACACAACTTAGCTGTGTTTTTAAAGTGAACTATATTGTTTTTTTTTGTATTCAATGAATATGTTCTAAAATCATGTTTTCAGGAATTTTCCACTACTCAACTATGTCAACACTGGAATGATTTATAATAGAAGACACTCTTAGGCTTTTTAAACAGTTTTCAATGAACATGTTCTAAATCATGTTTCATGCAATGTTGAAACAAAATAACCTGTTGTACTGGTAGGAGAGATGATTAGACACCATGATACAACTTAGTTGTGTTTTTAAAGTGAACTATATTGTTTTTATTAGTATTCCTTGAACATGTTCTAAATCATGTTTATTGCAATGTTGAAGGAAAATAATGTGATGCACTGGTAGGAGAGCTGATGAGACACCATGACACAACTTAGTTGTGTTTTTAAAGTGAGCTATATTGTTTTTTTTTGTTTTCAATGAATATGTTCTAAAATCATGTTTTCAGGAATTTTCCACTACTCAACTATGTCAACACTGGAATGATTTATAATAGTAGACACTCTTAGGCTTTTTAAACAGTTTTCAATGAACATGTTCTAAATCATGTTTCATGCAATGTTGAAACAAAATAACCTGTTGTACTGGTAGGAGAGATGATTAGACACCATGATACAACTTAGTTGTGTTTTTAAAGTGAACTATATTGTTTTTATTAGTATTCCTTGAACATGTTCTAAATCATGTTTATAGCAATGTTAAAGCAAAATAATGTGATGTACTGGTAGGAGAGATGATGAGACACCATGACACAACTTAGTTGTGTTTTTAAAGTGAACTATATTGTTTTTATTAGTATTCCATGAATATGTTCTAAATCATGTTTATTACAATGTTGAAGCAAAATAAAGTTCAGTACTGGTAGGAGAGATGATGAGACACTATGACACAACTTAGCTGTGTTTTTAAAGTGAACTATATTGTTTTTTTTTGTATTCAATGAATATGTTCTAAAATCATGTTTTCAGGAATTTTCCACTACTCAACTATGTCAACACTGGAATGATTTATAATAGAAGACACTCTTAGGCTTTTTAAACAGTTTTCAATGAACATGTTCTAAATCATGTTTCATGCAATGTTGAAACAAAATAACCTGTTGTACTGGTAGGAGAGATGATTAGACACCATGATACAACTTAGTTGTGTTTTTAAAGTGAACTATATTGTTTTTATTAGTATTCCTTGAACATGTTCTAAATCATGTTTATTGCAATGTTGAAGGAAAATAATGTGATGTACTGGTAGGAGAGCTGATGAGACACCATGACACAACTTAGTTGTGTTTTTAAAGTGAGCTATATTGTTTTTTTTTGTTTTCAATGAATATGTTCTAAAATCATGTTTTCAGGAATTTTCCACTACTCAACTATGTCAACACTGGAATGATTTATAATAGTAGACACTCTTAGGCTTTTTAAACAGTTTTCAATGAACATGTTCTAAATCATGTTTCATGCAATGTTGAAACAAAATAACCTGTTGTACTGGTAGGAGAGATGATTAGACACCATGATACAACTTAGTTGTGTTTTTAAAGTGAACTATATTGTTTTTATTAGTATTCCTTGAACATGTTCTAAATCATGTTTATAGCAATGTTAAAGCAAAATAAAGTTCAGTACTGGTAGGAGAGATGATTAGACACCATGATACAACTTAGTTGTGTTTTTAAAGTGAACTATATTGTTTTTATTAGTATTCCTTGAACATGTTCTAAATCATGTTTATTGCAATGTTGAAGGAAAATAATGTGATGTACTGGTAGGAGAGATGATTAGACACCATGATACAACTTAGTTGTGTTTTTAAAGTGAACTATATTGTTTTTATTGGTATTCCTTGAACATGTTCTAAATCATGTTTATTGCAATGTTGAAGGAAAATAATGTGATGTACTGGTAGGAGAGATGATGAGACACCATGACACAACTTAGTTGTGTTTTTAAAGTGAGCTATATTGTTTTTATTAGTATTCCATGAATATGTTCTAAATCATGTTTATTACAATGTTGAAGCAAAATAAAGTTCAGTACTGGTAGGAGAGATGATGAGACACTATGACACAACTTAGTTGTGTTTTTAAAGTGAACTATATTGTTTTTTTTAGTTTTCAATGAATATGTTCTAAAATCATGTTTTCAGGAATTTTCCACTACACAACTAGTACAACACTGGAATGATTTATAATAGAAGACACTATTGGGCTTTTTAAACAGTTTTTAATGAACATGTTCTAAATCATGTTTCATGCAATGTTGAAACAAAATAACCTGTTGTACTGGTAGGAGAGATGATTAGACACCATGATACAACTTAGTTGTGTTTTTAAAGTGAACTATATTGTTTTTATTAGTATTCCTTGAACATGTTCTAAATCATGTTTATAGCAATGTTAAAGCAAAATAATGTGATGTACTGGTAGGAGAGATGATGAGACACCATGACACAACTTAGTTGTGTTTTTAAAGTGAACTATATTGTTTTTATTAGTATTCCATGAATATGTTCTAAAATCATGTTTTCAGGAATTTTCCACTACTCAACTATGTCAACACTGGAATGATTTATAATAGAAGACACTCTTAGGCTTTTTAAACAGTTTTCAATGAACATGTTCTAAATCATGTTTCATGCAATGTTGAAACAAAATAACCTGTTGTACTGGTAGGAGAGATGATTAGACACCATGATACAATTTAGTTGTGTTTTTAAAGTGAACTATATTGTTTTTATTAGTATTCCTTGAACATGTTCTAAATCATGTTTATTGCAATGTTGAAGGAAAATAATGTGATGTACTGGTAGGAGAGCTGATGAGACACCATGACACAACTTAGTTGTGTTTTTAAAGTGAGCTATATTGTTTTTTTTTGTTTTCAATGAATATGTTCTAAAATCATGTTTTCAGGAATTTTCCACTACTCAACTATGTCAACACTGGAATGATTTATAATAGTAGACACTCTTAGGCTTTTTAAACAGTTTTCAATGAACATGTTCTAAATCATGTTTCATGCAATGTTGAAACAAAATAACCTGTTGTACTGGTAGGAGAGATGATTAGACACCATGATACAACTTAGTTGTGTTTTTAAAGTGAACTATATTGTTTTTATTGGTATTCCTTGAACATGTTCTAAATCATGTTTATTGCAATGTTGAAGGAAAATAATGTGATGTACTGGTAGGAGAGATGATGAGACACCATGACACAACTTAGTTGTGTTTTTAAAGTGAGCTATATTGTTTTTATTAGTATTCCATGAATATGTTCTAAATCATGTTTATTACAATGTTGAAGCAAAATAAAGTTCAGTACTGGTAGGAGAGATGATGAGACACTATGACACAACTTAGTTGTGTTTTTAAAGTGAACTATATTGTTTTTTTTAGTTTTCAATGAATATGTTCTAAAATCATGTTTTCAGGAATTTTCCACTACACAACTAGTACAACACTGGAATGATTTATAATAGAAGACACTATTAGGCTTTTTAAACAGTTTTTAATGAACATGTTCTAAATCATGTTTCATGCAATGTTGAAACAAAATAACCTGTTGTACTGGTAGGAGAGATGATTAGACACCATGATACAACTTAGTTGTGTTTTTAAAGTGAACTATATTGTTTTTATTAGTATTCCTTGAACATGTTCTAAATCATGTTTATAGCAATGTTAAAGCAAAATAATGTGATGTACTGGTAGGAGTGATGATGAGACACCATGACACAACTTAGTTGTGTTTTTAAAGTGAACTATATTGTTTTTATTAGTATTCCATGAATATGTTCTAAATCATGTTTATTACAATGTTGAAGCAAAATAAAGTTCAGTACTGGTAGTAGAGATGATGAGACACTATGACACAACTTAGCTGTGTTTTTAAAGTGAACTATATTGTTTTTTTTTGTATTCAATGAATATGTTCTAAAATCATGTTTTCAGGAATTTTCCACTACTCAACTATGTCAACACTGGAATGATTTATAATAGAAGACACTCTTAGGCTTTTTAAACAGTTTTCAATGAACATGTTCTAAATCATGTTTCATGCAATGTTGAAACAAAATAACCTGTTGTACTGGTAGGAGAGATGATTAGACACCATGATACAACTTAGTTGTGTTTTTAAAGTGAACTATATTGTTTTTATTAGTATTCCTTGAACATGTTCTAAATCATGTTTATTGCAATGTTGAAGGAAAATAATGTGATGTACTGGTAGGAGAGCTGATGAGACACCATGACACAACTTAGTTGTGTTTTTAAAGTGAGCTATATTGTTTTTTTTTGTTTTCAATGAATATGTTCTAAAATCATGTTTTCAGGAATTTTCCAGTACTCAACTATGTCAACACTGGAATGATTTATAATAGTAGACACTCTTAGGCTTTTTAAACAGTTTTCAATGAACATGTTCTAAATCATGTTTCATGCAATGTTGAAACAAAATAACCTGTTGTACTGGTAGGAGAGATGATGAGACACCATGATACAACTTAGTTGTGTTTTTAAAGTGAACTATATTGTTTTTATTAGTATTCCTTGAACATGTTCTAAATCATGTTTATAGCAATGTTAAAGCAAAATAATGTGATGTACTGGTAGGAGAGATGATGAGACACCATGACACAACTTAGTTGTGTTTTTAAAGTGAGCTATATTGTTTTTATTAGTATTCCATGAATATGTTCTAAATCATGTTTATTACAATGTTGAAGCAAAATAAAGTTCAGTACTGGTAGGAGAGATGATTAGACACCATGATACAACTTAGTTGTGTTTTTAAAGTGAACTATATTGTTTTTATTAGTATTCCTTGAACATGTTCTAAATCATGTTTATTGCAATGTTGAAGGAAAATAATGTGATGTACTGGTAGGAGAGATGATTAGACACCATGATACAACTTAGTTGTGTTTTTAAAGTGAACTATATTGTTTTTTTTAGTTTTCAATTAATATGTTCTAAAATCATGTTTTCAGGAATTTTCCACTACACAACTAGTACAACACTGGAATGATTTATAATAGAAGACACTATTAGGCTTTTTAAACAGTTTTTAATGAACATGTTCTAAATCATGTTTCATGCAATGTTGAAACAAAATAACCTGTTGTACTGGTAGGAGAGATGATTAGACACCATGATACAACTTATTTGTGTTTTTAAAGTGAACTATATTGTTTTTTTTGTTTTCAATGAATATGTTCTAAAATCATGTTTTCAGGAATTTTCCACTACACAACTAGTACAACACATGAATGATTTATAATAAAAGACACTATTGGGCTTTTTAAACAGTTTTTAATGAACATGTTCTAAATCATGTTTCATGCAATGTTGAAACAAAATAACCTGTTGTACTGGTAGGAGAGATGATTAGACACCATGATACAACTTAGTTGTGTTTTTAAAGTGAACTATATTGTTTTTATTAGTATTCCTTGAACATGTTCTAAATCATGTTTATTGCAATGTTGAAGGAAAATAATGTGATGTACTGGTAGGAGAGCTGATGAGACACCATGACACAACTTAGTTGTGTTTTTAAAGTGAGCTATATTGTTTTTTTTTGTATTCAATGAATATGTTCTAAAATAATGTTTTCAGGAATTTTCCACTACTCAACTATGTCGACACTGGAATGATTTATAATAGTAGACACTCTTAGGCTTTTTAAACAGTTTTCAATGAACATGTTCTAAATCATGTTTCTTGCAATGTTGAAACAAAATAACCTGTTGTACTGGTAGGAGAGATGATTAGACACCATGATACAACTTAGTTGTGTTTTTAAAGTGAACTATATTGTTTTTATTGGTATTCCTTGAACATGTTCTAAATCATGTTTATTGCAATGTTGAAGGAAAATAATGTGATGTACTGGTAGGAGAGATGATGAGACACCATGACACAACTTAGTTGTGTTTTTAAAGTGAGCTATATTGTTTTTATTAGTATTCCATGAATATGTTCTAAATCATGTTTATTACAATGTTGAAGCAAAATAAAGTTCAGTACTGGTAGGAGAGATGATGAGACACTATGACACAACTTAGTTGTGTTTTTAAAGTGAACTATATTGTTTTTTTTAGTTTTCAATGAATATGTTCTAAAATCATGTTTTCAGGAATTTTCCACTACACAACTCGTACAACACTGGAATGATTTATAATAGAAGACACTCTTAGGCTTTTTAAACAGTTTTCAATGAACATGTTCTAAATCATGTTTCATGCAATGTTGAAACAAAATAACCTGTTGTACTGGTAGGAGAGATGATTAGACACCATGATACAACTTAGTTGTGTTTTTAAAGTGAACTATATTGTTTTTATTAGTATTCCTTGAACATGTTCTAAATCATGTTTATTGCAATGTTGAAGGAAAATAATGTGATGTACTGGTAGGAGAGCTGATGAGACACCATGACACAACTTAGTTGTGTTTTTAAAGTGAGCTATATTGTTTTTTTTTTATTTCAATGAATATGTTCTAAAATCATGTTTTCAGGAATTTTCCACTACTCAACTATGTCAACACTGGAATGATTTATAATAGTAGACACTCTTAGGCATTTTAAACAGTTTTCAATGAACATGTTCTAAATCATGTTTCATGCAATGTTGAAACAAAATAACCTGTTGTACTGGTAGGAGAGATGATTAGACACCATGATACAACTTAGTTGTGTTTTTAAAGTGAACTATATTGTTTTTATTAGTATTCCTTGAACATGTTCTAAATCATGTTTATAGCAATGTTAAAGCAAAATAATGTGATGTACTGGTAGGAGAGATGATGAGACACCATGACACAACTTAGTTGTGTTTTTAAAGTGAACTATATTGTTTTTATTAGTATTCCATGAATATGTTCTAAATCATGTTTATTACAATGTTGAAGCAAAAGAAAGTTCAGTACTGGTAGGAGAGATGATGAGACACTATGACACAACTTAGCTGTGTTTTTAAAGTGAACTATATTGTTTTTTTTTGTATTCAATGAATATGTTCTAAAATCATGTTTTCAGGAATTTTCCACTACTCAACTATGTCAACACTGGAATGATTTATAATAGAAGACACTCTTAGGCTTTTTAAACAGTTTTCAATGAACATGTTCTAAATCATGTTTCATGCAATGTTGAAACAAAATAACCTGTTGTACTGGTAGGAGAGATGATTAGACACCATGATACAACTTAGTTGTGTTTTTAAAGTGAACTATATTGTTTTTATTAGTATTCCTTGAACATGTTCTAAATCATGTTTATTGCAATGTTGAAGGAAAATAATGTGATGCACTGGTAGGAGAGCTGATGAGACACCATGACACAACTTAGTTGTGTTTTTAAAGTGAGCTATATTGTTTTTTTTTGTTTTCAATGAATATGTTCTAAAATCATGTTTTCAGGAATTTTCCACTACTCAACTATGTCAACACTGGAATGATTTATAATAGTAGACACTCTTAGGCTTTTTAAACAGTTTTCAATGAACATGTTCTAAATCATGTTTCATGCAATGTTGAAACAAAATAACCTGTTGTACTGGTAGGAGAGATGATTAGACACCATGATACAACTTAGTTGTGTTTTTAAAGTGAACTATATTGTTTTTATTAGTATTCCTTGAACATGTTCTAAATCATGTTTATAGCAATGTTAAAGCAAAATAATGTGATGTACTGGTAGGAGAGATGATGAGACACCATGACACAACTTAGTTGTGTTTTTAAAGTGAACTATATTGTTTTTATTAGTATTCCATGAATATGTTCTAAATCATGTTTATTACAATGTTGAAGCAAAATAAAGTTCAGTACTGGTAGGAGAGATGATGAGACACTATGACACAACTTAGCTGTGTTTTTAAAGTGAACTATATTGTTTTTTTTTGTATTCAATGAATATGTTCTAAAATCATGTTTTCAGGAATTTTCCACTACTCAACTATGTCAACACTGGAATGATTTATAATAGAAGACACTCTTAGGCTTTTTAAACAGTTTTCAATGAACATGTTCTAAATCATGTTTCATGCAATGTTGAAACAAAATAACCTGTTGTACTGGTAGGAGAGATGATTAGACACCATGATACAACTTAGTTGTGTTTTTAAAGTGAACTATATTGTTTTTATTAGTATTCCTTGAACATGTTCTAAATCATGTTTATTGCAATGTTGAAGGAAAATAATGTGATGTACTGGTAGGAGAGCTGATGAGACACCATGACACAACTTAGTTGTGTTTTTAAAGTGAGCTATATTGTTTTTTTTTGTTTTCAATGAATATGTTCTAAAATCATGTTTTCAGGAATTTTCCACTACTCAACTATGTCAACACTGGAATGATTTATAATAGTAGACACTCTTAGGCTTTTTA
Organism: Thymallus thymallus; assembly: GCA_023634145.1. Taxonomy (NCBI): domain Eukaryota; kingdom Metazoa; phylum Chordata; class Actinopteri; order Salmoniformes; family Salmonidae; genus Thymallus; species Thymallus thymallus. The sequence continues at coordinate 23,300,827 of CM042409.1, read as the reverse complement.
AACAGTTTTCAATGAACATGTTCTAAATCATGTTTCATGCAATGTTGAAACAAAATAACCTGTTGTACTGGTAGGAGAGATGATTAGACACCATGATACAACTTAGTTGTGTTTTTAAAGTGAACTATATTGTTTTTATTAGTATTCCTTGAACATGTTCTAAATCATGTTTATAGCAATGTTAAAGCAAAATAAAGTTCAGTACTGGTAGGAGAGATGATTAGACACCATGATACAACTTAGTTGTGTTTTTAAAGTGAACTATATTGTTTTTATTAGTATTCCTTGAACATGTTCTAAATCATGTTTATTGCAATGTTGAAGGAAAATAATGTGATGTACTGGTAGGAGAGATGATTAGACACCATGATACAACTTAGTTGTGTTTTTAAAGTGAACTATATTGTTTTTATTGGTATTCCTTGAACATGTTCTAAATCATGTTTATTGCAATGTTGAAGGAAAATAATGTGATGTACTGGTAGGAGAGATGATGAGACACCATGACACAACTTAGTTGTGTTTTTAAAGTGAGCTATATTGTTTTTATTAGTATTCCATGAATATGTTCTAAATCATGTTTATTACAATGTTGAAGCAAAATAAAGTTCAGTACTGGTAGGAGAGATGATGAGACACTATGACACAACTTAGTTGTGTTTTTAAAGTGAACTATATTGTTTTTTTTAGTTTTCAATGAATATGTTCTAAAATCATGTTTTCAGGAATTTTCCACTACACAACTAGTACAACACTGGAATGATTTATAATAGAAGACACTATTGGGCTTTTTAAACAGTTTTTAATGAACATGTTCTAAATCATGTTTCATGCAATGTTGAAACAAAATAACCTGTTGTACTGGTAGGAGAGATGATTAGACACCATGATACAACTTAGTTGTGTTTTTAAAGTGAACTATATTGTTTTTATTAGTATTCCTTGAACATGTTCTAAATCATGTTTATAGCAATGTTAAAGCAAAATAATGTGATGTACTGGTAGGAGAGATGATGAGACACCATGACACAACTTAGTTGTGTTTTTAAAGTGAACTATATTGTTTTTATTAGTATTCCATGAATATGTTCTAAAATCATGTTTTCAGGAATTTTCCACTACTCAACTATGTCAACACTGGAATGATTTATAATAGAAGACACTCTTAGGCTTTTTAAACAGTTTTCAATGAACATGTTCTAAATCATGTTTCATGCAATGTTGAAACAAAATAACCTGTTGTACTGGTAGGAGAGATGATTAGACACCATGATACAATTTAGTTGTGTTTTTAAAGTGAACTATATTGTTTTTATTAGTATTCCTTGAACATGTTCTAAATCATGTTTATTGCAATGTTGAAGGAAAATAATGTGATGTACTGGTAGGAGAGCTGATGAGACACCATGACACAACTTAGTTGTGTTTTTAAAGTGAGCTATATTGTTTTTTTTTGTTTTCAATGAATATGTTCTAAAATCATGTTTTCAGGAATTTTCCACTACTCAACTATGTCAACACTGGAATGATTTATAATAGTAGACACTCTTAGGCTTTTTAAACAGTTTTCAATGAACATGTTCTAAATCATGTTTCATGCAATGTTGAAACAAAATAACCTGTTGTACTGGTAGGAGAGATGATTAGACACCATGATACAACTTAGTTGTGTTTTTAAAGTGAACTATATTGTTTTTATTGGTATTCCTTGAACATGTTCTAAATCATGTTTATTGCAATGTTGAAGGAAAATAATGTGATGTACTGGTAGGAGAGATGATGAGACACCATGACACAACTTAGTTGTGTTTTTAAAGTGAGCTATATTGTTTTTATTAGTATTCCATGAATATGTTCTAAATCATGTTTATTACAATGTTGAAGCAAAATAAAGTTCAGTACTGGTAGGAGAGATGATGAGACACTATGACACAACTTAGTTGTGTTTTTAAAGTGAACTATATTGTTTTTTTTAGTTTTCAATGAATATGTTCTAAAATCATGTTTTCAGGAATTTTCCACTACACAACTAGTACAACACTGGAATGATTTATAATAGAAGACACTATTAGGCTTTTTAAACAGTTTTTAATGAACATGTTCTAAATCATGTTTCATGCAATGTTGAAACAAAATAACCTGTTGTACTGGTAGGAGAGATGATTAGACACCATGATACAACTTAGTTGTGTTTTTAAAGTGAACTATATTGTTTTTATTAGTATTCCTTGAACATGTTCTAAATCATGTTTATAGCAATGTTAAAGCAAAATAATGTGATGTACTGGTAGGAGTGATGATGAGACACCATGACACAACTTAGTTGTGTTTTTAAAGTGAACTATATTGTTTTTATTAGTATTCCATGAATATGTTCTAAATCATGTTTATTACAATGTTGAAGCAAAATAAAGTTCAGTACTGGTAGGAGAGATGATGAGACACTATGACACAACTTAGCTGTGTTTTTAAAGTGAACTATATTGTTTTTTTTTGTATTCAATGAATATGTTCTAAAATCATGTTTTCAGGAATTTTCCACTACTCAACTATGTCAACACTGGAATGATTTATAATAGAAGACACTCTTAGGCTTTTTAAACAGTTTTCAATGAACATGTTCTAAATCATGTTTCATGCAATGTTGAAACAAAATAACCTGTTGTACTGGTAGGAGAGATGATTAGACACCATGATACAACTTAGTTGTGTTTTTAAAGTGAACTATATTGTTTTTATTAGTATTCCTTGAACATGTTCTAAATCATGTTTATTGCAATGTTGAAGGAAAATAATGTGATGTACTGGTAGGAGAGCTGATGAGACACCATGACACAACTTAGTTGTGTTTTTAAAGTGAGCTATATTGTTTTTTTTTGTTTTCAATGAATATGTTCTAAAATCATGTTTTCAGGAATTTTCCAGTACTCAACTATGTCAACACTGGAATGATTTATAATAGTAGACACTCTTAGGCTTTTTAAACAGTTTTCAATGAACATGTTCTAAATCATGTTTCATGCAATGTTGAAACAAAATAACCTGTTGTACTGGTAGGAGAGATGATGAGACACCATGATACAACTTAGTTGTGTTTTTAAAGTGAACTATATTGTTTTTATTAGTATTCCTTGAACATGTTCTAAATCATGTTTATAGCAATGTTAAAGCAAAATAATGTGATGTACTGGTAGGAGAGATGATGAGACACCATGACACAACTTAGTTGTGTTTTTAAAGTGAGCTATATTGTTTTTATTAGTATTCCATGAATATGTTCTAAATCATGTTTATTACAATGTTGAAGCAAAATAAAGTTCAGTACTGGTAGGAGAGATGATTAGACACCATGATACAACTTAGTTGTGTTTTTAAAGTGAACTATATTGTTTTTATTAGTATTCCTTGAACATGTTCTAAATCATGTTTATTGCAATGTTGAAGGAAAATAATGTGATGTACTGGTAGGAGAGATGATTAGACACCATGATACAACTTAGTTGTGTTTTTAAAGTGAACTATATTGTTTTTTTTAGTTTTCAATTAATATGTTCTAAAATCATGTTTTCAGGAATTTTCCACTACACAACTAGTACAACACTGGAATGATTTATAATAGAAGACACTATTAGGCTTTTTAAACAGTTTTTAATGAACATGTTCTAAATCATGTTTCATGCAATGTTGAAACAAAATAACCTGTTGTACTGGTAGGAGAGATGATTAGACACCATGATACAACTTATTTGTGTTTTTAAAGTGAACTATATTGTTTTTTTTGTTTTCAATGAATATGTTCTAAAATCATGTTTTCAGGAATTTTCCACTACACAACTAGTACAACACATGAATGATTTATAATAAAAGACACTATTGGGCTTTTTAAACAGTTTTTAATGAACATGTTCTAAATCATGTTTCATGCAATGTTGAAACAAAATAACCTGTTGTACTGGTAGGAGAGATGATTAGACACCATGATACAACTTAGTTGTGTTTTTAAAGTGAACTATATTGTTTTTATTAGTATTCCTTGAACATGTTCTAAATCATGTTTATAGCAATGTTAAAGCAAAATAATGTGATGTACTGGTAGGAGAGATGATGAGACACCATGACACAACTTAGTTGTGTTTTTAAAGTGAACTATATTGTTTTTATTAGTATTCCATGAATATGTTCTAAAATCATGTTTTCAGGAATTTTCCACTACTCAACTATGTCAACACTGGAATGATTTATAATAGAAGACACTCTTAGGCTTTTTAAACAGTTTTCAATGAACATGTTCTAAATCATGTTTCATGCAATGTTGAAACAAAATAACCTGTTGTACTGGTAGGAGAGATGATTAGACACCATGATACAATTTAGTTGTGTTTTTAAAGTGAACTATATTGTTTTTATTAGTATTCCTTGAACATGTTCTAAATCATGTTTATTGCAATGTTGAAGGAAAATAATGTGATGTACTGGTAGGAGAGCTGATGAGACACCATGACACAACTTAGTTGTGTTTTTAAAGTGAGCTATATTGTTTTTTTTTGTTTTCAATGAATATGTTCTAAAATCATGTTTTCAGGAATTTTCCACTACTCAACTATGTCAACACTGGAATGATTTATAATAGTAGACACTCTTAGGCTTTTTAAACAGTTTTCAATGAACATGTTCTAAATCATGTTTCATGCAATGTTGAAACAAAATAACCTGTTGTACTGGTAGGAGAGATGATTAGACACCATGATACAACTTAGTTGTGTTTTTAAAGTGAACTATATTGTTTTTATTGGTATTCCTTGAACATGTTCTAAATCATGTTTATTGCAATGTTGAAGGAAAATAATGTGATGTACTGGTAGGAGAGATGATGAGACACCATGACACAACTTAGTTGTGTTTTTAAAGTGAGCTATATTGTTTTTATTAGTATTCCATGAATATGTTCTAAATCATGTTTATTACAATGTTGAAGCAAAATAAAGTTCAGTACTGGTAGGAGAGATGATGAGACACTATGACACAACTTAGTTGTTTTTTTAAAGTGAACTATATTGTTTTTTTTAGTTTTCAATGAATATGTTCTAAAATCATGTTTTCAGGAATTTTCCACTACACAACTAGTACAACACTGGAATGATTTATAATAGAAGACACTATTAGGCTTTTTAAACAGTTTTTAATGAACATGTTCTAAATCATGTTTCATGCAATGTTGAAACAAAATAACCTGTTGTACTGGTAGGAGAGATGATTAGACACCATGATACAACTTAGTTGTGTTTTTAAAGTGAACTATATTGTTTTTATTAGTATTCCTTGAACATGTTCTAAATCATGTTTATTGCAATGTTAAAGCAAAATAATGTGATGTACTGGTAGGAGAGATGATGAGACACCATGACACAACTTAGTTGTGTTTTTAAAGTGAGCTATATTGTTTTTATTAGTATTCCATGAATATGTTCTAAATCATGTTTATTACAATGTTGAAGCAAAATAAAGTTCGGTACTGGTAGGAGAGATGATGAGACACTATGACACAACTTAGTTGTGTTTTTAAAGTGAACTATATTGTTTTTATTAGTATTCCTTGAACATGTTCTAAATCATGTTTATTGCAATGTTGAAGGAAAATAATGTGATGTACTGGTAGGAGAGCTGATGAGACACCATGACACAACTTAGTTGTGTTTTTAAAGTGAGCTATATTGTTTTTTTTTGTTTTCAATGAATATGTTCTAAAATCATGTTTTCAGGAATTTTCCACTACTCAACTATGTCAACACTGGAATGATTTATAATAGTAGACACTCTTAGGCTTTTTAAACAGTTTTCAATGAACATGTTCTAAATCATGTTTCATGCAATGTTGAAACAAAATAACCTGTTGTACTGGTAGGAGAGATGATTAGACACCATGATACAACTTAGTTGTGTTTTTAAAGTGAACTATATTGTTTTTATTGGTATTCCTTGAACATGTTCTAAATCATGTTTATTGCAATGTTGAAGGAAAATAATGTGATGTACTGGTAGGAGAGATGATGAGACACCATGACACAACTTAGTTGTGTTTTTAAAGTGAGCTATATTGTTTTTATTAGTATTCCATGAATATGTTCTAAATCATGTTTATTACAATGTTGAAGCAAAATAAAGTTCAGTACTGGTAGGAGAGATGATGAGACACTATGACACAACTTAGTTGTTTTTTTAAAGTGAACTATATTGTTTTTTTTTGTTTTCAATGAATATGTTCTAAAATCATGTTTTCAGGAATTTTCCACTACACAACTAGTACAACACTGGAATGATTTATAATAGAAGACACTATTAGGCTTTTTAAACAGTTTTTAATGAACATGTTCTAAATCATGTTTCATGCAATGTTGAAACAAAATAACCTGTTGTACTGGTAGGAGAGATGATTAGACACCATGATACAACTTAGTTGTGTTTTTAAAGTGAACTATATTGTTTTTATTAGTATTCCTTGAACATGTTCTAAATCATGTTTATTGCAATGTTAAAGCAAAATAATGTGATGTACTGGTAGGAGAGATGATGAGACACCATGACACAACTTAGTTGTGTTTTTAAAGTGAGCTATATTGTTTTTATTAGTATTCCATGAATATGTTCTAAATCATGTTTATTACAATGTTGAAGCAAAATAAAGTTCGGTACTGGTAGGAGAGATGATGAGACACTATGACACAACTTAGTTGTGTTTTTAAAGTGAACTATATTGTTTTTTTTAGTTTTCAATGAATATGTTCTAAAATCATGTTTTCAGGAATTTTCCACTACACAACTAGTACAACACTGGAATGATTTATAATAGAAGACACTATTAGGCTTTTTAAACAGTTTTTAATGAACATGTTCTAAATCATGTTTCATGCAATGTTGAAACAAAATAACCTGTTGTACTGGTAGGAGAGATGATTAGACACCATGATACAACTTATTTGTGTTTTTAAAGTGAACTATATTGTTTTTTTTGTTTTCAATGAATATGTTCTAAAATCATGTTTTCAGGAATTTTCCACTACACAACTAGTACAACACATGAATGATTTATAATAAAAGACACTATTAGGCTTTTTAAACAGTTTTCAATGAACATGTTCTAAATCATGTTTCATGCAATGTTGAAACAAAATAACCTGTTGTACTGGTAGGAGAGATGATTAGACACCATGATACAACTTAGTTGTGTTTTTAAAGTGAACTATATTGTTTTTATTAGTATTCCTTGAACATGTTCTAAATCATGTTTATTGCAATGTTGAAGGAAAATAATGTGATGTACTGGTAGGAGAGATGATGAGACACCATGACACAACTTAGTTGTGTTTTTAAAGTGAGCTATATTGTTTTTATTAGTATTCCATGAATATGTTCTAAATCATGTTTATTACAATGTTGAAGCAAAATAAAGTTCAGTACTGGTAGGAGAGATGATTAGACACCATGATACAACTTAGTTGTGTTTTTAAAGTGAACTATATTGTTTTTATTAGTATTCCTTGAACATGTTCTAAATCATGTTTATTGCAATGTTGAAGGAAAATAATGTGATGTACTGGTAGGAGAGCTGATGAGACACCATGACACAACTTAGTTGTGTTTTTAAAGTGAGCTATATAGTTTTTTTGTATTCAATGAATATGTTCTAAAATCATGTTTTCAGGAATTTTCCACTACTCAACTATGTCGACAATTGAATGATTTATAATAGTAGACACTCTTAGGCTTTTTAAACAGTTTTCAATGAACATGTTCTAAATCATGTTTCATGCAATGTTGAAACAAAAAAACCTGTTGTACTGGTAGGAGAGATGATTAGACACCATGATACAACTTAGTTGTGTTTTTAAAGTGAACTATATTGTTTTTATTGGTATTCCTTGAACATGTTCTAAATCATGTTTATTGCAATGTTGAAGGAAAATAATGTGATGTACTGGTAGGAGAGATGATGAGACACCATGACACAACTTAGTTGTGTTTTTAAAGTGAGCTATATTGTTTTTATTAGTATTCCATGAATATGTTCTAAATCATGTTTATTACAATGTTGAAGCAAAATAAAGTTCAGTACTGGTAGGAGAGATGATGAGACACTATGACACAACTTAGTTGTGTTTTTAAAGTGAACTATATTGTTTTTTTTAGTTTTCAATGAATATGTTCTAAAATCATGTTTTCAGGAATTTTCCACTACACAACTAGTACAACACTGGAATGATTTATAATAGAAGACACTATTGGGCTTTTTAAACAGTTTTTAATGAACATGTTCTAAATCATGTTTCATGCAATGTTGAAACAAAATAAACTGTTGTACTGGTAGGAGAGATGATTAGACACCATGATACAACTTAGTTGTGTTTTTAAAGTGAACTATATAGTTTTTTTGTATTCAATGAATATGTTCTAAAATCATGTTTTCAGGAATTTTCCACTACTCAACTATGTCGACAATTGAATGATTTATAATAGTAGACACTCTTAGGCTTTTTAAACAGTTTTCAATGAACATGTTCTAAATCATGTTTCATGCAATGTTGAAACAAAAAAACCTGTTGTACTGGTAGGAGAGATGATTAGACACCATGATACAACTTAGTTGTGTTTTTAAAGTGAACTATATTGTTTTTATTGGTATTCCTTGAACATGTTCTAAATCATGTTTATTGCAATGTTGAAGGAAAATAATGTGATGTACTGGTAGGAGAGATGATGAGACACCATGACACAACTTAGTTGTGTTTTTAAAGTGAGCTATATTGTTTTTATTAGTATTCCATGAATATGTTCTAAATCATGTTTATTACAATGTTGAAGCAAAATAAAGTTCAGTACTGGTAGGAGAGATGATGAGACACTATGACACAACTTAGTTGTGTTTTTAAAGTGAACTATATTGTTTTTTTTAGTTTTCAATGAATATGTTCTAAAATCATGTTTTCAGGAATTTTCCACTACACAACTAGTACAACACTGGAATGATTTATAATAGAAGACACTATTGGGCTTTTTAAACAGTTTTTAATGAACATGTTCTAAATCATGTTTCATGCAATGTTGAAACAAAATAACCTGTTGTACTGGTAGGAGAGATGATTAGACACCATGATACAACTTAGTTGTGTTTTTAAAGTGAACTATATTGTTTTTATTAGTATTCCATGAATATGTTCTAAAATCATGTTTTCAGGAATTTTCCACTACTCAACTATGTCAACACTGGAATGATTTATAATAGAAGACACTCTTAGGCTTTTTAAACAGTTTTCAATGAACATGTTCTAAATCATGTTTCATGCAATGTTGAAACAAAATAACCTGTTGTACTGGTAGGAGAGATGATTAGACACCATGATACAACTTAGTTGTGTTTTTAAAGTGAACTATATTGTTTTTATTGGTATTCCTTGAACATGTTCTAAATCATGTTTATTGCAATGTTGAAGGAAAATAATGTGATGTACTGGTAGGAGAGCTGATGAGACACCATGACACAACTTAGTTGTGTTTTTAAAGTGAACTATATTGTTTTTATTAGTATTCCATGAATATGTTCTAAAATCATGTTTTCAGGAATTTTCCACTACTCAACTATGTCAACACTGGAATGATTTATAATAGAAGACACTCTTAGGCTTTTTAAACAGTTTTCAATGAACATGTTCTAAATCATGTTTCATGCAATGTTGAAACAAAATAACCTGTTGTACTGGTAGGAGAGATGATTAGACACCATGATACAACTTAGTTGTGTTTTTAAAGTGAACTATATTGTTTTTATTGGTATTCCTTGAACATGTTCTAAATCATGTTTATTGCAATGTTGAAGGAAAATAATGTGATGTACTGGTAGGAGAGATGATGAGACACCATGACACAACTTAGTTGTGTTTTTAAAGTGAGCTATATTGTTTTTATTAGTATTCCATGAATATGTTCTAAATCATGTTTATTACAATGTTGAAGCAATATAAAGTTCAGTACTGGTAGGAGAGATGATGAGACACTATGACACAACTTAGTTGTGTTTTTAAAGTGAACTATATTGTTTTTTTTAATTTTCAATGAATATGTTCTAAAATCATGTTTTCAGGAATTTTCCACTACACAACTAGTACAACACTGGAATGATTTATAATAGAAGACACTATTAGGCTTTTTAAACAGTTTTTAATGAACATGTTCTAAATCATGTTTCATGCAATGTTGAAACAAAATAACCTGTTGTACTGGTAGGAGAGATGATTAGACACCATGATACAACTTATTTGTGTTTTTAAAGTGAACTATATTGTTTTTTTTGTTTTCAATGAATATGTTCTAAAATCATGTTTTCAGGAATTTTCCACTACACAACTAGTACAACACATGAATGATTTATAATAAAAGACACTATTAGGCTTTTTAAACAGTTTTCAATGAACATGTTCTAAATCATGTTTCATGCAATGTTGAAACAAAATAACCTGTTGTACTGGTAGGAGAGATGATTAGACACCATGATACAACTTAGTTGTGTTTTTAAAGTGAACTATATTGTTTTTATTGGTATTCCTTGAACATGTTCTAAATCATGTTTATTGCAATGTTGAAGGAAAATAATGTGATGTACTGGTAGGAGAGATGATGAGACACCATGACACAACTTAGTTGTGTTTTTAAAGTGAGCTATATTGTTTTTATTAGTATTCCATGAATATGTTCTAAATCATGTTTATTACAATGTTGAAGCAAAATAAAGTTCAGTACTGGTAGGAGAGATGATTAGACACCATGATACAACTTAGTTGTGTTTTTAAAGTGAACTATATTGTTTTTATTAGTATTCCTTGAACATGTTCTAAATCATGTTTATTGCAATGTTGAAGGAAAATAAAGTTCAGTACTGGTAGGAGAGATGATTAGACACCATGATACAACTTAGTTGTGTTTTTAAAGTGAACTATATTGTTTTTTTTGTTTTCAATGAATATGTTCTAAAATCATGTTTTCAGGAATTTTCCACTACACAACTAGTACAACACATGAATGATTTATAATAAAAGACACTATTAGGCTTTTTAAACAGTTTTCAATGAACATGTTCTAAATCATGTTTCATGCAATGTTGAAACAAAATAACCTGTTGTACTGGTAGGAGAGATGATTAGACACCATGATACAACTTAGTTGTGTTTTTAAAGTGAACTATATTGTTTTTATTGGTATTCCTTGAACATGTTCTAAATCATGTTTATTGCAATGTTGAAGGAAAATAATGTGATGTACTGGTAGGAGAGATGATGAGACACCATGACACAACTTAGTTGTGTTTTTAAAGTGAGCTATATTGTTTTTATTAGTATTCCATGAATATGTTCTAAATCATGTTTATTACAATGTTGAAGCAAAATAAAGTTCAGTACTGGTAGGAGAGATGATGAGACACTATGACACAACTTAGTTGTGTTTTTAAAGTGAACTATATTGTTTTTTTTAGTTTTCAATGAATATGTTCTAAAATCATGTTTTCAGGAATTTTCCACTACACAACTAGTACAACACTGGAATGATTTATAATAGAAGACACTATTAGGCTTTTTAAACAGTTTTTAATGAACATGTTCTAAATCATGTTTCGTGCAATGTTGAAACAAAATAACCTGTTGTACTGGTAGGAGAGATGATTAGACACCATGATACAACTTAGTTGTGTTTTTAAAGTGAACTATATTGTTTTTTTTGTTTTCAATGAATATGTTCTAAAATCATGTTTTCAGGAATTTTCCACTACACAACTAGTACAACACATGAATGATTTATAATAAAAGACACTATTAGGCTTTTTAAACAGTTTTCAATGAACATGTTCTAAATCATGTTTCATGCAATGTTGAAACAAAATAACCTGTTGTACTGGTAGGAGAGATGATTAGACACCATGATACAACTTAGTTGTGTTTTTAAAGTGAACTATATTGTTTTTATTGGTATTCCTTGAACATGTTCTAAATCATGTTTATTGCAATGTTGAAGGAAAATAATGTGATGTACTGGTAGGAGAGATGATGAGACACCATGACACAACTTAGTTGTGTTTTTAAAGTGAGCTATATTGTTTTTATTAGTATTCCATGAATATGTTCTAAATCATGTTTATTACAATGTTGAAGCAAAATAAAGTTCAGTACTGGTAGGAGAGATGATGAGACACTATGACACAACTTAGTTGTTTTTTTAAAGTGAACTATATTGTTTTTTTTTGTTTTCAATTAATATGTTCTAAAATCATGTTTTCAGGAATTTTCCACTACACAACTAGTACAACACTGGAATGATTTATAATAGAAGACACTATTAGGCTTTTTAAACAGTTTTTAATGAACATGTTCTAAATCATGTTTCATGCAATGTTGAAACAAAATAACCTGTTGTACTGGTAGGAGAGATGATTAGACACCATGATACAACTTAGTTGTGTTTTTAAAGTGAACTATATTGTTTTTATTAGTATTCCTTGAACATGTTCTAAATCATGTTTATTGCAATGTTAAAGCAAAATAATGTGATGTACTGGTAGGAGAGATGATGAGACACCATGACACAACTTAGTTGTGTTTTTAAAGTGAGCTATATTGTTTTTATTAGTATTCCATGAATATGTTCTAAATCATGTTTATTACAATGTTGAAGCAAAATAAAGTTCGGTACTGGTAGGAGAGATGATGAGACACTATGACACAACTTAGTTGTGTTTTTAAAGTGAACTATATTGTTTTTTTTAGTTTTCAATGAATATGTTCTAAAATCATGTTTTCAGGAATTTTCCACTACACAACTAGTACAACACTGGAATGATTTATAATAGAAGACACTATTAGGCTTTTTAAACAGTTTTTAATGAACATGTTCTAAATCATGTTTCATGCAATGTTGAAACAAAATAACCTGTTGTACTGGTAGGAGAGATGATTAGACACCATGATACAACTTATTTGTGTTTTTAAAGTGAACTATATTGTTTTTTTTGTTTTCAATGAATATGTTCTAAAATCATGTTTTCAGGAATTTTCCACTACACAACTAGTACAACACATGAATGATTTATAATAAAAGACACTATTAGGCTTTTTAAACAGTTTTCAATGAACATGTTCTAAATCATGTTTCATGCAATGTTGAAACAAAATAACCTGTTGTACTGGTAGGAGAGATGATTAGACACCATGATACAACTTAGTTGTGTTTTTAAAGTGAACTATATTGTTTTTATTGGTATTCCTTGAACATGTTCTAAATCATGTTTATTGCAATGTTGAAGGAAAATAATGTGATGTACTGGTAGGAGAGATGATGAGACACCATGACACAACTTAGTTGTGTTTTTAAAGTGAGCTATATTGTTTTTATTAGTATTCCATGAATATGTTCTAAATCATGTTTATTACAATGTTGAAGCAAAATAAAGTTCAGTACTGGTAGGAGAGATGATGAGACACTATGACACAACTTAGTTGTTTTTTTAAAGTGAACTATATTGTTTTTTTTTGTTTTCAATTAATATGTTCTAAAATCATGTTTTCAGGAATTTTCCACTACACAACTAGTACAACACTGGAATGATTTATAATAGAAGACACTATTAGGCTTTTTAAACAGTTTTTAATGAACATGTTCTAAATCATGTTTCATGCAATGTTGAAACAAAATAACCTGTTGTACTGGTAGGAGAGATGATTAGACACCATGATACAACTTAGTTGTGTTTTTAAAGTGAACTATATTGTTTTTATTAGTATTCCTTGAACATGTTCTAAATCATGTTTATTGCAATGTTAAAGCAAAATAATGTGATGTACTGGTAGGAGAGATGATGAGACACCATGACACAACTTAGTTGTGTTTTTAAAGTGAGCTATATTGTTTTTATTAGTATTCCATGAATATGTTCTAAATCATGTTTATTACAATGTTGAAGCAAAATAAAGTTCGGTACTGGTAGGAGAGATGATGAGACACTATGACACAACTTAGTTGTGTTTTTAAAGTGAACTATATTGTTTTTTTTAGTTTTCAATGAATATGTTCTAAAATCATGTTTTCAGGAATTTTCCACTACACAACTAGTACAACACTGGAATGATTTATAATAGAAGACACTATTAGGCTTTTTAAACAGTTTTTAATGAACATGTTCTAAATCATGTTTCATGCAATGTTGAAACAAAATAACCTGTTGTACTGGTAGGAGAGATGATTAGACACCATGATACAACTTATTTGTGTTTTTAAAGTGAACTATATTGTTTTTTTTGTTTTCAATGAATATGTTCTAAAATCATGTTTTCAGGAATTTTCCACTACACAACTAGTACAACACATGAATGATTTATAATAAAAGACACTATTAGGCTTTTTAAACAGTTTTCAATGAACATGTTCTAAATCATGTTTCATGCAATGTTGAAACAAAATAACCTGTTGTACTGGTAGGAGAGATGATTAGACACCATGATACAACTTAGTTGTGTTTTTAAAGTGAACTATATTGTTTTTATTGGTATTCCTTGAACATGTTCTAAATCATGTTTATTGCAATGTTGAAGGAAAATAATGTGATGTACTGGTAGGAGAGATGATGAGACACCATGACACAACTTAGTTGTGTTTTTAAAGTGAGCTATATTGTTTTTATTAGTATTCCATGAATATGTTCTAAATCATGTTTATTACAATGTTGAAGCAAAATAAAGTTCAGTACTGGTAGGAGAGATGATGAGACACTATGACACAACTTAGTTGTTTTTTTAAAGTGAACTATATTGTTTTTTTTTGTTTTCAATTAATATGTTCTAAAATCATGTTTTCAGGAATTTTCCACTACACAACTAGTACAACACTGGAATGATTTATAATAGAAGACACTATTAGGCTTTTTAAACAGTTTTTAATGAACATGTTCTAAATCATGTTTCATGCAATGTTGAAACAAAATAACCTGTTGTACTGGTAGGAGAGATGATTAGACACCATGATACAACTTAGTTGTGTTTTTAAAGTGAACTATATTGTTTTTATTAGTATTCCTTGAACATGTTCTAAATCATGTTTATTGCAATGTTAAAGCAAAATAATGTGATGTACTGGTAGGAGAGATGATGAGACACCATGACACAACTTAGTTGTGTTTTTAAAGTGAGCTATATTGTTTTTATTAGTATTCCATGAATATGTTCTAAATCATGTTTATTACAATGTTGAAGCAAAATAAAGTTCGGTACTGGTAGGAGAGATGATGAGACACTATGACACAACTTAGTTGTGTTTTTAAAGTGAACTATATTGTTTTTTTTAGTTTTCAATGAATATGTTCTAAAATCATGTTTTCAGGAATTTTCCACTACACAACTAGTACAACACTGGAATGATTTATAATAGAAGACACTATTAGGCTTTTTAAACAGTTTTTAATGAACATGTTCTAAATCATGTTTCATGCAATGTTGAAACAAAATAACCTGTTGTACTGGTAGGAGAGATGATTAGACACCATGATACAACTTATTTGTGTTTTTAAAGTGAACTATATTGTTTTTTTTGTTTTCAATGAATATGTTCTAAAATCATGTTTTCAGGAATTTTCCACTACACAACTAGTACAACACATGAATGATTTATAATAAAAGACACTATTAGGCTTTTTAAACAGTTTTCAATGAACATGTTCTAAATCATGTTTCATGCAATGTTGAAACAAAATAACCTGTTGTACTGGTAGGAGAGATGATTAGACACCATGATACAACTTAGTTGTGTTTTTAAAGTGAACTATATTGTTTTTATTAGTATTCCTTGAACATGTTCTAAATCATGTTTATTGCAATGTTGAAGGAAAATAATGTGATGTACTGGTAGGAGAGATGATGAGACACCATGACACAACTTAGTTGTGTTTTTAAAGTGAGCTATATTGTTTTTATTAGTATTCCATGAATATGTTCTAAATCATGTTTATTACAATGTTGAAGCAAAATAAAGTTCAGTACTGGTAGGAGAGATGATGAGACACTATGACACAACTTAGTTGTTTTTTTAAAGTGAACTATATTGTTTTTTTTTGTTTTCAATGAATATGTTCTAAAATCATGTTTTCAGGAATTTTCCACTACACAACTAGTACAACACTGGAATGATTTATAATAGAAGACACTATTAGGCTTTTTAAACAGTTTTTAATGAACATGTTCTAAATCATGTTTCATGCAATGTTGAAACAAAATAACCTGTTGTACTGGTAGGAGAGATGATTAGACACCATGATACAACTTAGTTGTGTTTTTAAAGTGAACTATATTGTTTTTATTAGTATTCCTTGAACATGTTCTAAATCATGTTTATTGCAATGTTAAAGCAAAATAATGTGATGTACTGGTAGGAGAGATGATGAGACACCATGACACAACTTAGTTGTGTTTTTAAAGTGAGCTATATTGTTTTTATTAGTATTCCATGAATATGTTCTAAATCATGTTTATTACAATGTTGAAGCAAAATAAAGTTCGGTACTGGTAGGAGAGATGATGAGACACTATGACACAACTTAGTTGTGTTTTTAAAGTGAACTATATTGTTTTTTTTAGTTTTCAATGAATATGTTCTAAAATCATGTTTTCAGGAATTTTCCACTACACAACTAGTACAACACTGGAATGATTTATAATAGAAGACACTATTAGGCTTTTTAAACAGTTTTTAATGAACATGTTCTAAATCATGTTTCATGCAATGTTGAAACAAAATAACCTGTTGTACTGGTAGGAGAGATGATTAGACACCATGATACAACTTATTTGTGTTTTTAAAGTGAACTATATTGTTTTTTTTGTTTTCAATGAATATGTTCTAAAATCATGTTTTCAGGAATTTTCCACTACACAACTAGTACAACACATGAATGATTTATAATAAAAGACACTATTAGGCTTTTTAAACAGTTTTCAATGAACATGTTCTAAATCATGTTTCATGCAATGTTGAAACAAAATAACCTGTTGTACTGGTAGGAGAGATGATTAGACACCATGATACAACTTAGTTGTGTTTTTAAAGTGAACTATATTGTTTTTATTAGTATTCCTTGAACATGTTCTAAATCATGTTTATTGCAATGTTGAAGGAAAATAATGTGATGTACTGGTAGGAGAGATGATGAGACACCATGACACAACTTAGTTGTGTTTTTAAAGTGAGCTATATTGTTTTTATTAGTATTCCATGAATATGTTCTAAATCATGTTTATTACAATGTTGAAGCAAAATAAAGTTCAGTACTGGTAGGAGAGATGATTAGACACCATGATACAACTTAGTTGTGTTTTTAAAGTGAACTATATTGTTTTTATTAGTATTCCTTGAACATGTTCTAAATCATGTTTATTGCAATGTTGAAGGAAAATAATGTGATGTACTGGTAGGAGAGCTGATGAGACACCATGACACAACTTAGTTGTGTTTTTAAAGTGAGCTATATAGTTTTTTTGTATTCAATGAATATGTTCTAAAATCATGTTTTCAGGAATTTTCCACTACTCAACTATGTCGACAATTGAATGATTTATAATAGTAGACACTCTTAGGCTTTTTAAACAGTTTTCAATGAACATGTTCTAAATCATGTTTCATGCAATGTTGAAACAAAAAAACCTGTTGTACTGGTAGGAGAGATGATTAGACACCATGATACAACTTAGTTGTGTTTTTAAAGTGAACTATATTGTTTTTATTGGTATTCCTTGAACATGTTCTAAATCATGTTTATTGCAATGTTGAAGGAAAATAATGTGATGTACTGGTAGGAGAGATGATGAGACACCATGACACAACTTAGTTGTGTTTTTAAAGTGAGCTATATTGTTTTTATTAGTATTCCATGAATATGTTCTAAATCATGTTTATTACAATGTTGAAGCAAAATAAAGTTCAGTACTGGTAGGAGAGATGATGAGACACTATGACACAACTTAGTTGTGTTTTTAAAGTGAACTATATTGTTTTTTTTAGTTTTCAATGAATATGTTCTAAAATCATGTTTTCAGGAATTTTCCACTACACAACTAGTACAACACTGGAATGATTTATAATAGAAGACACTATTGGGCTTTTTAAACAGTTTTTAATGAACATGTTCTAAATCATGTTTCATGCAATGTTGAAACAAAATAACCTGTTGTACTGGTAGGAGAGATGATTAGACACCATGATACAACTTAGTTGTGTTTTTAAAGTGAACTATATTGTTTTTATTAGTATTCCATGAATATGTTCTAAAATCATGTTTTCAGGAATTTTCCACTACTCAACTATGTCAACACTGGAATGATTTATAATAGAAGACACTCTTAGGCTTTTTAAACAGTTTTCAATGAACATGTTCTAAATCATGTTTCATGCAATGTTGAAACAAAATAACCTGTTGTACTGGTAGGAGAGATGATTAGACACCATGATACAACTTAGTTGTGTTTTTAAAGTGAACTATATTGTTTTTATTGGTATTCCTTGAACATGTTCTAAATCATGTTTATTGCAATGTTGAAGGAAAATAATGTGATGTACTGGTAGGAGAGCTGATGAGACACCATGACACAACTTAGTTGTGTTTTTAAAGTGAGCTATATTGTTTTTTTTTGTTTTCAATGAATATGTTCTAAAATCATGTTTTCAGGAATTTTCCACTACTCAACTATGTCAACACTGGAATGATTTATAATAGTAGACACTCTTAGGCTTTTTAAACAGTTTTCAATGAACATGTTCTAAATCATGTTTCATGCAATGTTGAAACAAAATAACCTGTTGTACTGGTAGGAGAGATGATTAGACACCATGATACAACTTAGTTGTGTTTTTAAAGTGAACTATATTGTTTTTATTGGTATTCCTTGAACATGTTCTAAATCATGTTTATTGCAATGTTGAAGGAAAATAATGTGATGTACTGGTAGGAGAGATGATGAGACACCATGACACAACTTAGTTGTGTTTTTAAAGTGAGCTATATTGTTTTTATTAGTATTCCATGAATATGTTCTAAATCATGTTTATTACAATGTTGAAGCAATATAAAGTTCAGTACTGGTAGGAGAGATGATGAGACACTATGACACAACTTAGTTGTGTTTTTAAAGTGAACTATATTGTTTTTTTTAATTTTCAATGAATATGTTCTAAAATCATGTTTTCAGGAATTTTCCACTACACAACTAGTACAACACTGGAATGATTTATAATAGAAGACACTATTAGGCTTTTTAAACAGTTTTTAATGAACATGTTCTAAATCATGTTTCATGCAATGTTGAAACAAAATAACCTGTTGTACTGGTAGGAGAGATGATTAGACACCATGATACAACTTATTTGTGTTTTTAAAGTGAACTATATTGTTTTTTTTGTTTTCAATGAATATGTTCTAAAATCATGTTTTCAGGAATTTTCCACTACACAACTAGTACAACACATGAATGATTTATAATAAAAGACACTATTAGGCTTTTTAAACAGTTTTCAATGAACATGTTCTAAATCATGTTTCATGCAATGTTGAAACAAAATAACCTGTTGTACTGGTAGGAGAGATGATTAGACACCATGATACAACTTAGTTGTGTTTTTAAAGTGAACTATATTGTTTTTATTGGTATTCCTTGAACATGTTCTAAATCATGTTTATTGCAATGTTGAAGGAAAATAATGTGATGTACTGGTAGGAGAGATGATGAGACACCATGACACAACTTAGTTGTGTTTTTAAAGTGAGCTATATTGTTTTTATTAGTATTCCATGAATATGTTCTAAATCATGTTTATTACAATGTTGAAGCAAAATAAAGTTCAGTACTGGTAGGAGAGATGATTAGACACCATGATACAACTTAGTTGTGTTTTTAAAGTGAACTATATTGTTTTTATTAGTATTCCTTGAACATGTTCTAAATCATGTTTATTGCAATGTTGAAGGAAAATAATGTGATGTACTGGTAGGAGAGCTGATGAGACACCATGACACAACTTAGTTGTGTTTTTAAAGTGAGCTATATAGTTTTTTTTTGTATTCAATGAATATGTTCTAAAATCATGTTTTCAGGAATTTTCCACTACTCAACTATGTCGACAATTGAATGATTTATAATAGTAGACACTCTTAGGCTTTTTAAACAGTTTTCAATGAACATGTTCTAAATCATGTTTCATGCAATGTTGAAACAAAATAACCTGTTGTACTGGTAGGAGAGATGATTAGACACCATGATACAACTTAGTTGTGTTTTTAAAGTGAACTATATTGTTTTTATTGGTATTCCTTGAACATGTTCTAAATCATGTTTATTGCAATGTTGAAGGAA
This sequence comes from Thymallus thymallus, assembly GCA_023634145.1. Lineage (NCBI taxonomy): Eukaryota > Metazoa > Chordata > Actinopteri > Salmoniformes > Salmonidae > Thymallus > Thymallus thymallus. Next base: position 23,280,404 of record CM042409.1, on the reverse strand, counting down.
AATAATGTGATGTACTGGTAGGAGAGATGATGAGACACCATGACACAACTTAGTTGTGTTTTTAAAGTGAGCTATATTGTTTTTATTAGTATTCCATGAATATGTTCTAAATCATGTTTATTACAATGTTGAAGCAAAATAAAGTTCAGTACTGGTAGGAGAGATGATGAGACACTATGACACAACTTAGTTGTGTTTTTAAAGTGAACTATATTGTTTTTTTTGTTTTCAATGAATATGTTCTAAAATCATGTTTTCAGGAATTTTCCACTACACAACTAGTACAACACATGAATGATTTATAATAAAAGACACTATTAGGCTTTTTAAACAGTTTTCAATGAACATGTTCTAAATCATGTTTCATGCAATGTTGAAACAAAATAACCTGTTGTACTGGTAGGAGAGATGATTAGACACCATGATACAACTTAGTTGTGTTTTTAAAGTGAACTATATTGTTTTTATTGGTATTCCTTGAACATGTTCTAAATCATGTTTATTGCAATGTTGAAGGAAAATAATGTGATGTACTGGTAGGAGAGATGATGAGACACCATGACACAACTTAGTTGTGTTTTTAAAGTGAGCTATATTGTTTTTATTAGTATTCCATGAATATGTTCTAAATCATGTTTATTACAATGTTGAAGCAAAATAAAGTTCAGTACTGGTAGGAGAGATGATGAGACACTATGACACAACTTAGTTGTGTTTTTAAAGTGAACTATATTGTTTTTTTTAGTTTTCAATGAATATGTTCTAAAATCATGTTTTCAGGAATTTTCCACTACACAACTAGTACAACACTGGAATGATTTATAATAGAAGACACTATTAGGCTTTTTAAACAGTTTTTAATGAACATGTTCTAAATCATGTTTCGTGCAATGTTGAAACAAAATAACCTGTTGTACTGGTAGGAGAGATGATTAGACACCATGATACAACTTAGTTGTGTTTTTAAAGTGAACTATATTGTTTTTTTTGTTTTCAATGAATATGTTCTAAAATCATGTTTTCAGGAATTTTCCACTACACAACTAGTACAACACATGAATGATTTATAATAAAAGACACTATTAGGCTTTTTAAACAGTTTTCAATGAACATGTTCTAAATCATGTTTCATGCAATGTTGAAACAAAATAACCTGTTGTACTGGTAGGAGAGATGATTAGACACCATGATACAACTTAGTTGTGTTTTTAAAGTGAACTATATTGTTTTTATTGGTATTCCTTGAACATGTTCTAAATCATGTTTATTGCAATGTTGAAGGAAAATAATGTGATGTACTGGTAGGAGAGATGATGAGACACCATGACACAACTTAGTTGTGTTTTTAAAGTGAGCTATATTGTTTTTATTAGTATTCCATGAATATGTTCTAAATCATGTTTATTACAATGTTGAAGCAAAATAAAGTTCAGTACTGGTAGGAGAGATGATTAGACACCATGATACAACTTAGTTGTGTTTTTAAAGTGAACTATATTGTTTTTATTAGTATTCCTTGAACATGTTCTAAATCATGTTTATTGCAATGTTGAAGGAAAATAATGTGATGTACTGGTAGGAGAGCTGATGAGACACCATGACACAACTTAGTTGTGTTTTTAAAGTGAGCTATATTGTTTTTTTTTGTATTCAATGAATATGTTCTAAAATCATGTTTTCAGGAATTTTCCACTACTCAACTATGTCAACAATTGAATGATTTATAATAGTAGACACTCTTAGGCTTTTTAAACAGTTTTCAATGAACATGTTCTAAATCATGTTTCATGCAATGTTGAAACAAAATAACCTGTTGTACTGGTAGGAGAGATGATTAGACACCATGATACAACTTAGTTGTGTTTTTAAAGTGAACTATATTGTTTTTATTGGTATTCCTTGAACATGTTCTAAATCATGTTTATTGCAATGTTGAAGGAAAATAATGTGATGTACTGGTAGGAGAGATGATGAGACACCATGACACAACTTAGTTGTGTTTTTAAAGTGAGCTATATTGTTTTTATTAGTATTCCATGAATATGTTCTAAATCATGTTTATTACAATGTTGAAGCAAAATAAAGTTCAGTACTGGTAGGAGAGATGATGAGACACTATGACACAACTTAGTTGTGTTTTTAAAGTGAACTATATTGTTTTTTTTGTTTTCAATGAATATGTTCTAAAATCATGTTTTCAGGAATTTTCCACTACACAACTAGTACAACACATGAATGATTTATAATAAAAGACACTATTAGGCTTTTTAAACAGTTTTCAATGAACATGTTCTAAATCATGTTTCATGCAATGTTGAAACAAAATAACCTGTTGTACTGGTAGGAGAGATGATTAGACACCATGATACAACTTAGTTGTGTTTTTAAAGTGAACTATATTGTTTTTATTGGTATTCCTTGAACATGTTCTAAATCATGTTTATTGCAATGTTGAAGGAAAATAATGTGATGTACTGGTAGGAGAGCTGATGAGACACCATGACACAACTTAGTTGTGTTTTTAAAGTGAGCTATATTGTTTTTATTAGTATTCCATGAATATGTTCTAAATCATGTTTATTACAATGTTGAAGCAAAATAAAGTTCAGTACTGGTAGGAGAGATGATGAGACACTATGACACAACTTAGTTGTGTTTTTAAAGTGAACTATATTGTTTTTTTTGTTTTCAATGAATATGTTCTAAAATCATGTTTTCAGGAATTTTCCACTACACAACTAGTACAACACATGAATGATTTATAATAAAAGACACTATTAGGCTTTTTAAACAGTTTTCAATGAACATGTTCTAAATCATGTTTCATGCAATGTTGAAACAAAATAACCTGTTGTACTGGTAGGAGAGATGATTAGACACCATGATACAACTTAGTTGTGTTTTTAAAGTGAACTATATTGTTTTTATTGGTATTCCTTGAACATGTTCTAAATCATGTTTATTGCAATGTTGAAGGAAAATAATGTGATGTACTGGTAGGAGAGCTGATGAGACACCATGACACAACTTAGTTGTGTTTTTAAAGTGAGCTATATTGTTTTTATTAGTATTCCATGAATATGTTCTAAATCATGTTTATTACAATGTTGAAGCAAAATAAAGTTCAGTACTGGTAGGAGAGATGATGAGACACTATGACACAACTTAGTTGTGTTTTTAAAGTGAACTATATTGTTTTTTTTGTTTTCAATGAATATGTTCTAAAATCATGTTTTCAGGAATTTTCCACTACACAACTAGTACAACACATGAATGATTTATAATAAAAGACACTATTAGGCTTTTTAAACAGTTTTCAATGAACATGTTCTAAATCATGTTTCATGCAATGTTGAAACAAAATAACCTGTTGTACTGGTAGGAGAGATGATTAGACACCATGATACAACTTAGTTGTGTTTTTAAAGTGAACTATATTGTTTTTATTGGTATTCCTTGAACATGTTCTAAATCATGTTTATTGCAATGTTGAAGGAAAATAATGTGATGTACTGGTAGGAGAGATGATGAGACACCATGACACAACTTAGTTGTGTTTTTAAAGTGAGCTATATTGTTTTTATTAGTATTCCATGAATATGTTCTAAATCATGTTTATTACAATGTTGAAGCAAAATAAAGTTCAGTACTGGTAGGAGAGATGATGAGACACTATGACACAACTTAGTTGTGTTTTTAAAGTGAACTATATTGTTTTTTTTGTTTTCAATGAATATGTTCTAAAATCATGTTTTCAGGAATTTTCCACTACACAACTAGTACAACACATGAATGATTTTTAATAAAAGACACTATTAGGCTTTTTAAACAGTTTTCAATGAACATGTTCTAAATCATGTTTCATGCAATGTTGAAATAAAATAACCTGTTGTACTGGTAGGAGAGATGATTAGACACCATGATACAACTTAGTTGTGTTTTTAAAGTGAACTATATTGTTTTTATTAGTATTCCTTGAACATGTTCTAAATCATGTTTATTGCAATGTTGAAGGAAAATAATGTGATGTACTGGTAGGAGAGATGATGAGACACCATGACACAACTTAGTTGTGTTTTTAAAGTGAGCTATATTGTTTTTATTAGTATTCCATGAATATGTTCTAAATCATGTTTATTACAATGTTGAAGCAAAATAAAGTTCAGTACTGGTAGGAGAGATGATTAGACACCATGATACAACTTAGTTGTGTTTTTAAAGTGAACTATATTGTTTTTATTAGTATTCCTTGAACATGTTCTAAATCATGTTTATTGCAATGTTGAAGGAAAATAATGTGATGTACTGGTAGGAGAGCTGATGAGACACCATGACACAACTTAGTTGTGTTTTTAAAGTGAGCTATATTGTTTTTTTTTGTATTCAATGAATATGTTCTAAAATCATGTTTTCAGGAATTTTCCACTACTCAACTATGTCGACACTGGAATGATTTATAATAGTAGACACTCTTAGGCTTTTTAAACAGTTTTCAATGAACATGTTCTAAATAATGTTTCATGCAATGTTGAAACAAAATAACCTGTTGTACTGGTAGGAGAGATGATTAGACACCATGATACAACTTAGTTGTGTTTTTAAAGTGAACTATATTGTTTTTATTGGTATTCCTTGAACATGTTCTAAATCATGTTTATTGCAATGTTGAAGGAAAATAATGTGATGTACTGGTAGGAGAGATGATGAGACACCATGACACAACTTAGTTGTGTTTTTAAAGTGAGCTATATTGTTTTTTATTAGTATTCCATGAATATGTTCTAAATCATGTTTATTACAATGTTGAAGCAAAATAAAGTTCAGTACTGGTAGGAGAGATGATGAGACACTATGACACAACTTAGTTGTGTTTTTAAAGTGAACTATATTGTTTTTTTTAGTTTTCAATGAATATGTTCTAAAATCATGTTTTCAGGAATTTTCCACTACACAACTAGTACAACACTGGAATGATTTATAATAGAAGACACTCTTAGGCTTTTTAAACAGTTTTCAATGAACATGTTCTAAATCATGTTTCATGCAATGTTGAAACAAAATAACCTGTTGTACTGGTAGGAGAGATGATTAGACACCATGATACAACTTATTTGTGTTTTTAAAGTGAACTATATTGTTTTTTTTGTTTTCAATGAATATGTTCTAAAATCATGTTTTCAGGAATTTTCCACTACACAACTAGTACAACACATGAATGATTTATAATAAAAGACACTATTAGGCTTTTTAAACAGTTTTCAATGAACATGTTCTAAATCATGTTTCATGCAATGTTGAAACAAAATAACCTGTTGTACTGGTAGGAGAGATGATTAGACACCATGATACAACTTAGTTGTGTTTTTAAAGTGAACTATATTGTTTTTATTAGTATTCCTTGAACATGTTCTAAATCATGTTTATTGCAATGTTGAAGGAAAATAATGTGATGTACTGGTAGGAGAGCTGATGAGACACCATGACACAACTTAGTTGTGTTTTTAAAGTGAGCTATATTGTTTTTTTTTGTTTTCAATGAATATGTTCTAAAATCATGTTTTCAGGAATTTTCCACTACTCAACTATGTCAACACTGGAATGATTTATAATAGTAGACACTCTTAGGCTTTTTAAACAGTTTTCAATGAACATGTTCTAAATCATGTTTCATGCAATGTTGAAACAAAATAACCTGTTGTACTGGTAGGAGAGATGATTAGACACCATGATACAACTTAGTTGTGTTTTTAAAGTGAACTATATTGTTTTTATTAGTATTCCTTGAACATGTTCTAAATCATGTTTATAGCAATGTTAAAGCAAAATAATGTGATGTACTGGTAGGAGAGATGATGAGACACCATGACACAACTTAGTTGTGTTTTTAAAGTGAGCTATATTGTTTTTATTAGTATTCCATGAATATGTTCTAAATCATGTTTATTACAATGTTGAAGCAAAATAAAGTTCAGTACTGGTAGGAGAGATGATTAGACACCATGATACAACTTAGTTGTGTTTTTTAAGTGAACTATATTGTTTTTATTAGTATTCCTTGAACATGTTCTAAATCATGTTTATTGCAATGTTGAAGGAAAATAATGTGATGTACTGGTAGGAGAGATGATTAGACACCATGATACAACTTAGTTGTGTTTTTAAAGTGAACTATATTGTTTTTTTTAGTTTTCAATGAATATGTTCTAAAATCATGTTTTCAGGAATTTTCCACTACACAACTAGTACAACACTGGAATGATTTATAATAGAAGACACTATTAGGCTTTTTAAACAGTTTTTAATGAACATGTTCTAAATCATGTTTCATGCAATGTTGAAACAAAATAACCTGTTGTACTGGTAGGAGAGATGATTAGACACCATGATACAACTTATTTGTGTTTTTAAAGTGAACTATATTGTTTTTTTTGTTTTCAATGAATATGTTCTAAAATCATGTTTTCAGGAATTTTCCACTACACAACTAGTACAACACATGAATGATTTATAATAAAAGACACTATTAGGCTTTTTAAACAGTTTTCAATGAACATGTTCTAAATCATGTTTCATGCAATGTTGAAACAAAATAACCTGTTGTACTGGTAGGAGAGATGATTAGACACCATGATACAACTTAGTTGTGTTTTTAAAGTGAACTATATTGTTTTTATTGGTATTCCTTGAACATGTTCTAAATCATGTTTATTGCAATGTTGAAGGAAAATAATGTGATGTACTGGTAGGAGAGATGATGAGACACCATGACACAACTTAGTTGTGTTTTTAAAGTGAGCTATATTGTTTTTATTAGTATTCCATGAATATGTTCTAAATCATGTTTATTACAATGTTGAAGGAAAATAATGTGATGTACTGGTAGGAGAGCTGATGAGACACCATGACACAACTTAGTTGTGTTTTTAAAGTGAGCTATATTGTTTTTTTTTGTTTTCAATGAATATGTTCTAAAATCATGTTTTCAGGAATTTTCCACTACTCAACTATGTCAACACTGGAATGATTTATAATAGTAGACACTCTTAGGCTTTTTAAACAGTTTTCAATGAACATGTTCTAAATCATGTTTCATGCAATGTTGAAACAAAATAACCTGTTGTACTGGTAGGAGAGATGATTAGACACCATGATACAACTTACTTGTGTTTTTAAAGTGAACTATATTGTTTTTATTAGTATTCCTTGAACATGTTCTAAATCATGTTTATAGCAATGTTAAAGCAAAATAATGTGATGTACTGGTAGGAGAGATGATGAGACACCATGACACAACTTAGTTGTGTTTTTAAAGTGAGCTATATTGTTTTTATTAGTATTCCATGAATATGTTCTAAATCATGTTTATTACAATGTTGAAGCAAAATAAAGTTCAGTACTGGTAGGAGAGATGATTAGACACCATGATACAACTTAGTTGTGTTTTTAAAGTGAACTATATTGTTTTTATTAGTATTCCTTGAACATGTTCTAAATCATGTTTATTGCAATGTTGAAGGAAAATAATGTGATGTACTGGTAGGAGAGATGATTAGACACCATGATACAACTTAGTTGTGTTTTTAAAGTGAACTATATTGTTTTTTTTAGTTTTCAATGAATATGTTCTAAAATCATGTTTTCAGGAATTTTCCACTACACAACTAGTACAACACTGGAATGATTTATAATAGAAGACACTATTAGGCTTTTTAAACAGTTTTTAATGAACATGTTCTAAATCATGTTTCATGCAATGTTGAAACAAAATAACCTGTTGTACTGGTAGGAGAGATGATTAGACACCATGATACAACTTATTTGTGTTTTTAAAGTGAACTATATTGTTTTTTTTGTTTTCAATGAATATGTTCTAAAATCATGTTTTCAGGAATTTTCCACTACACAACTAGTACAACACATGAATGATTTATAATAAAAGACACTATTAGGCTTTTTAAACAGTTTTCAATGAACATGTTCTAAATCATGTTTCATGCAATGTTGAAACAAAATAACCTGTTGTACTGGTAGGAGAGATGATTAGACACCATGATACAACTTAGTTGTGTTTTTAAAGTGAACTATATTGTTTTTATTGGTATTCCTTGAACATGTTCTAAATCATGTTTATTGCAATGTTGAAGGAAAATAATGTGATGTACTGGTAGGAGAGCTGATGAGACACCATGACACAACTTAGTTGTGTTTTTAAAGTGAGCTATATTGTTTTTATTAGTATTCCATGAATATGTTCTAAATCATGTTTATTACAATGTTGAAGCAAAATAAAGTTCAGTACTGGTAGGAGAGATGATGAGACACTATGACACAACTTAGTTGTGTTTTTAAAGTGAACTATATTGTTTTTTTTGTTTTCAATGAATATGTTCTAAAATCATGTTTTCAGGAATTTTCCACTACACAACTAGTACAACACATGTATGATTTATAATAAAAGACACTATTAGGCTTTTTAAACAGTTTTCAATGAACATGTTCTAAATCATGTTTCATGCAATGTTGAAACAAAATAACCTGTTGTACTGGTAGGAGAGATGATGAGACACCATGACACAACTTAGTTGTGTTTTTAAAGTGAACTATATTGTTTTTATTAGTATTCCATGAATATGTTCTAAATCATGTTTATTACAATGTTGAAGCAAAATAAAGTTCAGTACTGGTAGGAGAGATGATGAGACACTATGACACAACTTAGCTGTGTTTTTAAAGTGAACAATATTGTTTTTTTTTTGTATTCAATGAATATGTTCTAAAATCATGTTTTCAGGAATTTTCCACTACTCAACTATGTCAACACTGGAATGATTTATAATAGAAGACACTCTTAGGCTTTTTAAACAGTTTTCAATGAACATGTTCTAAATCATGTTTCATGCAATGTTGAAACAAAATAACCTGTTGTACTGGTAGGAGAGATGATTAGACACCATGATACAACTTAGTTGTGTTTTTAAAGTGAACTATATTGTTTTTATTGGTATTCCTTGAACATGTTCTAAATCATGTTTATTGCAATGTTGAAGGAAAATAATGTGATGTACTGGTAGGAGAGATGATGAGACACCATGACACAACTTAGTTGTGTTTTTAAAGTGAGCTATATTGTTTTTATTAGTATTCCATGAATATGTTCTAAATCATGTTTATTACAATGTTGAAGCAAAATAAAGTTCAGTACTGGTAGGAGAGATGATGAGACACTATGACACAACTTAGTTGTGTTTTTAAAGTGAACTATATTGTTTTTTTTGTTTTCAATGAATATGTTCTAAAATCATGTTTTCAGGAATTTTCCACTACACAACTAGTACAACACATGAATGATTTTTAATAAAAGACACTATTAGGCTTTTTAAACAGTTTTCAATGAACATGTTCTAAATCATGTTTCATGCAATGTTGAAACAAAATAACCTGTTGTACTGGTAGGAGAGATGATTAGACACCATGATACAACTTAGTTGTGTTTTTAAAGTGAACTATATTGTTTTTATTAGTATTCCTTGAACATGTTCTAAATCATGTTTATTGCAATGTTGAAGGAAAATAATGTGATGTACTGGTAGGAGAGATGATGAGACACCATTACACAACTTAGTTGTGTTTTTAAAGTGAGCTATATTGTTTTTATTAGTATTCCATGAATATGTTCTAAATCATGTTTATTACAATGTTGAAGCAAAATAAAGTTCAGTACTGGTAGGAGAGATGATTAGACACCATGATACAACTTAGTTGTGTTTTTAAAGTGAACTATATTGTTTTTATTAGTATTCCTTGAACATCTTCTAAATCATGTTTATTGCAATGTTGAAGGAAAATAATGTGATGTACTGGTAGGAGAGATGATGAGACACCATGACACAACTTAGTTGTGTTTTTAAAGTGAACTATATTGTTTTTATTAGTATTCCATGAATATGTTCTAAATCATGTTTATTACAATGTTGAAGCAAAATAAAGTTCAGTACTGGTAGGAGAGATGATGAGACACCATGACACAACTTAGTTGTGTTTTTAAAGTGAACTATATTGTTTTTTTTTGTATTCAATGAATATGTTCTAAAATCATGTTTTCAGGAATTTTCCACTACTCAACTATGTCGACACTGGAATGATTTATAATAGTAGACACTCTTAGGCTTTTTAAACAGTTTTCAATGAACATGTTCTAAATCATGTTTCATGAAATGTTGAAACAAAATAACCTGTTGTACTGGTAGGAGAGATGATTAGACACCATGATACAACTTAGTTGTGTTTTTAAAGTGAACTATATTGTTTTTATTGGTATTCCTTGAACATGTTCTAAATCATGTTTATTGCAATGTTGAAGGAAAATAATGTGATGTACTGGTAGGAGAGATGATGAGACACCATGACACAACTTAGTTGTGTTTTTAAAGTGAGCTATATTGTTTTTATTAGTATTCCATGAATATGTTCTAAATCATGTTTATTACAATGTTGAAGCAAAATAAAGTTCAGTACTGGTAGGAGAGATGATGAGACACTATGACACAACTTAGTTGCGTTTTTAAAGTGAACTATATTGTTTTTTTTAGTTTTCAATGAATATGTTCTAAAATCATGTTTTCAGGAATTTTCCACTACACAACTAGTACAACACTGGAATGATTTATAATAGAAGACACTCTTAGGCTTTTTAAACAGTTTTTAATGAACATGTTCTAAATCATGTTTCATGCAATGTTGAAACAAAATAACCTGTTGTACTGGTAGGAGAGATGATTAGACACCATGATACAACTTAGTTGTGTTTTTAAAGTGAACTATATTGTTTTTATTGGTATTCCTTGAACATGTTCTAAATCATGTTTATTGCAATGTTGAAGGAAAATAATGTGATGTACTGGTAGGAGAGATGATGAGACACCATGACACAACTTAGTTGTGTTTTTAAAGTGAGCTATATTGTTTTTATTAGTATTCCATGAATATGTTCTAAATCATGTTTATTACAATGTTGAAGCAAAATAAAGTTCAGTACTGGTAGGAGAGATGATGAGACACTATGACACAACTTAGTTGTGTTTTTAAAGTGAACTATATTGTTTTTTTTGTTTTCAATGAATATGTTCTAAAATCATGTTTTCAGGAATTTTCCACTACACAACTAGTACAACACATGAATGATTTTTAATAAAAGACACTATTAGGCTTTTTAAACAGTTTTCAATGAACATGTTCTAAATCATGTTTCATGCAATGTTGAAACAAAATAACCTGTTGTACTGGTAGGAGAGATGATTAGACACCATGATACAACTTAGTTGTGTTTTTAAAGTGAACTATATTGTTTTTATTAGTATTCCTTGAACATGTTCTAAATCATGTTTATTGCAATGTTGAAGGAAAATAATGTGATGTACTGGTAGGAGAGATGATGAGACACCATGACACAACTTAGTTGTGTTTTTAAAGTGAGCTATATTGTTTTTATTAGTATTCCATGAATATGTTCTAAATCATGTTTATTACAATGTTGAAGCAAAATAAAGTTCAGTACTGGTAGGAGAGATGATTAGACACCATGATACAACTTAGTTGTGTTTTTAAAGTGAACTATATTGTTTTTATTAGTATTCCTTGAACATGTTCTAAATCATGTTTATTGCAATGTTGAAGGAAAATAATGTGATGTACTGGTAGGAGAGCTGATGAGACACCATGACACAACTTAGTTGTGTTTTTAAAATGAGCTATATTGTTTTTATTAGTATTCCATGAATATGTTCTAAATCATGTTTATTACAATGTTGAAGCAAAATAAAGTTCAGTACTGGTAGGAGAGATGATGAGACACTATGACACAACTTAGTTGTGTTTTTAAAGTGAACTATATTGTTTTTTTTAGTTTTCAATGAATATGTTCTAAAATCATGTTTTCAGGAATTTTCCACTACACAACTAGTACAACACTGGAATGATTTATAATAGAAGACACTATTAGGCTTTTTAAACAGTTTTTAATGAACATGTTCTAAATCATGTTTCATGCAATGTTGAAACAAAATAACCTGTTGTACTGGTAGGAGAGATGATTAGACACCATGATACAACTTAGTTGTGTTTTTAAAGTGAACTATATTGTTTTTATTAGTATTCCTTGAACATGTTCTAAATCATGTTTATAGCAATGTTAAAGCAAAATAATGTGATGTACTGGTAGGAGAGATGATGAGACACCATGACACAACATAGTTGTGTTTTTAAAGTGAACTATATTGTTTTTATTAGTATTCCATGAATATGTTCTAAATCATGTTTATTACAATGTTGAAGCAAAATAAAGTTCAGTACTGGTAGGAGAGATGATGAGACACTATGACACAACTTAGCTGTGTTTTTAAAGTGAACTATATTGTTTTTTTTTGTATTCAATGAATATGTTCTAAAATCATGTTTTCAGGAATTTTCCACTACTCAACTATGTCAACACTGGAATGATTTATAATAGAAGACACTCTTAGGCTTTTTAAACAGTTTTCAATGAACATGTTCTAAATCATGTTTCATGCAATGTTGAAACAAAATAACCTGTTGTACTGGTAGGAGAGATGATTAGACACCATGATACAACTTAGTTGTGTTTTTAAAGTGAACTATATTGTTTTTATTAGTATTCCTTGAACATGTTCTAAATCATGTTTATTGCAATGTTGAAGGAAAATAATGTGATGTACTGGTAGGAGAGCTGATGAGACACCATGACACAACTTAGTTGTGTTTTTAAAGTGAGCTATATTGTTTTTTTTTGTATTCAATGAATATGTTCTAAAATCATGTTTTCAGGAATTTTCCACTACTCAACTATGTCGACACTGGAATGATTTATAATAGTAGACACTCTTAGGCTTTTTAAACAGTTTTCAATGAACATGTTCTAAATCATGTTTCATGAAATGTTGAAACAAAATAACCTGTTGTACTGGTAGGAGAGATGATTAGACACCATGATACAACTTAGTTGTGTTTTTAAAGTGAACTATATTGTTTTTATTGGTATTCCTTGAACATGTTCTAAATCATGTTTATTGCAATGTTGAAGGAAAATAATGTGATGTACTGGTAGGAGAGCTGATGAGACACCATGACACAACTTAGTTGTGTTTTTAAAGTGAGCTATATTGTTTTTATTAGTATTCCATGAATATGTTCTAAATCATGTTTATTACAATGTTGAAGCAAAATAAAGTTCAGTACTGGTAGGAGAGATGATGAGACACTATGACACAACTTAGTTGTGTTTTTAAAGTGAACTATATTGTTTTTTTTAGTTTTCAATGAATATGTTCTAAAATCATGTTTTCAGGAATTTTCCACTACACAACTAGTACAACACTGGAATGATTTATAATAGAAGACACTATTAGGCTTTTTAAACAGTTTTTAATGAACATGTTCTAAATCATGTTTCATGCAATGTTGAAACAAAATAACCTGTTGTACTGGTAGGAGAGATGATTAGACACCATGATACAACTTAGTTGTGTTTTTAAAGTGAACTATATTGTTTTTATTAGTATTCCTTGAACATGTTCTAAATCATGTTTATAGCAATGTTAAAGCAAAATAATGTGATGTACTGGTAGGAGAGATGATGAGACACCATGACACAACTTAGTTGTGTTTTTAAAGTGAACTATATTGTTTTTATTAGTATTCCATGAATATGTTCTAAATCATGTTTATTACAATGTTGAAGCAAAATAAAGTTCAGTACTGGTAGGAGAGATGATGAGACACTATGACACAACTTAGCTGTGTTTTTAAAGTGAACTATATTGTTTTTTTTTGTATTCAATGAATATGTTCTAAAATCATGTTTTCAGGAATTTTCCACTACTCAACTATGTCAACACTGGAATGATTTATAATAGAAGACACTCTTAGGCTTTTTAAACAGTTTTCAATGAACATGTTCTAAATCATGTTTCATGCAATGTTGAAACAAAATAACCTGTTGTACTGGTAGGAGAGATGATTAGACACCATGATACAACTTAGTTGTGTTTTTAAAGTGAACTATATTGTTTTTATTAGTATTCCTTGAACATGTTCTAAATCATGTTTATTGCAATGTTGAAGGAAAATAATGTGATGTACTGGTAGGAGAGCTGATGAGACACCATGACACAACTTAGTTGTGTTTTTAAAGTGAGCTATATTGTTTTTTTTTGTATTCAATGAATATGTTCTAAAATCATGTTTTCAGGAATTTTCCACTACTCAACTATGTCGACACTGGAATGATTTATAATAGTAGACACTCTTAGGCTTTTTAAACAGTTTTCAATGAACATGTTCTAAATCATGTTTCATGAAATGTTGAAACAAAATAACCTGTTGTACTGGTAGGAGAGATGATTAGACACCATGATACAACTTAGTTGTGTTTTTAAAGTGAACTATATTGTTTTTATTGGTATTCCTTGAACATGTTCTAAATCATGTTTATTGCAATGTTGAAGGAAAATAATGTGATGTACTGGTAGGAGAGATGATGAGACACCATGACACAACTTAGTTGTGTTTTTAAAGTGAGCTATATTGTTTTTATTAGTATTAAATGAATATGTTCTAAATCATGTTTATTACAATGTTGAAGCAAAATAAAGTTCAGTACTGGTAGGAGAGATGATGAGACACTATGACACAACTTAGTTGTGTTTTTAAAGTGAACTATATTGTTTTTTTTAGTTTTCAATGAATATGTTCTAAAATCATGTTTTCAGGAATTTTCCACTACACAACTAGTACAACACTGGAATGATTTATAATAGAAGACACTATTAGGCTTTTTAAACAGTTTTTAATGAACATGTTCTAAATCATGTTTCATGCAATGTTGAAACAAAATAACCTGTTGTACTGGTAGGAGAGATGATTAGACACCATGATACAACTTAGTTGTGTTTTTAAAGTGAACTATATTGTTTTTATTAGTATTCCTTGAACATGTTCTAAATCATGTTTATAGCAATGTTAAAGCAAAATAATGTGATGTACTGGTAGGAGAGATGATGAGACACCATGACACAACTTAGTTGTGTTTTTAAAGTGAGCTATATTGTTTTTATTAGTATTCCATGAATATGTTCTAAATCATGTTTATTACAATGTTGAAGCAAAATAAAGTTCAGTACTGGTAGGAGAGATGATTAGACACCATGATACAACTTAGTTGTGTTTTTAAAGTGAACTATATTGTTTTTATTAGTATTCCTTGAACATGTTCTAAATCATGTTTATTGCAATGTTGAAGGAAAATAATGTGATGTACTGGTAGGAGAGATGATTAGACACCATGATACAACTTAGTTGTGTTTTTAAAGTGAACTATATTGTTTTTTTTAGTTTTCAATGAATATGTTCTAAAATCATGTTTTCAGGAATTTTCCACTACACAACTAGTACAACACTGGAATGATTTATAATAGAAGACACTATTAGGCTTTTTAAACAGTTTTTAATGAACATGTTCTAAATCATGTTTCATGCAATGTTGAAACAAAATAACCTGTTGTACTGGTAGGAGAGATGATTAGACACCATGATACAACTTATTTGTGTTTTTAAAGTGAACTATATTGTTTTTTTTGTTTTCAATGAACATGTTCTAAAATCATGTTTTCAGGAATTTTCCACTACACAACTAGTACAACACATGAATGATTTATAATAAAAGACACTATTAGGCTTTTTAAACAGTTTTCAATGAACATGTTCTAAATCATGTTTCATGCAATGTTGAAACAAAATAACCTGTTGTACTGGTAGGAGAGATGATTAGACACCATGATACAACTTAGTTGTGTTTTTAAAGTGAACTATATTGTTTTTTTTAGTTTTCAATGAATATGTTCTAAAATCATGTTTTCAGGAATTTTCCACTACACAACTAGTACAACACTGGAATGATTTATAATAGAAGACACTATTAGGCTTTTTAAACAGTTTTTAATGAACATGTTCTAAATCATGTTTCATGCAATGTTGAAACAAAATAACCTGTTGTACTGGTAGAAGAGATGATTAGACACCATGATACAACTTAGTTGTGTTTTTAAAGTGAACTATATTGTTTTTATTAGTATTCCTTGAACATGATCTAAATCATGTTTATTGCAATGTTAAAGCAAAATAATGTGATGTACTGGTAGGAGAGATGATGAGACACCATGACACAACTTAGTTGTGTTTTTAAAGTGAGCTATATTGTTTTTATTAGTATTCCATGAATATGTTCTAAATCATGTTTATTACAATGTTGAAGCAAAATAAAGTTCAGTACTGGTAGGAGAGATGATTAGACACCATGATACAACTTAGTTGTGTTTTTAAAGTGAACTATATTGTTTTTATTAGTATTCCTTGAACATGTTCTAAATCATGTTTATTGCAATGTTGAAGGAAAATAAAGTTCAGTACTGGTAGGAGAGATGATGAGACACTATGACACAACTTAGCTGTGTTTTTAAAGTGAACTATATTGTTTTTTTTTGTATTCAATGAATATGTTCTAAAATCATGTTTTCAGGAATTTTCCACTACTCAACTATGTCAACACTGGAATGATTTATAATAGAAGACACTCTTAGGCTTTTTAAACAGTTTTCAATGAACATGTTCTAAATCATGTTTCATGCAATGTTGAAACAAAATAACCTGTTGTACTGGTAGGAGAGATGATTAGACACCATGATACAACTTAGTTGTGTTTTTAAAGTGAACTATATTGTTTTTATTAGTATTCCTTGAACATGTTCTAAATCATGTTTATTGCAATGTTGAAGGAAAATAATGTGATGTACTGTTAGGAGAGCTGATGAGACACCATGACACAACTTAGTTGTGTTTTTAAAGTGAGCTATATTGTTTTTTTTTGTATTCAATGAATATGTTCTAAAATCATGTTTTCAGGAATTTTCCACTACTCAACTATGTCGACACTGGAATGATTTATAATAGTAGACACTCTTAGGCTTTTTAAACAGTTTTCAATGAACATGTTCTAAATCATGTTTCATGAAATGTTGAAACAAAATAACCTGTTGTACTGGTAGGAGAGATGATTAGACACCATGATACAACTTAGTTGTGTTTTTAAAGTGAACTATATTGTTTTTATTGGTATTCCTTGAACATGTTCTAAATCATGTTTATTGCAATGTTGAAGGAAAATAATGTGATGTACTGGTAGGAGAGATGATGAGACACCATGACACAACTTAGTTGTGTTTTTAAAGTGAGCTATATTGTTTTTATTAGTATTCCATGAATATGTTCTAAATCATGTTTATTACAATGTTGAAGCAAAATAAAGTTCAGTACTGGTAGGAGAGATGATGAGACACTATGACACAACTTAGTTGTGTTTTTAAAGTGAACTATATTGTTTTTTTTAGTTTTCAATGAATATGTTCTAAAATCATGTTTTCAGGAATTTTCCACTACACAACTAGTACAACACTGGAATGATTTATAATAGAAGACACTATTAGGCTTTTTAAACAGTTTTTAATGAACATGTTCTAAATCATGTTTCATGCAATGTTGAAACAAAATAACCTGTTGTACTGGTAGGAGAGATGATTAGACACCATGATACAACTTAGTTGTGTTTTTAAAGTGAACTATATTGTTTTTATTAGTATTCCTTGAACATGTTCTAAATCATGTTTATAGCAATGTTAAAGCAAAATAATGTGATGTACTGGTAGGAGAGATGATGAGACACCATGACACAACTTAGTTGTGTTTTTAAAGTGAGCTATATTGTTTTTATTAGTATTCCATGAATATGTTCTAAATCATGTTTATTACAATGTTGAAGCAAAATAAAGTTCAGTACTGGTAGGAGAGATGATTAGACACCATGATACAACTTAGTTGTGTTTTTAAAGTGAACTATATTGTTTTTATTAGTATTCCTTGAACATGTTCTAAATCATGTTTATTGCAATGTTGAAGGAAAATAAAGTTCAGTACTGGTAGGAGAGATGATGAGACACTATGACACAACTTAGTTGTGTTTTTAAAGTGAACTATATTGTTTTTTTTAGTTTTCAATGAATATGTTCTAAAATCATGTTTTCAGGAATTTTCCACTACACAACTAGTACAACACTGGAAGGATTTATAATAGAAGACACTATTAGGCTTTTTAAACAGTTTTTAATGAACATGTTCTAAATCATGTTTCATGCAATGTTGAAACAAAATAACCTGTTGTACTGGTAGGAGAGATGATTAGACACCATGATACAACTTAGTTGTGTTTTTAAAGTGAACTATATTGTTTTTATTAGTATTCCTTGAACATGTTCTAAATCATGTTTATAGCAATGTTAAAGCAAAATAATGTGATGTACTGGTAGGAGAGATGATGAGACACCATGACACAACTTAGTTGTGTTTTTAAAGTGAACTATATTGTTTTTATTAGTATTCCATGAATATGTTCTAAATCATGTTTATTACAATGTTGAAGCAAAATAAAGTTCAGTACTGGTAGGAGAGATGATGAGACACTATGACACAACTTAGTTGTGTTTTTAAAGTGAACTATATTGTTTTTTTTAGTTTTCAATGAATATGTTCTAAAATCATGTTTTCAGGAATTTTCCACTACACAACTAGTACAACACTGGAATGATTTATAATAGAAGACACTATTAGGCTTTTTAAACAGTTTTTAATGAACATGTTCTAAATCATGTTTCATGCAATGTTGAAACAAAATAACCTGTTGTACTGGTAGGAGAGATGATTAGACACCATGATACAACTTAGTTGTGTTTTTAAAGTGAACTATATTGTTTTTATTAGTATTCCTTGAACATGTTCTAAATCATGTTTATAGCAATGTTAAAGCAAAATAATGTGATGTACTGGTAGGAGAGATGATGAGACACCATGACACAACTTAGTTGTGTTTTTAAAGTGAGCTATATTGTTTTTATTAGTATTCCATGAATATGTTCTAAATCATGTTTATTACAATGTTGAAGCAAAATAAAATTCAGTACTGGTAGGAGAGATGATTAGACACCATGATACAACTTAGTTGTGTTTTTAAAGTGAACTATATTGTTTTTATTAGTATTCCTTGAACATGTTCTAAATCATGTTTATTGCAATGTTGAAGGAAAATAATGTGATGTACTGGTAGGAGAGATGATTAGACACCATGATACAACTTAGTTGTGTTTTTAAAGTGAACTATATTGTTTTTTTTAGTTTTCAATGAATATGTTCTAAAATCATGTTTTCAGGAATTTTCCACTACACAACTAGTACAACACTGGAATGATTTATAATAGAAGACACTATTAGGCTTTTTAAACAGTTTTTAATGAACATGTTCTAAATCATGTTTCATGCAATGTTGAAACAAAATAACCTGTTGTACTGGTAGGAGAGATGATTAGACACCATGATACAACTTATTTGTGTTTTTAAAGTGAACTATATTGTTTTTTTTGTTTTCAATGAATATGTTCTAAATCATGTTTATAGCAATGTTAAAGCAAAATAATGTGATGTACTGGTAGGAGAGATGATGAGACACCATGACACAACTTAGTTGTGTTTTTAAAGTGAGCTATATTGTTTTTATTAGTATTCCATGAATATGTTCTAAATCATGTTTATTACAATGTTGAAGCAAAATAAAGTTCAGTACTGGTAGGAGAGATGATTAGACACCATGATACAACTTAGTTGTGTTTTTAAAGTGAACTATATTGTTTTTATTAGTATTCCTTGAACATGTTCTAAATCATGTTTATTGCAATGTTGAAGGAAAATAAAGTTCAGTACTGGTAGGAGAGATGATGAGACACTATGACACAACTTAGTTGTGTTTTTAAAGTGAACTATATTGTTTTTTTTAGTTTTCAATGAATATGTTCTAAAATCATGTTTTCAGGAATTTTCCACTACACAACTAGTACAACACTGGAAGGATTTATAATAGAAGACACTATTAGGCTTTTTAAACAGTTTTTAATGAACATGTTCTAAATCATGTTTCATGCAATGTTGAAACAAAATAACCTGTTGTACTGGTAGGAGAGATGATTAGACACCATGATACAACTTAGTTGTGTTTTTAAAGTGAACTATATTGTTTTTATTAGTATTCCATGAATATGTTCTAAATCATGTTTATTACAATGTTGAAGCAAAATAAAGTTCAGTACTGGTAGGAGAGATGATGAGACACTATGACACAACTTAGCTGTGTTTTTAAAGTGAACTATATTGTTTTTTTTTGTATTCAATGAATATGTTCTAAAATCATGTTTTCAGGAATTTTCCACTACTCAACTATGTCAACACTGGAATGATTTATAATAGAAGACACTCTTAGGCTTTTTAAACAGTTTTCAATGAACATGTTCTAAATCATGTTTCATGCAATGTTGAAACAAAATAACCTGTTGTACTGGTAGGAGAGATGATTAGACACCATGATACAACTTAGTTGTGTTTTTAAAGTGAACTATATTGTTTTTATTAGTATTCCTTGAACATGTTCTAAATCATGTTTATTGCAATGTTGAAGGAAAATAATGTGATGTACTGGTAGGAGAGATGATGAGACACCATGACACAACTTAGTTGTGTTTTTAAAGTGAGCTATATTGTTTTTATTAGTATTCCATGAATATGTTCTAAATCATGTTTATTACAATGTTGAAGCAAAATAAAGTTCAGTACTGGTAGGAGAGATGATGAGACACTATGACACAACTTAGTTGTGTTTTTAAAGTGAACTATATTGTTTTTTTTAGTTTTCAATGAATATGTTCTAAAATCATGTTTTCAGGAATTTTCCACTACACAACTAGTACAACACTGGAATGATTTATAATAGAAGACACTATTAGGCTTTTTAAACAGTTTTTAATGAACATGTTCTAAATCATGTTTCATGCAATGTTGAAACAAAATAACCTGTTGTACTGGTAGGAGAGATGATTAGACACCATGATACAACTTAGTTGTGTTTTTAAAGTGAACTATATTGTTTTTATTAGTATTCCTTGAACATGTTCTAAATCATGTTTATAGCAATGTTAAAGCAAAATAATGTGATGTACTGGTAGGAGAGATGATGAGACACCATGACACAACTTAGTTGTGTTTTTAAAGTGAGCTATATTGTTTTTATTAGTATTCCATGAATATGTTCTAAATCATGTTTATTACAATGTTGAAGCAAAATAAAATTCAGTACTGGTAGGAGAGATGATTAGACACCATGATACAACTTAGTTGTGTTTTTAAAGTGAACTATATTGTTTTTATTAGTATTCCTTGAACATGTTCTAAATCATGTTTATTGCAATGTTGAAGGAAAATAATGTGATGTACTGGTAGGAGAGATGATTAGACACCATGATACAACTTAGTTGTGTTTTTAAAGTGAACTATATTGTTTTTTTTAGTTTTCAATGAATATGTTCTAAAATCATGTTTTCAGGAATTTTCCACTACACAACTAGTACAACACTGGAATGATTTATAATAGAAGACACTATTAGGCTTTTTAAACAGTTTTTAATGAACATGTTCTAAATCATGTTTCATGCAATGTTGAAACAAAATAACCTGTTGTACTGGTAGGAGAGATGATTAGACACCATGATACAACTTATTTGTGTTTTTAAAGTGAACTATATTGTTTTTTTTGTTTTCAATGAATATGTTCTAAATCATGTTTATAGCAATGTTAAAGCAAAATAATGTGATGTACTGGTAGGAGAGATAATGAGACACCATGACACAACTTAGTTGTGTTTTTAAAGTGAGCTATATTGTTTTTATTAGTATTCCATGAATATGTTCTAAATCATGTTTATTACAATGTTGAAGCAAAATAAAGTTCAGTACTGGTAGGAGAGATGATTAGACACCATGATACAACTTAGTTGTGTTTTTAAAGTGAACTATATTGTTTTTATTAGTATTCCTTGAACATGTTCTAAATCATGTTTATTGCAATGTTGAAGGAAAATAAAGTTCAGTACTGGTAGGAGAGATGATGAGACACTATGACACAACTTAGTTGTGTTTTTAAAGTGAACTATATTGTTTTTTTTAGTTTTCAATGAATATGTTCTAAAATCATGTTTTCAGGAATTTTCCACTACACAACTAGTACAACACTGGAATGATTTATAATAGAAGACACTATTAGGCTTTTTAAACAGTTTTTAATGAACATGTTCTAAATCATGTTTCATGCAATGTTGAGACAAAATAACCTGTTGTACTGGTAGGAGAGATGATTAGACACCATGATACAACTTAGTTGTGTTTTTAAAGTGAACTATATTGTTTTTATTAGTATTCCTTGAACATGTTCTAAATCATGTTTATAGCAATGTTAAAGCAAAATAATGTGATGTACTGGTAGGAGAGATGATGAGACACCATGACACAACTTAGTTGTGTTTTTAAAGTGAGCTATATTGTTTTTATTAGTATTCCATGAATATGTTCTAAATCATGTTTATTACAATGTTCAAGCAAAATAAAGTTCAGTACTGGTAGGAGAGATGATTAGACACCATGATACAACTTAGTTGTGTTTTTAAAGTGAACTATATTGTTTTTATTAGTATTCCTTGAACATGTTCTAAATCATGTTTATTGCAATGTTGAAGGAAAATAAAGTTCAGTACTGGTAGGAGAGATGATGAGACACTATGACACAACTTAGTTGTGTTTTTAAAGTGAACTATATTGTTTTTTTTAGTTTTCAATGAATATGTTCTAAAATCATGTTTTCAGGAATTTTCCACTACACAACTAGTACAACACTGGAATGATTTATAATAGAAGACACTATTAGGCTTTTTAAACAGTTTTTAATGAACATGTTCTAAATCATGTTTCATGCAATGTTGAAACAAAATAACCTGTTGTACTGGTAGGAGAGATGATTAGACACCATGATACAACTTATTTGTGTTTTTAAAGTGAACTATATTGTTTTTTTTGTTTTCAATGAATATGTTCTAAAATCATGTTTTCAGGAATTTTCCACTACACAACTAGTACAACACATGAATGATTTATAATAAAAGACACTATTAGGCTTTTTAAACAGTTTTCAATGAACATGTTCTAAATCATGTTTCATGCAATGTTGAAACAAAATAACCTGTTGTACTGGTAGGAGAGATGATTAGACACCATGATACAACTTAGTTGTGTTTTTAAAGTGAACTATATTGTTTTTATTGGTATTCCTTGAACATGTTCTAAATCATGTTTATTGCAATGTTGAAGGAAAATAATGTGATGTACTGGTAGGAGAGATGATGAGACACCATGACACAACTTAGTTGTGTTTTTAAAGTGAGCTATATTGTTTTTATTAGTATTCCATGAATATGTTCTAAATCATGTTTATTACAATGTTGAAGCAAAATAAAGTTCAGTACTGGTAGGAGAGATGATTAGACACCATGATACAACTTAGTTGTGTTTTTAAAGTGAACTATATTG
The DNA here is from genome assembly GCA_023634145.1 of Thymallus thymallus. Taxonomy (NCBI): domain Eukaryota; kingdom Metazoa; phylum Chordata; class Actinopteri; order Salmoniformes; family Salmonidae; genus Thymallus; species Thymallus thymallus. The sequence continues at coordinate 23,256,830 of CM042409.1, read as the reverse complement.
TTTTTATTAGTATTCCTTGAACATGTTCTAAATCATGTTTATTGCAATGTTGAAGGAAAATAATGTGATGTACTGTTAGGAGAGCTGATGAGACACCATGACACAACTTAGTTGTGTTTTTAAAGTGAGCTATATTGTTTTTTTTTGTATTCAATGAATATGTTCTAAAATCATGTTTTCAGGAATTTTCCACTACTCAACTATGTCGACACTGGAATGATTTATAATAGTAGACACTCTTAGGCTTTTTAAACAGTTTTCAATGAACATGTTCTAAATCATGTTTCATGCAATGTTGAAACAAAATAACCTGTTGTACTGGTAGGAGAGATGATTAGACACCATGATACAACTTAGTTGTGTTTTTAAAGTGAACTATATTGTTTTTATTGGTATTCCTTGAACATGTTCTAAATCATGTTTATTGCAATGTTGAAGGAAAATAATGTGATGTACTGGTAGGAGAGCTGATGAGACACCATGACACAACGTAGTTGTGTTTTTAAAGTGAACTATATTGTTTTTATTAGTATTCCATGAATATGTTCTAAATCATGTTTATTACAATGTTGAAGCAAAATAAAGTTCAGTACTGGTAGGAGAGATGATTAGACACCATGATACAACTTAGTTGTGTTTTTAAAGTGAACTATATTGTTTTTATTAGTATTCCTTGAACATGTTCTAAATCATGTTTATTGCAATGTTGAAGGAAAATAAAGTTCAGTACTGGTAGGAGAGATGATGAGACACTATGACACAACTTAGTTGTGTTTTTAAAGTGAACTATATTGTTTTTTTTAGTTTTCAATGAATATGTTCTAAAATCATGTTTTCAGGAATTTTCCACTACACAACTAGTACAACACTGGAATGATTTATAATAGAAGACACTATTAGGCTTTTTAAACAGTTTTTAATGAACATGTTCTAAATCATGTTTCATGCAATGTTGAAACAAAATAACCTGTTGTACTGGTAGGAGAGATGATTAGACACCATGATACAACTTAGTTGTGTTTTTAAAGTGAACTATATTGTTTTTATTAGTATTCCTTGAACATGTTCTAAATCATGTTTATAGCAATGTTAAAGCAAAATAATGTGATGTACTGGTAGGAGAGATGATGAGACACCATGACACAACTTAGTTGTGTTTTTAAAGTGAACTATATTGTTTTTATTAGTATTCCATGAATATGTTCTAAATCATGTTTATTACAATGTTGAAGCAAAATAAAGTTCAGTACTGGTAGGAGAGATGATGAGACACTATGACACAACTTAGCTGTGTTTTTAAAGTGAACTATATTGTTTTTTTTTGTATTCAATGAATATGTTCTAAAATCATGTTTTCAGGAATTTTCCACTACTCAACTATGTCAACACTGGAATGATTTATAATAGAAGACACTCTTAGGCTTTTTAAACAGTTTTCAATGAACATGTTCTAAATCATGTTTCATGCAATGTTGAAACAAAATAACCTGTTGTACTGGTAGGAGAGATGATTAGACACCATGATACAACTTAGTTGTGTTTTTAAAGTGAACTATATTGTTTTTATTAGTATTCCTTGAACATGTTCTAAATCATGTTTATTGCAATGTTGAAGGAAAATAATGTGATGTACTGGTAGGAGAGCTGATGAGACACCATGACACAACTTAGTTGTGTTTTTAAAGTGAGCTATATTGTTTTTTTTTGTATTCAATGAATATGTTCTAAAATCATGTTTTCAGGAATTTTCCACTACTCAACTATGTTGACACTGGAATGATTTATAATAGTAGACACTCTTAGGCTTTTTAAACAGTTTTCAATGAACATGTTCTAAATCATGTTTCATGAAATGTTGAAACAAAATAACCTGTTGTACTGGTAGGAGAGATGATTAGACACCATGATACAACTTAGTTGTGTTTTTAAAGTGAACTATATTGTTTTTATTGGTATTCCTTGAACATGTTCTAAATCATGTTTATTGCAATGTTGAAGGAAAATAATGTGATGTACTGGTAGGAGAGATGATGAGACACCATGACACAACTTAGTTGTGTTTTTAAAGTGAACTATATTGTTTTTATTAGTATTCCTTGAACATGTTCTAAATCATGTTTATTGCAATGTTGAAGGAAAATAAAGTTCAGTACTGGTAGGAGAGATGATGAGACACTATGACACAACTTAGTTGTGTTTTTAAAGTGAACTATATTGTTTTTTTTAGTTTTCAATGAATATGTTCTAAAATCATGTTTTCAGGAATTTTCCACTACACAACTAGTACAACACTGGAATGATTTATAATAGAAGACACTATTAGGCTTTTTAAACAGTTTTTAATGAACATGTTCTAAATCATGTTTCATGCAATGTTGAAACAAAATAACCTGTTGTACTGGTAGGAGAGATGATTAGACACCATGATACAACTTAGTTGTGTTTTTAAAGTGAACTATATTGTTTTTATTAGTATTCCTTGAACATGTTCTAAATCATGTTTATAGCAATGTTAAAGCAAAATAATGTGATGTACTGGTAGGAGAGATGATGAGACACCATGACACAACTTAGTTGTGTTTTTAAAGTGAGCTATATTGTTTTTATTAGTATTCCATGAATATGTTCTAAATCATGTTTATTACAATGTTCAAGCAAAATAAAGTTCAGTACTGGTAGGAGAGATGATTAGACACCATGATACAACTTAGTTGTGTTTTTAAAGTGAACTATATTGTTTTTATTAGTATTCCTTGAACATGTTCTAAATCATGTTTATTGCAATGTTGAAGGAAAATAATGTGATGTACTGGTAGGAGAGATGATTAGACACCATGATACAACTTAGTTGTGTTTTTAAAGTGAACTATATTGTTTTTTTTAGTTTTCAATGAATATGTTCTAAAATCATGTTTTCAGGAATTTTCCACTACACAACTAGTACAACACTGGAATGATTTATAATAGAAGACACTATTAGGCTTTTTAAATAGTTTTTAATGAACATGTTCTAAATCATGTTTCATGCAATGTTGAAACAAAATAACCTGTTGTACTGGTAGGAGAGATGATTAGACACCATGATACAACTTATTTGTGTTTTTAAAGTGAACTATATTGTTTTTTTTGTTTTCAATGAATATGTTCTAAAATCATGTTTTCAGGAATTTTCCACTACACAACTAGTACAACACATGAATGATTTATAATAAAAGACACTATTAGGCTTTTTAAACAGTTTTCAATGAACATGTTCTAAATCATGTTTCATGCAATGTTGAAACAAAATAACCTGTTGTACTGGTAGGAGAGATGATTAGACACCATGATACAACTTAGTTGTGTTTTTAAAGTGAACTATATTGTTTTTATTGGTATTCCTTGAACATGTTCTAAATCATGTTTATTGCAATGTTGAAGGAAAATAATGTGATGTACTGGTAGGAGAGATGATGAGACACCATGACACAACTTAGTTGTGTTTTTAAAGTGAGCTATATTGTTTTTATTAGTATTCCATGAATATGTTCTAAATCATGTTTATTACAATGTTGAAGCAAAATAAAGTTCAGTACTGGTAGGAGAGATGATTAGACACCATGATACAACTTAGTTGTGTTTTTAAAGTGAACTATATTGTTTTTATTAGTATTCCTTGAACATGTTCTAAATCATGTTTATTGCAATGTTGAAGGAAAATAAAGTTCAGTACTGGTAGGAGAGATGATGAGACACTATGACACAACTTAGTTGTGTTTTTAAAGTGAACTATATTGTTTTTTTTAGTTTTCAATGAATATGTTCTAAAATCATGTTTTCAGGAATTTTCCACTACACAACTAGTACAACACTGGAATGATTTATAATAGAAGACACTATTAGGCTTTTTAAACAGTTTTTAATGAACATGTTCTAAATCATGTTTCATGCAATGTTGAAACAAAATAACCTGTTGTACTGGTAGGAGAGATGATTAGACACCATGATACAACTTAGTTGTGTTTTTAAAGTGAACTATATTGTTTTTATTAGTATTCCTTGAACATGTTCTAAATCATGTTTATAGCAATGTTAAAGCAAAATAATGTGATGTACTGGTAGGAGAGATGATGAGACACCATGACACAACTTAGTTGTGTTTTTAAAGTGAACTATATTGTTTTTATTAGTATTCCATGAATATGTTCTAAATCATGTTTATTACAATGTTGAAGCAAAATAAAGTTCAGTACTGGTAGGAGAGATGATGAGACACTATGACACAACTTAGCTGTGTTTTTAAAGTGAACTATATTGTTTTTTTTTGTATTCAATGAATATGTTCTAAAATCATGTTTTCAGGAATTTTCCACTACTCAACTATGTCAACACTGGAATGATTTATAATAGAAGACACTCTTAGGCTTTTTAAACAGTTTTCAATGAACATGTTCTAAATCATGTTTCATGCAATGTTGAAACAAAATAACCTGTTGTACTGGTAGGAGAGATGATTAGACACCATGATACAACTTAGTTGTGTTTTTAAAGTGAACTATATTGTTTTTATTAGTATTCCTTGAACATGTTCTAAATCATGTTTATTGCAATGTTGAAGGAAAATAATGTGATGTACTGGTAGGAGAGCTGATGAGACACCATGACACAACTTAGTTGTGTTTTTAAAGTGAGCTATATTGTTTTTTTTTGTATTCAATGAATATGTTCTAAAATCATGTTTTCAGGAATTTTCCACTACTCAACTATGTTGACACTGGAATGATTTATAATAGTAGACACTCTTAGGCTTTTTAAACAGTTTTCAATGAACATGTTCTAAATCATGTTTCATGAAATGTTGAAACAAAATAACCTGTTGTACTGGTAGGAGAGATGATTAGACACCATGATACAACTTAGTTGTGTTTTTAAAGTGAACTATATTGTTTTTATTGGTATTCCTTGAACATGTTCTAAATCATGTTTATTGCAATGTTGAAGGAAAATAATGTGATGTACTGGTAGGAGAGATGATGAGACACCATGACACAACTTAGTTGTGTTTTTAAAGTGAGCTATATTGTTTTTATTAGTATTCCATGAATATGTTCTAAATCATGTTTATTACAATGTTGAAGCAAAATAAAGTTCAGTACTGGTAGGAGAGATGATGAGACACTATGACACAACTTAGTTGTGTTTTTAAAGTGAACTATATTGTTTTTTTTAGTTTTCAATGAATATGTTCTAAAATCATGTTTTCAGGAATTTTCCACTACACAACTAGTACAACACTGGAATGATTTATAATAGAAGACACTATTAGGCTTTTTAAACAGTTTTTAATGAACATGTTCTAAATCATGTTTCATGCAATGTTGAAACAAAATAACCTGTTGTACTGGTAGGAGAGATGATTAGACACCATGATACAACTTAGTTGTGTTTTTAAAGTGAACTATATTGTTTTTATTAGTATTCCTTGAACATGTTCTAAATCATGTTTATAGCAATGTTAAAGCAAAATAATGTGATGTACTGGTAGGAGAGATGATGAGACACCATGACACAACTTAGTTGTGTTTTTAAAGTGAGCTATATTGTTTTTATTAGTATTCCATGAATATGTTCTAAATCATGTTTATTACAATGTTGAAGCAAAATAAAGTTCAGTACTGGTAGGAGAGATGATTAGACACCATGATACAACTTAGTTGTGTTTTTAAAGTGAACTATATTGTTTTTATTAGTATTCCTTGAACATGTTCTAAATCATGTTTATTGCAATGTTGAAGGAAAATAATGTGATGTACTGGTAGGAGAGATGATTAGACACCATGATACAACTTAGTTGTGTTTTTAAAGTGAACTATATTGTTTTTTTTAGTTTTCAATGAATATGTTCTAAAATCATGTTTTCAGGAATTTTCCACTACACAACTAGTACAACACTGGAATGATTTATAATAGAAGACACTATTAGGCTTTTTAAACAGTTTTTAATGAACATGTTCTAAATCATGTTTCATGCGATGTTGAAACAAAATAACCTGTTGTACTGGTAGGAGAGATGATTAGACACCATGATACAACTTATTTGTGTTATAAAGTGAACTATATTGTTTTTTTTGTTTTCAATGAATATGTTCTAAATCATGTTTATAGCAATGTTAAAGCAAAATAATGTGATGTACTGGTAGGAGAGATGATGAGACACCATGACACAACTTAGTTGTGTTTTTAAAGTGAGCTATATTGTTTTTATTAGTATTCCATGAATATGTTCTAAATCATGTTTATTACAATGTTGAAGCAAAATAAAGTTCAGTACTGGTAGGAGAGATGATTAGACACCATGATACAACTTAGTTGTGTTTTTAAAGTGAACTATATTGTTTTTATTAGTATTCCTTGAACATGTTCTAAATCATGTTTATTGCAATGTTGAAGGAAAATAATGTGATGTACTGGTAGGAGAGATGATTAGACACCATGATACAACTTAGTTGTGTTTTTAAAGTGAACTATATTGTTTTTTTTAGTTTTCAATGAATATGTTCTAAAATCATGTTTTCAGGAATTTTCCACTACACAACTAGTACAACACTGGAATGATTTATAATAGAAGACACTATTAGGCTTTTTAAATAGTTTTTAATGAACATGTTCTAAATCATGTTTCATGCAATGTTGAAACAAAATAACCTGTTGTACTGGTAGGAGAGATGATTAGACACCATGATACAACTTAGTTGTGTTTTTAAAGTGAACTATATTGTTTTTATTAGTATTCCTTGAACATGTTCTAAATCATATTTATTGCAATGTTGAAGGAAAATAATGTGATGTACTGGTAGGAGAGCTGATGAGACACCATGACACAACTTAGTTGTGTTTTTAAAGTGAGCTATATTGTTTTTTTTTTGTATTCAATGAATATGTTCTAAAATCATGTTTTCAGGAATTTTCCACTACTCAACTATGTCGACACTGGAATGATTTATAATAGTAGACACTCTTAGGCTTTTTAAACAGTTTTCAATGAACATGTTCTAAATCATGTTTCATGCAATGTTGAAACAAAATAACCTGTTGTACTGGTAGGAGAGATGATTAGACACCATGATACAACTTATTTGTGTTATAAAGTGAACTATATTGTTTTTTTTGTTTTCAATGAATATGTTCTAAATCATGTTTATAGCAATGTTAAAGCAAAATAATGTGATGTACTGGTAGGAGAGATGATGAGACACCATGACACAACTTAGTTGTGTTTTTAAAGTGAGCTATATTGTTTTTATTAGTATTCCATGAATATGTTCTAAATCATGTTTATTACAATGTTGAAGCAAAATAAAGTTCAGTACTGGTAGGAGAGATGATTAGACACCATGATACAACTTAGTTGTGTTTTTAAAGTGAACTATATTGTTTTTATTAGTATTCCTTGAACATGTTCTAAATCATGTTTATTGCAATGTTGAAGGAAAATAATGTGATGTACTGGTAGGAGAGATGATTAGACACCATGATACAACTTAGTTGTGTTTTTAAAGTGAACTATATTGTTTTTTTTAGTTTTCAATGAATATGTTCTAAAATCATGTTTTCAGGAATTTTCCACTACACAACTAGTACAACACTGGAATGATTTATAATAGAAGACACTATTAGGCTTTTTAAATAGTTTTTAATGAACATGTTCTAAATCATGTTTCATGCAATGTTGAAACAAAATAACCTGTTGTACTGGTAGGAGAGATGATTAGACACCATGATACAACTTAGTTGTGTTTTTAAAGTGAACTATATTGTTTTTATTAGTATTCCTTGAACATGTTCTAAATCATATTTATTGCAATGTTGAAGGAAAATAATGTGATGTACTGGTAGGAGAGCTGATGAGACACCATGACACAACTTAGTTGTGTTTTTAAAGTGAGCTATATTGTTTTTTTTTGTATTCAATGAATATGTTCTAAAATCATGTTTTCAGGAATTTTCCACTACTCAACTATGTCGACACTGGAATGATTTATAATAGTAGACACTCTTAGGCTTTTTAAACAGTTTTCAATGAACATGTTCTAAATCATGTTTCATGCAATGTTGAAACAAAATAACCTGTTGTACTGGTAGGAGAGATGATTAGACACCATGATACAACTTAGTTGTGTTTTTAAAGTGAACTATATTGTTTTTATTGGTATTCCTTGAACATGTTCTAAATCATGTTTATTACAATGTTGAAGCAAAATAAAGTTCAGTACTGGTAGGAGAGATGATTAGACACCATGATACAACTTAGTTGTGTTTTTAAAGTGAACTATATTGTTTTTATTAGTATTCCTTGAACATGTTCTAAATCATGTTTATTGCAATGTTGAAGGAAAATAAAGTTCAGTACTGGTAGGAGAGATGATGAGACACTATGACACAACTTAGTTGTGTTTTTAAAGTGAACTATATTGTTTTTTTTAGTTTTCAATGAATATGTTCTAAAATCATGTTTTCAGGAATTTTCCACTACACAACTAGTACAACACTGGAATGATTTATAATAGAAGACACTATTAGGCTTTTTAAACAGTTTTTAATGAACATGTTCTAAATCATGTTTCATGCAATGTTGAAACAAAATAACCTGTTGTACTGGTAGGAGAGATGATTAGACACCATGATACAACTTAGTTGTGTTTTTAAAGTGAACTATATTGTTTTTATTAGTATTCCTTGAACATGTTCTAAATCATGTTTATAGCAATGTTAAAGCAAAATAATGTGATGTACTGGTAGGAGAGATGATGAGACACCATGACACAACTTAGTTGTGTTTTTAAAGTGAACTATATTGTTTTTATTAGTATTCCATGAATATGTTCTAAATCATGTTTATTACAATGTTGAAGCAAAATAAAGTTCAGTACTGGTAGGAGAGATGATGAGACACTATGACACAACTTAGCTGTGTTTTTAAAGTGAACTATATTGTTTTTTTTTGTATTCAATGAATATGTTCTAAAATCATGTTTTCAGGAATTTTCCACTACTCAACTATGTCAACACTGGAATGATTTATAATAGAAGACACTCTTAGGCTTTTTAAACAGTTTTCAATGAACATGTTCTAAATCATGTTTCATGCAATGTTGAAACAAAATAACCTGTTGTACTGGTAGGAGAGATGATTAGACACCATGATACAACTTAGTTGTGTTTTTAAAGTGAACTATATTGTTTTTATTAGTATTCCTTGAACATGTTCTAAATCATGTTTATTGCAATGTTGAAGGAAAATAATGTGATGTACTGGTAGGAGAGCTGATGAGACACCATGACACAACTTAGTTGTGTTTTTAAAGTGAGCTATATTGTTTTTTTTTGTATTCAATGAATATGTTCTAAAATCATGTTTTCAGGAATTTTCCACTACTCAACTATGTTGACACTGGAATGATTTATAATAGTAGACACTCTTAGGCTTTTTAAACAGTTTTCAATGAACATGTTCTAAATCATGTTTCATGAAATGTTGAAACAAAATAACCTGTTGTACTGGTAGGAGAGATGATTAGACACCATGATACAACTTAGTTGTGTTTTTAAAGTGAACTATATTGTTTTTATTGGTATTCCTTGAACATGTTCTAAATCATGTTTATTGCAATGTTGAAGGAAAATAATGTGATGTACTGGTAGGAGAGATGATGAGACACCATGACACAACTTAGTTGTGTTTTTAAAGTGAGCTATATTGTTTTTATTAGTATTCCATGAATATGTTCTAAATCATGTTTATTACAATGTTGAAGCAAAATAAAGTTCAGTACTGGTAGGAGAGATGATGAGACACTATGACACAACTTAGTTGTGTTTTTAAAGTGAACTATATTGTTTTTTTTAGTTTTCAATGAATATGTTCTAAAATCATGTTTTCAGGAATTTTCCACTACACAACTAGTACAACACTGGAATGATTTATAATAGAAGACACTATTAGGCTTTTTAAACAGTTTTTAATGAACATGTTCTAAATCATGTTTCATGCAATGTTGAAACAAAATAACCTGTTGTACTGGTAGGAGAGATGATTAGACACCATGATACAACTTAGTTGTGTTTTTAAAGTGAACTATATTGTTTTTATTAGTATTCCTTGAACATGTTCTAAATCATGTTTATAGCAATGTTAAAGCAAAATAATGTGATGTACTGGTAGGAGAGATGATGAGACACCATGACACAACTTAGTTGTGTTTTTAAAGTGAGCTATATTGTTTTTATTAGTATTCCATGAATATGTTCTAAATCATGTTTATTACAATGTTGAAGCAAAATAAAGTTCAGTACTGGTAGGAGAGATGATTAGACACCATGATACAACTTAGTTGTGTTTTTAAAGTGAACTATATTGTTTTTATTAGTATTCCTTGAACATGTTCTAAATCATGTTTATTGCAATGTTGAAGGAAAATAATGTGATGTACTGGTAGGAGAGATGATTAGACACCATGATACAACTTAGTTGTGTTTTTAAAGTGAACTATATTGTTTTTTTTAGTTTTCAATGAATATGTTCTAAAATCATGTTTTCAGGAATTTTCCACTACACAACTAGTACAACACTGGAATGATTTATAATAGAAGACACTATTAGGCTTTTTAAACAGTTTTTAATGAACATGTTCTAAATCATGTTTCATGCGATGTTGAAACAAAATAACCTGTTGTACTGGTAGGAGAGATGATTAGACACCATGATACAACTTATTTGTGTTATAAAGTGAACTATATTGTTTTTTTTGTTTTCAATGAATATGTTCTAAATCATGTTTATAGCAATGTTAATGCAAAATAATGTGATGTACTGGTAGGAGAGATGATGAGACACCATGACACAACTTAGTTGTGTTTTTAAAGTGAGCTATATTGTTTTTATTAGTATTCCATGAATATGTTCTAAATCATGTTTATTACAATGTTGAAGCAAAATAAAGTTCAGTACTGGTAGGAGAGATGATTAGACACCATGATACAACTTAGTTGTGTTTTTAAAGTGAACTATATTGTTTTTATTAGTATTCCTTGAACATGTTCTAAATCATGTTTATTGCAATGTTGAAGGAAAATAATGTGATGTACTGGTAGGAGAGATGATTAGACACCATGATACAACTTAGTTGTGTTTTTAAAGTGAACTATATTGTTTTTTTTAGTTTTCAATGAATATGTTCTAAAATCATGTTTTCAGGAATTTTCCACTACACAACTAGTACAACACTGGAATGATTTATAATAGAAGACACTATTAGGCTTTTTAAATAGTTTTTAATGAACATGTTCTAAATCATGTTTCATGCAATGTTGAAACAAAATAACCTGTTGTACTGGTAGGAGAGATGATTAGACACCATGATACAACTTAGTTGTGTTTTTAAAGTGAACTATATTGTTTTTATTAGTATTCCTTGAACATGTTCTAAATCATATTTATTGCAATGTTGAAGGAAAATAATGTGATGTACTGGTAGGAGAGCTGATGAGACACCATGACACAACTTAGTTGTGTTTTTAAAGTGAGCTATATTGTTTTTTTTTGTATTCAATGAATATGTTCTAAAATCATGTTTTCAGGAATTTTCCACTACTCAACTATGTCGACACTGGAATGATTTATAATAGTAGACACTCTTAGGCTTTTTAAACAGTTTTCAATGAACATGTTCTAAATCATGTTTCATGCAATGTTGAAACAAAATAACCTGTTGTACTGGTAGGAGAGATGATTAGACACCATGATACAACTTAGTTGTGTTTTTAAAGTGAACTATATTGTTTTTATTGGTATTCCTTGAACATGTTCTAAATCATGTTTATTGCAATGTTGAAGGAAAATAATGTGATGTACTGGTAGGAGAGATGATGAGACACCATGACACAACTTAGTTGTGTTTTTAAAGTGAGCTATATTGTTTTTATTAGTATTCCATGAATATGTTCTAAATCATGTTTATTACAATGTTAAAGCAAAATAAAGTTCAGTACTGGTAGGAGAGATGATGAGACACTATGACACAACTTAGTTGTGTTTTTAAAGTGAACTATATTGTTTTTTTTAGTTTTCAATGAATATGTTCTAAAATCATGTTTTCAGGAATTTTCCACTACACAACTAGTACAACACTGGAATGATTTATAATAGAAGACACTATTAGGCTTTTTAAACAGTTTTTAATGAACATGTTCTTAATCATGTTTCATGCAATGTTGAAACAAAATAACCTGTTGTACTGGTAGGAGAGATGATTAGACACCATGATACAACTTAGTTGTGTTTTTAAAGTGAACTATATTGTTTTTATTAGTATTCCATGAATATGTTCTAAATCATGTTTATTACAATGTTGAAGCAAAATAAAGTTCAGTACTGGTAGGAGAGATGATTAGACACCATGATACAACTTATTTGTGTTTTTAAAGTGAACTATATTGTTTTTTTTAGATTTCAATTAATATGTTCTAAAATCATGTTTTCAGGAATTTTCCACGACACAACTAGTACAACACTGGAATGATTTATAATAGAAGACACTATTAGGCTTTTTAAACAGTTTTTAATGAACATGTTCTAAATCATGTTTCATGCAATGTTGAAACAAAATAACCTGTTGTACTGGTAGGAGAGATGATTAGACACCATGATACAACTTATTTGTGTTTTTAAAGTGAACTATATTGTTTTTTTTGTTTTCAATGAATATGTTCTAAAATCATGTTTTCAGGAATTTTCCACTACACAACTAGTACAACACATGAATGATTTATAATAAAAGACACTATTAGGCTTTTTAAACAGTTTTCAATGAACATGTTCTAAATCATGTTTCATGCAATGTTGAAACAAAATAACCTGTTGTACTGGTAGGAGAGATGATTAGACACCATGATACAACTTAGTTGTGTTTTTAAAGTGAACTATATTGTTTTTATTAGTATTCCTTGAACATGTTCTAAATCATGTTTATTGCAATGTTGAAGGAAAATAATGTGATGTACTGGTAGGAGAGCTGATGAGACACCATGACACAACTTAGTTGTGTTTTTAAAGTGAGCTATATTGTTTTTTTTTGTATTCAATGAATATGTTCTAAAATCATGTTTTCAGGAATTTTCCACTACTCAACTATGTCGACACTGGAATGATTTATAATAGTAGACACTCTTAGGCTTTTTAAACAGTTTTCAATGAACATGTTCTAAATCATGTTTCATGCAATGTTGAAACAAAATAACCTGTTGTACTGGTAGGAGAGATGATTAGACACCATGATACAACTTAGTTGTGTTTTTAAAGTGAACTATATTGTTTTTATTGGTATTCATTGAACATGTTCTAAATCATGTTTATTGCAATGTTGAAGGAAAATAATGTGATGTACTGGTAGGAGAGATGATGAGACACCATGACACAACTTAGTTGTGTTTTTAAAGTGAGCTATATTGTTTTTATTAGTATTCCATGAATATGTTCTAAATCATGTTTATTACAATGTTAAAGCAAAATAAAGTTCAGTACTGGTAGGAGAGATGATGAGACACTATGACACAACTTAGTTGTGTTTTTAAAGTGAACTATATTGTTTTTTTTAGTTTTCAATGAATATGTTCTAAAATCATGTTTTCAGGAATTTTCCACTACACAACTAGTACAACACTGGAATGATTTATAATAGAAGACACTATTAGGCTTTTTAAACAGTTTTTAATGAACATGTTCTTAATCATGTTTCATGCAATGTTGAAACAAAATAACCTGTTGTACTGGTAGGAGAGATGATTAGACACCATGATACAACTTAGTTGTGTTTTTAAAGTGAACTATATTGTTTTTATTAGTATTCCATGAATATGTTCTAAATCATGTTTATTACAATGTTGATGCAAAATAAAGTTCAGTACTGGTAGGAGAGATGATTAGACACCATGATACAACTTATTTGTGTTTTTAAAGTGAACTATATTGTTTTTTTTAGTTTTCAATGAATATGTTCTAAAATCATGTTTTCAGGAATTTTCCACTACACAACTAGTACAACACTGGAATGATTTATAATAGAAGACACTATTAGGCTTTTTAAACAGTTTTTAATGAACATGTTCTAAATCATGTTTCATGCAATGTTGAAATAAAATAACCTGCTGTACTGGTAGGAGAGATGATTAGACACCATGATACAACTTATTTGTGTTTTTAAAGTGAACTATATTGTTTTTTTTGTTTTCAATGAATATGTTCTAAAATCATGTTTTCAGGAATTTTCCACTACACAACTAGTACAACACATGAATGATTTATAATAAAAGACACTATTAGGCTTTTTAAACAGTTTTCAATGAACATGTTCTAAATCATGTTTCATGCAATGTTGAAACAAAATAACCTGTTGTACTGGTAGGAGAGATGATTAGACACCATGACACAACTTAGTTGTGTTTTTAAAGTGAGCTATATTGTTTTTATTAGTATTCCATGAATATGTTCTAAATCATGTTTATTGCAATGTTGAAGGAAAATAATGTGATGTACTGGTAGGAGAGATGATGAGACACCATGACACAACTTAGTTGTGTTTTTAAAGTGAGCTATATTGTTTTTATTAGTATTCCATGAATATGTTCTAAATCATGTTTATTACAATGTTGAAGCAAAATAAAGTTCAGTACTGGTAGGAGAGATGATTAGACACCATGATACAACTTAGTTGTGTTTTTAAAGTGAACTATATTGTTTTTATTAGTATTCCTTGAACATGTTCTAAATCATGTTTATTGCAATGTTGAAGGAAAATAATGTGATGTACTGGTAGGAGAGCTGATGAGACACCATGACACAACTTAGTTGTGTTTTTAAAGTGAGCTATATTGTTTTTATTAGTATTCCATGAATATGTTCTAAATCATGTTTCATGCAATGTTGAAACAAAATAACCTGTTGTACTGGTAGGAGAGATGATTAGACACAATGATACAACTTAGTTGTGTTTTTAAAGTGAACTATATTGTTTTTATTAGTATTCCTTGAACATGTTCTAAATCATGTTTATAGCAATGTTAAAGCAAAATAATGTGATGTACTGGTAGGAGAGATGATGACACACCATGACACAACTTAGTTGTGTTTTTAAAGTGAACTATATTGTTTTTATTAGTATTCCATGAATATGTTCTAAATCATGTTTATTACAATGTTGAAGCAAAATAAAGTTCAGTACTGGTAGGAGAGATGATGAGACACTATAACACAACTTAGCTGTGTTTTTAAAGTGAACTATATTGTTTTTTTTTGTATTCAATGAATATGTTCTAAAATCATGTTTTCAGGAATTTTCCACTACTCAACTATGTCAACACTGGAATGATTTATAATAGAAGACACTCTTAGGCTTTTTAAACAGTTTTCAATGAACATGTTCTAAATCATGT